>VBSK01000105.1:0-1387152 GCA_006112555.1 Tuber indicum
ACCCTAACCCTAACCCTAACCCTAACCCTAACCCTAACCCTAACCCTAACCCTAACCCTAACCCTAACCCTAACCCTAACCCTAACCCTAACCCTAACCCTAACCCTAACCCTAACCCTAACCCTAACCCTAACCCTAACCCTGTTGCGCATAACATGAACGAGCTTTGCTCTGCTATGCCTTCAAGATATGCCGAAAAAATCTCCCTTATCCTCAGAGAACTCCAGAAAACTCACGATAAATATCTTAGTGCTGGAAAGTTCCTCTCGTCCCTCCGCAACCACCAAGATAACGGTACTTGGCCGAACTTCATCGCGGGCATGCATGATCCCTTTTCATCTGTCCAATTCTGCAAGGAAGTCTCGAACGTTATCGAGGAAAAAATGGTACGGGAACGCAAGTGGTTTAAGGACCAACGCGTAGATGCCCTTGAGAGAGTCGTCTCCCTCAAGAATTTCGAGGTCTCAACCCTCGAATCCCGTTGCCAGCCCTCCTACGTGGAGAAACGCGTCCTCAATGAGGTCGAGAGCGTTTGGAAAGCCGCTAAGGCTTCTCACGGCAAATACACTCAGGATGGCGAAGGCATTAAGCCTCCTGAATGGCTCGAGTCAGAATATAATCTGACAAAAGAATTGATCTCCCCTTGGGTTGCCAAGGCCTGCGACTTCATGAGACTGAAGGAAACGCGCGCCGCTAAGGAATTAGCACGCAAGGAAGATCTGGCTCGCGAGGCGGCCAACAAAATGGAGGTCGAAGTAGCAGGTTCAGACTTGCAGAAGACCGTCCAGGATGCCGTCCGTGCCGCCTTGAGGCAACAAAATAAGTCCTCAAAAAAGGCAAAAAACTCTGGTCAGGTAGGAAATGCTTCCGTCTGGTCATGTGGAGTACTAACTCCTACCGCTACTTCTATTCTAGGGAAAAGGAAAGAGTCCCGCAAAGAAGACCAAGAGTTCCCCCTCGGGACCCCCGAAGCGCAAACAAAACGGCAGAAAATCCGCCAACGCGCAACGGATCGCCAAGCGCAAGAGAGCGCAGACGAAGACTGGGTCGGGCCCGAACAAAAAGAGGAAATAGAGGACTTCATTCGGCAAGCCGATTGGAAAGTCAGTAAACCTAATTCCCTCCCCAAACAGATCCTTGACATAGACCGAGACCACGCAGTTTCTATCATACAGTCACGCATTCCTATTCCTAGCGGAAATATCAGGGCTGACTACCATGTTAAATTAGGTCCGGGCGTTACTTCTATCCCACGGGATATTGATGAATTTCTTATGTTGGGTCATAGGTTTCTGTTTGCACCGTTGTTTGACATTTCTCTTCCGTTGAATGGTTTCCTTTCTCTTTGTAATAGGATTAAATGGAAAATCTTCTTCGCAAACAATGGTGACGTTGACTGTGATTATGATGCTCGTTGGCACATCGCTAATTTAGGCGACAAGAGCTCACCACCCGATACCCCTAAGTGGGTTGAAGACATGCTGGAAAGAGGAAAGGCGGAACTGGTTCGCCAGCTCAATGCCATACCCAACTCAGCCCGCACTCCTCCTATAAAAGTTCATACTGATAAAAGGATTGCTCGCCTTCGACACTGGAGAACAGTTAACTCCTTACTTGTTCTCCAGTCTGATAAAAACTTAGGTACTACCGTAGTCGATAGTACATGGTACGAACAGTTAACTGACAAACTCGTTTATGGCAAAGAGGATTTTACCGAGCTCCCTACTGATGATGGGCGAGGTCATTTCCTTAGGCCCCAAGTCCTACAAGACGCCATAGACAAAATTGGCAAATACCGTAACCCCGTCCTCCATAGTAATCTGAGGAAATTTATACTTGCGGGGTGCAAGCAACTAGATAGTTTACAGGATTTTCCTCACTTTCACGGAATCCCAAAAATTCATAAAGATCCGTGGGCCCTTAGGCCGATAGTTCCTTGTCACTCATACCCACTCGCTAACGCGAGTAAGGTGTTATCGTTTTTGCTCAAAAGTTATGTCCGTAAGAGCCCATGGATCCTTGAGTCATCTCGGGACCTGGCCATCTTACTAAAAGACATTAAAGTACCCTCTACCGAAAGATATTGGATCTGCACCGGCGATGTTACGGCCATGTACCCCAATATCCCCAAAGAAAAAGCACACTCCATTTTGGGTCATACGGTAGATCCTGACGGCACATTTTTCGACCTCCGCAACCTTGTTATGAGGTTAGCACACTGGTCGGATAACTGCCTGGTATTTCGCTACAAGACAAGACTTTTTCACCAGAAGAAAGGACTCGCTATGGGCATTCCATCGGCACCGGACGTTGCCAACCTGTATATGAGTCACTTTGAGAATGACTTCGCGGGTCGCTTCCCGCTCTATAAGAGGTACATCGATGATGTATTTGTCTTGGTTAACGCCCCCACTAAGGCGGACGCGTTAAAACAGCTGGCCGTCGTTAAAGCCGACGGCCTCTCCCTCACCTGGTCAGTGGAAGAGAAAACTAACCACTTTCTCGACCTCAATATTGAGGCGGCTCAAGGATATTACAGGTTCCGGCCGTATCGCAAGCCACTGAACAGCTATGAAAGGCTGCCATTTACCTCCTACCACCCTATTACGGTTAAAAGGGCCGCTTTTTGCGGGGAGATAAGCCGGATCGCCCGACTCTGCAGTACACGGAATGTGTACGATGAGGAGATTAGATATGTAAGAGACATCTATCTCAAGCGAGGCTACCCGAGACGTCTATTATTTACGTGGATCAAATGCGAAGCTAAGAACAGATGGCGTACAAGGTACGAAGACGCCCCTGAGGAATCAGGAGGAGACGCTTTCTGGCTTAAGTCCACTTATAATGACGTATGGCAACACATAGACCTCCGCAACGTATTTTCAGCAATGGACACCGGTTTAGATAGGGAAGATACCCCGATCGAACAGGTACGCTCCATACGTTTATCACTCCGTAGACATAAAAACCTTGGAGAAATAAACAATAAATTCAACGCTGACATTTACAACGCTATTACGCTCCAGGATTTCTACGAACGTGGACTTGTGGAAGTTGCGGATGACTCGGACAACTCTGATGAAGAGGGCCGCTTAGATGACTATGATGTCATGGACTGGGCATAGGCCACCGGTTTGAACAAAGAGAAAGGGGAGGGCCACGGAGTGATACCCATACCCCTCCCCTAACCCTAACCCACTAGCACTAACCCTGACCCGAACCAGTCGGTTGGTTACTCGTAATTACTCTGGGCACGATGATACCTCAGCGATCGGAGTAGAGGGAAAAGCGTGCTACGGCCGACTCCCTTGATGATCCCGTGAGGGGTTGAGCGCTGACGGAGAATTACGGGCCAGATCAACTGATAGGTTCGCCTCATTGTGGTTTGGGCTATCTGGCGTTTTACGGGGTAAAACATCTCGGACAAAGGACGGTGACCGACGGGTCACCACCTGTCGTCCAACATGCCCTCGTCTCGATAAAGGCGAATCATGTTTTTGATCTCTCACCTGGCACTTTTGCCACGGGACAGATTTCCAAGTTTGAGCCGGTCGCTCCGGCTCAAATCGCAGTTGACTGTTAGGGAAAACAGGTGGAGTGGTTTTTCGCATTACGCGAAAAACTTTTCACTGTCAACTTGCAGTGCAAGTACAGGGGAGAGTATTTCGCTCACGCGAAAAACTTTTCCCTGTCCTTGCATCTCCGGAAGTCCCGTTCGCCCGCAGGATGTTTCTCCCGCGCGAATAGTTAACGCACGATAAGACCTATCGTGCGTCGGCGACCTCGCCTGCGGTGAAAAACTCCCTTCACATAGATATTTTCTCGAAATCAAGAAAATATCGAACACGTCTGGTTTCGCCCGAAAAATATGGGCAAACTTAACGGTGGAGCGCCTCCCGGAGGTGACCGCGGAAAAGAACTCCTATTGGTGACCCCTGGTGCGAAGTCCACTTGAGGTGCGTGGGGGGCTACGGCCGCCCCACAGCCCTCTTGCGGCTCGGTCGGGGTGTTGGGATGGGACTGTACGTTTCGCGTGAACCCCTAGGGGGTCCACCAAAAGACTGTCCAACGTGGAAGAAAGGTGAGTGCCCCTCCCTTTCTCGGCGCGCTGATGAGTCTCCATCAAGGTAGACGAAACACCACCCGGTGATATAAAGCGATACCGCCTCCCGCAGAGGAGCCAGCTCGCTATTCACCAGTGTCCGCGCTTCCCCTACCTTATTTACACACAAAAAAGATTTTTGCTCATTGGCATACCGTGCTCTTCCGATTTACTGCTAAGTAAATATATCCTCGACGGGACCTTCGGCCCCGTCTTCGGTAATAATCAATTTGAATAAAACAATAGCACTTGGAAATTAAGCATACCAGGAGCATTAATAGGTGTAAAAGAAGGCTGTTTAATGATTTTCCCACCATGCAAAGTGGAATATGAAGAAAATGTAGTGCCAGTAATATTCAGGTGGTCCTGGGAGCTGGAGAGATCTGGAGATCTAGGACCTGGAATATCCATTGAGGACTTTAGTTTGTTAGAAAAATGTAACCTGGAAAGACAAAATAACTTAAGATTGTTTTAGAGGAGAATAAGAAAGAATATACCAGTACAAAAGGAGGAGGCCTAGATTGGGACAAGAAAATATGCTTAAAGGCACCAAGAGATGAGATAAAGTTGGATCTTTGAGTAACTGTATATTGAGTATATTCCTAATCAAGCAATCAGTAAACTTTTCCTAGTAGAAAAAATTTTAAATTTTCTCAGTTAAGAAAAATTTTAAATTTTCCCAGTAGAAAAAATTTAAAATTTTCTCAGTTAAGAAAAATTTTAAATTTTCCCAGTTAAGAAAAATTTTAAATTTTCCCAGTTAAGAAAAATTTTAAATTTTCCCAGTAGAAAAAATTTTAAATTTTTTTCCAACCTTTTTTCTTTTTCATGGATACCAGATATTTAAACTTACCTCAATACCCTGCCAATCTCCCTGTTTTATCTCCAAATATCCACCTCTTATTGCATCCTTCAAGCTGTTATAATGTTTAACTCTCACATTATTTTGCTGTATACTATGACCTCTACTTCCATTTTCTATTCTACTGAAAGTTATCCACCACTTCATCATATCAGTTGTATCACACTTATCATACTTGAACAGGATACAGAAATCCTGATTTTTTCCATCATATATCCAGCTATAGTCTGGACTGATAATGATGTGAATTTGATCATCTATTATTCATGTTAGTCACTGCCTTATTACTTCTTTCTATCTGATTCAAACTTACAAACAAACTTTGTCATAACATTTTTCATCATGATATGACCCACTTTCTGGAAGTTCTTATATTGAAGCTTGTTTTCCTCTATCTGATATTCTTCAATCTCAGGAATAGTAGTCAGGAAAGAAAGATTGGAAGTGGTCATGATTGATGATAGAAGATCTTGTGGAGAGAGGATGTCAAAGTGAGAACTGAATGGATAAGATAAGGAGTTTTGATTACTGTTGATGGATAGTAAACTTGAAGATTAAGTCCTGCAGTATAGAAAAAAACAGGCTTATATACCCACTAGGTTGGGCCAAGAAAATCAAAATCTCCCCTGACTTCTCCTATAGGATTCTTGAAAAGTATCTTACTTGCTTATTTTCCCCTGATACATGCATTTACCTGATAAAATGATAAATCACATATGATTTCACCTTTTGTATCTGTAAGTAGATATATGATATTTTTTCTAATTATGTAAATCCTTCTCATTTAGTAGTTAGTTTCATCTTATTAGGAAATAATATTGTACCTTTTACTAGTGAAGCTCCAGTTCTATTTCCTCAGATTCTAGATCTTGAAGTATATAAGGGCTCACATTCCCCTCTAACAATGTTTTTCCTTTCAGTTATAATTGTGACATTCTTAGGTCCTACCCACAAACTATCTTCTACCCCATCTTACAACTTCCTGTTTACTACCTTCTAGACATAATGACTTCTCAGAATTCCATTCATCAGATTTTAGCAAGAGTTGATGCTCTTCAAGAGGAATCCAATACTGCTACTCCTATTTCTACTATTTCAACCTTGCAGACCAACCAACAACACCCTACCAAACATGATTTACAATTTCCAAAGAAGGGTTCTAAGATTGTTGTGGCTAGTACAGAAGTAAGTTTTTATTTATTACTGGCTTGAACAATAATTTCTAACTTGTTAAATCAAATAGGAGTCTGCAAATCATCCTGGAAATACAAGTGGAGAAGCAGTTACCATGAAAGAAGATGATATTCTTAGTAAGTATAAGAGACCTGTTACTTGAAGTATGTAAACAGTGATTAATATCCAATTACTTAGTTGTCTCTACATCCAAAGCAAAGCAAGAGGAGATCAATATGGAAATCAGTAAACTGGAGTACCAGATTACAGCCTTGAAAATGCAACTGCACTATAGAAATCACTACATAAATCATGTAGCTGAACTATGGGCAGATATTTCTGCTACCATTCCTCATGACACTGTTAGTAAAAAACATTCTTTAAAAAAAAAAATTTATGTGAGAAAATTTAAAATTATTTCATGTGAGAAAATTTTAAATTGTTTTACATGAAGAAATTTAAAATTATTTCATGTGAGAAAATTTTAAATTGTTTTACATGAAGAAATTTAAAATTATTTCATGTGAGAAAATTTTAAATTATTTTACATGAAGAAATTTAAAATTATTTCTTGTAAGAAAATTTTAAATTATTTTACATGAAGAAATTTTAAATTATTTCACATGAGAAAATTTAAAATTATTTTACATGAGAAAATTTAAAATTATTTTACATGAGAAAATTTAAAATTATTTTACATGAGAAAATTTAAAATTATTTTACATGAGAAAATTTTAAATTATTTTACATGAGAAAATTTTAAATTATTTTACATGAGAAAATTTTAAATTATTTTACATGTGAAAATTTTAAATTTCTTTTATGTGATGAAATTTTTACAATAATCTAACTTCTCTTTAGATACCAAGTCTCACTCCCCTTAGGCCCTTACCAGCAGTACCAGAATGTGTGTTGGAAGAATTCATTGAAACAATTCAACAAGTTTCTGCAAGCCAAACCTATCAACCAGCTCTTAGATCACAAGATAATAAGCACACACTGCAGTGGTCTGTTTTGCAGGATATGGTTAATCCAGAAACTACTTGGACTACAGATCCTGTTCTGGATTCCTGGTTTTCTATTTTGTTTTCCTTTGCTTCTGTAAAGGAGAATGAACCCCCTACTGTTGCTGTTCTTTCTACCATTATTTCATGTATTCCTTCTCTTGATTATGACTCAATTCTTACTCTCATTCCTACTGCTCTGAATGATCTCTATTGTTTCAACTACTGGCATCTCCTACATTTTCTTTATATTCCTCTTAATGTCAATCAAGATCATTGGTTGCTCATTAAAGTGGGAATCAAAACCAAGATGATTGAAGTATTTGACTCAACAGCACATGACTTGGAGCTAGGTATCAGGAAGGTTAGTTATTGTAATTTCTAATTTGTTTTCTTACTTACTAACTTATAATTTAGAAAGTTACATTTTTTCTAGCTAAACTTCAGCTAGCTTCCTGGGATACAGCTCTGAAAAAAAACAAAGTTTCTTCAGATCTTGAAGCCCCTCTGATTGAAAGGTGGACTTTCAATCAACCTAAGGTAAGTTTAATCAATATACTTTTTCTTACTTTTACTAAAATAGTTTAGAGAAATCATCCTAAGCAAGGAGAAAGATCCTTGGATTGTGCATACTTTGTAATGCATACAGCATTCTTATTGCTTGAAGGAAAAAAACTTAATTACAGTCAAGAGAATATGCCAGCTATTAAAAGAGAAATACTTAGCATTCTACTTGCAAACATGAAACTGGTAACTTGAAATACATTTTCATCATATTTCTATAACTCCTATTTATTTATTTTTTCATTACTTTTTTTATATTACTTTTTTTTATTTTATTTTTATCTACAGAGTAGGAATGAATGTAACTTCTAGTGGTCAGAAATTTTTTTCTTTTTCGGTTTCAAGAAAAACTTACTTGTCATAAGATAATTGGTACAACATATCAATACATCATATCACATATCATATTACAGATACTAAGATTCCTTGCCAACCCCTTATTTTATATAGATCTAACCTATTCCCCTCCTGATGTTGTAACTCCTTTTTTCTTACACTCAATTTCCTCCAAAACCTTTATCTTTTCTCTCACTGTTGTATCTTATTAGCACTATTAACAACTTTATTCTGCTCCACAACCTCCCAATGTCTACCAAGAAATCCAGTATTCCACTTCTTTCAACTTCACAGCAGATTGAAGCATATGAGTTAGGAGAATTGAGTGAAAAATATGACAACTGGACTCAGGATAAGATTCCTCTGATGAAAAATGCCATTATTAAAACTGTTTGTAAGTGCAAACATCTCTCTTACAAGTTTAAGCTATTATTTAATCTGAAATAATAATAGATACTGCCTTGAAAATTATTCCCAAGTCTAGTATTGGTTGTCTTAGAGATGGAAAGAATTCCTCCTTCTGTCTGATTCATAAGAGAACAGGAAACTTTACAGATGATTGGAGAAAATGGTGGTTTGATTTCAGCAAATTCAAAGAGAGCAATTATCCAGGCAGACCATTTGGCAGCAGTTCCTTATTTGACTTCAATCAGTTAATGATTGGAATCAAAGCAGGATGTCTAATAGTACAACCTTTGAATTGGGAAGGAATTGAAGTAAGTTATCTTTCTACTTAATTTTAAATTTTTTCTAAAGTTAGGAAAATTTTAAATTTTTTCTCATGTTAGGAAAATTTTAAATTTTTTCTAAAGTTAGGAAAATTTTAAATTTTTTCTAAAGTTAGGAAAATTTTAAATTTTTTCTCATGTTAGGAAAATTTTAAATTTTTTCTAAAGTTAGGAAAATTTTAAATTTTTTCTAAAGTTAGGAAAATTTTAAATTTTTTCTAAAGTTAGGAAAATTTTAAATTTTTTCTAAAGTTAGGAAAATTTTAAATTTTTTCTCATGTTAGGAAAATTTTAAATTTTTTCTAAAGTTAGGAAAATTTTAAATTTTTTCTCATGTTAGGAAAATTTTAAATTCTTTTTATGTTAGAAAGTTTAAAATACTTTGATTGTTATAACAACTTACTTTACTACATTGATATGCTAATTCAAATAATATAGGAATATCTTGATGAAGGAATTACTCTGAGAAAGCAGTTCCCATTAGCTACTATAGAGGATGAGGTTATTGTTAGAACTTCTTCAATGAAGAAATCTAGAAGCAAAAGAGGCAGGGCTGATACAGTATCTACTGGAGATGAGGTAATTTTTATTTTAACTTATGGTTTCTTCCTTTTCTACTCCAGTACTTTGCTGAACTGCAACTCTTTTTAGATCAAAAGACTTAGAACTGAATCTCAGCATTCACAACTACAACTCCATGCTGATCCAGCAATCTTTCCACTCCCAGAACTACAAACTGAGGATGTGGGAGATCAAGACTGTCTTTCAGATACTGAAGCACAACAACAACTGGCTGGTGATATTGATGAAGAACTTTATGTTCAGAAATCTGCAGGTAAGTAATATTTAATTCTCTACTGATCTCCTACCACATTCTTGTTAATAGTTTAATATAATTTTTAGAAATCCCTATTTCAAGACTGGATTATCCTAACAAAGCACCAACTCCTGGTTATTGTGATTCTACTACTAGCTTTAATCCAGCTCTCCCCTCTGTAAATTATATTACTCAAAACTTTTCCCTATTTCAGGTTAGTATAGTTCAACTTACTGCTTTATTTCTTATAATTTTAACTAACATTATGCTTTCCAGTTTGCTGAAGGAGAGTGCAAACATCCTTTACACCCTACCAAAAAGTGGTCACTACAGGATCCTTTACCAGAAAATTTGGATCCAGATACAGAGAGTTCAGGAAAGGAGATTCAGATACTTCAGGATGTTATTCAAAGTCAAAGTAAGTTACAATTCTTGTTAATAAGAATCTCTTAATTCTAACTAATATTATTAGGAGCACTGGCTGCTTATCAAAGAGACTTGGAATTCTCCATCTACTTGAACAGGAATGGGCTTAAAGTAGTCCCTGAGGACATCTTGGTAGCAGGTTCAGATGACATTGTAGTGTCAAAAGACAAGTATGAGGAATTGAAGCAGGATCTAATAGGAATGGGAAAAGCAGTAAGAGAATTGATGGCTGAGAAAGAAGAGTTAATGGAAGTCTTGAAAAGAGTAAAGGAGGAAGAGAAGTTGAAAGCTGAAGAGCAGGAGAAGCAGAAGGAGAAAATGCTGGACTTGAATAGAAGATTGAGAGAGGGATTAGAGAGAATGTAAAATGATTGGAATGTACTTTTCTTCTGTTTCTATAGTATTTTATATATCTTCTGAAAAAAATATTTAAAAAAGAAACTATAAGGAGCAAAGTGTTTAAAATTATTTTGTAGAAAAGTTTAATCAAGATATTTAATAAAAGCTAGTGAAAAAAAAAAACTTTAAATTCTTAAGAAATAAATTAAAAAAATTAATGAATTAAAAAATTTAAAAATTTAAAATAATGAAAAATTAAGGATTTAAAATAATAAAAAATTAAAAAATTAAAAAAAATGTAAAATTTAAAAATTAAAAAAAATGTAAAATTTAAAAATTTAAAATAATGAAAAATTTAAAAATGTAAAAAAATTTTAAATTTTAAATTTTAAAAAAAGTTAAAAATGAAACAAGTTTTAATAAGAAAAAAATGAAAAAAGTTTTAATAAGAAAAAAATTTAATACAAAATGTTTAAGGAAAAGAGTTCAGGTATGATAAAGTAACAATACTATCTTACTGTTCTTTCTTGTAAGAATCTTTCCAACACTTGCTCTGCTTTCAATTTTTCCATAAAGAGTTTATCAGGAGATTCATACTTATCTGGTAATGAACTGTAGTAGTCAACTGTCCACTTCTTCCATCTGTCTTCTTCAGAACCTTTCTTAGGAAGTCTTCTCAAGCTATCAGACATTACCCATGAACAGTGCTGTATTGGAATCCAGTAAATACTGGATACCTGACCTGTTTGTGACTGTTTCTGTAAAAATGTGTGTTTAGATGGTGATGGTAAAAGAAAGTTTGACCTTACAAACTGAGTTTGAACTAGAAGATACTCCCACAATCTTGCTGTTTCACTATCACAAGCAGTTGAAATAATAGAAAAACATTTCTGAAAGTAGAGCCTATAGGCTTTATCCTTCCAAGCTTTTCTCAACTCCTGCTTCTCCCATTTATCTTCTGAATGAAATAAAATCTCCCACCTATCCTGCAGACTATACTTGTACTTGTTGGAATACTTGATTCTGCAAAACCTTGTAGGAGCAAAGGAGTGCACATTTTCATAGTCCAAGGGTAGTAGACCACTAAGAGCCAATTCCTTTTTTGCTTCCACCTCTTCAATCCATTCAGGATCACAGAATTTAAACAAAGATGTCCAAACATCTATTCTAAATCTTTGGATAACTAGTGTTCCCATATAAGCAAGAATTTTATATACCTGCTGGCTGGTAACATCCTTAATTTCCTTCAAAAGTTCTCCAAACTTTTCCAATATCTCCCATTGAGACTTTTGTTGCAGCAGGTGTTTGACTTTAGGAAGAGCAGTTGAATGAATTTGAATGAAGTTGAAAGTGTTGCTTGTTGCTAGTGTACTTCCAAATGCCCACTTACTCCAATTCATAACTGAAGGTGAAAGCCAACAGAACCTATATGTTGCTAGTTGATCTTTCAGTCCCAAGCCTGCAAGTGTCCTCTCTCCTGTTCTGCTTTGACTTCTCCAAAGATCACCTTTAGCTTCAAGCATTGTGTTGCTAAAGGAAGCCTTTTGCAATTGAAGAAACATCTTGAAAATCCTGGAATCATCTTGAGTAAGATCATAACTCAAAGTTTTCAACCTTGTAGCTGTATACTCCAAGCCCAACCCAAATCTCAAAAAATTTCCATACAGGAAGTGAAACACTTCACTGGATTCCTGCATAAAACAGCTCTTTAGTTGTTGAGAGATAACTATTTGATCTGACTTGTCTTTCAGACCAAGAAATAGTTGAAAAGACAACCTATGTTCCTGCCTTATTCCAAAGGACAAGTTTTGCTGAATGGCTCCTTTCAAAGAGAGTAGAATTCTGTCTCTGCAGTGGATGTAAGATTTTTCCAATTTCTCTCTATCCACCTGAAATCTCTCACCACCATTGCCAGATGCTTGCCAAAGTTTGAAAAGTTCTGGTGGCAGAGATAGGTAATCCAAACTGGTATTTTGTAGTGGGTAGGTTCCACCAGCATCAAATAGGGACTTCAGTGGTGAGTAGTACTGTGAGTATATCAACCCATTCTGGTACTGGGTGGATGATTTGGAATATGCAAAGGTCTGGTTTGCTGTGAGTGTAGTCAAAGCCCAAGAATATGTGCTAGCTTTTAACCCAGTACTTTTTTCCCTTAACTGCTTAAAACTTTCCTCCAAGCAACATTTTCTGTAAAAACAGTTTAAACCACCATGCTCATCCAATACCTCAAGTCCTAAGTCCAGGAACTGGAAGCTTGGATCTAAACTCTTGAAATCAAGATCTCCTTCCAGAAAGTCTGTAAATAATTGCCAACATCCAGCAATAGTAGATGACTTTAACTGCATTTTTAAGTCCTTTGCATCTATCAACAAAAACATGCCTTGGAAGTGAGTGTAGCCTGGCATTTGAGAGAATCTAATCAAATCCTGCCAAACACTTTTCAAATACCTTCCAGAGAGAAAGTAGTGCAGTTCTTGTCTTTTCCCACTCTCAAACCTTCCATCCTGAATTCCCAACTCTCTTCCTCTTGCAAAGGTTTTTGCTGATGCAGAACTGAAAGAAACTGGAAGATGTTGAAGGTAATCTGAAGGATAGTGTCTATGAATAGAGGGAATAAAACCTATATCCATCCACTGTTGAAGATGCAGGTTGGAAACATAGGAATTGGCTTTGCCATTTGGCTTAAAGTTCCAAAGCCCTGGGAGGAAGACATAAATAGGAAGATGTAGGCAGGAAGTTAAATGACCAAGGTAAAAATGTGGGATACAGTGCAAGGGCACATGATGGGTGTGAATCTTTCCTGATACTAAAAGTGTATCAATCTTAGAATAAAGATGAATATCAGAGGATATGTTTTTCAGACAACTGGGTGAGAACTGTACTCTAAGACCCTTCTTTGCCACTGATAAGCATGATGCTTTAGCAATAAAGCTATCAATGTCATATCTGATATGAGTACTTGAACTGGTTCCTTCTGTAGGAGTTTCAAGAACAGGAGGAACAGAACTTTCCTCAGTAGTACCACATAATATACTCTGCCATTGTTGGCTAGTAACCCTTCCAGTATAACCAAACTTGCCAGGTACAGGATAGTCTACTGGCAAATTATGATTTATCCACTCAGTAATTCTTGTCATAGGCCAGGATGGTGCTCCAGTTGTAGGACTTGGAGTAGTGTAATGTTGTGAACAACCAAACTCAAGAGAATAATGTTGAACTAGATGATTTAAGACATCTTCCACATCATTAGACATCAAGGCAACATCAGAGTCAGAATCTGATGATATTTCAATAATATCTGGATTTGTAGAAACTGAAGAGGATGCTGATCCATCTGAAACTGATAGATTGGTGCTGGAAAGAAGAGAATTGTGAAAGGTTTGTTGAATGGATGGTAAGAATTGGTAGGCAGAGGGAGAGCTCTGAGTAGAATATGTTTGCAAACAATGATCAACTATATAATTAACATTAATACAGT
Organism: Tuber indicum; assembly: GCA_006112555.1. NCBI lineage: Eukaryota > Fungi > Ascomycota > Pezizomycetes > Pezizales > Tuberaceae > Tuber > Tuber indicum. The sequence continues at coordinate 13,830 of VBSK01000105.1, forward strand.
ACTTAAAATATATTAAAGAAAATATTTAACTTAAATATTTTCCATGAAAAAAATTTTAAATTATTCACAAGAAAAAAAATTTAAAATTCTTTCCATGAAAATAATTTAAAATTCTTCCTGAGAAAATAATTTAAAATTCTTTCCATGAAAATAATTTAAAATTCTTCCTGAGAAAATAATTTAAAATTCTTTCCATGAAAATAATTTAAAATTCTTCCTGAGAAAATAATTTAAAATTCTTTCCATGAAAATAATTTAAAATTCTTCCTGTGAAAATAATTTAAAATTCTTTCCATGAAAATAATTTAAAATTCTTCCTGTGAAAATAATTTAAAATTCTTTCCATGAAAATAATTTAAAATTCTTCCTGTGAAAATAATTTAAAATTCGTTCCATGAAAATAATTTAAAATTCTTCCTGTGAAAATAATTTAAAATTCTTTCCATGAAAATAATTTAAAATTCTTCCTGTGAAAATAATTTAAAATTCTTTCCATGAAAATAATTTAAAATTCTTCCTGTGAAAATAATTTAAAATTCTTCCCATGAAAATAATTTAAAATTCTTCCTGTGAAAATAATTTAAAATTCTTCCCATGAAAATAATTTAAAGTTATTCCCATGGAAAAAATTTAAAATTCTTCCCATGAAAATAATTTAAAGTTATTCCCATGGAAATAATTTAAAATTCTTCTCATGAAAATAATTTAAAGTTCTTCCCATGAAAATAATTTAAAATTCTTCCCATGAAAATTTAAATTATTCACAAGAAAAATATTTTAAATTATTGCCATGAAAATAATTTAAAGTTCTTCCCATGAAAATAATTTAAAGTTCTTCCCATGAAAATAATTTAAAGTTCTTCCCAAGAACATAATTTAAAATTATTCTCATGAAAACAGTTTTAAATTATTCACAAGAAAAATATTTTAAATTTTTTCCATAAAACAAAATTTAATATGCTTCTTATGAAAAAAATTTAAAATTCTTAGCATAAAGAAATCTGGGAAAGATTTAAAATTCTTACCAGTATTCTCATTAGAGCTTGTATTTTCTTCTTCCTGAAATCTCAAATCTGCTATATTGCAATCTTCCATAGTAATCAGTACTTCTATTCCTTTACATATTCTTTCTCAAGACATACCTCTTATATGTGATAATCTAAACACTTTAAAAATAAAAATCTTAGTCTTCTTGAACCTTGAAAAGATACTGAATTGACTTACCATTTTTCTCTTTCCTTTTCTGAATATCCTGCTCTTGCTCCTCCTCTGAACTGTAATTCTCAACCTGGTTCAAATCTTCTGTAATAAAACTCTCTTCTTAGTAGTGAATCAATTAACATATAAAATCCCTAGTACCTTGAACTGTTCTTATAAGATCTATTACTGTTAGAAAGCTACCTTGTTAAACTTCTAGTGTATCCAAACTTACTCAATTTCTTGCCCATCATGTTTTCTGTTGCTACTCTTTCAATCTCCATGTCATACAATATCTGTTCTAAGCCTGAAAGCTTAGGCCAGCCTGAAGAATCCTTCTCAACCTGCACATCTTCCTGCCTATCTGAAGTTCCTATGATAATTATTAGTCCAATCACTTCTGTCTTCAATAGTGGAACTTAATTCATACCTTGCTTAAAACTTTCTGAACTTTCTTCAGTTCCTTCTCTTTCCTGATCCTCCTCTTGCATGCACATAAAAGCTTCCTCTTCAGATATTTCCATATCATCAAGCATATTCTCTAGTCCAACCAGCTGTGGCCATCTTCTAGATTTCTGCTGTAACCATTGTGCTAACTCATCCCTTTCTATATTATCCAAGTCATGTTCTGTACTTATATCCACTGTATCTTCTGTCAAGGCAACCTGTCTTTGCTTTAGCCAATCTTCTGTTGAATTCTCAAATATCCATTCCACTTACTGAACTATCTCTCAATTGAGCAAAACTTGTTGATTTAGTTTTCTGCAAGGAGTTGATACTCTCTTGTACTACCATCTTTAAGTAATGTAACAGTCAGCATTCTGCATAATATAGTACTTAAAACATGATATTGTGACACCTACCTGGTTACTAGGTGCTTGCTGGAGAAAGGAACCATCCTGTGTGTTGTGTCCATTAAGTGACTGTAGGGATTGGACTTTGGATTTTCTCTGCAAATATCTTCTTTTATCAGAAGCTTGTTTGACAATTTTTTTCTCCTCAGCAGACTTTGTTGGTCTTCCTCTCTGATTGTTTGACATGATGATTTTAATAAAAATAGTAAAGTACTTGTAGATGTAGTGTGAAAAAATAAAAGATAAAGTTAATAGAAGGGACAGGTAGAACAGTATTGTATGTGAAGAAAAGGGGGATTGGATTAAAAGGTTGCTAAATGCAGAGCTGCTTACATAATGGAGTATGGCTTCCAGAAGGAAAAATTAAAATTTTTTTCACTTACTGGAAAACTTAAAAAAAAAAAAGTTAAGTAAGAAAATATTAAAAAAGAAAAATACTTACTGCAAATTTAAATTTTTCACTTTTTATCTGAGGAAATTTTAAATTTATTTTTTCATCTAGGAAAATTTTAAAATTGTTTTTATTTGCAGAAATTTTAAATTTTTTTCCTCTGAGAAAATTTAAAATTTTTTTCAATCAGAAAATTTTAAATGTTTTTCATCTGGGACAATTTTAAATTTTTTTCATCTGAGAAAATTTTAAATTTTTTTCCTCATACTCAGATATTCACCTCTTTTAAAAATTTCTCACACATTTTTAAATTTTTCACCATAAAAAGTATGAGAAATACACAACAACCAATGCCACAGTGTGGATGCAGTGGCACAACTTTCAATCTACAACAACTTTTTCATTTCTTAATCAATTAAGATGGGGGTTTTTTTATTAAACTTGCAACATTTCAAATATCTTGAAAGTATAAAAAAATTGTCACATACTCATGAATGAATTTTCTGGACTTTTTTTTGTTGTGGTTTTCACTTTGAGTTTTGTGTTACCATAGAGTATTTCTGACCCTGAGTTTGGCTATAGACTAACTGGTTATCTGAATTAGATTTCTGGTGTGAGTTGGCCATAGCTTGCTGTCTTTTACGTTCTGTTTCCTCCCTGACAATAGCGGGAATTTTGTCGGGATTTGGTCTCCTTCCATGAACCTGGATGGCACGTATTGCTTTTCGGATACTAAGATTCGGATAGGTTGCTAGACAGGCATCGTAGCTCGCACGTCCCAAGTCGTTCAGATTCGTGGCTGATCGTAGCTCGTATCCTAACAATGGTACATCTACCTTACCAATCCCCTTTCGATGAATTCCCTGAGCAATTGGTTGAAGTGCAATAGCGAGATTGATCGTACGTATAGAAAGATCAGGTAAATGTTGTATCAGAAATGACCAAATCGGATCAGCTGTCTTGCGTACAATAACTGCATAGTCTAGTACGGGAAGCAGCAGTATCATACCACTACCAAAATAGTATGTCTCGTGTGAATGCATCAGCTCATTCCAATGTCTTCCCTCCTTGAGCTGATTCGTTATTGTCTGTAAATTAACCTTGATGTCCAATTCATTATTAAAAACATCAAGTAGAATTCGGTTAACTCGTTGTCGTGCGGTTTGTGGAACAAGGCCAGATTGACGAAATTGATCGACATATGCACCATGGGAGCGATACAGGTCGGCAAGGTGGAAACGCTGCATATTGCTGCTAATATCCTGATTGTTCAGCGATCGTACTACTTTGTGGTAGTCACGAATAAGCTCTTGTTGAAACTGTGAGCGTGGACGGCCTGTAAGTTGAGACTCTCCTAGATGTCCCATTGTACTCTGACTTGTACGTAGTCGTTCCAAAATGCCCTGTAAGCTACTCATATGCTCTTCTGATAGTGTTAGCCAAATCCAGTTTAGCAGTCGATTCCAGTGCTGCAGTCCCAGATTGGTATTTCCGTCGTAACGTTGGTAGTATTCGAAGGCAGTTCTCCAATTTCTCTTGCTCCAAAATACTTGAAGCTGCTGGAACTGCATCTGCTCTTTTCCACTCTTCCTAGTACCTGAGCTCTCGTCTTCGGAATCTTGTCTCATATGTCTAATTTGTTGCACAGCAGGTGGGTACCAATTTCTGATTCGATGTCGCTTTCCTCATCTATTATCAAAAGATAGTTTACTGTAAGCAAAAATTAATTGCTTATTTAATACAATTAGCAAAACTTACCTGGTTCAGTATTTGATAAATACTTAGCATATTCTTCCCTCAACCGATCCAATGATAGTCGTGCTTGATTTCGATCAAGTCCATCAAAATATCCCGTTGCCGAGATACTCCCATCACGCAGATGGCGGCGTTGGTGAGTATGGTTATCAGAATTCATTACCGATAGGTGAATATAGTGTATTCTCGATCTGCGTTGTAGGAGGTCCAAGCTACCATACCAGTATATATATTAGCATTTTTAATATGATCATGCAATACCAATTATCGCAATTTATTATTCCTCTCATACTTGAGAAATAATAATATTTCCCAATTTGTATCCAAAACATTGAAAGAAACTCACCAACACGAATACTAGTAACAAAACATATTAGTAGAGTATCACATAAAGATACATGATGGAGTGCAGGTAGCGGACAAAGACTATTATTAACGCTGACTTACAGATATAAATATGTCGTCTCTCGCCCTCTGTCCTGACTTTTACACTTTCCTCAACCTTCTACCACTCAATTTCTCCTATATATTGAATTAGTAAGCAAGAAATCCCCAAGGTCAAACCCCGGGTTTGACATTTTTGTGGCATTATTGGAGTAAATAGTATTAACTGACCAGATTTCGCTGTTGACAACCAGGTATCTCGCGTGCGTCGTAACGTCAAACCTCCGGTTTGACCTTTACAAAAAATTTCATTACTTTAGCTAACTTTGGTTTGTTACATCCTTGTCAGAACTTGGAAAACTGGCTTACCTTACATATATGCAGCGGAAGGTTACTCGTGTACTAATAGGTTTAGTACGTAACCTTTTGGTTGAAGGTTGGTTCTATCTTTCAGGTAGCTGAGTTAGCACTTATTTTCTCTTTGGACGCATGATAACAAACCGCTAGTAGATTAAAAGTCAAACCTGGGGTTTGACTTTTCGTACCTTGAAGCTTAGTCAGCTGATTGTATCAGTCCTGCTTTAGCTTATCTCCGCTACTCGCAGTTAAATTATCAGCTGGGAGACGTACGGCCATCGAGGGAGTGAGGTAGCTCTTATATAGTATGATTTCTCCCTGTTACCTACGTCATCAGATCATTATCAGCGTTTCTTACATTATATGTGTTGTGTATTAAGTCGATCTTACTTACAGACTTTAGTGATGTTAGTTTACACCTATAACCTATGCAAATGCTGACCCTTCATTAATGATTAGATCGTATTTTGTCTTCATCTCGAACTATACATCCTTCATATAAAGGATTTCTTCTCGTCCAGGTATATAATAAACATTTATTATGAAAGTTACATATATAATATAATATCTGCCTACAATCCAGCTTCTTTCGGGAAATCTGGAGTTTCATTACTGGCTAATTCATACTATCTTTAAGTAATCTTGTTTAGATTCCAGATATACTATTATTGAATCTATTTTCTTCAAGTACCATTTCTAAAAGTCAGCACGGTAGAATTTACTGACATCTAATTTCCAATAAAATAGATACTACTAGTATTTTTAGTTTTGAACTTGACAAAACTACCATATCCATTCAATATCTTCATGTAGTTCAAACTGCTCTTCTTTCATTATTGAAACTCCTACATTGACTATATTTGTAAGTGTTCACTTTGTATAATAATTATACCTAATTTCTACATCTTTATTTTCTTAATCATACTGTGATAACAAGCTAATATGATGCATGTTATAATAGTTCCCTTACAACTACACTTTAGTGTGATTATTCTTCACATATAAGCTTGAAGATGTCGAAGAGTTTACCACGATCAGAAAATGGAAGGCGAATTCAAGCCGAAGACTTACATGCAGTATATAACCGTGATCTGCAATGTCCGAGTTGTGGCTATAAGGATCGATATCATGGGGTATTCCGCAAGGACTGCGCGGGCAAAGCAGATAACGAAGGAAGACGCTATCGACGCTTTGTTTGCCGGTCACAAAATAAATGTGGGAAGTCAATTGGAGTTACCGAGTTCCTTGGTTTATGTCAATCCAGTATTGGCAGTCATGAGAAGAAAAGTCTCTCTGAGATTAAGGATGATGGTAGGTGTTCAATTGAATTGTTTTTCAACTTATTCTTATTGGAACATGTCTTTTTCAAATGTACTAAGTGATTAAGGACACAGTAAAGAAGCTAACTAAAGTTTGATATAACAAAGAACGGAAGTCAGTCTCAATCAAGTATGCAGGGTCTAAAGAAAACACACAACATGCGCTATCTTCACAGTTCACCCAACCCAGGTTTACATTTTCAATTCCTGTAAGTCTTTTCATTTCTACAAATAATTCTCTCTTTCTACTAATAGTTAATTTATCTGCTTTCTTACGCTCTAAAATATACATTTAATTTCCGTAACTAATTTAAATAAACAGAAGAACTTAACAACACAGCCTGAATTGCTTTCTGTTAAAAGTGATACTGAAGAGAAGGACTCTGATAGCTCAGGTTAGTTTCTGTTTAGTAAAGGTATATAAAACAACTAATATTTATTATTCATACTAGAAATCACAGGCAATCAAACACACGCGAAAGCAGACAATACTGCTAACGAGATGCACAAATTGCAACATACACTCGCCATCGAAATCGCGATGCGGAAGGAACTACAGAAGGTTGTAGAAGCGCTATCCAAGAGGCTAGATCACGTTGAGCGGAGAGTTGAAAAGGATGCTGAAGATGAGATTAACGATAACGAGGTATGTATAACTGTTAAGTCTGGATCAAGGCAAGGAAGTAGCATGATAGTTGAAAAGTGGTAATACAAGTTACTATCGCTATAATATAGCACAGGCCTCTTGTAATTAGGGAATTAATTAATATTTACTAACAAGTGACTTAGTCTGTGATATCGATTTCATCAACAAGTATAACCGACTCCGATATTACGAAATCTTATGACAAGAGTTACGGCGGCACAATCCATGAGATATCAAATACAACTGATGCAAGACCTACTCCAAAGATTCCGAGTAACATAGAGCTGCTGCCAGAGCTTGCTCATGGATTTGATGACATAAAACACATGTCATATAGTACTGCTGTTAAGACTGGACAACCTGATAGTGTAAAACGATCACCTGCAGACCTAGCAACATCACGCAATATCCCTACCTCACCAGGACTTTCCACAAATTCAAAGTTCCAGAACAGCAAGCGGGTTTCTAGTGTCTCGGCACTATATATTCTTGGTATGCCACATATGCCGATTAGAGAAGTCAAGAGAGTTTTATCCCAGCGACCAGTGTCAATACAGCTGCGACATGTTTACAACTTCTCTTGGATCGATGGACGAGTTCTGGAAATGCTGGTTGATAACAAGCATGTGCAGAAAATATGCAATCGCATTACCCACCATTCAACTTACACAATATCCACCTCCTTTAATCCATTGGAGGCTTCTAGTTTCAACTGGAATAATGACATCCTTCCAGAGTCAAAAAAGCAATTATTAAAATCAAACCTCGTTAAGAGACTTGGAGCATCCATTAACACAACCTCATTACAGTCGACTAGGCAGCATATCATCAATTGGGCATATAGTCGTGGTATCGGACCACAGCTAACGAGAGAATTAAAATCAGGAGGATGTAACCTCACATTGCCTGAATTGAACATAAATATTTCTGCAAACGACAGTGCTATGGCAACAAATACCTCAAACTCTGAACCCTCTCTACCGGTTACTTTCAACTCTACATCACGAATGTTTACTTCACAAAAACGCCGATGTAATTCTCCTGACTCGGATAGTATTGAAAAGTAAGATAATATTCTTTATGTCATTTATCTATCTTAGGTGTACTAATTTATTATTTGAATATAGTGATAGTGGCAAATCTAAGATTAAAAAACCAATGTTGGTACTTAAACCAACATCACGCAATATCACTTACGACTAATGTATCGTATTGGATATGTTAACACAAACTCCCTACCAGATGGGAAGTTTGCACAGGCGATACACCTTCTCGAAAATTCCTTTGACTTTATTTTCCTTGCTGAGCATTGGTATCAGCATCACGAATCCCGACTTGCACATCCTCTTGTTCATTCCTCTACCGTTTCACGTTATGTTATGACAAACTCAAAATCTCTGGGCCGCCAGCATGGTGGTATCTATCTTCTAGTACAACCACATTTACGATCCATCATTCAACATACATCCTGCTCCCATCATTCGATTACTGTTACAATACCTGGACTCCGATTCGCTGCTGTCTATTATCCGCCATACTCCATTACCGAAAACGTCATTCGAACTGATTTGAGTAAGATCCAATCAGTTGATCTGTTACTGGGTGATCTTAATACACATTTCCATTGTGATAATATATCATCTGGCAATAATCATCAATCCAAACTCTCTACGCGAACTCTCTTATTTCAACAGTGGGCTATAGATGCGCAGATGTCGCATGTTTCACATGCTTCAGAACACAGCTTAGTTGATCACATCCCTGACCACCTCTTTGTCAAGACACAACTGCTTCCTCATGTCAAACTATCTTTGATCGATACATCACATATCTCATTTCCGACGGATCACCAATATGTACTGAATGTACATTATGATAATCCAAATATTCCAGCTCCATCACTGTCCAACAATGTGCAATCGACTTTGCAACAAAATCAGACCTTGCGTTTTAAAGTACAGAGACTTCGTCGGCCTGAGATAGCAATCGATTATCGTGTTTCATGGAATATGCTGGAGTCATTACTGCAGTTAAAGTCTGGCTCCGATATGTATGATATCGACATGATGGATTCACTACTTTGTAGTGTTATTCAAGCATTGGGCGAGTCGGTCCTTGGAGTTTACATCGCGGAACAGGAAAAGCGGAAGAACGATACGACTATGAAGCATCTAGCTCACAATCTTGATATCCCTGCCAGTATCCAGTTGCTTAAGAGAGCACAGCGGTCTAGTTCAACTTTGAGGCCTATAGTTACCAACTCACATGATCAGACGCCGATGGAAGAATGTGTTGCACATTATCATCAGATTTTCAATCCACCCAAACCACTCTCACCTACTGCAAAACCATTTTCACCTTCCACTCAACCTTTTACACCTTCTGAAAACTCAACGGTTTTCTCTACTACTGTACCAGAATCCACCGCTCATGTTCCCTTATTCGTGGACGAGAATACTTTGCTCGCGTCCGGCCTTTTGGATTGCATTACACCAGAGCAGATTAAGACTAAAATTTCTAAGATGTCTTCTACAACTTCGTGTGGCTTGGATGGTATAGCAGTTATCATGCTGCAGCATTTGCTGGAGACCAGCTTCCCCTTGTACCTTCATCAACTTTTTCTTGCCTGTCTCCGTACTGGACAAACACCAAATCGATGGAATCAAGTCTTAATATATCCTCTTTGTAAAGATTCAACTAAACCTTATACTGCCGCAAACTCCAGGCCGATCAGCTTACTCTGCACATTCCGGAAGATCTTTGAATCTCTGATTCTTCCAGTTGTTACAGTATCTGGTGATATGTCATATTCACATATTCAAGCTGGTTTCCGCTCTGGATATTCAACCTTGTCCAATGTACTCGCTCTGGACCATCTCATTGTATCACGATCTGGATCACATATCGTCTTCCTGGACTTTGCCTCTGCCTTCGATCGCGTTGCTTGGCGACATTTGCGGCAAGAATTAGAAGAGCAGGGCATGAATAGTTTGGTTTTAAGACTGATATATCAGCTGATGTATCGGGATATGCGGTTCTCCATGATAGTTAATGGATCTATCTCCAGATTTGCTACACGTAGCCAAGGACTATTGCAAGGCTCATCTCTATCACCGATCCTGTTTAATCGCTTCATCAACAGTCTGCTGGTTATCTTAAATAAAAATGCAACACCGATATCTCCATCCGCCTTGTTCTTCGCAGATGATGGTGTCCTGATAGCACCAACAGCAGTTAAAGCACAGCACCTGGTGGTAACTGCAGATCAATGGGCTAAAGGTCATGGAATGGCCTTTAACATTCTGAAATGTGGACATCTGTTCACTGGAAACCCCCAACATCCAGCTAAGTTTGCTGAAATAGTCCTTGACGGTAGAACTATTCCTAAGGTTACGAGCTATAAGTATTTGGGAGTCTTGTTTACCAGAGTTGGTATGGATTGCGAAGGTCAGACAAAGTTACTAGAAGCGAGGGTTATCAAGATTCTCAATGGTTTACGATGGTTTTCTGATACGTGGAGTCCACGCATACGATTCAATCTTTTCAAGGTTATCTTAACGCCGACCCTTGAGTATTCGCTTCCCCTAATATATGCCGATCATTTGCGAAATCCTCGATCAACATCATGGCGAAATATCTCAAATACCTACTATACTTGTACAAACTGGATTGCTGGTGGTTGTGCTAAGCGTAAACACATAACTTGCAATCTCCTGGGCCTTTTACCATTTCAAGACCGTGCTTCACATCTCTTTGGACGCTTTTACCTCCACTTAATAGCAGCCCATCGCGAAAATCCGGCCTATCGGTTGTTAAATTTCTTCAATTGGTACCCCAAATCCAACTTCAAGTTCCGCACACCTTCTTCTGGTAGTCTTCTCCTACAGTTTCTTAACCCACCTACGTGCTACAGCAAGCTACTACCCTTTCAAATCGATAAGCCAATTCCAGAACTTCGGCAAGAACTTATATTGGAACTTCATCGCCTGAAAAATAACCGTATCCTCGAGCTGGATTCCAATCCACCAAACCTCTTACGTATTGTTTCTCTCCATGATCGTATTCCAAACAAACTATGCGACACCATACTCACGGCACCTGCGATGGATCAGTCCAAGTTCCTGGCTTGGAGACGTGGAGTATTTGGCTGGGGTAAGAAATGTTCCTGTGGTGACAGATTTACTCGTCGGCATACCGAATGTATGCCATACCCAAGGCCCCTTCTTACCGACGAGGAGATGAAATTGTACAACTTGGACCTTTGTATTCTTGGCCCTGATATCAGGTATACAACAATGGACTTTCTCCTTAACCAACAACTCTGGACTAAGGCTCGCAATTTACTCGACTTTTGGAATCACACGATGGCTACAATGTTAATGTCTGACTTTGCCTCATCTACTACTGCTACAAAGATTGCGGATACTGCTCTCAGATAACTTGCTACTTATTTTACATTGTATGTTTTGGTAACTTGCATCTTGATTTTAACGTATCTTGCAAACAACTTCCTATCACTTTGTTTTTTCTATATTTAATCTACTTTTTGTTTCTCGTATTGTTCAAGTACTTCTTGACTTTCCCTTGTGTTTATTTCAAAATGGCTAATCTGCTACTGTTTGTGTTTATCCCATCAATTTACCTTACTTTCTATTAAGTATTTCTCGTTTGCATTTCTTGTTTATGTTATGTTCTGATAACTTCCATTTAATTTATCTTGTTCCTTATTATTCTTTGCTATATTCTAACTAAAAGTCACTATCTTGTTTATTTTGCTTCATATGTCTACACTTATTCTATCATGTATCATTGTTTCTGTGGCCTCCAGTATGGGCCTTGTACAACTGGTCTCGTTGGCCTCTGGTATGGGCCTTGTACAACTAGTCTCGTGAGCTTCCAGTATGGATATTTCACTGCTGGATGCATTTTGGATTGTAGTAAATCTAGTTTGCTACTCTCTACTTTGCTAGTACTACACTGCTGTGTAATACTATCACCACGTTTGCTAGATGAGGGCATCAAGCTCATCCTTCAAGGCTGTTATAGTAATAGTTTAGTTGGTGCTAGGACTTGGGCTGCTGGTTTCCGGTATTTGTCTTCTTGTCTTGGTTGCTGGTCTGTTCTGTTGCTTTACCTTGCTGTCCGTAATAGCTGTGACTTGGTCCTGTCTCTAGACTCAATATACTTAACTCCTAACCCTAACCCTAAGAAACAAACCACGTGTTAAATATCACTGTTAAATGATATTTAACGTAAAACATTGAATCAACTACGTATCCGATGATGACTGAAGTACAAATCAAATACACCAAATATATGATCATACTTAAACCAAAAACATAAAACTAATTATGAATCAAAAGTATTTAAAATAAAACGTAACAGAAACTATGTAAGAAGGAGTATTTAAAACAAAATGTAAAACAAATCAAATATCAGGCCTCTTGCTTCATATAATAGTTACTTTCTTTCTTACATACTGCTACTATTTGTTAGCTATTTTCCAATAAGATTATTCTATGTTCAGAGAGACTTCTAAATCAGCTTGAAATATAGTAAGAGTTTCTACAAAGGATAATTTGATATTAATTCTTGCTCTGAAATTGAAACAATACTAGTTATGCTAAGTTTGATCAAAATCTGCAATGCCATTAACATTCATCCTAGCCAACATACTAATTCTCGCAGTTCGTTGAAGGATAGAATTCAGGAAACTCAAGAACCTACTGACATCAAGAGAATGTGGACATGTCGCTTGAGCAAACTAGTAGAAAAATGAGAAAACAAAAAAGAAAAATAAAACGAAAAGATTTGAAATCTGTACTCTAAAGGATAAGAGAGGGAGAGACAGCAGAAAGATCAGCATAAACTAAAAAATCATATTTGTAAGAAAAATTTAAAATTATTTTCTCAAAGAAAATTTAAAATTATTTTCTCAAAGAAAATTTAAAATTATTTTCTCAAGGAAAATTTAAAATTATTTTCTCAAGGAAAATTTAAAATTATTTTCTCAAGGAAAATTTAAAATTATTTTCTCAAGGAAAATTTAAAATTATTTTCTCAAGGAACATTTAAAATTATCTTTCCAATGAAAATTTAAAATTATTTTTTCAAGGAAAATTTTAAATTATTTTCTCCAAGAAAATTTTAAATTATTTTCTCACAGAAAATTTTAAATTATTTTCCCAAGGAAAATTTAAAATTATTTTTCCAAAGAAAATTTAAAATTATTTTCTCACAGAAAATTTTAAATTATTTTCCCAAGGAAAATTTAAAATTATTTTTCCAAAGAAAATTTAAAATTATTTTCAAAGAAAAATTTAAAATAACAATTAAAGTAATTTAATAAACATATGAGAAATCTTTCCAATACTTCTAACTTTTCAAGATCTCTCTTCTCAAATCTTCTAATAATTGCAAACTCTCTTCCTTCTTCCTCTCCTTCTCTTCTTTTCTCTTACAATTTTCCTCCTCTATATCTCTTAATCTTTCTTTGTAAGCCTTATTCTCTGCAATCAAACTTTCCACCTGTTTTGACAATAACTCATGAGAACTTTGTAGTTGATTATACTCCTCTCTTGAAACTAGTGTTTCCCCTTCCTCAATTATCCTACTGGTTTTCTCAACTATCTTCTTCTTAGAATTTTTCAAGTAGATGGAAAATTCTATGTCTGATTGAAACAGGGATAGAGCTCCTGAGAATGTTAGCAAGCTTTGAATGTTTCTATTTAGATATTACTTTGTTAATACTTACTTTGATGCTGGTGAATTGCAGATATTCTTGCAACCTCTGCCTTTGGTTGGGAAATTGCTGAACTAAGCTCAGAAAAGGTAGAAGTGGAAAACAACCATGGCTTTTTCAAGTTGAGTGGATCTGGACAGGCTGACTGGGCAAACTGATCTAATAATTAGATATAAAATCATAGAACTAGTAACTCATAGTAATATAATCTTACTTTCTGTAGGGTAAAGGTGAATGAGGATGGAATCAAATCAAGACCATCTAAGATATTTAATCAGTATCAATTTGAATAAAACAATAGCACTTGGAAATTAAGCATACCAGGAGCATTAATAGGTGTAAAAGAAGGCTGTTTAATGATTTTCCCACCATGCAAAGTGGAATATGAAGGAAATGTAGTGCCAGTAATATTCAGGTGGTCCTGGGAGCTGGAGAGATCTGGAGATCTAGGACCTGGAATATCCATTGAGGACTTTAGTTTGTTAGAAAAATGTAACCTGGAAAGACAAAATAACTTAAGATTGTTTTAGGGGAGAATAAGAAAGAATATACCAGTACAAAAGGAGGAGGCCTAGATTGGGACAAGAAAATATGCTTAAAGGCACCAAGAGATGAGATAAAGTTGGATCTTTGAGTAACTGTATATTGAGTATATTCCTAACCAAGCAATCAGTAAACTTTTCCCAGTAGAAAAAATTTTAAATTTTCCCAGTAGAAAAAATTTTAAATTTTCTCAGTTAAGAAAAATTTTAAATTTTCCCAGTAGAAAAAATTTTAAATTTTCTCAGTTAAGAAAAATTTTAAATTTTCTCAGTTAAGAAAAATTTTAAATTTTCCCAGTTAAGAAAAATTTTAAATTTTCTCAGTTAAGAAAAATTTTAAATTTTCTCAGTTAAGAAAAATTTTAAATTTTCCCAGTAGAAAAAATTTTAAATTTTCTCAGTTAAGAAAAATTTTAAATTTTCCCAGTTAAGAAAAATTTTAAATTTTCCCAGTAGAAAAAATTTTAAATTTTTTTCCAACCTTTTTTCTTTTTCATGGATACCAGATATTTAAACTTACCTCAATACCCTGCCAATCTCCCTGTTTTATCTCCAAATATCCACCTCTTATTGCATCCTTCAAGCTGTTATAATGTTTAACCCTCACATTATTTTGCTGTATACTATGACCTCTACTTCCATTTTCTATTCTACTGAAAGTTATCCACCACTTCATCATATCAGTTGTATCACACTTATCATACTTGAACAGGATACAAAAATCCTGATTTTTTCCATCATATATCCAGCTATAGTCTGGACTGATAATGATGTGAATTTGATCATCTATTATTCATGTTAGTCACTGCCTTATTACTTCTTTCTATCTGATTCAAACTTACAAACAAACTTTGTCATAACATTTTTCATCATGATATGACCCACTTTCTGGAAGTTCTTATATTGAAGCTTGTTTTCCTCTATCTGATATTCTTCAATCTCAGGAATAGTAGTCAGGAAAGAAAGATTGGAAGTGGTCATGATTGATGATAGAAGATCTTGTGGAGAGAGGATGTCAAAGTGAGAACTGAATGGATAAGATAAGGAGTTTTGATTACTGTTGATGGATAGTAAACTTGAAGATTAAGTCCTGCAGTATAGAAAAAAACAGGCTTATATACCCACTAGGTTGGGCCAAGAAAATCAAAATCTCCCCTGACTTCTCCTATAGGATTCTTGAAAAGTATCTTACTTGCTTATTTTCCCCTGATACATGCATTTACCTGATAAAATGATAAATCACATATGATTTCACCTTTTGTATCTGTAAGTAGATATATGATATTTTTTCTAATTATGTAAATCCTTCTCATTTAGTAGTTAGTTTCATCTTATTAGGAAATAATATTGTACCTTTTACTAGTGAAGCTCCAGTTCTATTTCCTCAGATTCTAGATCTTGAAGTATATAAGGGCTCACATTCCCCTCTAACAATGTTTTTCCTTTCAGTTATAATTGTGACATTCTTAGGTCCTACCCACAAACTATCTTCTACCCCATCTTACAACTTCCTGTTTACTACCTTCTAGACATAATGACTTCTCAGAATTCCATTCATCAGATTTTAGCAAGAGTTGATGCTCTTCAAGAGGAATCCAATACTGCTACTCCTATTTCTACTATTTCAACCTTGCAGACCAACCAACAACACCCTACCAAACATGATTTACAATTTCCAAAGAAGGGTTCTAAGATTGTTGTGGCTAGTACAGAAGTAAGTTTTTATTTATTACTGGCTTGAACAATAATTTCTAACTTGTTAAATCAAATAGGAGTCTGCAAATCATCCTGGAAATACAAGTGGAGAAGCAGTTACCATGAAAGAAGATGATATTCTTAGTAAGTATAAGATACCTGTTACTTGAAGTATGTAAACAGTGATTAATATCCAATTACTTAGTTGTCTCTACATCCAAAGCAAAGCAAGAGGAGATCAATATGGAAATCAGTAAACTGGAGTACCAGATTACAGCATTGAAAATGCAACTGCACTATAGAAATCACTACATAAATCATGTAGCTGAACTATGGGCAGATATTTCTGCTACCATTCCTCATGACACTGTTAGTAAAAAACATTCTTTAAAAAAAAAAATTTTATGTGAGAAAATTTAAAATTATTTTACATGAAGAAATTTAAAATTATTTCATGTGAGAAAATTTTAAATTGTTTTACATGAAGAAATTTAAAATTATTTCATGTGAGAAAATTTTAAATTATTTTACATGAAGAAATTTAAAATTATTTCATGTGAGAAAATTTTAAATTGTTTTACATGAAGAAATTTAAAATTATTTCATGTGAGAAAATTTTAAATTATTTTACATGAAGAAATTTAAAATTATTTCATGTGAGAAAATTTTAAATTATTTTACATGAAGAAATTTTAAATTATTTCACATGAGAAAATTTAAAATTATTTTACATGAGAAAATTTAAAATTATTTTACATGAGAAAATTTTAAATTATTTTACATGAGAAAATTTTAAATTATTTTACATGAGAAAATTTTAAATTATTTTACATGTGAAAATTTTAAATTTCTTTTATGTGATGAAATTTTTACAATAATCTAACTTCTCTTTAGATACCAAGTCTCACTCCTCTTAGGCCCTTACCAGCAGTACCAGAATGTGTGTTGGAAGAATTCATTGAAACAATTCAACAAGTTTCTGCAAGCCAAACCTATCAACCAGCTCTTAGATCACAAGATAATAAGCACACACTGCAGTGGTCTGTTTTGCAGGATATGGTTAATCCAGAAACTACTTGGACTACAGATCCTGTTCTGGATTCCTGGTTTTCTATTTTGTTTTCCTTTGCTTCTGTAAAGGAGAATGAACCCCCTACTGTTGCTGTTCTTTCTACCATTATTTCATGTATTCCTTCTCTTGATTATGACTCAATTCTTACTCTCATTCCTACTGCCCTGAATGATCTCTATTGTTTCAACTACTGGCATCTCCTACATTTTCTTTATATTCCTCTTAATGTCAATCAAGATCATTGGTTGCTCATTAGAGTGGGAATCAAAACCAAGATGATTGAAGTATTTGACTCAACAGCACATGACTTGGAGCTAGGTATCAGGAAGGTTAGTTATTGTAATTTCTAATTTGTTTTCTTACTTACTAACTTATAATTTAGAAAGTTACATTTTTTCTAGCTAAACTTCAGCTAGCTTCCTGGGATACAGCTCTGAAAAAAAACAATGTTTCTTCAGATCTTGAAGCCCCTCTAATTGAAAGGTGGACTTTCAATCAACCTAAGGTAAGTTTAATTAATATACTTTTTCTTACTTTTACTAAAATAGTTTAGAGAAATCATCCTAAGCAAGGAGAAAAATCCTTGGATTGTGCATACTTTGTAATGCATACAGCATTCTTATTGCTTGAAGGAAAAAAACTTAGTTACAGTCAAGAGAATATGCCAGCTATTAAAAGAGAAATACTTAGCATTCTACTTGCAAACATGAAACTGGTAACTTGAAATACATTTTCATCATATTTCTATAACTCCTATTTATTTATTTTTTCATTACTTTTTTTATATTACTTTTTTTTATTTTATTTTTATCTACAGAGTAGGAATGAATGTAACTTCTAGTGGTCAGAAAATTTTTTCTTTTTCTGTTTCAAGAAAAACTTACTTGTCATAAGATCATTGGTACAACATATCAATACATCATATCACATATCATATTACAGATATTAAGATTCCTTGCCCACCCCTTATTTTATATAGATCTAACCTATTCCCCTCCTGATGTTGTAACTCCTTTTTTCTTATACTCAATTTCCTCCAAAACCTTTATCTTTTCTCTCACTGTTGTATCTTATTAGCACTATTAACAACTTTATTCTGCTCCACAACCTCCCAATGTCTACCAAGAAATCCAGTATTCCACTTCTTTCAACTTCACAGCAGATTGAAGCATATGAGTTAGGAGAATTGAATGAAAAATATGACAACTGGACTCAGGATAAGATTCCTCTGATGAAAAATGCCATCATTAAAACTGTTTGTAAGTGCAAACATCTCTCTTACAAGTTTAAGCTATTATTTAATCTGAAATAATCATAGATACTGCCTTGAAAATTATTCCCAAGTCTAGTATTAGTTGTCTTAGAGATGGAAAGAATTCCTCCTTCTGTCTGATTCATAAGAGAACAGGAAACTTTACAGATGATTGGAGAAAATGGTGGTTTGATTTCAGCAAATTCAAAGAGAGCAATTATCCAGGCAGACCATTTGGCAGCAGTTCCTTATTTGACTTCAATCAGTTAATGATTGGAATCAAAGCAGGATGGCTAATAGTACAACCTTTGAATTGGGAAGGAATTGAAGTAAGTTATCTTTCTACTTAATTTTAAATTTTTTCTCATGTTAGGAAAATTTTAAATTTTTTCTCATGTTAGGAAAATTTTAAATTTTTTCTCATGTTAGGAAAATTTTAAATTTTTTCTAAAGTTAGGAAAATTTTAAATTTTTTCTAAACTTAGGAAAATTTTAAATTTTTGCTCATGTTAGGAAAATTTTAAATTTTTTCTCATGTTAGGAAAATTTTAAATTTTTTCTCATGTTAGGAAAATTTTAAATTTTTTCTCATGTTAGGAAAATTTTAAATTTTTTCTCATGTTAGGAAAATTTTAAATTTTTTCTAAAGTTAGGAAAATTTTAAATTTTTTCTAAAGTTAGGAAAATTTTAAATTTTTTCTCATGTTAGGAAAATTTTAAATTGTTTTTATGTTAGAAAGTTTAAAATACTTTGATTGTTATAACAACTTACTTTACTACATTGATATGCTAATTCAAATAATATAGGAATATCTTAATGAAGGAATTACTCTGAGAAAGCAGTTCCCATTAGCTACTATAGAGGATGAGGTTAGGGTTAGAACTTCTTCAATGAAGAAATCTAGAAGCAAAAGAGGCAGGGCTGATACAGTATCTACTGGAGATGAGGTAATTTGTATTTTAACTTATGTTTTCTTCCTTTTCTACTCCAGTACTTTGCTGAACTGCAACTCTTTTTAGATCAAAAGACTTAGAACTGAATCTCAGCATTCACAACTACAACTCCATGCTGATCCAGCAATCTTTCCACTCCCAGAACTACAAACTGAGGATGTGGGAGATCAAGACTGTCTTTCAGATACTGAAGCACAACAACTACTGGCTGGTGATATTGATGAAGAACTTTATGTTCAGAAATCTGCAGGTAAGTAATATTTAATTCTCCACTTATCTCCTACCACATTCTTGTTAATAGTCTAATATAATTTTTAGAAATCCCTATTTCAAGACTGGATTATCCTAACAAAGCACCAACTCCTGGTTATTGTGATTCTACTACTAGCTTTAATCCAGCTCTCCCCTCTGTAAATTATATTACTCAAAACTTTTCCTTATTTCAGGTTAGTATAGTTCAACTTACTGCTTTATTTCTTATAATTTTAACTAACATTATGCTTTCCAGTTTGCTGAAGGAGAGTGCAAACATCCTTTACACCCTACCAAAAAGTGGTCACTACCAGATCCTTTACCAGAAAATTTGGATCCAGATACAGAGAGTTCAGGAAAGGAGATTCAGATACTTCAGGATGTTATTCAAAGTCAAAGTAAGTTACAATTCTTGTTCATAAGAATCTCTTAATTCTAACTAATATTATTAGGAGCACTGGCTGCTTATCAAAGAGACTTGGAATTCTCCATCTACTTGAACAGGAATGGGCTTAAAGTAGTCCCTGAGGACACCTTGGTAGCAGGTTCAGATGACATTGTAGTGTCAAAAGACAAGTATGAGGAATTGAAGCAGGATCTAATAGGAATGGGAAAAGCAGTAAGAGAATTGATGGCTGAGAAAGAAGAGTTAATGGAAGTCTTGAAAAGAGTAAAGGAGGAAGAGAAGTTGAAAGCTGAAGAGCAGGAGAAGCAGAAGGAGAAAATGCTGGACTTGAATAGAAGATTGAGAGAGGGATTAGAGAGAATGTAAAATGATTGGAATGTACTTTTCTTCTGTTTCTATAGTATTTTATATATCTTCTGAAAAAAATATTTAAAAAATAAACTATAAGGAGAAAAGTGTTTAAAATTATTTTGTAGAAAAGTTTAATCAAGATATTTAATAAAAGCTGGTGAAAAAAAAAAACTTTAAATTCTTAAGAAATAAATTAAATAAATTAACGAATTAAAAAATTTAAAAATTTAAAATAATGAAAAATTAAGGATTTAAAATAATAAAAAATGAAAAAATTAAAAAAAATGTAAAATTTAAAAATTAAAAAAAATGTAAAATTAAAAATTAAAAAAAATGTAAAATTTAAAAATTAAAAAAAATGTAAAATTAAAAAATTAAAAAAAATGTAAAATTTAAAAATTAAAAAAATGTAAAATTTAAAAATTTAAAATAATGAAAAATTTAAAAATGTAAAAAAATTTTAAATTTTAAATTTTAAAAAAAGTTAAAAATGAAACAAGTTTTAATAAGAAAAAAATGAAAAAAGTTTTAATAAGAAAAAAATTTAATACAAAATGTTTAAGGAAAAGAGTTCAGGTATGATAAAGTAACAATACTATCTTACTGTTCTTTCTTGTAAGAATCTTTCCAACACTTGCTCTGCTTTCAATTTTTCCATAAAGAGTTTATCAGGAGATTCATACTTATCTGGTAATGAACTGTAGTAGTCAACTGTCCACTTCTTCCATCTGTCTTCTTCAGAACCTTTCTTAGGAAGTCTTCTCAAGCTATCAGACATTACCCATGAACAGTGCTGTATTGGAACCCAGTAAATACTGGATACCTGACCTGTTTGTGACTGTTTCTGTAAAAATGTGTGTTTAGATGGTGATGGTAAAAGAAAGTTTGACCTTACAAACTGTGTTTGAACTAGAAGATACTCCCACAATCTTGCTGTTTCACTATCACAAGCAGTTGAAATAATAGAAAAACATTTCTGAAAGTAGAGCCTATAGGCTTTATCCTTCCAAGCTTTTCTCAACTCCTGCTTCTCCCATTTATCTTCTGAATGAAATAAAATCTCCCACCTATCCTGCAGACTATACTTGTACTTGTTGGAATACTTGATTCTGCAAAACCTTGTAGGAGCAAAAGAGAGCACATTTTCATAGTCCAAGGGTAGTAGACCACTAAGAGCTAATTCCTTTTTTGCTTCCACCTCTTCAATCCATTCAGGATCACAGAATTTAAACAAAGATGTCCAAACATCTATTCTAAATCTTTGGATAACTAGTGTTCCCATATAAGCAAGAATTTTATATACCTGCTGGCTGGTAACATCCTTAATTTCCTTCAAAAGTTCTCCAAACTTTTCCAATATCTCCCATTGAGACTTTTGTTGCAGCAGGTGTTTGACTTTAGGAAGAGCAGTTGAATGAATTTGAATGTAGTTGAAAGTGTTGCTTGTTGCTAGTGTACTTCCAAATGCCCACTTACTCCAATTCATAACTGAAGGTGAAAGCCAACAGAACCTATATGTTGCTAGTTGATCTTTCAGTCCCAAGCCTGCAAGTGTCCTCTCTCCTGTTCTGCTTTGACTTCTCCAAAGATCACCTTTAGCTTCAAGCATTGTGTTGCTAAAGGAAGCCTTTTGCAATTGAAGAAACATCTTGAAAATCCTGGAATCATCTTGAGTAAGATCATAACTCAAAGTTTTCAACCTTGTAGCTGTATACTCCAAGCCCAACCCAAATCTCAAAAAATTTCCATACAGGAAGTGAAACACTTCACTGGATTCCTGCATAAAACAGCTCTTTGGTTGTTGAGAGATAACTATTTGATCTGACTTGTCTTTCAGACCAAGAAATAGTTGAAAAGACAACCTATGTTCCTGCCTTATTCCAAAGGACAAGTTTTGCTGAATGGCTCCTTTCAAAGAGAGTAGAATTCTGTCTCTGCAGTGGATGTAAGATTTTTCCAATTTCTCTCTATCCACCTGAAATCTCTCACCACCATTGCCAGATGCTTGCCAAAGTTTGAAAAGTTCTGGTGGCAGAGATAGGTAATCCAAACTGGTATTTTGTAGTGGGTAGGTTCCACCAGCATCAAATAGGGACTTCAGTGGTGAGTAGTACTGTGAGTATATCAACCCATTCTGGTACTGGGTGGATGATTTGGAATATGCAAAGGTCTGGTTTGCTGTGAGTGTAGTCAAAGCCCAAGAATATGTGCTAGCTTTTAACCCAGTACTTTTTTCCCTTAACTGCTTAAAACTTTCCTCCAAGCAACATTTTCTGTAAAAACAGTTTAAACCACCATGCTCACCCAATACCTCAAGTCCTAAGTCCAGGAACTGGAAGCTTGGATCTAAACTCTTGAAATCAAGATCTCCTTCCAGAAAGTCTGTAAATAATTGCCAACATCCAGCAATAGTAGATGACTTTAACTGCATTTTTAAGTCCTTTGCATCTACCAACAAAAACATGCCTTGGAAGTGAGTGTAGCCTGGCATTTGAGAGAATCTAATCAAATCCTGCCAAACACTTTTCAAATACCTTCCAGAGAGAAAGTAGTGCAGTTCTTGTCTTTTCCCACTCTCAAACCTTCCATCCTGAATTCCCAACTCTCTTCCTCTTGCAAAGGTTTTTGCTGATGCAGAACTGAAAGAAACTGGAAGATGTTGAAGGTAATCTGAAGGATAGTGTCTATGAATAGAGGGAATAAAACCTATATCCATCCACTGTTGAAGATGCAGGTTGGAAACATAGGAATTGGCTTTGCCATTTGGCTTAAAGTTCCAAAGCCCTGGGAGGAAGACATAAATAGGAAGATGTAGGCAGGAAGTCAAATGACCAAGGTAAAAATGTGGGATACAGTGCAAGGGCACATGATGGGTGTGAATCTTTCCTGATACTAAAAGTGTATCAATCTTAGAATAAAGATGAATATCAGAGGATATGTTTTTCAGACAACTGGGTGAGAACTGTACTCTAAGACCCTTCTTTGCCACTGATAAGCATGATGCTTTAGCAATAAAGCTATCAATGTCATATCTGATATGAGTACTTGAACTGGTTCCTGCTGTAGGAGTTTCAAGAACAGGAGGAACAGAACTTTCCTCAGTAGTACCACATAATATACTCTGCCATTGTTGGCTAGTAACTCTTCCAGTATAACCAAACTTGCCAGGTACAGGATAGTCTACTGGCAAATTATGATTTATCCACTCAGTAATTCTTGTCATAGGCCAGGATGGTGCTCCAGTTGTAGGACTTGGAGTAGTGTAATGTTGTGAACAACCAAACTCAAGAGAATAATGTTGAACTAGATGATTTAAGACATCCTCCACATCATTAGACATCAAGGAAACATCAGAGTCAGAATCTGATGATATTTCAATAATATCTGGATTTGTAGAAACTGAAGAGGATGCTGATCTATCTGAAACTGATAGATTGGTGCTGGAAAGAAGAGAATTGTGAAAGGTTTGTTGAATGAATGGTAAGAATTGGTAGGCAGAGGGAGAGTTCTGAGTAGAATATGTTTGCAAACAATGATCAACTATATAATTAACATTAATACAGTACTTAAAATATATTAAAGAAAATATTTAACTTAAATATTTTCCATGAAAAAAATTTTAAATTATTCACAAGAAAAAAAATTTAAAATTCTTCCTGAGAAAATAATTTAAAATTCTTTCCATGAAAATAATTTAAAATTCTTCCTGTGAAAATAATTTAAAATTCTTTCCATGAAAATAATTTAAAATTCTTCCTGTGAAAATAATTTAAAATTCTTTCCATGAAAATAATTTAAAATTCTTCCTGTGAAAATAATTTAAAATTCTTTCCATGAAAATAATTTAAAATTCTTCCTGTGAAAATAATTTAAAATTCTTCTGGTGAAAATAATTTAAAATTCTTCCCATGAAAATAATTTAAAGTTATTCCCATGGAAAAAATTTAAAATTCTTCTCATAAAAATAATTTAAAATTCTTTCCATGAAAATAATTTAGAATTCTTCCTGTGAAAATAATTTAAAATTCTTCCTGTGAAAATAATTTAAAATTCTTCCCATGAAAATAATTTAAAGTTATTCCCATGGAAAAAATTTAAAATTCTTCTCATAAAAATAATTTAAAATTCTTTCCATGAAAATAATTTAAAATTCTTCCTGTGAAAATAATTTAAAATTCTTCCTGTGAAAATAATTTAAAATTCTTCCCATGAAAATAATTTAAAGTTATTCCCATGGAAAAAATTTAAAATTCTTCTCATGAAAATAATTTAAAGTTCTTCCCATGAAAATAATTTAAAGTTCTTCCCATGAAAATAATTTAAAGTTCTTCCCAAGAACATAATTTAAAATTATTCTCATGAAAACAGTTTTAAATTATTCACAAGAAAAATATTTTAAATTATTCCCATGAAAAATATTTAAAATTATTCCCATGAAAACAGTTTTAAATTATTCACAAGAAAAATATTTTAAATTTTTCCCATAAAACAAAATTTAATATGCTTCTTATGAAAAAAATTTAAAATTCTTAGCATAAACAAATCTGGGAAAGATTTAAAATTCTTACCAGTATTCTCATTAGAGCTTGTATTTTCTTCTTCCTGAAATCTCAAATCTGCTATATTGCAATCTTCCATAGTAATCAGTACTTCTATTCCTTTACATATTCTTTCTCTAGACATACCTCTTATGTGATAATCTAAACACTTTAAAAATAAAAATATTAGTCTTATTGAACCTTGAAAAGATACTGAATTGACTTACCATTTTTCTCTTTCCTTTTCTGAATATCCTGCTCTTGCTCCTCCTCTGAACTGTAATTCTCAACCTGGTTCAAATCTTCTGTAATAAAACTCTCTTCTTAGTAGTGAATCAATTAATATATAAAATCCCTAGTACCTTGAACTGTTCTTATAAGATCTATTACTGTTAGAAAGCTACCTTGTTAAACTTCTAGTGTATCCAAACTTACTCAATTTCTTGCCCATCATGTTTTCTGTTGCTACTCTTTCAATCTCCATGTCATACAATATCTGTTCTAAGCCTGAAAGCTTAGGCCAGCCTGAAGAATCCTTCTCAACCTGCACATCTTCCTGCCTATCTGAAGTTCCTATGATAATTATTAGTCCAATCACCTCTGTCTTCAATAGTGGAACTTAATTCATACCTTGCTTAAAACTTTCTGAACTTTCTTCAGTTCCTTCTCTTTCCTGATCCTCCTCTTGCATGCACATAAAAGCTTCCTCTTCAGATATTTCCATATCATCAAGCATATTCTCTAGTCCAACCAGCTGTGGCCATCTTCTAGATTTCTGCTGTAACCATTGTGCTAACTCATCCCTTTCTATATTATCCAAGTCATGTTCTGTACTTATATCCACTGTATCTTCTGTCAAGGCAACCTGTCTTTGCTTTAGCCAAACTTCTTTTGAATTCTCAAATATCCTTTCCACTTACTGAGCTATCTCTCAATTGAGCAAAACTTGTTGATTTAGTTTTCTGCAAGGAGTTGATACTCTCTTGTACTACCATCTTTAAGTAATGTAACAGTCAGCATTCTGCATAATATAGTACTTAAAACATGATATTGTGAAACCTACCTGGTTACTAGGTGCTTGCTGGAGAAAGGAATCATCCTGTGTGTTGTGTTCATTAAGTGACTGTAGGGATTGGACTTTGGATTTTCTCTGCAAATATCTTCTTTTATCAGAAGCTTGTTTGACAATTTTTTTCTCCTCAGCAGACTTTATTGGTCTTCCTCTCTGATTGTTTGACATGATGATTTTAATAAAAATAGTAAAGTACTTGTAGATGTAGTGTGAAAAAATAAAAGATAAAGTTAATAGAAGGGACAGGTAGAACAGTATTGTATGTGAAGAAAAGGGGGATTGGATTAAAAGGTTGCTAAATGCAGAGCTGCTTACATAATGGAGTATGGCTTCCAGAAGGAAAAATTAAAATTTTTTTCACTTACTGGAAAACTTAAAAAAAAAAAAGTTAAGTAAGAAAATATTAAAAAAGAAAAATACTTACTGCAAATTTAAATTTTTCACTTTTTATCTGAGGAAATTTTAAATTTATTTTTTCATCTAGGAAAATTTTAAAATTGTTTTTATTTGCAGAAATTTTAAATTTTTTTCCTCTGAGAAAATTTAAAATTTTTTTCAATCAGAAAATTTTAAATGTTTTTCATCTGGGACAATTTTAAATTTTTTTCATCTGAGAAAATTTTAAATTTTTTTCCTCATACTCAGATATTCACCTCTTTTAAAAATTTCTCACACATTTTTAAATTTTTCACCATAAAAAGTATGAGAAATACACAACAACCAATGCCACAGTGTGGATGCAGTGGCACAACTTTCAATCTACAACAACTTTTTCATTTCTTAATCAATTAAGATGGGGGTTTTTTTATTAAACTTGCAACATTTCAAATATCTTGAAAGTATAAAAAAATTGTCACATACTCATGAATGAATTTTCTGGACTTTTTTTTGTTGTGGTTTTCACTTTGAGTTTTGTGTTACCATGGAGTATTTCTGACCCTGAGTTTGGCTATAGAAGATTATGGAAGAATACCGAGTACTAAGAGCTTCTGGCTCGCTACCGGGGACGTAACTGCAATGTACCCCAACATACCGCGAAAGCAAGCCCACGACATTCTACGTGGGATAGTACGATCGGAAATGAATAAGACATTTGCAGAATGCGCATTCAAACTCGCTCAATGGTCTGACAATTTCTTGGTATTCAACCACAACGGCAAGTATTTTTACCAAAAAGATGGTCTAGCAATGGGAATCCCTTCGGCACCTGATGTGGCGAACCTCTACATGCACCACTTTGAAAATACCTTCGCGGGCAGGTTCCCGTTCTACAAAAGATACATCGATGATGTATTTGTCGTTGTTGAAGCCTCCAGTCGCGCGGAAGCTTTAAAGCAATTGTCCGTCATTCAAGCTGACGGCCTCTCGCTTACCTGGTCAGTGGACAAGGTCACGATCAATTTCCTTGACCTGCAAATCACGCAGGAGGCCGGATACTTCTCGTTCCGCCCTTACCGCAAGCCGCTGAACAGCTATGAACGCTTACCCTGGTCTTCTTCACACCCGAAACACGTAAAACGTGCCGCATTCTGCGGGGAGATCAGTCGCATGGCCCGCCTATGTAGTAAGAAGGATTTCTACTACCATGAGTGTAATTATGTGAGAGACATTTACCTCAAGCGCGGCTACCCGATCACAGTATTAGCCAACTGGCTCAAGGCCGAACGCAACAACAGATGGGACGGTCGGAAAAATAAGGCCCCCGGGGGAGTTGGAGGAACCGCCCTCTGGTTGAAATCGGAGTACAATACTGTGTGGGAGCACGTAGATCTTCACAAGGTATGGACAGCCATGCTTGATGGGCGGAAATTTGGTAGATTCCCGCTCAACAAGATAGAGGACGTTAAATTATCCCTCCGCCGTTACAGGAACTTAGGAGAGATTAACAACGCCCATAATGCTGACACACTTGCCGGTTTCCGTGTAGAAGAAACCCATGCCGCCGTTAATGCCTACGAGGAGCCTATGCTCTCCGGCATCCTTCGGGATCGGCCGCAAATTGTGAAGCTCGGCTCCGCCTCGCAAACACGCATCGCATGGAGCCGTTAAGGAATTGGTAGGTTATTCCCTCACGGGAATTGACCATAACGATCTGAGGAACCTAACCGGTGTCAAGCTGTGCTCTGTCCCGTAAAACGGATATCCACGGTAGACAGGTGTGGACAGGCGGGCCTAGGCCTTCCGAAATCCAGCTAAACCGACCGGTAAGTTAGCAGGAACAACTGTGTTCCGCTTTATGTTCACGAACATTGTTAGCTAACGGGTAGACTAAAGAGTCTGACGCTGGGATTTTCCCGCCTAACACCGGATAAGCCGTGAGGTGGCCATTAGGTTGGCAGCCGAGTTTGCAGAGTTATAGCCCTGGCACGCGTATCGCTCATGTTGGATTATCCACAAGAGAAACGATCCTGGGGACTTCTCCGCACCAAACCACGCTCCCGTAAGGCAGAAGCAGCCCCTGCTTAGACTCTGGCACTTCTGCTAGTGACGTTGCAGGATTAGACGAATCCTATGAAAGTCGTACCGGACTTCCCGTTCTTTGGCGCTAGCGTCCCAAGGACCTTCTCAGCTATTCAGTCCTCGTGGACCGAAGGAGAAAAAAGAGCTTGGCCATGGACTGATAATCCGCACCCTCGCCTAACCCTAACCCGAACCCTAACCCTGACCCGAACCCCTAACCCCTAACCAGGTTTTGGTGGCGCGGTGTATGTGGCGCTGTGGCGTTGTGGCGTTGTGGCTGGTCACGTGAGTGGCTGTGCTGTGGCGCTGTGGCGTTGTGGCGGTGGCTAGTAAGGCACGTGATGTGGCGTCACGTGACGGTGGCTTGGACTGAGGCTGAAAGGCTTGGCACCACGTGACTTCCGTAATAGGAAGTCCGGTCCCCTTTCCCGATTAGGAAATCGTAATACATTTCCTATTTAGGTAAGTTTTCTTCCTTCGTGTTAGATTACTGAATCCGGAAACACACCCGGGGTCATGCATGCAGAGATGCATGCATGATGCATGACGCATCATGCAATGACCAATTAGGAAACAACCATCTTCGGGTGCGTTCGTTTACCTATTTTGGACATCCTTCCGGCTTCCGGCGTGACAGGGATATTTCACCGCTCGACACACACCTCGCTTAGAATACGAGGTCGCCGACGCACGTAATATGGGGCACACCACGGCCCCCTCGCCCAATCCTACACCGTTATCGTACACCCTCACGATAACGGGCTTATCCCCCACCAAGATAGCGGCGGGGTCAAGTATTTCCGCTATGTCCGGGAGGACATCTATATCTACCCCCTCCTCCCCACGGCCCTGATGAGTTTTCTGGAAAGATAACGAAACGGTATCACTGACTGAGTCTCACGATTATAGTCACCGTCGGCCACCTCTTCGTTTTCAACAAAACTTAATCTTCCTCGCTTCCTTCCTTCCGCCCCGCGGAAACTGCACGTCACGCTCAGCGTAGTGTGCCTAACCCTAAATAAACTTTTATCAGAAGCTTGTTTGACAATTTTTTTCTCCTCAGCAGACTTTGTTGGTCTTCCTCTCTGATTGTTTGACATGATGATTTTAATAAAAATAGTAAAGTACTTGTAGATGTAGTGTGAAAAAATAAAAGATAAAGTTAATAGAAGGGATAGGTAGAATAGTATTGTATGTGAAGAAAAGGGGGATTGGATTAAAAGGTTGCTAAATGCAGAGCTGCTTACATAATGGAGTATAGCTTCCAGAAGGAAAAATTAAAATTTTTTTCACTTACTGGAAAACTTAAAAAAAAAAAAGTTAAGTAAGAAAATATTAAAAAAGAAAAATACTTACTGCAAATTTAAATTTTTCACTTTTTATCTGAGAAAATTTTAAATTTATTTTTTCATCTAGGAAAATTTTAAAATTGTTTTTATTTGCAGAAATTTTAAATTTTTTTCCTCTGAGAAAATTTAAAATTTTTTTCCTCTGAGAAAATTTAAAATTTTTTTCAATCAGAAAATTTTAAATGTTTTTCATCTGGGACAATTTTAAATTTTTTTAATCTGAGAAAATTTTAAATTTTTTTCCTCATACTCAGATATTCACCTCTTTTAAAAATTTCTCATACATTTTTAAATTTTTCACCATAAAAAGTATGAGAAATACACAACAACCAATGCCACAGTGTGGATACAGTGGCACAACTTTCAATCTACAACAACTTTTTCATTTCTTGATCAATTAAGATGAGTGTTTTTTTATTAAACTTGCAACATTTCAAATATCTTAAAAGTATAAAAAAATTGTCACATACTCATCAATGAATTTTCTGGACTTTTTTTTGTTGTGGTTTTCACTTTGAGTTTTGTGTTACCATGGAGTATTTCTGACCCTGAGTTTGGCTATAGAAGAGTTCCCGATCTGGTATAGTTTGGCTAATTCCGGTACACACCGATCGACGTACATGCATGAGCCCCATGTACGTGCATGATGCACATGCACATGCAGTAAGCGACAAGGAAGAAATTTTCTCCGCGCATATGCGGATGTTACATTTCCCCTTTCGGTTACCCGTCCGGTTCCGGCTTATCTCTGCGGTCAGCATGACTGCGTCATGCACCTCGCTTAGAATACGAGGTCGCCGACGCAGTCATCCGACAAAAATAGGTATTCTTTCGTCACCGACCGCACACCCACCTGTCGTCAGCACACCACTTCACGCTACGACCCCCCGATATCACCGACTCTTCGGTCGCTCGGGGGTTTCTTATCTCCGGGGATAAATAGTATATATCCCCCGCCCCCCGAGCGCACTGAAGAGTCTCACCATACGAGACGAAACCGGCTATCGAACACACGTTTTCACGCTAAGTTCACGGTCTGCGCCCCTTTCTTCTCACCAAAAAGACTCCTCCTCCTTCACCTCTTCTGAGATTAACATAATCTCACGCTCAACACTACGCCCACGCTGAGCATAGTGAGCACCCTAACCCTTTCCTGCCCAGTCTTCTCTTCTGTCTCTCCCAGATCCTACACTCTAAGTATAGTGTACCTTAACCGTCCAGTTGACCCATCTGTCACTTTACAGTTACTAATTCTTTGGTAGGATTACATTCATTACTTATACCTACATATCTCTGAGTTCCCAGTACAATTCTGCAATATACTTTTTATACTTTTCGTTTACTCCTATGTCCTTTTCTTTTACTCTGATTCTAATTCTTGCTTCTCCTGCTCTCTACTTTTTATTCCTTTTAATCAATTACCTTATTGTTGTATCTTGTATATACTTCTTATTATATATCCATTGAACTATCTAGTACACCTCTGTATTTTTCATCATTGTAGATTCTTGCTACCTCACCTATCTTACACTTACATTTGCTATTACTATTATAGTACTATCTCACTCACCAATCTCCTTAAATTATTCAAGAAAAACATAAGTCTTGTAAGTTAATGAAAATGACTGCTTCTGAGAAATAGATAAATTATGAGAATTATGACATTGTTGCTGAGAACCGTTACTTACATAATTTTTGTAATACAATAAGAAGAAGATTAAATAAATCTTAGAGTTAGGGTTTAAAAGAATGGATAATGAGGAAGATAATAATTTAAATTATCTATAAAATTGTTAACAACATGTTTTCTCTTACAATATTCTTACTGCTTTATGATAGCACACAAAATATAAAGATAGCATAAATATCAAATATAAGCATGATTGTGAAAACTTTTATGTCAGGACTTAAATTGAGCTAAGAGAGAAACAGGTATGATTTTAAAGTGTGAAATAAATTACAATAAGTGGCAAAGTAAAGTTTTAGATAAAAACAGAGCCATTATTTATGAGAAATATTAATAAGATACAATGCAGGATCAATATAATTGAAACATCAAAGATGTAACATTTAAAGGTATAAATATGCAGGCAATTAATCTATGATAATGAATTACAGGGTGATTTCATTTTATATATGATACAGAGGAGTGGTAGGAAGTAAAGTTATGGATGTAGCATGGTAGATATTGAGTAAAAAGAAGAAGTGTAAGGAACAGGAACTTGTAATATTAAGGAAATAAATAATCCAGGCAACATAAAATTTACAGAAATACAGTCCAAAAAAGAAATAAGAAAGAAACAAAAATTTGAACTTATATTGGTCAGTTTATAGAAAATGGTAGCTGTAACTGCAAATCTTAAGATATTGTATACAAGGATATTATATTAAGATTCAACAGAAGTTGTATAATGTAGATAAAGTTATATAACATTATAAAAGAGTTATAGCAAAAAACAAGAACATTTTCCAGTATAACAGTTATTAGTAACTAGTAATTGATATTAAGAGGTTTAATTACAATGGCTAGAGAGAAAAATGGTAGATTTGTTCATATTTAGTTACTTTAAAAGAGTCAGGAATATCTGCTTTCTATTCATTAACTATACTATACTACAATAAAGGTCAACAGGTCTAGGGTATTAGCTGTTTACGTTTAGATCAATCTACTATAATTTCACTCTGTAAGGGATATTGAAATAAGATGCAAGTAGTTGTCTAGCGATTTACTGGAAGAGGAACATGCACTAGGTTTATTGTGCAAAGAGAAAGAACATAACAGGAGTCCATACATTCGTAGTATGCAGATAGTATGAGCCGTATAAGATACATTATTCATTAAGGAATAAAAGAAGAAGAATCTGGTATATCCATGCAATGATGTCATGTGATGTATGTTAGTTTCATTTCACATCAAGCAATGAAAAGGCAGGAGTATAGTATTTTATCTACATAGAGTTAGTATGACATGGATTATATGCATTTCTTATAAATGAACAGGATCTGAATGGTTTTAACTCCATGGCTAAGAGTGAGATGACAGGAGTATGTTATGTTAGCTGAATAGAGTTATGGAGATATATATTAGGTTCATGCTACATCAAAGAATGAAAAGACTGAGGTATGGAGTATTAATAATATGAAGTTAAGTCTTTCAGCTTCATGTTTGTTCCAAGTCAAGGGACGAAACAACAGGTATATGTTCTGTAAACATCGTGTAGTTAATTGTTGCAGCTTAGTGCTGATTCCTTATAAAGGAATTAAATAACATATGTAGAATGTATCAACACTATGTTGATAATTGTTCCAGCTTCTTGTTCATTCCTTGTCAAGGAATGAAATGACAAGATTATAGTACATTAACAACTTACAGTTAAATCTTCAACCATAATGTTTGGTCCTTTTAATGGAATGAAATAACCTGGGTACAGCAAATTAACAACATGTAGATGATGCTTGCAGCTTAATATTCGCCCCTGCAGAAGGAATCAATTATAGAGGTATGGTGTATTAACAAGATGAAGATGATTCATCAAACTTCATGTCCATTCGTCATCAAGGAATGAACTAACAGGGGTATGGTGTATTAATAACATATCCTGGATTCTTCCAGTATTATGTTCATTCCAGGTCAAAGAATGAAATGACAGGGGTATGGGTATTAAAAACATGTGGTGAATTCTTGCAGCTTCATGTTCATTCCTCGTCAAGGAACGAAAAGACAGGGGTATGGTGTATTAACAACATGTAGGGGATGCTTCCAGCTTTACGTCCATTCCTCGTCAAGGAATGAACTAACAGGGGTATGGTGTATTAATAACATGTCCTGGATTCTTCCAGCTTTATGTTCATTCCAGGTCAAAGAATGAAATGACAGGGGTATGGGTATTAAAAATAAGTGGTGAATTCTTGCAGCTTCATGTACATTCCTCGTCAAGAAACGAAACGACAGGGGTATGGTGTATTAACAACATGTAGTGGATTCTTCCAGCTCTATGTTCATTCCTCGTCAAGGAACGAAACGACAGGGGTATGGTGTATTAACAACATGTAGTGGATTCTTCCAACTCTATGTTCATTCCTCGTCAAGGAACGAAACGACAGGGGTATGGTGTATTAACAATATGTAGGGGATGCTTCCAGCTTTACGTTCATTCCTCGTCAAGGAATGAAAGGACCGGGGTATGGTGTATTAACAACATGTAGGGGATTCTTCCAGCTTTGTGTTCATTCCTTGTCAAGGAATGAAATGACAGGCTTGTGGTATATTAAAAACATGTGGTGAATTCTTGCAGCTTCATGTTCATTCCTCGTCAAGGAACGAAATGACAGGGGTATGGTGTATTAACAACATGTAGTGGATTCTTCCAGCTCTATGTTCATTCCTTGTCAAGGAACGAAACGACAGGGGTATGGTGTATTAACAACATGTAGGGGATGCTTCCAGCTTTACGTTCATTCCTCGTCAAGGAATGAAAGGACTGGGGTATGGTGTATTAACAACATGTAGTGGATTCTTCCAACTCTATGTTCATTCCTCGTCAAGGAACGAAACGACCGGGGTATGGTGTATTAACAACATGTAGGGGATGCTTCTGTTAGGCGGAAGCCGACTCTGATTTATTGTCGAGAAGACTTAGGCCTGAATCTTTCGTAATAGACGGAGATTTGTCTAGGAAGGCTCGGGGTCGTTCTTTTCGTTTATGACTACTAAGAACTCGCTTAATCGATAAGAAAAATAATTTTATAAAGATTCGTTGGTAAAACAATGTTATATTGTTAAGGTCTCTTCTCCGTTGCTTGTTCCTCTAAAAGCTTTGGGAGGCACTTCGATATTTATATCCCGCGTCTGAGTGTTCGCGGACTACATCTAATCCTCCTATAACTAAGTATCTATCCAAGATTGTACGCTAACGTCTCGTAGTCTTAACAAGTGCGAACACTGTTTGACCCTGAATTCTCACACACCATCTTCGTTCTCATAAATTCTTTTCCTTCTAATCGTAGGATGCGTGATTATCCTCGAATGACCGGTCTTCGATTTATAGAGACGAGTAGACTCTTGTCTGAAACTGCAGTCGTCTTGACTATCGTTCCAGTAGTCTCTTCCGACTTCGCATAGTGGCCAGCATATGCGTCGGGTGCCTATGCATATTGCAGGCTGCGTAGACGGTGTGCCAACACTCTTAAGTCTACCGCCTATTAGGTCTTCTGAGTCTGAGCAGCTTCCCCTCGGTCCGCCCCGCCTCAAAGAGAATCACCTCTTGAGGGATCCTGTCTCCAGGACCAACCAACATACAGCGGCCTTCAGATAGGTATTGGTGTCAAATCTATCCCCTATGGCCTCTGGGGCACTGTAGGAGTAGTCGCGGATTTTCGAACCGAAAACGTCCCGTCACTTTCGGCCCGTAGTTAGGATGCCTAACTTTGAAGCCTAGTAACTCAATGCGCCTCCAACGGATTTCTTCCGTTCCACTTCTCAGAGGTACCCAGAGGTCCCCTCTTATATATCCTGCGAACAGCCTCCGGTCGGACGGACGGCAGCGACGTATATGGTGTTATGAAGTGGGCTTCATTGAAGTGACATTTTAGTCATAGGACGCAACTCTTCGAAATCTCGCTAAGGACCTGCGGGCCCCAGAACAGGGCCGGAGGGGGGTGTTAGGCTCGCGATAAATGAGGGTCTGTGCGCAGTTACCCTGCCGAGAGGTCAGTGCATTTTCTTTATGCCTAACAGCTTCCAGCTTTACGTTTATTCCTCGTCAAGGAATGAAAGGACCGGGGTATGGTGTATTAACAACATGTAGGGGATTCTTCCAGCTTTATGTTCATTCCTTGTCAAGGAATGAAATGACAGGCTTGTGGTATATTAAAAACATGTGGTGAATTCTTGCAGCTTCATGTTCATTCCTCGTCAAGGAACGAAACGACAGGGGTATGGTGTATTAACAACATGTAGTGGATTCTTCCAGCTTTATGTTCATTCCTGGTCAAGGAATGAAATGACAGGCTTGTGGTATATTAAAAACATGTGGTGAATTCTTGCAGCTTCATGTTCATTCCTCGTCAAGGAACGAAACGACAGGGGTATGGTGTATTAACAACATGTAGTGGATTCTTCCAGCTCTATGTTCATTCCTCGTCAAGGAATGAAATGACTGGGGTATGGTGTATTAACAACATGTAGTGGATTCTTTCAGATCTATGGGCATTCCTCGTCAAGGAATGAAATGACTGGGGCATGGTGTATTAACAACATGTAGTGGATTCTTTCAGCTTTATGTTCATTCCTTGTCAAGGAATGAAATGACAGGGGTATGGCATGTTAACAACTAGCTGGTAATTCTTCTAGCTTTATGTTGATCCTTGCTCAAGGAATGAAATGACAGGGGTATGGCATGTTAACAACTAGCTGGTAATTCTTCTAGCTTTATGTTGATCCTTGCTCAAGGAATGAAATGACAGGGGTATGGCATGTTAACAACTAGCTGGTAATTCATCTAGCTTTATGTTGATCCTTGCTCAAGGAATGAAATGACAGGGGTATGGCATGTTAACAACTAGCTGGTAATTCTTCTAGCTTTATATTGATCCTTGCTCAAGGAATGAAATGACAGCGGTATGGCATGTTAACAACAAGCTGGTAATTCTTCTAGCTTTATGTTGATCCTTGCTTAAGGAATGAAATGACAGGGGTATGGCATGTTAACAACTAGCTGGTAATTCTTCTAGCTTTATATTGATCCTTGCTCAAGGAATGAAATGACAGGTTTATGGCATGTTGAAAACTTACAGGTAATTCTTCTAGCTTTATGTTGATCCTTGCTTAAGGAATGAAATGACAGGGGTATGGCATGTTAACAACAAGGTGTTGATTCTTCTAGCTTTATGTTGATCCTTGCTCAAGGAATGAAATGACAGGGGTATGGCATGTTGACATCTACCTGGTAATTCTTCTAGCTTTATGTTGATCCTTGCTCAAGGAATGAAATGACAGGGGTATGGCATGTTAACAACTAGCTGGTAATTCTTCTAGCTTTATGTTGATCCTTGCTCAAGGAATGAAATGACAGGGGTATGGCATGTTAACAACTAGCTGGTAATTCTTCTAGCTTTATGTTGATCCTTGCTCAAGGAACGAAATGACAGGGGTATGGCATGTTAACAACTAGCTGGTAATTCTTCTAGCTTTATGTTGATCCTTGCTCAAGGAATGAAATGACAGGGGTATGGCATGTTGACAACAAGGTGTTGATTCTTCTAGCTTTATGTTGATCCTTGCTCAAGGAATGAAATGACAGGGGTATAGCATGTTAACAACAAGGTGTTGATTCTTCTAGCTTTATGTTGATCCTAGCTCAAGGAACGAAATGACAGGGCTATGGGTATTAAAAACATGTGGTGAATTCTTGCAGCTTCATGTTCATTCCTCGTCAAGGAACGAAACGAGAGGGGTATGGTGTATTAACAACATGTAGGGGACGCTTCCAGCTTTACGTTCATTCCTCGTCAAGGAATGAAAGGACCGGGGTATGGTGTATTAACAACATGTACGGGATGCTTCCAGCTTTATGTTCATTCCTTGTCAAGGAATGAAATAACAGGGGTATGGTGTATTAACAACATGTAGTGGATTCTTCCAGCTCTATGTTCATTCCTCGTCAAGGAATGAAAGGACCGGGGTATGGTGTATTAACAACATGTAGTGGATTCTTCCAGCTCTATGTTCATTCCTCGTCAAGGAATGAAAGGACAGGGGTATGGTGTATTAACAACATATATGGGATGCTTCCAGCTTTACGTTCATTCCTCGTCAAGGAATGAAAGGACCGGGGTATGGTGTATTAATAACATGTAGTGGATTCTTCCAGCTCTATGTTCATTCCTCGTCAAGGAATGAAAGGACAGGGGTATGGTGTATTAACAACTTGTAGTGAATTCTTCCAGCTCTATGTTCATTCCTCGTCAAGGAATGAAATGACAGGGGTATGGTGTATTAACAACATATATGGGATGCTTCCAGCTTTACGTTCATTCCTCGTCAAGGAATGAAAGGACCGGGGTATGGTGTATTAATAACATGTAGTGGATTCTTCCAGCTCTATGTTCATTCCTCGTCAAGGAATGAAAGGACCGGGGTATGGTGTATTAACAACATGTAGTGGATTCTTCCAGCTCTATGTTCATTCCTCGTCAAGGAATGAAAGGACAGGGGTATGGTGTATTAACAACATATATGGGATGCTTCCAGCTTTACGTTCATTCCTCGTCAAGGAATGAAAGGACAGGGGTATGGTGTATTAACAACATATATGGGATGCTTCCAGCTTTACGTTCATTCCTCGTCAAGGAATGAAAGGACCGGGGTATGGTGTATTAATAACATGTAGTGGATTCTTCCAGCTCTATGTTCATTCCTCGTCAAGGAATGAAAGGACCGGGGTATGGTGTATTAACAACATGTAGTGAATTCTTCCAGCTCTATGTTCATTCCTCGTCAAGGAATGAAATGACAGGGGTATGGTGTATTAACAACATATAGGGGATGCTTCCAGCTTTACGTTCATTCCTCGTCAAGGAATGAAAGGACCGGGGTATGGTGTGTTACAACATGTAGTGGATTCTTCCAGCTCTATGTTCATTCCTCGTCAAGGAATGAAATGACAGGGGTATGGCATGTTGACAATAAGGTGTTGATTCTTCTAGCTTTATATTGATCCTTGCTCAAGGAATGAAATGACAGGGGTATGGCATGTTAACAACTAGCTGGTAATTCTTCTAGCTTTATGTTGATCCTTGCTCAAGGAATGAAATGACAGGGGTATGGCATGTTAACAACTAGCTGGTAATTCTTCTAGCTTTATATTGATCCTTGCTTAAGGATTGAAATGACAGGGGTATGGCATGTTAACAACTAGCTGGTAATTCTTCTAGCTTTATGTTGATCCTTGCTCAAGGAATGAAATGACAGGGGTATGGCATGTTAACAACTAGCTGGTAATTCTTCTAGCTTTATATTGATCCTTGCTCAAGGAATGAAATGACAGGAGTATGGCATGTTGACAACAAGGTGTTGATTCTTCTAGCTTTATGTTGATCCTTGCTTAAGGAATGAAATGACTGGGGTATGGCATGTTAACAACTAGCTGGTAATTCTTCTAGCTTTATGTTGATCCTTGCTCAAGGAATGAAATGACAGGGGTATGGCATGTTAACAACTAGCTGGTAATTCTTCTAGCTTTATATTGATCCTTGCTCAAGGAATGAAATGACAGGGGTATGGCATGTTAACAACAAGCTGGTAATTCTTCTAGCTTTATGTTGATCCTTGCTTAAGGAATGAAATGACAGGGGTGTGGCATGTTAACAACTAGCTGGTAATTCTTCTAGCTTTATATTGATCCTTGCTCAAGGAATGAAATGACAGGTGTATGGCATGTTGAAAACTTACAGGTAATTCTTCTAGCTTTATGTTGATCCTTGCTTAAGGAATGAAATGACAGGGGTATGGCATGTTAACAACAAGGTGTTGATTCTTCTAGCTTTATGTTGATCCTTGCTCAAGGAATGAAATGACAGGGGTATGGCATGTTGACATCTACCTGGTAATTCTTCTAGCTTTATGTTGATCCTTGCTCAAGGAATGAAATGACAGGGGTATGGCATGTTAACAACTAGCTGTTAATTCTTCTAGCTTTATGTTGATCCTTGCTCAAGGAATGAAATGACAGGGATATGGTGTATTAACATCATGGAGTGGATTCTGCCAGCTTCATGTTCACTCCTTTTCAAGGAATCAAGTAACAGAGGTATGTTATATTAACAATTTGCAATGGATTCTTCCAGCCCTATGTTCATTTCTGATCAAGTAATGAAATGACCAGAATATGTTGTATTAGCAACTTACAACAGGTTCTTCCATCTTTATGTTCATTCCTTGTCAAAGAATGAAATCACAGAAGTGTATCCTAGACTTATAGCTTTTACTCTCTGACTCTGTAATGAATTGTTCAGGATTATGCATATTAGGTATTTACAGATAGTATCAGTAAGAGCAGTTTCATTCCTAGGTTAAGGACTGAATTCACTTGTGT
The DNA here is from genome assembly GCA_006112555.1 of Tuber indicum. NCBI lineage: Eukaryota > Fungi > Ascomycota > Pezizomycetes > Pezizales > Tuberaceae > Tuber > Tuber indicum. The sequence continues at coordinate 53,512 of VBSK01000105.1, forward strand.
ATGATATATTATCTAAGTGTAGATATTTCTTGCAGTAATAGTTTATATATTACAGAAGGAATAAACTGATTAATCTTGAGTACATTGTTTTTCTCTTTGTCTAAGTAATCCAGTATATTAGTGCCTACTATTTTATCCCCATATTGCTAGTACCTCCAGTCCTTGCTCTCTTGCTACTATTTCGATTACTATTCTTTTGAGATATATTTTTAAAGTTTTCTCATCCATCATCTATATATAGTGATTATTCTTCTTTTGTGAGACTGAGTTCTTCTTTATATTTAATAGCTTTACTATCAAAATCAAAAATGACTCTGATATTCTGTATAACATTTTCAGTAGTGGCTTTCGTTATTTAATACCAGTATTCTACTTTTATTATCTCGTATACAAATTCCCTTAAATTTCTTTTTGTCTATTTTTTTGTATTCATATATGTCCAATTTCACTTTTTGACTCTCTTTATCTCTATTTACAATTTGTCTTATAACTTATCGACTTAGAAGTACAGTCTTCTCATATCTTAGTACAATTTCTCCTGCTTTGTAACCTTCCTACTTCCTCTCCGACTTCTTACTCATGTAACTCAGTATTATACTTTGTCTCGTAGATAAAGAGTAGATAGAGGGTGTATGGATTTAAACAAACTCTTACCTTATCTCGTATTCTTAACTCAAGTTATAAATCTTGCATGATATCCTCATCATTTTCCACCATATCTTCTACAAGGTCATTCCAGGATGGTTCAATGATTTCAGACATCTCAGGTATTGTCTCCTCAATCCTTATCATTGGTGTCTCAGAAACTCGTCCACTGGCAAGCTCTAGTGATTGCTCAGTTTGCTGTGAAATTCAGGTTAGCCTTACAATTACATATCTTCACACTTGTACGCACACATACCTGAATATCGGCAGCGAACGATTCATCTACTTGGATAGAGGCAAATACTTCGATATCCGGATCCCTCACTGTCTTCGACTGATTTTGATATTCTTCCAAGTCCCGAGCTACCATTACATTCTCTCCATCGATCGCTGGTGGTAGATTCTCTTCGTTATCGTTCACCTGTTTCTCTTCCAAGCTTGTATGCAAAATCTGTTTTATAGTATGGGTTAACGAATATATTTCCTCCATAGTAGCATATAAGGAAGAAATTGAGAGTGTTTAGTAGAAGAAGGAAACTTACCATACTTCCTCCATCAACTTCATTAGATACTGCTTCAGTATTGGAAGGATTATTAGCACTTCCACCCTCCCGAGGTACAATTGAGATCTCTATCTCTTCCAATTCTACTCGTGTATTAGTAGCATTTGCACTAATAGCGGTGGATGATTGCACTTCCTTCCCTTTGCCAGCCGTCAAGCGCTCTTCCTCCTCTTCTTCTGCAGTTGATTGCTCCCCGTCATCTTCTTCCGAGGTTGATTGGTCATTATCGTCTTCCGTCGAATTGGATTCATCTTCCCCATCTTCTACTGAAAAGGATTGCTCTTCGACATCCTCCGTCGTAGTGGTTTGCTCTTCATTGTCTTCTGATGAAGTTGGTTGATCTTGCCATTCCCCCTCTTCTGATAATTCCTGCGAGTCATTGCCAGCAGCGAGTTCTGACCCTTGTCTCACTCTTTGGCGTACTTCTCGTCTCTTCCCTAAACTCTTTTCAATTGACTGAGGTTCCCTCAATCTACCATATCTCTGGATAGACTTCAGAGTATCTATAAGGTGTAAATTAGGATACGATCGAACACACGCATTGAAATCAATACCAGCTGCTGAATTCAGATCGATAGGTATAGTTAACTCGTAGCCAAGTAGTGAAGCCGTAACAGAGCCAGTTCCTTGCTGTTGTATTGCCTTCATGATCGGATCGAAAGCTTTGGCTAACTCAGTAACACGTCGTGACATCCGTGGAATTTGTTGAATGAGAAAGGTCCAGACAGGATGGCTGGTCTTACGTGCTAACTCTTTGTATCCATGAACAGGAAGAAGAAACAGCAATCCATAGCCGAAGGTCCTGGTCTCGGCCGCGAAAAGCATTTCATGCCAGTGGCGACCCTCCTTAACATGATTTTTAATAGTCTGCATAGTGACTTCGATCTTCATTTCGCTGTTGAAGATATGATGGATGAATTTGTTAACCTGTTGCTGTCTCTGCTGTAGAGTTTTACCACTACCACGAATCATATCCGAGTAAGATGTGTGACTCTCGTATAGAGTTATCAGCCATACTCTCCGATTGATCAGAGTCAGATCTTCCAGGTTCTCCAAACGAATAATCTTAGTGTATGTACGTATCAGCTCTTGTTGGTGAACTGTTCGCTCGGTTCCATTCGGTCGGTAGGTTGCTATATGTGGTGTTCGTCTTTCCCTTGTACGAATCCTTTGCAATATACCTTGTAGATTGCTCATCTGCTTTTTTGATAGCGTACTCGAGAACCACTCCAGGAGCTTAGACCAGGCTGCAACAGTTAACGTAGAATCACCTTCGTATTTGTCAAACCGTTCAAATATGTGACCCCAATTCTTCTTGCCCCACTTAATCCTGTATTCTTGATATTCCTGTTGCTTGCGGTTGGGCATACTGTTGGTGTTGTCGTCCTCTTCTCCGGGTGCAATGTCCTCGACCATTTCAATATCTAGTTCATAGCAACTCGTTAACTAATGTTATAGTCATAACAATTTTATTATCAATTACGGTAGTAATATATTACCTACCAGAAGGTACTTCGCGCTGATCAGATCTGTTACTTCCACTTCCATTATTATTTAGGCTCTGGAGGAATTCCTGATAATCTCGTTGTATGGATTCCATTAAGGCTTTTCCTTGACTCAAGTTTAGACCTTGAAAATATCGTGGCCTGGTAGAATGGTCATCATTGTTGGTGCTAGAGAAGGGTGGTTGGTGAGAGGTAGTTGCAGCTCGCCTTCTGGAATTTTTAATATTTTGTTCAATGATAGTCCGATGTCCCTGCCTTGTCTTGGAGATTCGGGGATTTGAATTGCTCTTTCTTAGAATATCTCGTTCACGTGGCATTTTGGATAAGTGTTTATTGGAATTAAACACTAGGTGCTATATCCGCAAAGTCCAGTATACACAATCGGAAGTGAATAATACCGGTGCTCGTGCGTATTTCTTGATATCAACTTTGTATCAGTTAATTCATCCTAATGTTCGAGGTATAATAGCACAGTACGTACTTGGAAGACCAACGTAATCTAATAATCACCGTTTTAGAATCGTGTATAAGAAGCGGTCCTCTCCCCTTCACCTGTCGTTTCTCTCTTTCCCCGGTATATATCCAACTTTGACTCTTATCTAAGAGTATCGTACGTTCAACTACAATTTTGTAAGTATTGATACCTTCTATATTTCAGAATATCTTGAACAAATGTGATTGCTAACTAATAGTAAAGGTAATACCCGAACGGTGAAAGCAAACAGGAGCGGAATATTACCTACTGTGGTAGCAGAAACCAAAGGTTCCTACCAAGACAATAAGATAAAATCAAAAGTCCTTTGTTACCGTTCTCGTAGCTACTGGTAAAGGTGAAACCCCGGGTTTCACCTTTGACTCTACAGCCGGGTAGTTGCGATTTTATATGAACGGCAAGGTCAAACCACAAGCACTTAGTTGCCGTTCTCGTACCCACTGGTAAAGGTGAAACCCCGGGTTTCACCTTCGGCTCTGAAGCGGGGTAGTTGAGATCTTTTAGGAATGGTAAGGTCAAATCGAAAGCACTTAGTTGACGTTCTTGGACACACTCTCAAAGGTGAAACCTCGGGTTTCACCTTCTGCTGTGCCGTCTGGTCCTTTAGATTTTATCAGAACGGCACTAAAACCTATTGTCAATAGATTAGAAACAGCAATTGATATATATACCTCGGTGTATACGTTACCGGTACCTGCCCAGTACGAAGCGCTACTTACTTTCTTCCTCCTGGCAAGCAACTCAACGCAACTTGCAGACAACCACGAACGGTCGGATTGTATCTCAATAGAGGATATTAGAGGCGTAGGTGATATTAGCATAAAGGACGGGGTAGGTAGATTCTTATAGATCTTTTGACAATGTTACTGACGTCATGATATATAAGCCGCAGTTGTCCTGCCTAATAATAGCTTTTAGGCTAGGGCCGTATCGACCTTCCTTTTATATTAGAGCCTCGTTTCTCTACTATAATTAGTTGTAGTAGCTACTAGCTCTATAAGTGGCGATCGGAGAGAACGTATGATACTGTAAGTACTTTCTCCTCTTGCTTCTGTATGCTGTTCAGTAATCTACATAATGGAGGTAGTGAAACCCGAGGTTTCACCCTTGGCTACTACTTGTATTTATTATGACATTGATATTAATAACATATATATATACAATAATACTAACCTGACCATCAGAGATTATACACACTTGATAGGCTATAAACCATCAAATCAATACTAAAATGAATCGGATACAGAAGGAAAATACACGCGAGGAAAATGGTCAGCGTGCGGAGGCAGAATCCTTGCATTTACTCTTCAACAAGCAATTATCCTGTCCAGGATGCGGGGCCTCTGACACTCTACGTGGTGCCTTCATAAAGGATTGTGCTGGTAAGAAGGATGAGCATGGAAGACGATATCGGCGCTTTGTTTGTCGTATTACATCAAGTTGTAAAAAGTCAATTGGTGTTACAGAGTTTCTACAAATTTGTAGACCTGTAATGGAAACGAGCTCTCTGCTCAGTACTCCTACTGTTGTAGCCTCAGGTATGTAAATTTAATCATACTTATCATCCCTGCTTGCTTTCAGTTATTATATTATTATATGGTTAATCAGTCCAATGTTAATAATCTTAACATATTGGTGGGGTATCATTACTGACAATTGTTGATAGAAAATCAACCGGAACAAATTCGACCGCCTAGTAGAAGGCTACATAGTAAAGATATACCTATTCTGAATAACAGAGTTGTAACTCAACAGATACAACATAGCATCTCGGTATATCCCCAAAATCTGATGTTCTTCTACAAGATACTTCTTATAAATTGGAGCATATATATTTATATATATTTTTCACATGATTGTTTTACTAAGTTTAATATTTGTCTTATAACAGATTGCAGACCAAGGCACACCTAATATATCTCCTGGAATCACACATACAGAATGGAATGATTTTATCAGTGCTGATGCTGAATGTAAGTTAATCACTCGTTGAAAATCAATGGTTTGTTTTTGTTACCTGCATAAATATCTGCTTCGTGTTTTAGGTTACAATATAGTTAAACTATCATCTTACTCTGACTAATATGTATAATTTGATATAGATAAAAAGGCTGAAGAAAAGGCAAAAAAGGAGTTGTGGGATGAGATATTTATTCTTTGCAATGAGCTTCACCAGGCTCGGCAGGAAATTCTGGACCTGAAGTACCGGTTATCTGACATTCATCCTATGTCCAACCATGGTACCAACTCTTCAGAAACTACGCAACAAATTTTAAACGAACCGAATACCAACACAAATTGTAGTAGGAGTCTGGCCACTTCTTCATCCACCTTACAACTCTTAAACGTGGATACCACTGCTGTCAACCCAAACCGTTCTCCATTACCAATCAAGCCTAATGCTAAATTAACCTATAGTTCTGTCTTAAGACAAGGTATATGTTCCTTATCTGCACATTACAAACAAGTTAATCTAATACCTGTACCAGATAAAGGAGATATAAATATCACTGAGGAAGGAGGCCAGCATAGAACAAAAGCTTTTCAGAGAAAACGGAGCACTACTTCAACACCCCTGTATCTTGAAGGTATTCCACATATACCAATAGTTGAGATCAAAGAACTACTCAAAGCAGCACCAATTCGAATCCAGTTACGCCATATACGAAACATTTCCTGGATCGATCGTCGTATTGTTGAATTACTAGTAGATACCAACCACTTACTTCATATAAGGAACCGCTTAGAGAATCATTCCAAGTACAAGGTTAACAGATCATTTGATCCTCTTAAGCCTAGTTCTTTTAACTGGGAAGGTAACTCATTACCAGAATCCCAAGAGGCAGTCCTGAAGAGGAACTTTGTGGAAAGACTGGCAGCTTCAATTGCTTCAAGCACAAATCATACAACCCGTCAGCATGTAATGAGTTGGTCACAAAATCGCGGTCTCGGAACCCAGTTGAAGGATCAATTGAATAAGCGTGGTATTCAGATTTCTCAGTCTCCTATCAACAATATTGCTGTAACGCGTACAGTCAATACTACCTGTCATGAAGCCTCTCAAAATTCATCCTTTACCTCCCCAGATACTATTGCATATCAGACAACGTTATCACGAAAGAGGCGGCTCTCATTAACAGCTGATTTTACACCGTATTACTCCTCACCTCTGTCATATATTAAAATTCTCTGACCTAATTAAGATATTATAGGTTGAATTCATCCTCTCGAAAGTCCAAAAAACAATTGGTATTAAAGCCAAGTCCCGTCCTAATCGATTCTGATTAATGTATCACATTGGATATCTCAATACAAACTCCCTGGATAACAGGAAGTTTGAACAGGCAATCAGCCTTCTCGAAACATCCTTCGACTTTCTCTTTATTGCTGAGCATTGGTATCAGCATCACGCTACACGTCTCGCTCATCCTCTTGTCCACAGCTCTACCGTTCGCCGTAACTCAAAGATCAATACACGACCTCAAGGCCGCCATCACGGCGGTATTTACCTTCTTGTTAAACCTTATCTACGCTCTGTTATACAGCAAACCATCTGCACACATGACTCGATAACCGTTGCTCTACCAGGCCTCCGATTTGCTGGAGTCTACTACCCACCATATTCCCTTCAACTAGCGGATATTCAGCGTGATCTGGATACGATTGGGTCCGTTGACTTCCTTGTCGGTGATATAAATACCAGATTCCACTGTGATTCACCTCTCTTCCAGACTACTGCTCCTGCATTACAACCTCGATCTATACTCTTTCAGACCTGGTCTATCGATCAGCACATGTTTCATCTCTCTGATACGGCAAATCATAATACTGTCGATAGAATTCCTGATCATACTTTTGCAAAAGAGGAAATCCGCAATCTCATTCAGCTCAACCTGATAGCTACGAATTCTATTGGCTTTCGAACTGATCACCAATACCTACTGCATCTTCAGGTACACAAAAACACCAACTCTATTGATATTGATTCCGACCAGACTTCCGCTTCACCGACATTACCATTACCTGAAACTCCAACACGATTTCATATACAACGTCTTCGACACCCTAAGACTGCAGCTAAATATAGGAAAGCTTGGTGTCTTATGGATTCTCTATCTTTATCCTATAAAGGTTCTGAGAACTTTGATGTTGATATGCTTGACCACCTCCTGTGCTCTTCATTGCAAGCAATTGCGGAAGTGGTACTTGGAACCTACCAACCAAATGAGTCCCGTAAACGGCCAGATCTGGTTAGCAAGAAACTTGCTGGGAACCATGATATGCAGTCCAGTATTCAACTTCTCCATCGGGCCCAACGTGCTTCTGCTGCTACAAGCCCTATAATTAGCTCTTCTCCAACTAGTACTCCTATTGAAGAATGTACTAATCACTATCGAAATATCTTCAATCGATCACCAAACCAGTCTTCTCAAGTTACACCACCTTCCCACCAGAATATGGACTTCATGGCAAGTAGTCCATCTTCCACATCCGACTCTTCCATTAATCACCACGTGGATCACACGCAACTACACTCTATGGTTCCAGACGATGATACTGTTTTAGCATCTGGTCTTGTCGCTAAACTTTCTCCTGATGCAATCCAAGCCCAAATTCAGCAAATGTCAACCAGCACTTCAGGTGGTATGGATGGTATAACAGTTACAATGCTACGCCATCTACTTGATACCACATTTCCCCAGATACTCAGTACCCTCTACCTAGCCTGTATAAGGTCAGGAACAACTCCCACACGTTGGAACCACAGTGTCATCTATCCACTTTCTAAAGATCCTGGCAAACCATATACCGCTGGCAATACACGACCAATCAGTCTGATCTGTATCTTCCGAAAGATATTCGAATCAATCCTTCTTCCTTCCGTACGTGGGTCTGGTGATATGACCTATTCACCTGTTCAAGCAGGATTCCGATCTGGATACTCGACCTTAACCAATGCTCTTACCCTGCATCACCTGATTGAGGAACGAATGGCACCCCATGTGGTCTTCCTCGACTTTGCCTCCGCATACGACAAGGTTAGCTGGACCTTTTTGGAAGTTGAATTACGCAAACAAGGAATAAATCCCTTGATATTACAACTGATATATCAACTGATGTATCACGATATGTCCTTCTCTATTGTTGTTAATGGTTGTCTATCCCAACGTCAACCTAGGACTATTGGACTCCTGCAAGGATCACCTCTATCCCCTATTCTTTTCAATAGATTTGTCAACAGCCTTCTCGTATCTCTCAACTACTCCAGTCTAGCGAGGCTACCCAGTGCTCTGTTCTTTGCCGACGATGGAGTGGTAATGTCACCAACAGCTCGTGGTGTACAAAGTCATCTTAACACCTGTGACAAGTGGGCTAATAATCATGGCATGTCATTTAACATTGCCAAATGTGGCTACCTCTTTACTGGTAAAGGAAAGGAGACTTGGATCTTGGATGACCTCTATCTTGACAACCTACCTATTCCGCGAGTCACATCCTACAAGTATCTGGGTGTTTTATTCAATGAGACTGGAATTGACTTTACGGCTCAGGCACAGATGTTATCAACAAAGGTATTGAAGCATATTGGTGCTCTTACCTGGTATTCAGATACATGGACTCCCCGAATTCGATACAACATCTTTAAGTCAATTGTGTCACCCACGATGGAATATTCCTTACCACTCCTCTACGCTGCTTTCCTGTGTGACCGACAGTCTCAAAGTTGGAAGGTTATTAAGAATACATATTCGAAATGTATTACCTGGGTTGCTGGCGGTCGTGCCAACAGACCTCATGTCACCTGTAACCTCCTAGGCCTTCTCCCTTGCCAACAACGTGCTCAATACCTCCTTGGTCGCTTCTATCTACACCTGCTTACCATGAATCAACAAAATCCACTCTCAGCAATTCTCCAACACTATCAGTGGTATCCTAAATCATCAAGGATCCAGAAGATTCCTCGACAGTCTTACCTTATCTACCACTTTCTCAATCCACCCTCCTGCTTTATACCCTTACTCTCACCAATTGCAAATTTGATTCCTCTACCACCGGGTGTTCGAGGAGAGTTAGACAAGAAACTCCGTGCAGAAAAGCATCAACAGATTCTCGAAATCGGACCAAAGCCACCCAAGTTGCTTACAATTACCTCCCTGAGTACGCGGATTCCAGATCTAGATTGCGACCGAGTACTTGATGCACCTGCTACCGATCAACAACAATTCTTTGCCTGGCGACGGGGAGTATTTGGTTGGGGCCGCAAGTGTCCCTGCGGTGAGCTGTTTACCCGAGGTCATGCCAAATGCATGCCATTCACCGGAAATCTCTTGACTGTACAGGAGCAAGTACTCTATACTCTGGATCAGCAGATCTTGGGTGACGATATCAAGTACACCATCATGGACTTTTTACTCAACCAAGGAATATGGGACCGTGCACACATCCTTCTCGACTTCTGGCATACCTCGATGGCTAATATACTCAAACCCGATCCTCAACCTCCTCCTATAACCTGATCTTACCATCCACCATGTATTATTATTATAAAACGTCCAGAACTCGACTTCTCCTTCTTCATCGGTCACCTATCTTTAACAGTTATCCTACCTTGTATCTCTTATCCTGCTTTCCTGTTCTTTCTCTCTCTCTTTTCCTCTGTTTTTTTACTGTATTTTCTCTTACTTTTACTCTTTATTCTCTGATTTTCTACTGCTTTATTATGCATCCCATCTCTACTCCATTCTTATACTTCTTCTTTATCACCTTCATCACATCCGATTTTCTTCTACTTTACTCGTGATATGCATTTCCTTTGTCTTTCTACTTTTTCTTCTAAAAGTTCTACTCCTTGTTTGACTTGGCCATGTGGTGAGGCCTTGTATCACGCATCTCACGCATCCTAGTTGTGTAGTTCATGGATGGACTAGAATCACTCTTTGTTGATTCCTTCAGTGCCTCCTGTAACTCACAAATGCTGGCACTTTTGTACTGGCACTGGGACCACTACTCTATAGCAGTAAGTACCCCTTTGGTACTACTGTTGTGCTGCTGGTATGGTGTCTCTTATCTCACTGTAGCTTGGGTTGTTCTTGTACTCTTGTTGCTTGCTTCTTCACTACTGTTGATGTTGCCTTACCTGCTGGTACTTTCGTGTTGACTGTGTAGATTAGACCTGCCTTTCTGTGTCTGCTCTCCTGTCTCTAAGTCAATCTACTTAACTCCTAACCCTAACCCTTTTCTCACCTGGCACTTTTGCCACGGGACAGATTTCCAAGTTTGAGCCGGTCGCTCCGGCTCAAATCGCAGTTGACTGTTAGGGAAAACAGGTGGAGTGGTTTTTCGCGCTACGCGAAAAACTTTTCACTGTCAACTTGCAGTGCAAGTACAGGGGAGAGTATTTCGCTCACGCGAAAAACTTTTCCCTGTCCTTGCATCTCCGGAAGTCCCGTTCGCCCGCAGGATGTTTCTCCCGCGCGAATAGTTAACGCACGATAAGACCTATCGTGCGTCGGCGACCTCGCCTGCGGTGAAAAACTCCCTTCACATAGATATTTTTTCGAAATCGAGAAAATATCGAACACGTCTGGTTTCGCCCGAAAAATATGGGCAAACTTAACGGTGGAGCGCCTCCCGGAGGTGACCGCGGAAAAGAACTCCTATTGGTGACCCCTGGTGCGAAGTCCACTTGAGGTGCGTGGGGGGCTACGGCCGCCCCACAGCCCTCTTGCGGCTCGGTCGGGGTGTTGGGATGGGACTGTACGTTTCGCGTGAACCCCTAGGGGGTCCACCAAAAGACTGTCCAACGTGGAAGAAAGGTGAGTACCCCTCCCTTTCTCGGCGCGCTGATGAGTCTCCATCAAGGTAGACGAAACACCACCCGGTGATATAAAGCGATACCGCCTCCCGCAGAGGAGCCAGCTCGCTATTCACCAGTGTCCGCGCTTCCCCTACCTTATTTACACACAAAAAAGATTTTTGCTCATTGGCATACCGTGCTCTTCCGATTTACTGCTAAGTAAATATATCCTCGACGGGACCTTCGGCCCCGTCTTCGGTAATAGTCTACCCCCTCCTCCCTGCCCCTGAAGAGTTTTTTGGACTAAAGACGAAACAGATCACCTCGACTATCTCACGATATCTCGACTGTCGCGCACCTTTTTCGACTTTACAACAAAACCTTCTGCCTCTTTCCTCCTTTTCGCCCCGCGAAAGCTGCATCTCACGCACAGCGTAGGTGCCTAACCCTAACTCGAGGACTTTATCTCTCACCCCTCCTGCATTCCTCCACCGACTACAATGCCTTCCTCCTCCGCCTCTTCTTCTAGAGCACCTGGCTACGGCCAATCCTCCCGCCAAAACATCTTCGTGCGTGGACCTTCCCCGGCGGCCATCGCTACCGCTCACGCCGCCACCCTGGGGACATCGGTCACCGATGTCAAAGGGTTTACCCAACGCGCGATCGCTACGGCCGGAAATCTCGAACAACTCTCGTCAACGATTTCCACCCGCTATCGCGCGCCCATCATGAACTTCCTCCGGAGGATGTTGGACGTCAACACCAAACTGGCCTCGGCCAAGAAGTCCCTCTCCTCCCTCGAGGAACACAAAACCCTCGGCACGTTTCCCTCCCAACTGAATGGGATGCACAACCCGTTCAAATCGATCAACTTGTTCGGGGAATGCCAAACGATCGCCACCCCCGCGCTGAAGGAGGCAAACACGTGGTTCTCCCTCCAGAAGGCGGAAGCTCTCGATAAGTTCATAGGACTTAAAGAGATAGAGGTAACAGAACTCGAAAAACTCTGTGCTCCTGAATACAATCAGGATCTGATTCTAGCCTGGCTAGATGAAGACTGGGTCACACTCTGTGTCGGCCTCGGCAAACACACCGAGTCGCCTTCGGTAAAAGGCAAGCTCCCCGCTGATATCGGGGAGATTGGGAAGAATATTCCTCCCATGTTCCGAGACGATTTAAATATCGCAAAGGAACTGACCCCTTGCTGGGTCGCTAAGATCTGGGACTTTGTGCGGATAAAATCGCAAAAAGCCTCTCTTCTCGCTGAGAAGAAAAAAGATCTGGCTGTTACGGCTACCACCCCTATGGAGATTGATCCGCCGTCGGTGGACAAACTCGTTAAGGATGCCGTGGCCCAGGCCATGAAGGGTTTATCCCTTCAACCTAAACGCCAGGTTGGCAAGGTAAGAACGGATCCCGTCCCTACCATTCACGTCACTAATTCTTCTCTAGGCAAGCGGAAGGCAACCGCCCAAGAAGAAGGCCAACCAGGCAAGAAAGCCCGCACCCCGGGGAATTCAGAAGAAGTCCGGGAATGCTACCACCACTTCGAAAAAACGACCTCGGGTTGCAAGTGGTGTAAACAGCGGACCGCAGGGCAAGAAAGGACGGAAGAACTAGTTCGTTCGTGTAAGTGGAACCCCGCTAAACCCGTCACTTTCCCCAAACAAATACTTGACCTCCCCACGGAGACAGCCATTTCAATCATTCAATCCAGAATCCCGCTCAACCCAATTGTCGCGGCTGACTTGAAGGTGAAACTAGGCCCGGGGGTAGTATCGATACCGGAGAATATCGATTTTCTTTTGTCCATGGGTCATCGTTTTTTGTTTCCTTCTACTTTCAATGTATCGTTGCCACTAGAATCTTTTTCCTCGTTAGCTCGGAGAGTTAAATGGATGGTATATTTTAGTTACAATGAAAACGTTAAATCCGATTTTCTTGATGAGAACCCGCAGTTTAGGATTAAAAAACCTGAGACAATTGCGGAACCAGATACCACACCTGGATGGGTCTCGGTTATGCTGGAAAAAGGTCGCGACGAACTGGTTCGCCAGGTTTCAGCCATACCAAGTACAGCGATTGCCACTCCCGTAAAACCTGATTACAAAAAGGAGTTGGGTCAACTGAGAGCCTGGCGAAAACGTAACAACGTCCTTGTCCTACAGGCAGACAAAAATCTGGGTACTACCGTAGTAGATAGTACGTGGTATAATCAGAAACTAGATGATCTCGTCCTCAATAATGAAAGCTTTATTCCCATGCGCGAAGACGTATACCTAGCCATGGTAAAAAGAGCCCACGACGAGATGGTAGCATACGATTTCCATGGCCCAAAGGAACTCAAGGATTTTCTACTTGCGAACATGACTCTGGATAAAGCACGCGAGAACGTGCCCAAGTTCCACGGACTCCCTAAAGTCCATAAGGAACCATGGGCCCTACGGCCCATTGTCCCTTGTCATAGTTACCCGCTGAGTGATGCCAGCAAAATCCTATCGTTTATGCTCAAACCCATAATCCGTGATTCCCCGTGGATCCTGGAGAGTACTCAAGACTTGGCTCGCGCTCTTGAGGATTATGGGAGAATACCTAGTACCAAGAGCTATTGGCTCGCTACGGGTGATGTCACTGCGATGTACCCTAATATCCCCCGCAAGAGGGCTCACGAAATTGTACGTGACTTGGTACGAGAGGATTGGGGAAGATCCATGGCCGAATGCGCATTCAAACTCGCACAATGGTCAGATAACTTCCTGGTATTCAACCACAACGGCAAGTATTTTTATCAAAAAGATGGCTTAGCAATGGGAATCCCTTCGGCACCGGATGTGGCGAACCTCTACATGCACCATTTTGAAAATACCTTCGCGGGAAAATTCCCGTTCTACAAAAGATACATCGATGATGTATTTGTCGTTGTCGAGGCGTCCAGTCGCGCGGACGCCTTAAAGCAACTATCCGTCGTTCAAGCCGACGGACTGTCGCTTACCTGGTCAGTGGACAAGGAAACGATCAACTTCCTTGACCTGCAAATCACGCAGGAGAGCGGATATTTCTCCTTCCGCCCTTACCGCAAGCCACTGAACAGCTATGAACGCTTACCCTGGTCTTCTTCCCACCCTAAACACGTGAAACGTGCCGCATTCTGCGGGGAGATCAGTCGGATGGCCCGCCTATGTAGTAAAAAGGATTTCTACTACCATGAGTGTAACTATGTGAGAGACATATACCTCAAGCGGGGCTATCCGGTCACAGTGTTAGCCAACTGGCTTAAAGCTGAACGCAACAACAGATGGGACGGTAGGAAAAACAGCGCCCCCGGGGGACTTGGAGGAACCGCCCTCTGGTTGAAATCAGAGTACAACACTGTGTGGGAGCACATAGACCTTCACAAAGTATGGACCGCAATGCTGGATGGAAGGAAATTCGGTAGATTTCCTCTCAACAGCATAGAGGATGTTAAATTATCTCTCCGCCGTTACAGGAACCTAGGAGAAATTAATAACACCCATAACTCGGACGTACTAGCGGGTTTCCGTGTAGAGGAAACCCATGAGGTCGTTAATGCCTACGTAGAGCCTATGCTCTCTGGCATCCTACGGGATCGGCCCCAAATTGTGAAGCTCGGATCCGACACGCAATCCCGCATTGCATGGACCCGAGGATAAATAAGGGATTAAAAGTGTACGTGTCCCCAAAGGATACATCAACACGAACTGAGAGACCTAACCGGTGTCAAGCTGTGCTCTGTCCTTCGGGATATCCACGGTAGACAGGTGTGAACAAGCGGGCTTCGGCCTTCTGAAATCCAGCTAAACCGACCGGTAAGTTAGCAGGAACGACTGCGTTCCGCTTTATGTTTACGAACATTGTTAGCTAACGGGTTGACTAAAGAGTCTGACGCCGGGATTTTCCCGCCTCGCACTGGATAAGACGTGAGGATGTTCATTAGATTGACTTCCGAGTTTGCAGAGTTATAGCCCTGGCACGCGTATCGCTCACGATGGCCTAGCCACGAGAGAAACGATCCTGGGGATTTCTCCGCACGAAACCACGCACCCGGAAGGTGGATCTTGCCTGCCTTAGAGCATGGCACATCCACTAGTGACGCCGCCGGATTAGACGAATCCTATGAAAGTCGTACCGGACTTCCCGTTCTTTGGCGCTAGCGCCCCAAGGACCTTCTCAGTTATTCAGTCCTCGCGGACCGAAGGAAAAAGAGCTTGGCCATGGACTGATAATCCTAACCCTCGCCTAACCCTAACCCGAACCCTAACCCTGACCCGAACCCCTAACCCGTAGCAAGGTTACGGTGGCGCGGCGATGTGGCGCTGTGGCGTTGTGGCGTTGTGGCTGGTCACGTGAGTGGCTTGGCTGTGGCGCTGTGGCGTTGTGGCGGTGGCTAGTAGGGCACGTGATGTGGCGTCACGTGACGGTGGCTTGGGCTGAGGCTGAGAAGGCTTGGCACCACGTGACTTCCATAATAGGAAGTCCGGTCCCCTTTCCGAGATAGGAAATCGTAAAACATTTCCATTTTAGGTAAGGTTTCTTCCTTTGATCATAGATTACTGAATCCGGAAACACACCCGGGGTCATGCATGCAGAGATGCATGCATGATGCATGATGCATCATGCAATGACCGATTAGGAAACCACCACGTTCGCGTGCGCTCGGTTACCTGATTCGGACATCCTTCCGGCTTCCGGCGTGGTAGGGATTATTCACCGCTCGACACACACCTCGGTTACAATACGAGGTCGCCGACGCAGTAATATTGGGCCACACCACGAGCCCCTCGCCCTATCGCACACCGTCGCCGCACACCACTACGGCCTCGGACTTAACACCCCACCGAGAAACGGTGGAGATAAGTTTTCCGATAAGTCCGGGAGGACCTCTATATTTACCCCCTCCTCCCAGCGCCTGAAGAGTTTTTTGGATTAAAGACGAAACAGATCACCTCGACTATCTCACGATATCTCGACTGTCGCGCACCTTTTTCGACTTTACAACAAAACCTTCTGCCTCTTTCCTCCTTTTCGCCCCGCGAAAGCTGCATCTCACGCACAGCGTAGGTGCCTAACCCTGACCCGAACCCCTAACCCTCTAACCAAGGTTTTGTGGCGCGGTGATGTGGCGCTGTGGCGTTGTGGCGTTGTGGCTGGTCACGTGAGTGGCTGTGCTGTGGCGCTGTGGCGTTGTGGCGGTGGCTAGTAAGGCACGTGATGTGGCGTCACATGACGGTGGCTTGGACTGAGGCTGAAAGGCTTGGCACACGTGACTTCCATAATAGGAAGTTCGGTCCGCTTTCCCGATTAGGAAATCGTAATACATTTCCTATTTAGGTAAGTTTTCTTCCTTCGCGTTAGATTACTGAATCCGGAAACACACCCGGGGTCATGCATGCAATAATCACTGCATGCATGATGCATGCATCATGCAATGACCGATTAGGAAACAACCATCCTCGGATGCGTTCGTTTACCTATTTCGGACATCCTTCCGGCTTCCGGCGTGACAGGGATATTTCACCGCTCGACACACACCTCGCTTAGAATACGAGGTCGCCGACGCACGTAATATGGGGCACACCACTGCCCCCTCGCCGAATCCTACATCGTTATCGTACACCCTTACGATAACGAGCTTATCCCCCACCAAGATAGTGGTGTGGTCAAGTATTTCCGCTATGTCCGGGAGGACATCTATATCTACTCCCTCCTCCCCACGGCCCTGATGAGTTTGCTGGATTGCTAACGAAACGGTATAGCTCGATACGCCTCACCGCAATTTTATCGACCGTCGGCCACCTCTTCGTTTTCAACAAAACTTTATCTTCCTCGCTTCCTTCCTTCCGCCCCGCGGAAACTGCACGTCACGCTCAGCGTAGTGTGCCTAACCCTAAGTTCCTTCTCTTTCCTGATCCTCCTCTTGCATGCACATAAAAGCTTCCTCTTCAGATATTTCCATATCATCAAGCATATTCTCTAGTCCAACCAGCTGTGGCCATCTTCTAGATTTCTGCTGTAACCATCGTGCTAACTCATCCCTTTCTATATTATCCAAGTCATGTTCTGTACTTATATCCACTGTATCTTCTGTCAAGGCAACCTGTCTTTGCTTTAGCCAATCTTCTGTTGAATTCTCAAATATCCTTTCCACTTACTGAACTATCTCTCAATTGAGCAAAACTTGTTGATTTAGTTTTCTGCAAGGAGTTGATACTCTCTTGTACTACCATCTTTAAGTAATGTAACAGTCAGCATTCTGCATAATATAGTACTTAAAACATGATATTGTGACACCTACCTGGTTACTAGGTGCTTGCTGGAGAAAGGAATCATCCTGTGTGTTGTGTTCATTAAGTGACTGTAGGGATTGGACTTTGGATTTTCTCTGCAAATATCTTCTTTTATCAGAAGCTTGTTTGACAATTTTTTTCTCCTCAGCAGACTTTGTTGGTCTTCCTCTCTGATTGTTAGACATGATGATTTTAATAAAAATAGTAAAGTACTTGTAGATGTAGTGTGAAAAAATAAAAGATAAAGTTAATAGAAGGGACAGGTAGAACAGTATTGTATGTGAAGAAAAGGGGGATTGGATTAAAAGGTTGCTAAATGCAGAGCTGCTTACATAATGGAGTATGGCTTCCAGAAGGAAAAATTAAAAATTTTTTCACTTACTGGAAAACTTAAAAAAAAAAAAGTTAAGTAAGAAAATATTAAAAAAGAAAAATACTTACTGCAAATTTAAATTTTTCACTTTTTATCTGAGGAAATTTTAAATTTATTTTTTCATCTAGGAAAATTTTAAAATTGTTTTTATTTGCAGAAATTTTAAATTTTTTTCCTCTGAGAAAATTTAAAATTTTTTTCAATCAGAAAATTTTAAATGTTTTTCATCTGGGACAATTTTAAATTTTTTTCATCTGAGAAAATTTTAAATTTTTTTCCTCATACTCAGATATTCACCTCTTTTAAAAATTTCTCACACATTTTTAAATTTTTCACCATAAAAAGTATGAGAAATACACAACAACCAATGCCACAGTGTGGATGCAGTGGCACAACTTTCAATCTACAACAACTTTTTCATTTCTTAATCAATTAAGATGGGGGTTTTTTTATTAAACTTGCAACATTTCAAATATCTTGAAAGTATAAAAAAATTGTCACATACTCATGAATGAATTTTCTGGACTTTTTTTTGTTGTGGTTTTCACTTTGAGTTTTGTGTTACCATGGAGTATTTCTGACGCTGAGTTTGGCTATAGACTCTCCTGTCTCTAACCAATCTACTTAACTCCTAACCCTAACAGTCCAGTTACTGTGTCTGTTTCTTGTCTTTACAACTTAAGAAAATCTCACCTCTTTCTGTTCTCTCTTTACCGTAGTATAGAATGATAGATAACTTTATAGTACAAGCTGTTTGCTCTCTATTACATAGTTGTATCCTATTTGATTTAATGATGAATATCTCCTCTGAATTGGCACCTGAATCATGATATACTTTAAGAAATTCTATTGCTTAGATAGAGTTAACCACTATTGTTTGCTTCAGCAACATACATTTGGAGGAGATATATTCTAGTTGAAACTATGATCTACAGTTACTAGATAGGAAGCATATATTAACTGGGGAAAGGATAAAGGACTTGAATAAGTCCTTGTAAATTGTTCTAGCTACAAGCTGTCTGGTAGTATACAGTGTTCATCTAAGATAGTTTCGCGATAAGCTGCTCTTAGACAAGTATGAACCATTCGATTAATTGCCTGTTCCTTTCCAATTTGGTCATATTCAAGACAGAACTGAGTCCTAGTTACTATGAAACTGTAACGAGACTCCACTGAGTACTATTACAAGTAGCCAAACCTACACCCATACCGGAGTCAAGAGACTACCGCGGTAGGGCTGGCGGTAGACTTAGGTCTACCAGGTGGAGGTACCGGTGGTTAGGTACCTCAGTCGGGCATGCTAGGCCATACCAAAGGTACATAGGTCCTAGTAATGGTTGGGGGTTACCCTACTCTGTAGGGTAACCCAAGTAGTCAATTTGGGAGTTACCCTGAATTACTCGACGGAGAGTACAGGTAAAGTTACCCTACCTTCGGACTAGGGTTACCCTGCTATGGAGTCAAGTTACCCTACCTTGAAAGTAACTTGTTACGCAGGACTTCGGGGGAAGTTACTAGATTGTTTGTCACGCGAAACTACATAGGGTGTTCGATTCTCAGGTTGTGCGGATCACTCCCGAACAACCAGTTGAGCTCCGAACAAGCTGTAACTTGGAGGTGTGGTTGCGAACACCCCCCTCCGGCCCCGTTATGAGTCCCTAGCATCATGGGCTACAGCCTGAAGAGTTGCTGTAAGTCTAGCAAAAGTCTCCAAGTGGAGATGTTGCCGTAACTCCGTATGCGCTCACACCGTCCGTCCGACCGGAAGCTGTCCGCAGGATATATGAGGGGGAAGAGGAGAACCTGGAGAATAGCCTCCAGGTGGTTTCGTGTAAAACGGACCAAAACCGACGGAGTAATACTGCTTTGAAGTCAAGAGTAGTATGTGAGGTTACCGGAGGCCAGTAGGCGAGGTAACCGAAGTCCGTTGCCCCGAAAGAGTAATAGTATTGGAGAATCGTTAAGGACTCTAAGACACTAGTCTGGGGCCATGATATGACCTACTTCTAGGAGGGTTGACTGTGGGTAGCGCCTATTGGTAGTCAGCCTCCGGAGTGGTCTAACGGGGGAGCTACGTGGCTATCTTCCGGAATGATATGGAAATGAGTAGAACCGGATAGATGTTCAGGAGCCGCGAATGCTTGCAGAAGACTAAGTGTATATGGGTAGAGAGTTTCATAGTTGGTATAGTATCCGCACGGACATGACAGCTCGCCACTGGCATGACCACGATATGAAGAGTTTTTACTCCTGCGGTTGCATTGGAGATGCAGCGGCTAAAACACTTCTACCGGGCAGATGTTAGAACACCACCGAGTGGTCTAGTTCGCTACGGAGGATCATCGGTCCGACCCGTAGAGGTTGGCTAGACAGCCCACGGGAGTTGGGTGCTCGCGAACGCAGAGTAGTGATGGGGAGTAACTGGCAGCATACCAAATCTACTTAAGTATATGCGAGTTCTCCTCTACTCTGGCAATCAACTACCTCTCGAGATCAGGACTTATTGAGTAAAGCTGTGGCTTAACGATATTAAGTTTTACCGTTTATTTTTTCAACTCTACTGTTGATTATCTTTATCTTTACTTCTGAAAGAATACTTCGGTGCGGTCGCAACCTCGGGATCCATCTTCCCAGAGGGAGCCCCCGTTACAGAAACGTAACATCAGTAAAGCGAAGAGACCAATCTCGTGCCTAGTAAACATCTCCCCCATACTTGATGGATCTTCTACTTTGACTGTAAGTTCCCAATTTTGTAGAATGCTACTACTCAGTAATGCCTATATATGAGGTTAGATTCAAAGTGTTAAGCAAGAAGAATAGAAGCTTACATTAAGCATCTTCTTCACTTCATTGGCATTCTCAATGCCACAGTTCCAAGCATAGGCTATGGTTTTCATCTCCGTGGGAACACAAACAAGTATGAAATATGTTGTCTCAGTTTGATATGGGATAATAATATGCTTCACCATATCAAAGGTTGACTCTGTTTTATAAAGTTTCTGCAACACATCAATGAAGTCTTCCTCCAAAGACTTGAATAGCAGAAACTCTCCTTCCTCCAATGTTAGGCATAGCCAACCAGCTATCGCCACACGATCCCAGAGTTGCCAGAAGAAGGAAAACACATGCTTAAGAATTCCGATTGGGGAGAACAAACTTGCCAAATCTTGTATATGAAGGATCATTGATGGTACATCAAACTCAGATCTGCAAGCTATCTCAATTGATTGATTATACTTTGCATTCAGTACCCACTGCACCAAGTTGATCTTCATTGAGTCCTGTAACGCATATTTATTTTTAGGTAGGATCGGTAGCTCGATTTGCAACAGGTCGAAGATCGTTCCACTGGAGGGCTTTAGACTTGCAGGAGGTTGCGCGAGATCATTCTGGGCAGAGAATAGGATCTCACTATATCCCGGAACCTCAAGTGTATCCAGTAATGAGGCACTGGCATAAGGATCCTTTAACTCCATAATGTAGAGATCCGTAAGGTTTTTCAAGCTATAAATTGTGTTGTCATTGTAGAAAATAAGCTTAACCAGTAGTGGGGTAAACGACTTCGCAAATCCAAGCCATGACCCCTGTGTGGAAAGCTTTGAACTGATAACCTCAGAGTGATATGTGCGGACAGGATTTTGCTTCACCAAGGTTGAAAGCCCGCAATCCAATACTGCAAAGACTGGTAACCATATCAGTCCAGAGTCTTGTGTCCACTTCCAATACACTTTGCCATATCCAACGTTATCATTCAGAGTCTGAAGCTTGCACCCAAGACCCTCTTCTCCACCCAGCTCTTCAAAAAAGACTACCTACTTTCTCCACTTGATTTGCTTCTTAGTAAACTTCGGGTTTTCCTTCTCAATCTGGTAAGCGAGGCCATACTCCTCAGTGTAAGATGTAGAGTAATATAGGAGAGTATTAATCGTAGTCGAGCTTCGTAGGGTGAGGATTCATAAGTTGTAACGTAGTTGTGTGCACGCCTTGCGACTTCAATCAGGACAGGCATCGATGGACGTGGATCAGTAACACCCTCTTGCTGCGAGGGAAATGGAATCAAGGAGTTCCCAGCAGACTCGCAGGGACTCTTTTGAAGATTCCTCTTGGACATAGCAACCATCAACTGCATTGCCTCCAGTAATGATTCCGGGTTAAGGAGATCATCCATAAGCTGCTCCAGTACCTTAAGCACAGGTTTCTTAAGTTGAAGAATTTGAAATCGCTGGTTATTACTCCAGCTTGGCGAAACTAGGAGTTCTTTTTCTTCCAGTTGGTGATAGCTACCTTCCGAGTGCTTGATTCTCATCTGGGTAAGGACGTCCTTGGATAGCTCTCCATCCAATAGTGCTAGACGAGTACGTTTAGGATTACTAGAAGCTTCTCCGAGGTCAACATCGCCCATCCTCTTCTTCTCCTTTCCAGTAACTTGTGACTTTTCCGTAGTGGTTGTTATAGTTGGTCTAGGGACCTGGGCTAGGGATTCAATATCCGCTGCAAAATTTACATTTTAGTTTAAGAATTACTTCAACTTTCTAAAATGTAGTGTGTAGAAACATACTCCGCATTGAGGCTTTCATGGTAGGCATGTATACAGGAGACATGTCATCTTCTTTTGTAATACCTGTACTACTTTGATCTGCCTCTAAATTGAGATCCAACGAGGCTAATGCAGGAACTGCGTTGGAAACAGGTGTATTCTCCGCTATGAATAGGAGTCAATTTAGTTAAAACTATATTTATTATAGAAGCAATAGGTTTGCTTGTTACACTTACCTCTGCTAGTTTCCATCACCGAGATCACTTCCGAACCCTTTACTGAATTCTCCTCATGACTTCTTGCCATCTGGTCCTCATTGAATGGATATCCTGCACTGCTTAAAACATGACCACGAACTTCAGGTGACCACTTTTGCAAGATACCGAGAACCAGCCGTTCGGACTGTTTTTTCAAGCTTATTAGAATCATGTTGACGAGAATAAGAAAAATACATTTAACTGACCCTAGGATTTTGTGCCACTATATTTAATGCCTCATCGTGAAGAAGGCATTCCAGGTGTTCCACGATCTGGGCTGCTTGTTCGGTATTCTGTATTGTAAGAATAATTATTGTATCTTTTTCAATAGCTGGAATGACCGGAGTAATAAAGAAATAGCTTACCATCCTTCTCGTTCTCTAGGCTTGATGAAATTGAGAAATTTTTGATGCTGAACCTTCCAGGGATGGTTGTGTGTTGTGGAGCTGGATGGTACAAGGTAGCAGGGGGGGATGGTGGAGGCTTTATAAATTGAGGTGGGTCTAAAAACAAAAACCGAACCATAGTATGTTATGTGTATGTGGCATACAATATACCCTACGGTATGATGAGGGTATGATCAAAATACTATGCTGCACATGAGGTCAGTTATCAAATTAAACCCATGTAAGAGTTCTGTAATTTCAGCTAATTTAGCTTATTATTGAAACGTTAACCTTGAATATGTCAATGAGAGCGGTCTTAGCGAGTTATTGGTACCTGTAGGAAACCAATTCATTGTAATTCTATGAGTTATTTTCCTACATTGGGCAAAGGTAAAATTACGTGAACCTTTATTTTACAGGCTTATGTATCAATCTGTTCGGTGGAGACATCCCCTATAGAATTAGTGTTCTCACAGTCTAGGTTCAGTGAGATTTGTTTTTTATTCAGAGATTTTTCTAGAATGACTAGAACGTAAGTTATTTTGTTCATAACTACCAAATGTACAAGGAAATAGAACAGAATAAGTAGAATAGTATTATAAGGTTAAGGTCACTTCTTCATGACTTGATAAGGTCTAAAATCCGAGGAGGTCCTTGAATAATTGTATTCCGCCACTAAGTTTCTGAAAAATAGGAAGCTCAGTGAACAGTTTTTGAGTTTTAAAGAACTGAAAGCTGACTATTGCCTTCCGGTTTGTCACAAAATTGGAAGCACACCGTACCCTTCCAGTTTATCATAAAATCTGAAGTGGACTATTGCCTTCCAGTTTATGTAAAAATTGGAAATATACTGTGCGCTTCCAGTTTATTCCAAAATTTGAAGCACAATATGGCCTTTCTGTTTATCCTAAAATTAGAACCATGCTCCAGCCTTCCAGTTTATCCCAAAAGTGGAAGCGCACTATGGACTTCCAGTTTATCACAAAATTGGAAGCGTACTATTGACTTCCAGTTTATTAGAAAATTGGAAGTGTACTATGGCCTTCCAGTTTATCACGAAACTGGAAGCACACTATGGCCTTCCAGTTTATCCCAAAATTGGAAGTGCACTATGGTGTTCCAGTTTATGCAGTTTTGTGTTATGATCAAAAGAGGTTTTTAATTTTTTTTAATTTTTTTAATTTTTCCTTCTTATCTTCTTTCTCTTACATAGTATGAACCCTTCTACCTAATTTCGTAGCCCTTCATACCTCCGCTCCTAATCTATGTACACACACACTCGCAATTACTTTCTATTTCAGGATCTGCTCCTTTCTATTGAACTCTATTTCTTTTTCTCTTTCCTTCTACACATTCTTATAAATTTGAGCAGCTGAGGTGGGCAACCAGTCATCCAACCTTATTCCTCCACCTCCTCATCCACCTCCTCATTTATCTCATCATCCACCTACTCATCTACCTCGTTATCGACCTCCTCATCCACTTCCTCATCTACTTCCTCATCCACCTCCTCTTCCACCTTATCCACCTTGTCCACCTCATCATCCACCTCCTTGTCCACCTCATTATCAACCTCGTTCTCCACCCTGTCATCAACCTAGTTGTCTACCTCGTCATCAATCTCATCGTCTTCTTCCTCGTCATCAATCTCTTGGTCTTCCTCCTCGTCTTCCTCCTCGTCCACCTCCTGCTCACTACTCCTCGCTCCACTATCGACACTGTGAACCCTTTTTCCTCCTATATCTTTTCTTTTTCTTTTCAGGTGAAGCAAACAAGGAAAGGAAGCAAGTATTCAGCAAATCTCTTAGTACCTCGGTGGAAGGCTTGGATCGTGATTCTTGCCTTGGATTAAAAAGGAGCGAGTAGCGACTTCTCCTTTCAGTCCTACTAGTTATTAGCTGCGATTACTGCTTCGACCTCCGAGTCTGTGAAGAAGTGAAAAAAAAAAAAAAAAAAAATGAAAAAAAACAAGGAGTAATAAGCCGAGTACAACAATAACAACAACAATAACAACCTCTACCCGGTACTATATTCATAGTCAGTGCTCTACGTTCTCATACACCACCTCGTTTGTTTTACCTTTACTGAATAAGGTAATGTAAATCATTCCGCAAATATCCTGTTCCTCCTTTAAAACACTCAGAATACTAATACTCTGTACTTAAATCTACCAGATCATGTTTTCATACCACTGCTGTTCTTCCGCAGTTCTACAAACAACTAGAAAACCGGAAGTAAGCTTGTCCACAACTTACAAGCATCAGCACTTATCGGTCGCCTATAGCTTTTTCGTTCTATAATGGA
Source organism: Tuber indicum (assembly GCA_006112555.1). Lineage (NCBI taxonomy): Eukaryota > Fungi > Ascomycota > Pezizomycetes > Pezizales > Tuberaceae > Tuber > Tuber indicum. Next base: position 78,678 of record VBSK01000105.1, read on the forward strand.
ATCCCGAGCCCACGAGACTAATTCACAACTCCTGCCACCTGGGTGTGATCCAAGAGTACTTCTATCGATACCAGATGGATTCTCCATAGCGAATATCAGATCACCTGCTGGAGTGCTAAAAGCTCCCCCTTACTTTCTTAAAGGTAGCAAGAAGCGACTAAAGGAGCCTTCTCAAGCTGTTTTTGATCCTTTGGACTTCGAACCAGCAATTTGTCGCAAAAATGAGCAGGGAGATAAAGCCTTATCCGATCGGAATCTAAGACGGCAATTGTCATCCCAGTTGAATCTCTCTTCGAGGTTGAAGGAGTGTGCAATTAAGGCACACAGTGAAGGAGTGAGTACGTTTAAACATGTATCTGGGAGGCATGGTATGTTGATAAGTTTAAAACCTTTTTTTGTGATTTATATTCCTTTAACTGGTATTGGTTCTACTTTTTCATCTCTCTCTATTTTTATCTACGGCGTTTTCTTTTCCGCTATTTTAATTCTCACTTTTATTTTTCTCCTATATACTGCTTTTAAGAAGGGGTTTCTTTTTCTCACGATCCTGTTATCCACCTTTTGATATGTCTCTTAAAATATATGAAATTCAGTAGTCAGCCATACTGATTTATTATGATATATAATAGGAAACACAATTGAAGTTTTTTTTGAGGTCGACTGTCACGCAAAGAGGCCTCTACCAACGCCAGCACAGAATTCAATGGAAGAGAACGAGATCTTGGGTTCTACTTTCAAGCAAGTAGATGTTGGTGAGCATGGCTTTTATGTGGCAATGGATAAAAACTTTGAAAAGATTTTTGTTGTCTTTGGATCTGGCCTAAAGCTTGCTTATGGTGAGGATGTAGGAAACTATGTTACAGAAAAGATTTGTTCCAATATTCAAGAATATACAGCTATTAACCCCCCCAAGATCCCGAAGGACATCCGACACAAGCAATACGAGAAATGGCTCTTGGAGAATCCGCAGTTGTGTTGGCCTGCATCAGCTCGTATGGGAGTTTACTACTGGGGTGTCTGGATGGAACGTGGCCACAATCACCTTCCTAGTGTTATTACTAGCGATACCAATGTGAACTCACGGATGGAAACTGCGATTTGGGCCTTTTTCAAGTCAATGGGCGTACTTACCAGGGCTCAAAGATTACTTTTATCAGCAGTAGATAGTTCATGCCTTCACCAGTATGAGCAGATACTGAAAAAGATTCCCGAAGCCCACCGGAAATGTTTCGAGACCGATAAAAGGGAATGTTTTGCTCTGAGGGCTTGTTTAGTGAATGTTTTTACAGAACCTCATGTTGATGGTGGAGATGTGAAAAATGGTTGGGCTACCATGAGTCCCTTTGGGGAGTTTAGGAAGGGTGATTTCTGTATCACCCAGTTGAGGCGACACTTTGTTTACAAAGCAGGCTCAGTTTGCTTTTTAAAGAGCCAACAGTTTGAACACTTTACACTTCGGTGGGAGGGCTGTCGTTACTGCTTAGTTGCTACTGTACATGAGGCAATCAAGAAAGAATGCCTGTAAAGGTAACAGGTAGTAGAGGTGTACTGGGAATGGGAATGGGAATGGGAATGGGAATGAGAATGGGAATGGGAATGGGAATGGGAATGGGAATGGGAATGGGAATGGGAATGGGAATGGGAATGGGAATGGAAATGGGAATGGAAATGGTAGTTGAGAGGGGGTTACAATGAGGAGGGAATAATAATAGGGGAGATAGGCAGAATTGGAGATACGGAGGAAGTGTGTTTCGAGTGGTAAAGGAGAGGAGATTATATGTGATAGAAGGGGGCAGATAATGCATATCAGGGGTAGTGGGGAATTAGTAGTACCTGGGATTATCTGTGGAGTAGTAGGAGGTGCTAGGAGGGACCTGGATGTAGGACTTGATCCATGTACTTCCAGAACCAAAAATAACAATAAAAAGACAAAATTCTGAGCTAGATCATTAGATATGATAAATAAAGTTAAAAAGATATATATAAAAAAAGAGGCCATTCATTGATAAGATCCTTATACTTCATCCAGTTCTGGGAGATCTATACTATGGCTATTTCCTTTGAGAGATAAGTATGTTCCTTAAATACTTGCGACTAAATGTCAATTTTACCTCAGTCTCCGAGTCCTATATATAATTCTATGATCTCTGATACCTCTTACATCTAAATCTAGTTTCTCTTTTTGTCTTGACTTTTAATTGTTTTACTTTGTCTATAACAAACTTGATAAGCAGAAACTGCCTTGGGACTAATATTCTTGAGTGTATTGTAGCAGATAATTCATTTTGTAAACTTGTTGCTTAAATTTCCTTTTACAATATATTTTCAGAACACTCAAGTTAGTATTGTATTCTAGTACTATGGAAGTAGAGAAGAGACTCTGTAATTTTATGAAAATCTTGAATGATATGTTTGAGGTTTAATCATATTTATGTCAGGTTTTTTTCATGAGGTGGAAAGGGCCTGTTACGCTAGCTTTGGCTAGAACATAGGTTCTAAGAGAGGATAAAAGAAAATATTCTCCCTCCCCAATCATAAAACTAAATAAGCAGACCAACAATGTAAGAATCATTAGCATGAACTTGCGAACCTTGTATAAAATTAAATTAACTAGTTTGCTACAAAATAAAAGATAGCCGATGGACTATGCTACTTTCTTCTCTGTGATACAAATTGGTTGGTTCTCATTCATTTTCCATTTTCTTCCTCATACTTTCCTTTTGAACAATACCTATCATTTCCTTCAGATTGTATTTTCTAAGATCTAAAAGTATTCTTGCAATAGTAGATTTACAGATTGCTTGACTTAGTATCAAGAAGAAATGGGATAGTTCAAACTTTGATTTCAGTGAACAACTAATATACAGAATGCAACACAAGATACCAGGATCTGATCAACTAAGACTGACATGAACAGCTAAGAGCTATCTCTAGAGATATTTCTTCTACTCACTCTCATAACCTCCAGCACCTGGCATTTCACTTTCCTCATCAGTTTCATCGTAGTTACTAGGTCTACTCTGTTTGTCCTCATCATCATTCTCTACCTCATCACCTGCTTCCATCACACTTTCAATTTCCATATCCTCTTCCTCCTGGTTATTATCGCCTCCTTCAATCAATAGAGGCTCTACAACCGGTCCTACAATGGTTAGATCCACCTTGGTTGCACTCAACTTCCAGTTAACAATAGGGTGTCCAGCACAAAGGGGAATTTCTTGTTGAATTCCATGTTGCGAGCCCTCCCATGGAAAGATGGGAAAGCTAGGACGTGACTGGTAATTTCGGATATCTTTTGCCAAATCTTCCAAAGCGGTATTGCGAAACTTGGTTTGAATCCCAGGAAAGACTCTATGTATTAAGTCTCTAAGAATATCCATCTCTGCTCTCGTAATGTGTGAACCAAACGAATTGTGAGTCCAAAGGGTTCCAATGGGAAATTGGGAGCTGGAATCATCTTCAGGAAAGAAAAAAGCACCGACAATTCCCCCGCAAGCATTCATATAATTGAACCAGTTTTTGGAGCATGTTGCAACTGTCTTCCAGTTTGATGGAAGCATGCCGACAGGAAGGTTCTCCAAGATTTCCTCACCAGCGATTCGTTGTGCATAGCGACGCTTAGTTCCGTTATCCACCAGAACTTCTATCAACATTTGATACTCGCAATATATTTCATACTAAATCTCTTAGTTAAAAGACAAGTCATTTTTACAGGTAGTGAACTCCTACATAAAGAATACGTTGAACAACAGTATTTGAATCCTCAAGTCGCTTGGTTCTCATCAGCCAAGTTAGAAGACTTCGCATGCGACTGAAATGCGGATTTTGTATCGCAGAAGGAGTATCGTCACCCAGGAGGAGAAGTTCGTGATTGCCATGTTGTAAAAGTGACCGCCAGTAACTCAAAAGTCGAGAAGTGGAACGCGCAAAGCTTCCTTCGTACCCCGCCAAGCAGTTGATTAATCGAAAGTTGGCTAGTACACGAGAACCCGTTAACTCTCCACGGCGTCCAGGGATTGCAGCTGTCCTAATCCGTGTCCAGGTTTCCGCAAACGTTGGTGCCTCTAACCAAATCCTCTGTTCCATACCAATTTAGTCCCTTCCATGTTTTGCATATAAATGGAAATTGAAGTATCGTAAACTTACGTCTATCCTCCAACCCTTCTCTGCACTTCTTCCTTGAACCACATCCGGAGCAGCCATGAGATTTATCCCAGTTGGTACAATAAGCTGCAAAGAAAGATTAATTTGTTGTTCATTTTCGGTTAATACTGCATCCTGCCCTAGGACCTGTAGGCCATTAGGACTCAGTCGTATGCGAAGGACTTCGTTCGTTGTAAAGTCTTGTCCGTGAGTTGCAGCAAACTGTAGAATGCGACTGAGAGGCATTGCTGGGAGTGGCATTTTGAACCTACTTGAAACCTCATTAATAATACTTTTTTAATAATTCTCCAAATACATTTGTTTTATAGACCTAATGTAGTCTGAAGCACTGTAGAACAAACTTACCTGTGAATGTACCAGTGATATTCGATGGTCAGCTCTTTCGTGGTAAAAGCTCTGCTGCCTTACTGCTATGCGTGCGGAGGAAGTTTGTTGAGTAGGTTGTGTGGGATAAGAGGTTGTAAGGTGAGGCAAAATAAATAGACTGAGCAAAGCAAAAAATTTCAGTCCACGTGGATGCCAAGTGATTACGTTATTAGACCTTAAACTATGGACAATTAGGGTAATATTCAAAGTTATACAAGTTGCAAAATGTATTAAACTTTTTTTAAATACTTTACGGCTCAAAATCTGTTTCTTGGATCTCTCAAGTCCAGTGATTCCGCTTTCTTTAGTTAAGAATAAGATGATGGTGCTTTGGTGTGTTCACTTAGCTGAAACTGAAGTGATAGGACTTGTTAGGAGAAAGGGAAAATTTGTTGTTCTTTGTGTAGGGAAAGTTTCTCTACATTTATTACACGTATCGAGCAATTACTAACAGCAAGGAGTGAATAAAAGTTGTACTCGACGAACCGAGAATTGAACCAAACTATCCTTAGTACAAGTATGAAGTCCACCTATGAATAAGACTTTACTGGAGAGTACAATGACCAATCAATATGTCTTTCATGAATTCTCTTTCTGCTTTTTGTCTTGTTTTTTTTTTTTACTTTTGAACCTACCGATTATGATGTTTATAAATTCGCCTTCCAGAACTGAATCCCCTTTTTCTTAATACTAGTTCTATGTAGTTTGTGAGGCTTCTGTATAAATAATAGTGAGTATGTTACTGGTATTGAGTATTTATTTCACAGACCTTTTCGAGATTTTAGAACTGAACTAAAGCAGATTTTAAGGTATCTTGTATATTAGCTTTCCTTTAATCAATTTATGAAAACTAATTATACATTCCCACTTGTATGTTTGTTATGTATATTACATGCACTTTGAGGATATGTAATAGGATAGGCTACATCCAAATTGGCCTAACTATCACAGTTACTAACTGCTCTACTCCACTAAGCAACTCAGAGAGATTTTATCTCTTATATACTTTCGTAATTCTTCTCGGTATACCTACTTCAACTTCTCCTTTCTTCAACTCTAGTACACTTGTAATTCTCTCACCTACTCAACAAATATGTACAATTTTGTCTTGAATATCTGATAGTAACCTGCATAAGATTGTAAAATGAAAATGAAAACCTTTAAACTTAAATAATAGAACTTTATTCAAAAGGTCTCTCGACAAGAACCTACACTATTGTCTTCTGGTTATAATTTTCAAAATTAGAAAAACTCTAGGATGTAAGAGAATATTTAAGTAGTACACAAACCTGATCAGATACATGGATCATAGTAGTAGTAGAATCGGATCCACAGTCCATGACCCCAGCGGGTGGTGTCTCAGGAATCGGAGATCGACCTATAACCTCCGCTGGTATAGGCGCTTGTTCTCGTTCACAGCAGTTGATAGTAGAACACGGTGAATTAGCGACCAGGATCTGCATCCTCGTATCTGAATTTAGGTCTTTATTATTACCTCTATTGGTAAGCAATGTGATCATCTTACATATAAAGTATTACACTGCGATAGAATATTCTTACCAGCTTGTTGATTATTCTCTGTTGGAGAATTAGCTCCTATAGTTTGACAGTTGTCGCTAATAACTCCAATGTCAGAACTGGTAGAATCAACCGTTAAGTCGGATTTGCCCTGTGTCAAGTGTGTCGTAACGCTTAGTGGTTCTGCAGTATTTGTTGTATTAAAAGATCATATAATAGAGTGTCTCCTACTGGAACCAATATCAAGTCTTTATCGTTATCCAATCCTGTGTCCTATTATAATCATAATTGTTAGTGCTCAGTAATTAACTGAATGGTTAATGGTAATATAGAAAGAATTAACTGTGTACTTTACAGTGTATACATACTTGGCCTGCTGATATGTGGATTGTATCAAATCGTGGTAATAGCTTCGGTGATTGCGAATATTCGGAGGTTGTACCGGGACTATGTGCCATGCAATTACGCCCAACCAATTCCATTGTATTCATGTCTTTGTCGACTAGTTTTTGTAACTCTGCAGCACGCTCCTCAAAGGCTTCAACTTCCTGTTGCTTCTTCTCTTCCAACTCCTGTTCGACCAAATCCTTAATTATATCAGGCTCAACAACTCTCCCATGTCTGGCAATAATTCTCTGAACATGTAGAATTCCAAGATCTGGGTATCTTTTGAGGCAGTTGCGGAATTGGTCATCTGACAACTCATGGAGATTAGTTGCCTGTCTCAACTCATATCCAATGAGTGGAACGTCGACATATCCAATACCCCGACTCTCAATTGAACGTGCAATTGGATCTAACGCTTGGGCCAGCTTGCATATTCGTGGCGAAATGGTACGAAAATGATGAACGAGAAATGACCATATAGGATCCGCAGTTTTCCTTGCAATCTCACTATATCCACGAACTGGTAGCAGAAGAAGTAGCCCATATCCATATCCTTTCGTATAAGATCCCTCTAAAAGTTCACTCCAATGTCGACCCTCTTTCACATGATTGTTAATCATTTGTAAGCTAACTCGTGTGCCTAACTCCTTGTTGAAAATGTTGAAAAGCATGGTATTGACACGCTGACGTGCTGTCTGCAGGACATATCCTTTATTTCAGTATTCTGTAACGTAGGCTCCATGCGATCGGTAAAGTTGTGCAAGTAAAAGCCGTTGTGTTACACAGCTCACATCCTGTATAGTAACTGACCGTACTACTTTGTGGTAATCCTGAATGAGGTCTTGTTGTAAAGGAGTTCTCTTCTGACCGGTTACGACGGAATAATCTAAATCTGGTAAACTGATAGTCATATAACGTAAACGGTTGATGATGGCATGGAGCTCAGCCATCTGTCCCTCCTCCATTGAATTCCAAAGCCAGGTCAAGATCTTGTTCCAAGTAATCGGGAGGAGATTTGAATCCGCATCGTATTTTTGACATAAACTGAAAGCCTTATCCCAACCACGCTCGGTCCAGCATTCTCGCAGTTGGATAAAGCCATCGAGCGCTTTATCATTAGTGGCTAGATGATCTTTTTCTGTGGAACCTATTACTTAAAATTGTGTTAGAAATTCTTTGACGGTCGTAAACATAAGTAATAATGACTCTGACCTAAATCTATACATCCAGTTCCTTCTTCTCCCCTTATCGGAATATATGAAAAGTGCAGGGGAGTACGGCTTTGTTGATGCGTAGTTGAATTTTAAATGTAGAGATTATACTCTTCTTTGATTAGATCCATAGACCGCTTAGCTTGATCTAGATTGAGTCCATTAAAGTATCCATCTGGGGAGATTGATCCATCAGGTAAGCGACTACGGTTGATAACGGTACTAGGATGCGGAGCTTTCATAGATATTCTGGAAGAATAAGTGCTATTTCGCATATCGTCAGGCCGATAGTACCGTGTATTGCCAATTCTCCGTTTACCCGCTTGGCTAGCCATTGAAATAACCTGTTCTTCTTAATACAACGCTGATAAGAGAATAATTTACTAGGAGGTCCTACCAGTAGTCGAAACTCTTTAATATGGCACGGCCACAAGTATGGTCTCTAAAATCCTAAGAGTAGGAGCTTGTATTTGGTCTGAATACCAAAAATAAGTGCTAACATACGTAATACAAAAGTAGAGCTATTCAAAATAAAATCAAACAATTCAGGTAAAGAACAAGGAAGAATAAACAAAAAAAACATACCTAGTTTAAGAAATAAAAACGGCTGTAAGTATAGATTGTAGCGTAAAATGAAATCTATGTTAAGTACCTCTGTTATTAAATTGATGTTAATAACAGTACGAGTAGGTAGTACCTAAATTATAGTAATTCTGATAACAAAAACTGGAATAAAACATACCAGAAATGGATTGCGTTGAAGTAGCGAGCACTGATCGCTATTAAAAACAAGGGGAAGAGATTTAAAGCAATATTGTTTAGATCAAATATTGAGTGATGAAAAGTAGAGAGGAAGGCTCAGAGGACAAAGGAGATATCTTATATATTTTGTAACCATGCAAAAAAATAGATTGTTACGGAAAGAATATATTGTTATAATGTTTCATTCACAAACGTCAGTATGTGGTCTTCCTTAGTCGAAGGTGCGGAGCATTTCATTCCTGGCCCAGGAGTGAAAAAGAAAAATAATGTTATCGTTACGTCCTAAATGACACAGTACGATTTATGTATGAAGCTTAAATGGATAATACTATTACATCTTTGCTTCCAACGTGGAGGTATGTTCACTTCCATTGTCTATGATGGAGCATTTTATGCCGACTACTGAATGAAAAATAACACTATAATTTCTCCTTGTATCACGTCACTTTATATGATATCTACATTATTTTAGGTATAGTAGCCAAAATCTAGCCCCCTCCATGGCAGCATATTATCTTCCTTAGTCTGATTAGCAGCATTTTATCTTGGTTTCCAAATGAAAAATTATACCATGATTTGTCCCTATACCAGGTCACTATAATTTTCTATATATATCGCCTTAATTGTTGTAGCCTAATCCTAGTTCATTGTATCATGGCCTACTGTCTTCCTTAGTGTAAGGCGGAACAGTTAATTTCGACGATAGAATGAACGACGACACTATGATTTTTTCTTATATTACATCACTTTAGTTCTATATAAGCATTATGTTAATTCTAGTAGCTAAATTCAAACTCTATGTATGCCGGTGCGGTGTCTTCCTTAGTGTAAGAAGGAGTATGTTATCCCCGTTCACTAACAAAAAATGACGCTATGATTCTTCCTTATATCACATCACATTATTTCTGCTCCTATAGTGTATTGTATTGCTTAGTTTAAGTTGGAACAGGTTATTCCGACCATTGAATGAAAGACGACACTATGATCTTTTCTTCTATTACGTCACTTTACTTTTGTATAAGCATCATTTTAATTATAGTAGCTAAATTTAAACTCTATGCATGCCGGCATGTTGGCTTCCTTAGTGTAAGGCGGAGTACGTTGTCCTGGTCCACCAATAAAGAATGACGCTGTGGTTCTTCTTTATATCACATCACATTATTTCTGCTCCTACGGCTTATTGTACTCCTTAGTTTAAGTTGGAACAGTTTATTCCGACCATTGAATAAAAGACGACACTATGATCTTTTCTTATATTACGTCACTTTACTTTTGTATAAGCATCATTTTAATTATAGTAGCTAAATTTAAACTCTATGCATGCCGGCATGTTGGCTTCCTTAGTATAAGGCGGTGTACATTGTCCCGGCCTACCAATAAAGAATGATGCCGTGGTTCTTCTTTATATCACGTCACATCATTTCTGTACCTACGGCATATTGTCTTCCTTAGTTTAGGGCAGAACAGCTTATTCTGACCATTGAATGAACGATAACACTAAATCTTTTCTTATAATACATCACTTTACTTCTGTATAAGCATCATTTTAATTATTGCAGTAGCTAAATTTAAACACTATGCATGGCGGCATGTTGTCTTCCTTAGTGCAAGGCGGAGTATGTTATACCAGCTCATGAATAAAAAACAACGCTATGATTCTTCCTTATATCATGTTATATTATTTCTGCACCCACGGCGTATTGTCTTCCTTAGTTTAAGACGGAACAGTTTATTCCGAAGATTGAATGAATGACGACACTAAGATCTTTTCGTATATTACATCACTTTAGTTGTGTATAAGCATCATTTTAATTATTGTAGTAGCTAAATTCAAACTCTATGCATGCTGGTATGTTGTCTTCCTTAGTGCAAGGCGGAGTATGTTATACTGGCTCATGAATAAAAAACAACGCTATGATTCTTCCTTATATCATATCATATTATTTCTGTACCTATATGATTTGCTTGTAGTCGTAAAAGTCAAACTCGGGACATGCCGGTATGTTGTCTTCCTTAGCATCAGGTGGAATATTTTATCCTGGCCAATGAATAAGAAATCACACTATGATACCTCCTTATATCACATCAGTTTCCTTCTGCATAAACATCATTTTAATTGTAGTAGCGAACTTCAAATTCTACGTACGCAGGCGTGGTGGCTTCCTTAGTATCAGGGGAAGTATTTTATTACACCCCATGAATGAAAAACTGATGGTATAATTTTTTCTTTTATCATGTTACTTTATATCCACATATACACTATTTTAATTGTAGTAGTCAAAGCAAAACTCTACGTAGACCGGTATGTTGTCGTCCTTAGTGTGAGGCAGAGTATTTTATCCCGACCTATGAATAAAAAATGACTCTATGATTCTTTATTATATTACGTCACTCTTCTTCTCCATAAATATTATTTCAATTTTAGTAGTCAAATCAAAACTATAAGTATTTAGGCATGGTGTTTTCCTTAGTATAAGGCGGAGTAGTTTATCCTGGCTCCGGAATGTAAAATGACGCTATGATTCTTCCTTACATTAAGTTACACTACTTCTATGTAAGCATCATTTCAATTCTAGTAGCCAAATCCAAACTCAATGTATGTAGGTGTGATGTCTTCCTTAGTGTAAGGCGGTGTATTTTATCCCATTCCCCACCTACCTGTGAAAAATGATGCTATGTTTCTTCCTTACATCATGTTATTATATTTCTACATATACATAATTTTAATTAGAGTCGCAAAATCTAAACTCTACGCATGCCGGCATGCTGTCTTCCTTAGTGCAAGGTGAAGTATTCTCCTATACCCCACGCATGAAAAATCATACCATAATTGGCCATTCTATCATCTTACTTTATTTTTGCATGTATACTAGTATTACTTTAATTGTAGTGCTGAAATCCAAACTCTTCGTATGTCGGCACGTTGTCTTCCTTGGTCTAATACATTAAGTTTTATCCTGGCTATAGAATGAAAAATAACACCTTGATACCAACTTATATCACTATGTTCCGTAGTTTACTACCTAGTATTTCATTCCTAGCCGTTGAATGAAACTATATTTGATGACAACTTTATTGATCTCCTAACCTAACATGTGTATATAGTACTTCCTATTGGGAAACATGTTTAACCTACTACATTCTCTTATTATTAGGCTTTATCCGCTGTCATTTGAATAACTTTGTCTTATTTCTTGTGCTTTCAACTTGAATTCTACTTGCGATTTCCTTCTAATCAATTCAAGGTTAGAGGCTATAAACGTATCGTGCTCCGTGTATTTTAATTTTCTCACAATCTTACCACTTAGCGTGTCTATTTCATAATTTACCCTTTCCTTAAGCACTAAACTTAAATTATGCTTCTGTACATCAAGGCCATGACATATGAAAAGACAAGACATCTACCTACTATGTAACTGTGGCGATATAAATTAGCCTAAACAATATACCTTATATATATCTCTACGTGCTCCTCCTACTCCTCGCTTTGATCAAGTTTATTTGACCAGATTACCTTCTTGTGGTACATCTTATCAATCCATACTATTCTCAATCTGGTTAGTCTATATTTTCCTATCTTGAAGGTCAAACCCCAGGTTTGACCTCTAGTTATGGCTTGCTTGACTTCAACTATTTGAAACTTATTACAGCTCTATATCGTTTCTAATACTGAATTTTAAAGCATATTATGACCTTCAGGTTTACTCTTTTCTGATCTTGAATTACATTACAGATTTTTTCTACAACAACTCTGAATCTCGTCAACCTACAACTTGCAACCATTTGATATTCGTTACAGGTATTTTAAATACACCTTCCCGTTGAACCTGCAACAGATGAAAAGATATTGCACCATTTTCTTTGAAAGTGAACTCTATCCGGTAACTATACTCTACCTACTATATGAACTAATGTGAATAAATAATAGAAAGGTATTGCTTCATTCAACTGGTATTCTAGATACCTATGGTGTTAGAATCATAAACTTGAACACTGTAAGTAATATTCTTCACGTTGTTAGGAGTACCCGATCCCGATAGCCTAGGAGTACCTTAGGCAGGGTAACTTTACCCGAGTCCGAGAATCTTAATCTCCAACACCCCCCTCCGGCCTCCTTACGGGGCCCGCGCGTCATCATACACATCAACCTTAGTTGCGTCCTGTGACTATATGGTCACAGAATTAAAGGTGTCAGAATAACACCGTATACGTCGCTGCCGTCCGTCCGACCGAAAGCTGTTCGCAGGATATATAAGAGGGGACCTCTGGCAAGACCTGGGAAGTGGAACGAAGTCAATCCGTCAACTACTCAGGGAGTTACAAGGCTTCAAAGATATAACACCTTTGATACGGGCCGTAAGTAACGGGACGTTTTCGCACAAAGGTCATGAGATAAATGTTAGGAGGTTCGGGATAACGAACCAATGCATTCACATCCACCCTTCGACGATTAGAAAGAGTCTAGAGCTCCTGGAAACACTACCAAAGAAGCCAGCGAGCTTCGAGGAGTGTTGCAACTATGATAAGAGGTGTACCGCAGTTGCGGGATTTACTACCAACACAACACGAAGGTCCACCCCCTCTACATAGAACAATCAGGAGTTGCCGACCGAGGAATTATAAGACTATTCAATAGAATGACCTCTCCTCTACGAGAAGAGAGTCATCAGAATGAATTCTATCGGTTAGTTGTTGAGTTATCACAACTAGAAGCCATCGGCTCCGGCATATCTGCATATGCAGTCTCGTATCAAGACTGATCCTCTTGGTAACGAGAAGAACCATTGGAGCCAACAGAGTTCGACTTGAGAACTCGGCTACAGGTCTATAGACTCTAAGGATCGGAAAATTACTACGGGTAACAAGTATGTCTCCCAGGCAGGAAATAGTAATTACCGAAGATGGTGTGATGGTTTTCAGGGTCTCCCGGTGTTCCCACCATTATGGAGAACTCGACGTTGCGAGTTAAAATTAAAGAGGTATATATTTTGTATGCTAGATAGTTGTAGCCCGCAAACACTCAGACGCGGAATATAAATATCGAAGTGCCTCCCAAGCTTAAGACATCATCAAGCAACGCAGAAGAGACCTTAACAATATAATATTGTTCTTACGATTCTATCCTACTTTCTTGTACTCTTAGTAGTCATAAACGAAACGAGTTACTTCCGAGCCTTCCTAGACAAATCTCCGTCTATACGAAAGAATCCCGATTGGCCTAGACAACCGTAAGTCTATACCGGTTGTCTCCGCCTAACACACGTTCACTCCTTTGTTCTGATATGTAGGTTACTGCTTGTTAATACTTCACTTATCTCATATCTACTACTTAGACTGACCTATATATTTTGAAAGCAAGGGATATTGTTTTATTCTGAACCTACTACAACCTATCCTACAAAAAGAATACTTTTTCAACTAGTATTTCTATACAGCATCAATATATTACGTATTCAAATCCGTAATTGCATAACGTACTGCACTATCTGAATAGGCAACGCTGGCAAAGTCTCAACACGGTCAGAGGATGGAAGAAGGGAGAAAGCTGAAGGACTTCCTTTACGCTTTAACCATCAACTGCAATGTCCAAATTGTCGAACCGATCACAAAGGTAAAGGAGCATTCAATAAGGATTGTGCTGGCAAAGCAGATACTGAGGGCCGCCGTTACCGCCGCTTTGTTTGCCGTGCAAACTCAAAATGCCGGAAATCGTTTAGTGTTACAGATTTTATACAACTCTGTAATACATTTGAAGAGAAGAATTCTAGTAACGAATCCTTTCATCCCATATCTCACTTAGGTAAGTTTTATTTATAGTATCTTGCTCATCTACCAATATCCTCTTACTTTGGACTTCCTCTACCTTCTCTCTTACTATTTCTGTCAAATTACATTTATATCGTAGGAATTCATATAACTAATACATTATGCAATTACACTAGATGAAATACCTGATTATCTAGTAGATACAGGCATTGTTATGTCTTATTCAAGCCCACCAGATACTCCTTTTCCATACAGGAAATCCGTTAAGGTATGTTATACTATTTGTAAATTCTGACATTATATTATCCAAAACATACCAAACTCTCTATACATCTATACTGTAAGAGTTAAGTGTGCTGTAAACTAATGATATATTAAAATATCTATCAGAAAACAGGATTTATTGAAATCAACACATCATCACCAGATTTCGAGGTTGAGAGTATTAAGGTTACAGACTCCGAACAAGAAGGTTAGTAATATTATAAAGAAATATCCTTAGAGTAATAATTATTTACTACTTATATAACATTTTTATTGTCCTAAACAAGTTAATATTTGGTTAAGATTTGGTGCTAACATAACTGCTTTATGTTGAGATAAGGAAACAACTAATATTCAAATTGTATACCAAGAAATGATACACCTTCAGTTCAAACTTGATAAGGAGATTCAACAACGACAATCCTTGGAAGTGAGAGTTAATAAGATGCAAAAGTGCATAGACAGTATCTTATTGGAAACAGTGGAAGAAGACCTTCCAGGTCCTAGCAACCCTCAAGTAAGTACACTGTACATTTTGATTTTTAAAAAGAAATTTAGGATGCTGATATCATTCAGGTCCAACATAAGAAACACGGAAATACCAGACATTGGGATGAATTTCCTACACTGAATCACGATAGAAACACAACTTCAAAAGTCGAGTCAAAATCCAACAATCTACTGGAAACGCAAAAGCACGAGAAAGGAAAGAAGAGGTCATACTCTCATGTCACGCAGACCCCGCAAGTCATTCAAATTGCCACTAGTCTCCCCCAAACTCTTCTGCAAAGCAGCAAATGCACAAGAAAGCCCGAATCATACCAGCATTTGAAGCCAAACCAGCACTTAAGCATATCAATAAGGTCAAATGTCGAGCATCAGCAATTTATGTAACGGGCATACAGCATATGCCAATCGGTGATGTTAAGAAAGAGCTTGCCGCGCATCCAATTAATATTCAACTGCGGCATTTAAGAAACATTTCCTGGATTGAAGGCCGTATTCTGGAGCTCTTAGTTGATTCGAATCATATTGGGCAGACAAGGAATAGGATTCTTAAGCATTCAAAGTACAACATTCATACAACCTTCGACCCCTTGCAACCGGATTGCTTTAATTGGGAGTCTAGTATGACACCTGAGTCTAAGGAGACTGTATTGAGAAGGAACTTTGTGATGCGCCTAGCGTCATCCATCGGAAGCAGTAGCCGAAGTACAACACAGCAACATATTGTAGATTGGGCTACAAATCGTGGATTGGGAAAACTCCTTACTGATCAGTTAGTAAGAGAAGGAATAAAAGTAATAGGACACCATGAAATGGACAAAGAGGACACATCTTCGGGGCATGAGCAAGAGTTAAGGCGAGTAAATGACTGGCACAATCAATTTCCAGTCTCCACCAAGCAAGTGAAGGGAAAGGAGAGTAAGGGGAAACAGATATTTATGGATTTGGATGAGAGGTACCTGGCCTTACTCAGATACTTATTTTCAAGAACTACAAAGTACTAACTAGTTTGTTTCATTCTAGTTTAAGGGAATCTTATAAGAGAAAAATGTTGGTTTTAAAGCCAACTCGCAATACCAAAGATACAAATTAATGTATCGTATTGGTTTCATCAATGCAAACTCCTTGCCAGATATGAAGTTTGCACAGGCTGTACGCCTTCTCGAGCATTCAATTGACTTCCTTTTTGTTGCAGAACATTGGTACCAGCATCACGAATCCCGACTTTCTCACCCACTTGTTCACTCTTCCATGATTTCTCGACGAACCTCTACAACCAACCAATTTATAGGCTGCCAGCACATTGGTATTTACCTTCTCGTTCAGCCTCATCTTCGTCCAATTATACAAAAAGTACACTGTTCCCACAACTCGATAACTGTTTCACTACCCTTCCTACGATTTGCCGCCATCTATTATCCACCCTATTCACTTACCGACCAGATGATAAAAGATGACCTACATCAAATTGGCGTAGTCGATCTTCTGCTAGGTGATCTGAATACACATTTTCAATATAACAACTATACTGCCACCAAGCGACAACTAAGAATTCCTTCTCCACGCTCTCTTCTTTTCCAAACTTAGGCTATCAATCAGCAGATGGTTCACCTATCAGATAGCACTAGTCATATGACTGTCGATTCTCTTCCAGATCATGTCTTGGTTCGAACTGCACTCTTATCGAAGATTACATTATCCTTAATCTCAACACCAACGATCTCCTTTCCAACCGATCATAAATTTCTTCTAAGCCAAAAATGCAATACCACTCAATCTACTAGTTCTCAAAATACTGGCTCGGATAAACACATTTTTAGCGAGAGACTACCGACACGATTTCGGGTAAAGCGCCTACGACAACCTGAGGTTCAGAAGGCATATCGCGAGGCCTGGGTATTATTGGAGAACATCTGCACTTCTTTCAGAGGGTCAGAAGCTTTTCATATTGATCATCTCGATTCAATACTTTACACTCTTGTTCAAACCTTAGGCGATTCCGTTTTAGGTACCTACCTACCACACCAGGAGAGGAAGAAGAAGGATCTTTGTGCACAGCACTTGTCTCACAATCTAGATATTCCAGCCAGCATTCAATTACTTAAGAGAGCCCAGAGGTCCGCTGTTACACAGAAATCACTTGTTAGCATGTCTGCTAATCATACACCAATGTATGAATGTATCACCCATTTCGGCAGTATTTTTAATGGTCTCAACTTCCAAATACTTCCACACATACCATGCAATTCTACATTACCACAAAGCAGTACTAACCAAGGTACAGGTTGTCAAAGCACGACATGTCGGACTCCACCACCCTTTACCAATACACCCAGACCAACAGAGGAAATCTTACTTGCTTCAGGATTGCTTGATGTCTTTACTCCCGATCAGGTTAAGCTCAAAATTCTGAGATTGTCTTCCAGTACCTCATGCGGTCATGATGGCATTGCTATCATCATGCTAAAACACCTCTCGGATACCAGTTTTCCCACCATGCTTTGCCAGCTGTTTGTTGCCTGTCTAAGAGCTGGTCAGACCCCAAATCGGTGGAATGAAGCTATTCTTTATCCCCTTATTAAGGATTCTACCAGACCTCACACAGCAGCCAACTCAAGACCAATCAGCCTAATTTGTTCCTTTCGCAAGATCTTCGAATCACTTTTATTACCAATTGTTTCTAACTCTGGAGATATTTCCTATTCTGATACGCAGGCTGGATTTCGGACTGGTTATTCAACATTAACCAATGTTCTCACTCTCGATCACCAAATCCAAACTGGTCGTGGCTCACATATTCTTTTCCTGGACTTCGCTACTGCCTTCGATCGTGTCACCTGGAAATACCTACAAATAGAACTCGAGCATCAACAAATTAATCCACTTGTACTTCTGCTGATTTATCAGTTAATGTATAATGATATGAGATTTTCTATTGTTGTTAATGGTTGCCTTTCTTCTCCTCAAACCCGTACTCAAGGGCTATTACAAGGTTCTCCGCTATCACCAGTCTTGTTTAACCGCTTTATCAACAGTCTTCTCAATCAGCTGAACGCCAATTCCAATGGCCCCTCACCTGCAGCTCTTTTCTTTGCTGATGACGGGGTTATTATTTCACCTACTGCGAGTCAAGCACAAACACTTGTTACTACAGCTGAGAAGTGGGCTTTGGACCATGCTATGAGCTTTAATATTGCTGAGTGTGGACATCTCTTTACCGGAAATGCCAGGCATCCTGGAGCTTGGGCTGAAATAGTACTTCAAAACGAGCTGGTTCCTAAAGTGAAAGGCTATCGGTACCTCGGCATCATGTTCTGTCCTCTTGGTATTGATTTTCCTGCTCAATCCAAAATGCTACAACTTCGTGTAAGCAAGATTCTCAATGGACTTCAATGGCACTCGGATACTTGGGCACCCCGAATTCGCTACAATATCTTCAAGACTATAATTGCACCAACCTTAGAGTACTCCTTACCTCTTCTCTACGCCAATTACCAACGAAATCCCAGGACCAATGCTTGGGCAGGACTTAAAAAGACATACTACAACTGCTTATCGTGGATCTCTGGTGGTCGTGCTAAACGCCCACATGTTACCTCCAATCTCCTTGGTCTTCTTCCTTTTCAGGATCGTGCCTCCCATTTGTTCACTAGGTTTTATTTGCACCTTATCGCCTCACATTCAGATAACCCTATACGCCGGATTCTTGATTTCCTTAACTAGTATCCAAAGTCTCACTTCCTTCTACGTCCTCCATCTTCTGGTAGCCTGGTTCTACAGTTTCTCAATCCTCCATCTATCGTCCAGAACTTGTTCTCAACATTTACTCGGAAACCTTTTCCCATATTCCGCCAAGATATCTTAAGTGAACTACAACGGATCAAGCATAATCGCATTATTGAATTTGGAACCAAGCCACCTAACCTGTTAAAAATTATCTCTGTTTGTAACCGTATCCCCTTTCTAGAGTGTGACGTCATTCTACAGTCTCCTGCCCCTGATCAAGCAAGATTTTTGGCTTGGAGGCGAGGTGTCTCTGGTTGGGGAAAGGTTTGCACCTGTGGTGAAAGGTTTACCAGAGGCCATACCGGATGTATGGTCTATCCTGATGATATTCTTACAGACCTTGAAAAGGAGATCTTTGAGATGGATTGCTACCTTCTTGGTTCCAACATTAAGTATACTATCATGGACTTTCTGCTCAATCAACAGCTTTGGACAAAGGCACACAATCTTCTGGACTTTTGGAATAAGAGTATGGCTGCTAAACTATTTTCTTGTTCTGCCTAATCCCAAACTCAAGACATTTACCTTGTTGTTCTTGTCATTCTCCTTCCTTTTTCTACAATTTTATCTCTCCCACTCTTCTCTTAACTTACTATCTTATTTACCTTTTTCTTAGTATCTTTATTCTACTTATTTTGATAAAAGTTTCTCCCCTATCTTCAGTTTTTAGTTTATTGCTTCCTTCTTCCTTTTTGGCTCCTTTTATTTGAACCATGTTTTTCATTCCTGCATGTTCTTTTATGTTTCCCGAAATTTTTATCTGCTTTACCTCTCCACTCAATTCTGTTTTTACTATTTCTTCTTCCTAGTGACCTTTTCTACTTGCTCGGAATAGATTCATCTATTCTACTTATTGCTTTACTTGCTCTTCTATTTGTTGTTAATTTCTATTCTCCGCGCTTTCTTTCCTCTTCTATTACAATTTTCAGTATGTGTTATTACCTCTCCTTATTTCCTTTCATATTTTATGTTTCTCTTTTATCTTGAATTATGTCGGCCTCCATTGTGGGCCTTGTACCTTTGGTCTTGCATGCCTTCAGTTTGGGCATTGTACAACTGATCATGTTAGCCTCCAGTTTGGGCCTCATTCAACTGGACTCGGCTCGTACTTTTGTAAACGGTGTTTACAATGTACATTTTGGTTTGTATTATGCTGCTGTACAATACTAACCTCTCGCTTACTTGATGGGAGTGTTACTCTTGTCCTCTCAGGCTGTTGTAGATTTGGTTGGGTAGTGCTTGGATCTTGGCTTGTACTCTTGGCTGTTGGTCTTGCTTTCCTGTTGTACCTTACTTTTCTGTCGCTGGTCTGTGTATCCGTGCTGGCGGTGACCTTGGTCCTGTCCCTAGATTTAAATTTACTTGACTCCTAACCCTATCACCCATTTCGGCAGTATTTTTAATGGTCTCAACTTCCAAATACTTCAACACATACCATGCAATTCTACAAAACAGTACTAACCAAGGTACAGGTTATCAAATAACGACATGTCGGACTCCACCACCCTTTACCAATACACCCAGACCAACAGAGGAAATCTTACTTGCTTCAGGATTGCTTGATGTCTTTACTCCCGATCTGGTTAAGCTCAAAATTCAGAGATTGTCTTCCAGTACCTCATGCGGTCATGATGGCATTGCTATCATCATGCTAAAACACCTCTCGGATACCGGTTTTCCCACCATGCTTTGCCAGCTGTTTGTTGCCTGTCTAAGAGCTGGTCAGACCCCAAATCCGTGGAATGAAGCTATTCTTTATCCCCTTATTAAGGATTCTACCAGACCTCACACAGCAGCCAACTCAAGACCAATCAGCCTAATTTGTTCCTTTCGCAAGATCTTCGAATCACTTTTGTTACCAATTGTTTCTAATTCAGGAGACATGTCCTATTCTGCTACGCAGGCTGGATTTCGCACTAGTTATTCAATATTAACCAATGTCCTCATTCTTGATCACCAAATCCAAACAGGTCGTGGCTCGCATATTGTTTTCCTGGACTTCGCTTCTGCCTTCGATCGCATCACCTGGAAATACCTACAAACAGAACTGGAGCGTCAACAAATTAATCCACTTGTACTGCAACTGATTTATCAGTTAATATATAACAATATGAGATTTTCTGTTGTTGTTAATGGTTGCCTTTCTTCTCCTCAAACCCGTACTCAAGGGCTATTACAAGGTTCTCCGCTATCACCAGTCCTGTTTAACCGCTTTATCAACAGTCTTCTCAATCAGCTGAACGACAATTCCAATGGCCCCTCACCTGCAGCTCTTTTCTTTGCTGATGACGGTGTTATTATTTCACCTACTGCTAGTCAAGCAGAAACACTTGTTACTACAGCTGAGAAGTGGGCTTTGGACCATGCTATGAGCTTTAATATTGCTAAGTGTGGACATCTCTTTACCGGAAATGCCAGGCATCCTGGAGCTTGGGCTGAAATAGTACTTCAAAACTAGCTGGTTCCTAAAGTGAAAGGCAATCGGTACCTCGGCATCATGTTCTGTCCTCTTGGTATTGATTTTCCTGCTCAATCAAAAATGCTACAACTTCGTGTAAGCAAGATTCTCAACGGACTTCAATGGCACTCGGATACCTGGGCACCCCGAATTCGCTACAATATCTTCAAGACCATAATTGCACCAACCTTAGAGTACTCCTTACCTCTTCTCCACACCAATTACCAACGAAATCCCAGGACCGCTGCTTGGGCTGGACTTAAAAAGACATACTACAACTGCTTATCGTGGATCTCTGGTGGTCGTGCTAAACACCCACATGTTACCTCCAATCTCCTTGGTCTTCTTCCTTTTCAGGATCGTGCCTCCCATTTATTCACTAGGTTTTATTTACACCTTATCGCCTCACATCCAGATAACCCTATATGCCGGATCCTTGATTTCCTTAACTCGTATCCAAAGTCTCACTTCCTTCTACGTCCTCCATCTTCTGGTAGCCTAGTTCTACAGTTTCTCAATCCTCCATCTATCATCCAGAACTTGTTCTCAACATTTACTCGGAAACCTTTTCCCATATTCCGCCAGGATATCTTAAGTGAACTACAACGTATCAAGCATAACCGCATTATCGAATTTGGAACCAGGCCTCCTAATCTGTTGAAAATTATCTCCCTTTGTGACCGGGTCTCCTATCTCGACTGTGATGTCGTTCTACAGGCTCCTGCCCCTGATCAAGCAAGATTTTTGGCTTGGAGGCGCGGTGTCTTTGGTTGGGGAAAGGTTTGCACCTGTGGTGAAAGGTTTACCAGAGGTCTTACCGGATGTATGGTCTATCCTGACGATCTTCTTACAGACGTTGAAAAGGAAATCTTTGAGATGGATTGCTACCTTCTTGGTTCCAACGTAAAGTATACTATCATGGACTTTCTGCTCAATCAACAGCTTTGGACAAAGGGACACAATCTTCTAGACTTTTGGAATAAGAGTAAGGCTGCTAAGCTATCTTCTCGTTCTGTATAATCCCAACCTTGAGACATTTACATTGTTGTTCTTGTTAATCTCCTTTCTTCTACTACAATTTTATCTCTCCTACTTTTCTCTTAACTTACCATCTTATTTACTTTTCTCTTAGTATACTTATTCTACTTCTTTTGATAAAAGTTTGTCTCCTACCTTCTATTTTCAGTTTCTTGCTTCCTTCTTCCTTTTTGGCTCCTTTTATTTAAACTACGTTTTTCATTCCTGAATTTTCTTTTATGTTTCCTGGAATTTTTATCTCCTTTACCTCTCCACTCAATACTGTTTTTACTGCTTCTTCTTCCTTGTGACCTTTTCTACTTGCTCGGAATAGATTCTTCTATTCTACTGATTGCTTTACTTGCTCTTCTATTTGTTGTTAATTTCTATTCTCCGCACTTTCTTTCCTCTTCTATTACAATTTTCAGTATGTGTTATTAACTCTCCTTATTTCGTTTCATATTTTATGTTTCTCTTTTATCTTAAGTTATGTCGGCCTCCATTGTGGGCCTTGTACCTTTGGTCTTGCGTGCCTTCTGTTTGGGCATTGTACAACTGATCTTGATAGCCTCCGGTATGGGCCTTATACAACTGGACTCGACTTGTACTTTTGTAAACATTGTTCACATTGTACACTCCGGTTAGTAGTATGCTGCTGCATATTACTAACCTCTGGCTTACTTAATGTGAGTATTGTTCTCATCCTCTCGGGCTGTTGTTACGGTTGTTCTGTCAGTACTTGGAGCTGGGCTTGTGCTTTTAGTGTTGGTCTTGCTATCCTGTTGTCCCTTCCTTATTCTACCGTTTGTCTGGGTGATCATGCTGGCTGTGATCTTGGTCCTGTCTCTAGATTAAAATTTACTTGATTCCTAACCCTAACCCTTGGTCCTGTCTCTAGATTCAAATTTACTTGATTCCTAACCCTAACCCACTAGCACTAACCCTGTCCCGAACCAGTCGGTCGGTTACTCGTAATTACTCTGGGCGCGATGATACCTCAGAGATAGGAGGAGGGGAAAAGCGTGCTGCGGCCGACTCCCTGATGATACCAGGAGGGGTTGAGCGCTGACGGGGAATTACGGGCCAGATCAACTGACAGGTGCGCCTCATTGTGGCTTGTGCTATCTGGCGTTTACTGGGTAAAAACATCTCGGACACAGGAGGTGACCGACAGGTCACCACCTACCGTCCAACATGTTCTAGTCTCAAAAAAGACGAGTCATGTTTTTGATCTTTCACCTGGCACTTTTGCCACGGGACGAATTTCCAAGTTTGAGCCGGTCGCTCCGGCTCAGATCGTAGTTGACTGTTAGGGAAAACAGGTGGAGTAGTTTTTCGCTTTACGCGAAAAACTTTGCACTGTCCTTGCATCTCCGGAAGTCCCGTCTACCCGCAGGATTTTTTACCCGCACGAATAGACGTCATACGATCAGGAACTATCGCATGGTCGCCGACCTCGCTTCCGGTGAAAAACTCCCTTCACCTAGATATTTTCTCGAGATCGAGCAAATATCAAACACGTCTGGTTTCGCCCGAAAAATATGGGTAAACTCAACGGTGGAGCGCCTCCCGGTTGTGACCGCGGAAAAGAACTCCTATTGGTGACCCCTAGTGCGAAATCCACTTGAGGTGCATGGGGGGCTATGGCCGCCCCACAGCCCTCTTGCGGCTCGGTCGGGGTGTTGGGATGGGACTGTACGTTTTGCCTGAACCCCTTGGGGGTCCACCAAAAGAACTGTCCACCGTGGAAGAAAGTTGAGTGCCCCTCCCTTTTCTGGCGCGCTGATGAGTCTCCATCAAGGTAGACGACACACCACCCGATGATATAAAGCGATACCGCTTCCCGCAGAGCAACCAGCTCGCTATTCACCAGTGTCCGCGCTTCCCTACCTTATTTACACACAAAAAAGATTTTTGCTCATTGGCATACCGTGCCCTTCTGATTTACTGCTAAGTAAATATATCCTCGACGGGACCTTCGGCCCCGTCTTCGGTAATAGTCAAATTATCTTTGATAGATACAGCACATATCTCATTTCCGACGGAACACCAATATGTACTGAATGTATATTATGGTAATCCAAATATTCCAGCTGTATCACTATCCAACAATGTGCAATCCACTTTGCAACAAAATCCAACATTGCGTTTTAAAGTACAGAGACTTCGTCTGCCTGAGATAGCGATTGATTATGGTGTTTCATGGAATATGCTCGAGTCACTACTGCAGTTAAAGTCCGGCTCAGATATGTATGATATCGACATGATGGATTCACTACTTTGTAGTGTTATTCAAGCATTAGGCAAATCAGTCCTTGGAGTACACCTCCCAGAACAGGAAAAGCGGAAGAAAGATATGACTATGAAGTATCTAGCTCATAATCTTGATATCCCTGCCAGTATCCAGTTGCTTAAGCGAGCACAGCGGTCTAGTTCAACTTTAAGGCCTATAGTTACCAACTCACATGATCAGACTCCCATGGAAGAATGTGTTGCACATTATCATCAGATTTTCAATCCACCGACACCACTCTCACCTACTGCAAAACCATTTTCACCTTCCACTCAACATTTTACACCTTCCGAAAACTCGACAGCTTTCTCTACTAATGTACCAGAATCCACCTCTCATGTTCCCTTCTTTGTGGACGAGAATACTTTACTCACATCTGGCCTGTTGGATTGCATTAGCCCAGAGCGGATTAAGACTAAAATTTCTAAGATGTCTTCTACAACTTCATGTGGCTTGGATGGTATAGCCATTGTCATGTTGCAGCATTTGCTGGAGACCAGCTTCCCCTTGTACCTTCATCAACTTTTTCTTGCCTGTCTCCGTACTGGACAAACACCAAATCGATAGAATCAAGCCTTGATATATTCTCTTTGTAAAGATTCAAGTAAACCTTATACTGCCGTAAACTCCAGGCCAATCAGCTTACTCTGTACATTTCGGAAGATCTTTGAATCTCTGATTCTTCCAGTTGTCACAGTATCTGGTGATATGTCATATTCACCTATTCAAGCTGGTTTCCGCTCTGGATACTCAACCTTGTCTAATGTACTCGCTCTGGACCATCTCATTCTGTCAGGATCGGGATCGCATATCGTCTTCATGGACTTTGCCGCAGCCTTCGATCGAGTTACTTGGCGACATCTGCAGCAAGAATTGGCAGAGCAGGGCATGAATAGTTTGGTTTTAAGACTGATATATCAGCTGATGTATCGGAATATGCGGTTCTCCATGATAGTTAATGGATCTATCTCCAGATTTGCTACACGTAGCCAAGGACTATTGCAAGGCTCATCTCTATCACCGATCCTGTTTAATCGCTTCATCAACAGTCTGCTGGTTATCTTAAATAAAAATGCAACACCGATATCTCCATCCGCCTTGTTCTTCGCAGATGATGGTGTCCTGATAGCACCAACGGCAGTTAAAGCACAGGACCTTGTGGTAACTGCAGATCAATGGGCTAAAGGTCATGGAATGGCCTTTAATATTCAGAAATGTGGACATCTG
The DNA here is from genome assembly GCA_006112555.1 of Tuber indicum. NCBI lineage: Eukaryota > Fungi > Ascomycota > Pezizomycetes > Pezizales > Tuberaceae > Tuber > Tuber indicum. Next base: position 104,404 of record VBSK01000105.1, read on the forward strand.
TTCACTGGAAACCCCCACCATCCAGCTAAGTTTGCCGAAATAGTTCTTGAAGGTAGAACTATTCCTAAGGTTATAAGCTACAAGTATTTGGGAGTCTTGTTCAACAGAGTTGGTATGGATTGCGAAGGTCAGACAAAGTTATTAGAAGTGAAGGTTATCAAGATTCTTAATGGTTTACAGTGGTTTTCTAATACTTGGAGTCCACGCATACGATTTAATCTTTTCAAGATTAGCTTAACGCCAACCCTTAAGTATTCACTTCCCCTAATATATGCCAATCATTTGCGAAATCCTCAGTCAACATCATGGCTAAATATCTCAAATACCTACTATACCTGCACAAACTAGATTGCTGGTGGTTGCGCTAAGCGCAATCACATAACTTGTAATCTCCTGGGCCTTTTACCATTTCAAGACCGTGCTTCACATCTCTTTGAACGCTTTTACCACCACTTAATAGCATCCCATCCTGAAAATCCTGCCTATCAGTTGTTAAATTTCTTCAACTGGTACCCCAAATCCAACTTCAAGTTCTGTATACCTTCTTCTGGTAGTCTTCTCCGACACTTTCTTAACCCACCTACCTGCTACAGCAAGCTACTACCCATTCAAATTGATAAGCCAATTCCACAACAACGGCAAGAACTTATATTCGAACTTCATCGCCTGAAAACTAACCGTATCCTCGAGCTGGGTTCCAATCCACCAAACCTCTTACGTATTGTTGCTCTCCATGATCGTATTCCGAACAAACTATACGACAACATACTTACAGTACCTGCGATGGATCAGTCCAAGTTCCTAGCTTGGAGACGTGGAGTATTTAGCTAGGGTAAGAAGTGTTCCTATAGTGACAGATTTACTCGTCGGCATACCGAATGTACGCCATACCCAAGGCCCCTTCTTACTGACGAGGAAGTAGAATTGTACAACTTGGACCTTCGTATTCTCGGCCCTGATATCAGGTCTACAACAATGGACTTTCTCCTTAACCAACAACTCTGGACTAATGCTCGCAATTTACTCGACTTTTGGAATCACACGATAGCTAGAATGTTAATGTCTGACTCTACTTCATCTACTACTGCTAAAAAGATTGAGGATACTGCTCTCAGATAACTTGCTACTTATTTTACATTGCATGTTTTGGTATCTTGCATCTTGATTTTAACATATCTTGCAAACAACTTCCTATCGCTTTGTTTTTGATATGTTTAATCTACTTTTTGTTTCTTGAATTGTTCAAGTACTTCTTGACCTTACCTTGTGTTTATTTCAAAATGGCTAATCTACTGCCATTTGTGTTTATTCTATCAATTTACTTTACTTTCTATTAAGTATTTGTCGTTTGCATTGCTTGTTTACGTTATGTTCTGACGACTTCTATTTAATTTATCTAGTTCCTTATTATTCTTTGCTATATTTGAACTAAAAGTCATTATCTTGTTTATTTTGCTTCTTATTTCTTCACTTATTCTATCAAGTATCATTGTTTTTATGGCCTCCAGTATGGGCCTTGTACAACTGGTTACGATGGCCTCCAGTATGGGCCTTGTACAACTGGTCACGTGAGCTTCCAGTATGGATATTCCACTGCTGGACGCATTTCAGATTGTAGTAAATCAAGTTTGCTACTCTCTACTTTCCTAGTACTACACTCCTGTGTAATACTATCACTCCGTTTGCTCGATGAGGGCATCCAGCTCATTCTTCAAGGCTGTTATAGTAATAGTTTAGTTGGTGCTTGGACTTGGGCTACTGGTTTCCGGTATTTGTCTTCTGGTCTTGGATACTGGTCTGTTCTGTTGCTTTGTCTTGCTGTTCGTGCTGGCTGTGACTTGGTCCTGTCTCTAGATTTAATCTACTTAATTCCTAACCCTAACCCAACACTGTGCAGCACACCTCCCTCTCCTACGCATTACGCAGAAGACACAGAGTGGCAAGTTATCGGAATCCCTACGCTGGAGGCGTTGCGAGGTGTAAGACCAGTCCTGGCGGCAACTGCATCGCGCATCACCCTTGGCTGGCAGAAATCGCTACGCGATTTTCTTGCAATTGGCGTCTCCCTATGGCGTGTGAGGATCACCTGCTGCAATCCCTCCCTGCTCTTACTACGAGTTTCTTGGTGGGCCACACACCATCACCACTCCCGGCCTAATTGGACAGGGTGGACGGACAAGCTGTACGGGCTCCACCCGCCCAGGTGACTGGAGGAGGATTTGTCAATAAAGTATCCCCCTCCGCCCAGAAAAACATGTACTGAAGAGTTCCATAGCACGGAAAATGAAATGATCGACCACCAAAAGAACGGTATCGTCTACACTTTCTGTCACCAAACTTCTTCTCTGCTCCCAGCTCTTTTCGCCCTGCGAAACCCACACCAGCATTCCTGCATAGGTGTCCTAACCCTAACCCTACTTTACTCGTGATATGCATTTCCTTTATCTTTCTACTTTTTCTTCTAAAAGTACTCTTGCTTGTTTGACTTAGCCATGTGATGAGGCCTTTTATCACACATCTCAATCTTCCCGGTTGTGCAGTTAACGGATAGACCGGAATACATCTTTGATTATTCCTTCAGTACCTCTGTTGATTCACAATTACTGGTACATCTGTGCTATTACTGGAACTCGTACTCTCTGGTGGTTAGTACCTATGTGGTACTGCTGTCTTACTACTAGTATGGTGTCTCTAATATCACTGTGGCTTTAGCTGTGCTTGTACTCTTGTTACTTGCTTCTTTGCTACCATTGATGCTGTCCTACCTACTGGTACTTTCGTGTTGACTGTGTAGATTAGACCTGCCTTTCTGTGTCTGCTCTCCTGTCTCTAAGTCAATCTACTTAACTCCTAACCCTAAGTGCACCGTGGAGGAAAGGTAGGTCCCCCCTCCCTTTCCCGGCACGCTGATGAGTCGCCATCAAGGTAGATGAAACACCACCCGGTGATATAAAGCGATACCTCTTCCTGCAGAGGAGACAACTTGCTATTCACCAGTGTCCACACTTCTCTACCTTATTTACACACAAAAAGGTTTTTTGCTCATTAGCATACCGTGCCTTTCTGATTTACTGCTAAGTAAATATATCCTCAACAGGACCTTCAGCCCCATCTTCGGTAATAGCCTCGTCGAGCAGCACACCTATGGTGTCTAGCAGTAATTCCTCTACGCCAGTGGACGAATACTTACACCATTATTCCAAGGTCTTTTCCAGTTCAATTAAGTCCAAGGGGGAAGGACAACAGTACTGCCAGTCACAAGATCCATATTGTACACTATTACAATTTCAGACACCGAAGGTAAAGACAATATCAGACCTAGACAGCTCTAATCTGCATGACCGGAAGTTACTTGCCTCTGGCCTGCTAGATATGATGTCTGAGGATAATATCAAGTTGCAAATACTTAAAATGTCCACTACAACATTGCCAGGGCATGATGGAATTCACATTACCATGTTACGACCATTGCTTGATACAAGCTTTCCTTCTGAACTATGGACTCTATTTTACTCTTGCTTGAGACTTGGAAAGACCCCAGCGCGATGGAATAAATTCCTACTGTACCCTTTGCACAAGGACAAAACCAAGCCATATACGGCTGAAAATTCCCATCCAATCAGTCTTGTGTACCTTTTCCGCAAGATATTTGAGTCCCTGATATTGCTTGTTATATCCCATTCTTGTACCATGGAATACTCATCTATTCAGACTAGTTTCAGAGCTGGATACTCTAGTTTGACCAATGTTCTTGCCCTCCACCACTCAATCCAAGTACAGAAAGCTACGCATATTACCTTCCTTGACTTTGCTTCAGCATTCGATCGAGTCCAATGGCCTCACCTGAAAGTCGAACTGGAGAGGCAGGACATCAATCCTCTGGTACTGGATTTGATTTACCAACTAATGTACCGTGATATGACCTTCTCCGTGGTTGTAAATGGGACTGTAGCTCCACAAGCTCCACGTCACTGTGGGCTCCTACAGGGCTCATCTCTCTCGCCTATTCTCTTCAGTCGCTTTATCAACAGCTCGCTGGAATCTTTCAATGATGGACAACCACGATATTCACCAGCAGCACTTTTCTTTGCTGATGATGGTGTATTAATAGCACCTATGATCACCCAATCCCAACACCTTTTGAATAAAGCCAACTGGTAGGCATCGTATCATACCATGTCATTTAATATTTCCAAATGCGGCCATCTCTGTACAAGAAGTGACCAGGATTCCTCATATTACTCAGTTCTCACTCTGAGCAACCAATGAATTCCAAAGGTTACCGCCTACAAATACCTCAGTGTCATGTTCAACAACAATGGAATTGATTATGATGCTCAAACAAATCTCCTTAGTACTGGTGTGGGTAAACTTAAGGCAGCAATAAGTTGGTCCTCAGATACATAGTCACCTTGCATACGTTACAATATTTTCAAAGCTATCCTGTCTCCTACACTAGAATATTCTCTGCCTCTGATCTATGCTCACCATTTGGATCACTGTAGAGTACCTGGATGGTCGATTCTCAGAGAAACCTACTATGCTTGTCTTAACTGGATTGGTGGGAGAAGTGTAAAGCGACAATATATTACAGCCAATCTTACTGGCCTGTTATCTTTTGAGGATCGTTGTCAACATTTATTTGCTCGCTTTTATCATCACATATCTACAACTCATAAAAACAATCCAGTCCGCCCAATGCTTCGACAACTATTCTCCCAATCTCAGTCCTCTACAAGCAGTAACAATCTTCCTCCTGAAAGTCTTCTCGCCTAATTTGGACGACCACCTGCATTCTATCGCGATGCCTTGAACTCCAAGCCTGCCAATGCTGATACTCTTACTCGTCATAATCTTTCTCTAGCTCTTACTACCAATAAGAGGACACTGATCACCTGTCTCCCAAGTACAGCTTCCAAGCTTGTCCGCATCATCAAGCCAGTTGAGCGTATTCCTGGTATGGACTGCGATTCTGTATTCCATGCTCCTTCTGCTGATCAGTCTAAATTCCTCGCTTGGCGCCATGGCCTCTTTGGTTGGAGTAGAAAGTGTACATGTAGGAAAAGGTTCAACTGTGGACATGTTCAGTGCATGCCATATCCTTCACAACTATTAACTGTAGAGGAAGGCGCACGGTACCAGTTGGACCCCACATTGCCCAGAGATGGAATCAAGTACACTATTATGGAGTTCTTACTCAATGAGTATGCCTGGACACGAGTAAGAAATTTACTCAATTTCTGGTATTCAACTATGGTTAAACGTTTGTAACTTGGTTTTCTATGTTACTCCTGCTTCTTTACAAAGTTTTTCCCTCTTGTTATTTTTCTCAGTATGACCTCATCATTACTTGTTATTATCTTTTCACCACCGTGACGTATCTGTTCGTTTTTTCTGTTCATTTACCTTTTTACTTCTTCGTGTATTAGTCCTGTCTTGTATGATGACTTCACTTTACTATATTGAATCTCTGACTTCATTTCCTCACTTGCTTGCTCAGCTTTTAGTCTACTTTGTTTTTCAATTTTTTATTTCCACATGTGAGTACTTGATCGTACTGTTTGTTTGTCTACCTATGTTTACTCCTGCTTATCATGCTTCAATGATTTACTTCTTTGGCCATCTTTGTGGGCCTTGTACTTTCAATCTTGTACGGCTGGAACTAGGGCTTTGTACTGTTCTTCTTTGGTGCCACCATTGTGGGCCTTATACCTTTAGTCTCGTACTCCCCTGGATGTAGGATTGTTACATTCTCGTATCACCAGTTGAGGGCTTTGTACTCTTCTACCCTTGTTGCTTCTGGTCTTGTCTTCTTGGCTTTGGTCTAGCGCTGCTTCCATGTGGTTGTAGTCTCCTTGGCTTGGGTGCTTTTCTGGTTCTTCTTGGGTGTCTCGGGTGGCTGTGTCCTTGGCCCTGTTGTGGCTCTGGTCCTGTCTCTAACTAATCTACTTAACTCCTAACCCTAAGATAACTATACGTCGTAAAGTTGGCGAACAATTCTTGTTTTCTCCAAGCTACGTTGCATTTGTTCCAGGTTGTTGTTGTTATTCGAATGTTGCTAATTGTCTTTTCTTACATTTTGCATTCTTCTACTTCTAGTTATGTAATGTTTACATATTCTGTTACCGAGTACTCAAATTTACTTGTTATCGACCTCTTCACCTCTGTGTCTACCATGATAGAAAGTATTGTCTGGTAAGCTAAAGTTATAGTAGGTTAACCTTTTCTGGATGTGACAAGCTTACATGAGACAGTAAAGTACGCTAATTTTTTTCAAGCTTTTCAACTTTGAATACTCCACTATATATAGAAAGTCATCAACTATACAGGAAACTCATTGCCTGTCCTCACCAATTCAGTAACACTGCCATGAACACCTATCCAAAATCTCCACGTACACTAACCACTGAATACGTATGGCATTGCTAGAAAACAATATTTCCCTCCCCCCAAAAAAATGATAGTTCCCGCTTATCACAAATCAAGGGAATATTTCTTACCCGTTGTCCTATCGCGGCAAATATATTGCTTCTTTTTAATTCCCTTTGTCTCCCTTCCTATGTTCTCTGTTCACGTTCTTCCCTTCTTTGTTCTCTTTTTCAATGTGGAAAAAGTGGAGGTAAATTTCCTTTCCCTCGCGTATCGCAGGTCAGACAAGGGATGTTTAAAGATAAAGGTATGGTCTACGCCGAGGGCCAAGGCCAGAGCAGAGAAGGAAACATCCTGCCTCTAAAAATTATTCTTGTTGCGATAACCGACACTTTTGATACCCTTAAATCACCCGAGTCTCGTCAATAATGGTCCGACAACTTATTCCCACTCTGTTGAGAATTGGTCGCGACGAACTCAAGCCTCCAATCCCACTTCCTCAAGTATGCCCTGTCCCTCCCGAGTTGGATACATTCTTGGGTCTCTTCAACGACGATAGCTTCACCGTGACACGGGTAGCTGAACGTGTGGCTGCTCTGGGTGCCTGGAGGGAATCTCGTATTCTAGATTTGGATAACGAACATCAATTTGAGGGGCAAACTCCGTGGGGTATCGATGTTGATCGCCCGTCTAATTCTCTGTGGAAAGTTTATTGCGAATCACTTTCCAGAAGATACCCAAACCGATCTCCTCTAATCATCTCAAGCCCTATTTCTTTGGACAATTTACCAACCACTTTTTTAACTACTGAAATGCGCGAGAGACTCCCTCAATGCTCAAACCTATTATTCATTCTCCGGAACAACTCCCATGAGTACTGGTTCGGGGATTTAAATTTCTGCACTACGACGTTACACATTCTAACTCCCTGGCCGGATGGTGCCGTTATGGTACCAGATATCTTATCGGCCCACGGTGGCCTAGAGCAATGCTTGCGAGTGGCGACTAGAGATCCAACCTGCAGGATAACTCTTGCCCAGCGTTACAATATCTCTACTTCTCCCAATCTGATTGACTGTTCCTGGCGATTTGTCTTGAGGGCCATGACCCTATGGCACGAAGTCAGTAACCCTACTGATTTTTGGCCTAGGCGAGCGGCTCTCGTTGATTCTGCTGGGTGGGATATACCAGAGTTTATGAGCAGACTCACAGAAATCCTTTACCAAGTGAGTAGGATGAACCATATGCGCCACTGATACTGATGATGACGTCTAGCAACAAAACGAGCATCCCGAAGGCCCGATTCCGGAACCGCAAGGACCAGCTCCAGTGGTTATGCCACAGGGGGTGCGACAGGTCCTCTTATCTCTCACCCGTCACATTAAGGCCATCGAGCTTGCCCAACGGGAGATTGATAATGGTGCTGAAGCGATCTTGTTTACTCGTATCCCAAACACACTAGATGATGAGTGTGGTGGTTCAGCAAGTGCGCTATGTCAAGTCGTAGTGACAGCCCTCCGACGATCTCAAAAGCAGATCTTTTTCGGGTGAGATCACTCCTCCCCCAGAGTCTACAAAATACCGGACATTGTTGTTGTAATTACATACTAAGTGGAACATCTAGCCGAACTGTATCGGCTGTCAAGATGGTAGATTTTGTTTTGACTGGCCAGGCTGAGCGGTTCCGAAGGCAAATGGATACTCACCCACCCGGAGGTTATCCCCTCAAGCCATATTTGCTCCCTATCTGTGACCTCTAACAAACTCATAGCTAGCGCCGAGCAGATCGCGGCCCACCGGCGTGTTACTGAACTACAATGGAATAACGGTGTCAACAAAGCAATGGTCCTCTTGGACGAAAATGGCCAGGGTTTCATCAAGGGCTTGGAGCTGCCACAATGTCCTGTTCATATGTCGACCCTTGTCAATTCTAGTAATATTCTTGATACTAGACCTTTTTCCGCTATACTTCCGAATTTTGCTTATTTGGAAATCGACAATCAGCCTCCAATATTCTGGTTTCAGAGGCGGAGGCCAGTGCTAGAACTGGAAAACAGAATTGTGAGCACAAGCAAACATAACTTCTACGGTCCAACACCATGGATGATTCAAGAACCGCTTTGTACAGAAGCTATTGCATCACCAACCCCCGCTAACTCAGCCATCACCGGCATCGTTCACCTCTTAGGGAACAACTCTAATTTTACTCCTGCACTGATAGCGGAGCGAACGACCCGGTTTGGACAATGGACACTTGAAAATTACGCGATGGATCCTTTTGGCGGAGAAGAAAGATTTCAGCAAACACAGGCACTGCAGGACCCAAGAGGTTTGGAGCCCGCAGGATGGCTTACAAGCGATATCATGGACGCTGTCACAACTCATTACAACCAATTCCACACGGAAGCGGAAATATTTTCAGTCTCGCTCACAGCATTATTGGCCGTCACCGGTGATCCTTCACACCTCGAAGGATGCCGATTGGGCGCAAGGTTTTGGATCTTTATACAGTCGAATGTCCAGGCAGATCATTCCGCTAATCACTTTTGGATTTCGATAGTTGACCGGGTTAAAGGACACTTCTTCACTCACAACAGCCTTCGGGATCTTGGCGATCCTAGTATCCTATTCAATGTCTTGAGGCCTATTTTTGAATCCCCAGCAGTCCAGAATATTGCTGGATCAGCAGCAACGTTAACCCTCCCGGAAAATACGGTGGTGGATGTGCCTCAACAACGGAATGGATATGATTGTGGCGTTTACTCTGTGAGAACTATAACCGGGTTCCTGGAGGGGCTCGCCCAAATTCAGGGACCAGTCCCGACAGACAGGGATAGTCAAGCCGCGAGATCATACATACCAGAAAATTGGTCTTCCACTGAATACCGTGGGATACTTCGCCATTCTTTTCCGGTAAGCCCGTGTTTGCGCACAGTCTGTTCTCCCCCACAATTGATAGTGAGTGGGTTCTAGACTCAGCCTCTTGGGGAAGCTGGCACTTCCACTACGCCCGACCAACTCAACAATATCCTCACTGCGCTATCGGATGCTAATCACCATCAAGACCTTGAGCGCGCAAGGTGGCACCTTGACAATGCTGGTGGAATCCTTCTTCAACTGAACTGTCTTCCATTAGGCAATTTGTCTCATGGATGTCTATGTCAGAATCATGACAACGCGTGTGGTTTCGCCGTGGTGCCCGTCCCACCTGGCTATAAAGTTGTGCTCATGAGGTATGACCCCACTCACCTTGACACTAGCGCTCAGGAGCTCACACCCATCAGTGACACCATCCTCTCGGGGGGCTCTTGGACAAGAGTTCAAAACCTCCCTGTCATGCGGGAGTATTTGGCGGCTTATCAGAGCGCTTGTGAGTACGTTCGTTTCTGCAGCCCGTCACAGCTAACTTATTAATTTAGTGATGAGGTTAAATCGGAACAACCGACTTAGCAATCTTGAGAGAGAAGAACTTCGTGATAAATATTTGATTTTAGCTTCAGATACAGCTCAGGTAATAGTTGGGAACAGAACAGAACATGTCAGAACCCCCCCCCAGGGGTTCGCTCGTGCAAGCTTTCTTCCTTATGACAATACAGACAAAATCATTCAAATTCTGGAAACGAATTCGAAAACGTATGGAGGTGATACCATCAGGTTACCTGGGGTGTCATATATAAGGATAAATGACCAACTCTGGATTTGGGTAACGAGGTCTCTCACTCAGCAAGCTGCTCAGAGATGGCTTGCCACCCCAACACTGCGCCCCCCCCCCCTAGCATTAACGGGAGCGAATTTCCTCACACCTATACCTAAAGTGCCACCCATGCCTAACATCTGGAATGAAGAGTTGGAAACGCCAATCATTGAGGACAACCCGACTAGTCTGGCCTCGGCAGTGGATAGTTTCCGTTCTAAATGGGCGGAGAAGGATCTCAGATACCAACAAGCCACCCGCCAACAGTCAACATATCTTCCCTACTCGGATAGTGAAGATCCGTTGCCTTTCGAGGAGCAAGTGGATGTAGAGGACGGTTATGGGATTAGACCTCGCAAGCAGAAGCGATTCTACATCTACTCATCCTCAGAAGGAGACGAGGCGGGGGTGATCAATCTAGGAACAAGCACAAGAGCTCCAAAACGTGTAGCTCGAATGAACGCCCAGACAGGGACTCCATTTTTGCCACCCATGGGACAAATTGCTGCGGAGCCTGTACAACCGATCAGGTACTCAACCCGGCCTTCTAGTGACACCAGAATGATTCAAATTCGCGAAGAGATACCTTGGACCCACTTAAGCAAAGGAGACCCAACCTTTACTATCAACACTATTGGGATGCTCGGGAGGACGTTTCTGTTACCTACAGAGCATAACTTTAGCTATCTCGCCATCCGAAGCTACCTAGAGAGTCAGGGAGAGCTGTTGCCGGCCTCGACTCTCAGTTACTCGATGACCGGCGTCGATCCCACACCATTCTCTAACCAAAGTGATTACTTAGGATTCCATTCCCGGATGTATGCTCTACAGGTTGACCAGAGACGAGGGCATATTGAAATCCATCATCCCATGACCTGGACAACGGTTATGCAATTCGACACAGAGGACTTCGTATATGCGCGACCCCAGGAACCTACTCGTGATTGGAACAGGTTCATACTGAGCGCCGAGCCTTTCCCGGTTGACCAAGTTTTCACAGGTTATGCAAATATCGGAGGTGCGACGTTCACCCCTGGGCCTGCGGCAATCCTTCGAACACATGGTGACTTCAAAAGGCTTTTTTACACCGCTGCCGGAAAGGAATTTCCCGCAATACGTGTGGTTATCCGCCGAAGCCTCGAAGTCGATAGCACAGATCGTGTATATCACGCCCATCCATGAAATCTCAAAACAATTTATTATTGGCTAACCCTATACCACGGAATTGTTCCTAGGGCCGAGCCAACATTTATAGGATAACTGCAACCAGATACGGTGCGGATGGTAACAGTGCTGTAGCCGGCCCTATCACGGCAATCGTTGCAAGTGCAATGGACTATATGAACTGGAACTTTCTCTCGACCCTTGTTACCTGGTGGCTTGGCACGTCAGATTCATTAACCTACGTCCTTCCACAATCTGCTACCAAGTACCCGGTTGCTGTGGATAGCCAGGACACTTTCCAGCACATGATCAATGAGTCTAATAGACTCCCTCACCATGAGCGACAACTATCGCTAGAAATTAGGGTGCGCAACCAATTCTACTATAATCCTACCGAAAAAACTAAAAGTAGTCCAGGAATCACTAGCAATGGACGAGATCCGCCAGCTGGAAGACCAGATTTCCTTCCAACGGGACCAGATGGTGGAGTTGCAAGCCACCCGATATGGAGAACTTATCGAACGTGGTCAGGAAAGGCTCAACTTTCTTGGGAACGTACTAGGATTAGCGCAAAGGAGAAAGGCGGAGATTGTAAAAATTATTGATGCACAGACCGAAGCGAGAAAGGCAGATGATAAGGTAATGAAGGCTTGGAAAGAGGAGACCGAGGCGAAGGATCATACGACAGGGAAGGAAAGGAAAGAGCAGGCAGCAGCCAGGGAGCGGGTGGAGCAGGCTAGAATAGGGCATGCTGGTGTAGAGAAGGCTAGGGCAGATCAAGAAACGGCGAGGAAAGCTACTGCACAGGCTGAGAGGGAGGCGGCCGCTACCAATAAGAAGGCAAGAGAAGTAGGAATGGACAGCCTCGCTGTGATTCACGGAAAGACCCCAGAATTCAACGGATCGTTGGCGGAGGGGGAAGACCCTAGGCCAGTGGAACTTGCTAGGGCAGCACCAGCTCCTACAGTCCAGACTACCTCATCTGCTGCACACACTATTGCCCCTTTATCCCAGGAACCCGATGACCAAATCCGAGCATCGAACGACGACAACGGGAGGCCGGAGGATCGTTCCTCGCGGACAGAGGAAAGGGTAGTGGCTATGCCAGTGATAGAACCCATTTATCATGAATTGCGTGCTCACGGCTTCCCTGGTTCACCCGGTGGTGGTGGTGGGGGGCCAGCAGGTCGGGCTGAGGACTACGATGCCGGCCAAGCTGCAGACCGGACTAGAGGCCAGGCCACAGAACATGCAGGAAACCAAGCCCAGGCCCAAGCGGCAAACATTGATGGAGACCGGGGTAGGGATCAAGCCGCGGAAGGAGAAGAGGAGGTGGTGGCCGAAGAGGGTAGTGATAATAATGGCGAAGACGAGGCGGCAAGCCCAACCCTCGCGGATCTCCGTGCAGCGGGTGAACTCCTAGACAACGACGGCAGAAGAAGTCACCAGCGGGAAGGAAGATACTACTGCCCAATCTGTGGTGCATGTGTGCGAAATCTTGGACATGTAAGTTTTGACCCCACCTACCAAGTCGAAGTACCGGTGCAGTCCATTTATGTAGTATTGTGAGACAATTGTCCCAATACAAGCATTAATGGTGCCAAGATGTCCGCACGCTTGATAAACCAGGACTTAGGGAGATATAACTTGGAACTAATTAAAAATGTAGGCACGGACAATGACACACTTTGGAAAATGCGACATACATTATTATAAATTGGTAGCGGAACCCCCCATTCAGCAGGGGAAAAAAAGACGGAGGGAGGGATAGTCGGGTTTATTTTCACGCTTTGGTATGGGGTGAAGTGCTGATGTGAGTCACCGTAGTGCCTTGTGAAGATTTTTAAACGGGGTACACAAGCCCTCCGATGCTACCTCAACAGGTTTGGGAATAATTTTTCTGCAATAGGAATTCATATATAAGCGATGGGTTCGTGCTGTGGAAAAATTGTGGTTTATTTATATTCATGTTTTTTTTATGGCTACCAGGCTTTCAAATCAAAGAAGTTGCACAGATAATTCAAGTATTGTTCGTTAACAAAAATAACCGACTACAACGAACAGAAAAATAATTTGATTGTACAACAACCACCCCCTCGCCAACCTCAACATCACAATAATAATAAAAATTAAAAAAACGCAAATACATAGTAGAAATCAATATTTAGTGTACCATCCATCTGCCTTAATAATTGCTTCAATCCTATCCACCATTGAACCTGCTAGAGAATCAAAAATCTTTGGGTCAAGAAGTTCCCAACAAGTAGTAATAGCCTCCTCAATAGCTTTTTTGACCTCATTGTTAGAACCCTTCATGAGATATAGCTTAGGATAATGCTTCTGAAGCTTATCTTTCACCAGAGCCCAAACATGTTCAATTGGATTGAGATCTGGTGAATAGGCAGGAATTTCCATAAGAGTAATTCCCTGCCCTCTGAGCCATCTCCTAAAAGGCAAATGAGTCTTAGCATTGTCAATGATAAAGAAAACCTCTTCCTCCTCAAGATGTTCCTTAATATCCTCTCATATCCCTACAAAGTCATATTGATCATAAACCTCAATAATTGACTTTGCAGTTACTCCACCACCAGCAGAAGAAGGATCAGGAAAAACAGGCAAAAAGAGACCATGAGTTTGACCATAAAAACAACCAGTCATCATCTGGCTAATCTTCCTCTCCCCTGTCCTAGCAGTAGGTTCCACACAATCCTTATTCCACTTCTCTTTTGGGTACCTAAATACCCATTTTCTCCTCTTCCCTCCCCCCCTCTGAACAGCAACCTCATCTCCCCACATTGCCTTCCTCCTCCACATCTCCCTTGTCCAGTGCCTATGAGCTAATGCCCATTCCAATCTCTCCTGAGCTAGATCCTCATCCAAGTGAACCCTCTCTTGTGCTAACCACTTTTTTAGATGCCTTTGTGCAAGTCTTCTCCTGACTGTCTGTTAGGCGGAAGCTGACTCTAAATATCTGTCGAGTAGACTTGGGCCTGAATCTTTCATAATAGACGGAGATTTGTCTAGGAAGGCTCAGTAACGTTCTTTTCGTTTATGACTACTAAGAACTCGCTTAATCGATAGGGGAAATATTTTTATAAAGATTCGTAGGTAAAACAATGTTATATTGTTAAGGTCCCTTCTCCGTTGCTTGATTATGTCTAAAAGCTTTGGAGGCACTTCGATATTTATATCCCGCTTCTGAGTGTTCGCGGACTACTTCTAATCCTCCTATAACTAAGTACCTTTCCCAAGATTGTACGCTAACGTCTCATAGTCTTAACCAGTGCGAACACTGCTTGACCCTGAATTCTTACACACCATCTTCGTTCTCATAAATTCTTTTCCGTCTTATCGTAGGATGCGCTATTATCTTCGAATGACCGGTCTTCGATTCATAGAGACGAGTAGACTTCTGTTTGAAACTGCAGTCGTCTTGACTATCGTTCCAGTAGTCTCTTCCGATTTCACATAGTGGCCAGCGTATGCGTCGGGTACCTATGCATAATGCAGGCTGCGTAGACGGTGTGCCAACACTCGTAGTCTACCGCCTATTAGGTCTTCTGAGTCTGAGCAGCTTCCCCTCGGTCCGCCTCGCCTCAAAGAGAATCACCTCTCGAGGGATCCTGTCTCCAGGACCAACCAACATACAGCGGCCTTCAGATAGGTATTGGTGTCATATCTATCTCCTATGGCCTCCGGGGCTCTGTAGGAGTAGTTGCGGATTCTCGAACCGAAAACGTCCCGTTACTTTCGGCCCGTAGTTAGGATGCCTAACTTTGAAGCCTAGTAACTCAATGCGCCTCCGACGGATTTCCTCCGTTCCACTTCCCAGAGGTACCCAGAGGTGCCCTCTTATATATCCTGTGAACAGCCTCCGGTCGGACGGACGGCAGCGACGTATATGGTGTTATGAAGTGGGCTTCATTGAAGTGACATTATAGTCATGGGACGCAACTCTTCGAAATCTCGCTAAGGACGTGCGGGCCCCAGAGTGGGGCCGGAGGGGGGTGTTATGCTCTCGATAAATGAGGGTCTGTGCGCAGTTACCCTACCGAGAGGTCTGTGCATTTTCTATATGCCTAACACTGTCATAGAAGAAACATCAGGAGCAACTTTTTGAGCAATCTCAAAATAGGTAGTATCGCGATTTTCAAGAGCTTCCTCCACCATAGCATCATCCTGTAACTTGGTAGTCTTAGGATGTCTTCCTCTACCCTTCCTCTCCTTGCCCTCCAAGCCTTTCTTTGAGATTGTGTTTTTGACAGTTGTGAGGGGGATGTTGAGGTAGTCAGAAATTTGCTGATATCCCATCTGAGGCTCGTGTAACCCAAGGATTCTCCCCCTGGTAAACTCAGAGAGGTGATGGGTTGGAATAGGCTTTTTTAGATGACTGCGAAGAATAGGAGGCATGGTATTAAAAAAAAAAAGAATCAGGTAATGTGATTGGGTATTGGTTGAGTTGATGCAATTTCTTTTTATGGGGTTGAAAATTGATGGGGGTGATGGGCGATGGTTGCCGCGCACCTTGGGCGGTCGGTTATTTTTGTTAACGAACAATACTTATAGTGATAGGCTAGATCATGATCGAGCAGATCATGAATTACCTGGGGCACTAAGCGAATTTTTCCCCACTGGAAAAATGTGTGCTCCGGGGCCTAAGACAGGTGGTGGGGCCTCTCGCTAACGAACCACATCTGACCATTTAAGTTTCCTTGCCTAGTGGAGCCGAAAGCCCTAGACAATGCCGAGCACTATGCGTGCCACTATTGAAAACCTTGCGCAATTCTGTGGAACCGAGTGATAACCTGTGATATATCCCACTCACACAATGCACACCACCTGGATACCTACCGTGCTATTGGCAGACGTCGACAGGCATTTACGAGTAGGTACTTGGTTGCGTGATTGAGTTTCTAGAGGTTCGGTTGACAGATATGATGGTAGGAAAATGAGCGCAAATCCAACTACTCTTAGTCTAACTGAAAGTATTCACTTTCGCATAAAATCTAACCAGATATAGATCCGATGGCACGACTTTGGAGTAGGTTAGGACCTTCGTTTCTGATAATAGTCTATTTAAACTGACAGCAAATATAAGGGTATGTGCGAAGCATGATGAAATCATCCAAATTCTTCGATAACGTAATTTACGGTGAACCGGCTCTTCCCGGGGATGCGGCTCACCCATTGCAACCAGTGGAAAAATCAACATCTGCCTTATTATCTCAACCAATATTACTGATACAACTTTGCAACTGCATGAACACATACATTTAGATATGGAGAATCAGAATATGTAATTATTATTTTATAATTCAAAGTTATTCCTTTTTCGTGATATTTTTAAGAGTCCTTACTCTGAACTGCGTACCCCCTCCCCGTCTTTGAACCATGTATGAACTAAAATCAAATACTGGGTGGCTCCGTAACTTACTGCTGTACTTCTATAGGTCCTATATAATTAATAATAAGACCTTTCATCCTATTTCATAACAATTCTTTGAAATTACAAAATCCAGTAAAAACTCAAAAAAATCTATCAAAATACATACAAAATTGAGCTATTTAACTAGATGATATCTACTTACACAGAAGAGCTATCAAGCTCGTTGCTTGTAATACTTTAGCAATATCATGCTAAAGTAGATGTAAACAGTATTAGGTTATTGTGACAAGTTTACTATATCCTATCCTTCTGTAAAAATTACTAGTTAGAAGAAGTATTTTCCAAGTCACAATCAGAGTAATTGTACCAGAAATAAAGATCTCCAATGAACATAACTTTTCTGATAGCTACATTGGATTCAGGAGGGCCGGTTTATTGATTTTTAACTTTGTTCTAGTGGAATTGCATACTATCCTAAAATGTATGTACCATATTTCTTATTAATTAACGACTCGTTTTCTATAGTAATCTGCTTAGCTATAAGGTTTGCACCAATATAGGTTATATATTCAACTAACATACAATACTAGGAAAAGGGAAAGACAGGGTTCTGAAGGCCAAGCAGGTTTCATTGATTAATTTCATCATATATTAAAAACCTATGTTTCATTTCAGACTCTTGAATAGACATGCGTATTCTAACACTGAAAGGATATTATTAAACATTAGACTCTATATTCCTACTCTCAGGGTATTAGTGAATTTAACCATAAAGAATTAAATCTGCAGGTCTTCTGTGTAAGTAGATATCATTTAAACAAATTGCCCCATTTGGTATGTATTTTGATAGATTTTTTTGAGTTTTTACAGGATTTTGTAATTTCAAAGAATTGGTATGAAATAGGATGAAAGGTCTTATTACTAACTATATAAGACCTATAGAAGTACAGCAGTAAGTTACGGAGCCACCCAGTATTTGCTTTTAGTTCACACATGGTTCAAAGACGGGGGGGTATGCAGTTCAGAGTAAGGACTCTTAAAAATATCACGAAAAAGGAATAACTTTGAATTATAAAATAATAATTACATATTCTGATTCTCCATATCTAAATGTATGTGCTCATGCAGTTACAAAGTTGTATCAGTAATATTGGTTGAGATAATAAGGCAGATGTTGATTTTTCTACTGGTTGCCATGGGTGAGCCGCATCCCCGGGAAGAGCCGGTTCACCGTAAATTACATTATATTATCATTTTCCTCCATAAATAGAGGGTTTGCATATGGAGACCTAGGTGCCAGTAAAATTGATTAACATATATTACATTAAGAGGCTTGGACACCTGGATGACAACAGGTACCTGGTGGAGATACAAAACATAGCTTTAGATAACTGGAGAATTCTGTACTGTAACTCACTAAAAATAGTAAAAAAAGAGGTAGTTTAGGCAAAGCATAAAAGGACAAAATGACAGAAAAGTGTAATCCAATCTGAGCTCTGTCCTCATAGTACGATTTTCCCACCAGTCGGCATCTCAATGCCTGTGTCACAATTGTAATTGGACATGGTAAGTTTCCTTTATTATGAAATTGATTTATATGTTTCCTTGATTATAAGTTAAGTTTTACATTATGATTTACTTTCATGAGCATGACCTATTCAGAGGCATGTGACTATAAGAGGAAGTTATGTAATGAGGTTGACTGCAAAGTAGACTTGTTGGGATTTTTATGTTATGTTTCACGCATGTGACTTATTTAAAAGTCATAGGACTGTATAAGAAGGCTATACAACGAGGCTGTGCACAAGGCAGACTCATTATCACCCCCTGGCTAACCCGTTAAGGGTTTTTTCTTCTACTGAGCTTGGAACGTTGTCTCCTTATTTTCAGTTGGCTTTATTACATGGTTTTTCCTTACTGAACACCCCTGGTGTGTTTAGTTACTTTCCTTTTACCTCAGTGGGCAGGCCATCAGTTCTGTACCTCGCCTTTGCGAATAGTCCAGTGGCCCACCTCTTCTGTGAGTGGTCCACCCCGCTTCCGTCAACTGGCTCGGATCATGTTCCTACCTGTCTTTTGCTTTCCACTCCTATCCTCCGCTCCTCTCCTCCCTCCCCTGCCTGGACCCAAACTGACTAGCTAGCCCTCGGTAATGCCCTCAAGTTGTTTGTTGTTTCTCCTCCATCCCCCCTCCCCACCACATCCTCCGCCTTGGCCTGGTTCGACAGGAACGTCGACCGCTTCCGGAGAACCCTGCTCCTCCACACCCCCCTCCACCGCATGTCCAACCACTCCAAACTCTGGTGGTCACCTCTCCTTTCCTCCCTGAGGATGTCCTTTCCTGCTTCCACACGCCGAGTCTGTAAAGCTCCTTCCGAGGCCACCAGGTCCAAAGCCCGTTGTGCTCGCAACTCCTACTTTAAAGCTATCAAGCAAGCCAAACGCACATGCTGGGATGACTTCCTCTCCTCTGCAACTCCGAAGACCGTGAGGATGGGTTCTCCTCCTTTCCTGACGCGGACACCCGATTAGCTGTTAACACCGCTCTCCTGTCCCATTTCTTCCCGCCTAGGGCCTCCGTCCCCCTCACGACTATCCTGCGTTCTTTCAAGGACCTTGACTCCCTCACGAGAGAGGAGATCTCCAAGGCGCTCGCCTACACCTCTAACTCATCTGCCCCAGGACCCTACCACGTCCCCTACTCTGTGTAGAAAAGAGTCCACACTACCAACCTAAAAATTCTCACCTCCCTCCTTGGGCCCCTCCTCCTATATGGATTCCACCCCCCCTCCCTCAAGCAAACTAACGGCATTGTTCTCAACAAGACTGGTATTGCCTCCTACGACACCCTTGTCTCTTTCTGCATCATTGTTCTCCTCAAAACCGTGTCCAAGATCCTGGAGCGTGTGGTAGCTGTAAGGCTAGCCTCAGTTGCTTGGGCCCTTAGTCTTGTCTACCCTAATCAATGTAGCTCACTCTCCGGTATGGGCACTTTCGACGTCCTCGCAACCCTTTCCCACGAGGTTTGCCTTGCAGACAGCTTGGGCCTCTGCTCCTCCACCCTGTTCCTTGATGTAAAAGGTGGCTTCGATAACGTCGACTCGACCGTCCTCTATGGTAAACTGAAGGAGAGAGGAGTTCAACTCTACCTCTTCTCCTGGGTTCGCTCCTTCCTACATGGTCACCAGTGCCACCTCCTCTACCAAGGCTCCCCCAAAGTCCTTTCCCCAGTCCAGGTCAGTCCTCCTCAAGGGTCACCTATTTCTCCCCTTCTCTTCCTTGTCTATATTTCATCCCTCCACTTCCCGGTCTCTAATGGGCTAATCTTCTCCAACGTTGACCACTTTGCCATTATTGTAGCTTCACCCTCCTATCTGCGTAACGTCCAGAAACTGCAAGCTGTCGCGAACTTAGGGGATGTTTGGCTTGAGCAGTTCGTAAATTGAAAACGTGTTTTGGGCTCAAAACGCATTTTCAATTGATGGTTGTGTTTGGCTCACTGTTAATTGAAAACACGTTTTGCAAACCATGTTTTGTAAAGTATATTTTTGGAAATGGTAAATTAATATAGGTTAACCTATGGTAATATGTTAATTATATTAGATTATAGATTATTATTACTCCTTATTCCCATTAATTGGTATCTACTCTCATATTATCTAAAATATAATTCAGTCATATAGCTCTGACTGGTGAGTATAAAGGTAGTATGCTTTAGTATAGGAGTTTTCAGAGGTTACTGTTTGAATATTTCAGCTTGTAATATAGTGAGTACAGAGATAGTCTGCAGCACTATTGTGCTAATTTAAATTGTTTCTACTAGCTCTGTGGTAATAATATTATCTGAGTCATCTATACTTGAAGAGAGATATTTGCTAAAGTAGGAGAAGATAATATGTATTTTCAAAAAGTCAGAGAGAACTTTTTGTAAACAGTTTGTAGTGGATATAAAACTATTACATAGATTAATTATATACAGAATAGAGAGGGTTACAAGTTATAAATTCTATATGTTTACATGGAAATCTGATATTAATTATACAAAATGCATTTTAGAAAACACTATTCCTAGAGGTGTTTGGCAAACTGTTTTTGGTAAACACGTTTTGTAAAACATGTTTAGCAAAACACGTTTTCAATTGACCAACTTCTCAAGCAAAACATCCTCTTACTTACCTCACAGGGCCGCCGCATTGCCATCACCTTCTCCCTCCCCAAGACCGAGCTCATGCACTGGAGGATCCCTTAGCCGAGAGGCCCCCACTCTCCCCTCCCCATCTCGGTAGACTCTGTCCCATACAAGCCCACACAAGTACTTAGGTGGTTGGACTACTGGACTGGGCCACCTCTACACATTTTACAAGATGGCTTGCCCAGGCTGAAGCTGCACTAGCCACGATAGACTGGCTGTCCTGCCCGGGCAAAGGCCTGGCCCCCCACCTCTGCCACAGATTGGCCTCATCTCTCGTCCGCCCTATCCTTTACGGCTGTGACCTGCTCTCCCCTAATGTCAACATGCGTGATAAGCTCAGGACTTTCTGGAACAGGGTCCAATAGTGGGTTACGAACTGCTTCTTCTTAACCAACAAAGCTATGCTTCCTTGTGAAACCTCCCTCCCTCCCATCGATCTCCTGATTAAGCACCTCCAACGCCTTGCAGCTGTCCGCCTGGTCTGCCTTCCACCGGAAATAAACCCGGCAACCGCTTGCCTTGACAACGCGGTCCCTACCACGTCTCCCTTCCAAGCGTCGGATTCCCTCCAGCATCCCGGCTCTATGCGGGGCCACAACCCTTAGGCCGGCCCTAACTATACACCTCTCAGATTGTTTACCATACCACCTTCTCCACCCAACCGCCAACACCTTCCACGTGATGCTGTTATCTACTATGTTCACTTCATAGTTGGTAATCGTACTGACCCACTCCCTTGAGGAAATCCTCTCCTCCTCCCCCTCCACTAAGTGGTCCCGGTTGGGGGCCCCGCCCCCTACCCCTCCCTCAAAGCTAGATGCCATGAAGAGCTACTGACCTTGTGGCGCCTCCTTTGGCCTCCCCCTCCCTATTACCCGTTTGGCCCATCCCTCCATCCACTCCCTTTCATGGGCTTAGGCCGCTTCCTCTCTGGCCAGATCCATCAGATGTGCTCTGGTAAGAGCTACCTTGCTGCCCACCCATCCTGGCATGATGAAGACCCCTCTCCACTCTGCGCCTAGTATGAAGAAGGTGACAAGACTTTCGAACACACCATCCTCCACTGTCCAGCCAAGTCTACCGCCCGTGATCACCACCTCGTGGGAATTACTGGAATCGGACCTGACTCTTCTCTCCGGACCTCGATCCCAGCCCTAGTGGGGCTCGGCCGTTACCTTACTGCTACCAAGACTGGTTTCACTCCCGATATGTATGTACACTATGCCCCCCACCTGCCCTCCCTTTCCCCCTCCCCTTCCCTTTCTGCCTCGCCTCGGTTGTCATTGGCAGGGTGGCCAGATGGTCTAAGTGGTGAAAGATCTCCTGTTTGATTTCACTGCGTGTTTGTGCGTTATGATTTGTTTCATTATGATACTAGTTAGTTACTAGTTTCCCTTTATAAGTCCTGTGTAGGCAATGTATCGGTTATTGGACGCCATCGGAGGAATCGGTTTTGATATTTCTTTTGTTAGTTGTTTTGATTTCTGGGTTTTGTTTCTGCCATAGCTAGCACTGCACACACGTTCTGGTACCTTACATAAATAATGAATACATGATATATATAAAAAAAATAAAAAAAAACAAGGCAGACTCATTACATTTATGTTATGTTTTATGTCATGTTTCACGTACATGATCTATTCAGAGATCATGGTACTGCACAAAAGGGCTGTGCAAGGCAGACTCACAAGGCAGACTGCCTATAGTTTGATTTGTAAGCAGGTCGAGGGAAGAACTATATCAGGAGACCTTAGCGGCGAGTTAGTTAGTTCTTCACTGTTAGGCATATACGGCCTAGCATAGTGGTATGGTAACTGACTATAGAGGTCAGGTAACTCAAAGGATAGTTACAGTAAAGTAATATGGGAATTAAAATAATAATTTCTAATTCATAACTCCCTAACTGCAAACTATATAAACCACTTAGTAACTAGCCGACCAAATGATTTTCTATCAATCAGATAGAAGACATTCGGTGCTATCAAGATGCTTCAGAAGCCACGAATACCAGTTCAAGACTAGGTGTATTTCGTATGGCTCCAATAGTAGTTCCTTGTAACCGGTACTAGTACTCGGTTAAGGATTTTGTTTTATATTTTGTTTTAAGTATCGCTTTGATACTTGGTTTGTTTGAAGTATCATTTTGATACTCAGTTTGTTTTATGTTTTGTTTAAAGTATCGCTTTGATACTTGGTTTATTTGAAGTATCGTTTTGATACTTAGTTTGTTTTATGTTGTTTTACCAAAGTGTATCGCTTGATACCTTTGTTTGATTTTGTTCATACTAGACATAAACAGATTTGTGTATTTAAAGACCATCCTATTCCACAATGGAAAGGACAGACTTCGACAGACAGTATTTCAATATACTTGGTTGAACCGTTGCTTTTTAGTTTCTCCAGTACACCTCTGAAGCCTCCTTTAGTTCATTCAGCTCTCGCCTCCTCTCTGGAAGAGCAGGCCACCTGTCAACTATCGTATACCCCTCGAAACGTGATTACCACCTTGCGAACACGTTACATTTTTTTAACCTCAGCAAGTGGTTAAGAACCTGTCTCTGGATTTAGACCTGATCAACCTATTGACATCCATCCTAGAATGCTAGCGGAGTGAAGCAGCAGAATCACGATATATTTGGCCTCAGCTCAACCCTGACATAGAGTCATTGACTACAAGGAGTGGGCAGCAAATCCCACGAGAAGGCCGCACGAAAAGGCAACAATCCAAGCGTCCTGCGAAGGACCCACAGGACGACACAACAGAAACCTCTCAAATCCCCGGCGAGTTCTCCCCTACACCAGCGAAGAAACCTACATTCGCACCTCCACACGACTCCGACTCTGGCAGTAAATCCGATATGGTAAGCACTGGAGGAGGACCTTCTGGGTCAAGGTCAGAAGAAAGCCGTGGAGATGACCTCTCTGACCTACCGAAAATGAAGACCCACCTTCCACCAAAGTTCTCTGGTGAAGGAAAAGACCTCAAACCTGAAGTTTTCAACCGATTGGCTACTGAAATAACACACTACCTCCTTATGAATAAAGTAGATATCGATAGACCATCTACTGGTCTATGGATTGGATCATTCTGTGAAGGAAAGGCTGTTAACGCATTCCACTAATGCTACAGAGAATATGGAGGAGACCCGAAGCTTAAAGGATCTACAATACTCGATTACCTTGAAAAACAATTTCAGTCCTCTATTACTAATTACCGACTCTTCAGATAGTTCAATGAACTCCACCAAGTTGATGGAGCCCAAGTCAAGAGGATCACACACATCGCAACGGACCTCCTCATGCTCAAAAACCAAATGAAGAGAGAAAGTATCTCAGGCTACATCCTGAAGCGACAATTCTACGACTCGATGCATCCTATACTCCGGCGAGAAGTCGAACCTCTAGAAGAAGGAGATGAAATATCAACTATCATTGCAAGAGCTGAGCGAAAGTGTAACGGGGGCTCCCTCTGGGAAGATGGATCCCGAGGTTGCGACCGCACCGAAGTATTCTTTCAGAAGTAAAGATAAAGATAATTAACAGTAGAGTTGAAAAAATAAACTGTAAAACTTAATATCGTTAAGCCACAGCTTTACTCAATTAAGTCTTGATCTCGAGAGGTAGTTGATTGCCAAAGTAGAGGAGAACTCGGATATACTTAAGTAGGTTTGGTATGCTGCCAGTTACTCCCCATCACTACTCTGCATTCGGGAGCACCCAACTCCCGTGGGCTGTCTAGCCAACCTCTACAAGTCGGACCAAAGATCCTCCGTAGCGAACTAGACCACTTGGTGGTGTTCTATCATCTGCCCGATAGAAGTGTTTTAGCCGCTGCATCTCTAATGCAACCGCAGGAGTAAAAACTCTTCATATCCCGGTCATGCCAGTGGCGAGCTGTCATGCCTGTGCGGATACTATACCAACTATAGAACTCTCTACCGATTTACACTTAGTCCTTTGCAAGCATTCATGGCTCCTGAACATCTATCCGGTTCTACTCATTTCCATATTATTCCGGAAGATAGCCACGTAGCTCCCGCAATAGACCACTCCGGAGGTTAACTACCAATAGGCGCTACCCGCAGTCAACCCTCCTAGAAGTAGGTCTTATCGTTACCTCGGACTAGTGTCTCAGAGTCCTTAACGATTCTCCAATACTATTACTTTTTCGGGGCAACGGACTTCGGTTACCTCGCCTATAGGCCTCCGGTAACTTCACATACTACTCGTGACTTCAAAGCAGTATTACTCCGTCAGTGTTGGTCCGTTTTACACAAAACCACCTGGAGGCTATTCTCCAGGTTCTCCTCTTCCCTCTCATATATCCTGCGGACAGCCCCTGGTCGGACGGACGGCATGAGCGCATACGGAGTTACGGCAACATCTCCACTTGGAGACTTTTGCTAGAATTGCAGCAACTCTTCAGGCTGTAGCCCATGACGCTAGGGACTTATAGCGGGGCCGGATGGGGGTGTTAGCAACCACACCTCCAAGTTACAGCTTGTTCAGAGCTCAACTGGTTGTGTCGGAGTGATCCGCACAACCTGAGAATCGAATACCCTATGTAGTTTCGCGTAACAAACAATCTAGTAACTTCCCCCGAAGTCCTGCGTAACAAGTTACTTTCAAGGTAGGGTAACTTGACTCCATAGCAGGGTAACCCATGGCCCAAGGCAGGGTAACCGAAGCCCGAATGTAGGGTGACTGCACCCCGAGTTACCCTACAGAATAGGGTAACTCTACCCGGACTCTCCGTCGAGTAATTCAGGGTAACTCCCAAATTGACTACTTGGGTTACCCTACTCTGTAGGGTAACCCCCAACCTTTACTAGCACCTATGTACCTTTGGTATAGTCTAGTATGCCCGGCTGAGGTACCTAACCACCGGTACCTCCACTTGGTAAACCTAAGTCTACCGCCATCCCTACTACGGTAGTCTCTTGATACCGGTATGGGTATAGGTTTGGCTACTTGTAATAGTACTCAGTGGAGTCTCGTTACAGAAAGGATGCCATCCTCCATGAAACGAAAGCCTACAAGAGTCAATCCACCCCTAGCAGCAATAGACAGCCCAGATGAAATACCTCCAACAATTCAGAAGAAGAAACCCCACGTTCCTAAAAGAAGAAAAGCAAATCCACTAAAGAAGCGAGAAGACAGAAGGGTGAATGCTTTGAATGTGGCAAAACTGGACATATGGCAAGAAATTGTCCTACCAAGAAGGGCAAAGGAAAGGCAGCCAAAGTCAAGCAAGAAGCCTCAGCAAACTACATTGAAAGGGACGATGATGGCGAACAATCCAGTGAATTTGAGGAAATTCACATCAGCTATGTCGAAATAGAATGCAACAGCACCCACCCACTGGCGGTAGCAACACCCCATCCCACCTTAGAAGGAACCATCCTAATCAATGGGAGAAAGGCACGAGTCTTATTCGATACAGGTGCTATTGAGCGAGACATAATCAGTAATACCTTCGTCTCTGCCTATGGACTACCTACCGAAACCCTCAAACAACCATTAGCTGTCAATATGGCAGTTAAAGGATCTTGCTCCACCAGCCATAAGACATGTAAAGCTACCATCCAGCTAGGATCTGTCTCCCTACCGCCTCAAACGATACTTGTTGGAAATCTAGCCAAATACGATACCCTTATTGGGATGCCTTTCCTCAAACGCCATAATGCAACTATCAAGTGTGGAGACTCAATCATCAAGTTCCCAGAACACAAGATTAGAGTCGTTTGCAAACCAACAAGTGGAGAACTCCGAGCCGCTGTTTGCGAAACTACAGCACTAAGCCTGTTGGATGAGTATTCTGATGTCTTCCCTGAGCAAATCCGAGAAGAAATACCTCATATGAGGGAGATAAACCACCATATCCGCCTACGAGACTCTTCCAATCGCAAGAACCAACCGACATACACCATACCTGAAGCATACAAAGACCAACTCAATACTTGGGTAAATGAGAACCTGAGGTGAGGAGTCATCTACCGATCAGAAGCACCAGGTGCCGCACCCATGTTTGTCGAACTTAAAGCAGATGGAAAGTGAATCCGCCCCCTTGTCGATCTCAAACTGCAGAATGCGAATACAGTTATGGACAGTTCTGCGATCCCCAATCAAACTCAGATCCTGAATGCAGTTGGACAGGCTAGATTCCGAAGTAAGATAGATCTAAGCAATGCCTACTTCTAAACACGGTTAGATCCAAAAGGCAAGCGAATTAACGGTTTCAAGACACCATTCGGAAGTTTCGTTAGCCAAGTCACGTTGCAAGGTGACATGAACGTGCCCGCCACCTTTATGCGAATTATGGAATACATGTTAAGTGAGTACCTCCATCACCTTGTATGGGTCTACATCGATGATATCCTCATCTACTCCAACACTGAACAGGGACATAAGCACCATATCAGTTTGGTTTGTGACAAGTTGAGAGAAAATAAGTTCTACGCTAGCAGAAACAAATCCACGTTGTTTGCTGATAACTTGGAGATACTCGGACATGTAATCGATGATCAAGGAATACATGCATCTCTTGGAAACATATCCTACCTGACGGAATGGACCACACCTGAGAATCAAAAGGAACTCATGCCATTCCTTGGGCTTGTCAATTACATATCCCAGTTCCTCCCACACCACGCCACTGTCACAGCACCACTCACGGACCTTACCAGCAATGCCAAATTCGTTTGGACCCCTACCCATTATCAGGCCTTTAATAACATTAAAGAGCTAATCAAAGATGCAAATGTTATACGGCCTATTGACCTCAAAAGAACGGAACCTATATGGCTGATTACTGACGCCTCGGATGTTGGAGTTGGAGCTTGGGTTGGACAGGGACCCTCCTATGAGGAAGCGAGACCAGCAGCATTACACAGCAGGAAGTTCACTAATTCTCAAATGAACTATAGAGCTACAGATAAGGAAGGGCTTGCAGTATTTGATGCTCTTGCAGCTTTCAATCACCTCCTTATGGGAACCACCTTTACCATTGTCACCGATTACCAACCCCTTACCAATCTCACGACTGAAAAAAGCCCTGAACGAAGAAGAACCAGATGGATAGGAGAAATCAGCAAATACGATGCCAAAATAGTCTACATCCCAGGAAGAACCAACTATTTAGTTGACGCCCTCTCCCGCATCTATGAGAACCAATCACTCCAGAACCCTCCTCTCATCCATGACCACACTAGACAAAGTGACAACAGTTCCGATAGTACTACCTACGAGGAAGAACCAGTCATGTCTTCTATCAACACAACCTCTCCATCCCCTCCATTCTCCTACACTGTATACACTGCAGCAGGAACAGAGCGAGGCCAACATCTTGAAGACGAATGGAAAGATGATTGCACCCTCCGCAGTACGCCACCTCAAGACCTTGAACAAAGCACGCTTCATTGGTCCCACTGTTATGAAGATACATGTCCCTTTCACCAGACTGAGATTAAGTTCGGCAACAGACCTAGTGGACCATGGAAACCCCCAGCGATCCGATCATCTACCCCTGTGGGTAATCCAGCTACAAGAAGACACCAAGACTTAGAACAACTCGAAATGTAGCATAGCTCGAGGAAGCAGCAGCCTTCCTACATGCACCATCTTTTGCACCACCCCCTTCTACACCTCCGGTAGATTCACGACCTCTTTATGGTGGACCACTCCGAGTTTTCAATAATGAAACTATCGTCTCTGTCATGCCTCCTACTATTCCTGAACATCGCCAGCAGCTATATGAAACCTTTGAAGAAGAGGAAAAAGACCCCGTCGAACCAACCAGGAGATCCCTTATCAAGGATAAACGCGATGTCAGAACTACAACAGATGAGCTCACCACCTCTTTCCGTAGCCAGATGATTAAAGGATACCGCGATGACCCAATTTATTTCAAAGCCTTGGACAGCAACAAGCATGGGGACCTAGCACCCTATCAAGTATCTGATGGAATGGTCTATACTACTACTCGATATGGCTACCAATGCCTATACATACCGAAGGGCCACATGTTCAATGGCACGACAATCAGAGAATATGTCATATCCGAAATCCACAACAAAGGACACCACAGTGCAGACCAAAACCTCCGCTACGCCTGCGAGTATGTTTATTTGCCGGAAATGTGACAAGACTTCCGAGATTTCGTTAAGCAATGTGGACTCTGCCAGGCAAATAAAGACCGTACTCTATTGCCTGAACGAAAAGCTCAAACCCTCCAACTACCCTCCGATATTTTTGAGTCTTTTGCTATCGACTTTGCAGGACCATTCAACAAATCCGCTGGGTACGATACCATTCTGGTAGCTGTTGACCGATTCTCTGGATATACATGGCTACAACTATGAAGACTACCGACACCTCTAAGAATACATGGAACATCCTTCAGCGAAACCTCTTTACACCCCATGGATACCCTCTGTCTATTGTCAGCGACGCCGACTCCCGCTTTACCTCTCAATTCTGGAAACAGACCCTTACCTCTCTTGGAATTAACCACATCATGGCTGCTCCTGGATACCGTGAAACCAATAGTCAAGCTGAACGCAAGATCAGGGAAGTAAAGACCGGAATCCGAAACCTTATCAATGAACGAGAGACCAATTGGGAACCTGCCCTTGTCGAGCTTGCAGCATACATCAATGCAGGTCACTCCGATACTCTTGGTATGTCACCATATAAAGCAATCTTTGGCCGACAATACTCCCTCCTACCTACCACCCTTTTCAAGAACTCCTCTATCCCAGACTCAGATGATCACCTCAACCAGCACCTAGCAATCTGCAATGACGCCTTCCAAGCTGTCAAAGCTGCACGGTTCCGAAGTACTTCTACTGCCCAGAAGCGAAGACGCAAACATGTGCCTATCCCTGCTGGAGATATGCTCATGGTTAATGGGAACATGTTGATCACCACCACTGGACGAAGCAAGAAGCTACAGTCTCGCTGGAGAGGACCCTTTACGGTCTTAGCCTTCAATGAGCACACTGAGAACTACACTTTTCAGATGGCTGGACACATATACCACCGACCTACCGCCGTCTTCCATGCCTCTTCTGTTAAACGATTCTACTCTAATGACGACTCCAAGTTTCCTGGACACATCCACTCTCGCCCTGCACCCATAACTATCGACAAGAAAGAAGAATGGGAAGTTGAAGAAATCCGTGACCACCGCCTTTGGGATGGAAATGATCAGTTCCTCGTCAAATGGAAAGGATACCCCACGAGCGAGAACAGTTGGGAGCCGCTTGATGGACTAGAGCACGCTATGGAAATGGTGAATGAATGGTGGGAAGCCAACATGCCCGACAACTCCCTACCGCCAACCATCAACTATATTACTATGTGCTGGTCACCAACTGTACCAGAAACCGAGCAATGGCATAAAGAACTTGAAGCCAGAGGTGGTTTCTGGGCCCCACACTTCAAGTCCGAATTTGAGAGCAGCAATGAAGAGAACCAAACCATGGAGCAGGCCCTCGACGATTTCATCTAAATCGCCACTATCCGAATACTTTAACGATATCAAACTATGAGGAGATCAATGTGAGGCAGCGACAGCAGCTTGTTGGACTGTTGTTGAACCGCGATGTTATCCAACCTGAAGACTATTTCGCTATCCTTTGGGTAGACTACTGTCCTGATTGCAATGAGGCATGGGTGGAAGCTGAACGCGAATCTGGTATTCGTGACTACTGTGATTTGTCTTTCTTTGAATCCCGCTGTTATGTTAAAGTTTCTACTTGTGTATGGTGTTTGAATGCCGATAATTGGATGTTAGCAGAAAGCGAGTTTTTCGAGCCTTCTGAGGACTCTAATTTTCAGGATTATTAGGTTTGATTTTGTTTAAACAGTTGTTTTGTTTTGGGGAATGTAACCGGTACAGGTACTCGGTTAAGGATTTTGTTTTATGTTTTGTTTTAAGTATCGTTTTGATACTTGGTTTGTTTTAAGTATCGTTTGATACTTAGTTTGTTTTATGTTTTGTTTTAAGTATCGTTTTGATAATTGGTTTGTTTGAAGTATCATTTTGATACTTAGTTTGTTTTATGTTTTATTTTAAGTATCGCTTTAATACTTGGTTTGTTTAAAGTATCGTTTTGATACTTAGTTTGTTTTATGTTGTTTTACCAAAGTGTATCGCTTGATACCTTTGTTTGATCTTGTTCATGCTAGACATAAACAGATTTGTGTATTTAAAGACCGTCCTATTCCACAATGGAAAGGACAGACTTCGACAGACAGTATTTCAATATACTTAGTTGAACGGTTACTCTTTAGTTTCTCCAGTACACCTCTGAAGCCACCTTTAGTTCATTCAGCTCTCGCCTCCTCTCTGGAAGAACAGGCCACCTGTCAACTATCGTACACCCCTCGAAACTTGATTAGCACCTTGCGGACACGTTAGATTCCTCTTAAAGGTGTGAGGTCCCCTAAGAGGAAATATACATGAATTGGAAGACAAGAGATGCATGGGCCTTTCTATAATGCTGGTACATCGAGACTCATGCAAGGATATATGTCACAAACCAGATTGTGACAAGGCAGATTGATAAGGCAGAATAAGGATTTCACATGACTCACAGTCATGAGTCATAAACGTTATTGTTATGTGATGACTCACAGTTGTCAGTCATATGATGTTATGACTTTCGCGCGTGACTCATACTTATGAGTCACGAGTTTCACACATGTGACGCACTTAGTGCATATGATTGGATATGAGGATTATGATTGGTTTAGGCATGTTGCACAGTTGACTCGTATGAGTCAACTAAGGATCTCACATGACTCACGAGTATGAGTCATAGGATATGGTGACGTGAAGGTATGAGTCATACAGAGTTAGGGTTGAGTGAGAAGTCTGTATAAATAGAGGGTCCTGAGAGCTTCGGGACAGATTCCTCACTCAACCACTTAAGTCTTTCCTATACTATTAAATTCAATATACTCTCGCGCACGCCCACAAACATGTTAGGCGGAAGCCGACTCTGACTTATTGTCGAGAAGACTTAGGCCTGAATCTTTCGTAATAGACGGAGATTTGTCTAGGAAGGCTCGGGGTCGTCCTTTTCGTTTATGACTACTTAAGAACTCGCCTAATCGGTAAGGGAAATAATTTTATAAAGATTCGTAGGTAAAACAATGTTATATTGTTAAGGTCTCTTCTCCGTTGCTTCATGATGTCTAAAAGCTTGGGAGGCACTTCGATATTTATATCCCGCGTCTGAGTGTTCGCGGACTACATCTAATCCTCCTATAACTAAGTACCCATCCAAGGTTGTACGCTAACGTCTCATAGTCCTAACAAGTGCGAACACTGTTTGACCCTGAACTTTCACACACCATCTTCGTTCTCATAAATTCTTTTTTCCGTCTAGTCGTAGGATGCGACATTATCCTCGAATGACCGGCCTTCGATTTATAGAGACGAATAGACTTCTGTCTGAAACTTCAGTCGTCTTGACTATCGTTCCAGCAGTCTCTTCCGATTTCACATAGTGGCCAACGTATGTGTCGGGTACCTATGCATAATGCAGGTCGCGTAGATGGTGTGCCAACACTCTTAAGTCTACCGCCTATTAGGTCTTCTGAGTCTGAGCAGCTTCCCCTCGGTCCGCCTCGCCTCAAAGAGAATCACCTCTCGAGGGATCCCGTCTCCAGGACCAACCAACATACAGCGGCCTTCAGATAGGTATTGGTGTCATATCTAACCCCTATGGCCTCTGGGGCACTGTAGGAGCAGTTGCGGATTTCCGAACCGAGAACGTCCCGTCACTTTCGGCCCATAGTTAGGATGCCTAACTTTGAAGCCTAGTAACTCAATGCGCCTCCGACGGATTTCCTCCGTTCCACTTCTCAGAGGTACCCAGAGGTCCCCTCTTATATATCCTGCGAACAGCTTCCGGTCGGACGGACGGCAGCGACGTATATGGTGTTATGAAGTGGGCTTCATTGAAGTGACTTTTTAGTCATAGGACGCAACTCTTCGAAATCTCGCTAAGGACGTGCGGGCCTCACAACGGGGCCGGAGGGGGGTGTTAGGCTTGCGATAAATGAGGGTCTGTGCGCAGTTACCCTACCGAGAGGTCTGTGCATTTTCTATATGCCTAACATGAGCTCCCTCCTACAAGGTCTCGCCTCGAGCACCTTTCTTAATTATCTCTTACTTAACAAATTTCCTTTTAAGACCCGATGTGGTCAGGGTAAAAAACCTTCCGGCGTTTACTTGTCCACCGTAGGAAAACCTTTTCCTCATCGTCTTACTTCTTCCTGTCCTGGCATCTCCGGGTTGTCGCGATGAAATTCTTCCACTACCTCTTCGGCATTTTCCATGCCTGTAGCGGGTTCCCAAGTATTTTCGTCTTCCGCACAACCCTGCCATTTCACAAAATACCATAGCTCTCGTACCTGCCGGTAACGATTGCTGATTCTTTTCCTATACGTCCGTATTTCGCTACGGACGATTTTCTCTATCTCCCATTGCAAGTCCCCTTCAACCTCTTCTGGTTCTCTGGGAGGTTGCCTGCGTTCAGGATGAACCGATTCTCGATATGGTTCGAGCAAGGATACGTGGAAGACTGGGTGAATATTCCATCGGTCGGAAATGTTTAGTTTAAACGCTCGGTTGCCTCTTTTTTCCAATATTTGGAACGGCCCATAGAGTTTGGGTGCTAACTTTTTCGACTTCCGTCTAGTCCGTATGTTTTTTGCGTTTAACATAACTTTGTCGCCAATTTTAAACTCAGGTTGTTTTTTGGCTTTCCGATCGTAGTATTTTGTCATTCCTTCCCGTGTCTTTTCAAGCGAGCTTTTCGCCTGTTCGTGTATCGTCTTGATCCAGTTCGCGTATAGGGAAGCGCCGGGGTTTTGAACTTCACGTTCTTTCATCCACTCAGTTTGAGGGTGGAACCCATAGTTCGCGTAAAAGGGGGACATTCCGTGAGCGTTGGTTGCAGAATTGTTATATGCATGTTCTGCTAACGGCAGTAACTGATACCAGTCATCTTGGTCATAGTTAATAAAACTTCGGAGATATCCTTCCAGCACTTGGTTGGTTCTCTCTGTCTGTCCATCCGTCTGTGGATGATATGCCGTCGACATTCGTCGTTTTATCTCCAACGCCTTGCACAATGATTCCCAAAACTCGCCAGCGAACTTAGAGTCCATATCCGAAATGATCTCCGTCGGTAAGCCGTGTAGCTTCCAAACCTCCCTTAAGAACGTATTTGCGACATCCTTTGCCGTAGCCGTAGTCTGTAGTCCAAGAAAGTGTGCCATTTTTGTAAACCGGTCAACAACTACCATGATTTGTGTACAACCTTGTGACTCTGGTAGTTGGGTGATGAAGTCTACTGATATCGACGACCATGCTGTGAACGGCGTCTGCAGCGGTTGTAACAGTCCGTATTTCGCATGTCGGGGTGACTTGTTGTGTTGACATTCATCACAGGACCGCACGTAGTCGTTGATCCATTCGGCTAGCCCTTTCCAATAAAAATCTCTCATGATGATTTCTAGGGTTTTTTCTTGTCCGAAGTGTCCGGCTATCTTTGCGTCATGGCATCCCTCGGCTATCTTGGTGTACAATGCTTGGTTGTCTGGGACGAATAGACGATTCTTATAGTATAGAAGGTCGTCGATCAGTGTCCAGTTCTTAGGGAATTCTTTTCCTTCATTTCGGAGCTTTGATAAGTCCTCGCGTCGTTTCAGCCAGTCTCTATCCGATAGCGTTGCCTCAAGAAGTTGTCCAAGGAACTCGGGGTTAAACTTCTTCATTGTCTTTTGTTTTAGCATGGCCGTCGATATTAATATTTTCTCTGGTATTTCTTCGATGTCGTACCAGGACAAATTCTTGTCTGTCGATGCTTCTAGCTGACATATGATGGGTTCTTGTTCCTTTATCGTTAAACTTCTTGTCGCGATGTCTGTACTTCCGAACCCTTGGGCTCCTCTTTCAGTCTCGTCTAATTCATCGACTTCCATTAAATCGGACGTGTCAATTTTTTCCACGATGAGTTGTGCCATTCTGTCTCCTTCCCGGATCTGGCAGTCAACATCTTTGTGGTTATAAAGCAAGACTTTGAGTTCTCCCGTATAGTCGGCGTCTATTGTCCCTGCGCCGACCGAAATTCCGGAACGTACTGCCAGCCCACTACGAGCCGCTACTCGTCCATATGTCCCTGCTGGTAGGCTTATTGCTATTCCAGTATCGAGTAGCGCTTGTCCTCGTCTAGGGATAATGGCGTCGCTTATGGCGTAGAGGTCATGTCCGGCTGCCATTCTTGAACCTTTAGTGGGTAACCTTGCCTTGTGGTTCAAGCGTCTTACTCGGATGTATCTGTCCGAGGTATTCGTCTCTGGTTTCAACGCCAGGTCTTTCTCATCGCTCCAACCTAGTACTTCTTTTCCTAACCCTTCTTCCTTCTCCTCCTGTAGTGCCAACAGCATTACTTGGAAGTGTTCTGGCTTTAAAACGGTTTGCTCGCGATGCGTAGCTCCCTCCTCAGGACGGTACTCCGGCCGTCTACTCAGGGCGTCTGGCTTTCCGCCTTTTGTCCCTGGTCGGTAAACAATCTTGAAGTTGTATTCTGCTAGCTTTTGAGCCCACCGGATTTGACGTCCACTCCAAACCTTGGAAGTAAGAAAGTATTGTAGGTTTTGATGATCGGTGTATACCGTCACAGGTTTTTCCGTGCCGACTAGATATTGTCTCCATTCTTTGAACGCTTCTAGGATTGCAAGTAGCTCCTTGTCATGAATCTCGTAGTTTCGTTCAGCCGAGTTCAACTTTCGTGAGTGGAAAGCAACTGGATGTAGCCTTTTATCCACAAATTGTGACAAGACACATCCTAAGGCAAAGTCGCTTGCATCCGTTTCTACCACCGTTTCCCGGTCTGGGTAGAAATGTTGTAGAATGGGCGCAGTCGTAAAGCGATGTTTTAATTCTTTGAACGCTGATTCTTGTTCAGCGCCCCAATGGAAATCCTTTGGATTTCCTTTTAGTGTCTCCGTTATCGGTTTACACACTCCGGAGAAACTTCGTATAAATCGTCGGTAAAAATTGGCAAATCCAATAAATATCTGGACTTCCTTTACCGACGCCGGCGATTTCCAACTCAATACGGAATCGACTTTCCTCGTGCTCATAGCTACTCCTTCGACAGATACCATATAACCCAGGAATTCTACTTCCTGGACATGAAAAACTGACTTTTTCAAGGATACAGCTAGTTGGTAGTCTGCGAGTCTTTGCAAGACTTGATCGACTAGCTCAACATGGCTTTTCTCATCCTTTGAATATATCAAAATGTCATCCAAATAGCAGACCACTCCGTAGTCCAAAAATTCATGTAGGACTTGGTTCATCATGTCTTGGAAAGTTGCCGGAGCATTAACGAGCCCGAAAGGCATTACCTTGTACTCGTAATGGCCGTATCGAGTTCGAAAAGCTGTCTTCCACTCGTCTCCTTCTTTAATTCTTATCAGATGATAGCCGTCTTTCAGGTCAAGCTTCGTGAAAATCTTAGCCCCAGCTACCCGATCTCTTAGTTCGGACATCAATGGTAGCGGGTGCTTGTTCAAGACTGTAATACGGTTGAGGTTTCGGTAGTCTACAACTAACCGAAGTTTACCGTCAGGTTTTGGAACGAACAGCACTGGTGCGCCCGCTGGGGATTTGCTTCTTGTGATTTTTCCTTGATCCATCATCATTTTAAGGTATTCCCTTAATGCGGCAAGCTGTTTTTCTGATAAGGGGTATATTGGGCCCCAGGGCGCTTTCGCGTCGTCCTTTAGTTCGATTTCATGATCGAACGTCCTCCGAGGCGCCAATTTTTCCGCTGTCTGAGGCAAAAACAGGTCCTTGTGTCGCCAATATTCTTGAGGTAGCGATCCCAAGACTATATCGTCGGGGCTTTCACTAGCGCCAATTCTTCCAATATAGGCAGCGTTTTCGTCAAAGACTACCGACTCATCGTATTCGAACATGTCGGCTATTCCTTCGTCTTCCTCCACACATTTCTCGCAACATTTTGCATCGAACGACCATCTTTTTGGGTCTTCGATGTGGGATATAGGATGTTCCTCATGCCACCAGCCGAATGGTATGATCATCCCGTACGATCCAAGTTCTGCTATTTCGCAGGTTATCTCAGACAGATGTTTATTTCTTCCTATCTCCAACCATAAGGGATGGGTGTAGAACTTCCCTCCGGAGACTGCTGCGGTCCCATCAAACCCATAAATTTTGACCGCGTCCGACCGTTGTGTGAACGGTAATCGGTGTTCCTGTACCAATCTTTGATTGATGACGAACACATTGGAGCCTGAGTCCAATAGGACTTTAATTTTTTGTCGCCTATAATTTAAAAAGAGGTAGGCGTCTCCCTCCGGACAGGAATATCGTTTAGGTAAAGACGCGTAAAGCTTGCGTCGTCGCGGTTGACCGCAATCATCTTCAGGTTTTCGTTTAGACATTGTGTAACACGATGTTTGTTACCATGCCCGCACGGTTTCGACCATTGAGGTCTCCTCAGACAAACTGAATTTTTCTTGGTATATCGGGCAGCCCACTACTAGCGGTCTTTACCTCCTGCCGAGGAGTTCCCATACCTTCCACCTTTTCTACCTGTGGAACCAAACTTGGGGGTCTCTGCCATCGTCCAGATATCATGGGGACAAGAGCCGGGTGCGTAGGGCTGGTCGGCTGTCCCTTTGATAACCTTCCCGGGCTTATTATCCACCCTCGCTTAACCGTAGACAGTGTCCTCATTTTATCGGGTGCCCGTTCGGTACCAGCGCGGCACCTAAGAAGTAATAAATAGAGGTGAGGTTTAGAGCTCTTGTACCTAGTGGTCGAAGATGTGCCTCGCTCATCCCCTAAGTTTTTCATCTTAGCCCTACTGTCGCTCCTGTCGGTACCCTTGGTGCTGTCTGTTTCCTGTCTAGGTTTTGGTCCTTATCGGAGACCTTTCTGATTCCAGGTCACGTGCCTGACTACCCTGACAAACATGTGTCCGGATCATTGGGGCGAAACATACGTTATTACCTTGGGAAGCATAGAGGCGCCGCCAATGTCACCATTGCTCTTTGTTAATCCTCTTGGCTCAGCAAGAGGGACGCGTGTACTCCCACTCAGGCCGTCCCGCACGGTTGCTTTCCTCGCTTCGGCTTCCCCTTTTGCTGTCGATTTCGATTCCTAGCGACTATGTGTCTACTAGACTACCCGAACACCGTCGTTGTCGGTACCTTTGTGAAGACCTATGTGATTTCTTCGTCTTCGCCTAATTCCCACAGCCGGCTAGTGGTCCGGACCTGTCCAGCCTGTGCCGGTTTTCGAGGAGGCCGAGGTGGCTTGATAGACCTTGCTCGACTTGGGCCCATTCTTAGCGGCCTTCGGCTAACTGCAGCCGCTGATACTTGAATGTTCCCATAGCACGTTTTATATGTGTGGTTCTTTTTTCCACATCTCGTGCAATTGTTGTCCTTTTATCTCGCATCTATAACGCTTTGCGAGATTCCTTGGTGTGCTTCAGACCAATTTGAATGCGTGATCGGAGCACTTCCTCCTAATTTCTTGGTCGGCCGTTCCGACTTGTGATCCTCACGTTTCCTTTTTCGTGAGGGTCCCCCACCTCCCTTTATATAAGCCTTTTCTCTTCGTGGCTTATCAGGCCTTTCATCTCTTGAGGATTTATCTTTTGTATCCTTAGAGGAGGTGTGTCGGGAACTGCCTTCTTTTAGTAACTTTTTTCGGTACTGAAGGTCTTCTTCTGCCCGGCCAGCTTCTATTATTACATCTTCCCATTCCTCATCGGTGTCGAACTTCTGGAAGGAGATGCGGGTGAGGATGTCTTCGGGCAAGTTTCTTTCGACTGTCTCCCTCCATGATTCACCTGTCATATTGGCTTTGTTATTCAGGTTGTGCATGATTCGGAGGTAGGTTTGAATGTTGCCCTTGTATTTTACTTCCTTCATGTCCCGCAGGGCCTGTCGTCCTTCTTGTAGGGGCGCAAAAGCCTTTCCTATTTCGTATGAGAAGCGGGTCCAACTTCGAAAATTCCGATTTTGGGTTTCGCCCTGTAGCCCGTCCATTTTTCTTCGGTACCATATCGTGTATGGTGTTACTACCTTTCCCTTGGTACGGTTGAGGGCGTATATGACCCTTTCCCGGTCATCTCTCCAAATGTGAGGATTTCGGTCGAAGTAATCAATACATTGTTGAAGCCAAATGTGCACATCTTGGTGCTTTTCTCCTTCAAAGAGCGGTGGTGCCTCCGCTGGTCGTTTTGTGTTTACCACGAAGGCTTCCGCTAGGACATTTGCTAGGTCTGATTGTTCTGGGGTCAGACCCCTGCGGCGTCTTTCTGGACCACCGCCTTTTCTTCCTTTTCCTTCAGCGTCATAATCGCTGCCGTCATCGTCGTCATCACTAGGGTATCCTCCTCCTAGTCCAGGTGGTGGAGTTGCGTCTGAGGTTCCTTCCCCACTAGCTTGAGGTTTTGCCACTTGTTTACCCTTTTCTTGTCTAGTGGGCCTGGAATAATATTCCTCGTCATCCTCTACCGATTCCATTCGTACACGCTTGCTAGCCTCCGGCTTGTCTTTCGGAGTCTCTTTCCTTCTGGAGGAAATGAGGAGTTCTTGGACCGCTTCGCCAATTTTTTTGAGCTCACCCTGTTGAGATGAGAGTGCCTCACGGGTCTTCTTTGCCTCGTTTTGGAAAAGCGCATCTCTTTCTTTGAAGGCACTATTTACCTTCCGGTCTCGGTCCTTCATTTCCTTTCGGATTTCTTCTACTGCTTGTTGTAGAAGAAGGTCCCGTTCAAGCGTGGTCTGGTGTAACTGCGAGGTGACCCCTTCGTGATGTTCTTGTCTGGCAGCTTGTTGTGCCAGATTTTCCGCGATTTCCCTTACTATTCTTTCTTGTAGAGACTTTACTTCGGTCTCTACTCCCTGGCACTGCATCAACAGGACCCCTATATCCTGATTATGGAGTTCCTTTCCTTCAGCAATTTGTCTTTGAACTTCAAACAGCCGGAGCGCGTTTTCCTGTTGAGCTCCCGTGAGCTGGGCAAACGCTATGTTTGCAGAGTCGATAGAGGATGTAATGTCTCTCCGGACATCGCGTAATACCACTCCTACTCTTGCAGCTAGCCTTGCCAAGTCGGCTGCCTGATCCCTTGGCCTTGGAGTAGATGAGCGAGATGAGCTGGGGACACTTGATGCCCGTGATCCATCTCTTGGTGGACGCCTTATTCCCGGAGGAAGTGATGAAGGTTGGCTCGGCGCATTTTCACCTTCGCTCCCGGTATCCATCGCGTCTTTATCCTTTATCTTTTTGGGTTCTCTCCATGGTGCCGGCGATCCCGGACCTTCAGGATACCACCCTTTCGGTGGTTCTGTCATTCTTTCCTATAATAGGATCCTATCTTAATGAGAGTTCGGGTGGTTCCCGAGCCTCCACGCCAAAGGTATAGTAGGTGTGAAGCAACTATCAAAGGATCCTTCTTCACTGGTGTCCCAGTCGAGGAAAGGTTTCCAAACGAATTCTGGCCCGTACCAGGTTTCGTAGAGCTTTTGAAATTGTTCCTCCGTAGGAACTAGAGTTGGGTCGGTATACCACGAGGGAGCTTCTTGTTCCAGAAATGGTATTTCTCGGAGCTCTGACAGACCGGGTAACACTGACCTAATAGTGGGGTAGTGTACCTTGGTTGGTGGTTCGAATATTGAATTGGTTCGGGAGAGTTCCTCAAGGGTGTCTAATCCGACCGTATCATCAATCGCAGGGTAGTGTACCGTGTCATCAATCGCAGGGTAGTATACCGTGCCTTCAACGGACTCGTCGTCTGCGTGACTCGAACTCATGCGCTTGCTTAGCGTAAAGTGGTGACCGACTTATTTAGTGAGCCTTGGTGACAAGGAGAGCTAACAATATAGTGTTAGGCGGAAGCCGACTCTGACTTATTGTCGAGAAGACTTAGGCCTGAATCTTTCGTAATAGACGGAGATTTGTCTAGGAAGGCTCGGGGTCGTCCTTTTCGTTTATGACTACTAAGAACTCGCCTAATCGGTAAGGGAAATAATTTTATAAAGATTCGTAGGTAAAACAATGTTATATTGTTAAGGTCTCTTCTCCGTTGCTTCATGATGTCTAAAAGCTTGGGAGGCACTTCGATATTTATATCCCGCGTCTGAGTGTTCGCGGACTACATCTAATCCTCCTATAACTAAGTACCCATCCAAGGTTGTACGCTAACGTCTCATAGTCCTAACAAGTGCGAACACTGTTTGACCCTGAACTTTCACACACCATCTTCGTTCTCATAAATTCGTTTTTCCGTCTAGTCGTAGGATGCGACATTATCCTCGAATGACCGGCCTTCGATTTATAGAGACGAATAGAATTCTGTCTGAAACTTCAGTCGTCTTGACTATCGTTCCAGCAGTCTCTTCCGATTTCACATAGTGGCCAACGTATGTGTCGGGTACCTATGTATAATGCAGGTCGCGTAGATGGTGTGCCAACACTCTTAAGTCTACCGCCTATTAGGTCTTCTGAGTCTGAGCAGCTTCCCCTCGGTCCGCCTCGCCTCAAAGAGAATCACCTCTCGAGGGATCCCGTCTCCAGGACCAACCAACATACAGCGGCCTTCAGATAGGTATTGGTGTCATATCTAACCCCTATGGCCTCTGGGGCACTGTAGGAGCAGTTGCGGATTTCCGAACCGAGAACGTCCCGTCACTTTCGGCCCATAGTTAGGATGCCCAACTTTGAAGCCTAATAACTCAATGCGCCTCCGACGGAGTTCCTCCGTTCCACTTCTCAGAGGTACCCATTTTTTTTTTTTTTTTTTTTTTTTTTTTTTTTATATCATATATTCATTGTTTGGTTAAGGTACAAGAACGTGCATGCAGCGCTAGCTATGGCAGAAACAAAACCCAAAATCAAACAACTAACAAAAGAAAATTCAAAACCAGTTCCTCCTATGGCGTCCAATAACCGACGCATTGCCTACACAGGACTTATAAAGGAAACCTACTAACTACCTAGCATCGTAACGGAAACAAATCAAAAACTCATAATAACAACAAGTAAATGAAATCAAACAGGAGACCTTCCACCACTTAGACCACTTGGCGACCCAGCCAACGACAACCGAGGCAAGGCAGGAAGGGAAGGGGAGGGGGAGAGAGAGGGCAGGCGGGGGGCATAGTGTGCATACATGTCAGGGGGGAAACCGGTCTTGGTAGCAGTGAGATAGCGTCCGAGGCCCAAAAGCATCGGAATCGAGGTCCACAGAGAAGAGTCAGGTCCAATATCCGTGATCCCCTGGAGGTGGCGACCGCGGGCTGCAGACTTGGCAGGGCAGAAAAGGAGGGCATGCTCGAACGTCTCGTCCCCCTCCTCACACCAAGGGCAGAGGCGAGAGGGGTCGGCGTCGTGCCAAGAGGGATGGGCGGCTAGGTAGCTCTTGCCAGCACGCATCTGGTGGAGCCGGCCCGAGAGGAAACGCCCCAGGCCCATGAAGGGGTGCGGGCGCAGGGTGGGGCCAAAGAGGTAGTAGGGCGGGGGAGGCGACAGGAGCCGCCACGAGGTGAGGAGTTCCTCGCGGCACCGGGCCTTGAGAGAGGCGTAGAGGGCGGGAGCCCCCAGCGGGGCTACCTGCAGCGGAGGCAGGAGGAGAGGGTTCGCCGGAGGAAGGGGGTCATGGCGGCCGCCGATGATGGAGTGAATGCGGTGGGCCACCGCATCGACCGGGAGATGACGCCGATTGGGTGGGGAGGGTGGCTTGGTGAACCATCTGAGGGGGCGGTAGTTGGGGCCCGCCCATGGGTGCCGGCCCCTGACAGACCCAGGGAGGCGGAGGGAGTCGGGAGCCCTAAAGGGGGACGTAGTCGGGACCGAGTGGTCCAAGCGGGCAGTAGCCGGGTTGATTTCGGGCGGGAGGCAGACCAGGCGGACTGCCGCCAGGCGCTGAAGGTGTTTGACAAGAAGGTCAATGGGTGGGAGCGATGCTTCACAAGGAAGAATGGCCGTATTGGTGGAGGCAAAGCAGTTCGTAACCCATCTCTGTACCCGGTGCCAGAATGCCCTCATCTTGTCGAGCATCCTGGAGTTGGGGGAGAGAAGGTCGCTGCCGTAAAGAAGGATGGGGCGGACCAAGGAGGAGGCGAGACGGTGACACAGGTGTGGTGCGAGACCCTTGCCTGGCCGGGACAGGCGGTCTATTGTAGCGAGGGCAGCTTCAGCCAGGGCGAGTCGCCTGGTGAAATGAGGGGTGGTGGCGCGGTCCAACGAAGGTGTCGCGGGCTCCAGCCAGTAGCCCAACCACCGTAGTACTTGGGCCGGTTTGTAGGGGACTGAGTCCACTGAGACGGGGAGGAGGCACGGGGGCCCTCTCTGTTGGGGCGTCCTCCAGTGCATCAGTTCTGTTTTGGGAAGGGAGAAAGCAACGCCTATGCGCCTTCCCTTCGATGTGAGAGAGGAAGCGACTGCCTGCAGCTTCTGGACGTTACGTCTGTAGGAGGGCGAGGAGACAGTTATAGCGAAGTCGTCAACGTAGGAGAGGATTAAGCCGTTGGGGACTGGAAAGTGGAGGGAGGAAACGTAGATCAGGAAAAGAAGGGGGGAGACAGGTGAACCCTGGGGGGTGCCGACCTGGACCGGCGAGAGGACCCTAGGGGAACCCTGGTATAGGAGGCGGCAGTGTCTGCCGTGCAGGAAGGATCGGACCCATGAGACGAGGTAGGGCTGAACGCCCCTTTCCCGAAGTTTGCCGCACATGGCAGCGGAGTCGACGTTGTCAAAACCTCCTTTGATGTCAAGGAAGAGCGTGGAGGAGCAGAGGCCCATGCAGTGGGAAAGACGGACTTCATGAGAGAGGGTGGCAAGGGCGTCAAAAGTACCCATACCCGATAGTGAACCACATTGATTGGAGTGGACTAGGCCAAGGGCCCGAGCAACTGCGGCTAGCCTTACAGCTACCACACGCTCCAGGATCTTGGATAGAGT
Source organism: Tuber indicum (assembly GCA_006112555.1). Lineage (NCBI taxonomy): Eukaryota > Fungi > Ascomycota > Pezizomycetes > Pezizales > Tuberaceae > Tuber > Tuber indicum. The sequence continues at coordinate 148,241 of VBSK01000105.1, forward strand.
TTGGAGGAGGACGATAATGCGAAAGGAGGCCGGGGTGTCATAGGAGGCCTTGCCAGGCTTGTCGAGGACAATACCATTGGCCTGTTTGAGGGAGGACGGGTGAAAACCATAGAGCAGGAGGGGGCCCAGGAGGGACGTGAGGATCTTTGGGTTGGTGCCGTGGACTCTCTTCCAGACTGAGTACGGGATGTGGTCGGGGCCGGGGGCGGACGAACTTGAGCTGGATGCCAGGGCTTTAGATACCTCCTCTTTCGTGAGGACGTCGAGGTCCCGGAACGGCCGTAGGATAGTTGGGGGGGAGGAGGACTCCCTAGGGGGAAAAAAGTGGGTCAGGAGAGCGGTGTTGACAGCGATCGGGGTGTCGGCTTCTGGGAAAGATGGGAATCGGTCTGGGGGGCGACCTATCGCGAAGCGTTTGGCTGTCCATACAGTCTTAGGGGTTGCAGAGGAGAGGAATTCGTCCCAGTGCCTCCGCTTGGCCTGCTTGATGGCCTTGAAGTAGGCGTTGCGGGACCTCCGGGCCTCAGCCAGGGAGTCCACACAAGGGGTCTTGCGGGCACGACGAGTAGCGGCGTGAAACGAGATTCTGAGGGAGGAGAGGAGGGGCGACCACCAAGGTTTGGAATGGGCCGACATACGGTTGAGGGGGGTGTGCAGGAGGAGGGTAGTGCGGAGGCGGTTGACGTTGCTGTCGAACCAAGCTGTGGCAGAGGACAATGTCGGGAGGGCGGGAGGCGGAGAGACAACAAACAACTTGAGGGCGTCACCAAGGGCGGACCAGTCTGTCTTGGCCCAGGCTGGTGTGGGGGCAGGGGGGCGCAATAAAGGCGTGGAAAGCAAGATGCAAATAGGGATGTGGTCAGAGCCAGTGGACGGGAGCGGGGTGGCCCACTCAGCAAAGAGCTGGGCCGCTTCGCTATTGGCAAAGGAGAGATCAAGGACAGAGGGCCTGTCCTGGGGGGTAAAGGAAAAATAAGTAAACACACCGGGGGTGTTAAGAAGGGAAAAACCATGTAAAGAAGCCAATTGAAAGTAAGGAACTGACGTTCTAAGTTCGGTGGATGAAATGGCCCGTAGTGGGTCAGAGAGAGGGTGGTGGAGGTTAAAGTCCCCCAAAACAAAAACAGGAAAACCTAAATCAGGAAAGCACAACTCGGGAGAAACAATGCGCGTGTGGGAAGAGGTGCCCTTGGTGTTGTACACATTGTACACCCTAAGGCGAGTCTGTGAGGAGGAGCAAAAGCCCAAATCGGAGAACAAGTCAACCGCCATCACGTTGGGAGACTGGTCTACCCATACAGGCAAGAGAGAAACAACTTCAAGAAAAGACAAGAGAGCGTAGCAAGCCACGCGGGGCTTGCCAAAAGTGGAGGGTGGGAAAAAACATTTATAGCCAGGAAAGGAGGGTAAGCGTGCTCTCCACACAGGAGGGTCCTGTATGGCCACAATCGCCGGCAAGGAAGACAAAGCAGAAAAACTCTGAAATAAAGAAAGAAAAACATCCCAGCTACCCAAGCTGTTATGTTGAACGAAGGAAAGATTCAAAAGACCAGGATCCCTGCCAGAGGGTCCGGGGAGAGGTGAGTCGGGAAAAGACATCTACCCGGACAAGCCGGATGGATTTTCTGCGGTACGGGCTGGGTCGTAGTCCCCATGGGTGGGGGGGACGTTCTCAGAGGTACCCAGAGGTGCCCTCTTATATATCCTGCGAACAGCTTCCGGTCGGACGGACGGCAGTGACGTATATGGTGTTATGAAGTGGGCTTCATTGGAATGACTTTTTAGTCATAGGACGCAACTCTTCGAAATCTCGCTAAGGACGTGCGGGCCCCAGAACGGGGCCGGAGGGGGGTGTTAGGCTCTCGATAAATGAGGGTCTGTGCGCAGTTACCCTACCGAGAGGTCTGTGCATTTTCTTTATGCCTAACAAAACATCTCCCGCAACATAAGTGAGAAAGAGATCTCGCTTTTATAAGTACAATGAGACTAAGAGATATATCGATAGGGGCGATCAAAGAAGATCGTGTAGGTCCAGGGAGGTCTCAGAGCTATCGATATCTGATACAGAATTAGGTAAGACGTCGTTACCGGGCCTGTTGAAGAACTAATCTATAAGAAGATAGGATCGTTACACTTGGTTGCGTCATACATTAAATAACACCTAACAATAAAACGGATTATCAATTTGACGATAACCTACTCGGATTACCGAGTTTCGGAGAAGAACCATACCTAACACTATCACAACAAGTTACCAGGACACCGAGTCCAGTTACACCTGAAGAACAATCAGCGGACAGTTCATCTTCCACTGACAAATCGGAAAACACAGGAATGGAAGAAGGACCTCCGCCCGCGGAAGAGGAACACCCTGCAGGGCCTGCTCCAGGAACCGCTCCAGGACTCGAAATGACACCAAAAATGTTTCTAGCCACCATGACACAGGTAATGCAAAGGAAGCCGAAGGTCAAAGAACCAGAAACATTTGACGGAACAAGACACAAACTAAGAAGCTAGCTGTCACAACTCGCCTTATAGTTCCGAGCAGTCAGGTGGGCAGAAGGACACGATGACGAAAGAATCGTATATGTTTCAAGTCTATTACGAGGAGATGCATTGAAATGGTTAACCCTGTACACGGAAGGAATCCAGGAAATATATTGGCATTCATAGAGACACTTCAGAGAAGCTCTCAGACAACAGTTTGGAGAAGTGGATGCAAGAGGAACTGCAAGAAATCAGCTGCTAGAACTGAACCAAGGAAAGAGAACGATGACGGAATACTGAAACGAATTCCACCTGATCGCATCAGAAGCGGAAATGGATGAACTCACCTTGGCAGAATACCTTTACATGGGGATGGATAAGCGACTACGAGATGCGTTCGCCGGAACAGATGACCCAGTGAACGGAGCCGAGGAATTGGCGAATTGGGCCATACAGAGAGAAACAAAATTGACTAGACTCAGAGGACTGGAAAAACGGAGGCCGATCAAAACCCAAACGGAAAATTCGACTCCTAGAAATAATAATGGTACTTTCAAATCACGAACCACTCTCACAGGAGGGTCAGCAATGGCAGTCGACAAGATCAGATAAGAAAGTTTGAATTTGTCACGAGACTATTACGAAATACGAATAAAGGGAAACCTATACCTAAAATGCGGAAGGGCGGGACATTGCATCGCAAATTGCAGAAGCCAACAGAACCCTCAGAGTACTCCTCCAGGAATAAGGAATTTCCCTCCCAAAAAAGAATAGAAACCAAAGGCCTCCATAAAAGAAATGACAGTCGAAGAACCAGAATCAGAATTGGGAAACGAGGAAAGTCCCCAGTAAGAGGCAGTCTGGGTGACAACAAAGGAAAACCCATTGAGATACAAAACCTATACAAAGTACTGGAAAACGAAAACACGATCAACCATCAAGAACTAGCGAAAGAACATCTGATCATACCGATACGACTATACGATAAACGAAATGAAGCGCATATTAACTCAATGATTAACTCGAGGGCTACCGAAGACTTTATCAATGAAGAGCTATGTGAAAATTATAACTTCTCAAAAAAGCAATCAGGGAATCCCTGAGAAATCTACATCGCAGACGGAGAGAAAAGCACTACAGGACCGGTTACACATATTACAACCTTAGGAATGGAAACGGGGACACACAACGAAAAATTCACACCACAAGTTACCAAACTAAGCAGACGAGAGGTCATTCTTGGAATGCCCTGGCTACGAGAATACAATCCCAAGATTGAATGGGATAGTGGAAAAGTCATATTCAACAGCGAACGATGTACGACATGGTATCTCAACAGTTGGCTGGTGGTATATGGCAAATCAGAAGCAAAGGCCGAGGAAGAAAATCTGAGGATTCAATTTTCTCATCTCAGGTCCGAGAAGAATCAAAGGATTCTAGTCAAAAAGTTGACACCCCGAGCAAGAGTACCTACCAAAGGGTCAGTCAAGGCAGCAGGTTATGACCTGTATGCATACGAGAAAGAAACAATACCCGCCAAAGGGCAAGGTATTATCGGAACCGGGATTGCTATCAGATTACCCGACGGCATCTATGGACGGATCGCCCCAAGAAGTGGTTTAGCCGCCAAGCATGGATTAACCACCAATGCGGGAGTTATCGATGCCGACTATTCGTGAGAAGTCAAGGTTATCCTAGTCAATCTGGAACTAAACGCGTTCATAGTCAAACCTGTACAAAGAATAGCACAGTTAATCTGTGAAAAGATATCCGAACCGATACACGAAGAAGTTAAAGAACTTTCAGAACCTCAAAGAGCTGAAAAAGGTTTCGGTGGCACTGAGAGAAGAATAGAGATCAACGAGATCACAGCCAAAGCATTCGGACGATACTACTGAAGAGGTGAAGCTACGGGAGTACTCCATTGTTATTGGACCAAAGGAGACATCCACCTGAGGAAAGTCAATATCAGCACTGACCTAGCCATCCAGGCAAAAAGTCGAGAAAAGAAACAATATCTGAAAGACAGGATACCAAAGGAATACCACAACTTCCTTCAACTATTCGAAGAACCTGAAGAAGACCCCAGAAAGGGACCCCCTGAAAAGCCCTGCAAAGGGAAATCGGATTTCAGTCAGCTACCTCTACACAGAGAGGGGGTTGACCATGCGATTGAAGTTGATGATTACGGACATGGACTGCCTGTGAACCGGATCTACCACCTCGGAGAAAACAAGTTGAAGGTAATACGAGAATACCTTACAGAAAACCTCAATAAAGGATGGATCAGAGAAGCGAGACCAGAGTACTTTGGATCCCCTGTGCTCTTCGTCAAGAAAAAAGATAGCAGTCTAAGACTATGCGTGGATTACCGAGGCTTAAACGCTATCACCAAAAAAGACCAATATGCATTACTGCTAATAGGAGAAACGATCGACCGACTCGGAAAAGCGAAATACTACACCAAGCTATATATCAGAAACGCATATCACACAATACAAATCAAGGAAGGAGACGAATACAAAACAACGTTCAGCACCCGATATGGAAGATACGAATATACGGTGATGCCTTTTGGGCTCAACAATGCACCCGCAACCTTTCAGAGATGGATAAATCAAGTACTTTCTCAGTACTTGGACATCTGTTGTATAGTGTACTTGGATGACATCCTGGTATATTCAGAAACCTTGGAACAACATCAACAAGACATACAAAAAGTGCTAAATGCACTTAAATCAACGGGAATGAAGCTGAAGGCGACTAAATGCGAATTCCACAAAAGTGAAGTAGAATACCTTGGATTTATCATCAGCTCAGAGGGGGTACGAATGGATCCAGTTAAAACAAATGCCATCTGGGAATGGAAATATCTGTCGAAGGTTTGCGGAGTTCAAAGCTTCCTGGGATTCTGCAACTTTTATCGCAAATTTATAAAAGGTTTCAGTCGAGTTGCGAAACCCCTATACAACCTATCCTGAAAAGACAAAAAAGGGAAATATGGAGAGAAGGAAGTCGAAGCATTCGACCACCTAAGAACCAAGATAACGACAGTACCAATCTTGGTTCCCTTCGACCCCAAGAAAGAAATTATAACAGAAACAGATGCCTTAAGCTATGTTTGCTCAGGAATCATCTCACAGAAACAAGAAGACAGAAAATGGAAACCAGTGGCAGTTCAATCCAAAACTATGTCGCCAGCAGAATGCAACTACGACATCCACGACAAAGAACTATTGGTAATAGTTCAAGCACTTAAGGAATAGAAACACTACATAGAAGGAAGTCGGCATCAAGTTAGAATCCTAACTGACCACAAAAGTCTGAAACCATTTACGACCAAAAAGGCCCTGGTAGGAAGGCAAATACAATGGAGCGAACTTGTTAGTCAATACGACTCGGACATACGAATCGAATACCGACGTGGGAAAGAAGGAGGAAAACCAGACACCCTTACACGAAAATTAGAAGATTTTCCAGACCAGAAAGAGGAAAGGATCACTCAACGACACCAAATCCTCCTACTACGAGAGAAATACTTCAACCAAACCGTACCAATAATGGTACGAGAAATGGAAATTAGGACCATACGGGATGACAGTGAAGAAAGGATTAAGGCCTCAAGCGCGGAAGAGGAGACAATCCAATCCATACGAAGAGCACTAGAAGAAGGAAAAAATGAAATGAAAGGCATTGCGCTAGGGTTATGCCAGTGGAAAGAAGGATACCTGTGGTATCAAGGAAAAATTTGGATCGCTGATAAAGAGGAACTAAGAAGTCATCTGATGTCTCAGCATCACGATAATGCAATGGCTCATCACGGAGGAACGGCTAAAACGACAGAATTGATAAGCCGGAAATACTATTGGCCAAAGATAAGGGAAACAGTTAAATAATATATGTAAGGAATTACGACAGGTGTCAACGTATAAAGGCAGTACGACATGCGCCCTACGGACTGCTACAACCGATCGAGATACCTGCGACACCATGGGCATCGATAGCAATGGATTTCATCACAGATTTACCAAAATCCGATGGATTTGACTGCATCATGGTTGTCATCGACTGTATGACCAAAATGAATCATTTTATCGCATGCAACGAGGAAATGGATGCGCGGCAATTTATCCGCCTCTTTATCAAAGAGGTAGTTAGATTACGTGGAATACCACGAGATATCACAGACCGAGGAACTCTGTTTACTTCCACTTTGTGGAAAGAAGTAGCAAAGGAAGCAGGGATCGAAAGAATAATGAGTACTGCATTTCACCCGCAAACGAATAGACAAATTGAAAGGACGAACGCAATACTAGAACAATATCCCCTCGCATACGTCAACTATCAACAAGACAATTAGTACAACATGCTGCCATTTGCAGAGTTTGTATACAATAATGGCAAACAAGAATCCATAGGAATGTCACCATTCTATGCCAATACTGAAGACATCCCGAATATCCAAACATCGATCAGATGATAAGAGGAAATCATAGGACACCAGCAGATATCGTACGGTTACAAGACAAATTAATAACTTCAATGACCAATGCACAATTACGACAGAAACAATAATACGATCGCAAACGAAAACCTGATCGAAACCTACAATGAGGAGATATGGTATGATTACTAACCAACCACAACAAAACCACGAGGCCGTCAAAGAAACTAGACTATCGAAAAATGGGACCATGGAAAATCTTGACAAAAGTGGAAACCAATTCTTATAAATTGGACCTCCCACCAGGCATGAGAATCCATCTAACATTCCACATCTCACTCCTTGAACCATACGAAGACAATAAGTTTTCCTCACAAATCAAACACCCTCCACCGCCTATCGAAATAGATGGAGAAAACAAATACGAACTTGACGAAATCGTTGACTCTCGTCAACAATAAGGAAATCTACAATACCGGGCGAAGTGGACTGGTTATCCTCCTGAATACTATACAACCTAGTACCCAGCAGGCAACTTCAACAATGCCACGCACGCCATCACCAAGTTCCACCAACGCCACCCAGGGAAGCCAAACCTGGATACACGTCAAACTCGAGCCAGTCAACAACGACTGGCAAAACACCAACCCCCTCCCACCACACGAAGGATGGAGAGATAGCCCAAGGGCTATCACCCCAACCTGTCCCGAATACTCGGGATCGACCAACACCGAACTTGCAGCTCGGGAAGAAGCAGCTCGAAAGAATGCAGAACATAGCTGTCTATCATGGACAGTATGTTTCGACGATGAGTGCCTTGTACACATTCACGAAAAATGGGGGGCCAATTACTGGCCCAGACGATCTGAAACGATGAAGGACGGTACCCCAAGCAAGCCTCAGAAACTACACCGCGAGACCCCATGAGAACGGTGTTATCAAGATGGCTGCCACCATCATAAACAGGACAAGATGGACGCTGGGGGATACCCCCAGTGAGATAGAAAGATGAAGCCCTTGACGGAAAGACACGAAGCCTACCGATAAGGGAAGGTGACGACTAGGAGAAGAAGGGTTGAAGCTGCGAGAACACAGCTAAAGGAGGAGGGGGGCAAAAATTCCGGAACCATCGAAGACCAAACCTCGGAAACCCCCACAGAACCAGATGTCGTTGCACTGCAATGACAAATTACTGACTCGCGCGAATAACTCTACACCTCCGAAAATACCATCGCAGAACACCTCAATACGATCGCCATACAACAAAGTACGATCGAGGTCACGAATGCCACACTAGAAATGGTGCAACAGGAATACAACAAGGAGCGTGAAAACTTTTCGTGAATGAGTAAGGTAGTCAGAGGGATAGGAAGGGAGGTTCTAAACCTTGGACTAAGGAGATAGAAACCCGAAGGGACTCAGGTTAGAAGAGGACGGTAGCTGCCGTCACAAACCAGATTGTGACAAGGCAGATTGATAAGGCAGAATAAGGATTTCACATGACTCACAGTTGTGAGTCATAATATTTCCTTTAATTGAGTTTTCTACTTTTTTTTTTTGTATTTCATATGGTTGGGGGTTGTGGTGGTGCCGTTGCCGTGCGATGGTACGGGGACTTTCCGGACAGGACTGTACAACAAACACACGCCCGGCACCAACAAGCCCACCACCCAACGCGCAAGCGAGACACAGTTTCGCATCTGGAAACCGCACGGTATTATGATATACCGACCCTCCCCGGGAATCACTTCCGAATCCCACCAGCATTATGATGGAATTGAGGAATCGCTCGGTCGTGATGGGGGTGACGATGGACACAGACGTGGACAGATGGCGGACCACGAAAGTGTACTGACGGTCGTATAAATCGAGGAAAGCTTAAGATTCGGACAGTGGAGAGCTACCTCTATATATGTGCACAAAGTTGTGGGCATCTCAAGCGGTTATCTATCTACCCACACTTAGGACTACTCGTACTCGTATGCCCACACTCACACACAATATATCATACAGTAGCCCTTATACTTCAACGTACTAACAACTGTGTTCCCCCACATTCATAATACAACAACTCTCCACTGCCGGCATTACTATACCATCACATTGCACCCCATCGCGCATCCACCAAAACACCTAGCCCTTCTTCGAAATCTAAGGTTTATCGATGGCGGTTTTCAGAGGAAGCCTGCGATGTGATGGTGGTGGCTCCTCTAGTCCGTCGCAGCATGTGAAGCGGTGTACAGTACTGTAGTTCACTGTGCACTCGGAAGAAAAAAATATAAAAAAAAACAATTACCCATACGATAATGCTTAAATCGTTTATTATGGAGGGCTACGTACAGAACTATCTAGGTAGAATTTACTCCCTGAGTGTTGGGATGTGCTCTTGCATTTCTCTGGTGGCTGTGAAAGCGCAAAACGGCACCTGGCGGGGCGGTACATGATGGTTTATTGGCCTTGGTTTCAGTTTGGAGGGCAAGGAAACGTATGGTGGGGAATACCCAAGATAGATCTTAGGTGCTTCATGACGGACAAGTCTAGAGGGTCGCGGGATGTGTGGGTTCACAGTGATAGCGAGGAAGGCTTTACGGTAGTCTACTGTATGCGGTAGTGGGATAGTAGGTTTTACCCACTGTGTTAATGGCGATGATTCTTGTTACCTACCGGGGGTGTTGTATTGTACCATGTTTGATTGAGATGGCTCTGATCGTTGATGGAAACACTAGCATGTCACAAAAGAAGGAAAAAACACCATACATGGTGGTCGGGTGGAAGAAACAAACAGCCAATATATCCCGCCCAATGCTGGTAAGGCCGCCCCGTTCCAACTCTAAAAGTACACATCGCCCCCTTCATCCCCCTCACCCCTACAAGTTCGCCTTCGCCCCTGCCCTAGCGCTCTTCAACACCCCCTCAGCCCTTGTAGCCTTCATAACATCCCCCCTAATCTTCAATCTTCCCGCCATAAACAGCTTCTGCGCCGCCGCCTTCCCATCAATCAATCCCTTAAAGTCATCGTCCGAGAGCGACAGCACAACATCGGGCTTCTCACCCTCGGGCGCTAGCCCTTTGCCGACGCTGCCGGTGGTCTTGAGGTCTAGGTACCAGGACTCGGTCTCTTCTGCCTTGTTGGTTAGGGTGAAGGCAAAGATCGCTTTGCCCTTTTTGAGTGCGTCGGATTTGGCGGCGGGGGCGGTGAGGGAGGCGGCGATCAGGTCGAAAGCAGGGGAGGAGGGGAAGTTTTCTGTGAGTGTGAGGGTGGTTAGAGGGCCAGCTGGGAAAGGAGGAAGGGGAAGGGAAAACCAGATGCGAGTGTCATGACTGTCGGCTTTTTACCCAGTTATTCGAGGCTTGGTTTGTATGGATGGATGGATGGGGTTATTTACTGGGCACGACACGTCCAGTTCGGTAATGTAGCGGAAATACACTTGGTCTGTCAGAAAGGCAAGGGGCGGGGAGGGCGAGGAGGAGGGGGAAAAGAGAAAACTACGGGGGCGAGCCTCTTAAGTAACCATCGAAAGCTCCGGACTCTCGGGCAGCCGACCCATTTCACGAACATGTGAACGTCGGTTAATTTAACAGCCAACCCCACGACACAATCCCATTGTTCTCTTCTCGGCACTCGGGTAAAGTCCCTGCCCTGCTACTTTACGGGTAGTCTATGGGTATGATAAGATACGATATCACTCAGGCGCTCGAGCAACACCGTAGTCTATCTTCCTATGACAATACCATCTGAGTTTCACTCGTATCACAGGAGTTCAGACGTTTTAATTTCCCAATTTTTCTTATCACAATTTCCCCGCTCGCCTTCCTCGCGCTCACCCTCAAATCAAGCTCGTGAAAAAATAGGACAAGAGAAAAAAGGAAAGAAAAAAAACAAGGAAAAAAGATGTACTATCATAGAGTTAACAAAAGGCTACTGTTACGATACGATACGATACTCCGGATTATGCTACGGGAGCAACACAAGTAGAAGCAAGGATAAAAGAGGGGGGGTTAACTAATATACAAATACACACGCGGACACGCACACAGGTAGAGAGGGGGAGAGAAACAGACACACATGATGCACGGCTCACTACTCGAGTAGAAGATGGGGAAAAGAAAAGAACGGAAAACAGAAATTAGATTTTTTCCCAGAAAAAATAATAAAACAAAAACCCTACGGAATGATAAAACCCATTTATCCAGTTGATGAATTTGCAGTAAAAGAGAAAAAGAAAAAAGAAAACAAAACAAAGAATTGGTGGAATGCATGTTGGTTTCCGAGGGGAAAAATGAAATATAAAATATGAAATACATTTTTATGGAATAGGAGCAAAGCCTTTGTGGAAGGGGACGGAAATTTAGCTGTAGGGGAAAAAGGAGATGGAGGAAAACAGAAAGACAAGCAGAAAAGAAACACCGCTCTAACTCAGTAGAGCATTCTTCATAACTTCTCCTCGTTCATAACCGTTGCCAATCTTGCCGCATCTTCTGCTAGTTTTACTCTCACTAGCCAAGTTCTCGTTGCACCGCCGGGCAGGAATTCCGGGATCCGTATGCTATTCTTCTTCTTGTCGTCCACAACAGTGTAATTAAACACCTTGTTGAGACCGACATTGAGGATGACTTTTCCGATATCAGTGCGGACGACAATGCGTGCTTTACAGTTCTCACGGTTCTTGAGTACACGGAGAGTACCCGAGCCGGTCTTCTTGAAAGACTCCTTGGTGGACTCATATACAAGGGCTTTCATCTGGTATTTCGAATCCTCGTCCTCCTCTCCAGGACCAGGGCCGGAGAGATCAAGGTCGTTCTTTGCATTATGGGCGTTATCATTGGGTTCCGAGGCATCAGTTTCTGTTGCACCAGGAGTGGATACAGCACTTGTCGTATTTCCGTCACTACTATTACGGGACAGGGCTGAGGTTGGTCGGAGAAGACTGGGGTTCAAAGGGGGCACGGATATCGAGCCTGCTGGCTTATTCAGACCACCAAACGAAAAGCCGACCTCTGGCTTGCTGGTTGTGGAGGTGCCAAAGAGAGAGGGCGTTGCGGCCGAGGTAGAAGAAGCGGAAGCAGATTCGCTGACACTGCCAAAAAGGCTATTCGGGTTGGCGTCGTCAACCTTTTTTTTACCAAGTAAGGATGGTTCGCCGAACCCAATTTTTGGGCTTCCAAAGAATCCACCCTCTTTCTTATCCGGGAGTGGCTCTGATACCCGGTCGAAAAGGCTTCTGCCACTGCTAGCCTTCTTGTTGGCACCCACATTATCGTCATCATCTTCCTCAACCACAATGTCGTCTGTACTGGCCTTCGAGAACGGATTCACGAAGCCACTGTTATTGACAGGCGCGCTGGGACTATCAAACACGCTTCCATCTGGAACAAAGTTAACATTGCCCAAAAACACAGGCGAATTCCCAAGTAACACACCTGTCTTCGGCTTATCGCCCGTATCGCCAAGTGCCCCGGGGGGCTTAAACCCGTGTACCGGGCCCGACGCCAGCTTACGCCCGTTCGACAAATTTTTGCCATCACCACCCTCCGGAGGTTTAAACCCAAAAGGAGGAGCAGTAGGCAGCGGCGCGGGGTGCGAGGAAGAGCTCGACTTCGCATCTGATAGGGAAGGCGGCTTGAATCCGAATAACGGTGCACTGGACAGGCTTTGCCAATCCTTCCTTTCGGCATTAACACCAAGGGGGGAATCCGAAAAATTCGATCCTTTAGTCGAGTCTAGGTTGCATTAGGCAAAAGATGTTAGAATAAAGAATGAGCGAGCTGACACAAGGTACCGCGTCGATCTTAAGGAAGGGAGCTGGAATTTCAGGGGGAACAGGTGATAATGATGAATGAAGGCAGTTGTAACATGCTGAATATTCGACAAGACTGTCTGGGGCAGGGTGCAGAGATGGATGGGTAGTTGGGCCAGGGTTGGTTTGGATTGGCTGCTAATGGTGATGACCAGGTACTAGAAGGCTGTAACCCGTCGCTTCGTCCATCATGTCCTTCCCACGGTTATAGAGAAGTCACCAAGAACCAGCAATTATGCCAGCCCCCAACCCGGGGCGCAGCACCAAAAGACTGAACAACCAAAAAAAACACAAGACACGAAACCCTCGCACCCAACTCAACCCTTAGATAGGAAAACAATCATGTCGATCTCTCAAGTGTTTTTCTGTCGGAATATATGAAAAGGGAAATGCCGAGGCTAAAGAAAAATAGGGAGCAAAAAGAAAAATAAAAGCTAAATACCTTCTTCCTTCCTTCTCTTCCCTCCACCGTCCTCACCCTCCGTCAACGCCCTCTTAGCATGCCCCCCAGAAGCCCCTTTATACCTCTCCCCATTCTCCTGGCAAATCTTGATACGCGAGGCCTCCCTAACATAGATCTCGCAAGCAGAGCTCCAATCACCAAATTGATCAGCCTTCATAAGTGCTTCCAAAAACCTATAGTTCAAAGAGCGAAGTCCGTAGAGATTATAATACTCCGTGAGCTGCGCCGGTGCCCATGAAGTAGCATCTGATGGCAGCGGAGGTGATGGTGTTCGAACGTTGGCCGCACTGAAAACAGTCGGCTCAGCAGCCTTGGGTGCAGGAGGAGCAGGTGGAACAAACTGATTGACGGGTGCCGGAGACAACGGCGAAATACCGGATCCACCGTAAGTAGAAACGGAATTCTTCCCGAAAGTAATTGGAGAACCTTCGAACGTAGGCGCTTTCTTTAACCCGGTTACAGGAGTATACTGCTTCGCTTCCGCCGGCTTACCGAAAAAGTTGGAAGTAGAAGGTCCAGTAGGCTTGCCAAATAAACCAGCGGAAGCTGCCGGTGTATCCTGTTTAGTCTCAGTGGGCTTACCAAAGGAGCTAGGGGCTGAGGTCTCGGCCGGCCTGTTGAAGGGACTAGGTGTGGAAGGCGCCGGGGTGTCTTGCCTGTTCTCAGCTGGTTTCCCAAAAAGACCTGACCCAATTGTCGAGGGAGCCGAGGATCCGAACAAAGGCTTGGCAGGCTCCTCCGGTCCTTGGCCAAAGCCAGTGAAGGGCTTGGGAGCAGGCGCTTCCTGCTGGGGGTCGATCGTATGGGCACCGAACCCTCCAAATGGAGCATTGGAAGCTTCCTCGGCCTTCTTTGGCTCTTCACTAGGTGGGCCCCACGAGAACGTTGGCGGCTTCTCATCTGCTTTAGGTGTGGGCGGTTGCGCAGGAGGACCAAATCCAGAAAACGTAGGCGGTTTAACAGGTGCAGCAGAAGAATTAAACAGACCACCAGATCCAGTAGAGGTAGTAGTTTGAGACCCAAACAACCCGGGGCTTGTAGCCGACGGCTCAGGGCTCGGCGATGGCTTAGGTGGTCCAAAGAGACTACTAGAAGCCAGCGGTTCGGGAGACGGGGTGGGCTTGAACAACGGCTCCGAGGGCTTTGAAAACAAAGAGTTTCCGGTAGATGATGAGGCCGGTGTTGCGGCACCGAAGGAAAACGTTGGCTGAGGAGCCGCGATGGCAGGAGTCGGCTCGGGAGTCTTCTCGAGAACTGGGGCAGGGCTCGGGGTGCTTCCAAAGAGAGGAGCCGAAGAAGAGCCGGCGTTGGAACCAAAGCTGCCAAAAGCGGCAGGGGCAGCAACCGGAGAAGCCGCTCCGCTTACACCGCTGCTTGGACCAAAGGTGAACGACGACTTGTTGTTATTGCTGCTATCTCCTGCGCCGCCAAACATTGTCGGTGTGCTGGTATTTCCACTGCCAAAAGTAAAGGAAGGAGTTTTATTAAAATTCTCCGTTGCAGGAGGAGCGGGGGTAGAGCTGCTGTTGGTAGCTCCAAAAACAAAGCTTGGAGCAGGGGTTGCTGAAGGGGTCTGACTTGCGTTGTTGGAACCAAATGAATTACCGCCAAATAAAGATGTAGCTTGAGGCTGGGCCGCTGTCTGGAACATACTCCCATTGCTGCTTGCGCCAAGAGATGCGAAGGGATTGGGCTTCGATTGCTCTTGTTGCCCATTATTATTGTTAGCCGCAAATTCGAAGGATCCTCCAGCAGAACTCCCGCCAAACCCGGTAGACGTAGAATTATTATTGCCTGTCGCTCCAAATCCGAACCCACCGAAAGGCTGTTGTGGTTGTTGCACCGTTCCATTGGAGGCACCGAATGTCACACCCCCGGCTACTCCGGAGAAAAGATTCGGAATATTGTCACCTCCTCCAGTCCTGGCTCCTGCTCTGACACCACCACGGCCCCGTTTCAGGGGTGCTATTCTAAACCACACAGATATTCATCAGCATCGCCATCCAGCGATACAAAAAGTTGAGGGTAAAACAGGAGATCAGGGGGAGACGAGAAGGAGCGAAGACGAAAAGAGGGAAAATAAGGAGATAAAGGGAATGAATGGATGGGGAGAAGAAAAAAAGAAAAGAAAAAACCTACTTTCGATGAGAGAGAGTAGCTCTATCTGCCATCATGGAAGGATCGGTAACGTCATCCGGACCACCCCCGACTCCATTTCCCACGCGATTCGCTGAGAAGTTGAAACCATTCGAGCTCATCTTGTCGAATTGGTCTCTAGTCAGTTGGCTCTCTGATCGGCGTTTAGACATTTGATTATCAAGGATATTGATAAAGGATATATACCCTCCTGTTTCTCAAGAAGGGAGGGGGAGCAGAAAGAAGAAAAAGAAAGGGGGAAAAAGAAAAAGAATATCGTCTCTCTTACTCTCTCGCACCGCCTTTTGCCAAGTTTGTTGTGTGGTTTGTGGTCAGGCTGGGGGAGGAGACGGGAGTGGTGGGAGAGGGAGGACCGGTTGACACGCTCTTTTTCGCAGACACACACCCCTGGGATTTTTCTCTTTCAAGGAAAAAAAATATTGCACCAAACGCGAAAGCCCTCTGTATTTCCTTGCTGTACCCCGACACCCGCTCAATACAAGCGAGAGGAGGAAGAGGTGAAGGAAGAAACAGGAAACAGGAGGTTGAGATGGCGAGATAGGAGAACGAGAGTGTGGGCGGATGGAGCAGGATGTTGTCGAGGAAGGAGGAAGAGCGAAGGGAAATCTGGAAATGGCGTCGCAGAGGGTTGGCTGCGTTGTCGCAGAAACGCGATGGGGCTGGGGAGGGGCGAAGGTGAGCGACGGGGCTTAGTCACAGGAGCCCAACCTGAGAAAGCCTGATGCTCACTTGGCTCCTCGGTTTCTGTCCTGCTGTGGCTAGTGCTGATTACGTAACGTATATTCCAATTGGACAAAGACCCGAGTGCAACATCCTGATGCTGCATCATAGGAGCCGCAACAAGGACTCAACCATTGTCGTTCAATCCCTACACAAAACGGCATCCACGGCAGAAAGAAAGCGCAGAAAGGCTAAAACAACTCTTTTACACTTCCCATCGTACTCGTACATTGGTGCCGCTATTCCAACTCCTACATGCCCCACACCCCGCCCTCCCCGCATAGGGCACAAGGTAAAAGAAAGTTGGAAAGCACCACCACCTACCGAACCCTACATCACCCAGCACGTCCAACGCAGCACGATACAGCGCACACCAGGCCACCTCCCGAATGAACTACATAGAGATGCTCGCTCAACCCACGAACGTCCGCTCCAGCCGGATCTCTGATGCGCAATGCAGTTAATGATCAATCCCACGTGGTATTCCTGAACCGAGCGAGCACGGAGGATTTTAATACTAGACCTGCAATTCAATTTTAACGACATACTGCAGGACCAGTGCAAACAATCCCCTCCCCCCTACTCGCACCAAAACCACACCGCACGCGAAGTTAGCAACTACTATCGTTATGGAAAATCCAATTTTCTTTGTTTTTATTTTATTTGGCCTAATTTAGCACACGTCCTCCTCATCCCTCCTCCATCCGACTCCGTCATCTCCAACAACCCATCCTCTACCGGTACACCATCACTAAGTCTTAAAACTAATAAACTGTCAGAGTGCCTCCCCCCCCCCCGAGCACAAACTCCCTTCCTACCAACCCGTTCCCAACATGACAAAAAGAAAGAAAGGAAAAAGGTCTGGGTATCATGTCTCTCCCGTAAAATAATGATACAAGAAGGATAGAAAAATAGGTGAAAAAAGAAGAGGAATATGAATAATGATACAGTTTAAAACCCAAATTTTTGCGCCGCTAAACCTGACCCCAAACTAACTGCCTTTCCCTATGCGCCGTTCACGGCAGAGATCGTACCATCATTAATACAATTTCCTCCAGTGGTAGTGATATGGAGCAAACTTGTAGGGAAGGGTGAAATATGGGGTGTAATAATAATACATGAAATGAAGGACGATAATATCATGGTTAAAGGGGGAAGAAAGAAAAGGGTAGCCATCTAAATGACTTCGGGGGCAAACTGAAAAAGGAGAAAAGAATAAAATGATATGACAAAGCAATCGCGCCATGGGTATTGAATCACCTGAACTAGAAAGGAGAAAAAGAGATTACCGATGCCCTGAAGAGCTCCCTAGAATGTATAAGAATGAAAAAAAAAAGTGCGAAAACAATGGCAAATGCACCGCCCACCCAAATTCAATGGAAACCGCCCAGTGATGAGAAGGAAAAATGAAAGCTAAATGGAAACCACCACCGCGCCAGCAATAATACCGGCGACCACACAGACTGCAAAGGTACCACCGACCCAGGCCGCAATTCTCTTTTCCACCCTTCCGACACCCTTAAGTTGACCAGAAGTCCACCCTTCAACCGTAACATCGAATCCTCCCCAAGCAACCACCAAGAGAAGTGGAGGGAAGAGCATGCAAAATGCCAGGAGGAGTCTCCCAACCCTCTTTTCCCTCTTCCTATATTCGAGGGTCTGTTCGTTATCAGGCAAGGTCTCAATGTCAGCAAGATCTTTCCAGGAATCGCCAAGTGGTCTAGGGGCATAAAGATGCGGAGTCATGCTCCTACGCAAGTCCTTCGGTCTCATAGGGCGTGGACCCAGGGCGGGGGGAAGATAACTCCTCCGCTTTTTCCGAACTTCAGGCTCGCGCTCAAAGTAATGCTGAGGGGCAGGAGAAATTTCGTCGAGGTTGGCGCTCATTCGGACTCTCTTCTGATTGATACTGCTCTTAGCAGTAGTATCTTCGAGTGGATGGCCTATATCACTGGTATCGGCCAAACTACTACCGACGAATTTACCTCCAGAAAGCCCCGGGGAGGGCATCGGCCTCAAACCAATCCCCACGATACCCTCCAGACTTCCCATAGAAACCACACCCCTATCCCTCCCCCCACGTGAAGCTTGCCTGTGGGCGGGATGGATCAGTTCCCCCATCTGGCCATCACTCATAGACTGAGAAATAGACTTGTGCGATCCAGAGTATCTTGCAGAGTGAGCAGGAGAATCGTCGGCCTGGCCACCCCGTATCACAGCACCATAGTAGGAATCTTTTAAATCGGGAGATCGGACAACAGCTCCCTCGGGCTTAGTAATAGGAGAACTTCCGTAGCGTGTGGCGAGAGGGATGTGATCCGCACCGCGAAGGTTGGGGGACGAGATCTTGGCAGGTATCGGCAAAGTAAGGGCGTTGCGGTTGGGGAAGGAGGATTCAGAGGGGAACGTATACTGTGGAACTAGGATGGGTGTCTCGTCTGGAGTACGGCGCATACGATAAACGCTATTCGCAGTCAGAAACTTTTCTCCAATCCAACGTGTATGACTTCTTGAAGGAAGGGGGGGACTCACAAGTCGTACCTCCCATCTCCCTCGTGCACCAACACTCCTTTAGGAGCCACCTGAGACTTCAGCTTCCGCTTTTTAGTCTGATCAACACCCTTAAGCAGTTCCCTCGAATCATCATCTCCCCCCTCACTGCCGCTGCCAGTTCCACCACTCTGATCTCCCAAAGACCACCCACTAACTCTACTCATTCCGCTCCCCGAACGATGGTGTTCCTTGTGGTTTCCAAGGCGTGCGTCGCTTCCACCGCGTTCAGCCATGCTCCCATTACCACTTCCCACAGAACGAGGCGCCCTTCCCTTCCCCTTCTCCTCTTTGGTCCACCTCTGATCGTCGGCGTCATCGTCAGAACCTTCGCCAAAGTCGGAATCAGGTTCATCTGAAGTGACAACAATGGCCACACCACTAACCCCACTTCCCGCCGAAATCTTACTCAGTCTCTTTAGTTCTTTGCCAACAGCATCTTCCATCGAGCTGGTTCCTGAACCGGGCACTTGGCCTCTCTGGAGAGCTAGAAGGTGAGAACTACTCGATCTACCCACAGCACCACTACTACTCTTACCCGTAGTGTAGCCCCCGAGTGATGAATTACTCCTTGCTTGTGTACTAAGGTCTCCCTGGCTCAGGGAAGCCAAAACCCCACTACTTGCCATACCGCTGGAACCGCAGAGGCCCGTGAGTGCAGAGCCACTGTCGGGATTAGGACTCGGAAATCCGGCAAAGTAATTATCATTCTCAGACCCCACGCGCAAGTCCTCGAAGTTAAAGGAAGCTGTCGATTCTTCGACAAACCTACGCTCCCGGCTACCGCCCGAAGAATCGCTGTCGCCAGAGAGCACGGTCTCGAGACTGGTCGCCGTTCGGCTGCGTGGTGAAGAGTCCCCCATAGTTGCCAGACTAAGATTCAACGGTGGGAGGTAATTGTCGAGGTCGTTCTGCGAATGTCGGCCGCCATGGCGGAGGGGATTCGGTGCCTCGAAAAGGTATCCGTCTTCATGCTGATCGCGTCTCACATGATCGACACCATGACTCTTGTAAGCATCACCACCTCCCTGTTCCTTGTATTCCTCAAACAAACCGGGTTCCCCTCCCTCTTCATGAGTACTTCTCTCTGCGATTACACTCGGACGTGGCAGGATCTCGACACGAACTTCTCCCCCGTTCATAATCCTCCGCTTTGTGCCCCCATGGCCATAAGTATAGTGATTTTGACTGTTGGGACGAATGGGTGAGGCCCATTGGTGTGTGTAAAAGTCTGGTTTTGTGGGAGAAAAGCCCAGGTTAGTCTTGGACGTAAAAGTTTGAAGAATAGTGCTGTTGTTATCTCTGATATTTTGGGCTGTGGTGGTAGTAGAAGTGACCAGAGTCGAACCGGAATTATTATGACGATGATTCGATGTTGAAGCGCCGTCTCTAGGATTGATGTTTGTGGACATGCTGACATCGGATTCCCCACGTTTGTGACCCTTGAAGGCCCGGGCAAGCCTGTCCTTTAGTGACGGAGGTGGCGTTTGGTGCTCAGTAACTCCCGGCCCCTCCACATTCGTTCCGGAGATTGACTGAGGTGAGGAGGGATGCTCCGCAATAGGTTCTGCGAGCGTGGGCTGAGATGGAGAGGTTGGGGACTGATCAAGTAGAACTGAATTGGGAGGGGAGGGTGGAGTCTCCTGTCGACCCGGAAGACGTGGCCGAGCTGACTGGTCGGGGGCAGCGGCAGGTATATTGGGATGATCGGATGTCGATGGGGCAAGGGGTCGATGAAAAGGCAAAGGTAGAAATCGATGTTTAAATTCGACACCGCTGGATTGCATTATCGAAGCAGAAGCGTCCAGCGGAACCGGGGAAGGGGGCGGTGATGATTCGGTCGAAGGCACTGAAGCCAATAACTGAGGATGTGGTGTAGAAGCCGCCATAATGCCTGCCGATGAACTCCCGATCCCTCTCTTTTGTGCTCTCGCTCCCAATCCCCTTCCTAGCACTGCCAAATAGCCGGGAGGGATCTCAAGAATTTACTCTGGATTTTTTACGCGAGAGGTGAAAGAGTCATGGATGGGACTGGCACAGGCGGCTCTCGGATTAGTATATGAGAGGCGGAAGGAGGCTGACGAAAAAAGAAGCTACCCTCTTGTTTGCGAATGCCTCGTGTCCTCCTCAGATCAGATCAATGCACGTAACTGCAGCGGTAGCCTTGTCCCCGCTGCCACGTACGAGTAAAGGCCTGGACGAATTGGAGCCGACGAAACTGGGCAAACAGAGCAAGGGAAAAGGTGTGCAGTGCAGGAAGCAGGCAGGTGGGTGTTGTAAGAAAAAGGGCTAACTGTAGGGTAGTGGATCAGTCAGTATTTGGGTTTGTTTTGATCATGGATGTTTTTTCTGACGTGAGGCTCTGGATGTTCTGACACCATACAGAGAGGCACACACTCACGCACATACAAACACACACGCACACACACACCACACACACACACCTTGCCGTCCGCAGAGAAAAGGAGAGAAAAGGTAGGAGAATTATCAAAGAGTGAACCCGACAAAGCGGACAGCGTCGAGGAGGGGTGAGAAGAGAGAGGAAAAAAAAGAAAGTGAACGAGCGAACACACCAAATTGCGATGCGGGATGATGGGAACACGGAAGGAGGAGCAAGAGGAGGAGGAAAAGGAGCGTCGAATTTTTCGGTGCGGCGTGTTGTGTGTGAGTGTGTGGAGAGAGAGTGTGTGGTGACGAAAAGGCCAAGGATTGAGGCCGTCGGGTGAGTTCAGGGAAGAGGTTGCAAGTGGTCGGGATCGACTCTGTTCCTGGCAGGAAGGAAAGCTGGGGGGACAAGAGCACCCGCCAGATCCTCCCTCCTCCCGTGCCCTCAGCTCAGCGAGCAAGGCCAAGCAAGGGTTAACTCACAACCAACCATCCCATTTTTCTCTCCTTCCCACTCTCTACTCGTAAGGGCAACCGGATTACCTATGATACCACGTTCATCCCAACTTCGCCGTGACCACCAATATATTATCAACCACAAAGATAGAAGGAGCTACGATAAAAGTGACTCGAGGAAAAGCTGAATCCCTTTCAAACACGATCCAGTAAATTGGAGCGGAACCCTCACGAAGACAAAATAAAATAACAACAGGCCATGAGGAAAAAAAAAAAAAACAGCGCCACACCATCCATCGGCCAACCTTAAATTACGGTACCGTGCTCCAACCCATCTCCATCCATCACAGTCATAACACCGGTAGGGTGCGGTAGCAACACCCATAAACTACAGCCATACAGTCCACACCTGTGCGCCACGGCAAAAGCCTACCGTCCTCAACAAGCGGCGGACACGAGCATGACATGATAATACAAGTAATTTCTCTGTCGAGGCCCGCCCGTCCGTTCATTATTAATTCATCCATTCGTTCCGAACCCTCAACACCGCCCCCAAAAGAATGCCCCAAAGCAGCTGAAGCTCCAGAGCGTGACGGATTCTACAAGCACCTGTAACATGGCATGACGCGGGCCTGGCCACTTTCCCAATTTTCCCATTCCCCTTCGCTCCTCCCCATCCATTCATCACCATCATCACCCTCATCATCGCCATCATCTTCACCATCGCCATCATCCATCCCCTTTCCTTACATATGAACAAGATCAGACTCCGATCTTCCCCAAAAGTCATCCCCTTCCTCAACCCCTGCAAGTCCCAGCGGCCCGGCCATATGGTACAAGTGCTGCAGAGTAATGTACGAGCACTCTACATGACGCAAGGCACCGGGTCAGGACGGTCGCTGCTGAGAAACTTTGCCTCTTTGGGGAACAAGGATTTGGTTTCCAAGAATTGTGGGTGTGGGAGACGACCGGATTGCTGGGGAGGGAATCCTTTTTTAGGCTTGTCGAACGGTCGGGCGGGATGCTCTGGGCCCACTGGGAATAGACGAATATCACAAATGGATGGGATGGGTGGGATGGAGATCACGCCGCTCTTTTTTTGGCTTCCTGGCTGAGGACTCTTTTTTTTTTGCCAAATTTTCAGATCCACTCGAATCGTAGACAAATTGCACTCGTACAAGTTGTGACTTAATCTATTATATTAGGAACGAACGGGAACAGAGAAAGTTGTTGGTAAAGATTACGGTCGGCAGGAGTGGTACGAGTGCGGTATCACCCCAATACCGTATCGGTACCCCATGCTCGGCCACACTGGTATCACGATGAGGAAGGCCACTCCTCCTTCCAACAGTTTCAATACAATTCAATCATGCCCTGCCAAGGAGTTCTGGTATGTCATGCGCCTACCGAACGAAATTCCGCATGGAGCAATTAATTCCCATCTATGATATTACATGATACCACCGCAATGCTGCCAGTTACGAGTACGGTAGACTACCGTACCTGCGACCCAACTCCAACTCCGCGTCAAAATTTAGTTATTATACTATACATTCCCGCGCCATCACCATCACCATCCGACCAAAATATTGGTGTGATGATGGAGAACCACCCCTCGCCCGCTCGGGCCCTCTTTCCTTCTTTCTTTCCCCCTTGCTTTCCATCTCCTCACCATACCAGTAACTTGTAAGCGGTAGCAAACTTCCAAGTTTTTCCAAATTCCATCCCAACCACGGCTTACTCACCGATGCCCTGAGGGAGTGAGCCATTTTTCCACCCTTTGATCTCTGTCCATCCATCACGCGCCCAGCCGAGCAGCCCGTAGTCTACAGTGCCCCCCCTCCTTGCAACACTGCGATCGAAGCGACTGAGAGGATGCCAGGAAGGAAGGAGAGGGGAAAAAAAAAGACAAAAAAGACAAAAAAAGAGACATTCCGGTCCAGTTCGGCACAAATACTCTTACAGTCTGCTCGAGTGGCACCGTAAATTATTAACCGAACTCGGTGCCATATCCACGGAATTGGGTGGGGAGGAGAAAAAACGAAGCGAACTCTATTTTCGTTAATTCACATGCCAGATCATTGCACAAGCGAGCGAACGAGTGTTCTTTGTAATCTTATCTCCGGGCGCATTAACCATCCCTACCGTGTCGCTTGATTAAGGCGTGACTGGACGATAAGGGGAGGGAGAACTAGACTACTCGTAGAGAGTATCATACTGCCGGCAGTGCTCGAGTACCATTCATGCCTTGTACTGTACGAGTATCATACTTGTAGGATTGTAATTGCGAAGGATTTTTTTATTTTTCTGACCTAATACCGGTACCATATACTCGAGCAGTACTCTTGTAGGAGTACTTTGGCGGCACATGATAACCTGGGGTATTATGCAGTATAATATCAGAATGTACGGCGAGTACTAGTACAGTGCTCGTGGGGAGCCTGGAATCCCCCGCAGCAGAGCATCGAGTGCATAGGCATTCCCCCTCACCCCCCCCCCCCCCATCTCTTCTTGCACGAACAAGGCTCACCGTTCCCACAATCATCGAAATAAAACTTCCTTTTTTTTACCACCCCAGCACACCTCCCCTCCCTCCCCTTCCCCCGCCACCGGGACCCCTCCCATGGGTTCCAACCAAAATCGCAAGCCACATACCGCCTACGAGGCTGACCACCCCGGGGCAAACCCGAGTTCACAACCTCTCACTCGGAACCGACTTTAGCCTATCTGGCTGGCCTGGGTGTGGGTGGTGGGTGGTGGTGAGAAAAGGAAACCAGGATATGAAGAGCTCCGGCGACTCCTTGATTTTCCGGAGTCGCGCGTTTGCGCTCCACGCTGCCGGGGTGAAGGAAGGAAGTGCATCGGTGATGTGGGGTGGTTGGGCGCGGGATTCACGTGAATAATATTATCATAATAATAATATCAGATCGTCGTGAGTGCGCACATCACCTGTACGGCGGTAAGTTAGGAGTTTACTGTACTGTACGAATATCGTACAGGGCGCTCGCGGTGCGGTGCCGTACCGTGAGATCTCGTTAGCTGCATAAGATCATCAGCGGGAATCTGCCCGTCCGTCTTCCCAGGATAGGTTTAGTCTGACTGACTGCTGATTTATCGGAATTGCGAATACCGCTAGACTATCTGTTTACGAGATCTGGCATGTCCGAGGGACTGCTGATCTCATGCTGTACCCCACCCCCTTCCCCCGTGCTGTGTCGTGGAGGTGCGAATCCTTCTAGGGAGTTTTTTTTTTTTTTTTCTTTCTTTCTCCAAGCTCGAGTGTTTCCGGAATTGTGTTTTTGTTTCAAAAAAGTGTTATGGGTGCGGTGTGCTTGGGGGGGGTTTTGTACTGTACGCTGGTATAATGCTACTGTAGGAACTGGAGGAGTAGAACCTTCATAGGAATTCCCCGCTTCGGATAAATTTAAAGCGGGATCACCCCCCCCCCCTCCCCCCCTATGATAGAGAGGAAAACCGACCTATAGTCCCTCCTCCGCTCATGCAAATGAGAGGAAAAAAAAGAAGTCATACAAACCTTGTTAGGAGAGCCAACGACTCCAACATTGCTAGAGTGAGATTCAATTACCGTATTCCACTTCTCGCCCCATCGCGACCTTGACTGTGAGCGAAGCACGTGGTTTCGCCTACCTTTTCTGCTGTGCTAGGTGCAATACAGCACTGTGCCCCACGTAACATACCGGTATTGTCGTACAAGTACAAAGTACTGTACAGTACGCTCCTCACCAAAGCACTCTACAGATCCTAGGTGGAGGTACGAGTACAGTACGGTACTGGCACAGCGCTCGAGTACAGCATCTAGACTAAAAATTCCCGCCTGCCGCTCTCCTAACTGTGCGCCTACGAGTACAAATGGCGTGAGATGGCTCAACAAGCAATCCGTAATCGCCGTTCACAACAAGCCCAGGAGCGTGATATGATCCACTCCACTCCACTCCACTCTACTCCAGCCCAATACGGTAGTCACGAGTGGAGTAGAGAATTATAATCACAACAATCACGACGATCAAAAAGGAAAAATATGATGATAATCACAGCGATAATATAGTTTTGCAACAAGAGAGAGATCCATCGTGAAGGTAAATATTGTACTAGTACAGTATTATACAAGTAATTAAAAGTGAGTAAATTATAAATAGATGGTGCTTGAAAAGGAAGTGTGGTTGTGCCATGGTGGGCGGGATATCGTATTGTATAGCACCGGTACAAGTAGAAAGGGGAGTTCCGAGGGGCGAAAAGAAGGAAGGAAAAGAAGAAAAGGAGGACGGTCTACGAGTACTCACTCGTACAAGTACTTGTACTACCGTAGTGTGTTGTGTGCAAGTAATACCGAAATGAGATGAAATGAGTGAATGAATGAATGAATGAATGAGTGTTGGGTAGGGAGGGAGGGAAGTGTGGATACCGTAGTATAGTATATAATAAGTGAACGTTAAGTCGTAAGGAAGGAACGGAGGAAAGGGGAGGAGGAAGGAGCGACTGGGATGTGTAGATAGTGAATGAATGAATGAAGTCAGTGCATCGGAAATAAGAAAGGAGACGGAAATGACGGTAACCAGCACCGGTACCGGACGAGACCTCTTTCCTCCCGTAAGCGAAGAAAAGAAAAAGAAAAAAGAAAAAAGAAAAAAAATTAAGAGAAACAATAATGCAGTCTAAAGTATGATACCATGGTAACTATAATACAAGGTTTATCGTACTCGAGTACTGTACCTGTACTGTACAGTACGGTATCTACCACCTCCGGAACCTACCTGCCGTCCCCGTCGGCTCTTTACCAACAGACAATGACGTCTTCGTAACACTCATTCCTCCACTACTGGAAATCCTGACAAAAGTTGTGGTGTCCTTTGGTTTACCCCCCGCCGAGGACGATTTTGTAGGGGTAGGAGATTCACTCTTAACCGAAGCAGCCGAAGCCAAAGTACCGGCAGTCGACACCGAAGAACGAGTGGGCACAGGGAAATAGGGAGAGGCGTCATAGTCAGTAGCGGTAGAAAGTTGTTCTACGATGAAAACAGCGGGCGTCTTCTCCACTATGTTGTCGACAGCGGAGACCGGGAGGATGTTGAGTGCGTAGCCGCTGGGGCCGCTGCAGATACACATGCAACCGGTGGGGGTTACAAAGGTTGTGGGCGACAAGGAGGAGACGGGGGTGGGTGGGGTGGTTGCCGCAGCGGAGGGTTCAGAGGGGGGGGAGGAGGAGGATGCAGATGAGGCCGGAGAGTTAGAGACCGGAGAGTTGGCTCCTGCCGCGGGAGCATTCAACCCACATGCCCCTACGGGCGCAGTTGCCGCCGGGTTGACGATGACAGCATCATTTCCAGGGGTGGGAAACAGCACATCACTACCCGGCACCGTCTCGCACCCACTCCCCAAATTCGCCTGGAATATCTCGGGGAGGTCCGAGAGGCCTTTACTCCCACCGTCGGATATGGTAACGGCGGCGCAGTTCATGTACATTTCTCTGTTGCCAAGGTTATTGAACCAAGTCCTATCATAGACCAAATTAGTAAACGTCGCATTAAAAAATAATAGTAATTTTGCGCAGGGAAGGGAGAAACCCACCAAGCGAAAAGGGCAACCCCACTCTTCGCCTCCTTCGGCACCACGAATTCGAAAGCCTTTCCAACCGCCGGACACCCGCCCACATAACTCCTCACGACCCGGAACGTCTTCCCCCCGTCCTCGCTGATGGACGCCTGACAGCTCCCGCCGCCGTGCACCGCCGTGCCGCTGAGTGTGAAGTTCTGCGTCGATCCCGCCGCCCAAGTCGCCACGGACTTTCCGGCTGGCGTGCCGAGGAGCTTGTGGTGGCCTTTGCAGGGGAATTGTGCGGCGCTGATGGGAGAGTTGTAGCTGAAGTCTGCTGTGCCTGGGTTCGTGTTGGGGTTGTTGGGGTGGTTAAGGGGCGCAGGGTACTTTAGGTCCATATGCGCTGAGGCGAGGGGGAGGAGGAGGAGGAGGGTGGAGAGGGTATGCATCTTTGTGAAAGTGAGCAGAGTAGAGCAAAAGCAAAGTAAAGCAAACAAGAATAAGTGAAGCGAAAGGAAATGCTGTGCAAGTGTATATATATATCTAAATGTCAAAAAGAAAATATATTATCGAACTGTATGTAATTGATCAATCATATCGCAGAACCAGTTTCCCGACGAAGACGGAAAGCTCTTATAACCCCCCCGAACGACCTCGAACAATCACTTTGAAACACAAGTTTCTCTAAACCGCCGAAACAAACACCTTCGCGAACAAACCCGTAGACTTGTTCACCATCGCTCACTCGGGCGCTTGTTCTCTTCCCATCCGGGCAGTTTCAGAATTCGAGTGATACCCGATGCTCATGTCTCACTTTATTTAGCAACATGCGTGGAATGGGAGAGGGGGGAGGAAGCTTCTTTGTTTGTCGTCGTTGTTTGACAGGGGACAGTGGGTGTGGAGAGCGAAAAAAGAATCGCGCGACTCGTCATCACGGTACCGATTCGCATTGCCATTTCCGTGACTTGGTGATATATACACTATGATAGATGTTTGTCCGTTTCACAGCGCGGTTCGTTTTGTCATCTGCCCGCCTGGTTTCGACATGTTTTAGGTGGGGGTTTGAACTAAGTGTGGCACAATCTCGCTTCGTCTACCCCGCAAACTAACTTAACTTACCGGTGGTCTAGACATGTGGGAAAGTTTTGGAGGAAACCTGTTTTGGGTTGGTTGCTCATGGCGCTGTTTCTGGTCTACTGTGCTCTGTTACTCGTACCTCCTGCTGGTATGTTACGGAACGGTACGGTATGCTCACGGTAAGATGGGGCTGCAGAAAAATCGACTCTGGAATGATGATGACCATTCATTCCATGTTACCGCCAGCGAAGACGAGGAAAGATAGAGGGAATTAATCCCGATCGGGATAAAAAAAAAAAAAAAAAAAACCTCGTCTAATCGCTTACTTTCTTGGCCATCCGGGGTTTTCCTGTCGCCGCCTTGTGATGACCTCAGAAGAGAAGAAAAGAAGAAAACAAAGCGGCGCTTATACGGTTACTGTGCTGTCCTGTCCTGTACTCCAGTCGCACGTGTTAACGAGACGCAAGCAGACGCAGAACAGGCTGATCAATCTCACACTTCGCACGAGTACCGTACAGGTAACACTGCGTCGGGAAAATCCATAACCTGAGGAAATTTTGAGAAGTGGGAATCCGAGAGATCCATCACGGCTCTGCAGGATGTGGTGAATGCCGTTGTTGCGGTGGGACAAGGTTGGATTGGAGGAGAGCCATGCTTTCCCACATGACATGTGTTCGCATCGGTTCGAAAAATGCCAACCTGTTCTGCAAACGGAGGTTTTAGACGGATGCGGTGCCTCGACGGCTATCCGCCATCGGTAAGATTGAGGAGATATATGCAAGTAGTGTATCTGTATTATCGTAGAAGAGGAGCTTTAGGCCTTTTCTGGCCTACCGTACATACGGAATACGAGGCTGGTGACGGGAATGGTGAGCAGAAGGGCATGTAATAACCCAAAGCATGCTGCTGTACTTTACGCTTTCAATTTGATACATTCTGAAGCTGTAAAAAAAAATTTAAAATTTCATGGAATGACCGGGAATTCTTTTCAAATATCTCCGCAAGCGCTCATAGATTATTATTAAAAAATTCCTGAGATACTTTAGCATGCAATGTTGTACTTGTAAGGTTGAAGTTGAAAATAGCGCCAAGCCTGTCATTTCCCATACAAAATCATCGGAAATTTCGCCAAGACCAATGTACCAACCGTAACTCTCTCGATAATTCTTCAGCCAGCGCATACAGAGGCTTCTAAAGGGCTGGAAAGTAAAATCTAGGGAATTTTTTTATATATAGATCACTGGATCACTGGTTGGAAGGTGGTGAATATGGCTGTTTCGGTGGAAAACCCGTACACTGCTCGTCATTTTTGACGCCAGCCTCGTACTTACACGTCGTGCATGGCGTTGGCATCTATCTGGTCTTGGAAGATGCCCCCGCAGTCTTCAGAGCCTAATTTCTACTGTAGGATATGGTACTGCTTCTGCTGTGGTATTGGTCAAGACAACTTAAACACGGTCCCGGGATGGGATTGTGATTTGCCATTCTCTTAACACTGCACCATACACCGGGGCGTCGGAGCTATCTCACGACAGGAACTCGGTTAGGGCATAGTGAGTGAAGAACAATGTCATTGAGTAATAATACTGCGTGAATAGTTACTGCGCCACCGGTATCAACAAATCGACAACCAACCAGCCAACTTGGACAACCAAACTCCAAGTTTCAAAATCCAATCCGATACCCATCGCCATTCACTCGTGGTTAAAATCACCCCTCCTTAAGCGGTGTGGCATGCCCCCTCTTCTCTTCCAATTCCTTCTTCTTCTCCGTGTCCTTCGCAATAAAAAGACTCAAGATTGTCGTGTTCAAGAACAAAACCCTACTCACCGCCCATCCATTCGTCAGTCCTTCCTTCCTCCGGACAAAGCGATACAAGGCAGATCACTCACGTTTGAATAACAGTCAACCCAACCAGCAACCTCACGAGCCCGGTGTTCCTGGCGATGTGGTGGGGAGGGCCCAAAGGGCCTGGCGGATAGGAGAGTGTAGTCCTGAGAGGGGATATCCAGATGCGGTAGTTGTGCCTTAGCAGGATAGCGCTGGCGAGGTATCCGGCGAACATAGCGAGGTCAAAGAGGGCCGCTACGAGTTGCAGAGTGTAGCTGAGGAAGAAGACGGAGAGGATCGAGAAACCGGTTACCACTATGGCTAGGACTGACTGGGGGGTTTGGGTTAGGATTGGATGGAGGAGGAGGAGGGGGAGGAGGGGGGAAGAGGGACACACAAAGACTTCGGGAACTATGAGTTCCCGTGGGACGTGCACGCCGTAGCGGTGGAATTGGTGGATCATGTAGGAGAGGACCCCTACGAGGATTATGGCGAAGAAGAGCTGGAAGAGGCGCATTATCCAGGTGCAAGCCTTCATACCTTTTGCCATTGTTGCTTTTCTTTTTTCCTTTTCTTTTCTTTGAAGGGTTTGAAAAGGTAAAGGGTTGAGCAAGTTGGTATTCTTGGTTGGTTGGATGCGATGGATACAAGCAACGATGTATTAGTAGGGCTGGTGGTGAGCAGGTGTAGCGGTCCTCGCAGCGGTACTGTATGTCTGTATGTCTCCCACGATGCCAATGCGCAAAGTCCCCTCCTCCCTCCCCCGTTTCTTATATCACTCCCCCTCGACGATAGCTAGGTTAGCCCAGACGCGTATGGTACGAGTAAAACGGTTTACATCATACCCACGCACCCAGTGCTACCACATCCTGCTTGGCTCACAATTAACTACTCGTAGTATCATAGAAAGGAAGAAAAGACGCACGTTCAATCCACACTTAAGCATTCAGGCGTCGCGGAAATCAGGAAATCCTCATTTGCTTGTGACAATTTAATTGAGTAGCCACAGTGGCACGTGCCAAGCCACTTGGGGGGTGGGGGGGGTAATTGGTCCAATCATCTGCTAGTGCATCCGGCAAGGCTTTCCGTGACGCAAAGTTTTTCAAATGTCGTTATCTTTTCTTAGGAAGTGTTGCCAAATTATGGCACGACTCTCAAGCAAAGATCGAGAGATTGGTTTTCTAGTTTTACTTGTTTTAGGGAAGGTTTGAAGGTTAGAGGCTTGAAGCTTGGCTCTGGATAAAGAGCTTGGGAGCATAAGCGTGTAACGGGTTTGGGTTAGGCAGGATTACCAGTTGCAGTGGGTCCTCTGTTTATCCCTGCTGTACCAGTACGGGTTAGTTTTCCATGTAAATCAATGGTCTAGGCACCTCTCCGGCAACAAAGAATGAGAATGAGCTTCAAATGTCAGGCCACAGGAATTGTTCCGAGGAGGACAGAAAGTATAACGGGGGAATTAAAATCCACGCCAAGACCACTAAGGGGGGGATGTTCGGCGCCGCATGCGATTCGATTTCAAAGCGCGATTTGTAAAATCACGATTTAGAACTGGCCAATCACGACACGCAAATCTACTGACATAATTCTCTTTGTGCGTTGTGATTGGTCGATTCCAAATCATGATTGGCTAATCGCGATTTGAAACCAAATTATGGGCACGCCAAACACCCCCAATTTGTATGGGATTTTGAATTGCGACGAAAGGGGCCAAATTGATGTCCCCCAAATCAATATTTGAAACTATCAATAAAATACGATTCCGAACCTCTGCGCTCTCGGAATGGGCCCTTTGCACATTCTACTCGACCCGTTAGGGCCCTTATTTTCACGCTTGGATGGTAATCAGGTAATGGATTGCCGAAGTGCCAGCCGAGCTCACGCCCCCCCCCAAACTTTGAGTCTCAGCACGATAATGATAGCAATGCCTCGCATTTCACGAGAATTACGCTGGATAATTCGGTGCGACACTTGGAATTGTGAAGTTGTTGTAGAGCAGGAGTAGAGTGTTTGTATCAAGTACCCTACCTGGCCAACTTTTCCTATCCGGTGTACGAGTAGACGAAAATGCGAGGTACACATGCTACCGGTATTCTAATCATGATTAGAGTTTTACTAGTAGTCATGGTGGTGACAGCCATGGTTGCGAGTGCCGTCTGAACCGGGTAGGAAGCAGATCTCGTGGTCAAATTACGGCGATACTCCTAAAACCCCATGTGGCCGGCGATCTGCCACGCCATGAGATCAAAATCAAGGCTTTCCGATACCACCATTTCCTTCGCTCTGCATCTCCCGCACTTTCCCCTCTTCAGTGACCCCCTCTTTCTCGCACAGTCCCGGCCTTCCTCTTTCTCTCCGCCATCCCCTTCTCAACTGAATCAAACCCATTAAACCCTCCCGTAAACCTCCTTTTCAGCCTCAAGATGATATCTGCCCCGCCCTCGACATCCCCGAACGAACCTCCGGTATCCTCCTGTAACCCTCCGCTCTCTTTCTCCGCTTCAGCCGCACCCATAACTAATGCCCTTCTATTTAGCAGGTTGGAGGAGCGTACCGCGTGGATGTGACTCTCGGTCCTTATGTACGCCAGGTGCGGGAACCTGCTCTCTGACGCTTGAACTGTGATCCTGGTGCTGGGAATCTTAAGCGGTGATGCGGACAGCAGTGAGGAGCCAGCGTTCGTGGACGAGAAGATTACGTGTGCACGGGGTACGGGCATCTTGGTGGTTCGGTCGTGCTAACAAGTTGCATAAGCCCCGTAAACGGTAGAAAGAGGGCGGAGGGGAAATACTCGGACAATCCGGAACATGTCTATTTTTCCGAACTTTTCTAGCGCTTTGTAGATCCGTTGGGATTCGGCGATGTTTCGCGGGGGCGGGATTAGCTGGAGGAAGATGCTGTTGAGGGGGTTTGCCGGGAAGGGTGCCTTCATTTTATTGTGCCGTTCGTTGGAATTGGGGAATCGAGGCGGATTGAATTGGATCAGTGGGGTTCTGGGAGGTTGTGGTGGTGAGCATGATATGGTGGGCGGGATGGGAACTTGGTGGGGTAAATCGCGCGTTGGCAACCGCTGAGTATCGGTGTCGGGAAAAAAAAAGAAAGGTTAGGGTTTTCAAAGATTCTCCGGTCGCGCCATCCCCTATCACTCGGACGATCTGTTGGATTTAGTGTTTATCAGATGTATGATATCATAATATGATATCATACGGTGTTTTGCCACTTGTTTCCCAACTAGTAGTCTCGTTTCACACTTGGTTTCTCCACCGCCAGTCTTTCCTTCCCTTCTCCAGTCGTCGTTAGACTACGAGTACCCTTGAATTTTCTCATCTTTTCTTCATCGAGGTCATAGCTTCATAGCCATATCCTTTTCAAATATGATATTCCCCTTTTCCCATCACTTGTCGCTCTTCGCCCCTCTCTTGTCTTCTCTCTTTCCGAAGGGTTTCACATGATGCCAACTTTGGCTTTTCTTTCGGGGGTTTCTCTCATTCGCGTTTCTGCCGTTTCTGGGCTCAGAGATTTAAACCCACTCCTGTGCCGGCAGTGTATAATCAAGCTTCTTTCTCTCTTTCTCCGGTGACCAACAACTGCATGGTCAGTGATACTCCAAATTCACAGGTATGATACATAGTCAAGCTGCAAAATAATCCTTAACTTGCTGGAAAATACCTCCCCGGGCACGCGTAAGCAGACTGTAAATACGCGCAGTATAATCTGTTTAGTTGCCCAGCAGTAACTTATAGAACGTGATCGCAACACTAAAATTCAACTACAAAGAAACCAGTATCATACTAGGACTCGAAGATGAGAGCTGGAGGAAGGGGTGGTTTATAATGAAGGTGCTTACCTTTTGATTCTGATATGGAATAAATATAGATACGCAATCGGGGTCTTTTATATGCCTTTTGTTAGGGGTATCGAAACAGATCGTGAGTTCTCTATGGTAATATATCGTTTGGGGGTGGTGCTAGTAAATTTATGTCCTCGTTGGGTAAGGTGTAACTCGTCTGGTATATATGATGCGTAAATTGAGCAGAAAAACAAGCTTCTCCAAAGCCAGGAGGAATATTGAATGCCATTTCAGGCTCTTCGTAAAAACGCCGGTTTGGGGTGAGCTAGTAAAGTGTGCTGTGGTCATATTGTCAACTCAGACTGAGATATCACACTTGGTATCGTATGAAGAAATATGCATGTGCCAAGAGAGAATATCTCAAAGTCCTTGAAGGTCAGAAGTCGGGTGGGGAGAGGATGCCATTTGCTCTCGGATTACTTAAGTCTATGGAGACGTTAGTTAGGTTTTTCTATACTCTATCAAAAATTCCTTCGCAAGTGCGCAAGAGGAAAGGTAATCGAAAAGGACCAACCATTGTCGCAGTACTCTTCTCGGAAGTTTTCTTCACCGTCTTGAGAGCAGATAGACCTTTTAGTTGCCTTCCGCATTTTATGACTTTTCTCAATCGTCGTCTGACGGGAAAAGGAGTGGGGCCAAACATCCCTTATATAAATATATACCTTTCCAGGATGGCCATCCCCACGAACACTCAGCAGAGTAGCCATCTCTACTGACCTCGCAGGAGCTCAACGAAAAAAAGTAGGTAAAGCCCGGACATGCAACTGGGGGTACTGCGAAGGAACAAAAGAAACATAACCACTTTTACGCACCCACGGGACTGCCCAGAGACAGCAGACATGCGCCCGGTGGGGTTCATATCCCGCACACCTCCAACCCGCCGGGGAATCAAAGATATCCTCGAAAGCGAGCGAATCTGTCCAAAATAATGAGAGCGCAGGGGTGAGGAGTAAGAGCTGATTTGTATATGGCTAACGGGGTGTTGCAGCGAATGCCCGGAGGACGGCGTTTTTTCGGCCGGCACGCTTTCTCATCCGACGGGCGATACACCTCTGTGCTGAGCGGAAAATCCGAATACACAATCCTCGTCTCCGTAGAGGCTTCGCGGGATTCTTAGAAATGGTTTGACGATTATCACCCACGCACCCAAATGCTCGGGGTCCTTAAGGCAAACGCTGAACTGCAGATCGTTCAGGATTGCCGGACATCACTTCACGGGACTTGGTGATTTCTGTGAATGCCTTTCGGAAATTT
Organism: Tuber indicum; assembly: GCA_006112555.1. Classification (NCBI taxonomy): domain Eukaryota; kingdom Fungi; phylum Ascomycota; class Pezizomycetes; order Pezizales; family Tuberaceae; genus Tuber; species Tuber indicum. Next base: position 183,262 of record VBSK01000105.1, read on the forward strand.
ACCTTTTCCTAACTTCCCGTTCCACCGCACCCATGCTTAGGCTCACCCGCCTTCGTGGGTTTTGGCTGGTCGATCTTGTGAGCTCTGGATGAAGATGTTGGCACTGTATTCCCGCTCCCCGCTCGCCCCGACGCCGCTTCGCGGAACACATCTCCGGAAGTTTATCCATCATCTGTCTCCAGTAGTGTCCTAAAATACTACTACTAATGAATAGAACCCAAGCTTCGGATCGAACGATAATCTGTGATCCTACCTATTTCACTATCCCCTTTCTCCCAAGGTGGGGTCTTTCTACTGATAACTTCTATAAGCTTGTTCTTATCAAGCCACAGAAGAAGAAAAGGTCAGAGTTAAGCATACCCAACTAACTTACCCCCTCACGATTCGAACCCCCCAAGCCCTCCCAGCAAAAAACACTATGATATGATACTACGATAGTCTACTTCCACCCCCTCCATCCCGGCACGTGCCCAAAACAAGAATGCAAGAGTAAAAAAAAGAAGAGTTCAGCAACCGGGATTCCCACATGGTCACCCACTGCAGTACTAACCGGTCGATACGATGCTTGTTTACAGCAGAGCGGACGGGATGCGAAATTTTCATCGTTCTATGGCCGAACACAACCGCACTTTCTTACCCGGGACCTTGTTCGCACACGGTTGGTCGATTAGTACCGTCTGGCTAGCTTCTAGCTCTCGGAAATTTCTAGGGCAGGTTGCCAACAGGGGGCGAAAGTCAGACAAATATAATCACTAGCTGCGCTGGGCATGCGAATTTAAAGGAGCATGGCCTGATATCCCCCTCGGGTAGGTAGACGAATCCTCCATGCTTATTGACGCCTGCTGTCCCTTATCGGGCCATTTTTTTCTGGGGTGTAGAGATACCGCTGTGACGGGCGCATTCAATTTCCTGCTACGGCCAGATCCGCACCCGTTACATCTGCTATCACTCGGATCCAGCCCACAAACGCATCTCTCCCAATCCCGAATCCAAACAGCGAGTGATACTTCATGAACAAATCCACCTACGGTATGGTAAAAAAGCGGGAGCAATTCAAAGAGAGTGGAAACACGGCAGGTGGAACCAGCCTTCCTCCCGAGAACGCGGTCGAGAGCAACCGCGATCCGTGCAACCCGCTAAGCCAGCGTGAACACCCCCCAAAACCACAAATGGAGCTTCCGAAACCCGCTCGTGCCAGGAACCATCTGACAAATCTCATCGGGGATTTTTTCCATTTCCCGTCCTCCCCCAATTCGAACTAAAATTCGAGATTGGTGAGAATGCTCCCGCTGCCCTGCATATATCGAACCGGCCACCGGGGATTTTGAGAGGGAATTAGGCGTCCCGGTTCCTGCGCCTTCATGAGAGAAAGAGGTCTGGCTCGCTTGAATGTGGTTTTGCGAGGGGAGATTGGCAGGTGCTTTACAGACATGTAGAACTCATGTGAGAGGGGCTTGGAGAGGTGAGCGGTGGGATACCCCCTCTGAGGGGAATTCCCTGACGTTTCGGTCTTGAAGGTCAAATCAGATGAGTCTGTCAGGGATGAAGTAAATGGGCTGCTCTCTACAACACGAGCAGTAAGTAATTCAAAAAGAACAGGTGCTATCATAATATAAGAACTACTGCTCGGAAAGCCAAGGTATCCTCAAGGAGTTTAAGCACTAGGGCTGAACCTAGACCCGATTGCTATGATATTTCCAACGGGGTATGAGGGGGGAGATGAGAATAACTTGACTAGTGCACAATGCATGAGTGGGATTTCCTATAATACCTCACGGGAATATCCGACTAGGATCCCGAGTATGTAGCCACATTTTCGTTTTTACCATGTCATCGCGTCTGAGCCCCCAAACGCAAGAATGGATATCGGGTTCGTGGTGATGGGAAGTCTGCGGAAAGATGATATTACTCTATAGCTTAACCTTTTCCCTCCCCACGACTCACGCGCCCCCGCCCCCGACCGCGAGCGGTGCATTGCATCCAAATAAATACTGCCGAACTCACCCTCTACGGTGCTCCCCTGGAAAAAAACAGTTTTCAAAGGTTTCGGCGATATCTAATTTAAATACTATTCACACCTTCATCTCTACTTTTTTTTAAAAAAACACACATCCTAGTTTAGGAAACAAGTATTGAATCTGAATTCACGGCGTAGATTCCCTCCTACCCATCTCGATGGCACTCTGTTTTTCACCGGCCGGACACCCACCTCCACCTCCAACCTTCCACATCCGGCCGACCCACACGAAGAGGAAAACAATCCACATTCCGAGCGCAGTACAGGCCAGGCGCTTCATAACCCAGCGGCGGCTCGACAGCACTCGAGTCACAAACTATACTCTGTGCGCCAAAGCTTCGACATGCCAAGCTTAACGCACCGAGCCTTCCAGAAGGACGTACCGCATGAAAAGCTTTCTTACCCGAAAATCCCAGGTTTGGAGGCGAAACTGCGTGGGTTTCGCTCATAGGCTGCCACCGGACTGGAATAATCCTGCGGGAAATGATAGTAAAAGATGGAAAGCTGCTATAAGGTTTCGTGGGTTCTGACGTCACTTTGATCGATGTTTCGGTGTTTCGATGCTCTAGAGGTGTTACAGACTATAGCAGTGCGAGGGAGGATGGGATATATGAGAATACTGTCAGTTTTCAGCGGTGAGTTCCGCAAGGTTAGAGGGTTGGCTCATTGTATCTTGGCTAAGTTTGAGCGATGTCTGTTAGTCAGTCGGTGAGATGAGGTGAATGGAGGGTCGGCACTAGTGAGCCTTGGGGGGGTCGATTCGTTGAATTCGGGGAGCTCAGAAGTGCAGGAGTGCTTAGTGGGTTGAAGTGGGAAATTGTTATTAGGATGTGGACACGAGTGAGATTGTGTGTATTTGAGCAGCTGGTCATGACTGTGAGGGCGGGTTTGTGAACGTTTGGGTAGGGTGCGCTGAGTGTGGCTCGAAGTCTGCATGATTCAGGATGTGCCTCGGCAGGGTGTGCGCGATATATATCCTTAGCAGCGGTGACGCGTTGCGAGACAAGGGCTGCAGTGTAAGTGTAACGGCTCGATTGGGTGGTGGGCATCGTGACCCTTGATTCTGCACTACACAATTTCTGTATTTCCCACTAAAGCAGCGGTGCTAACCGCCGACTCCCTTCCACCTTTCCTTCCTCTACCCCCCTTCCCTATCGTATCACGATCGGATAGTCATTGGATGCCTGACCAGATGCTTTTCCCCACCTCATCTCTCTTCAACCCTGCTAACCCACCCCACCCCCCCATCCCCTGCATTGGCAAATGCGCAATACCCCCAAGCGCCCCAACCCTGCATAGGCAAGCCAGCCCCACCTGACGATCCCCGCTCCAGCCTGACGGCAGACCTCATCTCACCGAACCGAACTGCTCACCTCATCTGAATCAGTAGATCTCCATCCGTATTGCGGAACCCAATGCATGTTCCCTCTAGATGCACATTCTGCCCCTCTTCCTAGCCTAGCGTACAGTCCCAGAGGTGAATAATAGCCGCGGGGTCAGGCGCTAACCGGGCTGGGAGGAGGCGGCGAGTGACCATTTATGAATGAACAGGAAAGGTTGTTTGTCGGGAGCGGTTGCCCATGTTGGAGAGGAACCGGAACCGGATCGAGCATCTCAGTCCGGTTCGGAAGAGTTCCAATTTCGAGGCTCGAGATGCATGCGCGGGACTTTGGGAGTTGGGAATAATCTCACCTGGCCCAGGGCAAGGCAGCAGGCGAGCAAAGGGCGGTCTTCAGGCGAGCCTTGTAAGTAAGATGAAAGTGCATTGTGACCGGGGTGAAGTAAAGTAAGGTTCTCCGCTGTTAGCCTTAGTCGGCAATCTGACGCCCGAAATCCCTGTCTTGCACCGCCAATCCATACCTTATCGAAAGTCTTTTAGATAACCTCAGGCTAGAGCCTGATACCACACCCTATCGTGCTGTAGCATCGGTTGGTCGTATCGTATAGGCGGGGCGCGACGCCCTGCCGTGCCCGAAGCGTTCCCGGGGAATCCATGCACTGGGGAAAGTGAAGCAGACCCACAATAGAGTTTCCACCACCGCCACCACCGAATCCACGCGCGCGCCGGCGTGCCCTCGCGGAATTCCAAGCATTCTTATACCATATCCGCGATCTGCGCTTGTATGATAGCATTTTAATCATGATAGACGCTCAATTCCCACCGCGGCGAAAACATCGCAGCGATCAATGTGAATTTCGTGGGTTAATCACATCACATCTGAACATCCCCGCCCCGCCCCGCCCCGCCCCTTCTTCGCCTCCTTGCCGATCGGACGCGTAGGTGATCGTCGGAACGGCCAACCGCATTTTTGAAAAACGGGAACAACCCCGCCGTGCTCTCCGCTATACCGGCGAATAAATGAATAAATGAAAGCACAAGGCGCGTCATACTCGCCACTCGCCCTCTCGTCGCCGATAGTCTAGCCTCGATGGCGGAAGTGCGATGAAGGGAGCAGGGAAAAAAAGAAAAAAAAGGCAGGGCACCAAAAACGGTGTGCAGACCACACATAGTCTACTTGTCTACTTGTAACCCTGAGGAATTCCACGTTTAACCTCGTCTCCCCCCGCCGGCAAATGTTATGTATGATATTCGCATGGTGGATCAATTTTTCCTGTTTACAATTCATCCCATTCCAATGCAACTCATCAAATGCCGTACCCGGGTTGAACAAGAGTGAGAATGCTACTATCACGGAGTGAACAAAAAAAAAAAAAAAAAAAAAAACGCACAATTCAATCGGACATAACATAACATCCCATCCTTGCGATGAAGAAGTGTACGGTACGGTACTCGAGTAATACAGTATACCGTTACGAGTACTCGAGTAGCTGGGGAGGAGAAGAAGAAAAAAAAAAAACCATGCAAGCCATTCACTCCTGAAGATAACCTCCACCTGCATCCAATCCACTTTATGGTCCGCAACGTGACACAAAGACCCATATCAGGAAGTCAAACTCGATAAACGAGCAAGATCTACAAAGTGTGCCCTTTTTCGCGACGAAAAAAACTACCGTCGCTCATTTCAGATTTTTGAGGCTGCGACTTACAAGTACTAGTACTCGAGTATGCAACAACGATATTCGGTACATATCGGTGGTGGTGGAGAACAACAGGGGGGGGGGGTGAGTTTTACCGATAAATCATAGTCCCACGGTAGTTCGTTATCATATCATACAACTGCCCGTTTTGCCCCCTCATACCATACTTGCTTGCCCTACCGTGAGTGCGAGTTATTATACAGTACCCAACGAAGGATCGTCAGACTAGCTTTGGGGGATCCAGCTATTTTTCCCCCCTTTTCTCCCTTCGGATCGGTGGCTCTGCCGGACCTTCCGTGGAGGGAGGAGGTTTTTTTTCTGGAAGGAAGAAAGCACTCTGTCATCGTAGGTTTGGGGTCGACTGGCCCTGCCTTTTCTTTTCTTTTCTTTTCTTTTTTTTGGTTTGGAGTGCTGAGTGGACGGATAGGTGGATGGATGGATGTTGATGATGGATGGTCCTAGGGAAGCGGGGGAATAGGAAAGGGGCTCTCACTTTTTTCTTTGGACTTGAGTTTGTCTTTATTGGTAGGGGTATGATGTTTGATAATATTTACATGACATTGTATAGAGGAAGAGGGGAAAAAGAAAGTTCGCGATAGCATGATGATTCAATAAAGGTATATTTTCACTTTGCAAAACTCTTCAACTTAATTTTTATTCCCGAGAGATGATGACAAAGGAGAAAAGGAAAAAAGGAAAAAAAATGAGCAAAAATGACTCCCACCCCATCCAACCCTCTAAAAAACTCCCTGCCTTAAAAGCAATAGCAAAAGCAAAACCCAAGCGAAGATGAGTGAAAAGAAAAAAAGCAAAACGCCTTAAGTAAGCTCCCTCCGCCCCAGCCACCCGCAATGTATATGGTATGATAAACTGGAATAAATATAGAGTGAAGGGTGGAAAAAAAATAAAAAAATAACAAGAATAAGAAACCCCGCTCCGAGAGTGTAGTTGCGGTGCTAGTAGTTGGTAATAATATGAAAGGGAAAAAGATCAGAAGAATGTATTGCAGGTAATGCAACGTAAAGAAGAAGAAGATGCGCCCGCATATTTATCATGTCAATGCTCGGATATCGACCGACCGATCAAGACGAGAGAAGGAAAGAGAGAGAGAGAGAGAGAGAACTACTCCGACTCCCCCACACTCCCCCCCCTAAAGTTCTTCCTGGTCCTCTTCTTCCCAACCCCACCCACAACACCCTTCCTCTTCCCCACCCCGGTACCTCCGCCAGAGCACTTCTCGCTAATACTCCCCTTCCCGCACTTCTTCGCAACAAGCGCCCCCGCGGAGTTGGGCAAGGACATCCTCCGCCCGCCCCTCCCAACTTTTGAGCCATCCGCCCCATCACCCAAGCCTCCGAAGCTCCCGCCCCGGGATACGACGTCGCTGACCAGTCTCTCCAGGCAGCGCATCTGCGCGTCCGTCGTCTGTAATCGTGCTAGGATTTGTCGCTGGAAGCGCACGCATGGCTGCGCGTCCGCGCTTGGAGTCGTCGGCGAGGAGACTGCACTGTGTGGTGGGGACGGGATGAGGGCTTGTGGTGGTGGTGGGGTTATGGATAAGAGGGTCAGGTGTGCCGAGAGGGATTTTGGTGGTGGAGAGTCATAGGGGCTCAGCGGGGGGGTTGTGGGTCGGTGGTAGAAGGGCGGCGGAGGTGATTTTGTGAAAGAGAAGTTTTCGAACATCGCGTCAAGTCAACTGATTTGTGTGAGGAGAGAAGGAGCGGTGGATTTCCTCGTATTTAGTCTGTGCTCGAATGTTGTTTGTTTTCTTGTTCCCCTTTTCGCTTTGTGGTTTATTGGTAGAGCGGTAGATTAGCAGCGGTGTCTTCTCCTTTATTTTTATCTTGACTTGTTTTGCGTTGTGATGATGATGATGATGGGCGATGAGGAGGGGGGGAACTCTAGTTTAAGTATCCGCAATCAGGGGTGAGTATAGTAATTGCCACCATCCACCACCATCCACCCCTACCCTGCCCGTTTGGTTTAAAAATGGTTAGTGGAGGGGTGGTGTGGATCGCAGGGGAGGGGGAGGTGTGTGCACGGTGGAGGGGTGCGGAACATCCTCAGGACGGTAATGTAATGTGTGTCCGCCCGTGTCCGTGTCCGTGTCCGTGTCCGTGTGGGTGGGTTCTTCTTTTGTTGCTGGAATGAGTGAGTGGGTGGGACAAGGCCAAGAGGATTGATGAATGTGGAGCACCCGGGTTCTTTCGAGTCATGATTCAGCTGCTGGATGACGTTGGGGATTGGCCCGTGGCGCGGATTGCGCCTCTTCTGGGCGCATCGTGAGGCGCTTTAAAAGCGAATGACTTCCTTTGTCAAGTGAGAAGCTCCTCACTTCTTCCTGGTATCATACCATGCCGGGTTTATGGTAACTGTGAGAGCTATAACAAGCATCTTCTCCTCTCCAAAACTCCCTTTGAATTCTCACGGAAACACTCAGACCATGTTCCCTTCCTTCCAGAATGCCCCGCTAGAAAATTCCCTCGCTCCCGGTGGCGGCAAAAGGATAAACCTCTCAAAAGCCACGTCTACCTCTTCACGTGTCCAACGTGGCAATTCTCGAATCCTTCCTATTTAGTGCTAGTAGCACCAATTTATCTCCTCATCCATCCGACAACGCGACAGGCGCTCTCATCGAGACGGTTTGCTCCTTCACCATCTACTCGAGTACTCGCGCTCACCCCACAACTGCAAACGTGTTCTCCTTCATTTCGACCGTTCAACAATCAGAGACAAGGAGGAGGAGGAGGAGGAGAGAGCAAAAAAGAATCCCGAAGACGACCATCTTCCCCGCTAGCATCGTTTCATTTTGACGCTCGGGCCCATTCCAATATTCTCACTTTCCCGGTATGACTGGACTTGAAACGGGCCTCCGTCCGGGATTTTCTGTCAGGGTGGATGGAGGAGGAGGGGTCGCCCTTCCCGGACCCTTATCATTCTAATTAAGTGGAACAAGGTTCAGGATTATTAGACTTTTTAGACAAACAGCGGTTCCCCAGCATAAGCAAATAGGAGAGGAAGTCAGTGACAGCAAACATGGTGTAGCATAACCTTGGTCGAGTTCGCTGACGACCATTGATTGATTGACTTGGATCGGATAAAGTTACGTCCCTGGGGGGAGCGCTGACAGCCAACTAGCCTCCAGAGACTCACCTCACCCAAATACCGTAATGGACACCCGAACTTCTCCGCTTTACTGTATTGCAGAATCTTCCAGCAAGTCATCCCGGGGTCACAGGGCGAAATTCCAGTCGCCTGGACATTTCATCGGTGGAAATCGTGGTACACTACTAATAACGGCGTAGTCCGGCTTCCCTCCGGAAAACCTGTAAAGTCGGCAAGTGATAACTCGCGCCGGCTATCAATTCGACCGCGAATGGCTCATTCGGTGCAGAGAAGGAAGGAGCTCGGATTTGCTCTCTAATCAACTGAAGATTTCTCGCGCTCTAGAGTGGCTTTCCGTTGTCCGGCGATATTCATCCCATACAATGTGTAAATTGTCCGATGCGCTCTTGCACAGTACAGATAGTTTCGTTAAGGCCGATCTTTTTTTAGGAAAGTAGATTACCGAGATCTAGATCCTCCGAACCTCAGGCGGTGGTGCCAACTGGTAGCCCTAACCCTGGTCGGGTTTTGTATTGGGCCCCCGGGTGCGTGCGGGAGGAAAGTGGCATTATTGGCTCGCGGGTGAATGCCTTGTTGTCTAATGTTTGGATGGAAGGTTTTGGGTTTTGGTGGGTGTTCGTTGTCCATCCATGGCATTCGCTGGAGGTTGTCCATTTCTCGTGGATATGGTGAGTTGGACGGAACAACATGCTCACTGGTAGCGCGCCATCAAAAAACCTCTGGGGGGGCGATATACCGGCGTGTCGACGAACCATCTTTCGAGGATAATACAAGTATTGTGATGGCGTTTTTCGAAATCTCAAGCCCATGGGGATCGCGCCCGACCCAACCATGATAGTTTATTACCAAAAGGAAAAGCACCCTCAACCGCAAACACGACTGTCACGCTATGCTCAAAACTGATTTACACAAATCTCTGATAGCCCTAAATATTTGACTCGGCATCCATTCCAGGAAAACCGGAGGCATGGAGTCATCGAGACTCACTCGCCTTGACCATAACCGCAATCCCCCACAACCCTCTAATCTAATCCGACAACATTGAGCCTCAAACTCCCCAGAAGAGTGGCGGACTGTGGATACCATTTATTGACCACACACCTACCCTGTTTGTTGTTGGTGGAACCGTTGCAACGGTCGCGAGGCGTTTCCCCCGAATGGTAGTGTAATGGGATGGGTTGCTCCGCCCCCGGGGCGGCTAACCGCTGCGATCAGAGAGTGACAATGGACCCTCACGACATTCACAAAATGATGCTCGACAGCGGTAGTACCACAAGGAAGTAAGATGGGTTCTCCGATTCTCACCAGAGTGGCTGAAGGGGTATAATTAGAATCATCTTTCTTCACCACAACTGGTTTGACGGGGCCCGCGGGTTCGGATGGTGGAAATTAGTGGAAAGAAGTTTTTTAAAGTTTTTAGAAGGTATTGGCGACAAATAAGGTTGCGCACCAGTCAGACCAGAGTGCGTCTTTCAGCCTTAGGCAGCGATTGATTGATTGATTGATTGAATTTTTATTTTATTTTTCTATTTGACGCGGAAGTGGGGAGAAGCTGTGCTTGTACAGTACTGTACTGTACTCGTATCAAGGAGTGATTGCCCTATGTTAGAGCGCTACGCGAGCGCTTTCTGGTTTATTCGCTGTAAAGTTGTGAATGGTTAGTTTTAGCTATCATATTGCCGGCCATTTTTCTTGGCTTCGAGGGGCTGTGATTGGATGCTTACCTATGATTGGAAAGACTGGCCTAACTTAGTGGTGAGCTTCCACAATCTTTTGAATCGAGTTCGACGACACGTGTGGCATGCCTGCCGTAAATGGATTATTTCTGGGGGGACCCTGCAGTAATCGTCCGGATGGGAATTCTTGCTCTCCATCATACCTCGACTGACTGCTGTAGAGGAGGAGGAGGAGGAGGGTCTGTTCGTTGCCGATATTGCCTGATCTCCGATAATTCCTCATCCCAAGCACAGCCAAGTTATTCGGCCACGCGGAGGCCGGAGGGGGAAAAAAAACCGATTAATTAATCGATCGTCTGACACCTTCTTTCGCGGCACCATCTGTTCCGACGGCTTCTCCGACTTGCCAATCTATCCATCAGATTTTGCGGGCGTTGTGGGGTAGGCTGTTCTAGGAGTGGTTGGCAAGAAGCTCTCTGCCCCCAGGGCTCCTTCCCCCGGTTTGGTAGGGATGGACGCATGTGGATTCGGCCACCTGCTCATATGTAAATGCTGTACTGCATGGTACTACTACCCTGCGACACCTGAGAGGGCCCTAGGTTCCCCAGCGCAGAGAATTAGTTAAGTAGGGGGTGTCTGAAGATTGGACCGTAGTGCTAGAGATGCCCGAAGTGGGAAAAACGGAAGAAAAGAGAGGGGACAAATAAAACAGTAATCCATAGCCTGAGATTTTTGCTCGTGCAGCTGGTAACTCGTACGCTTTGAGCAGCGGTCAAACCTGCCCTCTGAGTGGGTCATCCCACCTGAGCTCCGAAACTCCAAGTCTCACTTTGGACACAACACACCCTCGATCTTGTGCTGTCTTGACGGGACCGGGAACCCTTCTCGCACGATAGTAGAGATTGTAGTGCGATATTCGAGGCGAATACTAGGCTGGGAACCAAGGAATTTATCCCAATATTGCCCGGTTGCTCACATTTTTGGGGCGGTTAAGGAATCACATGTACTCATAGTCTATGTAGGACTCATGTACAGTACTGTACTGTACAAGACTAATAAGGCTGGAAGGGAATCAAGTAGGTTTCTTGGTTGGCTAAAATTCCTCGTGTATTTACCGGTCGATATTACCCCTGCTGGAGTAGTACTATATTCGGGATGAGATGGGTGCCCTACGGGAGTTGGGGGTAGCTTCTTCGCCAAAAAAAGTGCAAGATGGAGAGAATCTCGGGATTCACACCCCACCGCGCGGAAGAAGAGTGATGGCGGGAAACAAACTAAACTGTATTTGGACAAACCAGCGAAACGAAAAGGTGAACTCTAAACATTTTGGCACCAAGTTAAATTCTGCAACGCATTTAGACGCGGATCAACCCGGTGCGTTTTTTGCCCCATGGGATTTTCTGCACAGAAAGCATATCCTCCTAGCCGTCCTCGAGAATTTTGAGCCCAGGCTCTCAATATTGAGGCGAGGATCCCCGTGCCGGGCGCTAGAATAGTGATGGCACACCCTACACTGCTGCCTGACCATTCACTACCCATCACTAGTATGATACCAATTTCCTCTCCCCTACTATACCCTACTCTCGATCCCAACTCCACCAATCCACCCCCTCCCCTCCCCATCCAATCACAAACAAACCCTATCCTAACCATCCACGTTGGGCTCCCACTATGTTACTAGGAATTAATACAGCATTCAATACAAGCCGGCGGTAGCCTGGACCAGGGGGCGTTCACCAGCCGGGTTGGGCTGGGGCTTGCCCGGTGGTTTGGGGACAGCGGAGGTGAGGAAATGGGAGGGAAGAAAGGAAAAGAAAAGAAAGGAAAGGAAAAGAGAGGAAAAGAGATTGAAGCGATTGGGATAGTAGGGTTCACAATGTCACACAACACAGTATGATACTATGGGACACGTATCATGGATGTCCTACAGAAACACTACGACCAATTGCGTTGACAACTTTTGTGAAGCGGCCAATATGTTCTCCGTCCTGGATTTATGGAACGTCTCTGCGCCATGGCAATCAATAAGGAAGAAGGCCTCCCTCCCCTCAACACCTTACCACAGCGGTCTCCGGCACTATGCTACAGGTACAGTATGGCCGGTTACTGGTACCGCATATATCATACGAGTACGCTCCTGAGCCAAACGGAGTTTTTATGACAAGTTAAAAATTCAATCACATCTCCTGAACAAAACATGATCTTAGTATGATACCAAAAAGCTATCTGGCAATCTTTTAATTATGTCACCTTACGTACATGTGAAAAGGTCAGAAAAGAGGTAGAACTTACTAAGAAAAAGAAGTAGTCAGGTGTATTCATATTTTTCATTATCAAATTTGATGATAATATTATTATAATCATAGTATAAGACGACATCATTTGACAAAAGCCGAAAACACCTGACGATAAGGTGAGATCCACACAGCAGTGTAACGCCATCTCGCTCTACAGTATGAGAAAATAACATAGTAGCCCATGCCCAGGAGAGTGCTGATTAATCAAGCCCGTAATAGCCAAGCCGGATCCACAAAAATAACGTCCGCAATGGCGGTGGCTGACCATGTATTTGGAAGCATACGAGTATCATAAGTTGGCCTTTCTTTTCCTCTTCCGTATGATATAAGGTGTTTGGCGAACGTGATTTGGATTTCAAATGGTGATTTTGTGATTTGAAATCACCTTTTTATTTTTATTAATTTTTATTTTAAAAAAACCGATCAGAAATCGTATGTTACCCAGACTTGATCATGATTTGGATTTCAATTCAGGTGACTTAACATGTTATGGTATCATATAATCATTTTTTTCTTGGCTCCGAGATGAGAAATAGAAACGGTTGTCGCAACTGATTTTTTTATTAATAATATTATGATAATTATTCACAATGCCTTGAATACATGTTATCCAAATCACACCATCAAACCCCGAATCAAAATAGCATTTTCAAATAATAATGGTTAAATTTGAAGTGGCGTGGATAAACTCCCCCATGATTTCGAATAATGATTAGAAATACAAATCACGTTTGCCAAACACCGCCCCCCACAAGTAAACTTACCGTCCGAACTCCGGAGCGAGTGAGAGGTTGTGACCGCTCGACTGATGTGTCTCGTCTTAAGGTTAATGAGGGAGGGAAAGGGCTAGAGAGGTGGTAAGGGTTAAGGGAGATTCGGTGAGCGTGGTATCATATCATATTGCGGGAGGGGGGGGGGCTGGCCTATGTTATGGAGGGGACGCGGCGGGGATGGGTGTGATAGTATCGTAGCGCGGAGGGTATTAACAGACTCCCTTTAGTTGACCCGTAACCCGGCCCTTCGCGCGGTTCTCGCTCAAAAGATGGGATGCTAATGTCTTTAGTGTAGGAAGGGTCAGGAATAGGCTTAGATGCGGTTGTCACATGGTTACTTATGTTTGGGCGGCATCCCTGGTCTTGAGTTGGCGGAAGTCCTCTTCGGGCCTGGGATTTCTTCTGGAAGTATGATAATATTATGATATGATACTTGGCATCGGGGTTCCGCCCTCTCCCACTCCACACAAGTGACTTTTCTAAGATCTTTCAACGACGGGACGAAATGGGAGTTGTAATGCAACGAGGGTGATCGTTTGGATTAGTAGTTTTACTGACGAGAGAATACCCCAATGTGGGAAGAACCAACCAACGGCGAAGACAACTGAAAATCAATATCCCACGCTCGTTCTCGATCTCCACAACTTCTCGCTCCCAGTTTTTTCTACAATGCAGAATGTCGCGGAAATCATCATGAGTAAAACAGGTGTACCTGGGTGTGTGAATGTCAACGCTCCCCAATGACGAGTCCATTCGCGTAACCGACAGTCTGTGTCAATGCTTGTGTTTCTGAGTTTCTCGCTGCGCTTGCAGGAGTGGTGATGTTGGTAAATGGTACTGGGTGATTGGTGAGTGGGCATCTTGTAGAGAGGGGCGCAACCATCTATCGTGAGGATAGACTCATGATCTGTTTGTACTGTACTTGTATGGAGCACTGTGGTTCTATGTAAATACCAGGTATACGTAGCTTACCATTTCTCCCATAGACTGACCAAACCTGGTGTGCCAATTGGTTGCTCGCAATGAGAAAACCTATTCTGCATTAAACCAGCCGATCCCGCCCATCCATACGGAATACCAGCAACGGGTTTTTATCCCAGCATAATGTAATGTGTCCTCCACACCCAAGGAAATAACAATTCGACTTTTAAGCACGAAAATATAATCACAAAAATCACAAAAATCTAAATATTTCTTTAAAAAATACACTGGATCTGAGTGCACTCTCTGGTATATACTTTGCATTCTGCTGATATACAGTAGAATGGGCTTTCTCTGCTCACAATTTTATGTTCAGGGTTTATTAGAGTATGATAACATGAAACTATCGGTCACCGACCGACTCCCTCTAGCCACAGACTTCGGGGGGGGGGGGATTAAGGAAGGGGGGGATGGTCTGGTGGTGAAAACTTTCCCTTCTGGGTCCCAATCACACGGATGAGGAGGGCAAGGGAGAAAAAAAAGATGATTAGATTGAAATATATCCCCTCAGTTGTGCCCGGTTTCAGGCCTACCAACCACACGGGGTAATATGGAGATGCATCTTAATCTTGTGAGAACAAGCAAAGAGTGGCCCAATCTGCCATAACCTGACCAACCGATCGCCGGAGGATGTTACCGGCAGCTTTATTTTGCATTCGCCTGGGCTGGGAAACCGGGGAAGGGGTTTTAGTTGCATAGCAACGCCGCCAGTAGAGGCTGCTGAAATCTCTAATGGCGAGGAAGCTCACCATCCCCGAGCGTCTTGGAACAACTTTGGCAAGAATTGGTGCCCAAGTACAAGACTATAACATAACCGCAGAACAGCTGTAAGTGCTACCATACCAAACATAACATCCAAAGGCTTCTGGCCATTTGAGATTATATAGGGAAGGGGAATTGTTAGGGCGGGGTCATGGTCCTGCGTCCTTGTGCTAGCCTGGCGAACGGGCAAGTTCGAGGAGAAGGTTTATCGTTGGATATGATCAAGACTGGCCTCTAATTGTAGGAAGAAAACCTAGTGCTCTCACGAAATGTGTAAGTTATATGATGTGCTCGGGCGTAGGGAGGGACGTGGGGGTCCAAAGGAATGTTCTGGTTGAATAAAATGATTGCTGTCGTTGCATGTGAAGAAAAGCTAAGGGGGGGCTCGGGGTAGAAGTGGGATTTGGATAGTGATTGAAGGGGGGAGTGGTGAGCCTGATGATGAGTTCGGTGGGCGATCATACGTGTTTTCGGGTTAATTCTGCCGCTTTGGAATACGCAAGTGGCTCCTGCAAACGCTTTATATTGAGGTTTCGGAGGTTCACGGGATAGTTATAGGAAATGTGAGAATAATTTGCGGAAACGGTATTTGTGATGCCACCGATGTGTTGAAATCAGTGGTACAAAGCCTCTACACCCCCGGGCGCTGCTCCCACAATAGCTAAAGCTCCATGAGGCTACCCTATTCTCTGAAATAAGTTAATCTATGCGCACTACAAGCCCATACCTTCCAAGATTCCAACTTCCTCACCCTGCTGTCTCAATAACTCTCTCATCTTCGCTAGGTACTCCTCCTCTTCACTTTCGGGGCGCACCGCCTCATCCGGGATCTCTTGTCGTTCCTTTCCAACGCCCAATAACCCAAGCCTATCACCCGCCCATACTAATATCTTCCCATCCCCGCCCCGTAGTGGTTTCACCCGCCGAATCACATCACCCCCATCCTCACCCACATTCCATATACCAGAGGAGGTTTTTCCCCCACCCTCAACCCAATGCTCGCGAATCACTGTTCTAGCATCCCTCTCGAAAAAGCTTATACATCCCTCTGCATTGCCGGTGACTAGGTAACTCCCGTGTGACGTTACAGTGAGGATTTTACTTCTGGCGGCAGTTTGCCGGTTTTTAACAATAGGGTATGGTGATCCTAGACCGGGGTATATCTCTAGTGTTCCCCTACCGTTGTATTCTCCACATGCGGCAAGGCCCGAAGTGCCAATGGTTGTTAAGCCGCAGAGCCGGGCGCCAGAATGTATTGTTGAGGTAAGTTTTGGCCAACCTCGACGGTCATACGACAATAATGACGGGAATCGGCCGGCTACCTTTATACTCGAGCCGGAATGAAGGATCGATAGGGGTCCCGGTTGAAAGAGAGGAGCGTGGGCGGGTGGGGGAGAGTTTGGCGATACTCTGGAATCGTGCATATGTAGGGTTAGGGTAGTGCCTATTGTCAAGGGGTAGGGGGAGGAGGTTTGCGAAAGAGCCATAATAGAGAACGGGAACCGGTGGGTCGAGATTCTTTTCAGAGATGTTAAATCCTGGCCAAGTTAGCGATATAAGGTTGCGGTACTGGGCCGGTAACACTTACGATCTCAACCAAACCATCCTCTCCGGCGACCCAGATCCTGCCCGCCGCTGCATCGATGGAAACCCCATCGACGATTCCCGCTTCCCGTATCTTCTTCTGTTGAGCCTCGAGAGCTGGCGTTCTCTTTTTTTGCGAAAATATTAATCCCCTTTCAGATTTTCCAATTTCCCTGGCGGCATAATTATCCTGTAAACTCCAAATCTTGACGCTCCCATCAGATGTTGCCGCAACGATCATATCATCCTCGGTACTCCCACCCCTGGATGGGAATGCCCCAATACCCTTCACCTCGTTTCCCACAGTCGGGGAGCCGGTGCCAACCCAGCGCATCCTCGTAGGAGCATTACGAAACTTGTATTCGGTGTACCAATCTATGGCGGCACATTCAACATCCGAGATGGGTGTTCGAGGAGGGGTCAGTACGGTAAGAGACGAGCCTTCGCGGTAGGAACAGAGCGATCGCCAGAGCGTTGGGTCAAGTCGAGTTAGGGCTCGTAGGCGACGAGAGGTTGCATGCAGGGGGATAACGTCCTTCGGGGGTAGGTCTTTCTGGGTTAGTAATCGAGAGAAACGGTGCTGAGAAATGGCTTACGAGAGATTATCTCAACGAGCAACTCGTCGGGAAGGCATAATAAAAATAGAGCCTTCTTTGGTCTCATATCGATAGTCATGAGGGACGTTCAAATGGCAACGGTGATTAGGAGGAAAATTCAATTACTGCAGTAACTCTGGTGATCCACGGGGGGGGGGGTTGCAGCTGTGGTTGAATTATCTGGCGGGGATTGGAGGTAAGCTCTTGTCTTGTGGGTCAGTAATTGGATGGTGATGATTCGTAAGCGGGCAGCCGAAGCGAGGGAACAAACATTAGAGAGGGGAGGGGAAGGGAACTGGAGGGCACGGTATCGAAGGGAAAAGGGACAAGAGAAAGAAAGAGGGGAGAGAAATTCTCTGCGGGAAACTGCAGAAGCGCAGCGGAAGACTGATGCAAAATTAATTTAAAAGGGAAGGGGAGTGAGTGAGTGTTGGGCGCGATATGTCTCTGTCTAGGGGAGAGAAACTAGGGCTGTAAGAACAAATCGAAAGGGCAACAGAAACGGATCGTGTGAGCGATCGAGTGAGGGGCGACGGCGGTACAATATTGACCGATGAAGCCTGATTGTATTCAAGATCTCGTAAAATTTATTTTGAAGGCTAGACCACCCAACTTATAGAGGAAAGATGGTGAGAGAACAATAAAGTATCATGATCGTATAGGAAAACACAGTACTCGGTACCGGCAGTTAAGGTTCTCGATCTCTCTTTCACCCTTTTCGCTTCCGTCCTTTTTCTCTCTCTCTTCTTTTCCCTTTGATCCTGGCAAGGGGAGCCTTTTTCGTGGGTGGAGCTCGATAGAGTAAAGGTCCCAAGGGGGCAAGAGTATGAAGGAGGGAGAAACAGAGACAGAAACGAGCCAGAATCAGCTTCGACTTGGCGATCGGGCGCCGGAAGCGGGTTCACGTGTTGTGATTGGATTGATAAGCTCTCGCTTCTCTCCTTATCGGGAGCATCCTTGGTGAGCAGCGAGGTGGGTGTACTCGTAGTTAATTGGGTAAGTTGAAGCATCACGTGATGAGATAAATGGTGAAACTATTTATTGGAATCCATCATTGACACGACTTTTTTTTTCCTACTGCTTTATAAAACCCCCTATTGTTTCTAACCTCACCTCAAACCCCCCATTCCCCCCAACTATGATACCTTATTTCCATACTCTCCCTTCACCTCTTCCACCTCTCTTCATGGGGAAGCGGCGCCGAATGCCGGCTACACTCTCCCCAGTATGCCCTGGAGGTTCTGGTTTAGATCCCAGTGCCTCCTCTAATGATCATTGTGCCCCGTGTCGTGCCAGTAAGAGCGATCCTCAAACCCCAGACTCGATAGAGCCGTCTGATTCTACATTGTTCAGTCGGATGCGTGCATTAAGACCTTCCGGGCCGGAGAGCACCCTTTCGAGTTCTCCTAGTGATGCTACTGGTACTTCCTCGTATTATGGCGACGATGAATCTTGTAGTGTAGGTTGGCGAGACTTGGGATTAAATGCCTTGTCGACTTTATCACTCCTTGGGGTGATCGCTTTCGAGAGCATTCCGCAGAATTCTGTGCCCGATTCCACTCTCATGAAGGACATGCCAATGTCAGCTTCATGTTTACCGTCTTCCCGGCCTAGCGTACACAAGGGGTATTTGGGCAAGCAGAAACTGGATGGGTTTCCCAGTCCTGGTGAAGCTCCTCAAGCGCGGAACGATGATTTGGAGGATTCGTCCGGTGGCGGTGCCGAAGAAGACCCCCAGATTACTGATGGGGGGTTTGATCCTGAGAAGGTCCGAAAAAAAGATTCTCGATAGACCTCCTTCTGAGCCGATTCCGACAACGGACCCGATCGTGGCTGTTATTTACGATAGCTCTTCTAGTACCCAACGGTCCATGCGCCCCGGTCCTGGCCTTTTTGCGCATAAATTGTCTCTTCCGGACAATGCAAACCTTATCAAGATTCCATCTAACCCAATGGAAATACCGCAGCCCCTCATGAATGTTATCCCGCTAACTCCAGAGACATGGACCAGGGAGGAAGTTAATTCTACAGCTATCGAAAATTGGACTGAGGTCGAATCCCCATGGGCTGACGGTCATGAGTATGCAGATGTTACGGTTTCAAGGCACGCCCCGGGGGGCATTGCCTCCCTAGAAGGCTTCCAGTCCGCGATTGGAGAAAGTTCGTTAGAAAACATAGTTTAAAGGGTTCCCAAGGGAAATGGCATTGTGCTTACCGCTTACCAGGCTCATTCCCAGTAGCGCGCTCAGACTCTGAAGAGCTAAGACATGAAGTGTCCATTAGGCCTGTGGGATGTGCCCAAACTACCGGTAGAGTTGCATTTTAGGCTGTTATTCCACCCTCTACCAACTCGCTGCGGTGGGTGATTTATGACTTGGAAATTATGTTTAGCCAGGCGCTTGACTTGGCAAGTAGGGTGGCAGCTTATACACGGACCTTTTTGTATCAAGGAGATGTCGGTCCAGGCCGGAGCGGAAGGGCAAGAACTAGTGTCGCCTCTTAAGCTGGGGATAACAGTGGTACCGAGTCTTTCAAAACTGCCAACGAGCTTCAGCAGGACGATGAAATCCTCGCTCTGCCCACTGAAGCTCCCGGAACAACAGAAATCATTAGCCTGGGTGCTTCTGTTGTTCGTGATCATAGAGGATTTATTTATGGTCAGGGAAAATATGAGCAAAGTTCGCACCCCGAAGCGAAGACTGAAACCCTTGGGGCTGCTCGAGACGCGCATCACACAAAATATTTTAAGCTTATTCGTAGAGAGGGTCGACCCTCTCATAGCGTGGGCCCTCTAGATGGCCGGCCGCGTCTCCCGGTGGAGGTTGGACGACGCGGCTGGTGGGGGTTGGACCATTTGGGGGATACCCCAGAGCTCTTAAGGGGCGAAGGGATACAGATTCTGGATATTTTGGAGGCCACAAGCTTGGATGCCCAGATCCATGAGCCAGCCCATAGCAACCGGTATACGGGGGGGTGGGATTGGAGCCTACGAAAAAAGAGAATTGCTGCTGTAATTGCGTGTTTAATTCTGGGGTTTATGGGGTTTATAGTGGGGTGCTATTATGGTGAGGCGGCAACTATGCGAAAAAGCCTCCAAGTAAGCGGGAATATTGTCGCGCTAGGGAATGTTAGTTTTCTTGTTGGTGTAGGCTTATGTGGATTGGTTTTCTGGCCACTTCCCCTTTTACATGGAACGAAGCCATACTCGCTAGTATCTCTGGCACTTATGGTACCTCTACAACTTCCCCAGGCTTTTCTCTTCCACTATATACCACTTTTGGACAACGTGCGGGCGAATCTGTGCTGCCATATGTGGTTTGCTTGCTTGTTTTCAGAAGCACCTCCGGCATTGCCATGAGGTTTACTAGTCTTACTTCTTTTGCAACGATTCTTGATATGTTTGGACCAGACACTGGGGAATGCTGCCGGGGTGGTATAGTCTTCAACAAGGGTGTCCTAATCGAGGGGGTGGATCAATACCACCAACTACCCGGAGGTGAGGCGGGCGCAAGGGTGGGGATGTGGCTAGGCATTTGGGTATGGTTCTTTGT
This sequence comes from Tuber indicum, assembly GCA_006112555.1. Taxonomy (NCBI): domain Eukaryota; kingdom Fungi; phylum Ascomycota; class Pezizomycetes; order Pezizales; family Tuberaceae; genus Tuber; species Tuber indicum. Next base: position 203,664 of record VBSK01000105.1, read on the forward strand.
GGCATTCCCTGGTGTTGGCTGTTTCGCTGGTCGAGTAATTACCGAAAAAATGGGTCTAGCCCCTCACCTCCCATTACTACGGATTTGGGTCAATCGATGTTGGCTTAGCCGTCCTTGCTCTTCCGATTCCTCTCTTCTTTCAATACCATTCCAGCACTAAATCTTCTACCCCCGTAACTTTCGGCATCTTGCGTATCATGTAGCGCACTTAACGGCGTCCCGTTCTAGCATGGGTCGTCATCATCGCTATCGTGGCTCACTTTTCTTTTCTACTTTTTTCCTCCTTATATCAAGTTTGGGCTTTGCTATATCTGCTACTGGTCCCCCGACACACTTTGCGATACCGATAGCCTTCGCATCTTTCGCATCTTTCTCTGGGACACTCGCTTTCGCCGAATGCCATCTTATTTTATAGGATAACTGGGATGTCAGTGACCTGCCAGCAGTCAGGCTGGGTCGATTCGGTAGTGTCTCAAATGGTGCAAGCTCGGGAGGACTACCACATGGAACCAGTAGACCGGCAATGCTTTAGGATCCCGGGGACGCAGGGTTCAGAACATCGCATCCGGAGGTTAGCGCGGGTATGGCGGTATTCCCTATCATTGATTCTAGCCGCCTTGGGTGTTGGGGTCTCCGACCTTGTCGGGCAAACCATTGGTGTGAGGAGCGGTGTGGCGATATTGGTGGGGGCGGGTTTCTTGCTAACGGTAGGATTAGGGGGTGTTTTGTGGAGAGGTTAGAGGTGAAGGTGTTTGGTTCTTGGGGTTGGGGTTGCGTCTGAGAGGTGGTGTCTTGTAGGGCTGTTGCAGAGGGGGAAATGGACGAGGTGGAATGAGGCTGGGGGTGGGTGGGGAGATGAGATTGGGGTTTAGTGTGTGTACAAAGGACTGTGCAATCCAATTGAGCTATTAGCTCATCATTGTGGATCCCTGTTATGGTGTGTTTTCCTTGGATAGACCGGGCGTTCTGTTCACACCACTCCTGGCTCCTACCGTCTTGGAACCCTCTCCCGGACTCTTAATGATGTCCATGGAATATCATGAGCGGCCCCAAGTCATAGGGAGAGAACACGGAAACCAGCTTATAGCAACATCTAGCTAGAAACGTGTTTCCTTATACACAACGATCCCCGAAATCTGATTCTAGCCTAATATGGTACTCCGAAGTGTCAACAATCCTTCTCATCCACTACCTCCAAGAACGGTGTTCATACATGCCATACACCCATCTCCACGCCTACCTTACACCACCGAATGCCATCTGCCCCAGTCTCCCAGATATAATATGAAAATTGATCATGTAAAATCATACAAATCCTATTAAACCTTCGCCCCTAACCCCGATTCCACTTTCTCCTCGCTTAGCCCACCCCTTATCACGAAACCTCACTCGCCTCCCCGGCCCCCCCGCCCCGCCGACTTCCACTCCTAGGTAAAAAAGCTGGCATCCATACGGAAATCGAGCAACCGTAACAGCGACGACCAAAACAAATTTAAATTAGTTCCATAAATTCTGATTACTCAAGGCATTAATGACGGAAGGGGTAAAACTGGTTTAAAAGCTAAAGTTTCCCACCCGGCGAGACGCTTCCTCCCGCTTCGGTTTCTGGGTTTAGGGTGGGTAGATTTTGTGGGCGTTTTCTCTTTCTGCGGTTTTGGTTTGGTGGGTGGGGGTATGTGTCTGTAGCTGGGGGGTATCTGTTTTAGGAGGAGGGTAGGGGGAGGTGGAAGCGTTGTTGAATTTGATTTTAGGGCTTGAGTATTGTGGGAAGGGATTCTACTGGGGGGAGGTCGTATAACATTGGGCTGCGGAATATTGGGGTTCTTTTATGTTTGCCGGGGTACGGGGCGGGGCTGGCGACGAACGTGTGATAGTAAAGCCAGGTTGGAATCGCTGGGGCTGTGTCAGAGCCCGCTGGTGAGGAATAAATGCCATCTCGCACTCGAAAATCCTCCAGGATTTATGAAATTCTGGCAATGCCTAGATGCTACTGCGGAAACGGCATGTGCTCGGGATTACAGGGATGCCAGGTATTCCCTGAAACGGCCCATAGAGCATGTAATGCATTGCACATGCTATTTTGTAACTTGTTGCTGTCAGAGGCCAATATTTCGGATCTGCTCTGAGGATTGTCTACCATGATATGACAAGGCTGATATCCGAGTTCCCTGTCCGTGGGAGTCCTTGATCCATTACGGTAGTCCGGTCATCGCTTGAATCCTGTGTGCCTTGTGAGCACCGGGTAGGGCGGGGGTCTCGATTTTCAGGGGGCTACGTCTGTAGGGAATCATGACTCCTCAGGTTGATTAGCTCATTTATGGGGTGTTGTTGGTTTTCGCTACTCTCCGTTCGAGTGGGGATTCGAGGTTGACATTTATTCTTGCCTACAGTGCCCTCCTATGTTTTCTTCTCTAGAATACCGGTAGCGCGAAGTGCGAACCCAAAGACCTCCCGATCTTTTACGAGTTCCGTTCAACCTTGCACCCCCTCCCTCTGGGTACCGCGATATTTGGCGAGAACTGTGGGGTGATGGTACCTTGAAATGAGGTCCTCATTCCTCTTTTGTCTCGAGATCCATAAAACGCTAGATCCTACCTCTGTACTGTACAGTACAGCATGGGCTAAGCCTTTGAGCGCTTTCTAGCTTTGACAAAATTGTAAGTTTTTACCTCTGTGCTTGTGATTTCGGAGGTAAAAGTATCTAGTGCTTTCTGCCGGGATATGAGGTACCGAGAACGTCCCGTTGGGCCCCAATATTGCTTTCAAAAGGGCTTTCAATAATATATCAGTATTTTACCCCACCCACTTCTCTTTCCATCCGCACGGAGTTGCGGTTGAATTTGCGGTGGTGGCCGCAAGAGCTTTGCGTCACGGCAGGTCTGGCAAGCGGAGTTTATTATGACTGCGACACTCTTGCTTACTCGTTGGGGTTGTGGTCTAGACTTTAGTTGTGAGTTTTAAGGGTCGGGGAGTAGCTGTGGAGGAAATAGTTGAAGTTTTTTGATACTCGGTGGTGGTGATTTTTCAACAGCAAGGTTGGCGGACAAGGGTTTGGACACTTGTTTCGGCGGTACGGTGGCAAATCGAGTGTGGTATAATAAACTTCAACAAGGGAGAAGAAAAAATGACTGACGGGAGAGAGATATGAACCGATGATGGATGAAGACAACTAACAAAGGAAAATGGGCTGCCCTTGATCCTTCATGGATCATACAGATCCTTGCCCGAATACTTCTAGCAGATGCCGGACCCTTCATCACATTCTATTATGGTAATCTTTCAATTTGCCGTGCCGTCGCTAGTTCTTTCCTGTCGACGGCGGGAGTATTCTCACCGAGGATTCGCTCGGCCGACGATATGTCTGACCGAGGCAGAGGTTGTTCTTTCGGTATCAACAGCCATGAGGAGTCAGGAGTACCGTAGTCTGATAGGTGTTTGAAGTTGTCGCACCAGTGGCCGGTTCTTAAGTCCAATATGCTGAACCGTCGTTGCATATATGCGGTAGGATTAGCGGTGTTTAGGTAAGAAAAACACCCAGGCGAGGGTTGGGGCCGGGGATTTTGTAGGCATGTGGTAAGGAGAAAATGTTCGGAAAACTATGATAGTCTACGTCCAACAGTGAATACCGGTACTGTACGACTACTCGTACAGTCTCCACCGGGGGGGGGGGGCATGGGGAAACTGGACGGGTGGTTGACAGGGATCAATTATACGATCCTAGTAATTTTTGTATAGTAGCCCTAACCTTGATGAGTCCGTTTTTGTCAATGAGGTACGGTACCTGTACCCTGCACGCCACTTGCCAAGTTTCGCCCTGTCCCGGTGAAGGTTGCAGTGGTTTGACATAGATAGTGGGGCTACGGAAGTCCATGCGCACGTGGAGGAGTAGTCTATGGTGGGTTAGATACGATACCATAGTACTCGGGTTTGGAGGTTTCGGTGAGGCCGTCAGAGTATGATAACTTATCAGTGGCCGAGGACATTTCTACAAATCCCCGCACCCTGCACATACAGTATATCTTCGACCACTCACACCCTCTTTGTCTAATCGCTTACCTCGGGACCTAGGTATTATGAGTTGTCGGTGGACAGAGTTGGGGATTACCATGTGATGAGCTGTGGCCGGTGACTGCTTGCCCCGGTGTGGTAGTGGTCTTGATAAATTTATAACCAACGTATTGGGGATAAAAGGGGGGGCGGCTCAGCCCGCGGGTGGGCCTCTGGATTCGGCGCAAAAAAAGGGCCAGACTTGAGTACCGTGCTGTTAACAATATCTGCTGCTCTTCTAGATTCCGTGCCTATTCGCTGTCGGACCTCGATTCGGGTTCTCGTGTGATACTTTGTTGAATGGCAACTGTAATAGAGTAAGTTACATTATCCATTCATCTTCAACTTGTAGACTATCTTCTTATTCCTAGGATTTCCTGGACGAAACTTGCCGTCCGCCACCCCTTATTCGGCAGTGCCTCCCCGAGGGTGTCGCCTTAAACCTTATTTCATTCCATCGGTCTATTCGGGCGTTGCGGTTGCAGAAGTGCCCTTGTTCGTGGTGGTGGAAGGATCGCTCTGTTGCTTGACTGAATGGAGAGTAGAGATTTTGTATTGTCTATGTAAAACACGGGGAAAAAGCTTGCTTGTAGAGAGTGAAGAAAACTAAGCAACAGCACAAGAGTGTGATATACCGTAACCTAAAATTTCCCTTTACACACATGCCTAATAGCTAAAACCATACTTACCCATGCACACCGCTTGCATATATGCTACCCATTCGTACGCCAATTCATACTCAGACTTATACTTCCAAGATTATACTACTGTACCATTACTTGCGATATTATAAAATTTGCCACAAGCACGGTACTTGTACTCGCGCTTCTGCCAAGTTTGTAGATAGTCTATCCGGGAAAGGAACCTAACCGATCGCGGATGCTGCGAGGTTCGGAAACAGATCTTACGTGATCTTTTAATACCCCTGAACATCGAGTTACACAAGTGACTAGTCTACTACGGGTAGACTACTCGTACTCGGTCACCTCCCCGCCACAACAAAAGTGCCGGTACGCTTCCAAACTTGCTCAACCCCCACCGTACGATACCGGGTGCAATATGTACCCCTCCTTCTCCCCATGCGCCAGCCACTCCCCCACAAATAACTCTCTCTACACAACGCCGATAAGCTGGAGTATGCCCGCATGAATTTATTACCGCTCTCCTGCGCCTGCTAAAATCGTGTCGGGGGGTATGTCGGGGTCACGGATACGCCCAAGAGTCACAGATCTTAACCTGGCTTTATTTGGACAGATATACTGATGGTACTTTTGCCGGTAATCCGTGATGAACCCTGATAAGACTCTGCGTATTTCGCAGTCCGGGCTGCGTATCTGACTTCCCGACATTCCTAGCGGAGGGAGGTAAATTACGTCCCGAGGCGTCTCCAGCTACTGGAGGACGAGTGTTATTCATAGCGTGTGCTTTAATGTACTTGTGCTTGTAGTATGATATCTATGGCTAGCACTGTGGGACAGCGAGGACGTCGTAATTGCCTCTTGCAGCACTCGAGTTACCGTACTGCAAGGCGTTGTGTATTTTTTCTTTTTTCTTGTCTCAGCTGAGGCTGACCTTGCGGGGATTTTCCTACCTCTTCTCCCAGGGAATTTCAACGACATACTAGTACCGTAGCACCTTTCTCTTGTACGGTAATCGAGTACAGTGCTTACAGTACCGTGACTTTCTTTGAAAAATCTCACTTCTGGCAGGCGGTTTCGAGATCCGCAAGGGGGGCGCAGTTCTGGGGTACCTTTAGTCTACCGGTAAATTTAACTTCGCCCCTGCCAAGTGGGTGGCGCACCCTCGGGAATATGCACGTATCACCACAGGATATCAGTGGCACAAGGACAGTTGCAAAAATCGGTGATAAATTCAGTGGATTTTCGAGACTTGTTGGCGCACAAACTGGATGCAGGATCGACTGGGGGTCTTTCCGTTTATTCGAAGACTAGAGGTTATCATCCTGATTTCTCACCGAGTCAGATACTGGTATGGTGAGCCCGGTCAAGAGTGTGCGGGCGATGTACTGTACGGTACTGTACGCGTACAAGTAAGGCTTTCGCTTTTGCACTTTCCTGAATGCGTCATTCGGTGACTAACTATAATTTGCACTCACGCGGACAGCAGTCAAGCAAGCTCTCAAAGCACAAGGTCCCAACAGTGGATCAAGGTTCTTCGAGTGAATATAGGGTAGTCATAACACTTGTGGTACGGCACCGCTCCTTTGTCTTGCTGGGTCTACACTTTGCTTGTAGAGCGGCCACTTCTGGGGATCCTCCGCATGAATTTGATGGAGGAGTATCAACACACTGTCAGTATTTTTGGAGGGATATCACCAAGTATTTACTGGTGGTATGCAAGTATGGAAGCGTCTATGCACTGCTCTGTTCGCGCTTGGGCCCTGGGCACTTTTCTAATTTCTAAATGCAGATCCTGGATTAAAGCTTAGGATCAGCTCAGGATTTGCTGCCGGTATTCCAACATTCTAGCACTTCTGGTGTGCTCGTAGAGAGCGAAAAAGCTTGGCATTTCGCAACGACTACACCGGTGGGATATCTGACGCAAATTTCAAGCACCCGCTGCCCACCAATTTACTCGACCTATTCTCTATTAGTTGCTTCTGGGGCCCTTTATCTAGAGAGCGGCTATTGGTGCGGTCGGCCGCTCGACTGCTTGGCTGTGTATGCAGGATGCTGGGGTTTTCGAGTTTTACAAAGGGCCCACTAGTCCCATTTCGCCACGTCCGCTATACACTGGTAATGTACTAAAGCACTATAATTAGATTGCGGTAGATTGTCGATTTGGAAAGGGTACGGTAGTCATTAGCCAGCGTCGGCTAAAATTGTTACTTGAGCCGCGCAATGTTATTCGCTACTCTCCAGAGGTGGAGGGTTGGTATGATGTTTGGGAATACGGTAGTCTAAGCGTCAACAATAGGGAACTCGAGAAGAGGCTCTCCGACCACTTATAGGAAGGCTTCCACTCGTTAGACGCCTCGCAGGACAGCCGCCACTACAGGATAAGAGAAATCCCGGCTGTGATGAAACTCGTTTATCACATAAGAAGCAACTCTGAACGAGTATGCCGGAGGACTAGCTGGTTTATGTTTTTTCCTTCTGGAAATAGTAGTTGGCAATAAGCCACACTTCACAATCAAATAGTAAATGAGGATTGAGTATCTCCCGCCGCCAGAATATATACCCCCAATAAGACCTGGGGAAAAAAGGTGTCATGGTAGTGCGCCGGTTTCCTCTATCCAAGACCAACCACACTTCTTCATGTCTTTTCACCAGCGCAGAACGGACGGCCCGGTTCCGCCATCACCGGCCGGGGATGACAATTCTGACTTTGGCCTCACAAACGGTAGTGGGCACAACAGAGCCTGGGGAGCCACGCTGGACCCAACGCACAATCCGTTACAAAGACACCCCAGCAGTTCGGGCCTATCTTTCGAGGACGGAGACGAAAGCGTAAGATCAGAGCTTCACTACTACCTCACCAACCCACCGCAGCGAAACCCTACCGTGCAGATTTCTATCCCCCGAAAGCCGCTCTCAGCCCGCCCTACAGCCACTGCGATCCACACATCCTCAGATTCGGGTCGAACCAGCGGTTCCCCTGCAGAACCTATCCCTCCAAAACACTGGATGCGGGCACTGGGTACTCTCTCTCCAATACTCATGATGGTCGGGCTATTTTTTCTCGGAGTAGCCTTCACCATAGGCCACTACGTGTTCTACAAGTCCTGGCGGGACAGTATAGTTGAGGAAAACTTGGGACAAGAATACATTATCTGGGCGGGCACTGCCTTTGCGTTTCTGTCGAAGGCATCGCTAGTTGGCGCTGTCGTAGTCGCTCATAAGCAGATTGCATGGGATACGGTGCGCAAGAAAGCTATCACTGTGGATGGGGTTGACGCGATGTTTGTTGCGCCGACTGATTTTACCTCTTTTTGGAATGGGGATATGTTGAAGAGGGCAAAGGTTGCTACTATACTTGCGCTACTGGCTTGGTATGTTTCTTCTGTCCTCTATCTATAGGGCGTTATGGGATTATGCTAATAGAGATGAACAGGTGTATCCCTATATCAGCGGTTATAACCCCTGGTTCGCTCTCCGTGAGCCTTGTCCATCGGCAATTCAACACCTCAAAGCCCATCCCATCCACAAACTTCAGTGATCCAACAGGCTTTGTAACAAGTCTAACCCTTACTGTCCTCCAAGACGGGACTAGAAAGACGAACGCCCCCGAGGCGATCTCCGGCGCAACGATAGCACCAAGCGCACTCCTATCTAGGATCGTCAGCACAACTGCTACCAGCGGTACCATCCTCCCCATTAAACCCCCACAACCAAATTCCTCTTATGTAAACAGCTTCCACGGCCCCTCTCTCCGGTGTACACCTGCGGACATCCGAGCCACGCAGGCAATCCGGCGAACAATGAACTACGACAAGTCTGGGAGAATCCGGTACGCCGCAATCTATAACCCCGAAATCAGCGGCGATACATGCAGCATTTACGTAGGCCTGGCCTACAACACCACCACTGTTCAAAACCGGACGTACAGCATCTGTGGACCAAACGGAGGCGGGTGCATGGTGAACTTCGCCCAGGAAACGAAATTCGACGATCCGAGCATGGGCCAAGCCTTCTCCTGCGAACTTTACAACACGTTTTTCACCGTGAATGTCACGTTCCGGGATTCAACGCAGACGCTCGGCATACAGAAGTTGGAGTATTTAAACCCCGTCTCTTGCGCGCCATTAGCACCGCCCGTCTCAAATCGCCAACCCTTCGCGGAGTGGAAAGCCTCCTACGCGGTCTTCGCTGCCATGGGCGATATACTCGTTGGGAACATTACAAAGAACCGTGGCAGCGGGTTCGGAGGCCTCAACCCCGTGTCATGGGATACTAGAATCCTCCAGACAACACTGATCGGCAGTTCCGATTTCGCGAGCATGAATATAACGAATCGCCCCAACGACATGTACACCGGACCACTAGCTCGGGGGATCGAAGAGTTGTCTCGGAACATCACCCTCAGCCTCCTTAGCTCCGATACTTTCGGACTGCCGATAAAAAGCGACGTGCTCGTCACACGGCAGGACAATAGGTACCTTTTCAACGAGAGGAGCTTCTGGCTTGCCTATGGTATTGCTATATGTGTGGCGGCGGGAGCGGTACTCGCTGGTATCGTGGCGTACTTTACGAATGGGGTTAGCCTCGAGCCGAATTTTTCCACGGTCATGGCTACCACGCAGTCTGATGAGATGCAGGAGTTGGTCCGGGGTGTGAACGTTGATTTTAGGGAGTTACAGAAGGTGGTTGGCGGGAGGGAAGTTAGGTTACGAAGTCTGCAGAATGGTGATCGGAGGTTCGTACTTGTGGGGGAGGTCAAGGGATAAGGTGTTGTTTTGCTTCGTTTTGGCGTCCTCATTATTTTCGGGGGGTTGGGGGTTTTTGGATTGTATTGATTGTATTATACTTGTTTTTTTCCTTTTTCGGCGGAGATGTACAGTACAGCACTTGGGGTGAGAATAACTATCCAGGTGGCCAAGCAAAAATTTTACAAAGTTTTGTATGTGCTGCAACATCCCTCCGCGGCCAAGATTCTCAAAATCTTTGTGTGCACACCCGGACGCTTTTTCTCACCCTGAGTCTATTCGGATCATCTAATATCACTTTGTAGTCGGTATAGGGGTTTGCGATTGTCCAAAGTTTAGGTACTGTCCCTCTTGGCGCCCGCAGAAATAGCTTGAACGAGATTATGACGAGCCGTGAACATTGCGTCAGTACTTTTTCTGTTATACACTATGGGTATACTAGTTCCTGGCGACCTTCTGCCGTACCTCTATATTTGATGCCCTGCTTTAAACCCTGTCTACCTCGCAGAAAAGCCTAGCTTTCTCCACCTATGATATCCCGATTGTACTTACACCTCTACATCCAAAGGGATTTCGTCGTTAGCCACTAAGTTAATGATGACCCCTCTCCTTTCCGTGATATATCTGCCTCAATAACCTATCCAACGCCCCGGAACGCAATGTAGCTATGCCAAACTGAATGCAAGAGTGACGTAAAATGCGGATCCACTTCACCTGCTAGGAGGATAGGCATTCGTTGTCACAGAAACATGATCTGGAATACCTAGAAAGCGCAACGGCCAAGATGTCAAGAACCGGTCAACCCCTGAACAATCAATAGGAGCGCGGAAAATTGGCTCCCCTTAGAATAGGGTATTGATAAACTATTTAGCAAATGTGGTAGGAGGGCAGAGAACCCTGGCCTGTCGGGACTGGAAGATTGGAAACTTTAGCCTTCCTCTATAGATACTTGTGGGCCAAATTTGCCATCATGGGGGTGGTATGATGGAACTCCACTCCCGGAACAAACATCCATTGTCCCTACGGAAATTTGCATGATAATAATATTATTATGGAATCGGCACAAATGGTTTTCCGACTTTTACCGGCACTCCCGGGTATTGATTGGGATGACCGAGTTGGGTCCTCCGGGTGTGATCTATAACTACTAAACTAGCTCTTCACCGCTGGTCACCTAATTTAGAGTGCTGGGTTGGTTGCCTGAGGTAAGTGAAGTAAGGTATGAATTGTTGGCGCAAGTCTGAATCTTCCGTCGGGAATTGTAACGCGGCCATTAGGTAGGGGGCCGAACCTTTTATCACGGGAGATCACTCGTGTTCTTGTCCCTGGGCGATCATCTTGCTGCGGAGCAGTGGGACTAATGCCAACAGTTATCCTTTTCTATCGCGATTTCATACATGCCTACTTGTGCCAGACCAATACTATGATACACGAAAGTAGGGATGCGCGACACAAGCGTGGGAGGGAAAGGGATGGATTCGAAGGTGGGGGGGGGACAAGTTATGTAATTAATAGAGGTGTTATGATACTCTAGCTGGGCTTTTGGATGGCTAGGGACACGGAAGGGAAGTCAGGAAGGAAAGTACAGGGAAAACGAGTGAATATCATACTAAAGACTCTCCAGGAATGGGGTTGATTTTGGGGAATTAGGACAGGTGTGGATAGATGGCTTATAGCTTAGTTACCATGCCCTCCCATAACATTGGCCCTATGAAATTGGGGTATCATATGGGAGAGAAGCTACTATAGGAACCATCAGAACTGTTGAGCGGTGTTTTATATACCGGTACACGGGCAACAACCCCTGTTGAGTTGGGGAAATGTATCATATGATATCATTCGAGTATGTTGGGGAATTCGGAGCAGAATAAAGTATCACAAGGTATTCGTGGGTTAAATTTTCTTATAAGTATGAAATAACCCTATACATCTGTTCGTGCCCTCCTTCTCCAATAGGATTTCGATCTCCTGCATTACTTTATGATATCGCCCAAGTTGGCGCTCCCATTGGCTCTCGCTCCACACTTGCTAGCATGCCAGAGCAGTGGTCGGTCACCACTGTTTTGTCTGTCGGGGTTGACAACTTCCCATTGCAGGAGTAGCCTCGCGATTTCCTCATACACTTCCCAGCTGGTACACCCGAAAGGTGGCGCGCCAGCTGTAGTTCCCTTATCAGAGGTAATGTCTTTCCTTTGCAGGAGTAACTTTACGATTTCCGTATATTCTCCCGCTATGGCGCACCAGAGCGGTGTCCAGTCACTGTCGGGTTCTCTGTCCGGGTCGGCGTCTATCCTCTGCAGAACTAGCCTCACGATTTCTGTGTGTCCCTCACTGCAAGCGATTGTGAGAGGTCTTCGGCCCAACAAGTCTCGGCTATCAGGGTTGACGTCTTTCCGCTTCAATAGCAACTTCACAACTTCCTCATGTCCCCCCTCTATGGCCCAATGGAGCGGGGTTCGGTGGTCACGGACCGCCGTGTCCACCTTGACTTGCCTTCCTCCTAAGGCTCGATCCATCGGCCGCGATATTTTGCTCCTGCGATCGTCTACTAGCCTTGAAACAGATACCGGTTTTCGTTCGTCACCCTAAACAACTTAGATTGGCTGGGGTGGGTTCGGTATTTCGGTATCTCGGTCAGGTCAGATAGGCTGATCCAAGCGGTTCTGGTGTTGGGCGTTTGCTGCGTCAACTAGATTAGTTTCCGGGGTCGTATCGGGGGTGGGGAGGGGGGGTTCGTGGCGTACCCGGGTGCCTCGTATTAGAAATTTAGATAGAGTAGCGGTGGAGGATTTGTTGATCGACCTAACTACCTGCCCTACGGAAACATGAACATATTATATATCCCACTTTAGTGACGTCGAACAGTGGTCAGAGTATTCGTCTGCCACCCTGACCTCAAAAGAGTCAGTAGGAAGCCAATACTCATAGAGCCATCCTGATATATTTGTTCGTGGGCGGTCGGTGTTAGGTTCCACTTTCTACGTTGACTTTTCACTGGCACTGATATGTAGGCCAGGCGTTGTTGATGGGGGTGTGTGGAAATATTGGTCTTATCATACCAATATTTCAATTACTGTGATTTTGACCTCATTATGACAACTCGATTATCGTGTTATGGTGTCAACTGGACATACCACTTGAAAGAAAAATGGAGGTTTACTGCAAATTGCCATAATCGGGATAAAAAATGACGGTTTGGCGTGGCAACCAGACGCGCGTGATGGCAAATCACTTGAGATTAGATTTTATGGAAGTCCGGTGATGTTTTGGCAGCAAGAGAAGTTGGTCACGCGATCTATGGTTCCTAGCCATTTCTGTGAGAGATCAGGAACTCAATCCCCATCCTTAAGGCTTATTCATTAGCGTAAGACAACCTTTAACTATGGAGGTATACCTCCGTATATTCTCTACAATTTCCTTAGCCTAGAATAAGGTTATATTCCGGCACGGAAAAAAGTATGAGATATCATGTCACACTCAGGTCGCCGAATTGGTGTTGTGTTTCTTTTCAGCCTTGCCGCCAAATAAAAAGTAGTTTCAAGTCTTGGTTAATTGATACTAAATATCATGATATTGAGAAAGCGAGTATTACTACGATGTACGTATTCGGTTGCATGCGCCATACAATCGTGCCCTGTTTCCCCTGATATTTGGTGTTTTTTCTAATAATCGGATGGAAATTCAAAAACATCTAACCCCGTCACTCAAAGGAGAATATGGTTTCGTTCAGTAGTACTATAATATTATTTACTCTGTTAATTCGCTAGCTCCGAATATCCTTGTTGATTGTGACATCAGCCCAGGTAAGTTTAGCTTAGCAAGTTAACAGAATTGCAAAAGCCGGTTAATGAGATCCAACAGATAAATGACTCATGCTATACTGCTATACTGTGTTAGGAAAGCACCAATCCTTCTTAAGGGTTTCTGAATCCGGAGATTAGCGACTGGCGGAGATAGAGAATTTACTGGGAAAATACGGTATTACATCATAAGTTACATGCTTTTTGATCGAGACATATATTAGGGTCATAGAGTATCATTTTGTAGTCGGGTTGGTAGCTGTGGCGGCAATTTTCAGCAAGCAGATGGTCCAAAAACCCAACTATTGGAATTTGAAGTACCGCAAAATTCAACGGGGCACTGGAGAAAAAGCACAGAAATTGATCACTTAAGATCTAGGATGTAGAGTGTGATTCTGACATTTATGCCCAGCCGGGATAAGGTGGTGGTCGTGCTTGCCTTGCCGTCTTGGTGTACTGTACCTGCCAAGAAGAGGCTCTTTACTTTTCAATAAGGTTTACGGCAGCGATTTGGACACTGTTGACTCAAATTGAATGGCTGGGCAAAGATGCAAAGATCGAATTTGAATATCCTAACCGGAGAAATATTCTCACGAAGAAAATAGGGAATAAGAAATGGAAAGACTGATTTGACCCAAATACAGGTAACGGAGGAAAGAGAGACGGATTGGATGATGAACGAAAACAACTAACAAAGGGAAAACAGGCTGCCTTTTATCCTTCTCTGGATCATCCTGATCCACTTCCACATACTTCCAGTGTATGCCGTGTTCTCCATCATGCTCAATTCCACTACCGCCCATTTGTTCTGCTTGAGCCGAGGATGAGAGGATTCGGCCGAGGGTATGTTCTGACCGAGGATAGGATTTGGAGTATGACCGAGGATATTCGGTATTTCCATATGATAGGAGTAAGGCCTTCAAATGGAGTCATCGCAGGTGTTGTCGCATGTGTTGTTTGATGTGTATCTATAGGACTAACCGGTAGTCAAACATAGAGGAGTCGGAATAGTTGATATAGGCCAAGAGGGTTAGGGTTGTGAAGTCATTGCCATAAGGGAAATATGCGGTGAGCAGCCAAGAAAGGTTTCCCTCCGACAATTACCCCAAATGTGGAAGGTGCATTGCAATCAACTTCGATTTATTCTAATGCCTCTCACTTTTGTATACAGCGGACAAAAACCGGCAAAAATTTGTACTGTCTATTTGTACCGTATATTTCAGACACTTGTATATTATCCAATGACTTTGGAGCTCGTCCTAGAAGAATTTGTGACGGTAATAACGGTCAGTAAATAGGCCCCCCATTTTAGGTATGCTTTGGCCTGCTCTCTCCTCTGCCAAACAACCCATACTCGCTGGGGTTTTGCTAGAGCCGGGAAGGCTGCAAAGCGTTACTAGGAATGCCAGGCTTGGGGATCTGACTTGATTCCGCTCAAGATTGCCGGTATTGCAAGCTTGGTATATATCATAGTAGTGGAATTCGGAGTTAAACGGGATCGAGAAAAGAATCGGGTTTTTTGTTTTTAGTTTATCATTGCTGTATATCCTGTAAAGTTGGCCAATATGGCATCAGTAGAAAAAAATCACCGCATCCTGTGAGTCAGTTTGCGTTTGCATCTTCCTGTGCTTCCGTAAAACCTCCATTCCGGTCATTACCATTTCACGAATCTTTCAAAAATAATATTATTATAGCGGTTATGCACCTTGAGCAACCAGGACTTGCCGTCCCTAACTAGCTTCAAGCTACAAACATAGATTAGGTAAAGGGACCGTAATGCCAACTGCCAAGCTCTTTATCTCGAGTAGAGAGAGAGGAGAAGAACCCTTATTGCCATTTTCTGACAGTTTCACGTGATATCTTATAGGATAACATATTGTCGGCCCCAGTTCCTGGAGCAGTATCATACGTTTCCTTCAATTAGTTCCGAGCACTCGTGTTTGTCTTGACTACCCCTTCTGAGATCAACCTAGATAAATATTTTCTCATTTTCACCACTGTACCTTACTCAAACTACGGCATGACCCATTTCTCATCCTGCTTCACTTTGTCTGCTCTAGTTTATTTTTTTCCCCTGATTTTCTTAAATCGCCGGTCTTGGAACCGTTTTTTCTCGCTCTTTTTATATGGGAATATAAACTCGCTCTCACCCATCTGGCAGAAGTTCAAAATGGAAATTTTCACGAAGAGAAGGAAAGGGGTGGCTGGTTTGAATGCGAGAGGAAAGCAAGTGACTAATATACTGTTTATTCTAACTAGAACTATATTGGGGCTGTGTTTGAGGAAAATAATTGAAGGAAGGAAAAGTTAGAGCGAAATACTGGAAGCAGGGGAACAGAGAAAAAGGGAAAGGGAAAGGGCTACAGGAATACTGCGGAAGAAATAGGAGAAAAATGGACCTCTGAAACAGCAGGAACTTTGTAGAATTGCAAGGACACGGAAGAAAGCGCAATAGTTACCACGGTACCTCTGAGGCGTAGAAATGCCAGGGAATAAAAGTAGAAAAGCCTCATGACTTACTGGCGGCTGCGGCGTTGAAGGCTTGTAGTGGTCTCATCGCTTCCCCACCATTCCGTTCTAGCAGTAGTTTCACAATCCCCTCATGCCCGTGGTGGGCGGCGAGGGTGAGTGCTGTCCCACCGTCAGCACTGGGAATGTTTAGGTCTATATCTTGTCGCTCAAGTAGCAGCTTGACCACTCCTTCATTTCCGGACAAGGCAGCAAAGGTGAGCGGTGTGTGGCCGTCTTGGCCTATGGGGTTGGGGTCGACATCCGCACGTTTCAAGAGTAATTTTACCATCCCCTCTTGTTTGAGGCGAGAGGCTAGGGCGAGAGGTGTTTGGCCATCGATAATCGGAGAATTGGGGTCGAGATCGCTCCTTTCCAGTAGTAACTCTAGAAGTGCCTCATCCTCATAGTGCCCAACTCGGGAGAGGGGAGTTTGACCATCGTTGCATGCCAAGTTAGGGTTGACATCTTCTCTTTCTAGTAAGAGTCTCACCACTTTTACGAACCCACGTTCAGTAGCCACCCATAGTGGAGTTTGGCCATTACTATCCGGGATGTCGGGGTCAATATTTTTGCTTTCCAAGAATGATTTGACGAGTTCATCCTTTCCTGCGCAGCTGGCAAGCCAGAGTAGTGTTTGGCCATTGCGGATAAGTTGGTTAGGGTCGATATCATTCCTTTTCAGGAGTAACTTGACGATTTCATCGTGCCCTAAATAGTAGGCGTACCAGAATGGTCGCCGGCCTAGATGTGTGTCTTTGTTAGGGTTAACGTCTTCCCTTTGCAGGAGTAACCGCACAATTTCAGTATGTCCTTGTGATACGGCACTCCAAAGTGGTGTCCAACCACGAAAGTCTTCTTTGTCAGGGTTGACCTCTTTCCTGTCCAGGAGTAATCTCACTACTCCTGTATGTCCCTCGCCACAGGCATAGTTGAGTGGTGTTTGGTACGCCGGAGTGTCTTGGCTATCAGGGTTGACATCTTCACTCTCCAATAAGAGCTTGACAACTTCTTCATGTCCTCCCCTTGCGGCCCAAGCTAGTGGGGTTCGGCTGTAACAGTCTGCCAAGTCAGCCTTGACATGTCTTCTTTCTAAAGCCGGATCCATCTGCAGTATTGTTTTTCTCCCACAGCCGGTTGTCAGACTTTTAACTTGGGTTGGTTGAGGTATGTTCAGTACTTTGGTATGACGGTTAGGATTGATTGGTTAGTCGTAGTCCTGGTGTTGGGTGTTTGCGGTGTCAACTAGATCAGCTTCTGCGGTTGAGTGGGTAGTGGTTGTTGTGGTATTATAAGAGTACCACGTGTTAAAGGGTAAGAGAGTAGCAGCGTAAGATTGATTGATTGACCTGTCCAACTAACAAACTGGATAATGAATGAGTGATATAGCCTACCTCACCGGTGTTGAATCCTGCTCCTCGCATTCGTCTCCATGCCTGACTTTAAAGCTGTATAGATTTTCAAAGAACTGACTTTGCTGTTTCAAGATAAGCTTGGCAAATCCAGAAACAGTTAGTCTACCATTTCGACTAATTTACTTTACCACACGATACTTTTTCTTCTTCTTTCAATATAAGGAAATTTGAAAAGTTTTCAATGGGGCACCTCAATACTTCTTATACTTCTTGCAGTATTGTCTCTCCCCCATCAGTTTCTAGATAGTGTGCGCCTCGCAGCTCCTAACAATCCCCCGTAACCTCTAATAAAAACTAGTATTGCCATGGGAAATATTGGTCTTATGATACAATACCGTGACGAAAGTGACCGTCACTTACTCATTTCACACCAAAAGTGGCTGTCCTTGCAACAATGCAACAAAGCCATGTTAACTCCAATTGATTCTATATTAGTTTCAGGTGACAGGCCCCGGTATGGACCTCCCAATACCTCAATTTCAGCGGGATCAGATATGTCTTGCATTGTTAGTTAGGCTATGAAGATGGGAATTTTAAAGCTTTATTTCTGCTTTTATACATTAACGAAAAAATGAAATATATTATACGGTACCTAAATTCTTTTGCTGCCACTCAAAATCACGGTGTTTTTGCGTGGCCGAATACAGTAATTTTTTAAGTGTTTTCAGTGGTACTTTACCCGACTGACGATGACTTATGTCCAAGAACTATACCAATATTTTGACTACCATGATTTTGATCTCATTATGACAACTCGATTATCGTGTTATGGTGCCAACCAGACACGCTACTTGAAAGCAAGATAGGGGTTTACTGCAAGTTGCGGTAATCAGGATACAAAATGACGGTTTGGCGTGGCAACCAGACACGCGTGATGGTAAATTACATGAGATTTTATGAAACACCTGGTGGTGTTTTGGCGGCGAGAGAAGTTGATCACGCGATCTGTGGTTCCTCGCCATTTCTGTGAGAGATCAGGAACTCGCTCCCCATCCTTAAAGCTTATTCATTAGTTGTGAGACAACACCTAACTCTATTCTCCACAATGTATTTAGTCTATAGTAAGGTTGTATCCTGGCACCGAGGGAGGTCTGAAGTATGGTATCATATCACACTGAGGTCGCCGAATTGGTGTCGAGTTTTTTCTCCCCCTTGCCGCCAAATGAAACGCAGTTTCAAGTCTTAGTGAATTGATACTAGGTATTATAATATTGAGAAAGCAAGTATTACTATGACACGTATTCGGCAGCATGCATCATACAATCGCGCCCGGTTTCCGTGGATATTTGGTTGTGTTTTTTTTATAATCGGATGGAAATTCAAAAATCCCTAACCCCAGCGCTCAAAGATATGGTTTGGTACAGCCGTATTACATCATAGGTTACCTGCTATTTGATTGAGACGTGTAGTAGGATCATCGGGTATCACTTTGTAGTCGGGATGATAGCTGTAGTAGCCAATTTTTAGTAAGCAGATAGTTCAAAAAACTCAACGATTGGAATTTTTGATACCGTAAAATTCAACGGGGCATTAGAAAAAAGCACGGAAATTGATCACTTAAGATCTAGGAAATAGAGCAACTCTTCTGATCTTTGTGCCTAGCTGGGGTCGAGTAGTGATCGTGCTTTCCTTGCGGTGTGGTGTACCAGCCACTTATCGCAATCGACTTTGTTTTATTCAAATGCCTCTCACTTTCTGTATGCAGCAAATAGAAACCGGCAAGATTTTGCACGGCGTATTTCAGACACTTGTATATTTTCCAGTCCCTTTGGAGCTCGTTCTAGCAGAATTTGTGACAGTAATGTCACCAACAAGCCCTCCATTTTAGGTTTGCTTTGGCTGGCTCTCGCCTTTGCCAAACAGACCATATTCTCTGGGGTTTTTCCTCAAGTCGGGGGGCTACACAATGTTACTTGGGATGCCCGGCTTGGGGACCTGACTTGATTCCGCTCAAGATTACCAGTATTGCAAGCTGCTTATACAGTAGTTGAATTCAGAGTTACACAGGGTTGAGAAGAGAATGGTTTTCTCTCATAGATTATCATACTTTGCTGTTTATCCTGTAAAGTTGGCCAATATGACATTAGTAAAAAAGAAACTACCGCTTCCTGTAAGCCAGTTTGCCTTTGCATCTTCCTGTGCTTCCGTAAAACCTCCATTCCTATCATTGCCATTTCATGCGTCTTTGGGACATAATAATATTTTAGGGGTTAATAGTCGGTTCCCCTCCAATCTCGCTGTCACTCATTGTCGGGGAAAGCAAGTGTGACAGGAAAGCAAGTGTGATGTTAGAATTTTTATACAGGTTATATAGTATCCTTATATACGTTGTGTATTTGAAAAATAACATTATACACAATAGAGAATAATGTTATGTACAACTATTAAAATTCAACATGTTAAAAAAAAATAAAAAATAAACATGTGATTAATAACTAAGTGTATATAGAGCTATTAAAATTCAATAAGTTAAAAAAAAAAGCTGGATGTCACACTTGCTTTCCTGTCACACTTGCTTTCCCCGACAATGAGTGACAGCGAAATTTGAGGGGAACCGACTATTATGTGCCTCGAGCGACCAGGACTTGGTAAAAGAGTCGTAATGCCAACTGCCAAGCTCTCCTTTATCCCGAGTAGACTAAAGACGAGCAGAACCCCATTGGCATCTTACAATTTCACGTGACATCTTATCGGATAACATATTGCCGGCCCTTTTCCGGGTGCTGTACATTTCCTTCTTTATTTTCTTCCTTTGATTTTCTTAAATCACCGGTCTTGGAACCGTTTTTTCTCGCTCTTTTTATATGGGAATATAAACTCGCTCTCACCCATCTGGCAGAAGTTCAAAATGAAGATTTTCACGAAGAGAAGGAAAGGGGTGGCTGGTTTGAATGCGAGAGAAAAGCAAGTGAGGAATAGACTGTTTAGTCTACTAGAACTAGATTGGGGCTGTGTTTGAGGAAAACAATTGAAGGATGGAAAGTCAGAGCGATACACTGGGAACGGGGGAACAGAGAAAAAGGCAAAGGGGAGGCGCTACAGGAATACTGCGGAAGAAATAGGAGAAAAATGGACCTCTGAAACAGCAGGAACTTTGTAGAATTGCAAGGACACGAAAGAAAGCGCAATAGTTACCACGGTACCTCTGAGGCGTAGAAATGCCAGGGAATAAAAGTAGAAAAGCCTCATGACTTACTGGCGGCTGCGGCGTTGAAGGCTTGTAGTGGTCTCATCGCTTCCCCACCATTCCATTCCGTTGTAGCAGTAGTTTCACAATCCCCTCATGCCCGTGGTGGGCGGCGAGGGTGAGTGCTGTCCCACCGTCAGCACTGGGAATGTTTAGGTCTATATCTTGTCGCTCCAATAGCAGCTTGACCACTCCTTCATTTCCGGACAAGGCAGCAAAAGTGAGCGGTGTGTGGCCGTCTTGGCCTATGGGGTTAGGGTTGACATCGGCACGTTTCAAGAGTAATTTTACCATCCCCTCTTGTTTGAGGCGAGAGGCTAGCGCGAGAGGTGTTTGGCCATCAATAATCGGAGAATTGGGGTCGAGATCGCTCCTTTCCAGTAGTAACTCTAGAAGTATCTCATCATCATAGTGCCCCGCTCGTGAGAGGGGAGTTTGACCATCGTTACATGCCAAGTTAGGGTTGACATCTTCTCTTTCTAGTAAGAGCCTCACCACTTTTACGAACCCACGTTCAGTAGCCACCCATAGTGGAGTTTGGCCATTACTATCCGGGATGTCGGGGTCAATATTTTTGCTCTCCAAGAATGATTTGACGAGATCATCCTTTCCTGCGCTGCTGGCAAGCCAGAGTAGTGTTTGGCCATTGCCGATAAGTTGGTTAGGGTCGATATCATTCCTTTGCAGGAGTAACTTGACAATTTCCTCGTACCGTAAATAGTAGGCGTACCAGAGTGGTCGCAGGCCTAGATGTGTGTCTTTGTTAGGGTTAACGTCTTCCCTTTGCAGGAGTAACCGCACAATTTCAGTATGTCCTTTTGATACGGCACTCCAAAGTGGTGTCCAACCACGATATCCTTCTTTGTCAGGGTTGACCTCTTTCCTGTCCAGGAATAATCTCACTACTCCTGTATGTCCCTCGCTACAGGCATAGTTGAGTGGTGTTTGGTACGCCAGAGTGTCTTGGCTATCAGGGTTGACATCTTTACTCTCCAATAAGATCTTGACAACTTCTTCATGTCCTCCCCTTGCGGCCCAAGCTAGTGGGGTTCTGCTGTAACTGTCTGCCAAGTCGGCCTTGACATGTCTTCTTTCTAAAGCCGGATCCATCTGCAGTATTGTTTTTCTCCCACAGCCGGTTGTCAGACTTTTTGACTTGGGTTGGTTGAGGTATGTTCAGTATTTTAGTATGACGGTTAGGGTTGATTGGTTGGTCGTAGTTCTGGTGTTGGGCGTTTGCGGTGTCAACTAGATCAGCTTCTGTGGTTGAGTGGGTAGTGGTTGTTGTGGTATTATAAGAGTACCACGTGTTAAAGGGTAAGAGAGTAGCAGCGTAAGATTGATTGATTGACCTGTCCAACTAACAAACTTGAGTAATATAGCTTACCTTACCGGTGTTGAATCCTGCTCCTCGCATTCGTCTCCATGCCTGACTTTAAAGCTGTATAGATTTTCAAAGAACTGACTTTGCTGTTTCAAGATAAGCTTGGCAAATCCAGAAACAGTTAGTCTACCATTTCGACTAATTTACTTTACCACACGATACTTTTTTCTTTTCTTTCAATATAAGGAAAGTTGAAAAATTTTCAAGGGGGAGCCTCAATACTTCTTATACTTCCTGCAGTATTGTCTCTCCGCTATCAGTTTCTAGATAGTGTGCGCCTCGCAGCTCCTAACAACCCCCCGTAACCTCTAATAAAAACTAGTATTGCCATGTCCTCACCCCTACCGTGCAGTTTATGATGCATCTCATGCCAAGATGACCAAACCCTTAGCCAAGCATAACCAGCGAAGACCTCATCTCTGCGCCCACCTGAAGATCGTGATGAGCGACCTTTTTTTTCAGTGGGAAATATTGGTCTTATGATACAATACCGTGACGAAAGCGACCGTCACTTACTCATTTCACACCAAAAGTGGCTGTCCTTGCGACCATGCAACAACGCCATGTTAACTCCAATTGATTCTATATTAGTTTCAAGTGATAGGCCCCGGTATGGGCTCCCAATACCTTAATTTCAGCGGGATCAGATATGTCTTGCATTGTTAGGCTATGAAGATGGGAATTTTAAAGCTTTATTTCTGCTTTTATACATTAACAAAAAAATAAAATATATGATACGGTACCTAAATTCTTTTGCTGCCACTGGGAATCACGGTGTTTGTTCGTGGCCGAATACAGTAATTTTTTAAGTGTTTTCAGTGGTACTTTACTCGACTGACGATGACTTATGTCTAAGAACTATACCAATATTTTGACTACCATGATTTTGATCTCATTATGACAACTCGATTATCGTGTTATGGTGTCGAGTACTTGAAAGCAAGATGGAGGTTTACTGCAAATTGCGATAATCAGGATACAAAATGACGGTTTGGCGTGGCAACCAGACACGCGTGATGGTAAATTACATGAGATTTTATGAAACACCTGGTGGTGTTTTGGCAACGAGAGAAGTTGATCTGGAGTTCGCCATTTCTGTGAGAGATCAGGAACTCGCTCCCCATCCTTAAAGCTTATTCATTAGTTGTGAGACAACACCTAACTCTATTCTCCACAATGTATTTAGTCTATAGTAAGGTTGTATCCTGGCACCGAGGGAGGTCTGAAGTATGGTATCATATCACACTGAGGTCGCCGAATTGGTGTCGAGTTTTTTCTCCCCCTTGCCGCCAAATGAAACGCAGTTTCAAGTCTTAGTGAATTGATACTAGGTATTATAATATTGAGAAAGCAAGTATTACTATGACACGTATTCGGCAGCATGCATCATACAATCGCGCCCGGTTTCCGTGGATATTTGGTTGTGTTTTTTTTATAATCGGATGGAAATTCAAAAATCCCTAACCCCAGCGCTCAAAGATATGGTTTGGTACAGCCGTATTACATCATAGGTTACCTGCTTTGGGATTGAGACGTGTAGTAGGATCATCGGGTATCACTTTGTAGTCGGGATGATAGCTGTAGTAGCCAATTTTTAGTAAGCAGATAGTTCAAAAAACTCAACGATTGGAATTTTTGATACCGTAAAATTCAACGGGGCATTAGAAACAGTGTTCCCAACCGTCCCGTCCGGACGCTAGGGCCCTGGCGTCCTATAGTCCCGTCGGTCCCGGGCAGGGTGGGTAAGGACGGCGGGGCACGGCGTCCGTCTTTCGTAAACACCCCAGGACCGTAGGTTGACGGCCGGGCCCCGCAGTCTTTTTGGAAATGGTAAATTTCGGTAGGGCTCGGCCGTCATGAGTAATGACGGGCGTCACCTGTAGGTACCTACCGTCCTGAGTAAGGACGGGCGTCCCTTGCATGCCCTGACTGCTTCCCGCATATCCGAATCACTACCGCCTCAGCCCTGTCGTCACCCATACCACCTAACCCATTGCCTATAGGCTGCGTGGTCGCTCCACACCTCGGCCTGGGTTAATAAATACAGACTTGAGAGACGAAGGTTAACTATTT
The DNA here is from genome assembly GCA_006112555.1 of Tuber indicum. Lineage (NCBI taxonomy): Eukaryota > Fungi > Ascomycota > Pezizomycetes > Pezizales > Tuberaceae > Tuber > Tuber indicum. The sequence continues at coordinate 227,464 of VBSK01000105.1, forward strand.
TGAGAAATCCTAGTGATAAAGCAGAGTCCTCATCCCTTGGTCTCATTCACTCAGATCTTGTACTCTCTAAACCTTCTACCTTACCTTCCAGCGACAATTGATAGATAATAGTAGAACCTGAGCTTCTCTACATTAGAATAAAAATGTTTCACTTCTTAATAATACTAACCTAATGCTAATGAAATTTGAAAACGAAACATAAACTAAGACACCTATAGGGCCCGGCCGTCCGTCCTGGGCATAGGTCAGGACGGACTGCAACTGGGCGTCCGTCCCGGGCAAAGGTCTCAAACTTGGCGTCCGTCCCGTCCTAGGCGAAAGACGGACGGACTGGACGCTTGGGAACACTGATTAGAAAAAGGTACGGAAATTGATCACTTAAGATCTAGGAAATAGAGCAACTCTTCTGATCTTTGTGCCTAGCTGGGGTCGAGTAGTGATCGTGCTTTCCTTGCGGTGTGGTGTACCAGCCACTTATCGCAATCGACTTTGTTTTATTCAAATGCCTCTCACTTTCTGTATGCAGCAAATAGAAACCGGCAAGATTTTGCACGGCGTATTTCAGACACTTGTATATTTTCCAGTCCCTTTGGAGCTCGTTCTAGCAGAATTTGTGACAGTAATGTCACCAACAAGCCCTCCATTTTAGGTTTGCTTTGGCTGGCTCTCTCCTTTGCCAAACAGACCATATTCTCTGGGGTTTTCCCTCAAGTCGGAGGGCTACACAATGTTACTTGGGATGCCCGGCTTGGGGACCGGACTTGATTCCGCTCAAGATTACCGGTATTGCAAGCTGCTTATACAGTAGTTGAATTCAGAGTTACACAGGGTTGAGAAGAGAATGGTTTTCTCTCATAGATTATCATACTTTGCTGTTTATCCTGTAAAGTTGGCCAATATGACATTAGTAAAAAAGAAACTACCGCTTCCTGTAAGCCAGTTTGCCTTTGCATCTTCCTGTGCTTCCGTAAAACCTCCATTCCTATCATTGCCATTTCATGCGTCTTTGGGACATAATAATATTTTAGCGGTTATGTGCCTGGAGAGAGCAGGACTCGGTAAAGGAATCGTAATGCCAACTGCCAAGCTCTCCTTTATCCCGAATAGACTAGAGACGAGCAGAACCCTATTGGCATCTTACAATTTCACGTGACATCTTATCGGACGGCATATTGCCGGCCCTTTTCCGGGAGCTATATATTTCCTTCTTTATTTTCTTCCTTTGATTTTCTTAACTCGCCGGTCTTGGAACTGTTTTTTCTCACTCTTTTTATTTGGGAATATTAACTCGCTCTCACCCCTCTGGTAGAAGTTCAAAATGAAGATTTTCACGAAGAGAAGGAAAGGGGTGGCTGGTTTGAATGCGAGAGAAAAGCAAGTGAGGAATAGACTGTTTAGTCTACTAGAACTAGATTGGGGCTGTGTTTGAGGAAAACAATTGAAGGATGGAAAGTCAGAGCGATACACTGGGAACGGGGGAACAGAGAAAAAGGCAAAGGGGAGGCGCTACAGGAATACTGCGGAAGAAATAGGAGAAAAATGGACCTCTGAAACAGCAGGAACTTTGTAGAATTGCAAGGACACGAAAGAAAGCGTAATAGCTACCACGGTACCTCCAAGGCGTTGTGATGCCGGGGAATAAAAGTAGAAAAACCTCATGACTTATTGGCGGCTGCGGCGTTGAAGGCTTGTAGTGGTCTCATCGCTTCCCCACCATTCCGTTCTAGCAGTAGTTTCACAATCCCCTCATGTCCGTGGTGGGCGGCGAGGGTGAGTGCTGTCCCACCGTCAGCACTTGGAATGCTTAGGTCTATATCTTTCCTCTCCAATAGCAGCTTGACCACTCCTTCATTTCCGGACAAGGTAGAAAAGGTGAGCGGTGTGTGGCCGTCTTCGCCTATGGGGTTGGGGTTGACATCCGAACGTTTCAAAAGTAATTTTACAAACCCCTCTTGTTTGAGGCGGGAAGCTAGGGCGAGAGGTGTTTGGCCATCGATAATCGGAGAATTGGGGTCGAGATCGCTCCTTTCCAGTAGTAACTCTAGAAGTGCCTCATTCTCATAGTGCCCAACTAGGGAGAGGGGAGTTAGACCATCGTTGCATGCCAAGTTAGGATTGACATCTTCTCTTTCTAGTAAGAGTCTCACCACTTTCACGAACCCAAGTTCAGTAGCCACCCATAGTGGAGTTTGGCCATTACTATCCCGGATGTCGGGGTCAATATTTTTGCTTTCCAAGAATGATTTGACGAGATCATCGTTTCCTTCACTGCTGGCAAACCAGAGTAGTGTTCGGCCATTATTGATAAGTTGGTTAGGGTCGATATCATTCCTTTGTAGGAATAACTTGACGATTTCCTCGTACCGTAAATAGTAGGCATACCAGAGTGGTCGCGAGCCAAGATGTGTTTCTTTGTTAGGGTTAACGTCTTCCCTTTGCAGGAGTAACCGCACAATTTCAGTATGTCCTTTTGCTACAGCACACCAAAGTGGTGTCCAACCATGATATCCTTCTTTGTCAGGGTTGACCTCTTTCCTGTCCAGGAGTAATCTCACTATTCCCGTATGTCCTCCGCTACAGGCATTGGCGAGCGGTGTTTGGTACGCCAGAGTGTCTTGGCTATCAGGGTTGACATCTTTACTCTCCAATAAGATCTTGACAACTTCTTCATGTCCTCCCCTTGCGGCCCAAGCTAGTGGGGTTCTGCTGTAACTGTCTGCCAAGTCGGCCTTGACATGTCTTCTTTCTAAAGCCGGATCCATCTGCAGTAGTGTTTTTCTCCCACAGCCGGTTGTCAGACTTTTAACTTGGGTTGGTTGAGGTATGTTCAGTATTTTAGTATGACGGTTAGGATTGATTGGTTGGTCGTAGTTCTGGTGTTGGGCGTTTGCGGTGTCAACTAGATCAGCTTCTGTGGTTGAGTGGGTAGTGGTTGTTGTGGTATTATAAGAGTACCACGTGTTAAAGGGTAAGAGAGTAGCAGCGTAAGATTGATTGATTGACCTGTCCAACTAACAAACTGGATAATGAATGAGTGATATATCCTACCTTACCGGTGTTGAATCCTGCTCCTCGCATTCGTCTCCATGCCTGACTTTGAAGCTGTCTAGATTTTCAAAGTTGGAAGTGTTGAAAACTTTTAGGCTTGGTGTTAGAAACGGCTGGCTTACCATTACTTTTCTTTACCATACGATGTACCATATTCTTTTTTTTTCCCTCAAGTCGAAAGATATCCATAAATTTAGATCCGTACGGGTCGACCAGCCAGGAGTATTCAAAGAACTGACTTCGCCGTTTCAAGTAAGCTTGGCAAATCCGGAAACAGTTAGTCTACCATTTCGACTAATTTACTTTACCACACGATACTTTTTTCTTTTCTTTCAATATATCGAAATTTCAAGGGGGCGCCTCAATACTTCTTGCAGTATTGTCTCCAGGGTTCCGAATAGTCCGACCGGTCAGGTCTTGGAGGCAGGACCAGACTTGCCAGTCCTTGTCGATACCGTGACTGGACTCGACTAACTCAGGTGGTTCGGTCTGGTCTGTACTGGTCCCAGACCGTCTTTATAAACTGTTGCATAGTCATGTAATATCATTCACCTAATGCTCCGAAAAAAATTGATACTCGTGAATCTATTTTCACTGCCCCTAATCTAAGCGAAGAACTTTCTCCATTCTGACTCTCCTGAAATTCTGCAGTATAACCCACGGAAACAATGAGTTTAATAAAGAGAATCTTTATTCGAACAACAAAACTGTGATGAAAATAGTAAAAAGCAAAATAGGATGCTAATTTTGTCAATGGGCTGTGAATATCCTATTGCTTGGCGGGCCTGGTCAGACCAGTCCTAGACTAGTCAGTCCCATATTCCGGACTGTCCAAGGCGGTCTAATTTCCACCATTAGACTAGACTTGACTTCCGACCTGACTAGCGGTCCAGTCCAGTCTTCCACGGACTATTCGGAACCCTGATTGTCTCTCCGCTATCAGTTTCTAGATAGTGTGCGCCTCGCAGCTCCTAACAATCCCCCGTAACCTCTAATAAAAACTAGTATTGCCATGTCCTCACCCCTACCGTGCAGTTTATGATGCATCTCATGCCAAGATGACCAAACCCTTAGCCAAGCATAACCAGCGAAGACCTCATCTCTGCGCCCACCTGAAGATCGTGATGAGCGACCTTTTTTTTCAGTGGGAAATATTGGTCTTATGATACAATACCGTGACGAAAGCGACCGTCACTTACTCATTTCACACCAAAAGTGGCTGTCCTTGCGACCATGCAACAACGCCATGTTAACTCCAATTGATTCTATATTAGTTTCAGGTGACAGGCCCCAGTATGGACCTCCCAATACCTCAATTTCAGCGGGATCAGATATGTCCTGCATTGTTAGTTAGGCTATGAAGATTGGAATTTTCAAAACAAGTACATTTTTCTCGGGGTCCCCATACAAATTTCGAAGCTTTGCACAAATATTTAGGCAACCTGAGCCTCTCTTGCTTCTGGAATGGCCAATTCACAATCAATTGCGGTTAATCATTCAAGATGACTTAAGATGGCAGATTCCAACAGATGACAAACATGGCTCCCAAGGTCAATAGAGAGGTTTTAGAATAAAGTGCCCATTATAACTAGCTCTGTAACCAGGACAACAGTAGGGATAATGGCCCTAGACCATAATGTTGGCGAGTTAGTGAGTTAATGCTCATGATAATCTGCAATAGTGGACACTAAGAGAGTGTGGCACTATAATCGGTTTTGTTGATAGTAAACAAATGCTCTAATTGGTTGGCACCATCGTTTAACTCCATTTAGTGTCTCTTTGGTGAGCATTACCCTAAAACCTCCCTTCAGTTCGTTCTTCAAATCTTCTTCGCTTACTGCTAAGGGCCTGTTTGGCAACGACCGTTCCTTTCAGTTTGCGACCGTTCCCCATACAAAAATGGTGGTCCTTCCTTTTCGAAATGGTCGTTTTGTATGTGTGAACGGAACGGTCGACCCGCCTTCCGTTCCCGCCAAACAGGCCCTAATCTATACCATGCTATAGTGCCACACTCCACTCTAAAACCTCTCTGTGGGGAAGGGTGAGTGATTTTCGTTTCGCCAGAGTATGCAGCACTAGTGGGAAGTGAAGTTTAATAATTAGGGTAGGAAATAAATAGTAAAGTTTTATTTCTGCTTTTATACATTAACGAAAAAATGAAATATATTATAAGGTACCTAAACCTTTTTGTTGCCACTCAAAATCACCGTGTTTTTGCGTGGCCGAATACGGTAATTTTTTAAGAAGTATGGTATCATATTACACTCATGTCGCCGAATTGGTGTTGAGTTTTGTTCTGCCCCTTGCCGCCAAATAAAACGCTGTTTCAGGTCTTAGTGAATTGATACTAGGTATTATAATATTGTGAAAGCACGTATTACTATGAAATATATTCGGTTGAGTTCATCATAAAATCTTGCCCTGTTTCCCTGGATTTTGGTGGTGTTTTTTTATAATCAGATGTAAATTCAAAAATCCCTAACCCCATTGCTCAAAGATATGGTTTGGTACAGTAGTATTACATCATAAGTTACCTGCTTTTAGATTGAGACAAATAGTGGGATCATAGGTTATCACTTTGTAGTTGGGATGATAGCTGTGGTGGCCAATTTTTAGCAAGCAGATGGTCCAAAAAACACAACTATTGGAATTAGAAATACAGCAAAATTCAAGTGTGCATTAGAAAAAAGCACAGAAATTAATCGCTTAAGATCTAGGATATAGAGTAATTCTTCTGATCTTTGTGCCCAGTGGGTATCGAGAAGTGGTCGTGCTTCCTTGCGGTCTTGGTGTACCTGCCACGCATTGCAATCGACTTCGATTTATTCAAATGCCTCTCACTTTCTGTATGCAGCAGATAAAAACCGGCAAAGTTTTGCAAGGCGTATCTCAGACTCTTGTATATTTTCCAATCCCTTTGGAGCTCGTTCTATCAGAATTTGTGACAGTAATGGTCAGTAAACAGGCCCCCCATTTTCGGTGTGCTTTGGCCGGTTCTCTCCTTTACCAAACAGACCATATTCACTGGGGTTTTTCCTCAAGTCGGAGGGCTACACAATGTTACTTGGGGTGTCCGGCTTGGGGACCGGACTTGATTCCGCTCAAGATTACCGGTATTGCAAGCTGCTTATACAGTAGTTGAATTCAGAGTTACACAGGGTCGAGAAAATAATGGTTTTCTCTCATAGATTATCATACTTTGCTGTTTATCCTGTGAGGTTGGCCAATATGACATTAGTAAAATAAAAACTATGATACCGCTTCCTGTAAGCCAGTTTGCCTTTGCATCTTCCTGTGCTTCCCTAAAACCTCCATTCCTATCATTGCCATTTCATGCGTCTTTGGTACATAATAATATTATAGCGATTATGTGCCTCGAGCGACCAGGACTCGGTAAAGGAATCGTAATGCCAACTGCCAAGCTCTCCTTTATCCCGAGTAGACTAAAGACGAGCAGAACCCCATTGGTATCTTACAATTTCACGTGACATCTTATCGGATGACATATTGCCGGCCCTTTTCCGGGAGCTGTACGTTTCTTTCAATTCATTCCCAGCACTCGTGTTTGTCTTGATTACTCCTTTGAGGTTAATCTAGATTAAACTTTCCTCAATTTCACCACTGTACCTTACTCAAACTATGGCTTGACCCATTTCTCATCCTGCTTCACTTTGTCTGCTCTAGTTTATTTTATTCACCTGATTTTCTTATATCACCGGCCTTGGAACCGTTTTTTCTCGCTCTTTTTATATGGGAATATAAACTCTCACCCATCTGGCAGAAGTTCAGAATGGGAATTTTCACAAAGAGAAGGAAAGGGGTGGCTGGTTTGAATGCGAGAGGAAAGCAAGTGAGGAATATACTGTTTATTCTAACTAGAACTATATTGGGGCTGTGTTTGAGGAAAATAATTGAAGGAAGGAAAAGTTAGAGCGAAATACTGGAAGCAGGGGAACAGAGAAAAAGGGAAAGGGAAAGGGCTACAGGAATACTGCGGAAGAAATAGGAGAAAAATGGACCTCTGAAACAGCAGGAACTTTGTAGAATTGCAAGGACACGAAAGAAAGCGCAATAGCTACCACCGTACCTCCAAGGCGTTGTGATGCCGGGGAATAAAAGCAGAAAAACCTCATGACTTATTGGCGGCTGCGGCGTTGAAGGCTTGTAGTGGTCTCATCGCTTCCCCACCATTCCGTTCTAGCAGTAGTTTCACAATCCCCTCATGCCCGTGGTGGGCGGCGAGGGTGAGTGCTGTCCCACCGTCAGCACTTGGAATGTTTAGGTCTATATCTTTTCGCTCCAATAGCAGCTTGACCACTCCTTCATTTCCGGACAAGGCAGCAAAGGTGAGCGGTGTGTGGCCGTCTTGGCCTATGGGGTTGGGGTCGACATCGGCACGTTTCAAGAGTAATTTTACCATCCCCTCTTGTTTGAGGCGAGAGGCTAGCGCGAGAGGTGTTTGGCCATCAATAATCGGAGAATTGGGGTCGAGATCGCTCCTTTCCAGTAGTAACTCTAGAAGTACCTCATTCTCATAGTGCCCCGCTCGGGAGAGGGGAGTTTGACCATCGTTACATGCCAAGTTAGGGTTGACATCTTCTCTTTCTAGTAAGAGCCTCACCACTTTCACGAACCCAAGCTCAGTAGCCACCCATAGTGGGCTTTGGCCGTTACTATCCGGGATGTCGGGGTCAATATTTTTGCTTTCCAAGAATGATTTGACGAGATCATCGTTTCCTTCACTGCTGGCAAGCCAGAGTAGTGTTTGGCCATTACTGATAAGTTGGTTAGGGTCGATATCATTCCTTTGCAGGAGTAACTTGATGATTTCCTCGTACCCTAAATGGTAGGCATACCAGAGTGGTCGCGAGCCAAGATGTGTTTCTTTGTTAGGGTTAACGTCTTCCCTTTGCAGGAGTAACCGCACAATTTCAGTATGTCCTTTTGCTACAGCACACCAAAGTGGTGTCCAACCACGATATCCTTCTTTGTCAGGGTTGACCTCTTTCCTGTCCAGGAGTAATCTCACTATTCCCGTATGTCCTCCGCTACAGGCATTGGCGAGCGGTGTTTGGTACGCCTGAGTGTCTTGGCTATCAGGGTTGACATCTTTACTCTCCAATAAGATCTTGACAACTTCTTCATGTCCTCCCCTTGCGGCCCAAGCTAGTGGGGTTCTGCTGTAACTGTCTGCCAAGTCGGCCTTGACATGTCTTCTCTCTGAAGGCGGATCCATCTGCAGTCGTGTTTTCTCCCACAGCCGGTTGTCAGACTTTTAACTTGGGCTGGTTGAGGTATGTTCGATATTTTGGTATGTCGGTTAGGTGTGATTGGTGGTTATTGTGGTATTATCAGAGTGCCTCTTGTGAAAAGTAAGAGAGTAGGAGGGTAAGATTGTGACCTGTCCAACTAACAAACGGGAAAATGAATGAGTGATATAGGCTACCTTACAGGTGTTGAGTCCTGCTCCTCCCATTCATCTCCATGCCTGACCTCAAAGCTGTATTGGTTTTCAAAGCTGAAAGTGTCGAAAATCTTTAGCTTACTTTGCTGTTTCATGTAGGCTTGGTGTCAGAAATGGTTACCTTACAATTATGTTTCTTTACCATGCGATGTACCGTATTCTTTTTCTTTCTTTCAAGTCGAAAGATATCCATAAATTTAGATCTGTACGAGTCGACCAACGAGGAGCTTTCAAAGAACTGACTTTGCGGTTTCAAGATAAGCTTGCCACATCCGGGGACAGTTAGTCTACCGATACGATTAATTACTTTACCACACGATACATTTTTTTCTTTCAATATATGGAATGTTGAAAAGATTTCAAAAGGCCGCCTCAAACCTTCTTGCGGCATGGCCTCTCCGCTATCAGCTGCTGGATGGTGGATCAGTTTCGTTTTCGCAAATGGGCGTGGTGTGCGTTTTGCGCGCTTTGTCTAATATCATACTTTCACACAAATGAATCCCTGGTTCCTGGAAAGCTGCATTTCAACGGCCTCTGTTTGTTGGTGGTTCTAGACGGATGTTGATTGATTGGGATAGATTGTGGAGGTTTCGGGGGTCTGGCGGAGAGTTCAGAGACTTAATGGATTAGTGTGGAGGTTCAGAAACTAACAGGAGATTCTCCAGACATCGCTTTCCTTTGTTATCACGAGAGTGTATGGAGGAAAGGGTAGCATGCCCGGAGAGATACAGAAAGGTCTGGTGATTCATGGAAGGTCAGGATACATTACTTATGTTATACTTATAAGTTACACCCAGTGATCCCAAGCGGTCAGTCTAGACCATGGTCCAGACCATGGGCCGGCAGTCCGGCCAGTCCGGCCGTGGTTTTAAACAGCCTGGGCCTGGCCGGTCGAAATTCTGGGCGGCCGCCAAAGCCTGGCGGCGCCCAGGCAACCGCCGGGTCGAGTCTTGGCGCAACCCTGGCCAAAGCCGTCAGATGCCCAGGCAAAGCCGCCAGATGCCCTGAAAATCAGAAGTTATCTGCGAAGGGCCAGCCTGCTTGATGCTTTTTGTTGCTGATATGGGTAATAATACCACGATACCAGTGCCGTGAATCTCGCTTAAACTGCTAATTAAATGGCACCAGCTGATCAATCACCACGATACTCATATCTCTTCAACTATTGCACGTTTGATTGCCTTTCGCAAAACCATATATCCAATGCTTCGTCTAGTTCGCCAACCTCCTTAGTCCGATATATTCCTGTATATATATTTGTTCTTCTCTAATATTACCCAACACTATTAATTTATCCGACCGTGATGGTTTAGAGATGGGTAATTTATATCATAATCTAGTACTTGGAAGTGACTTTTTAAACGAGATACTCGAGTAAGTCAAGGAACAAATGTTTCATCGCTTAGATTCACAAATTGCTTGGCGCAACCCTGGTCAAAGCCGCCAGATGCCCAGGCCGGGCCAGGCTTTGGTTTTGAAAAGCCGCTTTCCCGCAGTCCGGCCAGTCCGGCCGCAGCCAAAGCCGGACGGACTGGCCGCTTAGGATCACTGGTTACACCTGTCTTTACCGTTAGTTTAGAAAGTAACAACCGAAAGTTGCTGTTTACATTACCTCTTACTCTGCTCCGCGTACTGCTACTATTCTCCACACATCCACTTAGTCTTCCCTCCACCACTGTACGATTGTTACTCCACCATTATTACCTATTAAAACCGTTTATTATCTCTAAATCTGTACGCCTCGCAGCTCCTAACAATCCCCCGTAACCTCTAATAAAACTAGTAATTCATTGTTCTCACCCCTACTGTCCAGCTTATGATGCATATCATGCCAAGATGACCAAACACTTAGACAAGCATAACCAGCTAAGACCTCATTTCTGCGTCCATCAGAAGATCGTGATCGGCCACTTTTTTTCGATGGGAAATGTAGTCGTGCGAGTGATGGCTGGTGAAGATGAAAGGCTAAGGGGCTGTTTGACAGACCGTCATTTGAGATGACGGTCATCTCGAAATGTGTTTTGCTAAACATCCCTCACCAAACATGGTTCGCAAACAAGGCTCCGCCGAAAACACTCGGTAATTCAGAAACTGTCATCTGGGTTTTTACTGACCGTTGGGCCTAGGGAAATAGGTTTTTTTGAAACTAAAATCAAGGTTAAAATAAATTTAGTTATTGGTAATAATACGGCGTTGCGATTAACCTGCAATCAATTTCTCATATTACTCTACAAATTATGTTATTCTAAGCCCAAACGTGAAATAATTCCCAAACGAGCTTTGCGCAGTTGCCTAAAACACGTTTTGCAAATCGTGACATGCCAAACACCACTGCCATTGAGAAATGATTTTGAGATGACATCTGAAACGACGGTGTCCCAAACAACCCCTAATTTTTCCGGGAAGGCCACCAGCGGAGCTGGAACGTAGGTTCGTCATCTCCGCGAAAAGTATCATAGTCTCTCACATGCAGAGGATCCAAGTAAAACTCTCAACTATAGTACGGCGTTGAATTGAGGCGACTATCTTGTCCCCACAACAATACTTCCAATCCTAACGCGCAAAGAATTAGGGCGATGATATCCTAGTCACGGCAAGTGATAGCAAGGGAAGATGAGGTCTTTGGTGATATTCCGTAAGCTCTTCGCACAATACGCGACTAGCAGACGAGATCACGGCTATAATGACTAGGAATACTAATTTATGAGCGGGAGCGAAAGCATCTTGCGCAGTTCCGAGGACTCAGGATTGGTGTCCTATGATGAACAGGGGGGGCATTGGGTTAGAATCGTGGCCAGCAATTGGTGAGAGATCAAGTATTGTACAGAGGAACCACACCCAGTGGCAAAAAGCAGATACTCAGCTTTCACGGTAGTGGGGGAAGGGAGGAGTCACGAGCGAGTACTATTAGAATAGATATTGCTCCGTCGTGGTGTAAATGTCGTCAATGTGGGTTAGCTCACTGCTTGACAGGTGAGTGGAATGTATATGAAGCCCTATTGGAAATTTTATTGCATTTTGTCTATTTTTCTTTTGTCAATCTGGAGAGGGTGTTGCATGATCGTTGAGCTCAAGTTGTGAAGTTTTGCTAGGGTAGATTGGATAATCCTTAACTTATGTAGTCTCCATTGGCCTGGCCTTGTCTGGCATGATATGTGTGCTTTCATAGGGCAAGTAGCTATCATAGAGATAACAACCGAGCATCGAGTTTACCCAAATTTATCGCATGCCAAGCCGCGAGCAAGTATTTTGCCATGGCGCTCATCGGATGGGCGCTTATCAAGCATATTAATAGTGTTCGATTACTGTCCCTGGGTGATCATCTCGCTGCGCCAGGCTGGTACTGGACCGAATAATGCTTTTCTTCTGACATGGAAATTTTTTACACGGTAACCACCGGAAAACAAAACGAGTGAAAAGTCAGCGGAGTCGGGCAAATAGGGCGATGAATTTGAACGCAATAAAGGAACAATGGAGAAATAGACTGAGCATCGCGGTAGGAACCGTGGTGAAACTACATGTAACGAAAAAGTTGAACGGCGAAGCTATTAGAGTGACGCATTGGGGAATAAGGAAAGGAGAGGAAGAACAGAAGAACAGAGTTGCGCAAATACGGAAGGTAGGAATAGATGGAGAAAGGAAACCCGCTTGGCGAGGGCGCGTAGTAAATAAATCAGGTGTGCCCCGCCTGGCTGGACTTTCATGCCCGGACGGGAGCGGAAACAAAGACCAGTATAAGCGCAAGGTAGTATCGGAAACTAAAAAAGAATATCTGACAAGTCCTAGTTTTAACAAGACGATCCTAGCGATAAATTCACAATCCCTCATCTCTGTAGCAGGCAGAGAAGGTGAGCAGTGGGTGACAATCTTTATCGGGGGGGGTTGGGGTGGACATCAGCCCGTTTCAAGAGTAATTTTACAATTCCCTCTTGTTTTTGGTGAGCTGCTAGAGCGAGAGGTGTTTGCCCATCGATAATTGGAAAGTTGGGGTCGAGATCGCTCCGGTTCAGTAGTAACTTTACAACCGCCTCATCGCCGTAGTGCGCTGCGAGTGAAAGTGGAGTTTGACCATTGTTGCATACCAGGTTGGGATTGACATCGTCTCGTTCAAGCAAGAGCCGCACCACTTCCTCGTACTCATGTTCAGTAGCTACCCATAGTGGGCTTTGGCTAGTTCTATCTGTAATGTTGGGGTCGACATCTTTGCTTTCCAAGAGTAATTTGACAACATCATCCCGTCCTTCACTGCAGGCACGCCAGAGTAGTGTTTGGCCCTCTCTGTTTTGTTTGTTAGGGTTGATATCTTTCCTTTGAAGAAGTAACCTCGCGATTTCCCGGTGGCCTTGCCAGCAGGCATACCAGAGTGGTCGCCCGCCAGCACTTGTTTCCTTGTCCGGGTTAACATCTTCCCTTTGCAAGAGCAACCTCACGATTTCCGTATGTCCCCCGGCAATGGCACACTTGAGCGGCGTCCAACCACGACTACCTTCCGCATCGGGGTCGACATCTTTCCCTTGGAGGAGTAACCTCACGATTCCCGTATGTCCTTCGCCACAGGCATTCGCAAGCGGTGATTCGCCCAACCAGTCTTGGCTCTCAGGGTTGATATCTTTTCGCTTCATTAAGAGCTCGACAACATCCTCATGTCCTCCGTTTACGGCCCAAGCGAGCGGGGTTCGGCTGTTACGGTCTGCTAGATCGGACTTGACATGTCTTCTTTCTATGGTCGGATCCATCTGCCGTAGTATCTTGTTCCCGTAGTCCGCTATGAGATCTACAATAGACACCCTAGTAACTCGGACTGGTTGAGGAACGTTTGGTATTTTAGGATGTCCGGTAGGTGCGATTGGTTGATCGTACTGGTTCTAGTGGAGGGTAATTGCTGTGTCAGCTAGACCAGCTTCTGTGGTTGTTGAGGGGGTGTGGGTTGTTATGGTACGATATATGGGTGCCGCGGGTTAAGGTGAGAGAGTAGCAGCGTAAGATTGATCTATTGACCTGTCGATCCAACGAATGGAAAAATGAATGAGTTATATAGCCTACCTTACTGATGGTGAAGCATGCTCCTGGCGTTCACCTCCATTCCTGACCTCAAACCTGTATTTGTATTGATTTTCGGGGTTGGGGATGTTGAAAATCTTTAGCTTACTTTGCTGTTTCATGTAGGCTTTGTGTGACCAGAAATAGCTAGCTTACCATTTCTCTTCTTTACCATGTGGCGCACTTCTTTAAAGTAGACAGAGATCCAGAGATTTGTAGGCTACGAGAAGACTAGCTAGGAGTTTTCAAAAAACCCACTTTACGGTTTCATGTAAGCCCGGATGAGCAACTTACTTTACCACACAACGCTTCATTTTTCAAACCGATAAGGAGCGTGAAAACCTGGAAAAAATACATGAGATATACGGAAATTTAAAAGGATTTCAAAGGGACGCCTAAAACATTATCGCCTGCTTTGGAAACGGTTGTCCACATTTTCTTTAATAAGGTTCGTGCGATATAAGCGCAAGTTCCATTTCCACCTCGATACTTTTTTCCTCCACTTTCTTTGTTGCAATCAGATGTTACCCTGAAATGGGGGGGGGGGCGATTGGCCAACAGACAATGAGCTAACCAAATACAACTTTCCATGTTTACTCGTTACAAAACAATCTTTGTTTTCGCTTTGAAAATTGCTATGATATTTGAAAATAGTCTATCCTCTCATAAAGTCAACTGCTTTTGATTGCGCCAAGGTTTAGTGAAATAGTAGAGTAGGCTAGTTTTTTCTTAATATTTTCAGCTTTGGAAACCCCTAGTGGGATTGCATAGGCATTTTAGTGGGAGCGGTTCTTAGGGAGGGTAGTGCTTTATGGCTGGGATCTTTGCCGGTTCTCTATCAATGTCACCGGACCTCGTGGCTACTATAGTATTAAAGGTTATTTGGAATGGCTAACTGAGGATACGCAAGTTACTGTGCTGTACTTGTCGCTGTAGGTGCAAACTGGACTTGAATATCCAGTTGTGTCCGCGCATAGTGGTCTTCCTTAACGCTCGAAGAATGCCGAGCATTAGACTCTACCGGAGCTAAGATACTGAAGCATATCGAAAAATTCTCATTTCCACGAAAGCTTTATTACAATGCGGTATCTCTACCGCCTGTAGCTGTGTGATTGGTTCGTTGTATTTTCGCATCAAGCTTTGTGCGTATTTCTACACGATTTGCCTAACACCTTCGCGGAGGAGTACCCCAGGCTTCTGGAAAGCTCCAGCCTGTGATCAATCTCGTGCCATGACCAAATATTTAGTCAAGTAAAACCAGTGAAGATCTCACCTCGGCATCCCCTAGAAGATTATGAGAAGAAACTGGTTTCAACAGTGTTGCTAGTAATGCGTTCTTGCTATCAAAAATGTGTCTGAAGTGTAGTTCTGGAATCGCCTTGAGCTTTGTATGTTGGTTGGTTTTCAGAGCGAGGACTGGTGTGGAATGTGTTGGAAATTGGATGGCTGTGTTGAACCTGGAAGTCTGTACAAAGTCAGACGTGGTTACTGTGATTGGTTTATGAGGCGAGAAATGTGAGATTCTCCATGGTGCCGAACAATCTATGTAACTTTGACACTGGTTTTCAGGCAGCAATTACGGGCCCGCAAGTGATGGCATTCGAAAATACAAGACTAAGTTCTCCGGGAAAGGGAGTAGTACGGTCGGAACGGATCCCCGTGAGGTAAAACTTTCAACGATAGCACATCGATGAATTGGGGCGAATATCCTGTACCCACACTAGGACTCCAATGCGAATTTGTACGAGATTAGGGCGGTGGGTCCGCGGTCGCGGTGAGCAATAGGCGGTGGGGATGGGGTCCCCGCTGACTCTGGGAGCCTGAACTATACTGGACTCCGGGCGCACCCGCCGAGACAAAGGCAGAAATTATAGCCCACTATCATTCTCACCCCAACACCAAGAAGGACTGAATTTGGCACCACTGAAAGAGTCTTCAACATATCTAATTTTTGTTTGGATTCCGGTGGGACACAGCAGATAACCTCAGGTTCTGGGTTCAAGGATCACAAAATATCACTCGTCTCGACAGAGACACTTGAATCTACCTCAGCAAGGAATGGAAGAGCAGAATCCGAGTTGTAGACTTCACCTCCAATCTCTGAATATCCGGACCTACTCCAATGTGCAATGAACAGGCATCCACCTTCCGTCACCGTACTTGACACCCTTGGACTGAATAATACTACTTGGTTACTAGCCGATGAGCCCACGGCCACAATGCCCCAGAACACTAACCCACGTGTGGAAGAAAAAGCATCTGGTGAGGTTTCCGAGACTCAGGGTGGGTGTCCTGTGGAATCATTGCAAGAAATGGGTGAGGGACCGAGTTCAGTACAGCAACACCACTCCCGGTGAAAAAAAGTAAAAATATTAAAATTTCACGGTTATAGAAGAAGGGAAAAATCGCAGGCTAGTACTAGTGGAATAGATATTCCTCAGTCGCTGGAGAAATGTTATCAATGTCGGCTAGTTTATTGCTTGATGGATGAGGAGAATGTATATGAAACCCCCTTTGTACTTTCTGATAGATATTGATCGATCGGGCGCACACGGAAGGATGCTAATGGTCTTGATGAAGTATTGTTCGTTGTTGATTCGACTATGCAGAGAGATTTTCTGCTAGCTACACATAAACACGACAGATGCCTCAAGGCATTGTCTACACACAAATCAGGGCGATGCCCACTTCAATACCACCTCAAATCAATCCCTAAGCATACCAGACCTAACTGCTTTCTCGTACACCATAACACTACGAGGGGTTACTCCATCACATTCATCGCACAATGTTTATTTTCCTTGAAATTTTAGAATATTATCATTCGTCTTGCGTGATTGGTAAACTCAAATTGTGAAATTTTTGCTACGGTTGTTTGGACAATGCCTAGTCTATGTAATTTTCATTGGTCGAACCTAGGGGTGGATAGGTGTGCTTTCCTAGAGCAACTAGCTACCATGGGGGTGATAGCAGAGGATAGAGTCTACCGACGATTTGCGCCATCCCTAGTCACGGGTATTGTGCCATAGTACTCCTCAGATGTGCACCTTACTAAGCATATCAATACTGTTCTATTGCTATCCCTAGAGGGTCATCAGGCTGTGCTCTGCCGGTGTTGGACCAGCAGAGTAATATATTTTGGCAATTCTTTACACACCAGTTCTTGGAAAACAACAAAGTGAAAAGTGAGGGAAAAGCGGGGAAAAAGGAATGATAAATTTCAGCGCACGAAGGGGAAAATGGAGAAATCCAGTGAGCAATTGCCAAGGGAATTGTGATGAAACTATCATACATGTAATGAAAAAATTGAACAACAAAACTATTTGAGTGATACATGGGGGAGAAAAAGAGAAAAAGAGAAATGAAGAGACGAGCTGTGTAAACACAAGGGAAATAATAGGTGAAGAAAGGCTAAAGAAAACCTCTGCGAGGGCTAGTAGTGAATTCCCAAGGACGCATATATAAATCGGGTGTGTCAGCACTAGTGTTGTTCACGAGCCGGCTCGTGGCACTACTGGACTCGAGGGCTCGAGCCCAGGTTGCGTCTAGACTCGAGGACTCGAGTGTACTAGCCGATATCATAGGTATCCGGACATCTTGGCGCCAAGCCTCATACAGAGTCGCGCCAAAGTGTCCGAATACTATTGAAATCGGCTAGTAGAGTCGCCACAATACCTCTACACACTACCCTTATAATTCAGAACCATCTTAACTACGGGTTTCCTCTACCTCTTCCCAAATTTCCACCTCCGCCAAGAGACTCGAGCAGGCTCGAGCCTAATGACCGCCTAGGCTCGAGTCCACTAGGCTCGTGGCACCCCCGGGCTCGAAGGACTCGAGCCCGCTCGGCTCGAGCCTGGCTCGAGTCGGCTCGGCTCGTGCACAACACTTGTCAGCACGGGGTAGTATCGGAAACTACCAAGGTCGTGACGAGCCCCGGGCTAGACTGGATGACCCCAGCAGTAAATTCACAATCCCTCATGTCCGTAGTGGGCTGCGAGGGTTGAGTTGTGCTTCACTCTAAGCATTTGGAATATTTAGATCTATATCTTCCCGTTCCAATAGAAGCTTGACCACTCCATCACTTCCGGACAAGGCAGCTAAGGTGAGCGGTGTGTGGCCATCTTTGTCTAGGAGGTTGGGGTCGACATCGGCCCGTTTCAAGAGTAATTTTATAACTCCCTCTTGTCTGTGGCGGGCGGCTAGAGCAAGAGGTGTTTGCCCATCAATGGTTGGAAAGTTGGGATCGAGATCATTCCGTTGCAGTAGTAACTCTACAAGTACCTCATCACCGTAGCACGCAGCGAGTGATAGTGGAGTTTGACCTTCGTTGCATACTGGGTTGGGGTTGACATCTTGTCGTTCGAGCAAGAGCTGTACCACTTCCTCCCACCCATGCTCAGTAGCCGCCCATAGCGGGCTTTGGCCATTTTTATCTGGAATATTGGGGTCGACGTCTTTGCTTTCCAAGAGTAATTTGACAACATCATCCCGTCCTCCACTGCAGGCATGCCAGAGCAGTGTTCGGCCATCTGTGGTTTGTTTGTTAGGGTTGATATCTTTCCTTTGGAGGAGTAACCTCGCGATTTCCGGATGCCCTTGCCAGCAGGCATACCAGAGCGGTAGCCCGCCAGCTGTTGTTTCCGTGTCAGACCTAACATCTTCCCTTTGCAGGAGTAACCTCACGACTTCCGTATGTCCTCCGACTATGGCACACCAGAGTGGCGTCCAGCCACGATTACCTCTCGTATCAGGGTCCACCGCTTTCAATTGTAGGAGTAACCTCACGATTCCCGTGTATCCCACGCCACAGGCATACGCAAGTGGTGTTTCACCAATCCAGTCTTGGCTGTTAGGGTCGACATCTTTTCGCTCCAATAGGAGCTCGACAACCTCCTCGTGTCCTCCCTGCGCTGCCCAATGCAGTGGAGTTTGACTGTTCCGGTCGGCTAGGTCGGCCTTGACACTTCTTCTTTCCGAGAGCGGCTCCATCTGCTGTATTTCTTTGCTCTATAAGCCCTCTATCAGTCTTACAATGTATACAGTCTCCGTCACCCCAAATACCTTGGACTGCTTGAGGTATTATATAGGTTCGGTATCTTGGTATGTCTGTAAGGTGTGATTGGCTGATCGTAATTGTTCTGGTGTCAGGCGTTTGAGGTGTCAGCTAGATAGGCTTCTGGGTTGTTGTGTTGGTGAGTGGTTGTTGGTGTGATATTTGGATACGTCGTCTTAGAAAGTTAGAATAGCGGCGTAAGATTGATCGATCGGCCTGACTACCTAACGGACGGGGAAATGGACGTGTTATATATCCCACCTTGCTGATGTCAAATAGCGCTCAGAGAATTCACCTCCATTATTGACCTCAAATCAGAATGGATTTTTAAAGTTGAAAATGTTGAAAAAATTAGCTTGCGTTGCCGTTTCATCTAAGCTTCAAGCACCCAGAACCAATTAGCTTACAATTAATTTACTTTACCTTATGATACAGTATTGTATATTCAAGTTGATACGAAGTTCAGGAGGTCCATGGCTGCTACGGATCTCTATTTAACCGATCCCCATCAAGACCTGGAGATAATTTATAAAGAATAAAGGGGTTCAAATATTCGACCAAAATTCCTAGAGTATTATAATTTTTGAAATAATTATCCACGCTCTCTCCTTGATGATAAAGTGGGATGTATGTGATATCGGTTAGTTCCGTTTCCACCTCATGATTTTTTCTCTTCGTCTCCCTGCTTCGTGTTGTTACTGGGTAGTGCCAGATGCAGGAGATGCGTGGCCGTACGGCAGATGGCACAAGGACGGTGAAGTGTATCGTAGAAGATCCCAAAGGTTATAGCGTTATTGGTAGAAAGGTTTGGAGAGCAGGAGTCTTAGTGATGCTTTTTTTTTGATTTGTTGTAAAGGATTGTGGAGAATGTTCTTTCTTCCCTTTGCGTTTGTTCGAAGGTTCGGAGACCTGTAGCGAACAGGAGATGGTTTTGGAGTTTCATATGTTTTACTATAATTATTACCTGCTGCGAACCGCATATTACATGAATCTTAGCACAGCATTGTCTATCTCTCTTATCCGATCATCTCTCATCCGCAGACAGGCATTGCCAGGAGCTCACGCTTAATTCTACTGACACGTGATTACATTAAAATATGATGCCCAAAGCATTTGAAGATGATTGCGTAGCACAGTAAAAAAACTAAATGGAACTCCCGGTGTTCACTCGTTAATGGAGAATCATCTTTTTCGCCTTTGGAAAACCGTACTTCTACACTTCTTACTTACATATTGTGTAGATATACTTCCGCCCATCTCGCTGCTTCGGCCGAGGATAACACAGTTTGGCCGAGGGTATTCGGTATCCCATATGACAGAGGTAGGACCGGCATACGGAGTCGTCGCAGGTATCGTCGCATGTGGTGTTTGATGTGTAGGACTAACTAGTAGTCAAACATAGAGGCGTCGGATATGTTTGATATGCCAGGAGGGTTAGGGTTGTGGAGTCGTTGCCACAAGGAAAAATATGCGTTGAGCAGCCAAGAAACATTTTCCTTCCAACAATCCGTAGGATATGATCGGAACACTTGAAGGCTGGGGGGAAAACTGAGCGGGGGAGGGGCTTAGAAATGTGGGCGTTGAACAGGGTGCGGCGGGATAACAGTACCCCTGCAGAAAACAGGGGATGGACACGACTGGCCTTCTAGGGGCTTAATGGGATTGGGGGTTAGGGATTGTAGAATTGTGAGCTTGATGTGATATTACGGCTTCTCTGCCGTTCCAATCTAGTAGTATATTCGCAATCTCCTCATGTTTGTAGTAGGCTGCGAGGGAGAGTGGTGTTCTACCATCAGTATAAGGAATGTTTGGGTCTATATCTTGTCGCTCCAATAGCAACTTGGCGACTCCACCACTTCCCCACATTGCAGAAAAGGTAAGTGGTGTGTGTCCATCATTGCCTCGGAGGTTCGGGTCGACATCGGCCCGTTTCAAGAGTAATTTCACAATTCCCTCTTGTCTGTTGTGAGCTGCTAGAGCGAGGGGCGTTTGCCCATCGATAATCGGAAAGTTGGGGTCGAGATCACTCCGATTCAGTAGTAACTCTACAATTCCCTCATCATCATTGCGCACAGCGAGCGAGAGAGGGGTTTGCCCATTATTGCATGCCAAGTTAGGATTGAGATCTTCTCGTTCGAGGAGGTGCCGCACCACGTCTTCACGCCCACGTTCAGTAGCCACTGACAGTGGGCGTCGGCCATTCTTATCTGGAATGTTGGGGTCTACGTCTTTGCTTTCCAAGAATAATTTCACAATATCCCCCCGCCCTTCTATACTGACAAACCAGAGTAGCGTCCGGCCGTCCATGTTTTGTTTGTTAGGGTCGATACTTCTCATTTGCAAGAGTAATCTCACGATTTCCTCATGCCCGCTCTCGCAGGCATGCCAGAGTGGTCGCGAGCCGAATGCTGATTCTTTATCAGGGTTAATGTCTTCCCTTTGCAGAAGTAGCCGCACAATTTCCGTATGCCCTCCTGATATAGCACACCAGAGTGGCGTCCAGCCACGATCACCTCTCGCATCAGGGTCCACCTCTTTCCATTGTAGGAGTAACCTCACGATTCCCGTGTATCCCATGCCACAGGCATACGCAAGTGGTGTTTCGCCCATCCAGTCTTGACTGTTAGGGTCGACATCTTTTCGCTCCAATAGGAGCTCGACAACCTCCTCGTGTCCTCCCTGTGCTGCCCAATGCAGTGGAGTTTGACTGTTCCAGTCGGCTAGGTCGGCCTTGACATTTCTTCTTTCCGGGGCCGGCTCCATCTACAGTATTTCTTTGCTCTATCAGTCCTCTATCAGTCTGCAGTGTATTTAGTCTCCGTCACCCCAAATACCTTGGACTGCTTGAGGTATTATATAGGTTCGGTATCTTGGTATGTCTGTAAGGTGTGATTGGCTGATCGTAGCTCTTCTGATGTCAGGCGTTTGAGGTGTCAGCTAGATAGGCTTCTGGGTTGTTGTGTTGGTGAGTGGTTGTTGGTGTGATATTTGGATACCTCGTCTTAGAAAGTTAGAATAGCGGCGTAAGATTGATCGATCGGCCTGACTACCTAACGGACGGGGAAATGGACGTGTTATATATCCCACCTTGCTGATGTCAAATAGTTCTCAGAGCATTCACCTCCATTCTTGACCTCAAAACAGAATGGATTTTTAAAGTTGAAAATGTTGAAAAAAATTAGCTTGCGTTGCTGTTTCATCTAAGCTTCAAGCACCCAGAAACAATTAGCTTACAATTAATTTACTTTACCTTATGATACAGTATTGTATATTCAAGTTGATACGGAGTTCAGGAGGTCCATGGCTGCTACGGATCGACTAAAATTCATAGAGTATTATAATTTTGGAAATAATTATCCACGCTCTCTCCTTGATGATAAAGCGGGATGTATGTGATATCGGTTAGTTCCGTTTCCACCTCATCATTTTTTCTCTTCGTCTCCCTGCTTTGTGTTGTTACTGGGTAGTGCCAGATGCAGGAGATGCGTGGGCGTACAGAAGATCGCACAAGGACAATGGAGTGTATCATAGAAGATCCCAAAGGTTATCGCGTTATTAGTGGAAATATTTGGAGAGCAGGAGTCCTAGTGATGTTTTTGATTTGTTGTGAACAGTGTTCCCAACGGGCCAGGTAGGCCAGGCCGAAGGATAGCCGGGCCTGGCCTACGAGAATTTCTGAGGACCTAGCCTGGCCGGAGCCTATAGGCCTCGAAGTAACTGAGCCGGGCCCGGCCTGGCCCGCCTATAGGCTGTATAGGCTTTGTACTACCTACCTTTTGGAGTTCGCTTAGCTAGATTTCTTCCCTTTTGTTTTTAACTTCTGTTCAACGTGACGTGAGTTCTCCCAAACTTTCACCTGCCTAGCGGATTCTCTCTGCATTACTACGCTGTCGGGTAGTAGCACTTGTTCCAAATGATTTATTTCTTTCTAGTGGAAATAGACAAGCTAAAAACCCTGGTAAATTATAGGTAGTCATACACATTCTCGTGAGTGAACCAAATATAAACCTCTTGCGGGCTCCCCCGGAGCGGGGACAGTGGCCATGAGTGCCAGCTGCTAAGCGTTTGGAAACATTTTCTAAATTTGACTCCATTGTTTCCATGACAACAGTTTTACAATGCCAAGGGTCGGGCCTATAGGCGCCCATCAGGCCTGATAGGCTTCCGTAGACAGGCCCGGCTTTCCTTCCGCCTGGCCCACCTGGCCCGTTGGGAACACTGTTTCTTAAGGTGATCGCAAGCCAATTATTTCCTCGTGCGTACATTAAGCAGCAAGGAGATCGATGTTTTGTTTTTCTATAATACATTTTCAACTTTGAAACGCGCTACTGGTGGTAATCAAAGTTAAATCCGCGGACAAAATATATCATACCTTATTTTACTGTTACATGTATCATAGGATTTGCGCGTACAAAAACAGTTACCTCATTCTTGTTTTTAATCACCAGCGCTTCACCAAAGACAAGCCCTATACTGGTATCATGTAGGACATGCGAGAAGATTGATGGTGTAATAATCCCATCAGTAGTCAGTTGTTTGTATTCAGAGAGTGAGAGAAGATGATTGTCTGTAGTAGCATTAGGGCTACTGGTTGGGGATTGTCCTATAGTATTAGTATATTGTCCCATAGTATTAGTATATTGTTCCATAGTATTAGTATGGTGTGTAACTAGGCACATCTACAATCTTGTATATATAGAGGTAGATCTCCACTCACAAATATTATGCTTTTCCGCGATCAATACACCTCCCTATACACTCTTGAGTCCGATTACACACCATCCTCACGACCCCTCACACAGCTCACCCCACGGATCTGTTGTGAATTGAGTGATCCTCACCTACCACTATCAGGTTATGAGCCGTTAAAGCCTGAGGACGCCAATCAACAAGCAGATTCATCGATTCCAAGCCTCGTTTCTCCCCCTATACGATCTTTTGTGTTGACTTGGTAGTTATCAACAGCAAGAAGATTCTACTTTTGGCTGCAATGAGCGAACAGACTGGTTTATCATTGGGCATGCATGGAATGGTTATGGATAAACTAGATGGGTCAAATCATCAGATTTGGTCACTGAGGATGACAGATTGTCTGCTTCGTGAAGGTCTTTGGGACTTGACAGCTGGGATGGAAGAGATCTTACCAATCCCAAAGCCTGAGAATGAGAATTACACCAAGCTTCAAGAGCCTTATCTTGCACAACGATGACGGATTCAGAAGGCCATAGGAATTCTACGACCAGCTATGACGGATGCCATTGCGGTGAACTACTACGGAACAGCCTGGGAAACACCCAATGCGATCTGGAATCATGTTCGCCAGACTTATAAAACGTTAACTACCTACAACGCCAACCACCTCCAGATGGAACTCTACGAATGCCGTTTGGAGGACTGTGGATCTGTTTTGTTCTTCCTTAACAAAATTAAAGATCTTCACGACAACCTTGCTATCTGTGGACAGTCACCCACTTATGTGCAGATGATTTTTCATGTTTTTAACGGTCTTCCCAAGACCGAGGAATGGAAGACTTGGACAATGGTTACTAAGTTAGCCCTGCCCTCAACAACTACGAATGATGGATACCTGAAGCTACAAGCTCTCCTAACTGCCTATGAGGCAGAACTCAAGCAGGAGATGTCAATTGAGCCAGGTCAAGCATTGCTTGTGGCGGGGAAGAGGTGGAAAAAGCCCAGTTCATATCCAGTTACTGGTAAACAAGGGGAAAGAGTTGGAGACTCGTCCAACTTTAAGAAGTTTACTGGGACCTGTCATAAGTGTGGAAAGAAAGGCCATAAGGAAAAGGACTGCTGGTCTAAATCTATACCTAGGAAGAAACAAACTTCAAGTTTTAGAAAAGATCAGACTCGAAGGCCAGGTAATGGAAATATGGATAATGCTGGGATGATGGACGAGCAGATGTGGGTAACAGAGGATATAATGGATGGGTATGCAGAGGAAGATGTGGAGAAAGTGTGGGCCACTGATGGATCTGTGGTGGATACAGAATGGGTTTTTGATTCCGGATGTACCAATCACATATCCTCCAACCGGAATGCCTTTTTGCCGGAAAAATTTACAAGTCTTACAAACAACAAGCGCCAAATACGAATAGCAACTGGAGAATTAGTTCCAGCAGCTGGAATTGGAAATGTTCGTATTCCAATCTGGGTGCCTGGTAGAGGACATAGCACAGTGGAGTTGTGTGATGTTCTGTATGTTCCCAAAGCTGGAAATACAAATCTGATTTCAGTAAGCCAACTTGCTGTAAAAGGAATGAGCGTCAATTTCCAAGAGAACGGTGCAGAAATATACAGGGACGGAATACTTGCAGCCGTGGCTAT
The DNA here is from genome assembly GCA_006112555.1 of Tuber indicum. Lineage (NCBI taxonomy): Eukaryota > Fungi > Ascomycota > Pezizomycetes > Pezizales > Tuberaceae > Tuber > Tuber indicum. The sequence continues at coordinate 252,417 of VBSK01000105.1, forward strand.
GAAAACGAATCGAATGTACATCTTGGTTAACAAGAAAGTACAAATGGACGCCGCCTATTTCATTGCCAGGGATGACAAGACTCAGCTTTTCCTATGGCATAAACATTTTGGCCACCTTTATACCAATGCTATACTAAAGCTAAGTAGTAAGCAGATGGTACACGGAATCCCGATTCTGCAGTCTACTAGTAATCGTCATCGATACCAATCCTGCCTCGAAGGTAAAATGACCAGATTACCTTTCCGTCCAGCAGAACAAAAGACCACAGCACCCCTTCAGATAATTCACTCTGATATATGCGGACCAACGAAGGAGAAGTCTCTTGGAGGGAGTTCATATTTCCTACTCCTTGTAGATGATTTCAGCAAGTTCACTGTGGTTTATTTCCTTAAGAGAAAAAGTGAAGCGGTGGAGCGCTTTAAGAACTACAAGGCATACGTTGAGAAAGGGCATTGGGACAAAGGAAATAGATACATGATTAAGGCTGTGAGGACTGATGGGGGAGGGGAGTTTACCGGAGCTGCTTTTGTGAGAGAACTAGAGAGATCAGGAATAGAGGCCCATATTACAGCTCTCTATACACCACAGGAGGATGGTGTATTGGCGAATAGTAACAGAGTATTGGTTGGCCGTGCAAACTCATTACTTCAACAAGCTGGAGCACCAAAATCGTATTGGGCAGAAGCCTTACAGACTGCCATATATCTGAAGAATATCTCAACAACAAAAGGAATCCATGGCCGGAATGCTACACCTTTTGAACTTTGGTTTGGCAAGAAACTCCAAGTTGAACACCTGCGAGTATGGGGCTGCACTGCTTATGCCTACATTCATGCCATCCAAAGAAGTGATAAGAAGTGGAGCCCGTGAGCCGAACGACTGATGTTTGTTGGATATACAATAACCACCAAACAATACAGATTGTATAATCAAAAAACGAAAATTTACATCATATCATGAGATGTTGTATTCTATGAAGATACTCCTTTGTTCCAACAAAGTACTCAACAGATTTTTCTACCATTTACTGAGTCATATCAGGAATCAGATCCAAGTCCCCCAGGTTGGCCGCCTACTAAGACTAAATCAAAAGGTTATGGGAGTTTGGGAAATAGTCAGCCCTCTAGTTCTGCACAAGTGGTATTCAATACAAGTTCTTCTATACCAGTAGCTCCACTGGTAAACAATGAAGAAGGCCCAGTAACCCCAGAGCAGAGACGAATTAGAGCTGTAGAGTCGCTACGCTCTAATCTTGGTACCTATTGGGAGAGATCAGCGCGGCAAAGATGTGAGATTAACCGCTGGCAGAATCTTCAGGAGTCCGATGACTCAGAACAGCAGGATAGCATGTCAGGCCACACTCGTCCTATTTTGCCAAGAGAAGAAGAATCTGATATTGATACAGCAAACTCAGTTCTTCAAACAGACTTGGTGTTTATGGTAAATGCAGGACCAAGCAGTATTAGAGAAGCTTTGAAGAGTCAAGATCAGGAGAAATGGGTTGAGGCAATTAACAGTGAGTTGGAGTCACTGGAGAATCATCAGATATGGGAGGTAGTAGACTCAGGACAACTGCCAATAGGAGCAAAGCCAATTAGCTCCCGCATGGTACTACAGGAAAAGATTGGTGAGGATGGCAAAGTGGCAAGGTACAAAGCAAGACTTATTGCCCATGGCTTCCGCCAACGTCCTGGGATTGACTTTACTGAGACCTATTCACCTACAATTTCTTATGCTGCAATCCGACTTGTTTTGTCAAAAGCTGCTGCAGAAGATAAGGAGATAGTCCAATTGGATATTGTGACTGCTTTCCTAGAAAGTGAGATCATGGAAGATATCTACCTATGCCTACTAAATGAGTTCACAGTTACTGGTGGTGGGACTGTGAAGTTATGGGAATCAGAAATCAAAGATGAAAAAGATAAGGTAGTAGTTGTGAAATTAAAGAAAAGTCTTTATGGTCTCAAACAAGCAGGACAAAACTGGTACCACACTCTTCAATCCTACTTTACACAACAAATGGGAATGTGTTCTTCCAAGTACGAAGCTGGGATATACACCAGTACAACAGGAGCAACCATTATTGAATGGGTAGATGACTTACTTCTGATTGGCACTCCAACAGAAATTGCCAACATGCGACTCCAAATTCAAGACCAATTTCAGATAAAGGACTTGGGCAATGTAAAGTTCTTCCTTAGTATGCTGATAGAATGAAATCGGAATGAGAAATGCCTTTTTCTCAGTCAGGAGGTCTATTTGGAAAAGGTGCTGCACTGTTTTTCAATGACAAACTGTAAAGGTTGTACTACTCCTCTGGATCCTAAAACAAAACTACACCAAAAGACAGACTAGGAACCAGGTACAGACCAACAGATATATCAGGAAGCAGTTGGAAGCTTGATATATGCAGCAATCACAACACGCCCAGACCTTGCCCATGCAGTTGGACTTGTGGGACGTTTTTCTGCTAAACCCTCACAATTATATTGGCAAGCTATTAAGAGAATCCTGAGATACATTCAAAAGACAAAGAAATATCGCCTACGACTGGGATGGAGTACATCAGAGAATGGAAATGGATGTAGAAAGCTGAAGGATTTGAGACTCTTAGTCTTTGCGGATGCTGACTTTGCGGAGGAGGAGGATAGCTTAAAATCTACTACAGGATTGGGAATCAAAGATCCTTACGGGGCAGTAGTAAATTGGAGATCTTTTAAGCAGCGAACTGTTGTAAAGTCAACAGCGGATGCAGAATTCAATGCAACAGCTCTTGCTGCAGAAGAGGGAATTTGGTTGAGAATGCTACAGGAAGAATTATATTCCAATTCGAATATCCTTCAATACCCTCTCATTTTACTTTTTAACGACAATCAAGCCTGTATTTCTAGCCTAACAAATGGGCAGTTTAGACCACCAACACGTCATATTGGAGTTCGCTATTTCTGGTTAAGGGAAATTATTGCATCAGGGGAAGTAGAACTAAAGTATTTGAGAACAGATAATACGTTAGCTGATGGATTTACAAAGTCTCTAGAAAAAACAAAGCATGACTGGTTTGTGGGAATCCTTGGGATGGATTCAAGTAAGAATACTGGATGGGATTAGGGGGAGTGATGGCATAATAATCCCATCAGTAGTCAGTTGTTTGTATTCAGAGAGTGAGAGAAGATGATTGTCTGTAGTAGCATTAGGGCTACTGGTTGGGGATTGTCCCATAGTATTAGTATATTGTCCCATAGTATTAGTATATTGTTCCATAGTATTAGTATGGTGTGTAACTAGGCACATCTACAATCTTGTATATATAGAGGTAGATCTCCACTCACAAATATTATGCTTTTCCGCGATCAATCCACCTCCCTATACACTCTTGAGTCCGATTCCACACCATCCTCACGACCCCTCACACAGCTCACCCCACGGATCTGTTGTGAACTGAGTGATCCTCACCTACCACCATCAAAGATTAGAGGAGGGTTCACCGGAGCCAGGTACTCGGTAAATATGCGACGTGAGCTGTAAGAAGGTACACCACAGCGGGAAAGTATTGAGGGAAAGAGTGGTAATAAAATGCCCCCCCCTCCGGCCCCATTTGAACATGTTGTAGGTCACCGAGAGGATCAAGTCTAGCTTTGGCATACTCATTTCGTATACAACTTGTTCAAGTACTGCACCCATTCCCCTCATAATCTTTGTGAATTCTTACATTTCCTTACCATCTGATACCTCTTTCCCAAGTACTAGAGGCATTCAAGTTAAAACCAGGAATTCCAAGAAAAATAAAGCCCGGGATCTTGCATTAGTGTATGATACTTTACACAATCACCCTACAACGCCGATTGATTTCAAGTAACATATTTGATAGCCTCGCAACAAGATATAAGTAATTAATAACCATACAATAACCCGAACGAAAAGGCTTTTCTTTGCAGAAGCTTAAGGAAGTATGATGTAGAAACAACCATAAACAGATTACTGGTATCTACCACTACAATGACAAGCAATCATGTTGTGATCTCTGAGCAATAAATTAGACCAACCGGAAAGTCGTGGTTGTTGGAACTGACTGGACCGGGATCGGTGGGACTGGTCAAAACCGAGTGATAGAATGTGCGTCTCGTTTTGGCTGATCCACTTAACAGCAAGTGCCAAACGGCGAAAACCTCGGCTGTGAAAAGAAAGACGAAACGCCAAGAGTAAAGTAACACAAAATACTTCGGGGGCCCTTGTCCGAACTATAAAAAGTTGGGTGGAGTGTGTTATTCTGCAAGCGAGCAGCGTCAGAGGTAGCTGTACACTTGTAAGGGTAGTTTTGCTCCAATTCTAAAATATATTGGATTTTCCTCTTGGCGGAACATGTATTTATTCTGAGTCTCATCATAATAATAATCTTATTATGCAATCTTTTTATACAGACTAGTCCGGGACTGGTCCTGTACCGGACGCTACCACTTGAACTAGGCCGGTCTAGTCGTTAACATCAACTAGGACCTACTAAACGGTCCTGTCCTCAAGATCAGAGCAGTTGGGCCATTCGGAACCCTGTCTCTGAGGGTACATTCTTTATTGGCGACCATGGAGGTGGAAGCTTTGAGTTGGTGATTGGGATAATCCGAGAACTAAAAAACAGAAAAGGAGGGCCAGGAGCTACAAAAATAAACAAAAAACAGATAGTGAAATAGTGTCTACAAATCATATATCTTGTAACTAGGATAGTAGGGGAGTATTTTCTGATACGTGGAGGGCGTGTATATTTGTTGTTTCTTGGTTGATGATATGCCAATGAGCCACTTACTTTGGTCTACACATCTTGCTTACATAATATTATTGTGTATATCTTTTACATGCTGTCCAAATACGAAAAAATAGTATGGGATGGTGAGGTAACGTCATGGTCAATTGGGTGTTTTAGTAGTGACAAACATGAATGAAAGAGCAAAGTCTAATAAGCCACATTTTTGTTGAGTTTTTCAACTTTGAATACCATTACTAGATTTAGAACTCACAAGGTGTGCAAGTGCAACAGAATTCTTTTTAATAGGATACCACCGAAACTTAAAAGTGATGTATGACATGAGAAGAAAACTTTACAAAGCGGGGGGAAACGGCAAAACAGCACACAAGGCTTTAATAATCAATATCCACCTCCTCTAGCACAAATTCCCCTTTCCCTAGTTGTTTGAATTGAGTGGGAACCAGGAGTGTTTGAAATATTAACGGAATAGCACGAAATAGTTCAGCCGCTGAATTGATGATGCATTGCCTTTGGGTAATAGTAAAGCATCTAGGGAGAAGGGAGCGCGGGTATAAGATGGACTACTACTGCGTTTGTCCGATTATGGACATGTAGTGTTGTGGAGGTCCTTTCAAAACTACATAAAGCCAGGGGAACAAAAGTGATGGATTGAAAGGAATGAAAAGCTTACTTGGGAAACAGACGAAGCAAAGCTGCCACAGGCACAATTTATTTATATATCAAAAAGAAAATGGATGTTGAAGTAATCAGGGAGAAACAGGATGGCTTGGGAGTAGGGGGTTAGGGGCTGGGCGGGGGGGAGGTTACATAAATAGAGGTGTTGTAATAGTTGGGTCGGGCAGCTGGGCAGCAAGAAACGAGGAGAGGAAATAAGAAAAAATGAGGGGAAAGGAAAATGCACTACGAATATCGAGGGGAAAATCAAATACAATAGGACTCTTCGGGGAAGACAGGAATTTAGTAGAATCAGGAAGGGTATGGATGAAGGACTTATAACTATAGAAGGGCTTATGATACCTATAAAGGTGCCGTTCCAAATATTGGAAATCCACGGGCTTGCCGGAGCTAGGACCATACCACACGACGATAACTGAACGAGGTGGCGAGGACTAAATGTGGTGTAAACACTCTGCACAACTGAGGATGGGAAAGGTCACCAAAATGCTCCAAAACTTGCTCAATTTGACAACTCTCTATCTATCGCTCCACGACTCTGCTGATCCACGACTCTTCTAACTCTAAACTAACAGGAAAAGACAGGAGTATAAATAAACGACAACGATCACCAATCCTATCCTTCCTGCTATCACTTTGACATCAAGTCTCTAACATCTCCCACACCTACCCCCCGTTTCCTCTGTGCGTTCCTGATGCGAAAGAAAGACAAATAACAGACCCCCAAAGATCCTCCAATATCCTTCCTTCCGTGCTCCCATTGCCTTCCGAGCTCCAATTGCCTTCCGCACTCCCACTGTCTTCCACACTCCCCTGCTAAGAAAAGAAATACAGGAACAAAGACTCCCGACAGTCAAGAACTTCAGTGAAGTTCCGATCCTTCTCCGCCGGAAGCGCTTTTCCAAAGCGCATAGCAAGAACGTCCGCCACAACAAAGCAAGTGGCTGGAGGGGAACGAACAGGCTGGAACGGACAAACGGTCGGTCCCGGGAATGCACATCAAACATGTGGATAGGCTAACAAACGGGTGACAAAAGAACCGGCGGCAGGTGGAGGAGCGGGCAGTGGTGCCGGTAGACAGATAGTGGTACTGGCAGATGGGTAGTGTAGTAGACGGGCGGGTAGTGTAGTAGACGGCCGGATATGCCTGCCAACGGATATGGCGGCGGGCAAGAGAACAAAGCCTTGAGCATGCCGAGCAGCATCCCTATTTCCAACACCAACTACCTAAACCTTCTAGCCCGGTCTGGAGCAAAAAAAAAAAAGAACTGGGGGATCCGTAAGATATGATCGGAACACTTGAAGGCTGAGTGGGGAGAAGACTGAGCGGGGGAGGGGCTAAGAAATGTGGGCGTTGAACAGGGTGCGGCGGGATAACAGTACCCCTGCAGAAAACAGGGGACGGACACGACACGCCTTCGAGGGGCTTAATGGGATTGGGGGTTAGGGGTTGTAGAATTGTGAGCTTGATGTGATATTACGGCTTCTCCGCCATTCCAATCTAGTAGTATATTCGCAACCTCCTCATGTTGGTAGTAGGCTGCGAGGGTGAGTGGTGTTCTACCATCAGCAAAAGGAATGTTTGGGTCTATATCTTCCCGCCCCAATAGCAGCTTGACGACCCCACCACTTCCAGACATTGCAGCAAAGGTAAGTGGTGTGTGGCCATCATTGCCTCGGAGGTTCGGGTCGACATCGGCCCGTTTCAAGAGTAATTTCACAATTCCCTCTTGTCTGTTGTGAGCTGCTAGAGCGAGGGGCGTTTGCCCATCAATAATCGGAAAGTTGGGGTCGAGATCACTCCGATTCAGTAGTAACTCTACAATTCCCTCATCATCATTGCGCACAGCGAGCGAGAGAGGGGTTTGCCCATTATTGCATGCCAAGTTAGGATTGAGATCTTCTCGTTCGAGGAGGTGCCGCACCACGTCTTCACGCCCACGTTCAGTAGCCACCGACAGTGGGCGTTGGCCATTCCTATCTGGAATGTTGGGGTCAACGTCTTTGCTTTCCAAGAATAATTTCACAATATCCCCCCGCCCTTCTATACTGACAAACCAGAGCAGCGTCCGGCCGTCAATGTTTTGTTTGTTAGGGTTGATATCTCTCCTTTGTAGGAGTAATCTCACGATTTCCTCATGCCCGCTCTCGTAGGCACACCAGAGTGGCCGCGAGCCAAATTCTGATTCTCTGTCAGGGTTAACGTCTTCCCTTTGCAGAAGTAGCCGCACAATTTCCGTATGCCCACCTGCTATAGCACACCAGAGTGGCGTCCAGCCAAGATCACCTCTCGTATCAGGGTCCACCTCTTTCCATTGTAGGAATAACCTCACGATTCCCGTGTGTCCAATGCCGCAGGCATACGCAAGCGGTGTTTCGCCCACCCAGTCTTGGCTGTTAGGGTCGACATCTTTTCGCTCTAATAGGAGCTCGACAACCTCCTCGTGTCCTCCCTGTGCTGCCCAATGCAGCGGAGTTTGACGGTTCCGGTCCGCTAGGTCGGCCTTGACATTTCTTCTTTCCGGGGCCGGCTCCATCTGCGGTATTTCTTTGCTCTATAAGCCCTCTCTATCAGTCTTACCATGTATACAGTCTCCGTCACCCCAAATACCTTGGACTGTTTGAGGTATTATATAGGTTCGGTATCTTGGTATGTTCGTAAGGTGTGATTGGCCGATCGTAATTGTTCTGGTGTCAGGCGTGTGAGGTGTCGCAGCTAGATAGGCTTCTGGGTTGTTGTGTTGGTGAGGGGTTGTTGGTGTGATATTTGGATACCTCGTCTTAGAAAGTTAGAATAGCGGCGTAAGATTGATTGATCGGCCTGAATACGTAACGGACGGGGAAATGGACGTGTTATATATCCCACATTGCTGATGTTAAATAGTTCTCAGAGCATCCACCTCCATTATTGACCTCAAAACAGAATGGATTTTTAATGTTGAAAATGTTGAAAAAAACTGTTTCATCTAAGCTTCAAGCACCCAGAACCAATTAACTTACAATTAATTTACTTTACCTTATGATACAGTATTGTATATTCAAGTTGATACGAAGTTCAGGAGGTCCATGGCTGCTACGTATGTCTATTTAACCGATCCCTATCAAGACCTGGAGATAATTTATAAAGAATAGAGGGGTTCAAATGTTCGGCTCAAATTCCTAGAGTATTATAATTTTGGAAACAATTATCCACGCTCTCTCCTTGATGATAAAGCGGGATGACTGTGATATTAGTTAGTTCCGTTTGCACCTCATAACTTTTCTCGTCGTCTCCCTGCGTTGTGTTTTTGCTGGGTGGTGCCAGATGCAGGAGTTGTATGGGCATGAGGTAGATGGCACAAGGACGATGAGGTGTGTCGTGGCGGTCACGGAGGTTGTCGCGTTGTTCGTCGGGGGGTTTGGGGAGCAGGAGTCTTAGTGATGTTTTTGTTTTGCTGTTTGTTCGAAGGTTAGGCGACTGTAGCGAACAGGAGGTGGTTTTGGAGTTTCATATTTTTTACTATAATTATTACCTGCTGCGAACCACATATTATATGAATATTAGCGAAACATCGTCTATCTCTCTTATCCGATAATCTCTCCTCCACACTCATTGTCCGGAGCGCACGCTTAATACTACTGGCACGTGATTACATTACAATATGCTTCCTACAACATCTGAAGATGATTGGCTAACACAGTTAAGGAACTAAATGCAACTTCACGTGGTAATGGAGAATCATCTTTTTTGCCTTTGGAACATCCTACTTGAGAACGATGCATAGGATCATTTCTTAAGGTGATCGTAGGCCAATTATTTCCTCGTGGGTACATTAAGTAGCAAGGTGATCGATGTTTTTTATATATATTCAACTTTGAAAAGCACTACTAGTGGTAATCAAAGCTAAAACTGCGGACAAAATATGTCATACCTTATTTTACTGTTACATGTAAATTTATCATAGGATTTGCGCACGCAAAAACAGTTACCTCATTCTTGTTAATCACCGGCGCTCCACCCAAGACATGTCCTATACTGGTATCATGTAGAAAATGCGAGGAGATTAGCGGAGGGTTCACCGGAGTCAGGTACTCGGTGAAGTATGCGAGGCGAGTGGTGGGGGGTATACCAAATCGGGGAAGCATTGTGGGAAAGAGGGGTAAATAAAATGCCCCTCTCCGGTCTTATGATAGAGGAGGGTAGCCGCCAATGACTGACTTGCGCAGCGGTGGGTAGAAACACTAAAGGACTATGTGGGGGCTGTGGCAAGACGTGCACAAAAGCGTATGGTAAGGTAAAAACAGCTTCGCTCTCTCTTCTCTAAACTAACGGTAAAGACGGGTGTATAAGTAAAACATAAACAAAGTATCCCCATCATTCCATGAATCACCACACCTATCCGTATCTCTCCAAGCATGCTACCCTTTCCTCCATACACTCCTCTGATAACAAAGGAAAGACATGTCCAGAGAATCTCCTGTCAATCTCTCAACCTCCACACTAATCTGTCGAACATCGGAACTTTTCGTCTGACTCCCAAAACCTCCACAATATATATCTCAATCGACCAATGTCGATCTAGAAGCTTCAACATCCGGCACCATTTGAATACGTCGTGGGTCACCGTAAAGATCAAGTCCGTCTTTGACATACTCATTTTGTTTCTTTATATACAACTTGTTCAAGTACTGCACCCATTCCCCTCATAATTATTGTGAATTCCTACATTTCCTTACGATCTGATACTTCTTTCCCAAGTATTAGGGGTATTTAGGGTTAAAACCAAGAAATCTAAGTAAAAGGAAGCCTGGAATCTTGCATTAGTGTGCCTTACGCAATCACCCTATACTGTTGATGGATTTCAAGTAACGTATTTGATAGCCTCGAAACAAGATATAAGTAATTAATAACCATACAATATAACGCAGGAAAAGGCCTTTCTTTGCAGAAGCTTAAGACAGTAAAATTTTAGACACAACTGTAAATTTTCTGATATGTGGAGAGGATAGTATCTTTGTTGTTTCTTGGTTGATGATATGCCAATAAACCTCTTACTTTGCTCTAAACTTTTTACTTTAATATTGTACAGACCTTTTAGTACCTGCTGCACAAACACGAAAGAAAGAGTATTGGATGGTAAGGTAATGTCATGGTAAATTAGGTGTTTTAGTAGTGACAAACGTGAATGAAGGATCAAAGTAAACCACATTTTTTCGAGTTTTTCAACTTGGAATACCCTTACTAGATGAAGAACTCATAAGGTCTGCAAGTGCAACAGAATTCTTTTTGACAGGATATCACCAAATCTTAAAAGTGGTGTATCACATGAGGGGAAATTTATACAAAATGAGGGGAAGCCGCAAAACAGTGCATATCCACTTGCTCTAGCACAAATCTTTGGTCTTTGGCTTTTTGAATCGGGTGGTAACCGGGAGGTTATGACATAATACCGAATAGCATGAAATAGTTAAGTCGCCGAATTGATGATGCATTGCCTTTGGGTACATAGTAAAGCATCTCGGGAAAAGGGAGCGTGGGTATAAGATGGATTACTACTGCTTTTGGCCGATTCTGGACATGTGGTGTTGATGATAGAAATCCACTGGCTAACGGGAGCCAGAACGATACCGAACGAGCGATGTGGAGAAACATTGTTCACTAAATGCGCTGTGGAAACTCTGCATAACCAAAAGCCGGGAGGTTCACCAAGATCGGTCCACGACTTGCTCTATTCAACGACTCTCTGTCATCCACTCCACCACTCTGCTGATCCACAACTCTTCAACTCTAAACTAACAGGAAAAGACAGCAGTATAAATAAACGACAACGATCACCAATACAATCCTTCCTGCGATCACCACATACCGATATCTCCAACATCTCCCACACCCATCTCTCATTTCCACTGAGCGCTCTCATGCTAACTATCAAAAGAGAGAACAAACAATAGACTCCCTAAATGATGGTGATAAAACGGATCGCTCAGTTGCTCGACTGGTTGGAGAGAGTGGAGATGTATATTAACTATGTAATTTTCAAAGGAAAGGTTGCTCGTAGAGAGTAAAGAAAGCTAAACTAAGAAAAATCACAACAGGAGGGTAACAGAAATTTTCCCTTCTCACGCACATGCTTAGCCATGCCACACATGCGTATATCTCATATACCTCACCGTACTCACACCAGTACTACCAGGATTACATAACCATCACTAAAGATTCTCTAATTTGCCTCCCATGCTCCAATTACCTTCCGAGCTCCAATTGCCTTCCATACTCCCGTGCTAACAAAAGAAATACGGGAACAATAACTCCCGACAGTCTAGAAATCCCATGACGTTCATATCCTTCTCCGCCAGAAGCGCTTCTCCAAAGCGCACAATGAGAACATCCGTCCCAACAAAGCAAGTGGCGGGAGGGGAGCGAACAGGCGGGAACGTTGATGCCGGGTCGGTGATACAAGGATAATGAATTATATTGAGCGGGAACGGACAAAATGCCGGCCCCGGGAATGTACGTCGAATATGAGAACGGGTGAATGAACTGGCAACAGAACCGATGGCGGGTGGACGGGCGGGTAGTGGTGCTAACAGACGGATATGCCGGCGGACGTATATGCCGGCTGACGAATATCCTGGCGGACGAGAGAACAAAGCCTTGAGCATGCTGAGCAGCATCTATGATTTCTAATAGTTGGTTCTAATAGTTGGGGAGGTCCTTTGAAAACTACCTAAATACAGGGGAAAAAAAGTGACGGATTTGAAGGAATGAAAAGCTTAAGTTACTTGGGAGAAAAGACCAAGCAAGGCTGCCAGAGGGACAATTTATTTGTATATCAAAAAGCAAATGCAATTTGAAGTAATCGGAGAGAAAATGGATGGCTTGGGAGTGGGGGGTTAGGGGCTGGGCGGGGGGGGTTACATAAATAGAGGTGTTGTCATGGTTGGGTTGGGCAGCTGGGCAGCAAGAAACGAGGAGAGGAAATAAGAAAAAATGAGGGGAAAGGAAAATGCACTACGAATATCGAGGGGAAAATCAAATACAATAGGACACTTCGGGGAAGACAGGAATTTAGTAGAATCAGGAAGGGTATGGATGAAGGACTTATAACTATAGAAGGGCTTATGATACCTATAAAGGTGCCGTTCCCGCTACCTAAACCTTCTAGCCCGGTCTGGAGTAAAAACAAAAAACTGGGGGATCCGCAAGATATGATCGGAACACTTGAAGGCTGAGTGGGGGGAAGACTGAGCGGGGGAGGGGCTTAGAAATGTGGTTGTTGAACAGGGTGGGGCGGGATAACAGTTCCCCTGCCGACAACAGGGGATGGATATGACTGGCCTTCTATGGCTTAATGGGATTGGGGTTCAGGGGTTTTAGAATTGTGAGCTTGATGTGATATTACTGCTCCCCGCCATTCCAATTTAGTAGTATATTTGTAATTTCCTCATGTTGGTAGTAGGCTGCAAGGGCGAGTGGTGTTCTACCATCAGCAAAAGGAATGTTTGGGTCTATATCTTCTCGCTCCAATAGCAGCTTGAAGACCCCATTACTTCCAGACATTACAGCAAAGGTAAGTGGTGTGTGGCCATCATTGCCTCGGAGGTTCGGGTCGACATCAGCCCGTTTCAAGAGTAATTTCACAATCCCCTCTTGTCTATTGTAAGCTGCTAGAGCGAGGGGCGTTTGCCCATCGATAATCGGAAAGTTGGGGTCGAGATCACTCCGTTTCAGTAGTAACTCTAGGATTGCCTCATCATCATAGAGCACAGCGAGCGAGAGAGGGGTTTGCCCGTCATTGCATGCCAAGTTAGGATTGAGATCTTCTCGTTCGAGAAGGTGCCGCACTGCGTCCTCACACCCACGTTCAGCAGCCACGGACAGTGGGCGTTGGCCATTCCTATCTGGAATGTTGGGGTCGACGTCTTTGCTCTCCAAGAATAATTTCACAACACCCCCCCGCCCTTCTCTACAGGCAAACCAGAGTAGCGTCCGGCCATCCCTGTTTTGTTTGTTAGGGTTGATATCTCTCCTTTGCAGGAGTAATCTCACGATTTCCTCATGCCCCCTCTCGTAGGCATACCACAATGGTCGCGCGGCAAATGCTATTTCTTTGTCAGGGTTAACGTCTTCCCTTTGCAGGAGTAGCCGCACAACTTCCGTATGCCCTCCTGATATAGCATGCCAGAGTGGTGTCCAACCGAGATCTCCCTCTTTATCAGGGTCCACTTCTCTCCTCTCCAAGAGTAATTTCACTATTTCCGTATGTCCTGCACCGCAGGCATCCGAGAGCGGAGTATCGCGTGACAGATTGTCTTGGCTATCAGGATTGACATCGTTTTGCTCCAATAGGAGCTTGACAACGTCCACATGTCCTCCCTTTATGGCCCAAGCGAGTGGGGTTAGCCTGTAACGGTCTGCCAGGTTGACATTGACACTCCTTCTGTCAAAGGCGGGATCCATCTCCTGAAGTGTTTTTCCGGCAGTCTGCTATTAGACTTACAACGGATACTGACACTCCTCCGTCACCCTAATGACTTGGACTGGTTGGTGTATGATACCTTCTGTAACAAAGTGGGTGATTGGTATCGTAAGAGAGACTGGTCGACCTGTCTATCTAACCCAAAATCAAATGTGTTACACTGCCAAACTTAACGATATTAAGTAGTGCTGGGGGGATTCACCTCCCATAACCTAGGAACACGATAAAATTTCAAGGCTGAAAAAGTTGAAAAAGCGTCACTTAGTTTGCTGTTCCTTGTAATCGTGGCCTACCCAGAGGCAGTTGGCTTACCATTACTTCACATTCTCATAGAGTCTTTTTCTTTACCAAGCGCATATGGAGCTCTAGAGATCAATGGCTGCTACGGAATTCTGTTTAACTAAAGCCTAACAAAGCTATAAACAATATATAAAGCATAAAAAGTGTAAAGGTTGTCCTCAACTACTATCTTTAATACTTTAGAAATACTGGGCTAACAACATGTGGAAACCTAAAGCAATTTCTCGTGTTTACTCCTTACCAGACAATATTTTTTTAACATTGAAAATACCGACTTGAAAAACAATGTACCGTATCGTAACGTACGTAACGTATAATAAATTGAATTGTTTCCGCATGCGCCAGGCTTAGATGGAATAAGCAAGTGATCCATGCTTCTTCGGCATCGAAAACCCCTAGCAGTTCTATTAGGGGTTGAAGATGGCGGGATGCATGGCTTGCATTGCAGTTTTATGTAAATGCTGCTGTTATCAAAACATGTTCCAATAATAAATATTCACCCCCCAGCAGAAATGTACACACTCGGGCTTTTTGCTAATGAATTCAGAGCTCTTCTTATATCTTTCAAGTTACCATCTATCATACTTGAACCTCTGTGTAACTGCCATTAATTGCCTTCGTGTATTATGTTACCCAGGACATAAGGACCCTAGTGGATGGCACTATGAAAGTAATTCTAATGAACTCCATGGATTTAGTCATACTCAAGAATCATCTTTTTAATTTCGGGCTTGGGGACCGAAAGTGTCATGGGGGTAGGGAAGCATGGGTGTTGATAATTGAGTATGTTGCCGTGTCATTCCCATTATATTACTCTCATGGTCATTGTTACAACCTTACGCTCTCTTCTAGAATTATACTTTCCAATTACCTATTTCATGCCTATACTTCCTGTTTACGTCTCTTTGGGTAACACTGATGTGAATAGTTGTCATTGAGCCTGAGTATGAATACGTGTCCTGTTTCATTTTCTTAATACCATGTATCTTGGAAATAACTGCTTTTCATTTCTTGTATTTAATGAGCAGGGTCTCCCGCAGAGTAGATGTTAAGGAACGGGGAACTATCGTCAGCAAGGATTGCTTTATCTATCTTGACAAATTGCATATTCTCAGACAACGTTGTCTTAAACGTTATTACTTTCTCGGAGTCTCGCAACTCCAGCTGCACTTCCATATCGAGCAATGGGCACTTGTTGGGGAGTGAAACAATTCGTCATCTAGCTGAGTATTATATCACCAAGCTATCCAATGATGTAGACAATCATGTCTAATTCTTACCATTCCTTTAGGTTTCTATATAAGGATGTATTTTATTCTAGTTTGATAACTTGGACTGAACCGATTCTCAGAACTGGTTCTCTAATACTCTTGGAGAAAAAAACAAATATCCTATACAATAATATTCAAGTGAGAATTATTTATAGTACTATATGATAGAAATTTAAACCGAATTAAGATCTTATTCAGAAATCTATCCATGAGAAGAATATCTTGTAAAACAGTTGTTTCTTGAAGTTTTCTGAATCATATATAATATTTGTTCATTCCTCTTAATCATCACTAAGTCTGGTAGTATTTTAATAATTTTTTACAAATATATTAGAGCTTCTGAAATCTTACTAACATGTAAGAGATATCAGGATAGGTAATGCAACTATGTATAATTCTTTAAGCAGTCCTAAAAGTACTCTAGTAGAAAGATGTGTTCATAGTAGTAAATTGAGCAAATAATTACAATACATCCAACTGCTTATATAATTTTCTAAAGCTCTCGTATTTTGTACCTAAAAGTATGATTGAGATGAGGAGAGAGGTTATAAGCACAAGTGAAACTAGATATAAATAGCTAGAGGAGATATACCTTCAGCAGCATCAGCCATATATTCCTTTCAAGATAATATAGTTCCTCTTTCTGACCCATGCTGATTACTTTTGAAAGGCTGCCTTGCAGGTAAGAACTATAAATGTTGGCTACCGGCGTGATCAAAGTTAGAAGAATCGATCAAGATGAGAAGATAACTATTCAATAAAGTATATAATATTGATGTGCAATTCAAGGTTGATATACGATATTTACTATCTGAACATCTAGGTCTCTAAATACATCTTCTAATAACGATACGGAAGTTGATTACGGATTCTCACTCAGGTTCCTTACTAAGTCAAACTTAAAAAGAAAAATTTAATAGAATATAAACGAAATTAGGTATTAATCAAAACTTGAAAATACACATAACACAAAGTATGTCAACAGGACAACTGTGCCAGTGACATGATTGCTCGGCCAACTTTATTTAAAACTCTCCTTGCCA
Source organism: Tuber indicum (assembly GCA_006112555.1). NCBI lineage: Eukaryota > Fungi > Ascomycota > Pezizomycetes > Pezizales > Tuberaceae > Tuber > Tuber indicum. Next base: position 268,925 of record VBSK01000105.1, read on the forward strand.
ATATCTGACTTTTTAGGTTCAGACAGCAGTTTTCAAATACATCTTTTCAGCCGCTCAATAACCTCATAAAAAAATCAAATAATTACGCATTAACTTAAATGTTGCAATAAAAATCAAACTCCTTACTCCACTCTTCAGTCCTATCTGCCTTAAATAATTTCTTCTCAGGCGATCATAGCCAGGACAGTTGGTATGGCGGGGGATTCTCGGAGAGCGCCCAAGGGCGGGGGAAAAGTGATAGACCCGAAGGAAATAAAATTGTAAGCGAAACAAACTAAGCACCCCCACCAGAACCATGGTGTAACTATATATCCACCTGGACCATGGCGCAAGTATATATGAAAAAAATAAAAAATAAAAGATGAAGTGATCAGAGTGATACGTGGTGGCTTGGGAGTGGGGGTTATCATGAATAACTGTGCTGTCATACTCGGTTCGTGCATCTTGACCGCCGGAAATAGGGTGGTAAACAAGGAAAAGAGGTAGCAAAACGCCATGAATATGGGAGAAAATTAAATATATGAATTTTGGAGTATTGCAAAGGGTGTGGATAAACGATTTATAACTATCATGCTCTTCCATAACCCAGTCAAAACCGCATCCGCATTAGATACCCACACCCACACCTCCGCACCCCCAACCAAAAACTCAGAAATCCCCCATCACGGAAGCTAGCAGCGAATCCTTAAGGATACAGTTATAAATCAGGTGTCTGCCTTTTGGATTTTCCAGAGCAATCCGGAGGAAAGATTGGCCGCGGGATACCGTCTCGGCAAGAGTGTCATACCTGGGGTGCCAAACAAGGCGGAGGCGAAGGGAAGGGAGGCCTCTGAAATTCGTATATTCGCTGGGATGTCGAAAAAGAGCCACCTGCCTATTATTCAGAGGTGGCGAATATGATTATACTCAGTAGGCTTAAGCGGGTTTGTCGGTGCGGGTTTGTGGGCTTGAGGCAGTTTCTCCGCTTGCGTAAGCTCGAATTCCAGCAGCAAATTCACCCCCCCTGATGTCCAAAACCGGTGGCAAAAGTCAGTGGTGTTCCACCGCAAGCCATTGGCAGATTCGAGTCGATATCGTTCCGTTCTAATAGTATCTTGACGACTCCCTGACTACCGGACGAGGCAGCGGAGGTGAGTGGAGTGTGGCCACCATTGCCTCTGAGGTTAGGGTTGACATCTGCCCGTTCCAAAAGCATATTAACTATTCCCACTCGCCTGCTTCTGGCGGCTAAAGCAAGAGGGGTTCTCTCATAGATGCTTGGTTGGTTGGGATCAAGATCTTTCCGTTCCAGTAGTAACTTTACAACTCCCTCATGGCCGTAGCCGATAGCTTGTGCGAGTGGTGTTTGGCAGTCGTTGCTCATCGTGCCGGGATGAAACTCAGGGTTCCGAATAGTCCGACCGGTCAGGTCTTGGAGGCAGGACCAGACTTGCCAGTCCTGGTCGACACCGTGACTGGACTTGACTAACTCGGGTGGTCCGGTCTGGTCCTGGACTAGTCCCGGACCGGTCTTTATAGAGTGTTGCGTAGTCACGTAATATCACTCACCTAATGCTCCGAAGAAAAAAATTGATACCGGTGAATCTATTTTCACTGCCCCTAATCTAAGCCAGGCACTATTTCCATTCTGACTCTCCTGAGACTCTGCAGTATAACCCACGGAAACGATGGGTTTAATAAAGAAAATCTTTATTTGAACGTAATGAATGTGATAAAAATAGTAAAAAGGAAAATAGGATGCTAATTCGGTCAATGGGCCGAGAATATCCTATTGCTTGGCGGGCCTGGTCAGACCAGTCCTAGCCTAGTCAGTCCCATAATCCGGACCGTCCAAGTCGGTCTAATTTCCACCATTAGACCAGACTTGACTTCCGACTGGACTAGCAGTCCAGTCCAGTCTTCCGCCGACCATTCGGAACTCTGATCGAGATCACTCCGTTTTAGCGGAAACCTTACAGATCGCTCATAGCCATAGTGGGCAGCCACTATGAGTGGCGTTTGGCCGTTATTGCTTGCCAGATTGGGGTTGACAGCTTCCCGCTCCAACAATAGTTTCGCCGCTCCATCGTGCCCGTCCTCGGTAGCAATCAATAGTGGCCTTTCGCCAAAGGCATCGGGCCAACATCTTGCTTTTGCAGGAGCAACCTCACGATTTCCGTGTGTCCTCCAAGGCTGGCATTCCAGAGCGGCGTCCGGCCGCACCTATCTTTTTTGTCCGGGTTGACATCTTTTCGTTCCAATAACTGCAAAACGACTTCCTCATACCCCATAGCCGCAGCCCAATGGAGTGGGGTTCGGCTTTGTAATGTTTAATGTTCTCCTTAAGCCCTAATTGTTACTTGCAGTTCCCGTGGAGATTGTCTTATCAAAGCATATCACTTCATAATGCAGAGTACCAGCACTGCTACCGCCTATCCGACTTCTCGGGTCCTTCGCATCTGGTACCGATGTTCGAAAGCAAGGGACGCGACTAGCGAGAGAAATAATTCCTCCGTCTACATCGCTTGATATCACGTGGCTTACTTATGTTTTGGTTACTTTCGGCTTCAAAGCTACGATGCATGCAGGGATGCATTGCTACTCTATGCTATCCTGATATACCCCACGAGATCATCATTGTTCGGTTCTACGGATAAAATTGCTGCCTGCCGAGGATTCGCTCCAACGTAATCAGCACATAAGTTCAAGGTAGATAAAAGGCTATTACCTGAGAGACTAGATGTGAGAGGGTACTACAATAGAAGCATGTCGAACTAATATGAGGTTTTGGCTAAGCTATCGCAATCTTAGCGGGAGGAGTAGTTAATGCGACAAGGTCATACATGTAGTTGTTTGCGGTTGACACTGTAAGAACTCGAACAAACAGTTTTGTGCTATAGGGTCCATAAAATCATCCTCTGGAAAGGGGGCAAAGAAGGAACCAAAACGCCTACTCTCGGAGACAAATCAAAAAAAGGAAAACGCCAGACCTTGCTAGGAGAGGCGAGTCTACCATCCTTGCAGAAGAACAGTTCATTCGAGTTCTAACGCTAGATAGACTCTTGGATTTTGTCGGCCAAGTCTTTTAATATGAGAGAAGACTATCCAAACAGAAGTCCCAATTCAAACAATAAGGCTATGATAGGTAGAGAGTGTCTGCGATTCTTGTTCTTTCTATGCTGCCGGAGGTGTCCTATATATACACAAGCTGTTCCTTTGCAAACATCTTCCTCGTCCATCAACCTCGCAGAATTCCATACCACACTTTTGTCGTGATGCCACATCATTCCCTTCACTCAACTCCTTCAAACATCCTCCAAAACGTTTCCCTTAAGCTATAGCTGTTCCAGACAGTCCTGATACCTTCGTGCTTCTTCTCCAGTTTCCTAACTCTTATAGTGCGACACCTAGTTGTCTTCTAGACCTCCGGAGCGTAACCTGTTACTTCCGGTATCCCTAGTGCTAATTCCTAAAACATCCCAAACACTTCTCCTTACGCTAATGGCTAGTTCTCACACACTCTTACACACACACCGAATCTTTCCTTAGCTAGTTCCACCATTGCATTTCCAAACCATTGCTAAACAACCTTCGCCTCATCATCCAAACCATGGAAGCTTCGTGACTTTGAACACCAATGACATAGAGGAAGACGAACTCGTGGCCATCGAGGTCCATAGTCAGGAATTTGTTTTTAGGGGTGCTGGAAACGGGGGGTGGCCGGGCTCTATGGGGGGCGAGATTATGCGTTTGCAGGCTTAAGTAGGCATCGTGGTTGTCGCATCGTGGGCTCGCCATGGATTTCCTTTCTCCTCCTCAGCGCACTTCCATTTCAGGAGTAAGTTCATAACACCTTTATGCTGGCAGTCGGTGGCTAAAATGAGGGGTGTTCTACCGTCGCCGGCAATTGGCATGTTGGGGTCGATATCTTCCCGCCCCAATAGTAGTTTGACGAGTCCCTCATTCCCGGAGACGGCAGCGAAGGTGAGCGGTGTGTGGCCATTATCTCCTGGGGTGTTAGGGTTGACATCGACCCGCTCTAAGAGTAGCTTTGCTGTTTCTTCATGTCCGCAGCGAATTCCCCAAGCGAGTGGGGTTCTTCCATCTACCTTTGGGAGGTTCGGGGTGAGAGACCTTTTATCAAAGACCTTTTCATCATAGTGGTGTTTGATGCCAAACATTATCTGGGAGGTCTTGCAGTCCAGAACTCCGTCATGGCCGCAGCGGACTGCGACCGTGAGTGGTGTTCGGCCATCATTGGTTGCCACATTGGGGTTCACATCTTCCCGTTTTAGCAATAGCTCCACCACTTTCTCATGCCCATTCTGGGCCGCCACCAAGAGTGGACTCTGGCCTTCCAGATCTGGCCTGTTAGGATCAACATCTTTCCTTCGCAGGAGAAACCCTACGGTTTCCTCCCATCCATCGCTGCAGGCTCTCCAGAGTGGTGTCCTGCCCCATCTGTCTTGGATTTCTGGGTTGACATCGCTCCTTTGTAAGAGTAGCCTCACCATCTCGCCATGACCAACTCTGGTGGCCTCGCAGAGCGGTGTCCAACCATCTCCAGCGTCTTTGTCAGGATTGATGTTGTCCCTTTCAAGGAGTAACCTCACTGTTTCCTTATGTCCTCCGCAGGTGGCTTCGGAGAGAGGTGTTCGGCCTTCCATGTCTTGGCCGTCAGGGTTTACATCTTTTCTCTCCAGTAGCAGCTTGACAACTTCTGCGTGTCCGAAGTAGGCAGCCCCATGGAGTGGTGTTCTGCGTTTGTTGTCGGCCACGTCGGCCTTGACATCTTTCCTGTCCAGGAGTAACCTCACGATTCCCTTATGCCCTTTGGAACTGGCTTCACAGAGTGGTGTATTGCCCATTCTGTCTTGGCTGTTAGGGTTGACATCTTTTCGTTCCAGCAACAACTTGACAATTTCCTCTTGCTCCCGGTACGCAGCTGCAGCCCAAGAGAGTGCCGTTTTTTGGTGGTGGTCCGCCGTATCGGCATTCACATCTTCCCTTTCCAGTAGTAGCCTCACGATTTCCGTATGTCCTCTGGAGCTGGCTTCCAAGAGTGGTGTCCTTCCCCAGCTATCTTGGCTGTTAGGATTGACATCTTTTTGTTCCAGCAATAGCTTGACAATTTCCTCGTGTCCCTGGCGCGCAGCCCAACTGAGTGGTGTTCTGTGTTGATCGTCTGCCATGTCGGCCTTGGGACGCCTTTTTTCTAAAAGCAGATCCATCACTGACAGCCACTAAAAGAGCGAAACAAGGCCAGGAAAGAGCGGGCAACCGATAGGTCAGCTTCACTCGCTAGCGGAAAAGGTAGGCAGCTGACACTTTTCCACAATAAGCAAAGGGTTTCCGGATTTGTGATGGCACCTGTGCGGTCAAACAGGCTCGCAATGGAAGATTAGAATGGGTGAGAAAATGAATCAAACGTCCCGACCGGATTCGCAACAGTGTTCGTTGTCGTTGCAAAGGTAGCTTGCTTTTTTGATTGCTCTCCACTGCGACACCGGTTCACTCTCCCCTTAGCTCTTTCTTACTGGTATGATTGGAAAGGAGTGGGCGGTGAGAGGTCCATAATATATAGCTTTCTGCAACTGTGTCCCCACAAACATTACAAAAAACAGTCACACCCACTAACCATAGGAGCCTCACTGCAACTAACAAAACACCACGACACACACCTGAGGATGTTCGCAAACCAGAGCCACATTTCTGCCCTCACAGCTCTTCACGATTTTGCCAACACTCTGAAATAAGGACTGAAATGTAGAAAATTTCAGGAGCCACACAACAAGGCCAAGGGACATACTCGGGTATTTCGTACGAAGTACCATAGCATCCGACTATGAGCCCTAAAAGAAGTTATACAAAGATTTTCTTCGAAAATGACTGCTGAGAAAGAGGGATTAGTATTCGGAATTTTGTTTACGAACAAACAATATATGAGGCAAACGTATCATATCACTTGCAAAAAAAATTGCGCATTCATAGTTTGACGTCTGAATCAAGAATTAACAAAAATCCTTCTACTCTCAACAAGAAAAAAATATGAAAGCTACTACCTTGATAACCTCTATTTCCTCTACGTAGAGATACTTTTCTTCTTCCCTTTTTATGATACATATTCTGTTCTAACCCTATTATTGCTTCTTTTTTGTCGCTGCGAAAATTCCTCTGGACGTTTTGAATCGCACGAACTATACTGCTACCCCGATGTCTTACACATATGCGTTTATGTACAACCACCGCTCTACTGGTAGAGGCTCTTTTGAGTTAGCCACAAATTCGGCTAGCTATCTTCCACAAAAGTAAAGCCAGACAAGGATCACTGATACCAACCGATGGAGGATGCGTGGCCCGGACAAGGTTGAAATAGTGGTAGAAAATACCAATCTTTCGTCGTGTGTCGTCTGCTGGGGTTTCCATTGGAAAGAAATTGCACAGAGTTGGGCGCTCCATTTGAACACTGGAGGGGGCTGGGGGCGGGGAGGCCAAGCACAAAAATTGTATCCTAACCGCAACCTCCCCAACACTTTTGCGGAGGATTCTCTAAAACGGGGGGGGGGTGTATGATAATATATTAGCAAGAATTCAATATAATATCACAGAACCAAGCAATTCTCTGGCGACCGGGAATCTCTTCTCACAAGAAATCACTCTTGTGATCGTTGAAACACACACCGCCTACACCAACGCGGACTTTTTTTCTTCTTTCTTCTAGTAACGCTCTTGATAGCTGTTCCCACAAGTGATCTTACTTAGGAAGTGCCCAAATACCAGGGGCGGGAAGTGATTTATTTAAATGCATAAAAGGTTTAAGGGGGAAATTGACAATGCAATCCCACCAGAACTATAGTGAAAACAACATCTAAAAAAACGAACAATCAATCGAACGATTAGAGTAATATACGTTGGGTTGAGGGGGGTGGGGTGCGGGGAAGGAAAGAACAACTTAGTTAACCAAGAGAGGTGTTTTCGATTATGGGCTGTCCGCTCGATGACCAAAGACACTGGAAACGAAACTAGAACAAAAATAAACCTTAACAACTGTCAAAAGAGGAAGTAATATAAAAATGGAGTCTTTGGAACTGACAGGAATTTTGTAAAATTACCGAAGAGATGAATGAATTATTTTATTCAGCAACCAATATTCCCTCCTGAGTCCTCGGACCAAAGGCTCAAGAATGCTCCGTCACATAGACTAATACAAAATGCCGAAAGATAGTGATATAAACCAGGTATCATAACCACGCCATCTAAAATTTCCGGCCCGACCCGGAACAAAATCAACAGACCAGGATATCCGCAAGATAGTATCGTGAGCCCCAGAGGCTGGACAACGTCTAGGAAAAAAGATAGTGTAGCTTTGAAAGACGGCGGTAAAGGACAGCAGGACCATGACTTCAAGGCACCGAATATGGCTATGCATCTGCGGGCTTAAGTAGGCTTCTTGGTTGCTGTGTTGTGGACTAGTAGTGATTGCGTTTTCTCCTCCTCCGCACGCTTCCATTCCAGTAGTAAATTCCTAACACCTTCATGCTGGTAGTGGGTGGCCAAAATAAGCGGTGTTCTACCGTCGCCGGCAATTGGTATGTTGGGGTCGATATCTTCCCGCCCCAATAGTAGTTTAACGAGTCCCTCATTCCCGGAGAAGGCAGCGAAGGTGAGCGGTGTGTGGCCATTATCGCCTGGGGTGTTGGGGTTGACACCGACCCACTCTAAGAGTAGCTTTGCTGTTTCTTCATGTCCGCAGCGAATTCCCCAAGCAAATGGGGCTTTCCCATCTACCTTTGGGAGGTTCGGGGTGAGAGACCTTTTATCATAGACCCTTTTACCATATCGATATGTCGTTCGCGCTATCCAGGAGATATTGCAGTCCAGAACTCCCTCATGGCCACAGTGGAGAGCGACCGTGAGTGGTGTTCGGCCATCATTGGTTGCCACATTGGGGTTCACATCTTCCCGTTTTAGCAATAGCTCCACCACTTTCTCATGCCCATTCTGGGCCGCCACCAAGAGTGGACTCTGGCCTTCAAGGTCTGGGCTGTTAGGATCAACATCTTTCCTTTGCAGCAGCAACCCTACGGTTTCCTCCCATCCATCGCTGCAGGCTCTCCAGAGTGGTGTTCGGCCCCATCTGTCTTGGATTTCTGGGTTGACATCGTTCCTTTGTAAGAGTAACCTCACCATTTCGCCATGACCAACTCTGACGGCCTCGCAGAGCGGTGTCCAACCATCTCCAGCGTCTTTGTCAGGATTGATATTATCCCTTTCAAGGAGTAACCTCACTGTTTCCTTATGTCCTCCGCGGATGGCTTCGTAGAGGGGTGTTCGGCCTCGTATGTCTTGGCCGTCAGGGTTTACATCTTTTCGTTCCAGTAAAAGCTTGACAACTTCTGCGTGTCCGAAGTAGGCAGCCCAATAGAGTGGTGTTTTGTGGTCTTTGTCGGCCACGTCGGCCTTGACGTCTTTCCTGTCCAGGAGTAACCTCACGATTCTCTTATGTCCATTGCGGGCGGCTTCCGAGAGTGGGGTACTGCCCGTTCTGTCTTGGCTGTTAGGATTAACATCTTTTCGTTCCAGCAACAACTTGACAATTTCCTCTTGCTCCCGGTACGCAGCTGCAGCCCAAGAGAGTGGCGTTTTGTGGCCGTAGCCTGCCATATCGGCCTTCACATCTTCCCTGTCCAGTAGTATCCTCACGATTTTCTCCTTTCCTCCCCAGACAGCTTCAAAGAGTGGTGTCCGGCCCCATATGTCTTGGTTGTTAGGGTTGACGTCTTTTCGTTCCAACAACAGCTCGACGACTTCCTCGTGTCCCCGGTACGCAGCCCAACCGAGTGGTGTTCTGTGTTGATCGTCTGCCATGTCGACCTTAGGACGCCTTTTTTCTAAAAGCAGATCCATCACTCAGGGCGCTGGAATAGCGAACCTTGGCCAGGAAAGTAGGCACAATCAACAGGTGAGCTTTCCTGGTAGAAAAAGGGTTTCCGAATTTGCGATCGCACGTGTTCGCTCAAGCAGGCTCGCACAGGCTTAGGGGAGAAACAGGCAAAAGAAATCAGTTAATGTGTCGGTCGTATTCCCGGTCGTGTTGGTCGTTGTCGTTGTAAAAGTAGCTCGATCTCTTGGCTGCTACCCACTGTGATTTCAGCCTATGTTCCCCTTAGTTGGTTCATTCATTGCTAGTATGATTGGAAAGGAGGGGGGTGAGAGGTCCATAATATACCTCCCTGCGAAAGCCTTCCCACAAGGATTCCCCAGAGCAGTCACCCCCACCATAGAAAGCTATCTGTAAGTAACCAAACCCCACAACAGACGATGAAGGGTATTGGCAAACAACATGTCATAGCCACATTTCGCTCCTCAAAGTGCTTAAAAATTCGTAAGGTATGATACCATGCTAGCACTCGGATATAATACAGTGTTCCCAACCGCTCCGGGCGCCCAACCGGACCCTAGCGGGCTGTAGTCCTAGGCGTCCCGGGCAGGGTGGGTGTGGACGGCAGGGCATGGCGTCCGTCTGTCCTATAGACAGCAGTCCAAAGGGTTGATGCCCGGGCCCCGCAGTCTTATAGTAGAACAAATGACATCTTCTAGCAGTTATCTGCAGGGCCCGGTCATTACCAACAGGACCCGGCCATTACCTGCAGGGCCAGCTCGTCCGCCCCGGGCATCCCCCCATGCACTGCCGTCCATCCGGTCCTCACCCAAAGACGGACGGACTGGACGCTTGGGTTCACTGATATAATACTTCACCCTTCGAATTCAAAGTACCTCTCTGGAAAGGTCTTTCACTTCACTTCCTTGTGTATGGTGTGTCGCCCACGCCACGTCTATGTGTAATGGATGTACTGTAGTGTGGCCTCTTATTATATTTCTCCTGTCCGGCGGTGGTTATCGCTGGCTCATGCCTAACTGAGAAGAGACGAAAATTGGGCAAGCGATATGTCGCACGCCCAGCTATCTATGATGCCGAACGAAAAATATCTCAAAAGTAAAAATCCGGACGAAAACGCTCCTACACTCTAGTAAACATACAACTCTTCTACGTTAGTGCCATGCCCAAAAGTCTCAGGCTATTCACGGTAGTGCTCCATGTCCTCCGGGTCTCTAATCTCCACAGTCGTAGACAACAGCCCCAGAAATGTCAAGGATTCCCCGACACATTATAATCCGAGCCCTGTTGGCGTGTTTGATCTGATTCACTGGGAATCGTAGTTGTCAACCTATCATACGAAGCTCCTCACTGGTAGGTGTTAGAAGAGTTGACATGTATATGGAATTAGGATCGGGAGTGAGGTTAGACCTAGAACTATACTATGAAGTGTGGTGTCACTTACGCACTGGGTGGAATATACGCATTGAGGATTACATACTCAATGCAGCACTGGCCTGGGTTGTCTGAGGAGTCGTGGTTTCCCTCTACTGTCATCGATTCTGTTCTCTCCTTTTTGTTCTCATCCTTCTATTCTTGAATAACAATAACTATATGCATATCACTGTTTTAATCTCGCCAAGGCAGGTTCTGCAAAGTAGCTTCAATAGTAGGCCCTGGGTATCAGCTGATAACTTGATAGCGAGTCACGGGGGACTTTACGGTAGTCGGTGGGTGATGGAAGCGAGATAAGGGGAGTTGTAGTGTCTATTCAAGTATCCGCAAGCTGGATGGATGAAATACCCGGAACGATGAGCCGTCATGGTGGCTTTGGCGGGTGAGAGGAGCTCATGACAGTGGAGGTATAATTTTTAATGAAGAGAGAGCGACCTTCTCACAAATGAATATTGGCTGCTATGCTTTCATGTGCAACTGGTGTCCCAGAGATAGGCGGCAAGTCACTCGAGTAGAGGAGGTTGGATAGAATGGGCCTTGGCCGTCATAACTGTAGGAAGATAGGAATGGTATGATCGTATACTTCGTTATCTTCTTGCCCAGCTTTACAAGATTAACACCAAAAACAGGGGTTTCAATTACAATACGGCTGCTACCGTACAGCAATCAGCCAGCACCCTACTTCTCTTTCCTCATACTTTTTCACTAGAGTATTGGATCGGGAAATGTGCTACACATAGGGGCGAATCACTTTATATCTGAGTCCTGCTCGGATCCTCATTGCAGAAGTTTTGACAAAATCAGAGCTCCAAATTGAGCTCAAAAAATGTCAAAATTTAACAGGGTGCTACCCCTCCTACTCTTTCACATTTCCCCTTCTTAGAATGCGACGACCCAACTCAACGAATTCCTGACCCAGTAGAAGGCTTGCATACCTGGAGCCCGCAAGGATAGTGTTAGGCCATCATTGTCCACGATAATCGCCATGAGATCTTGGCATCTGCGCAGTAGCCTTACTATGATACCCCATCAACCCTTCTTGGCAACCCATGGGGTGGTATTGGGCTCCTGTTTTCCGTCGTAGTAAGATTCAACTCGACCCGACCTAATCCAACCTTAACCCGAGTTTATCCAATTAACCTACTAGGTCTACATGTGAAATAAACCGGCTAAAATATTGATACGTTCTGGTTCTTCAGATGTCCGATATTATCTTAAAATAACTGAATTGTAGTGATGGGCACGAGCATGCTCGTGCCCATTACTACATAATTGGTAAAGAGTGGACAGATTGAAGCACCTCCCTAGACCACATGGGCCAAATGAAATCAACTAAAATATGTGTTCCCCGCCCTCCGGCAGGGGATGGCGGGGGATAGTGTTGAAAAATGAGTGAAATGGTAATGATCGAAACGATGGTTTTGTGAGTCAGGAGGATTGGAGAGAAGAAAGGAGTTAAATAAACGCAGTACGATCCATAGGATGCAGAGTCGAACCAGATGAGAGTTAGATGAGGTGAGGTGAGCAGCCAGTTAGGTTGGGGAAGCCAGTGAGTAGTATATTGAGCGGTGGGCGAATCAAGCGAATAAAGGAGGGAGGGACAGGCCACCCTTTTCTCTTTGCGCTGAGGAACACCTCTTTCCAAGGTTTATCATTCCCAGCGATTACGGGTTTTTGATACACATTTGGAATTCTTCGACACCACTCTCCGCTAGGCTCTCGATGCCGTTTATCTGACGACCCCTTGGTCATAGCCTGCTAGCTCCACCTAAAGCCTCCCAATCTCTCAATTTGGCCGGAGTCCCATAAAAACAAAGTATAAATCTCCGGGTATTGACGCCCTTCCTGGCTAGCGGCTTCTTGTGTGGCGCCAAAGATACTCCGCGCGAGCCACCGAAGTACTCCATTCCAAGATCCCCGAGAGGCACCTCAGGATTAGATTGTGAAGGGTGGCGCTTGTTTAGGGCGGGCTTCGGTATCCGCCTCTTGCTCTCAGATCTCCGCATCCCGGAGCTTGTGTCTGCGCCCTTCAGAATTATTTTGCTAGTTGTTTTTTCTAGTTGTCGGCGAAGTATTAGGGCATATTAATTTGTCATGTTGAAGGAAGAGGGAGTTGTGGGGGGCAAGTATGATACATCTGCATTCCACGTTTATCTTGAGGCATTCTTCGTAAAGGCTTATCTTTCACATTGCGTAGGGTACCTTTGCACTTCTGCTGGACTATTAGCATTGTAAATGGTGGAGAGAGGAAATATTACAAGTCTTCAAAGGATCCAGAAGGCCTTCGATCGTCGATCGTCTCCTGTCATGGCAGGGCCATAAATTTATTTATTTCATCCACGTGCTCATGCATTAACTTAAGTCGAGATCGATCTAGCATCCCATTAGCTACATTGAAATTACCGCAACGATAAGCTGGGCAAGAGGGTGAAAGAGAGTCAAGCTCACCACAATGCGGCGAGTCAAATCGATAAAGTTCTGCTTACTCATGCCCCCCAATGGTCGACGTAAAGTTTGGTATCCAAGCAGTTTTGAACAGAGTATTCGTGTTCCATACCGGCGACCTGATCAGTGACAAGTTTCTCAACTTCCGGCGAGAATTCCCGATGAGGCTTTCCAGAGAGGAGGAAATTCGCGATCAGCTGTCTTGGGAAACCACAGGCTTGCTTGCAATGTCACGCTTGCAGAAGTAAGAAGTAACTTGGGGCCTGGCCCGCAGATGTGGTAGCTCTCAGAGATTGCATGAGTTTGGCCCAAGAGTTTGTGGATTTCCTATGATGTTTTTCTCCACCATTACCTTTTTATGTAATAATAATAACAATAATTTGGGGAAGAATGCTGGGGTTCACCTGAATCCGTTCTTGGATAGACTTCCCAACATATCATACTCTTCCGGAACTTTAAAGTGATTGACTGCGGTATCCTGGGTGCGCTTCTCGAATTGGACCAAGCCATCCAATGGATTGACCCGGGTTGAAAAAGGACAGACCCAACCCAACCCAAGCCTGAGCAATGTTCGACCCGACCCAGCCCAACCCACCGAAGCATGACCCGGGTTGACCCAACGAACCCATTGGGTTCATGACCAAAGAATAATAATCGAATATGGACCAAAATTATAATATTCCGGTGCGTTATGAGACCGGATTTTTTCGCTTCTTTCTTGCACACGTTGTAGGAATAGCTGGTGGCAATAGGAGATCGGAGTTGACAGGAATTTGATATTGTTCGGTAAATTGTGAAGTGGTGCTTTCCCCATACTGCGATTCAGATATCGCGAAATCTGAGACTGGACTTTGGGTTCGTGGACTCGGGGGAGGACTGGAAAGAACACTACTAATCTCAGAGAGGAAGCTCATTGTGTTGGTATTTTTATCGGATGTGAAATAAAGTAGAAGAAGCGATGAATTGAAAGCAAGATCAATACTGGGTGGAGAGAGTACTTGGAGGGATGCTGTGGACGGTACTTCATGTTGATATTGAACTTTGCTGATACAGCAAAGCGGGTAGCGGTCGCAGACACTTCCTAATGGCTAGGCCAAGCTCGGAAGCAGACAATCCGCATTGGTAACCTTTCAGCCGCCACGATTCTACTGTACTATCAGGGAAGCACGTTTCAGAATTTGGTGCGCTTTGATAATAGTTTCCATGGTAATGGGAATTCTGCGGCTACAAAACAAAGCTAGTGAGCCATCATGGGTTCGTTGGGTAATCCGGGTTCGGCCCAATTCAACCCAACCCAACCCAAAGAAGCTAAATCCCGCACCCGACCCAACGAACCCAACCCAACCCAACGAACGGCCCGGGTTAACCCACCCAAGGCCCGACCCATTGGAGGGGTTGAATTGGGCCAGGCCAAGTCGGGGCCCTTGTTTGGGTGTGCATTGTTTTGTCCCCCGCTCGGGATCAGAGCCTACGATACTTCCCAGATACCAGTTTCAAGCCATGTATAGAAATGAACCAGGGTGTAGACTGCTAGGCTTCCCTAGAGAGGAGCACAACACCCATTCGACAATTTCACATCAGGTCTTATCATGTCGGATAACTTTGGCTGTTTTTCTTTGAGAAGTACATACATTTCCTTCACTCTGTTAATGGCGCTCGGTCCCCTTTTTACTGCTCGGGTACTTTCGACCCTAAGTTAATCCACAATCGGACTTACCTTACTTCACGACTATACCTAACCAACTCTAGCATGGTCCTTTTCATGCTGTATTATAAACACTCTCGTCTATTTATCATAGAGGAAAATCATGCTTGTCGTAGGGCGATCACAATCACTTTACCATACCAGCAATAGAATAAAATGGGTTTCGCCCTACGGTTATCTGTTGCGCGGCTATCGCCTCAAAGAAAGGAAGAACCTAGTGCTGGAAAGTAGGGAAAAGAGCGACAAATCTAGATGCAAGGATAGCGAAATGGAGAAATAGACTATATATTCCCACTAGGACTGAAATGAAAATATATTTAAGGAAGCGATTGAAGGGTGAAGCGGTCAGGGCGGTGCACCGGAACAAGAGAAAAGGAAGTAATGGGCGAAAAGAGGCTCCGCGGAACGATAGGAATCGTGTACTATACGGAGAATTGCGAGGATGAGGATGAATAAATAATAGATGTCAAGATGCCCCACGCCATATCTATGCTGTTGGATTATGAAAGTGATATAATCCTGTGACTGCCTCTGGAACCATCAGTGCCCTCACTTCCGTACGATTTGTTTGGATCGATATCTTCCAATTCCAACAGCAGCTTGGTCACTCCACTATTTCCAGACGGGGCAGCAAAGGTGAGTAGTGTCCTCTTCACTTAACGGGAAGAAAAAAAGTGATATGTCCGATGGAAAGCACAGTCATCGGGGAAACAGACCGAAGACCCCCACCAGAACCACAATATAATTAGACACAAGAAACGCGTGCATACTAGAGTAATTATGAGGATAAAGGGGGAACGTGGTGGAGGAGATTGAATGAATAGAGGTGTTGTAATAGTTCAGCCAGGTACCCGAGTAGCCAAAGACGAGGAGGGGAAGTAAGCAGAAAAAAGGAAATAGAAAAACACTACGAATATCGGGGGAAAAATAAAAATACAAAAAGACACTTTGGAAACGACAGGAATTTAGGAGAATTACGGAGGGCATGGGTGAATGATTTATAACTGTCATGCCCTCGCATAACCCAGACAGAACCCCTTTGCTATATTAGTAACCAGTAGTACACCCACCCCAGTACCCAGGAACTTGGAACTCGGGGGTTTACGGTGCAGAGACCAATAACAAACCCCCAAGTGTGCACATATAAGTCTGGTATCACTCCTGCCTGAAATATCTGGGCGTTCCGGAGTGAGGACCGGGATAATTGTAAGATAGTATGAAAAACTCCAGAAGCTTGAGCGAGGCGCAGACAAAGGGGGGGCGGGTTTAGAAATGCGGAGGCTGCTCGGGATGCGTCGAAGGAACCGCATCCCCACCGTGCAGAGGGGGTGAATCTGATTGTACGTCTTGGGGCTTAGGGGGATCGGATGTTGTGGTATGATGCGCTTGCTGTGGTTCCATCGCCCCCCCGCCAGCCCATCCCACCAGTAAATTCACAATCCCCTCATGTTTGTGGTGGGCGGCAAGGGTGAGCGGTGTCCCACCACCAGTGCAAGGAATGTTTAGGTCTATATCCTCGCGTTCCAATAGAAGCTTGACGACTCCTTCATTCCCGGACAAAGCAGCAAAGGTGAGTGGTGTGTGGCCATCGTTGCCTAGGAGGTTAGGGTCGACATCGCCCCGTTTCAAGAGCAATTTTACAATTCCCTCTTGTCTGCGGCGGGCGGCTAGAGCGAGAGGTGCTTGCCCATCGATAATCGGAAAGTTGGGGTCGAGATCGTTCCGTTTCAGTAGTAATTCTAAGAGTACCTCATCCGCGTAGTGCACAGCGCGTGAGAGCGGATTTTGACCATCATTGCATACTTGGTTAGGTTTGACATCTCCCCGCTCTAGCAAGAGCCGCACCACTTCCTCCCACCCATTTTCGACAGCCACCCATAGTGGGCTTTGGCCATTTTTATCTGGCATGTTGAGGTCGACGTCTTTGCTCTCCAAGAATAATTTGACGATGTCATCCCGTCCTTCACTGCTGGCCATCCAGAGTAGTGTTCGGCCATCTCTATTCTGTTTGTTAGGGTTGGAATCTTCCCTTCGAAGGAGCAACCTCGCGCTTTCCTCGGGCCCACTCCAGCAAGCAAGCCACAGTGGTGGCGCTCAGGCCCGATTTTCTTTGTCTGGGATAATGTCTTTCCTTTGCAGGAGCAAGCTCACAATTTCCGTATGTCCTTTAGATATGGCACACATGAGCGGTGTCCACCCGCGTTCGCCACCTTTGTTAGGGTCGACCTCTTGCCTCTCCAGGAGTAACCTCACGGTTTCCATATGTCCCCCTTGGGAGGCATTCCAGAGGGGTGTTTGGCCCAACCAGCCCTGGCTGTCAGGGTTGACGTCATTTCGCTTTAATAGCAGATCGACAACGTCCTCATGTCCTCCCCGTGCGGCCCAATGGAGCGGGGTTTGGCTATCACGGTCCGCCAGGTCGGCTTTGACATGCCTTCTTCCTAATACGGGATTCATCGCTTTCCCCTCCAGCAGTCTATCCCCTTTACAACAAATGCTGACTTTCGTTCGTCCCCCTAAATAGTTTGGACTGGCTGGGGTACGTTAAGTATTTTGGTATGTCAGTCGGGTGCGATTGATTGACTGAAGCGGTTGTGGTGTTGGGAGTTTGTGGTGTCAACTGGACAGGCTTCGTGGTCGTCGCGTGGGTTGGGTGGCCGCGCCCTTTGTGCCAGAAAGCCGGGTAAAGTAACTAAATTACTATAGACAACGAGCAGGAACATGCACATAATATATATCCCACTTGAGCAACCTGAAATAATAATCGGAGCACTCGCCTCCATGCTTCACTTTTGAGTAGGAAACTGACATTAAATATTATGTTTCCAACACGTTCGGTGCGGAAGCATGCGGATGCTTTACCTGTACTATACCCCGCCATGCATTACTCATCTTCATGTTGGGAAAGAGCAAACGTGCCGGTAGCATCGGCTTTACTCGTATATAAAAATTTAATGTCAAAATTTATGCTATAAAAGTCACAAGTCACTTCTATCCCGAAAAAGAAGTACGATAAGATATTTCGTAACCAGGGCCCAAATTTACCGCGGGCTGACGGAGTGATATCCGTTGGCAAACAAATCAGGACCTTATCAGGTATCTAGGGAAACACGTCGCACCATCTGAAAAATCAAGAATTTACCCCCTGTACCCTTTCAAGCCCAACATATGGGCAATCTACATTATTACCATCCCGTCAGCCGGCAATCCTTAAACCACATTATCCTTCGGAAGCGAGTCAGGCCGGAGAGGTATAGTCAAGATAACATGAAGGATTAAGATGAAAAGGTCCAGCCAGTGTGAAACAGAATCGCCTTTTCTGTTCCGCCGCACCACAAAAAGCGACCAGTTCCGATCTCGGGAGAGGGTATCGTAGAATGGATGGGTAGTTGATATCTCATCCCCGGGGTGAGCATCAATACAGCAGCACCCCGCTGTCCCATAGTTTAGTTTGCCGAACCCTCTGCTGCCCGGGCCAAATTTCAAAATTTTTCAAAGGGAGAGCACGCGGAAGCACACCGTACTTTCCCAGATCTTTGCATGTTTTCGAATCGGATGGAAATTTAAAAACCTCCGACCCCTCCCCACGTAGAAAACAAATTTCCACTGCACTACACACACACGCCTTTTAGCTGCTATGTAAGTTACAATATCATAGGGGGGTTGAGTGGAGGGAAAGCGATATGATACCTCGCGGTCCTAATCTATTATGATACACAAAATCCATGGCGGGAGTTGCAGGGCCCTGAGATCACAAAATGTCACTCGTCTCAACAGGGTGAACAGTTGGGATTCGAAGTCAACCCTTATAGTATCTCGAATTGCTATCGGAACAGAATAATAACAACAAGAGCCAATATATACAAATTTGCTAGTCCAGCGCAGCTATCATTCCACACCCGCCTTCATTCAAAGTCGGCTCATTCTTGGCCCAAGAATGACACTCTAGCCACCCATTCCTGGCCTAGAAATGAAACAAGGGGCCACTCATTCCATATAACGCATTCCAGACAACGCCATTGCCGGATGTACAGTATTGTCTTCCGTTGTCTACAACCCCCCCCCCCTCTTTCTCTCAAGCCTCGCAATGGGCCAGCCCGGGCCGTAAATTCTTAAGCCCGGCCCAAACCCGGCCCAAACAATGGAAGGCCCGACCCGACCCGAACAAAGCCCGGGCCGCCCGGGCCGCCCGAAATCCTTAAGAGCAGGGATTAATCCAATTCTATTTAAAGATGTTGATTATTTTCAATTTAGAGAAATTCTGGCTGCGCTCTCATACCATGAGCATGTGCTTAATGTTGAGCACACAGCTAGCATTGCCAGTACCTAGATGCAATCAGAATTTCCGAATACAGAGTACATACAAAGAGGTCAGCCTTTGTCCCACTTAATACCATCAATTTCCACTAATTGCCCAAGTAGCTTTTCCGGTTTACCCAATATCAATGAGCGCAATGCTGACTCTTTCCGCCCTAGTAGGGGAACTGGCGTAGGAACGAGAGTAGGACCTAGTGATTGGGGAACAGGGTTTGCGTTTCGA
This sequence comes from Tuber indicum, assembly GCA_006112555.1. Taxonomy (NCBI): domain Eukaryota; kingdom Fungi; phylum Ascomycota; class Pezizomycetes; order Pezizales; family Tuberaceae; genus Tuber; species Tuber indicum. Next base: position 287,927 of record VBSK01000105.1, read on the forward strand.
TTAAATCGTCTTCAATATCGGTCATGGTTGGAAACATAATAGGAGTGAATAGTGGTGATAAGTGCTATTCACAAGGCGTGAAGCAGTACATTCCCAAAAACAGCCTCTCAAGAATTGAAGCCAGAGGATGGTGAAAAGGGGCCATTAAAAATAAGCGGCTCAAAATTTCCCAACAGAAGACTAGATTCAGGATGACGCAAGTCCTGGGGTTCACAGCACTTTTCGTCAAAGGCCGAAGATATGAGTGATATTGTGTGACTACATAAATATAGGGGACAATTCTTTCGGGCTTTTTCGGGCTACCCGGGCTTGCCACCTGGGCAGCCCGGCCCGGCCCAAACACCAGAACTCTCGGCCCGGGCCCAATTGCGAGGCTTGCTTTCTCTCCCACATGTTGCTCTGCTATGCCATTGCTCTATCTTTACCATTGCTCTATCTATACCATTGCTCTATATTGGGTTGCGTCCGCTTGCGTCAGCCAGTTTTGATTAGATTTTATTTTTCTAAATGTTATGTCTTATACGGTGGGATATGCATATTCCCTTCATGTCTGGCCGGGTGCAGAAGCATGGGAATAACAATGCGTTATGTGCTAGAGAAAGAAAACAGGTTTATTCTAATGAAGGATGGCGTTATTAGTGCTGTCTATATACGTTCAGCTACCAGACCTTTCTTTATTTACGAGTAGTTTCTCTTACACAAGTCGCCGAAGTCGCTCGATTTGAAGATACGAAAATAATCCTGTTCCTTTCGTGCATATTTCGATCGTTCCGAACATGTAGGCCCTCGCCACTGTGCAACAGACGGGGGTCCGCTCTCCATTACCGCACTTGACATCATCGAACCGAATGATATCATCAATCTATTCCCAATCTATAATCCCATAGCTACTGCGACTCAAGATTCCTATTTATTCACAAGCGGGTGGAGTAAAAGCAGCTGGTGCGGTCCCCGGGGTTAGGAATGGTGTCCCGTGAAATCCAGGCAGGCGATTCAGTGGACCGGAAACGCATCCCGAAACGGGAGAGAAATCGAGCAGAACACCGAACATGATCACAAAAAAGCCGAAATGTTCCTTTACAGTCTCGTACCCCCGCTACGGTAATCAAATATTCTCATCGACCGACACAAGGCGGGTGCCGCACCGGCTTTCTCTTTTTTCGTAATTGGAGTAGAAAAGGAGGATCATGAGTTTGTAGTACAAGAATAGACATTCATTAGTCCTCATGGAGGTGTCATCAACGTTGGCTATCAGCCTTTGCTTAACAACTAAGTTAAGCGGAACTGCTTTCATGATTTCCACTATAAGTGGGGGATCGGTAAACTCGGGTCGGGAAATGTTGCTACGGTTGCCTGGATAATCCCTAATCTAACTACGATAGCCTCCATTGGCCCAACCCTGGGATGGGCGCGCTTTTCCGGGGAGAGTGTACTATCTTATAGCTTAGCTACCATAGAGATAATAGCGGCGGGTCGTGCTTACCCGCAATTTAAGGCACTATAAGCCACTAATATCGTACCATACGAGTAGTACTCCTCTGTTATGAATTCATCAAACCTCTTTTCGGTCCCTTGCTACACATATCTGTCATGTTCGGCTGTTGTCCATTGAAGGTGACCCCGTTGTGCCGCGCGGCTGCCGGGGCAAAATCATTTCGTACTTATGGCAGTTTCTTATATAAAGATTGTTGCAAAACAAAAACAGTGAAAAGCGCGCTAAGGCGGGAAAGGGGAGCAGCAAAATTGAGCGTGAGGAGGTCTCGAGGGAGAAACAGATTGGGTATTCCCACACGAACTGTAATGAAACTACATCTAAACTGAAATAAAGTTGAAGGATGAAACGGTTAGAGTGAGACACGGGGGAAACACGAGGAAAGGAAAACGAAGAAAAGAAAAACTGCGCAGATACTGAAGGAAGGAATAGATACAAAAAAGCTCAGGAAATGTCCTTCGTGAGAGCTGGAGCAAATCTCGAAGCATGCATATATAAATCAAGTGTGCCCCCCCCCTCGGGTAGGGTTTTTTGGGCGGGTCCGGAGCAGAAAGTATATGCACAGGATAGTATCCCGAACTGCAGAAGGTCGGTCGAGGAGGAGATAAAATAGGGCGGTCTTAGAAATGAGCATGTTCCTCGGGATTCCACGAAAGAGCCATATGCCCGTAGTGCAGGGGCAGCGACTCTACCTATAGGTCCACTGGCGCAAGTGGGTTGGCAGTTGAGGCGTTGGAGACATATGGTGGTTTCACTGCTCCCCCGCTCCTCCATTCCAGAAGTAAATTCACAATCCTGTCATGTCCGCAGCGGGCAGCGAAAGTGAGTGGTGTTAAACCGTTAGCACATGGCATATTCGGGTCTATATCATCTCGTCCTAATAGCAGCTTGACCACTCCGACATGTCCGAACAAGGCAGCGAAGGTGAGCGGTGTGTGGCCATCATCGCATTGGAAGTTAGGGTCGACATCTACCCTCTCCAAGAGTAACTTCACGATCCCGTCTAGTCCGCGGCGAGCGAACGAGGCGAGAGGCGTTTTCCCGTCGATGATTGGTAGGTCAGGGTTCAGGTCTTTACGTTTTAGTAGCAACCCAACAACCCCCGCGCGGCCGGAGCGGGCAGCGAGTGTGAGCGGCGTTTGACCTTCGTTTCTTGGGATGTTTGGATTTACGTCTTCCCGTTCTAGCAGTAACTTAACCACGTCCTCCCGCCCACATTCCGCAGCCACCGACAGTGGCCTTTGGCCACATATATCTGGCCGGTCAGGGTCGACGTCTTTCCTTTGCAGAAAGAATTTGACCATTTCTGTCCGCCCTTTGCGGCTGGCACGCCAGAGTAGCGTCCGGTCACACATGTCTTCCATGTCAGGGTCGGCATCTTTTCTTTGCAGAAATAACCTCACGATTTCCTTAAAATCTTGGTGGTAGGCATACCCGAGCGGTGCTACGCCATATTCGTCCCGTTCGTTAAGGCTGATATCTTCCCTTTGCAAGAGTAACCTCACGATTTCTGTATTTCCAAAGACGGTAGCTTTGTAGAGCGGCGTTCGGCCGTCTCTGTCTTGAATGTTAGGGTTGACATCTTTCCGTCCGAGGAGTAACTTCACGACTTCCGAATGCCCCTGGTGGCTAGCAACCCAGAATGGTGTTCTCCCATATCCGTCCTGGTTGTCAGGGTTGACATCTTTTCGTTCCAATAGCAGCTTGACAACTTCCTTATATCCTCCCTGCGCGGCCCAATAGAGTGGTGTTCGGTGATATTCGTCTGCCATGTCGGTCTTGACACGCCTTCTTCCTAAGGCCGGATCCATCACACGCAGTATCTTGCACCGCTAGTCGATTATCCGCCTTGCAATGAATCGACTTGCCTCCGTCACCCTGAATAATTTGGACTAGTTGGGATCAGTACGAGATTTAGGTATGCCAGTCAAGTGCGGCAGGCTGATGGAGGTGGTTCTGGTATGGGGCGGAAGTGGCAACTCGCCTAGCTTTAGTGATTAGTAACACTGCAGAGAGCACCAAATGCCTTGGCGCCAACGCACCTTGAACTTAAGCGGGGCTAACTCCCCCTACTCCTGATTGGTCGGTGAAAAGGCATTCTTAGTCAAAAAAAAATTCGTCTGAGGACAAAGCCCGATGTTCCGTTATGTACTCCCGTTGGAAATCGTGACCCGGTAACATCTATAACATGTTCCCCAAGGACTGGCAGTCGGTTCCGAATAGTGGTTGACTGATAGAATCATTCCTCTGCCGTCATCGGGTTCTATTATATATGTAACCATTGAATCTTTGTTACGAAGCTTTGAACGTAAGGGATCTAGCGGCGGGTGATCGGGATAGTTCCTCAGCCCAGCGGACTTGGTATGGCTAAGGGGCTGTTTGGCGCTTGTAAGGCATTCGCAGTGCGGTTGTGAAAGGTGTGCTATAAAATCTCCGGTTTGTCGGACGGGGAGGTAGATGTGAAGGTCCTTCATTATTCTCAGGTGCGAGTCTGCTACGATAACTAAAAGGACTAAGTAACATGCGTCCGCATCCGTACGCCTACACCCAACGTGGTCACACGCTCAACATGCCTGAGGTATGATATCACACTACGAATCCAAGTATGATAGATGAAGGACAAATCGGTATGATAACAGGTAATTTTTTGTTTCGCTATTTTGACGAATTCATTCTTTTGCCTATCGTGGGCTGATACTGTGATATCGGCTAATAATCCGATAGATATTGTCTGTAGTGTTGCTCAGCGAAATGAGGAAAATCAGTCACAATCTGTGGCTCCTCCCCAATCCGGCGAGAAATAAAGCACTTATTCTTGTTCTTTGAACCTGATTCATTGGAGAAAAAATCAAGCTAATAGTCACTCGTTGTAACTGCGCTTCTTGCTCGAGTAGAATTACGTTAGTCCGGCGTTAGGCAAATGGCGGGTTCGTACAACCCAATGCCAATTTGATAAAGCGGGCTAAACGCAGCCTAGTAAGGGTATTCAAAGTTAAAAACCGTAGAAAACTGTAGCTTTGAGTTGAGAGGTTTCGTCTTTATGACCTGTCATATCAACACTAAATTGACCAATAGAATCTATCACTCAAGAATGAAAGTCAACTAAACTCTGAGAACACCGGGACTCCTATTTGAGAATTAAAATACTCGTGCAAGGTCTACCAAGGTTTTTGCCCCGCACAGCCAACTCAACTCCTCCGATATCCTGAATTCTCCTCCAATACCCCAAATTCTCCTCCAATACCCCAAATTCTCCTCCAATATCCCAAATTCTCCTCCGATATCCCAAATTCTCCTCCGATACTGCTAATTCTCCTCTGATACCCCTAATTCTCCTCAGATACCGTGACTTAGCTCTTGTTCCAAAATGCCGAGAAGATCCTTCAAGCAGACTGTGTCGACTGATGCCCAAGAGTTACTTGGGTTTTCTCTCCGAATCAACCTTTCGCTTAATGAGTCTGAACAGGAAAATTTGGGAAGCAGGAATCGGAATGGCGGTGTGCGGGGTTTGTCGGGAATGGGAAACACCTTGGTAGAGGAGAGTGAAGGAAATGGGGTTTTCGTAATTCCAGATGATATTGAAGAGCTATATGAAATACTATTGATAGCAATACCGAATATTCGGTATCTTGCTCCAAAAGTACCTCTTCTACGTGGGGTTGGTTTTTGGTCAAATGTACTAGTATGCTCCAGATTATATCTTTTGTAATGATATATACTAGGAAATAAAGAATACTAGCTAATATTATTATTAAATAAAATATCAAAATAGTTGATCGCAATATCAGATGATCGATTCTGTTCCCTTTTTTGAATGACTCCACCAGCCTTCTATACCATTAATGAAAAAAATCAAATAATTATGATCCAATATTCCAAAATTAATTACAAAATCCCCAGGCAGATACAGCACTACAGCTTGCAATTACATTATATATCTTTAGACAGAGAGGAAATTCAACTATCCATTATTCAGAACAGCTTCTGATTGGAGAAGGTACAGCCTATCTCTACCAATATCATGTTACGCTTGCTCTTTTGAGACTACTTCCAACCTATCTGATGTGGCCACATTTAGGATCAAGTACTTATCGGTTGATGAGAAGTGAGATTGAGGAAGTGTAACGTATTCGCAAGGCGCTAATCACGTTTCGATAGGTAAAGTACGATAGCTGACAGGTGGCCTGCTCTACCAGAGAGGAGGCGAGAGCTGTGTGAACTAAAGGAGGCTTCGGAGGTGTACTGGAGAAACTAAAGAGTAACCGTTCAACCAAGTATATTGAAATACTGTCTGTCGAAGTCTGTCCTTTCCATTGTGGAATAAGGCGGTCTTTAAATACACAAATCAGTTCATGTCTAGCATGAATGAAATCAATCAAAGGTATCAAGCGATACACTTTGGTAAAACAACATAAGTATCAAAGCGATACTTAAAACAAAACATAAAACAAACTAAGTATCAGAACGATACTAAAAATAAACTAAGTATCAGAGTGATACTTAAAACAAAACTAAGTATCAGAGTGATACTTAAAACAAAACTAAGTATCAGAACGATGCTTCAAACAAACCAAGTATCAAAGCGATACTTAAAACAAAACATAAAACAAAATCCTTAACCGAGTACCAGTACCAGTTACAGGAAGAGAGCAATTTTCCAGGCTGTATGGGATTTCTTGATGGAACTGATATTGGCTTGATGTATGCACCAAGCTTTTATGGGGAAACCTATATGAACTGCAAGAAACGCTATGCACTTAATATCCAGACAGTTTGTGATAATAATTTACACTTTACCTTTGTTCCTGCTAGATATCCTGCTTCTGTTGGAGACCCAGTTGCTTTTGGAAGCACACCGCTTTTCTGAAACCCAGCTTCATTTTTTTCCTTACTTGATGAATATTTATTAGGTGATAAAATTTATAGAGTTACCAGAAGGTGTATGACACCTTATAAGGAGCCTTTAGCAAGTCAATCTATTGGTGGCTACAAGTACTTTAACTGGATGCATGCTCATGCTTGAATCAAAATTGAGCATGCAATTGGTGTACTTAAAAACCGCTTTCGATCCCTCCAGCAACTACCTATTTATATTCGGAGAAAAGAAGATCATACCCAAGGACTTTGTTGGATTATGTCGTGCATCATACTTCATAACTTTCTCAATGAAGAGAAAGAGGATAGTACGGCCTACCAACCTCACACCACTATTCCTGCAAATGAGCTGGAGCCTGATGAGGTAGATCAAGAAATTGGAGCAGATGCGGAGCATGCAGCTGGGCTTGAATGGTGTGATCGAATGAGATCATATTTATATCAACACCGACAACAATAGGTATAAACCACTTGACCTACTTATACAAAGTTCCTGTACTTGATTTAATTACTTACATTCATAGTTAGCGGAACAACAATGAACAACGAAAAAGTATCATATTAAATACTATCAACCAACTCAACCCTTCCAATTCCTATTTGAAATTCAACTATCACTCCCTAGCCTCTCTGATATGCTCCCTTTCCTTCCTGAAGTCCTATCATCTTTTCCATGAGTACATCCCATCTCCGGTACTCTAGCTCAAGCTCACTTTCCCTTATTTCTACTCTTTTTTTTTTCCAATTCAAGCTCTTCCTTCCTCATTTCACTTTGTTGAACAAGCTGTTTTGCAAGAAAGTCATACTTCTTATCCGCCATTACAGCAATAGCATCCCCCAGGCTTGCAGATCCTTTTTTCTTCTTAAGCATTTGGCCATCCTCATCCACCTCTTCAGCTAGCGGGAATTTTCTTTTTAGCTTGGGCTTTACTGTTTCGTACTCAGGGGAGAGTGGTGGGCATTCTGAGTTTGGTTGTTGGCGATCGGCAGTGGGTAATGGATAGTTGGAAGTGGAGGGGTAACATTCAGTAGTAGGTGGTAGGTAAGCAGGAGTCGGAGAAAAAGGTTCTGTCGAAGGGTGAAGCAGTTGGTACTTGGGTGAGTGTGTGTTAGGCGGAAGCCGACTGTAAATATTTGTCGAGAAGACTTAGGCCTGAATCTTTTCGTAATAGACGGAGATTTGTCTAGGAAGGCTCGGTGTCGTTCTTTTCGTTTATGACAACTAAGAACTCGCTTAAATTGATAGAGGAAATATTCTTATAAAGATTCGTAGGTAAAACAATGTTATATTGTTAAGGTCTCTTCTCCGTTGCTTGTCTTTGATAAAAGCTTGGGAGGCACTTCGATATTTATATCCGGCGTCTGAGTGTTCGCGGACTACTTCTAATCCGCCTATAACAAAGTACCTTCGCCAAAATTGTACGCTACGTCTCATTGTCTTAACAAGTGCAAACACCGTTTGACCCTGAATTCTTGCACACCATCTTTGTCCTCATAAATTCTTTTCCGTCTTATCGTAGGATGCGTTATTATCCTTGAACGACCGGTCTTCGATTTATAGAGCCTAATAGACTTCTGTCTGAAACTGCAGTCGTCTTGACTATCGTTCCAGTAGTCTCTTCCGATTTCACATAGTGGCCAACGTATGTGTCGGGCACTTATGCATGATGCAGGCTTCGTAGACGGTACGCCAACACACGTATGTCTACCGCCTATTAGGTCTTCTGAGTCTGAGCAGCTTCCCCTCGGTCCGCCTCGCCTCAAAGAGAATCACCTCTCGAGGGATCCCGTTTCCAGGACCAACCAACATACAGCGGCCTTCAGATAGGTATTGGTGTCATATCTATCCCCTATGGCCTCGGGGCACTGTAGGAGTAGTTGCGGATTTTCCAACCAAAAATGTCCTGTCACTTTCGGCCCGTATTTAGGATGCCTATATTTGAAGCCTAATAACTCAATGCGCCTCTGACGGATTTCCTCCATTCTACTTCACAGAGGTACCCAGAGGTGGCCCCTTATATATCCCGTGAACAGCTTCAAGTCGGACGGATGGCAGCAACGTATATGGTATTAGGAAGCGGGCTTCTTTGAGATCGCATTATAGTCATGGGACGCAACTCTTCGAAATCTCGCTAAGGACGTGCGGGCCCCAGAGCGGGGCCAGAGGGGGGTGTTAGGCTTCGATAAATGAGGGTCTGTACGCAGTTACCCTACCGAGAGGTCTGTGCATTTCCTTTATGCCTAACAGTGTGGTTCAAAAAGCTGATAGCCGTGGTGGAGTGAGTTCTCAGAAGGCGTTTCGGGGATTGGACTGGGGTGACTGGTAATTTGAATGAGGTCTTCGCTGGTGGATTCTCTATTTTGAATGCTTATTCAAGGTCAATTTTGTTTTGTAAACATTTTTCTTTCTTTTTAATACTCTTCTTTCTTTCTTTCTCACCAGCTAATGAAAAAATAACTAAAAAAAAAAGATAATTCCCCAAACAATGCAAACGAATAAAAATAAGAAAAAGAATAAAAAAAACATCTTAAAAGAAAAATAGGAAAAAGGAAAAGAAACTAAAAGAGAAAAGAATATACCTAGTAGGAATAGCAGATGAGGATTGCGAAAGAGTATTTTGTTATTGTTCATTGTCACCAGTATCATCAATCTGAATCATATTAGATCCCGCGATCAATTCATCGATTAATGCTAGAGCAGCCGTTCCTGTTTCTTGGCTGTGTGCACTGGAGGAAAAGAGACTGGGAGGTCGGAAGTTAGGTCGAGTACCCCAAATGGTATCTAGGCGGGAAAAGAAGGAACTCTTCTTTTCCAGTTTTCCTATATTTTTTAATGATTAGTACGCATATTCTATAAGTTCTAAGAGACATACCATGTAGTGAGGATCTCATTCTAAAATCTTCTTCATCAAGTCTCCACCCAGATTGATCTATAAGTCTTAAGGCCTCCCGGTAGGACTTTTTTAAGTTGTTGAATTTGTAACCCACTTGAACTTCTGAACGTGATAAAATTGTGGATGCAAGAGCATTCATCCATCTCTTTTTTGTTTCCCCAGATTCTTTCTGAGTTCTCCTAAGGTTAACCGCATCTTCAAGCCATATGACAATTTTCTCTATCTCCTGTCTCATCCAATCGCTGCTATTTCCCTCCACCATGTTGATTATGACGTAGAAAAAAAAATTAATAAATACTCAAGTATAGAAGACAAGAGAAATGGTAGAAAAGCAGATTGTAGAACTGAACATGGAGCAGAAAGGGTGATAGGAGAGATTGTGTTGTCGTCAACTTTGTAGTTGACAAAAGCCCAGGTGAAAAGAAAATGAAACGAATGAAAAGAACGTGGACTCATAGTTGCCAACTGATCTCCCATCACCCATCCAAAACGCCATCCTTCAACCATCAAGAAAAAGGTCCACTAGCTACTTTTGGCCTACACCCTGCACTAGTGGACTTTGGTTTGCAACGCCGTTTTCGACGCAAAATTATCGTTATTAACTTTGAATACCCTTAGTGGGAAATGGTAGTTCCTTGAAAATCAACGGAAAATGGTTTGGCCGGTTTCTGGGCCATCATTGGGCGGTCATAGATCCCGGACACCCCATCGACGGACCTCCATTACTACACCCCATTCTTCCTCCTTCACAACCGTCGAAGATCACTATACTTCCTACAGCTCGCATTCTTGTTTCCTCGCGTTTTTTATTTCCCACCCACCTCCCGACGGGAAAACCGCCCTGCGCCCTCATTTCCAGATCGGGACACATCGGCGGTAACGATCTCCCCGGGCAAGGGCAGCAGCAACCTCCCCAACGCCTCCCCCAGTGGAACTGAGCATTTGGCATATTACCTGAATACACTCACTCGACTTTGGAAAATTGGCTAATTGATTAAACACTCAACTTGCCACATTGGTCTTACCCTTTCCTTACTATCTTACAACCAGATAAAATGGGGGTGATAATCTTTGCTGAACAGGCTAGTTGATATATTTAGTATAGCACTTGGAACGCAAATATTACCACAGTAGTACCCCGATCCCACTCTCCTAAACCCCCCCCCTAGTCTTCGACAATTTTCAAGATTAGTCCGGGGCGCATAAGAAATAGATCGTACGGTCCCAGAATATCCCAGCTTTCGAATCGAATGGAGGTTCAAGAATTACTAACCTTGTTTGCGGAGAATATTTATTCTTGTTGTACTAGTTCATTGGGCTGAGGTGTATAGTATGATCATAAGGGTTCCCTTTGTGGTTCAATTGTGATCGTGGACTGGGGTGCCCAGTCACCGGTCAGGGGAGAAGTGTCAAAACACATCACAGAGGAACTTTTGTGGAGGCAAAATTCCTCGAGTATTATTGAATTAAGGAATGGAATAAAAGACAGATTACGTAAGGTCCCCTACGGTGTAATGAAGTTTTTCAGACTCCCCAGCCGAACCAAACCGGGATGGAGCAGTAACCTTTGTCCTTATATCGCCATGTATTCCGTAGTGCAACCGGTTTCGATTACCTCAGATGCGTCTGACTTTCTGTATTGGGCAGATAATACCCGGTAAACATTGTACCACGTATTCCAGACAGAATTATATTCCACAACAGCCCCGCAGATTATTAGCGCAGGGTCAAGGGAGTAACCGACGCTCAACGATCCGCATTTTCGTGTACCTTTCCATGTCTCCTTACTCTGCAACCCGCATGGTCCGTAGCCTTGCTTAATGTTGGATTCTTTGTCCCCGTCACCTCTGTTATCTTTCAAACACTTGGTAGTCTCCTTGCTTGTTTCATTATTGTGAAGTTAGGAGAACGGGATATCTCCAAGCTATTTGTCTCATTGATTCCTTTGAAACTCTCTACCCCTTACTGGTAAAGCTCTTTTCTTTTAGCGGGAGAAAATATTTCTCTCCCTTACTTGGGAATGAAAATTTTCACCCACACGGACTTGATATTGGAGGAAACAGATCCTATTAAGAAGGACCTGGTCATGTAGTTAGAAAGATATGCGAACCTGAACAATCAATCTTCTGCCATTGTGAATATCCCAGAACTTGAATCTCACTCTATTTATCACTCTACACAATTTCCTCCTCTCTTATCAGTCTGTTATTCTCACACTTAAAGTACTCGTAATGCCCGACCTGAAGGCTGGGATCAATGCGGAACAGTATCACGGTGGATTCGGGGCCAACTCAACCCGCCGCTATCCCATCAAGTGCAGAAGAGGCCAAACGGGCCACATACAACTCTTGCAGGACTAGAACCTACGAAAGCTAGTATCATACTTATATTCTGGGCAATATTTGATGGCATCTTAAATGACGAAACTTTTGTGCTTTTTGTGATCTGCCACGGGGACTAAATAGTCCTACAACAGGCGGTGGTATTTGGCAAACCTCATGTCAAAAATTGAATAATCCATTGTCTGAGAGCCACCACGAGTCGAGAACATTTGCGACCATGAAATTTTCCAGTTCCCCAGTTTTCAGAAGCGCTCTGACGATCCTAGTGCTCATTCTTTCCTCCGTCTGACCAACGTATTACAAAAATTCGACACCCCAAATCTCTGAGTATTGGAGTAACGTCAGGTCACTCGCCCCGTGCCCCAGAGACACCAGATGATCAAGCAATAATAAACCACAATTCAAGTTCTCCAACCTCGTAGAGTTTCCCTATTTCAATCCTCGACACATGGGACCCCATACAGAGCAGCACAATAAACCGTTGTCGACCCCCCATTACAGTAACGATCATGGAATCGAATGATATCAATGCATTCCTAATCGGCTAACGCACAAAAGAAAAGATAGCCGGTATGTTTCCCGGGAGTTACGGTTGATGTTTGGTACTATGCGGGAAGGTGAGGCAGTGGATTGGGGTTAGCGCCAGAAACGGGACTCAGATCGACTACAACACCAAAACTGGTGACAAGACAGTCGAAATATTCACCTTTTACAGTACCACCGATAACCCGACATCTACCAAGCCCTCATCGATCGATGCGCAGTGAGTCTCGTATTGGCTTTTCTTCCGGTAATCAAACTGAAAGAGAAAATCATAAGCTGGTAGTAGCAGAATAGATATTCAGCTACCCGGTCGCCACGGAGGTGTCATCAACGTGGGCTAAGACTTTGCTTGATATATGAAAATAATTGCTTCCATGATTTCTAATGTATGATATGTGAAAATTAATTACATTTTCTCCGTAAATCTAGAAATTCACTTGTGTTGTGGGATCGGTAAACCCATATCGGGAAATTGCTGTTTTGGTTGCTTGGATAATTCCCAGGGAGCCTCCATTAGCCCGACCCTGTGGTGGGCACACATCTCTCTCGCGAGAGTATTTACCACAGAGATAGCAGCGGCGGGTCTAGATCACCCGCAATTTAAGGGACTATCAGAAACCAATATCATGCGATAGTTCCCCCCCGCCGTGCATTCATCAAACTTCATTTCTCTCTTTCACCACACATCTGTAGTGTTCGGTCGCTGTCCCTGGGCGGTCACCGCGCTGCACTGCCCCGGCACTGGCGCAAAATTGCTTGGCTCCTATGCCAAATATCTTACACAGAAATTGTTGCAAAACAACAATAGTGAAAGGTAGTGATGGGCTAGATCATGATCGAGCAGATCATAGGGGTTCTGCTCGAGCATGATCTGATCGGGGCGACCTCATGATCGAATGATCGATCAAATTGGTAGACCCTGATCGAGCATGCCCACTGATCGAGTATAGTCGATTATGCTCGAGTCTAGCCGGCCACGGTCAACTTTTCTTCACCATCACGGTATGCTAATAGCATGCGGAAAATCCTTACTCTCAACCAATTTAAAACTTGAGTTGGTTTCGACAATCATCACAACCATCAATATTCTGTATTCCTTTATACCGAAGAACCGACTAGGTGCCTGAGGACCCCCCGCTTCCTATGTGAGTATGAATGGACTCGGTTCGGGTCACTTCCGTATTGCGGGTCAGCTGTTTGCCTTTAGTTAACCGACAGGATCCTTATGGTCGCACTCCGGAGGTGATAGCCTTCCACGACGCGTTCGGAAACGGGCAAGAAGTGTAGATGTTGTGGGATATTTTGAAGCGTACGGGCACCAACTATGACGCCCGGCATGTCGTAGGAGACTATGAGAGCGAGGACATTTTAGGCCAGGGAAGTGGGAGGTAAAGCGTGTTAAAGAATCAATAGTAGAGTGTGTTGTCGAGGATATGTTATCGAGTGTGCGGCGTAGAGAGTGTTTATATAAATAGGTGATGATACATGATTACCAAGATGGATATAGGTATAATAATATTATTATACATATGTAGATAGAGTGATCGATCATGACCGATCATGATCGAGCAGTACGCCTGATCGAGCAAAACTCTATCATGATCTTATCGTGAGCATCACGAGTGAAAGGCGCGCTAAGGCGGGAAGGGGGCCATGAAATCGAGTGCGAAAAGAGCAAAAGGGAGAAATAGATCGAGAAGTTCTACGCGACCTATAGTGAAACCATAACTAAATAAGGGTTGAAGGACGAAACGATTAGAGCGAGACGCAGAGAGAAAACGAGGAAAGAAAAGCGAAGAAAAGGAAAACTGCGTAGATACTGAAGGAAAGAATAGATGCAAAAAATCTCAGGAAATATCCCTCGCGGGAACCGGTAGCGAAGCTCGAAGGATGCATATATAAATCAAGTATGTGTCTCCTCTAGCGAGACTTTCCGGTCAGGCCCGGAGCGGAAACAATGACGGGAATACCGCGAAAGCGCCGCATGATAGTAATGTAGAGCCAGCGGATATGCTTACACGTCCGCCGGCTTATGTGTTTTGGCGGTTGTGGCGCCGTAAGCTTGCAGTAGTTTGACCGCGTCTCCACCCTTCCATCCCAGTAGCAAATTCACAATCCCCTCATGCCCGTAGTTGGTGGCGAACATGAGCGGTGTTACACCGCCAGCACTTGGCATGTTCGGGTCTATATCTTCCCGTCCCAGTAGCAGCTTGACCACGCCGTCATATCCGTACAAGGCAGCGAAGGTGAGCGATGTGTGGCCATCTTCGCATCGGAAGTTAGGGTCGACATCTACCCGCTCGAGGAGTAACTTCACGATCCCCTCTCGTCTGTGGCGAGCGGCCGAGGCGAGAGGTGTCTGGCCGTCAGTGATTGGTAAGTTGGGGTTGAGATCCCCCCGTTTTAGCAGCAAACCCACAACCCCCTCATAGCCAAAGTTGGCGGCGAGTGCGAGCGGTGTTCGACCCTCGTTGCTTGCCATGTTTGGATCAACGTCTCCCCGTTCTAGCAGTAGCTTAACCACTTCCTCCTTCTCATGTTCGGCAGCCACCAACAACGGCCTTTGGCCACACATATCTGGCCTATCGGGGTCAACGTCCCTCCTTTGAAGAAATAATCGCACAATCTCTGCCCGCCCTTCATAGCTGGCACGCCAGAGTAGTGTTCGGCCATATCTGTCTTCTTTGTCAAGGTTGGCATCTTTCCTAAGCAGTAGTAATCTCACGATTTCCTCATGTCTCTGGTCGTAGGCATACCCGAGCGGTGTCATGCCATATCCGTCATGTTTATTAGGGTCGGTATCTTCCCTTTTCAGGAGTAACCTCACGATTTCCGTACGCCCACAAAGGCTGGCTTCGCAGAGTGGTATTCGGCCACCGCCACATCGGCTGTTAGGGTTGACATCTTTCCGCTCGAGGAGTAACTTCACGGTTCCCGTATGCCCCCAGTCGCTTGCAACACAGAATGGTGTTCTCCCAGATCTGTCCTGGCTGTCAGGGTTGACATCTTTTCGCTCCAACAGCACCTTGACAACCTCCTCGTGTCCTCCCACTACGGCCCAATAGAGTGGTGTTCGGTGGTAATTGTCTGCCATGTCGGTCTTGACATGCCTTCTCCCTAAGGCCGGATTCATCGCACGTAGTATTTCCCCCCGCTAGTCGATTATCTGCCTTATAATGGATCCTGGTTTGCCTCCGCCACCTCAAATAACTCGGACTAGCTGGGATACGTGCGAGATTTAGGTATATATGTCGGCCAGGTGCGGCAGGCTGTTGGAGGAGGTTCTGGTGTTGTGCGGTGGTCTCAGCCAAACCTCCGTGATTACTAACACATCAATCAGCCCCAAGGGCCTTGGCGCCAATGGTGTTCGACAAGCAGGGGTAAAAGCATGGGATTGGGTATGATCACCACTCAATTGGGTATGGTGGCCATCCAATTCAGCCTTGACCCCCACGGTTAGTCGAACATCACTTGGTCTCATCGAATAATATACAAAACTTATCTGCTACTCGAGCATATAGCTATCTGAGGACAAAGTGCTATCCCGTTATGAATCATGCACCGGTTGGCAAGCGTGGCTTGGTAATGTTTGTTTCTTGTTCCCCAAATGACTGGCCGTTGGTTCCTAATCGGGGTTGACTTATCGAAAGATATCTTTACCGTGCTCGAGTGCCATTATATTACACTCCATATAACTATTATATTTTTGCTACGAATATCTTTAACGCAAGGGACCGGGCGAACGGAATAGTTCCCCAGTCCATTGGACTTGGTATCGCCAAGGGGCTGTCTGGTGCCCATACGGCGTTTGCAGTACCGTTGCGAAATGTGCCTTACAGCCTCCACCTAGGGTACGACGAAAACAAGTAAGTTAAGGAACAAACCCGCAACAACTATTTTTGTTTTTTATTATCCTACCTTGACGAATTCACAATTTCACCCATCGTGGGCTATTCGGTGTTGTGTTACGATAGCGAAATGAGGTACTTCAGTCACTACCTGCGGTTCTACTATTTCCCTCTCCGCAAGAAGTAAAGAACGTATTCCTGTTCCTTAGATCTAATTAATTGGAGAAATATAGCCAATAGTCACTCGCAGTAAGGGCACTTCTTAGAATTACGCTAGTCGGGAGTCGGGAAACTATAAATTTAGCACTACTGAAATGGTTGAACGCTGAACCCGTCGGATCGGTCTTACCCCTTCCTCCTTGCCTTGCGACCAAATGAAATTATTCCGGTTGTACTATATACTCCCCCCTTAACCGAGGTGTGTATTAGGATCAATAGGTATCACTATGTGGTGGGGTTTTCTGGTTGGGTTCCGCCTGTTGAAGGTTCTAGATCGACGTTGGTCGATTGAGACAGATTGTGGAGGTTTCGGGAGTCTGGCGAAGAGTTCCGATATCTGATAGACTAGTGTGGAGGTTGGAAGATTCTCCGGACATGTCTTTCCTTTGTTACTACGGGAGTGTATGGAGGAAAGGATAGCATGTTTTGGAGAATACGGATAGGTGTGGTGATTCATGGAATGATGGCGATACGTTGTTTATGTTTTACTTATACACCTGTCTTTACCGTTAGTTTAGAAAAAGAGAGAGCAAAGCAATTTTTACCTTACCATACGCTTTTGTGCACGTCCTACCACTACCCCAGTTCCCACAGAGTCCTTCAGTGTTCCTACCTACCGCTGTGCAAGTCAGTCATTGGTTGCTATTCTCCTCCATCACAAGAGGTTATGAGCTTTTCGCGTTAAGTAGGATTCAAGAGGAACACTTACTATAGGATCGAACAATCCGGAAGAAAGATTCATCTCGTTTTTTCGACATGACCGAATACAATTCGGAGTCGTCAGGTGTGAACCTGAAGTTGGTTGTGGAGTTGTTGAACGACACCAACTATGAGAGATGGGCCCGCGATATGATGATACTAATCGCCGGGAAAGGATTGACGTTTATAGTAGACGGGACCGAAACATACCCTGCGAGCACACCCTCCGAAACTAGCACCGGCAGAACGGAGTTCACCAAGGAACAAATGAAATGGAGGTCTAGAGACGTCATGGCTAAGGCGTTGATGGCGAGTTATATGGAACCACATTTTCGGCGGAAGTATTGGGATGCCGAATCTTCACGCAAGATGTGGGGTGCAATTAGGAAAGATCAGAAGCTGACCGGAGCAGAGCATTTCCACCGCATAAACGATGATATTCGATCATTGAAGGTTGCTGATTTCCCTTCCGTTATGAGTTTTAACGAGAAATTCAAATCGCTACTATGTGACGTAGCACTTTGCGATACCGAAGGAAAAGGTATGAGCGATATGGAAGCAGCGTATATTATCCTCCGAGCGATTCCAACGAATGACGAGGCATGGAGGACATTCCGCCATATCAACTGTAATGCCCATAAGCCCCAACAATTGATGGATGAGATGGTCAAACAAGAAAGTCGTTTGAAGTCCGAGAGGAGAAGTAGTGGTACACAATTTGAAGATGAGGTAATGTATACCCGTTCCAGTGGTACAACTTATCGGGAACATAGTAAACCCACAAGAGGAAATCGAAATAC
This sequence comes from Tuber indicum, assembly GCA_006112555.1. NCBI lineage: Eukaryota > Fungi > Ascomycota > Pezizomycetes > Pezizales > Tuberaceae > Tuber > Tuber indicum. Next base: position 305,639 of record VBSK01000105.1, read on the forward strand.
TGCGAACGATATACGGGAACGATCCGAACGTGACGCATCGATTGTCTGTTATAATTGTGGTAAAAAAGGCCATCGGAAGAGAGATTGCTGGGCAAAAGTTGGAACTACCAAAACCGATCAGCGAAATGAGAATCACAGAAATAGAAGACAAGAATCCAGTAAGAGGGGGCATACAGGTAACAATCGGAAAGAGGAAAAACAATCTGTGTCCGCGATTTGGAGTCTTGACTCTCCGGTAAGTCAAGGCCCCGTTACTGACTATAATAAGGGAGAAATCGACCAAAATTGGTGGATTGATAGTGGATGCTCGAACCACGTCTCCGGAACGACATCTTTCTTTACCGAGTACCATTACTATCGGCCTGGTACGAGAACCGTAAACGTCGCGGATAAGAGAAACCTTGAGTGTGAGGGAATTGGTAGTGTTGAGATAGTCGTTTGTTTGCCTCGAGGAAGAACGAGGACGGTAACAATTGAAAAGGTTTTACATGTACGGGGTTGCCGGAACCTGTTATCAATGGGTCAATTGATGGAACGCGGATTGGAGATATCCATAGAACCTGCTGAGGGATGTTACCTTTACAAGAGCGGGGAGCTAATGGGATCAGCAAGACTGGTGAATCGTTTGTTTCTTCTTGATACAAAACCACAAAATAGCCAGAAAGAAAGATCCGGAGGACAAGACGCGGTATATTTTGAGGATAGCAAAGGTAGTAAAGAGAAGGATTTAGATAAAAGACTTTGGCATCGTCGATTGGGACATATTAGTTATGGCACAATGGGGTCGATGGAAAAGGTGGTTGTTGGGTTGCAGGTTAAGAGAGGCTCTGCGGAGGAGAAAGAGAAGTGTGAAGACTGTTTACGAGGAAGCTTGGCACGCAAACCTTTTACCAAACCACGACACCCCACCACGAAGGTTTTGGAACGAATCCACACCGACCTTTGTGGACCGATGGATACCCCATCCCTCGGTAAGAATCGATATTTCGTTCTTTTTACGGACGAGTTCTCGCGGTATACTACCGGGTATTTTCTTCAACAAAAGTCTGAAACGTTCGATCGCTTTCTCGAATTCAAGGCTGCTGCGGAGAATACCACCGGTGAAAGGATTCTCTCTGTACGAAGTGACGGTGGTGGCGAGTTTCAATCAAGACGTTTTTTGAATTACCTAAAAGCCAATGGAATTCAAAGCGAGTGTACGGTTCCATATACACCGGAAGAGAACGGAATCGCGGAACGCCAAAACCGCACTATTATCAACAAGGCATTGAGTATGATGTCGACTGTTGCGGCACCTAAAGACTTTTGGGTTCTTGCGTGTGAAACAGCGATATATCTTAGGAATCGATCGCCGTCTTCTGCACTCAATGGAAGGACCCCTTTCGAACTATGGTTTGGGCAAATTCCGGATATCTGTCATCTCCGAGTTTGGGGATGTCAAGTGTTATATCACACACCCAAACAGCGGAGGACGAAATTAGACTACAAGGCCACGGATGGTATTTTTGTTGGCTATTGTCCGACATCTAAACACTATAAGGTCTACGATCACAATAGTCGCCGGATCATCACTGCACGAGATGTTACGTTCTATGAGAACCGGTCCTTGTGGAAAACAACGACATACAAGACATCGGACCACGGTACGTTTGACCATAGAACGATGAAAATATCGCCTCCCATTCAATCTGGTGAAGGATTTGTTTTTGGAAATGAGGAGGATATGGCAGACGTTAGTGGAGAGGAAGAGATTACTGATGATAATGGCAATCAGTGTAGGAAGTTAGTGGGGGAGGTTTTGCCTGTGAATCCGGAGTTAGTTGAATCGCCGGGAGAGAATCCTCCTCCGCATTCCGCCCCCGATCCTCCGAATAAACCAACAGGGAAGCTTTCGCGTGAGCTACGTGGTTTGAATACCGATTTGGGTAAGGCATGGGAACCACGACCACGACGGGGCAGAGATCCTGGGACTAGTAGGAATGGTAGGGATTCAATACCGATTGATTTTATTGGAATGGTTGAAGCCGGACCGCATACTATTACCGACGCCCTCGCATCTCCAGAGAAGGATTTGTGGATGAAGGCGATTGATGAAGAGATTGGGAATTTGGAAAAGCGGAAGACATGGATGGTTGTGGATGAAGTACCATTGGGCAGGAAGGCTGTTACTTCACGTTTAGTTTTAGCAAGAAAGTTGGATTCTGATGGACATTGTGAGAGATATAAGGCACGATTAGTCGCACACGGTTTTAAGCAAAAACCCGGAATCGACTTCGACCGCACGTACGCACCGTTGGTATCCCTGAGCACTGTGAGGTTGATACTTTCGTTTGCGGCGGCCCATGACTATGTGATTCACCAACTTGATGTTGTTGCTGCGTTCTTGGAAAGTGAAATTACAGAGGAGATTTACCTACAACTTCCTTTTGGTTTTCTTGTTATAGAAACTGGTTCGGAACGCAATGTGGCCATATGCGCGGAAGAACGGAAACCAATTTTTGTTAGAATCCTGAAGAGTCTCTACGGGTTACGCCAGTCCGCACTCAATTGGTACGATAAGTTGGATCGTGAGTTGAAGGTGATGAGATTTAGGCGGAGTGAGTGGGAGGCTGGAGTTTACTATAAAGAGGGATTGGTTTTGATGGTATGGGTGGATGACATTTTGCTTGTTGGGGGGAGTGATGATGTGCATGCAACAAGGAAAACTTTACAACATACGTTTACGATACGCGATATGGGACCAGTATCACATTTTCTTGGTATGAGAGTTGTTCGGGATCATGTAGGGAAGGTGGTTTCACTGGATCAGTATGGATATGTTATGCAGATTTTGCGAAGGTTTGGGATGGAGAGTGCGAGTGGAGTTAGCGCACCATTGGATCCGGGAATGTCATTGTTAAAAAAAGATGGAAAGTTGACTGTTTTGGGAAAAGGAGATTGTGAGAGTCACGAGATTGATGTAAGGGAGAATAGTGAAGAAGAGGTGGATCAGAAAGAATATCAGGAGATAGTTGGAAGTCTGAATTACGCGGCGGTGGCTACTCGACCAGATATATCGTTCGCCGTGGGAGTTCTTGGGAGATTTGCATCGAATCCGGCAAAGCGTCATTTGATGATGGCCAAGCGGGTCATGCGATATCTATCGAAAACAGCAAAGTATAGGCTAAATCTAGGATTTAGAGAGGGAATCCGAAAACCCTACGAATCGATTGCACTATATACCGATTCCGATTTTGCTGGAGATCCTAACTCGATGAAGTCAACAACCGGTATGGTGATTAGAGACCGGTATGGATCGATTATTGCTTGGCATTCTAAAAAACAGTCTATTACGGCAAAGAGTACAGCAGATGCAGAGTTTGTGGCAACTGCGACTAGTGCCGATGAAGCGATTTGGATCCACAAGATTGATTATGAGTTGCACCAATCACAGGATCTCACTCGGGTGTCAAACACACAAGCAACACGAACACCACTCCCGATATACAGCGACAATCAAGCGAATGTCCAAAATGCGAATATTGGAGAACACCAAACACCGAGCAAAACCGTCGGAGTAAAGTTTCATTGGATTCACGATCAAATACACGACGGCACGATTACCATCTCCCATGTACCGACTACCGCTATGATCGCTGATGGGTTTACCAAAGTTTACGGAAAAGTCAAGCAGGCGGATTTTGTCATGAAACTCGGCCTATCTCCGGAGTTGAGAACGGCAAGTTTCAGGGGGAGTGTTGAAGGTTCTAGATCGACGTTGGTCGATTGAGACAGATTGTGGAGGTTTCGGGAGTCTGGCGAAGAGTTCCGATATCTGATAGACTAGTGTGGAGGTTGGAAGATTCTCCGGACATGTCTTTCCTTTGTTACTACGGGAGTGTATGGAGGAAAGGATAGCATGTTTTGGAGAATACGGATAGGTGTGGTGATTCATGGAATGATGGCGATACGTTGTTTATGTTTTACTTATACACCTGTCTTTACCGTTAGTTTAGAAAAAGAGAGAGCAAAGCAATTTTTACCTTACCATACGCTTTTGTGCACGTCCTACCACTACCCCAGTTCCCACAGAGTCCTTCAGTGTTCCTACCTACCGCTGTGCAAGTCAGTCATTGGTTGCTATTCTCCTCCATCACAAGACCGCCGTGATTGGTCAGGACATGGTCACACCGCAAAATTGTTCGTGAAACATGTTCCCATATTCCTAAGATGCCTCTCGGAAATCCTCAACTCACGAATTTGATTGAGTTTTTTCTTCTTTTTCTTTCTTTCTTGACACCCCGCCGCAATTGCTAGTGTCCAAGTCAATTCATCTACGCTTCATCCTTATTCTCTCTCTCAGTAATGGCTAATGGATCTGGAAATGTATGCAGCTGAAAAGTGAACTCCAAAAACGTCTGGAAGAGGTGTTGCTGCCACTGAAAATAGCTCGATAATTACCTTTTTCCTTCTGTCTTTAGAACACTGCCCTAGTGAGCATTATAGCCTTCGATTACAGTCCCTAGACGATCACCTCGCTGTACCATCCGGCACTAACAAACATGGGCAGGTGCCCGCTGCCCATTACCACGCTACATGGAAGCGAACGATATCATCGGTGTTTTTTTTCCAAATCGATGGGCGCATGGATACAATGACTCCAAATTCCAATTAATGCGCGGAAGAAAAAAGTAGCCGGTGCGGTCCCCGGGAAATAGGGCCACCGTCCCGAAGCATCCGGAAAAGTGGGGCTTTAGTTTGGGGCTATGGACTTGAGTAGGTGGGGGGTGCAGTATCATACAGCAACAAACTTATACTGTAGTAGTGACAAGACAGCAGAAATATTCAACTTTTCCATCATACTCCCGCCAGTTGGGCAACTAAATTAAACCTTTTGGGAAATTGCTTCCACGGTCGATTGAATACTGCTTGAGTAGCCTCTGTTGGCCCGACCTTACGGAGTATGGTGGGAGCAGATTTATAAGACGAGTAGCTACGATAGAGATAATAGCTGCGGGTCGAGTCAACCCCCAAAAATACAGCATTCCAAGTCGCCAATCTCGCCCCAAGGTACTCTTTTGTTGAGCACTTATTTATGTTCTTTTCCCTCTTACACCACACATATCTATGACTTTCGATTACAGTCCCTAGACAATCGCCTCGCCGTTCCATACCGGCACTATCACGAAGTGGTTTTCTCACCGTAATGTTTTCAAAAGAAAAACGTAAAAGGAGGGGAAAAGAGGGAGGAAATTGGACGCGCAAAGAGAACAAGGGAAAAACGGAATAAATATTCTCACAACTATACTAAAATTATGCCAAAAGAAAAAATTGAAGAGTGAAACGATTAGAGCCATGGAAGAGGAAAAAAGAGGAAAGGAGAAGAAAAGAAAAGAAAAAAACCGCAGAAATAGCGAAGGAAGGGGCAAACGCAGAAAGGCACAGGAAATGCTGCGGGAGCCAGCAGCAAATATCAACGGACGAGGTTATGGCTTTTTAGGCTTGGGGTGGTTTCATCGCTCCCCTACCCTTCCATTCTAGTAGTAAGTTCATAATCCCCACATGCCCACCGTTGGCGGCGAAGGTGAGAGGTGTTAAGCCGTCCGCACTTGGCATGTCCGGGTCGATATCTTCCCTTCCCAATAGCAGCTTGACCACTCCGTCATGTCCGGACAAGGCAGCAAAGGTGAGCGATGTGTGGCCATCTTCGCATCGGAAGTTAGGGTCGACATCTTCTCGCTCTAAGAGTAACTCCACGATCTCCTCCCTTCTGCGGCGAGCGGCCGAAGCGAGAGGTGTTTGCCCGTCAATAATTGGTAGGTTTGGGTTGAGATCTTTCCGTTTTAGCAGCAACCCCACAACCCTCCGAGAGCCCCATTTGGTAGCGATCATGAGCGGTGTTTGACCGTCAATACTTGTCACATTTGGGTTAACGTCTTCCCGTTCTAGCAGTAGCTTGACCGCTCCCCACCGCTTAAGTCCGGCAGCCAACAACAATGGCCTCCGACCAGACATATCTGACTTGTTGGGGTCGACGTCTTTCCTTTGCAGAAATAATCTGACGAATTCTGCCCGCCCTTCGCGGCTGGCATACCAGAGTAGTGTTCGGCCATATCTGTCTTCCCTGTTAGGGTCGACATCGTTCCTCCGCAGGAGCAATCTCACGATTTCCTTTTGGTTTTGGTGGTAAGCATTCCCGAGTGGTGTCAAGCCACATCCGTCCTCTTTGTTAGGGTCGGTATCTTTCCTTTTTAGGAGTAACCTGACGACTTCTGTACGTCCATCGAAGCTGGCTCCGCAGAGTGGAGTTTGGCCGCCGCTATCGTGACTGTTAGGGTTGACATCTTTCCGCTGGAGGAGTAACCTGACGGTTTCCGTATGCCCTTCGAGGCTTGCAATTAAGAGCGGTGTTCTCCCATGTCTGCCCCGGATGTCCGGGTTGACATCTTTCTGTTCTAACAGCAGCTTGACAACTTCCTCGTGTCCTTTCCTCGCCGCCCAATAGAGTGGTGTTTGGTGGCCACCGTCCGCAAGGTCAACCTTAACCCGCCTTCTCGCTAAGGCCCGATCCATCACTCGTAGTCTTCGTCCCGCCGCTCAACTATCCTGAATGGTCTTCGTCACTCCAAACAACCCGGACTGATCGGGACGTGTCAGAAATGCAGATGTCGGCCAGGTATCATACGATAGGTTAGTCGAAGTGGTTCCGGCGCTAGGTGCTTGCGATTCCAATTAGCCTTGTGGTGCCATCCAGGATTTGTGATGCAATACCGGTAAATACCAAATACCTTGGCGCCAAGGTATCTAGAACTACCACTACCGGTAGGCGAAGACTTTCTGACGTTCTCATTGGCCTGTGATGAGGCACCAGGAGTCGAAGATAGTAATTTAGGAACGACAAAGCCCTACTTGAGTAACAGTAATGCTCTGTCACCTACTCACGGTGACTTGGCAATGTTTCATTATTGCCCCTCAAGCGCCGGCTGCCGGTTCCGAATCGCAATTGACTTAGACTACCAAGTCCTCCTCCTATGATGCCGTGCTCGGGTGGAAATGCCGTTTATCTATCCTATCCTTACCAAACGCCAGTGACCATTTTCAAACAACAAATTTTACAGCAGTGGTCTGGACACTATCAACTCAAGTGATATGGCTAAACAGTGATGCAAAGATCGCATCCAAATATTCTAAGCTGGAGAAATATTCTCTCAAAGAAAATGGTAAAAGAAAGAACGAAAGACTGTTTGACCCAAATACAGGTAACGGAGGAGAGAGAGACAAACTGGATAATGAACGAAAACAACTAAGGGAAAACGGGTTGCCTTTTATCCACTCTGGATCATCCGGATCTTTTTCCGCATCCTTCCAGTGTATGCTGTGTTCTCCGTCACATTCAACTTCTCCGGCTCCCAGTTGCTGCTCCTGCCGAGGATGGGGTTATTTGACCGAGTGTAAGTTCTGACCGAGGATAAGAGTATGGCCGAGAGTATAGAGGTAGTGAACTTCCTTATACGTCCACCGGTGCAAATGGATTGGCGGTTGTGGTGTTGTAGGTTTCTGGTGGTTTCACTGCTCCCCCACCCTTCCATTTCAGTAGTAAATTCACAACTTCTTCACGTCCGTAGTGGGTAGCAAGAGCGAGCGGTGTTCTACCGTCAGCACTTGGCATGTTCGGGTCGATATCTTCCCTCCCCAATAGCAGCTGGACCACCCTACCATTTCCGGACAAGGCGGCGAAGGTGAGTGGCGTGTGACCATCTTCGCAGCGGGAGTTAGGGTTAGCATCTACTCGCTCCAAGAGTAGCTTCAATATTCCCTCTTGTTTGCGGCAAGCTGCCGAGGCGAGAGGGGCCCGATGGTGGGTAGGTTGGGGTTGAGATCTTTCCGTTTCAATAGTAACATCACAATCTCCTCGCAGCCGAAGCGGACAGCAAGCGCGAGCGGCATTCGATCGGTGCTGCTTGCTATGTTGGGGCTGACATCTTCTCGTTCTAGCAGTAGCTTCACCACCTCCTCCTGCCCATTCGCAGCAGCCGTCGATAATGGCCTTTGGCCAAATCTATTCGGCCTGTTAGGATCGAGATCTTTTCTTTGAAGGAGCAATCTCACGATTTCCTCTCGCCCTTCCCGGCTGGCCTTCATGAGTGGCGTGTCACCACAATTACCTGCTTTGTTAGGGTTGACATCTTCCCTTTCCAGAGGAAATCCTCACAATTCCTTCATGCCCATTGTAGCACGCAGACCACAGTGCTGTCACGCCAGATTGGGCTTCCTTGTCAGGGCTAATATCCTCCTTCTGCAGGGGTAACTTTACGATTTCTATGTGTCCAGCGTGGCTAGCTCCCATAGGTGGTGTCCGGCCGAGGTGGTCTTGGCTCTTGGGATTGACATCTTTTTCTTGCAGGAGTAATCTCACGATTTCCGTATGCCCTCCACGGCAGGCATTCCCGAGCGGTGTTACGCCCCATATGTTTGGACACTCAGGGTTGACATCTTTTCGTTCCAACAACATCTGGACAACTTCTTTATGCCCTTCTCCCGCAGCCCAATAATGTGGGGTTCGGTGGTCATGATCCTGAAGGTGAATGTTGACGCGCCTTCTCCCGAAGGTCGGATCCATCATGCGCGGTATGTTGCTCCGCCGACTGGCCCCCGTCGCCCCAAATTAGATGGACTGCTTGAGGTGCGTCGGAAATTTAGATATGGCGGTTAGATACGATAGGCTGATCGAAGTTGTTCTCGTGTCGAACGCTTGCGGCGCCAACTAACGTGCCGTAACCTGGGTGACTCGTGACAGGTGACTAGATGCCTTGACTCCAAGGTACTTGTGCCTGGAACTACAGTACCACTCGGAAAAGACTTTCTTTGCTCATGATTACTGTTGTAATTCTTGTTTGAAGTTGTGCTTCTTGCTCTACTGGGGGCTATTGGGCCCTATTTATGCTACAGAAAAGCGCGCTACAATCACCCATGACATGCGCTTCCCGCAAGAGAAAATGAAAAAATCAACGACAGCGATACTACATAACGTAGTAGTAAAAAGAAAGGAAACGTGAGCGAGGAAACCAAACTAGTACCACGATAGAGTTTCCGAGGAAACTCTGCCGTAGCCAACCACGTAATGGGCTCAATCGCTTAATGAACCCATATCAAAATATTCTGCCATGGTCAACGACAAAACCGATGCATATTTGGAAGTCATATTACAACAATGAGTCAAAAACATACTCCCTATGGTAACGCTCTGCTACCGTATCTACTCGTACTCCTGCTGGCTTTGGTTAGTCTACTCCGGTACTACTATCCGCCTCAATTGTATCATCAAGCATTTGATGGAGTAATCCTATCGTGGAATAGTATTGGGATTGGCTTGCAGTGTTCGCAACGGTCCGGGGCCCCCGCCGGGCCCTACAGGGGGACTGCCAAGAGCCCTGGACCGGACGGGACGGCAAAATGCCGTCCGCTCGCGTCCTGGAAACCTTAGGACGGCCGTCCTGACAGAGGACGACGGGCCCCACAAGGTAAGACATATTAGCGCAGGCAATTGCCGAGGACTGCGGGGGACTGTGGGGGACGGCAGGGGACGGCAGGGGACCACGGGGGACCACGGGGGAAGGCAGGGGACTGTGCTAGACGGCCGGTAATACTAGGGGACGGCAAGGGACTACAGGGAACCGTGGATGACCTTAGGGGAACTCCCGCCGAGTCTGATATGAATCCAATCAGCTCTATTTTGGTACACCATTGAAGAATAGATCGAGATATTTCACGAAGAGTATTGGAGACAAGCAAGGGCAGGCGAGGGAATAAACTCGGATGTGAATCGGATGGAGAGCACATTGAAGGCATTAGAACTTTATTCTTTGGGTCTTCGTTCTTTCTCAGTTGTTTGAAGTTATTCTATTTCACTCTTTGTTCCTTCTATCATACTATTTGTTTTATGGCCGAAAACACGCCTCCACGGCATTCCCCCTAGTATCTCAAAAGATTGGTCTCCTGTGTAACTGCTTGGATGAATACATAACATACAAGTACAATACTTCTACGTTCGGTAGCACTGTTATATGAAAATATTGGGGCGAGCAAAAATTACTGGGCTAGGCGTAAACCATTTTCAACGGGGGACGGCGGGGCAAGTTTTGAAAAAGACTGGACGGGACCACAGAATGCCGTCCACCGTCGTCCGCCTTTAGGACGGACGGACTGCCCCGTTGCGAACACTGTTGGCTTGGGGCACAGTGAGGTCTAATGCCCTGAAGAAGACACATTGGATAGTGTGCACATGTGGGATGTCAGCCACCATAAACTGTATTTAATGAAGCTTCATTCCTTCCTTTCTCTTGAGTTTTTCTCTCTCTGTACCTAACACCAAAAAACTCTCTCCACTCCAACCATCCTTCACTCTGTGGTGCAAGCCATCCAATGGGTTGACCCGGGTTGAAAAAGGACAGACCCAACCCAACCCAAGCCCGAGCAATGTTCGACCCGACCTAGCCCAACCCAACGAAGCATGACCCGGGTTGACCCAACGAACCCATTGGGTTCATGACCAAAGAATAATCAAATATGAGTGCGTTTCAGCAAAAACCAGTAAACTTCCCGATTGCCACAAAACAAGTTAGATGATTCAGAGGATTTTCTATTAGGTAGAGCATGCTCTGACCTTCTTAGAATATATTTGAATTTAAAATTGGAGCTATATTGACCCTTTAAACACAAGATGTGATATTTTCATAAAAAACTTTTATTTCATAAAAAGAAAGGCTATACCAATAAGTATTTACTAGTGAATTTTCAAATCTTTTTAGGAGTATAATCTGTTGTTATTAAAGATTTTATATAAGAAGTGGAATTTAATACAATTCAACAGACATGATAAAGTTGTATTGACTGCTTAAGATGCAACAGGTATAAAGAATTAACCCTAATTGTTTGGAAGAAATTAGATATTAGGTTTTATGAATAACATCATAAATCCAGTCCTCTGGGATCTAAAAATAAGCGAAATCATGTTAACAATATTTAACTTTTCTGTTAACTCTCTTTCATGTATCAAATATTATAATATTATTATAATTCTTTCTTTATAAGTCCTAATACCTGAGCCCTCCTCATAATGAAATATTATGAAAAAGATAAATTCACCTTCCATAGAAGTATTGGACCCAAGATATCCTCTATTTTCAATATTTTCTTGATTGCTCAACTGGCCTTGTTGTTGTGTTATTTTGATTTGTTTGTTGAAATCTATTTTTCCATTTTTCTCAGGATCACTTGGTTGCTATGCAAACTAAATGGGCCTCTAACTCAAATCAGTAAAATGCCAAGTTTACTGATTTTCCCTGAACTGTACCCATATAGACTAAAATTATAATATTCCGGTGCATTATGAGGCCGGAATTCTTGTCATAATATAGGATGAATAAGAAATTAAGACGGTACTTCATGTTGATATTGAACTTTGCTGATACTGCAAAGCGAGTGGCGGTCACAGACACTTCCTAATGGCTAGGTCAAGCTTGGAAGCAGACTATCCGCATTGGTAACCTTTCAGCCGCCAGGATTCTACTAGCAGGGAAGCATGTTTCAGAATTTGGTGCGCTTTGATAATAGTTTCCATGGTAGTGGGAATTCTGCGGCTACAAAACAAAGCTAGTGCGCCATCATGGGTTCGTTGGGTAACCCGGGTTCGGCCTAATTCAACCCAACCCAACCCAAAGAAGCTAAATCCTGCACCCGACCCAACGAACCCAACCCAACCCAACGAACGGCCCGGGTTAACCCACCCAAGGCCCGACCCATTGGAGGGGTTGCTGTGGTGAACTCACACGAGTCCCATCATTGTCGATCGATCAGTCGTTCCGCTGCGCTGCAAAAATTCGCCATCAGCATTGAACCTTTATCCCACTGCGCATATATGGGCTTGAAATAAATTTACATGAAAGTCTATACAGAAACGATCAAAGAGCACTTGTAGCATGCACTCTCGCTCAACCTATAATTAAAGAAAACCACACTTAATCTCTTGTATTTTGCAGGGCACCTGATGCAGCTCTTTAGTGTCGAGTCATTCTCCGGTGTCCGCTCTTACCACTCCAAAACGGGACCCAATCCCCGGCACGGAGACGGGAATAGTGTTCAGTTATTGTCCCTGGACGATAACCTTTCTGTAGGATACTGTACCGGCATACCGGCACTAGCATGAAATGTTTCCATCCTCTAGAAATTTCTTATACAGCAATCGTTGCAAAACATAAAAAAGTGAAAAGTACTCCAAGGCGAGAAAAAAGAGCAACGAAATTAAACGCAAGAATAGAGAAATAGGTTGGGTATTCCCGCGAGAAATATAATGAAATCGTGCCGGGGGAACAGATCGAAGAACGGAACGCGAAGAGAATTGCGCGGGGGAAAGAAAAGAGAAAAGGAAAGAAAAGAGAGAGAGAGAGAGAAAGAACTGTGCGAATACTAAAGGAAGGAATAAATCGGGTGTGTTCCTATTCAGCCCAAACTTTCCGGCCAAGAGCGGAAACGAAGACCGGGAAATGAGCGATGGTAAATTATCGCAGAAATGTGCATGGTCCACTGGACGCTGCAAAAGATCCGCATGCCGGTAGCGCAGAGGCAGCGAATAAGCTTACACGTCCACAGACAAAAGTGGATTGGTGGTTTCGGCGTTGTAAGCTTGCTTTGGTTCTAAGACACCTCTTCCCCACCGGCCCATTCCAGTAGCCAATACACAATCCTCTCATGTCCGTTGTCGGCAGCAAACGTGAGCGGTGTTTTACCATCAGCACTTGGCATGTTCGGGTCGATGCCCCCCCGTTCCAATAGCAGCTTGACCATTCTATCATGTCCGGACAAGGCAGCGAAGGTGAGTGGTGTGTGGCCATCTTGGCATCGGAAGTTAGGGTCGACATCTGCCCGTTCCAAAAGTAATTCCACTATTCCCTCTTGTCTGCGGCGAGCGGCCGCGGCGAGAGGGGTTTGCCCGCCGATAATTGGTAGGTTGGGGTTGAGATCTTTCCGTTTTAGTAGCAACCCCACAACCCCCTCATGGCCGGAGCAGGCAGCAAGTGTGAGCGGTGTCTGACCCCTGTTGCTTGCGATGTTTGGGTTAACGTCTTCCCGTTCTAGCAGCAGCTTGACCACTTCCTCCTTCCAATGTTCGGCAGCAACCGATAATGGCCTTCGGCCATCTATATCTGGCCTGTCGGGGTCAACGTCTTTCCTTTGCAGCAATGATCTGACGAATTCTGTCCGCCCTTCGCGGCTGGCATACCAGAGTAGTGTTCGGCCATATCCGTCTTCTTTGTCAGGGTTTACATCTTTCCTTTGAAGTAGTGACCTCAGGATATCCTCATGTTTTTGGTGGTAGGCATGCCCGAGTGGTGTTATCCCATGTCCGCTCTCTTTGTCAGGGTTGACATCTTTCCTTTGTAGGAGTAAACTCACGACTTCTGTACGTCCAAAGAGGCTGGCTTCGTAGAGCGGTGTTCGGCCGCCGACGTCCTGGCTATTAGGGTTGACATCTTTCCGCTCGAGGAGTAACTTCACGGTTCCCGTATGCCCTTGGCAGCTGGCAATCCAGAGCGGCGTTCGCCCAGATCCATCATGGCTGTCAGGGTTGGTATCTTTCCTTTGCAGGAGTAACCTCGCGATTCCCGTGCGCCCAAGGGTGCTAGCTTGCCAGAGTGGGGTTCGGCCGGCGCTGTCGTGACTGTTAGGGTTGACATCTTTCCGCTCCAACAGCAGCCCGACAACTTCCTCGTGTCCTCCCACTACGGCCCAATAGAGTGGTGTTCGGTGGCCATTGTCTGCCATGTCGGTCTTGACATGCCTTCTCCATACGGCCGGATCCATCAGGCGCGATATTTGCTCGGCTAGTAAGTATCCTCCTTACGATCCTGACTTGCTTCGGTCACCCCAAATAACTTGGACTAGCCGAGATGCGTACGAGAATTGGGTATATATGTCGGTTAGGTGGGGCAGCCCGATAGAGATGGTTCTGGTGTTGGGCGGCGGTGGTGTCTAGAGTACGGTACGGTACTGCCGAGCCTAACATCCGTGATTAGTAACACTGCAATCAGCCCCAAGTGCCTTGGCGCCAACCCATCTCGAACCCCGCATAACCCACCATCTCCGGTCCGTCACGTATATCCCTGTAAATTGCGACATTCGCCCACGACAGGTTTAGTCTGGCAAGTTATCCAAATTGCGAAAACCAGTTAATGAGATCTAACACCGTAAGAACTCGTGAATCCACTATCTCAACCCGCCCTGCAATCTCCAGATCCTGAGTAAAAGGTTCCTGAGAAGGGTTAGATCTTTCCGGACATGGTGTATGATCAGCCTACGGGACGTTCTCGACCTCAATAACTGGTATTCGCAATTCTGTTAACTTGTCAAACGAAACATATCGCGGGCAGACGAGTTGATTCCCGCTGATAATCTGATGCTGGATTTCACGAGTTCTTACGGTACTGTACGAGTACTGTTATCCTTCCCAAGCACTTCTGATCCAGAATCTGGAGAATGCAGGGTTGCCGATGAAGGTGAATTTCAAGAGATCAAGGTACTGCTGGGCAAGGACTTCCCCTTCTCCTGACCCGTCAGTGAAAAGGCACCCCGAGCCAAAGAACATATCCAGCCGTCTGAGGGCAAAGCGCCATATTCTGTTATGTGCTCCCGTTGATTCAATAGAATATATTCTCCTGACACCCGCTGAACCGGCGTACGGTCAAAAATCGTGACCCGGTAATTTCTGTTTCTTGTTTCTCAGTCCATTGGGCTCGATATGACTAAAGAGCTGTTTGGCATTTGCACAGCGTTAACAGTAGGGAGTACTGTGCAATATTTACATATTCCTCTTCTTTAAAACTGACTCATCGGGAAGGTCTAGCCAACAGTCACTCGCCGTAACCCCACTTCTCAGAACCGCGTTAGCCGTGATTCAGGAAATTACATGCCTCTGTGTAAATTGGTTAAACACTCAACTCTCTACCTTGGTCTTTACCCTTCTTTCCTGCCTTACCGCCAGATGAAATGAGGTTTCAATCATTGCCGAGAAGGCTAGGTTAATTGATATTTACTACAGCACAGCATATGGAAAGCAAACACCCAAGCCGTACCCCCTTGTCCCAGATCCCACTCTACTGAGAGCCTTTTGGTTCCGGACAATTTCCCGGATTTGTTAAAGATACATTGAAATACATCTTATGGCCCCTGATTTTTCTGGTTTTCAAATCAAATGGAAGGTCAAGAACCACCAATCCTTGTTTGCGGACAATACTTGTTCCGGTTGTGCCGGTACTACTATTATACTTGCCCCCTTTGACCAGGTTTGTATTAGGACCATAAAGGATCACTCTGATGTTTGTTCCGGAACGCAGTTCCCAGTGATTAGTCAGGAGATATCGTAGATGTCAAAACGCATCACACGGAAGCCTTTGACGCAGCAGAAAATTATAAAACCCAACGAGCTTTATTGTGTCACGAAGCAGAATAAGAAGACAGGCTAAATAAGGTCTACTACGGTAGAATATAATCCTTCAGATCTTTTAACCCAACTGAGGCAGACTAATGATGAGTGCTCTCTTGGAGCCACCGGGTACTACTCAATGCAGGAAATTGTGTCCTTACATCAACAGGATACAACGCGAGTAGCCTCGATTACTTCAAATGCCTCTCACTTTCTATATGGAGCAGATAAGCAGAAAATGATTATACTGTGTATTCAGACTCTCAGCTGCTTCCCAAGGCTCCCACGCACCGCATTATAGTGGTGGTCGCCGTTTATAACCACAAAATCGACGTCGAAGGCCCGTGAATCCAGGATCGCAAATGGTTACTCGCCCCGCAAGAGACACGTAAATCCTCCTTATCAAGAAATAATAAAGCAAAATTCAATTTTCTAACTTTGAAAAACCTACCTTTTTCCATTCTCTAAACATGCGATGCACTCCACATTGCAGGAAACAGGTATCCATCATCTATTACCACACTTGAGGTCATCGAACCGAATGCTAGCCCGAATCTATTCCTGCTCAAATGTACAAAGAATCAAAATACCAGCTTATACGCCGAAGGTAAAGCAGCTAGTGTGGTTACCCGGACTTAGGACTAGTGTCCTCTGATATTGTGTGTTGGATTATTGGTCCCCGTCACCTGAGTTTTCCTTCAAACACTTGGTAGTCTCCTTGCTTGTTTCATTATTGCGAAGTCAGGAGATCGGGATATCTCCATGCTATTTGTTTCATTTGTTTCTTTGAAACTCTTCACTCCTTACTGGTGAAAAACCTTTTTCTTTAGCGGGAGAAAATATTTCTCTCCCTTACTTGGAGATGAAAATTTTCACCCACACGGACTTGATATTGGAGGGAATCAGATCCTATTAAGAAGGACCTGATCGTGTAGTTAGAAAGTTATGCGAACCGGACAATCTGCGAATATCCTAAGAACTTGAATCTCATTCTATCTATCACTTTACACAATTCCTCCTCTCTTATCAGTCTGTTTATTTTTACATTGTGGGAGGCAAGACTGTGGATTGGAAAGAATGTGAGAGAGATTTAGTACAAAAACACCGATCCTACTGACTGAGGAGCGTAAATATTCAATTTTGACAGTGCCCCCCACACTCCTACATCTACCAGGCCCTTACTGACTGCTGAACTGTGGGTCTCTCGTCCCTTGCTTTTTTCATATCATAGATGGAAAGGAACGGAGGAATATTAATACTGGGCGGAATCCTTCTCACTTTTCTAGTAAATCTTGGAATTTATTAGTATTTGGCGGTCGGAAAACCCGTCCTTGCGAAATTATTGCTACGGTTGCTTGGATAATCCTTAAGTAGCCTCTATTGCATGTCAGGTTGGAACAACCTATTGCCAATTGGGCAAAGCCTAGGGGAACTATGTTAGGGTCACGGAGGAACATTCGCGGGGTTGCTCAGGAACCCTAGCTCAATACGCACAGACCGAAGAGCTATCACCACTTATAGACCGATCGCCCCCCAGCAGGGAAGGGCCTCGATGCTCGCTACAACTCGCATTCTCGTCTCCAAGCTCGCTACAGCTCGCGTCTTTTGCCCCCTCACGGCCTTCACGACGCGTTATTCTGACCTTCTGTCCCTCCTTTTTACCACCCAGCCATGGTAAATAGTGTTAGGCGGAAGCCGACTTTAAATATTTGTCGAGAAGACTTAGGCCTGAATCTTTCGTAATAGACGGAGATTTGTCTAGGAAGGCTCAGTGTCGCTCTTTTCGTTTATGACTACTAAGAACTCGCATGATCGATAGAGGAAATATTTTTATAAAGATTCGTAGATAAAACAATGTTATATTATTAAGGTCTCTTCTCTGTTGCTTGATGATGTCTAAAAGCTTAGGAGGCACTTCGATATTTATATCCCGCGTCTAAGTGTTCGCGGACTACATCTAATCCTCCTATAACTAAGTACCTTCCCCAAAATCGTACGCCACATCTCATAGTCTTAACAAGTGCGAACACCGTTTGACCCTGAATTCTTGCACACCATCTTCGTACTCATAAAATCTTTTCCGTTTTATCGTAGGATGCGTTATTATCCTCGAACGACCGGTCTTCGATTTATAGAGCCGAATAGACTTCTGTCTGAAACTGCAGTCGTCTTGACTATCATTCCAGTAGTCTCTTCCGATTTCACATAGTGTCCAGCATATATGTCGGGCACCTATGCATGATGCAGGCTTCGTAGACGGTGCGCCAACACACGTATGTCTACCGCCTATTAGGTCTTCTGAGTCTGAGCAGCTTCCCCTCGGTCCACCTCGCCTCAAAGAGAATCACCTCTCGAGGGATCCTGTTTCCAGGACCAACCAACATACAGTGGGCTTCAGATAGGTATTAGTGTCATATCTATCCCCTATGGCCTCTGGGGCACTATAGGAGTAGTTGCGGATTTTCGAACCGAGAACGTCTTGTTACTTTTGGCCCGTAGTTAGGATATCTAACTTTGAATCCTAATAACTCGATGCGCCTCCGACGGATTTCCTCTGTTCCACTTCTCAGAGGTGCCCAGAGGTACCCTCCTATATATCCTGCGAACAGCTTCCGGTCGGACGGACGGCAGTGACGTATATGGTGTTATGATGTGGGCTTCATTGAGATGACATTATAGTCATAGAACGCAACTCTTCGAAATCTTGCTAAGGACGTGCGGGCCCCAGAGCGGGGCCGGAGGGTGGTGTTAGGCTCTCAATAAATGAGGGTCTGTGCGCAGTTACCCTACCGAGAGGTCTGTGCATTTTCTATATGCCTAACAAATAGCACTTCCGAGTACAGAGACAACGTGTAGAAACGGTGCACCCCTGGAGGCGAAGACAGTTTGGGCCCTCACAGTAGTAGAAGGACGTCGCGATAATGGCATTGTACTTGTTCAGGAATCCACTACCAGAACTCAACCTACACGCAGGAGCCCGCCCCGGACCAGCGACTGGTAGGGAAGTACCGAATCGTTTTCACCGATTCACCACGGAAATGCCACAACCCGACAACTTCGAATAGAAAGGCGAATCGTCTTGGAACACAAAACTTACGAGCAAGGCTACTAGCTACCGCTGAGAAAGAGTTATTATTCAGCAACCTACTCCGCTGAAGCCTATTTCACCAATATATCACGCAATCTCCCTCGAACATTATTCCGGTTCCCTTAATGCCTGCAGCCACGGATAGATCCTCATTGACTCCTGAAGGCCCCCCCCCTACCCCCTGCTACTACATGGAAGATGGTGAATTCAGGACATTCAAAGGGTTGTGTTGACAATGTAGCAGAATTGCTCATTCAAGCTGCAGAATTCAGAAGGTGGCATGTGCGGAGCGGTGGAAGCGAAGATCATAATGCTGGCCTATTTTACTATGGAGAGATGAAAGGGATTACGGGGGAAATATCATGAGCCGTTTAGGAGGAGGGAAGAAGTCATCAGCGGACGAGTACTGCAACTCCTGGGTATCATATAGACATTACAGGCCCCTCGCATCGAGTTTAGCTCCTTAATTCACTACAACAAATCTACGAAACATTTTCAAAATATACCGATAATAGTTACAGCGGAAGAGCGAACCGAAACGATGAGCGACTGGCGGTGAAAGGAAACGGAACAGCAAGAGCGGTAAAGACAGAAGTATATATCAAAGGCCGACAAAGAAAACTGCTCGCGCCCGCCCTCTAGGGCCCTCAGCCTTCTACCGGGAAGGTTTCTCTCCGTCGGTGAAGCTCTTCCCTACACACAATTCTTTCATTACCACTTCCCTTCCGCTAGACATATCGATCCATATCACATATCCGCAGGGTTTGTTTGAACAGGGAAAACGATAGTCCAGTGGATGGGTGTGATAAACCGAAATGCAAGTAGGCGGGTACCTGAGATATACTATATGGTGAGTATGCCGGGCAGTACTATTTTCAACATAACATTCCTGTATACATGAACAACCAAGATTGGGATACCTCACCTTCAGGCTGAGATCGAAAAGCGTTTTGAATAACGAGTGATAAGCATGCTGCTAGTCCCCAGTAAAGATAATATCACCGGATACCTTTGTCTGAGATTAGACAAGACCAGAGCTTCATGTGCCATGCATGAGAGTCAGGAGGAAGACACTGCAAAGAACATTCCCCAAACTATGTCAGAATTATTTCTCTCTTCTAGCCCCTACCAAGCATAAAGAACCCTGGGAAAAGACTCCCTGACCGAGCAGGGACTGGCTGGTCAGGAGACTACTCTCATATCCTAATACTATTCCCGATTATTCTCCTGGCATACTAGCAACACTTTAAGCGAATTCTCAGGCCAGCAGACCACTCTCACACTCTAATAGTACTCCTAATTATCTTCCCCGCTTCCAAGCCACACTTCTTCTAAAGCAAGGGCTCTCTACCCTGAATCATGGTTAAGATACCCTGATACCACAGCAGTGCTCAGGTCAGCAGACTACTTTTCATGCTCTAATAACACCTGAAATTATCTTTCCCGTTTCCGGACCACATGTTTAGCGAAGTCAGCGGACTACCCTCCCACACCAATGGCCTTCCCTATCATATTCCTGGCCTCTGAGCCATACTTCAAGCAAATACCCCGGTCAGCAGACCTCCTCTCATACCCTAACGATACCCTAATATCACAGCAGCGCTCCTGGTAGCAGACCACTCTCATATACCAATTGCATTCTGAATCACCTTCCCCGTGTCCGGACAATACTCTAAGCACAATTGGGGCTCCCTACCCCAGATCACGCTTAAGACACCGTAATATCACAATAGGGCATGACGCTCAGTTCCCACGCTACAGATGACACTTCTACTCCTACAAAATACCCCATTATCTCGTCCACTTGCAGACCACCCTTACTTCAATTACCGCTCTCTACTATTTTCTCACTACAAGATGCTCTATCTTGCAGCACTTCCCCAGCCATCAGACTACGCAGCCTGCCCATGATATTAGAGAGTACTGAGTGGAACATGTTGGAGACTGGCTCTTACGAAAAGAGGAATATCAGAAGTGGTTGGGTCGGATCTGCTGTGGGGAATCGAATAATTCAGCCAGTGTTCTCAACGGGGCAGTTTGTCTGTCCTGGGCTAGGGCCAGGACGGAAGGCATTTTGTCGTCCCGTCCAGTCATTTTCCGAACTTGCCCTACAAGCAACAGCCAAGGACCAGGACGGACGGCATTGTGTTGTCCCCCGTTGTCCCCCGCCGTTCCCTTCATCCAACGTTGTCCCCTGCCGTCTTTCGGCGTCTTCTGTTGATTTCCGCCTTCTTCCACTGTTTTTGGCTGTCCCCTGCCGTCCCCTGCCGTCCCCTGCCATCCCCTGCCATCCCCCGCCATTCTCCACCACCCCCGGCAGTCCTCTACCACAGGTTGGCTCACATCGTGGGGCTCGTTGTCCTTGATAATGACAACCATCCTGAGAGTTCATGGACGAGGACAGACTACTTTGTGCCATCCTGTCTCGTCCGGTGCTCCTTGCGGTCTCACTGCAGGGCCCTACCAGGCGCCAGACGGGTGAGAACACTGAATTCGGCCTGATTTTACTAAGGAGATCCGGGGGTGGGTAAGACCCATATCACCTCCTTGGTAATCGATAGGTTCTGCAATCAAACAAGGGGGTAAAATGCTATAGTCGCGTGCTGCTATTTCAACTTTGCGGTCCAGAAAGAGCAATCCCGGACTACAATTCTAAGTTCCATCCTCCAACAGCTTGTTGGTAGACTTGAAAACATTCTGATAAAGATCGTCCAAAATTCACAGAATCTAAAGCACAGCACAGAGAAGCAGACATTGGAGTTCGGCTAAGTTGTGGATATGCAACAGGATATCTCATTTTCGCGGGCCACCTTCATATGCTTTGATGCATCCGATAAATAATACATCAGAGGAATGTACGAATGAACTAACATAAGCGATATACATTTCCACTAAACCAAAACCCACCCAACCTTCAAGGAACCCAAAGGAAACAGACGTGACCCAAATTTCCAACACCCTGGAACCAGCCTAACATCTCTTAATCCTCTACTAGCTGCACAGCCTGGTCATAACAATGCGCAAACCACTATATATCGAATAGCATCAGAAACCCTTATCCGCCATATCGGTTTCTCTCTCAGCTACATACCAGCCAAAACGCCTACCCGCCAAAACGCTATATCCATATAACCCAAACCCTCTGAGCTGTTATGATGAGTGGCTGCTGGAAAGAGGAGTTCAAGGTGGAAAAGAAACAAGGGAAGTGAAGATAAGAAAGAAGGGAACAGTATAGTCTTTTGGATTGGGTTTCTGCAGACCTCAAGACTTCGCCTTGTACTTTGATTCACCTACTGCTTTGCCTTTTGATCGATTTTCCTTCCCGTCTTATCTACTGGTTTCCTTTCCAATGCATCTACTGCTTTACATCCTGGTCCACTACCGCCTTCTTTGCCACCAGCCTACGGCCAATTATGCGAACCCTGCTATGCATTATACAACCAGGAAAGGGGGTGGTAAAAATACTAGCCGAACGAGATGACATCAACCCTACCAAACCAGAAAACGACAACCGAAAATGACTCTCATGAGGCAGTAGCGAAAATAGAGTGCAACCAAGGCGATGTTAGTCCAACAGACAAGCCTGCCTCAGCTGAACAGCTACTCAGTCAAGTGTCACTGTTGTGAGCTTCCTACTATGAGCACGCGGGAACGGCGAAAACACTATACAGAGGCTACTAACTACAGGCCTGATGGAGCGGCAAAAGTACAACTCTGACGTGAAAACATACCCAGCAAACCAGCTGGCGATGGCCCATCACACCACTCTCGTGTGCTTCTTATAACTGGTACCAGTAAAAGAATTACTACCAAGACGTTTCCCTTGTCCCAAAATAGCTGCTGGGAAAAATTGTTGAGGACAAGGATGAGGCGGTTACTAGGTTGACTTCGAACAAGAGTAATCAAAGTGAATTTTGCAACAGATACCAACCACGGTCAATAAGCACCACTATGTCGGATTGGAAAGCACTTGCAGGAACAGCATTCAAGTTCAACGCACGAAGGCCGAATAGCCTGCCTTGATTTGGGGGAGTCGTTGGCTACCGAACAGCAGGCAATTATGTCTGCCCCCAGACAACCTGCCTCATGGTGGGATCTATCGGTGCCAACGATCTCAAGCGGCAAGGGCAGCGGCATCTGCCCCACCGCCTCCGACAGTGGAAACACAGAACAAGGTTGATTGATGGAATTGTTCGTTTGGATTGTTTTGGGTTTTTATTCTCTGTACACATTGGGCTTCCTTCTCTTAGATTGGTTATTATCTCAATATATCTGTTTGGCTTTGAAAAATTGGTCACAATGTGGTGGGGCGCGCTTTTCTAGGGAGAGTATCATAGCTGCCATTCTGCCATAGAGACAACAGTGGCGGGTCGAGTTTACCCGCAATATACGGCATTCTAGGTCGTCAAACTCATTCCATCGCACGCCTTTGGTGCGCGCTTATTTAACCTGCTTTCTCTCTTGCACCACATGCACCTATAGTTTTCGATTATAGTCCCTGGACGATCGCCTCTCTGTACCAATCATAGTGGTTTCTTGCTTATGATAATTTCTTGCGCCGCAATTGTTGCATAAGAAAAAAAGTAAAAGGTTCTCTAAGGCAGGGAAAAAGAGTGATGAACTTGAACGCATGGATAGGACAGGAGAGAACCAGACTGAATATTCTCACGCGAACTATACTGAAATTATGTATGATATGATAGGTGGAGCGACTAGAGTGATGAAAGAGGAAAAATGAGGAGAGGGAAAAAAAGAAACTAATAACTACGTAAATACTGAAGGGTGGGATAGAAATAGAAAGGTATGGGAAATGTCCTTCGGGGGTGGAAATTGGGACCGGGATATGCGCGAGATAGTATTGCAAATTGCCGAAGGTCGGACCGAGACCAAATGGGATATCGTAGCGTTAGTTATGTATGATATAAGCAAGGTCCTCGGGGTGCCGCGAAAGGGCCGGATGCCCGTCGTGCGGAGGCAAGAGATAGGATTATACGTCCACGGGCTTAGGTCACTGTGGTCCTAGCAGCTGCCCTACCCTCCCATTCCAGTATGATAGTAAGTTTACGATCCCCTCATGCCCATTGTCGGCGGCGATGGTGAGCGGTGTTCTACCGTCAGCACTTGGCATGTCCGGGTCGATATCTTCCCGTTCCAACAACAGCTTGACCACTCCGTCATGTCCGGACCAGGCGGCGAAGGTGAGCGGTGTGTGTCCATCTTCGCACCGGAAGTTAGGGTCGACATCTCCGCGCTCTAAGAGCAATTTCACAATCGCCTCATGTTTGCAGCGAGCAGCCGAGGCGAGAGGTGTTTGCCCGTCAATAATTGGCAGGTTTGGGTTGAGATCTTTCCTTTTCAGCAGCAGCGCCACAACCCCCCCACAGTACCAGTAGGCAGCGAGTGTGAGCGGTGTTGAGCCCCTGTTGCTTGCCATGTTTGGGTTAACATCTTCCCGTTCTAGCAGTAGCTTGGCCACTTCCACGTGCCCAAATCCGGCAGCCACGGACAATGGGCTTCGGCCATAAATATCTGGCCGGTCGGGGTCCACGTCGTCCCTTTGCAGAAATAATCTGACGAATTCTGGCTGCCCTTCGCGGCTGGCATACCAGAGCAGTGTTCGGCCATATCTGTCTTCCTTGTCAGGGTTGACATCTTTCCTTTGCAGGAGTAACCTCACGATTTCCTTGCGTTTTCGGTGGTAGGCGTACCCGAGTGGTGTTATGCCATATTCGCCCTCTTTGTCAGGTTTGATATCTTTCCTTTGCAGGAGTAACCTCACGATTTCTGTACGTCCTTGGAGGCTGGCTCCGCAGAGTGGTGTTTGACCGCCGCTGGCCCGTTTGTTAGGGTTAACATCTTTTCGTTCCAACAGCAACTTGACAACTTCCTCATGTCCTTCGCCCGCCGCCCAATAGAGTGGTGTTCGGTAGTGATAGTCTGCAAGTTCAACCTTGACCTGCCTTCCCGCTGTGGCCTGATCCATCGCCCGCAGTATTTTGTCCTGCTACTCAACTATCATGAATCGCCTTTGTCACCCCAAATACCGGGACCGGTCGGGACGTGTCGGGGATTCGGGTACAGTATGTCGGCCAGGCACGAGGGGGCGCTCGCGATGTCAACTACTATACGAGTAGCCTTGCGGTGACTTCCAGGATTTATGACACATGACAATGCGATAAATACCAAATGCCTTGGCGCCAAGGTGTCCTAAAATACCGTGCCGCTGGGCAGACCTTCTTTCTATCATAGTTGGCTGGTGAAAAAGCACCACGAGTCAGAAATATAGTCATCTATTCGAGCAGTCTAACGACAAAACCCTAGTATTATAGAAATGCTTTACCCCTCAAGCCCCGGTTGTCTGTTCCGAATCGCAATTGACTTCCTAAATCATGCTCCTATGATGCGGCGCTCAAGTACGAGTATCGCCTATCTGACCATCCCATCTCTACTGAACGCAAGGGGCCATGGCGGGTGAGTTAGATCGCTCCCCCGCTGATTGGACACGATATGACTAAGCTGTTATATGGTGCTTGTTCGACATCAATGGAGGCACAGTACAGTACCACCCTGGGCTGGAAGTTCACTGCACCCAAGGCACGGTGATAACCAGTGAGGAACAGATCGGTAACAGGTATTCCTTTGTTAGCCTACTTTGACGAATTCATACTTTTTCCTACTGTGGACTGATACCATTATATCCGCTGATAATCCGGTAGATATGGCTGGTGGTAATTTTATTTTAAATCTGGATGAGAGATATAAGTCGCAGTTAATGGTTCGTCGCTCTTCCCACGGGACATTATTGAATATATTGCCCCCCGTTGCCTACAGACCGTTTCTTCCGCTATCTCATGCATCACTTTCCTATATAGTTCCTTTATATAGGGTAGTATTCGGTTTGATGATTCAGCGGTTTTAATCAGCCCTTGCTTATTGGGCGGCTATGTCGGATAAGTAGAAATCTTTACACCCCCTAGGCTTGAAGGCGTATACCGCTCCGGAAGTGGTAGTTCGTTAAGGCTAAGGACGAGAACCAGGTATCTTCTAATGATGGGCGAAGTCATCGGTGTTCTCTATATTATCCTCGGTCATTAGGTCCTTTCCTATAGTTGCTCTAAGAGTTATCGAAGTCGTTAGAGTTGGATCTACAAAAATACTAAATTTCTCCCTCAGCACATCTAAGCTTATTCGAATACCCAAATCTACCTCACCAAGCAACAATAATAATGGACAATTCGAGTTTCAAGCCTTGCAGGCCTTCCTTACCTCGGCCCTCCAAAACAGGGCGGCGTCCTACTCAGTTCAATAAACACGCGCCCACGGTTCATTCCCAGGCTTTGGGTATTTGAATCAAATGATATCATCAACAAAATCCCAAACTCTGCAAAGAAGGAAAGGCTGCTTGTGCGGTTTCTCGGGAACCGGGATTGGTATCGGGAGGTTAGGCTGTGGATCGGAGTTATGGTTTGAAATGGGAGAGTGCTCAGGTACAGTGCCAGAAGAGTACAGCGCCAGACGTAGTGAGGGAAATATTCAACCCTCGCAAGTACTCCTGCCAATCTGGCGTCTACCGGGCCCCTCACTGGCCAATTCCTAGTGTGGGCCTCGCCTGGATCTTTGATTTTATTCGTAAATGGAAAGGAAGAAGAAGAAAATTACGAAGCATCAATGATGGCCGAGCCTCGTCTGGACAGATAAACGGAATTTCTTTCGTCGTGGTTTCTATTATAAAATTATCAGAAAATTCCTTCAAACTTTCCTTACGCTACCTATTTTCTTTGTAAATCTCGGAATCTGGTATTATTGCTCGGTGGGTAAACGCATCTATCGTACGTGAAATTGCTGTTACGGGCAATTGGGTATTCCCTGAGTAGCCGATCCAGTCGTACTGTACTGTACGTGAGCTTTGCCAGGGCGAGTATATAGCTGCCATAGAGAGATTACCGGCGGGTCGAGTTCACCCACAACCTACGGCATCACAAGTCACCAACATCGCGCCACAGCACGTTGCACACTCATCAAGAGCTTTCCCCCTCTCTTTCGCCATACATATCTATCGCGTTCGATTATTGTCCCTGGATAATCACCTCACCGTGCCATACTGGCACTAGCGTGAAATACCTCCTTCCACCAGAAATTTCTTAAAAACTAACTGTTGCGAAACATAAAAGCGAAAAGCACACTAAGGCGAGAAAAAAGAGCAAACAAAATGGAACGCGAGAATGGAGAAGCAGACTGGGGCATTCCCACGAGAACTATAAAGAAACTATATCAAGGGAAAAACTTGAAGGACGAAATGCTCAGAGTGATGCGCGGGGGGAAGAAAAGAGAGAAGGGAAAAGCAAGAAAAAAAGGATCCGCGCGCAAATACCGAAGGAAGGAATAAATCAGGTGTGCTCCCGGTCGCCCCGGACTTTGCAGTCCAGAGCGGAAGCAAAGACCAGGACATGAGCTATAATGAGTTGCTGTATCGCAAACCGCAGAAAGTCAGACAAGACCCAGACAAAATGGAGCGGCTCCAGAATTGTGAATGTTCCGCGGGACACCGCGAAAGCGCCGCATTCCCGTAGTGCAGATGCAGCGAATATGCTTCTATGTCCACGGGCACAAGTGACTTGGGGCCTGCTGCATTATAAGCTTGCCCTGGTCACACAGCCTCCTGACCCATCCGCTCCAGTAGCCGATTCACAATCCCCTTACGCCCGTAGTTGGCGGCAAAGGTGAGCGGTGTCGTACCGTCCGCACTCGGCATGTTCGGGTCGATGTCTTCCCGTTCCAATAGCAGCTTGACAACTCCGTAATATCCGGACATGGCGGCAAACGTGAGCGGTGTGTGGCCATCTCCGGATCGGGAGTTAGGGTCGACATCTGCCCGTTCCAAGAGTAATTTCACTATTCCCTCTTGTCTGCGGCGAACGGCCGAGGCGAGAGGGGATTGCCCGTCGATGATCGGTAGGTTGGGGTTGAGATCTTTCCGTTTTAGTAGCAACCCCACAACCCTCCGATGGCCGGAGCGGGCAGCGAGTGTGAGCGGTGTTTGCCCTTCGTTGCTTGTCATGTTTGGGTTAACGTCTTCCCGTTCTAGCAGTAGCTTGACCACTCCCTCCTTTCGATGTTCGGCAGCCGCCGATAGTGGGCTTTGGCCACACATATCTGGTCTGTCGGGATCAACCTCTTTGCTTTGCAGGAAGAAACCGACGATTCCCGTGCGCCCTCCGCGGCTAGCATGCCAGAGCAATGTTCGGCCATCACTGTCTTCCTTGTCAGGGTTGACATCTTTCCTCTGCAGTAGTAACTTCATGATTTCCCCGTGCCCCCGGTTGTAGGAGAGTTCGAGTGGTGCTCTGCCATATGCGTCTTCTTTGTCGGGATTGATATCTTTCCTTCGCAGGAGCAACCTCACGACTCCCGTATGTCCCGTGAGGCTGGCTTCGCAGAGTGGTGTTCCCTGGCGGCGGACTCGAATGTTAGGGTCGACAGCTTTCCGGCGGAGGAGCAACTTCACTGTTTTCGTATACCCCAGGAAGCTGGCAATCCAGAGTGGTGTTCTGCCGTTTCCGTCCCGGCTGTCAGGGTCGACATCTTTCTGTTTCAACAATAGCTTGACAACTTCCTCATACCCTGCCTCTGCGGCCCAGTAGAGCGGTGTTCT
Organism: Tuber indicum; assembly: GCA_006112555.1. Taxonomy (NCBI): domain Eukaryota; kingdom Fungi; phylum Ascomycota; class Pezizomycetes; order Pezizales; family Tuberaceae; genus Tuber; species Tuber indicum. The sequence goes on from VBSK01000105.1 coordinate 333,836, forward strand.
GTGGTAATCGTCTTCCATGTCGGCCTTGACGTGCCTTCTCCCTAACGCAGGATCCATCTCACGCAGTATTTTTCTCCGCTAGTCGATTATCCGCCTTGCAATAGATCCTGACCTCCCTCTGTCACCCCAAACAACTTGGACTAGTTGGGATGCGTGTGAGCTTTAGGTATGTCGATCAATAGTAGTAGGCTGATGGAGGTGGTTCTAGTGGTGGGCGGAAATTCAACTCCTCTAAACTCTGTGATTAATAACATTGCACTCAGGGTAAAATGCACTTGGCGCCAACACATCTCCAACTACCGCTGGGCAAGAACATCTCCCGCTCCCGATTGGTCAGTGAAAGTGCATCCTGAGTCAAAAAAACATAGCCGTCTGAGGGCAGAGCGATATGTTCTGTTATGTGCCTCTCTTGGAATTCTTGAGTTCAAGCAGCCTCGATTATGATACTTCACATGCCTCTCATTCTCTGTATGGAGCGGATAACAACCGGAAATAATTGTACCGTGTATTCAGCCTTAGGCACTTCCCAAGGTTCCCTCGGAGCGCATTATAGTAGAACCCATGGAGTAATGGTATGGTGGCTCAACGGCCCCCATTTTTGCTGTACTCTGGTTCATGTCTCCTTACCAAACAGCACGCGTTCGTTGGGGCCTCGCCTAAGTAGCCACGATGTCCTATCGGTAAGGCCGGGCACAATTCCCGACGATATTACGGTAGATTCTGGGCAAACCCGACGAGTCGCTATCCCATTGACTGTCGCAGTGGCCCAAGCATGCCCCTTTCCGGTAAACCGAATATACCCATAACCTACAAGAACCAACGGAAAACAGTTTATTCTAGGCAATGTTTATTCTAGGCAATGTGATGGCAGTTCATATGACAAACCATTTCTCTCCTTCTTCGTGGTCTGCCGTGGGGACCAAATAGTCTTATAAACGGAGTTGTGGGATTTGGCAAAGTTTAGTGTGAAAAATAGAATCCTACACTATGAGAACCGTAGTGTCAAGGAAATCTGTGACCAAAAAATCCCCACCCGCTCCGTTCTTAGGGGCGGCCTGACAACCTCCAACCGGCCTATTATTGAAAATCGTGGGCATTGCTCGCATACCCGGGATGTTCTTTCCTCGTTCGGATAGAGAGCTTGGAGGTGCTTTTTGGGTTAACGCATCCATGGGAAGAACTCGTGTATCCGTCAGAAGGCAATCATGTACCCGCCGGAAGTATTCCGGGAGAGTCAAAGGGACTGTGCGGAGCGGAGTCTATGAACATTGGGGGTCTTTATGAAACCTGTCTTTCTTTTGTTAGCACGGGAGTGCGCAGAGGAAAGGGAGACTTGGGTGAAAGAGAGTATATGTGTGGTCATTGGTGGAAGGAGGGAGATGCATTTGCCGTGATTCATATATACACCTATCTTTACCGTTTAACTTAGAAGGGTGGAGTGGCAGTGAGGAGAGATATGAATGAAAACAAGCGAACTTCCCCACTTCTTCCAAAGCCTTGACCTGGCGATCGAAGCCGTTTTCGTGCCTTAATAATCGTCGCGCTTTCGCCGTTTTACCGTTTCGGCGTAGCCGTTTAAAACCTCTGACAAAATCGAAGTCGGAAGTCCATAAACACCTGATCACAAAAGGTCACTCGCCCCGGGGGAGACTCCTCAATCGACATTATCAACCAATAATAAAGCACAATTCAATCTTTCTAACCTTGAAAACCTTCCTCGCTTTTATCCCCTAAACATGCGACCCTACTCCACAGCGCAGGAAACAGATACTTACCACTCATTACAGCACTTGAGGTGGTTGAACCAAGTGATACCGCCAATCCATCCCTATCCAAAGCTAAAGTAGCTAATGTGGTTCCTAGGACTCAGCACTAGTGTCCTATGATATCTGAGAAGGTGAGGCTGAGGATTGGAGTTATGAACTAGAATGTGTGAGAGATCAAGTACAACACCGAACCTAGTGACGGAGGAGCATAAATATTCGACTTTTACAGTGCTCCCACCACTCTAACATCTACTAGACTCTTATCGGCAACTATGCGATGGGTCTCTCATCCCTTGTTTTTTTTTTCTTCCGGTAAATGGAAAATAACGGAGGAATCATGAGCTAGTATCATAGCAGTAGAATAGGTATTCCTCTATCATGCAGGAAATGCCACCAATGCGGGCTGTCATTAATTGACACATGAGCAGAAATGCTTTCTTGACTTCCACTATATGAAGAAATCCCCTCCCACGTTCCTAGCATTTTCTATCTATTTTCTTTGTAAATCTAAGAATTTATTAGTGTTTTGTTAGTAAACTCATCCTTGTGAAATTGTTACTACGGTTTCTCGGATAACCTTTGAGTAGCCTCTGTTGGCCCCGCAATGTGGTGGGAGCGATTTTCTGGGGAGAGTATCATAGCTGCCATAGAGACAACAGCGGCGGGTCGAGTTTACCAGCCATATACGGTATTCCCAGTCGCCGGTATCGTCCCATAGTACTCCTCTAGTGCGCACTTATTTAAACTCCTTTCCCTCTTGCACCACATATATCTATAGTTTTCGATTACAGTCCCTGGATGATCGCCTCAACGAACCATACCGGCACTAGCACATAATGGTTTCTTTCCTATGATAATTTCTTACACCGTAAGTGTTGCAAAAGAAAAAAGTAAAAGGTTTCTCTAAGGCGGGGAGAAAGAGTGATAAAATTGAACGAGTGAATAGAACAGGGGAGAAACAGACTGAATATTCTCACACGAATTATAATGAAATTAGGTACAAAGGAAAAATTAGGGAGTGAAGCGATTAGAGTGATGTAAGAGGATAAAGAGGAAAGGAAAAAATAAAAATATGAATTACGCAAATACTAAAGGAACGAATAGATGCAGAAAGGAATAGTAAATGTCCCTCGCAGGAGCTAGTAGCAAATATCAAGAGAGGTAGAATGGAGTCAAGTATGTGCTGCTTCCGGTTGGACTCTCGGGGCAGGTCCAGAGTAGAAATGAAGACCGAGATATACACGAGATAGCATTGCAAACTGCTGTAGGTCAGACTGAGACAGAATGGGGCAGCGCTAGATATGTGCAAGGTCCTCGGGGCGCCGCGAAAGGGCCGTATACCCGTCGTGCAGAGGCAATAGATAGGATTGTACGTCCACGGGCGTAGGTTGATTGGAGGTTGTGGCTTAGTAGGCTTGCTGTGATTTCTCTTCTCCCCTACCCTCCCATTCCAGTAGTAAATTCACAATCCCCTCATGCCCATTGTCGCCGGCGATGGTGAGCGGTGTTCTACCGTCAGCACTTGGCAAGTTCGGGTCGATATCTTCCCGCCCCAACAGCAGCTGGACCGCTACGTCATCCCCGGACAAGGCAGCGAATGTGAGTGGTGTGTGTCCATCTTCGCATCGCGAGTTAGGGTCGACATCCACCCGTTCCAAGAGTAATTCCACTATTCCCTCTTGTCTGCGGCGAGCGGCCGCGGCGAGAGGGGTTTGCCCGCCGATAATTGGTAGGTTGGGGTTGAGATCTTTCCGTTTTAGGAGCAACCTCACAACCCCCCCACGGTCGGAGCGGGCAGCGAGTGTGAGCGGTGTCCCACCCTCGTTATTTGTCATGTTTGGGTTAACGTCCTCCCGTTCTAGCAGTAGTTTGACCACTTCCTCCTTCCCATATTCGGCGGCCACCGACAATGGAGTTTGGCCATCTATATCTGCCCTATCGAGATCGAAGTCCTTCCTTTGCAGGAAGAATCTGACGATATATGAGAGTCCTTCGCGGCTGGCATACCAGAGTAGTGTTCGGCCATCTCTGCCTTCCTTGTCAGGATTGACATCTTTCCTTTGCAGTAGTAATCTCGCGATTTCATGTCTTCGGTGGTAGGAATGCGCGAGTGGTGTCTTACCGTATTCGTCCATTTTGTCGGGGTCGGTATCTTTCCTTTGCAGGAGCAACCTTGCGATTTCTGTATGTCCGCGGCGGCTGGCTTCGTGGAGCGGTGTTCGGTCGCCGCTGTCCTGACTATTAGGGTTGACTTCTTCCCGTTGGAGGAGTAATCTCACAGTTTCCGTATGCCCTTGGGAGCTGGCAATCGAGAGTGGTGTTTTCCCAGATCTGTCCTGGCTGTTAGGGTTGACATCGCTCTGCCCCAACAGCAGCCTGACCGCTTCCTCATGTCCTCCCTTTGCGGCCCAGTAGAGTGGTGTTCGGTGGCCATTGTCTGCCATGTCGGTCTTGACCTGCCTTCTCCCTAACGCAGGATCCATCTTGCGCAGTATTTTGCTCCGCTAATCGATTATCCGTCTTGCAATGGATCCTGACCTCCCTCCGTCACCCCAAACAACTTGGACTAGTCGGGATGCGTGCGAGATTTGGGTATGTCAGTCAAGTACAGCAGGCTGATGGAGGTGGTTCTGGTGTCGGGCGGAAGTGTCAACTCGCCTAAATTCCGTGATTAGTAACACTGCAAGGAGCACCAAATTCCTTGGCGACGCCTACTGTATCTAAAGCCAAAGCGCTATGTTCTATCAGGTGCTCCTATTGAAAATCATGACTTGGTAATGTTTATTTCTTGTTTCTCGAGGACCGACAGTCAGCTCTGAATAGCGGTTGACTTATTGAAGCATTCCCCCAGCGTGCTTGAGTGTTATTACTGTCCATCCAACTATGGTATCCTTGCTAAGAGCGTTTGAACGCAAGGGATCTGATAGCTGGTGAGCGGAATAGTTTCTCAGTCCATTGGGCTCGATACGACCAAGGAGCTGTTTGGCGCTTGTACGACGTTAACAGCACCAGTACGAAAGCCGCACCCTACATGCACTGTACGAGTATAACCCCCGCCCGATCCACGAAAATAAGTGAATTACAGCCAAATCGGTAACCACAATTCTTTTTGTTATTCTGCTTTGACGAATTCTCTCTCTCTTTTTTTCCTATCACGGGCTGATGTAGTGATATCTGCTGATAATCCGACAGATATTCTCAGTGGTACTATGACGGTACGATGAGGGATACCGCTATCTGTCACAATCTGTCGGTCATCACCACTACCGCGAGATATACAGTACCGACACATTACCCTCCTTTAAATCCGACCCATTGGGGAAACCTTAGCCAATAGTCACTTGTTGTAACCGCATTTCTTAGGATTATATTAGTCGGGAGTCAGGAAATTATATGTCTCTATGGAATTTGTCTAAACATTCAACTCGCCACCTTGGTTTTACCTTTTCCTTCCTATCTTGCTGCCAAGTGAAATGAGGTTGAAATCTTTGCCGAAAAAGGTTAAGCTACTTGATACCGGCATTTAGTTTACCACATGGAAACCAAACACCACGGCCGTACCCCATCGTTCCAGATCCCACTCTACCGATTCCTTCGCAGTTCGGACAATTTCCCAGATTTGTCAATGATTCATAGAGATACATCTTGAGGCCCCGGACTTTTCTTGTTTTTGAACATGATGGAAGTTCGAGTGTCGCCAACCCTTGTTTGCCTATAATACTTGATCGTACCATACCCCCCCCCCCCCCTGACCGAGGTGTATATTAGGACCATAAGGTACCGTATCACTTTCTGATTGAGTTTCCGGAATGGGGCACCCAGTGATTGGTTAGAAGATAGATGCGAAAACACATCACATAGAAGCATTTGATACGGCGGAAAATTATAAAATTGAACGAGCTTTACCGGATTACGAAACGGGATAAAAATAGGGATTACGTAAGGTCTTCAATGTTAGAATATAATATCTCGGATCTTCCAACCTAACCGGGACGGACTAATTATGAGTGCCTAGGGGGACCTCTCAAGGCGGGAAGCTTTGTTCTTACATCAACAAGATACAGTGCTCTTAGCCGATTTCCAAGGTTCCTGCAGACCACATTATAGCAGAATCTGTGGAGTAATAGTACAGTAACTCAACGGCACCATTTTTAGTGTACTCTAACCCATGCCTCCTTATCGATAAGCATGTTTTTGTTGGGCCTTGCTTAAGTAGTCACGATGTCCTACTTCTTGTAATGGAGGAGAATAACAACCAATAACTGACTTGCGCAGCGGTGGGTAGGAACACTGAAGGACTCTGTGGGGACTGGGGTAGTAGTAGGACGTGCACAAAAGCGTATGGTATGGTAAAAACTGCTTCGCTCTCTCTCTCTCTAAACTAACGGTAAAGACAGGTGTATAAGTAAAACATAAACAACGTATCGCCATCATTCCATGAATCACCACACCTATCCGTATCTCTCCAAAACATGCTACGCTTTCCCCCATACACTCCCGTAGTAACAAAGGAAAGACATGTCCGGAGAATCTTCAAACCTCCACACTAATCTATCGAATATCGGAACTCTTTGCCAGACTCCCGAAACCTCCACACTCTATCTCAATCGACCAACGTCGATCTAGAACCTTCAACACTACTGTAATACCGAGCCCAATTCAAAAACGAGATTGCGGTAGATCCCGGCCAAACCCCACCCGTCGCTATCCCATCGATCGTAGCAGTAGCCCACTGGCAAGTATGCCCACTTCTAGTAAGCCGGAAATACCGGTACCGGAAAATTATGCACACCATAATAAGCTAGAACCAACGGAAACTAGTTTATTCTAAGCAATATGTGATGGCAGATCAGATGAGGATCCGTTTCTCTCCTTTTTGTTTTGTGGTCTACGGTGGGATCTAAATACTGGTGGTCTTATAAGAGAAGGTGTGGGATTCGGCAAACTTTAATGTGAAGAATTGAATCCTACACTGCGAGAACCAGAATGAGTCGACCATATCTGTGACCAAAAAATCCCGCATTTTCAGAAGCCACCTGACGGTCTCAATACTTTCCCCCATCCAACCAGTTTATTGTTGGAAATTGTGGATGCTGCTCGCATACTTAGTGTGGTCTTTCGACTTTCGGATAGAGGTTTCGGAGATGCTCTTTAGATTAATTCATCTATGGGAAAATATAATGTGCCCGATGGAAGCAGTGCGGGAAGGCCAAGGGGACAGCGGAGACTACGAACGGTGGGAGTCTTTATGAAACCTGTCTTTCTTTTGTTAGCACGGGAGTACGCAGAGGGGAGGGAGACTTGCGTGGGCGAGAGTAGGGTTGTGTGGCCATTGATGGAAGGACAGGGATATTCCTTTGCCGCGAATCATGTATGCGCCTGTTTTTACCGTTTAACTTAGTTGTGTTGAGCGAAAGTGTGGAGAGAGTCGAATGAGAACAAGCGAACCTCCCATCTTCTTCCAAAGTCGTGTGTTGGCGATTGAAGTCGTTTTCGTGCCTTACTGATCCTCGCCGTTTAAAACTGACGCCAGGAGTCCTTGAACAAGGGGATCACAAAAGATCACTCTCCCCGAGGGAGACACCTAAATCGATCTTACCAAGCACTAATAAAGCACAATTCAAGCTTTCCGAGCTTTTCGAACCTTCCTTGCTTCCATCCTCTAAACATGCGATCCAACTCCACAGTGCAGGAAACAGGCACTCATCTCCCATTACCATACTCGTGGTCGTCAAACCGAATGATACCACTCATCTATCCCTGCTCCAAGCTACAAGGGCTCAAAACGCCGACTTATACGCGGAAGGTAAAGCAGCTAGTATGGTTCCTAGGATTCGGTACTAGTGTCCTATGATATCCGGGGGGGGGGAGATCAAGTATAACACCGAGCCCAGTGACGGAGGAGAATAAATATACGGCATTCTATACGGCACTCCAGGCCGCCAATATAGTCCCATAGTACTCTGGTGTGCACTTATTTAACCCTTTTTCCCTCTTACGCCATACATATCTATAGTTTTCGGTTATAGTCCCTGGATGACCACTTCACTGTACCATACCAGTACCAGCACAAAGTGGTTTATTTCCTATGACCATTCCCTATACCATAAACGTTTCAGAACAAAAAAAAGGTAGAGGTACTCTAAGACGGGGAAAAAGAGCGGTATAATTGAACGCACGAAGGGAACAAGGGAGGAATAGAGTGAATATTCTCACAGAACTATAATGAAATTATCTAAGAAAAAATTAAAGAGTGAAACGAATAGAATGATGTACAAGAGAAAAAGAGAAAAAGAAAACAAGAAGAAAATTACGCAAATATTGAAAGAATAGATGCAGAAACTCATAGGAAAAACTGGCAGCAAATATCAAAGGTACAGATATAAATTACCTATGTGCTACTACCGGCTAGGCTTTTGGACCAGGTATCGAGTGGAAACAAAAACCGGGATATACGCAAGATAGTATCGCAAGCCGCAGAAGATTTGGCTCGGGCGAAACGGGGCGGTAGCCTTAGAAATATGCAAGGTCCTCAGGATGCCGCAAAAGAGCATACCCGTCGTGCGGAGGCAACAGATAGGATTATACGCCCGCGGGCTTATGTGGGTTGGCGGTTGTGTCTTTGTAGGCTTTCTGTGGTTTCACAGCTTCCCCACCCTTCCATTCTAGTAGTAAGTTTACAATCCCGTCATGCCCGTAGCTGGTGGCGAAGCTGAGCGGTGTTGCACCGTCCGCACTCGGCATGCTCGGGTCGATATCTTCCCGTTCCAATAGCAGCTTGACCACTCCGGCATGTCCGGACAAGGCAGCAAACGTGAGCGGTGTGTGGCCATCTTCGGATCGGGAGTTGGGGTTGACATCTGCCCGTTCCAAGAATAATTTCACTATTCCCTCTTGTCTGAGGCGAGTGGCTGTGGAGAGAGGTGTTTGGCCGCAGATGAGTGGTAGGTTGGGGTTTAGATCTTTCCGTTTTAGGAGCAACCCCACAACCTCCTCATAGTTAAAGTAGATAGCGAGTGTGAGCGGTGTTTGACCCATGTCGCTTGCCATGTTTGGGTTAACGTCTTCCCGCTCTAGCAGTTGTTTGGCCACTTCCTCCCTCCCATGTTCGGCAGCCACCAACAATGGCCTTCGGCCACCTATATCTGGCGAGTCGGGGTCGACGTCTTTCCTTTGTAGAAATAATCTGACGATTTCCGCCCACCCTTCACGACTGGCATGCCAAAGTAGTGTTCGCCCAAGTCTATCTTCCTTGTCAGGGTTGACATCTTTCCTTTGCAGGAGTAACCTCACGACCCCCGTACATTTTTGGTGGGAGGCATACTCGAGTGGTGTTATGCCACATCCGTCCTCTTTGTCAGGATTGGTATCATTTCTCTGCAGGAGTAACCTCACGATTTCTGTACGTCCATAGAGGCTGGCTTTGGAGAGTGGTGTTTCGCCGCTCCTCTCCTTACTGTTAGGGTTGACATCTTTCCGTTGGAGGAGTAACCTCACGGTTTCCGTCTGTCCCCCGAGGAGGGCAGACGAGAGCGGCGTTCGGCCCAACCAGTCGCGGCTGTCAGGGTTGACATCTTTCCGTTCCAAAAGCAGCTTGACAACTTCCTTGTGTCCTCCCCCCGCAGCCCAATAGAGCGGTGTTCGGTGGTTACGGTCCGCAAGGTCAACCTTGACATGCCTTCTCGCTAAGGCCGAATCCATCACTCGCAGTATTTTGTCTCGCCACTTAACTATCCTGAATGGCCTTCGTCACCCCAAATAACCCGGACTGGTCGGGACGTGTCGGAAATTCAGATGTCGGTCAGGTACGATAAATTGGTTCTGGTGGCGCTGGCGATGTCAACTAGCCTTGCGGTAACCTCCAGGATTTGTGACGGATGGCAATGCGATAAATACCCTAAATTTATGCTTTGGCGCCAAGGTATTTTGAACTGCCACTAGGCAAAGACTTTCTGATTGGCCGGTGAAAAGGTGTCATACCAGGAGTCAGCAATAGTTATCTAGTCTAGCGCAAAGTGCTACCCAATCACCACAGTAATGCTGTACCATCTACTCCCGGCCACGTGTTTTCCCATATCGTTTTCTTTCTATGGGGCTGCCTCAGTTTTGGTGGTTCGGCGGTTTTTTGATTAGCTCTCGACAACCGGGCGGAGGTCGTATAAATATACACCCTTTAGGTTTGGAGGAGTACGGTGCACCGGTGCGGGAGTAGCAATGTGTCAACGGCAAAAGACGAGAACCAGATACTCGGATAATGTCATCGCTGTCCTCTACTCGTATATAATATTATGTTGGTATTTTCCTTTAGTTGCTCTAAGAGTTATCAAAGTCGAGTTGCAAGACGCTAGTTCTCTTCCACCATAACTAAGCTTATTCTAATGCCTGAATCCACCTCACCAAGTGATAATAAGGAATAATTCTAATTTTCCAACCTTGCACGCCCCCAAAACAAGCAGTCCTACTCCGCAGTGCAACAAGCACACGTCCACCTGACCCCCCCCCCCCACACACACTGGGTATCTAAATTAAAAAAATGATATAAATGATATCAGCAGCCAATTCCTAACCGACGACCAGATAGCCACAGGGTCACAAAAACGTCAAATTTGGAGAAGAAGGAAAAGATGTTAGTAGGGCTGCCAGGAATCGGCATTAGTATCCCGTGATATCCGGGTAGGTGATGTTATGGATTGGAGTTATGAACAGGAATGTGTGAGAAATCAGGTACAGTACGAGTACAGTACAGTACATCGTACAAAATACACCGAACCCAGTGACGGAGCGGCATAAATATTCAACTTTGACATTGTCCACTCTACAACCAATGCGCTTCTCACCTCCCCCACCCGGTCCATCGAACAACATCCTCACTCTCCACCACACAAGTGTTTTCCTCCTTTCACTACGAAGAACACGCTGCGTACGTTCGCTATCACGACAAATGGAAAAGAACTTAGGAATCATGAGCTAGCAGTAGCAGAATAGATATTCCCTCTATCACGGTGGAAATGTCATCAATGCGGGCTAGGTCATTAATTAACACAAGGGCGGAATTACTTTCTTGATTTCCACTATAGGTGGAAATTCCTTCTCACGTTTCTAGCATTTCCTATCATACCTATTCTCTTTGTAAACCTAGGAATTTACTAAATAAGTATATCATGATCGGTAAACTCATCCCTATTAAACTGCGCTAGGGTTACTTAGATAATCAATCCCTAGTAGCCTCTATTGGCCCTACCAGGTGGTGGGCGCGCTTTTCGGGGGAGAGTAGCTGCTATAGAGATAATAGCGGCGAGTCGAGTTTACCCGCAATATACGGCATTCTCGATCGCCGGTGTCGCCCACAGTACTCCTCTGCGCACTTATTTAACCCCCTTTCCCTCTTGTGCCTCACATATTTATAGTTTTCGATTATAGTCCCTGGACGATCGCCTCGCGATACCATACCGGCACTAGCATAAAGAGGTTTCTTTGCTATGGCAATTTCTTACACCGCAATTGCTGCAAAAGAAAAAGGGAAAGACCTCCAAGGCGGGGGGGAAAGAGCGATGAAACTGAACGCGTGAAGAGAACAAGGGAGATATAAACTAAGGATTCTCAAGAGAACTATAATGAGATTATATCTAAAGAAAGGTTCAAAGAGTCAAACGGTTAGAGTGATGTAAGAGGAAAAAAGAGAAGAGAAAAGGAAAGAAAAAAGAACCGCTAAAATACTAAAGGAAGGAATAGATGCAGAAAGAAAGAGGAATGCCTTTCGGGGGAGCGAGTGGAGAATATCAAAAGATGCGGAATGGAACCAAGTATGTGCTGCTTCCGGTTGGACTCTCGGAGCAGGCCCGGAGTAGAAATAAAGGCCGAGATGTGAGCGAGATAGCGTTGCAAACTACTGAAAGTTGGGCGCGGAGACAAAATGGGGTAGCGTTAGATATATGCAATGTCCTCGGGGCGCCGCAAAAGAACCGTATGCCCGTTGTGCAGAGGCAACAGATAGGATTATACGTCCGCAGGTTTAGGTGGATTGGCAGTTGTAGCTTTGTATGCTTGTTGTGGTTTCACCGCTCCACCCTTCCATTCCAGTAGTAAATTCACAATCCCCTCATGTCCGTAGTCGGTAGCGAGGGTGAGCGGTGTTCTACCGTCCCTACTTGTCATATTCGGGTCGATATCTTCCCGTTCCAATAGCAGCTTGACCACTCCGGCATGTCCGGACAAGGCAGCGATAGTAAGTGGTGTATGACCCGGACTACAGCGGATGTTAGGGTTGACATCTACCCGTTCTAGCAGTAACTTCACCACTTCCTCCCACCCATATCCGGCAGCCACAAATATTGGGCTTTCGCCACGTGTATCCAGATAGTCAGGATGGAGATCTTTTCTTTGCAGGAGCAATCTGACAATTTCCCCCCGCCCATCCCGGCTGGCCTCGATGAGTGGTGTGTCGCCAGCTTCATCTTCTTTGTTAGGACTGACATCATTCCTTTCGAGGAGTAACCTTACGACATCCGCATGTCCTCCAAGGCAGGCATCCATGAGCGGTGTTCTGTGCCATATGTCTCGGTCGTCAGGGTTGACATCTTTTCGTTCCAACAGCAGCTTGACAACTTCCTCATGTCCTTCCCCCGCTGCCCAATGGAGTGGTGTTTGGTCGTGATCATCCGCAAGGTCAACCTCGACGCGCCTTCTCTCGAAGGTCGGATCCATCACTCGCAGTATTTTGCTCCGCTAGTCGACTATCCTAACTGCCCTTTGTTACCCCAAATCGCCTAGACCGGTTGAGATGTGTCGAAAACTTAGATATGTCGACCAGGTACAGTACGATAGGCTGATCGGGGTTGTTCTGGCGTTGGGTGCTTGCGATGTCAACTAGTATCACGGTAACCTCCGGGATTGGTGACGGCTGACAATGAGATATATCATACTTAATGTCTTGGCGCCAAGGTATCTTGAACTGCCACCAGGCAAAGGCTTTCCGATTGGCATGTGAAAATGCACCAAAAATATAGTCATCAAGCCTAAAGAAAAAACCCTAATCAAGTAATAGTATGATAGGTAATGCTCTATTATCTACTCCCGGTGACTTGGTAATGTTTCAAAATATGATAGTTGCCCCGCAAGCACCAGCTGTCTATTCCGAATCGCAATTGACTTCCCAAGTCATCCTACTATGATCCCGTGCCCGAGTTTGAGTGCCGCCTATCTTGCTATCCCACCATTACTGAACACGAGTGACCATGGCGGGTGGGCTTATGATAGATGGGTTCTGGGCCGGTTGAACCCTATACGACTGAGCGGCTATTTAGTGGCTACGGAGGTATAGTATCATACAGCACCGCGCGGGTGTTGAAAGTTTACCCCACCCGAGGCCCGGCGAAAACCGGTGACGAACAGATCGGTAACAGGTATTTCTTTATTAGCCTACCTTGACGAATTCACACCCTTGCCTATCGTGGGCCGATAGTGTGATATCTGTCGATAATCTGCTAGATATGCCAAGTGGTGGGTTTATGTGAAAATATTGCAGTCTCTGAGGCTGTCTCTTAGATACTAAGGCGGCACTGAGAGTTGAACGCAGTATAGTTTAGATATAAAGATAAGATTCCACGCTTGCACTAGCAAAGTACGTGGTAACAGAGGGAAATACACTTGGTCTTATATAGACATATTCCATCACATGATAACATGGTTCTCCTGCCAAGGAAACCCCCTTTTCATATCTCGTCACAAGTATGAGTCAATTCCATGACTCATGCCTATGACTCATAGGGTGGATAACGTATTTCCAACATTATGGCGGCAACTGGATGAGGGGTATCAGCCACGGTTAATGATTCGTTGCTCTTATCAAGGGAAATTGTTGAATGTGTATTGTATGCCGTTGTCTACAAATGATTTTTTCTCCCGTTATATAGGGCATTTCTTTCCTATATCGTTTCCTTTTTATATGGCTGAGTTCGCTTTGGCGGTTCGGCGGCTTTTTGATTGGCTCTTGAACATTGGGCGTCTATGTCGTATCATATAAGTTTAACATCTTCACATCCTCTAGCTTTGGAGGCTTATACTGGTGCGGAAGTAATGATGTGTTAAGGGCTAGAGATGAGAACCAGGCGCCTTCTAATGATGGATCATTCTATCGCAGTCCTTTATACTCGTGACTCTGAGCCAAGAATGGGCATCTCTTTTGGAATAGCAACCCGCCAGTCCACAAAAAGTATGGTGTTTTTGCTGTCTTCCAACGGGATGCATCCACCGCGAATATCATGAACCTTGGCAGTGATATTTTTCAACCCCAAGACCAAATGACTTTACCAAGCAGTCAACGCTACTTTGTTTCTAACTGCACCATATTACGGTCCCTCAGATAGTCCCGCAATTCGGTTTGGTTCATGTCAGCTCAATCCAGCAGCCAGCAAAGGACACATACAATTTCTGGTTGAGAGCCGTTGTTATAATTGGCGATTATGACAGAATCACTCACATAGGGCATTGGCACGTTGCGCCACTGGCACAGTCTTTCAAGTGGCTAGAACACTATACTTTATGTGTTTGGGGGTACTATTCCAAATGAGGTGCCATTTCTTGGCTCGGAGAAACGAATGGTACGTTCCGTCATTAATTTAGGCCTTTTCCTTTAGTTTCTCAAAGAGCCACCGAAGTAGTTAGGAGGTGAAAATATTGCAGTCTCTGAGGCTGTCTCTTAGATACTAAGGCGGCACTGAGAGTTGAACACAGTATAGTTTAGATATAAAGATAAGATTCCACACTTGCACTAGCAAAGTACGTGGTAACAGAGAGAAATACACTTGGTCTTATATAGACATATTCCATCATGTGATAACATGGTTCTCCTGCCAAGGAAACCTCCTTTTCATATCTCGTCACATGTATGAGTCAATTTCATGACTCATACCTATGACTCATAGGATGGATAACATATTTCCAACACTTCCCCTACGTTTCCATCCCGATGTAACATAACAACTTCTCAAACATAACTATAACTAATCCCTTTGTACATATATCCGCTAGACTCTTTTCTGACTCAACTCGTCTGAGTTCTATCTCCCCTCTTGCCCATAACTCTCTCACATAGTGGTATCACACATCGATGTGTTTTGTCCTATCGGAGACACCCTAGTTTTCAGTCAGGCTTACTGCAGCTGTATTGTCACATTATACAATCGGCGTTGCTGTGATGCCTATTTGTTTGAGTCCTCTGTTAACCCAAACTCCTTGATTTGCTGCAAATTCGAAGGCCACATATTCTGCTTCGGTTGTGGACTGAGCTACGGTACGCTGTTTGTGGGAGCGCCAGAGTACTGTATTACCGTAGGATTGGAGTATGATACCGGAGAAGGATTTCCTATCAGTAAGGTTGGACGCATAGGAACTATCGCTAAAGACTTCTATAGGTGTTTTTTCTGTGTTGGTGCGGTAGATAAGTCCCATGGTCCTTGTTCCTTTAAGGTATCGGAGTACTCTTTTGGCTGCTAATAGATGAGTTTCGGTGGGTTTAGCTGAGAACTGACTGAGGAAGGTGACTGTATGAGCTATATCAGGTCTTGTTGCAAATGCTGCATACATGAGAGAACCTATTATGGATTGGTATAGTTTCAAGTCACATGTTGTCTCAGTGTCTGCAGCTATGACGAGTAGTAAGTGTGCTTTGATAGAAGTTTTTGCTTCATTGGCATTCTCGAGTTTGTATTTCGTAAGGATCTCCGTGATGTATCTGTGTTGATTTATCCGAAGTCCATCCTCAGTTCTTTCTAACTGCATGCCGAGTAGAAGCGATGGTTCCCCAGAATCTGTACATTGAAAGTGGGATTTGAGTTGTTTGACACACTTGTTACTGTTTTCTAAGTGTTGTTTGCCTGTTATCAAGATATCATTGACGTATATGCAGCAATACAGGTCTTTTGCAATGAGGATGCATGGGTCGAAGGTGCCTTCTTCGAAGCTTATGTCTTCAAGAGTATTCGTGAGATGTTTGTACCATAGGAGAGGTGACTGTCGTAGTCCATAAATAGCTTTCCATAGTTTCCATACTTTGTCTGGTGTTCGGTATCCTTCCGGCATTTCTAAGTAGGATTCGTTGTCAATGTCGCCATATAGGAATGCACTTTTAATGTCAAGTTGTCGCATAGCGTAGCCGTGGATAACTGAGATGCTCAGTAGTACTCAAAGTGACTCCAGTCGTACTACCGGTGTGTATACTTCTTTAAAGTCCGCTCCTGGGATTTGACTGAAACTCTTTGCCCAATATCTCGCTTTTCTCCCTTCCAACGTAACATCTTTCTTCACTTTTGCTTTGAATACTCATCATCCTCTCAGAACCTTTCTACCTTGTGGTTTGTCTACTACTTCCCCTACTCCGTCTTCATTCAATACTTTCATCTCTTCATCTATTGCTACTTGCCATTCATCACATTCAGGTAATTCGATGGCTTCCCGATAACTTTCAGAATCTGGTATGTGGTAGGATAATCCAACGAAGGACTCCTTATCAATAGCTGCTTGTTGTCTGCGAATCTTTTCCTGAAGTTCCTCAATACGTAATTGATGTTGTAAAACAACTTGTTGTACACTACCGGATCCACCTTTCCCTCTCATGTAGGATTTGAAGGCTTCATTCGCTTGTCTTAGCTTATTGTTGAGATCTTTAAGCTTTGACTAAGCTAGGTCTTTTCAGTAACCAGCTCCTTTTTCGGTTTGTTTCCTTTGACGAGTTGACCTTCTTGTTAGTTCATTTTGTTCAGGTGATACTGGAAATGTACTGGGTACTTCAGATTCTTCTTTTTCTTCTGATTCTTCAGGTAGTAAGATGTCTTCGGGTAGGGGTGGTATATTCTGTTCGTTGTTTAGTATTGCTAGTTGGTCTAGATGATATTCGAACGATACTCCTTCTATTGAACCGAACTTTACATCTCTTGGTTCTGTTACTGTATGTCATTTGGGTATGTATATACGATATACTGTAGGACTGGAAGTGTATCCTACTAGGTGACCTTCAAGTTCCTCGGCTGTAGGGTCAAGTTTGCCTCTCTTTTCCGAAGGAATGTGCACAATTGTATTTGTGAACTAAGGACGTAGAGGGTTGATAGTGGGTTTCGTTTCGTATAGTCGCTCGAAGGGTGTCGTGTTTATTGTAGATTGCCAACGTCTATTGCATAGGTAGGCTGCTGTTGCATAGGCTTCCCCCCATACGAACTATTTATTGGTTGGTAACGTACATTGTACCATTGTGGTCAAGGTACGGTTGATCCTTTCGGCGACTCCATTTGATTCAGGATTGTAGGCTGGTGATGTGGTATGTAGAGCACCTTTATCTATCAGGAATTTGGATACTTCTTGGTTGATGTACTCGATTCCATTGTCACTATGAAGGCGTTTGATTTTAGCTTCATGTTGGGTGAGGACAAGTTCCCAGAAGTTCTTAATCGCTGTTTCTACTCTGTCTTTCGTTTTCAGTAGGTATAGCCAACCGTATCTGGTGTAATCGTCAACGAATGTCATGTAGTATTCGTTCTTACCGAGCGTTGGTGTAGAGATGTGCCCACTTAAGTCAGAATGGATTTTATTGAAAGGTTTCTTCGTTCCTATTTCCTTTCCTAAGGGAACATGGTGTGTAGATTTTTGTAATCTACATGTTTCACAACTAAAATCGTTCGGACGAGGTATCGGTTTTGCATCTTGATAACAATCCTTTATCACGCTCTGATGTCCAAGTGCTTGGTATCTCTCTTCGTAGGTGGATACAAGTATTCTTATATTGTTTATCCTAACATACCACAGACCGTCTTTCTTATCTGCAATCATGATCTCTCTTCCTCCTTTTTTGTATTCCCCTCTTCCTTTTTCAATTTCTATTCTAATTCCAACATCATCCAGTCTTTATTTGGACACCAAGGAGTACCTAAATGTCGGGACATACAATACTCGTCTGGGATGAATCGTATGATGTGATCCGTCCAACAACCACACAGGGATCTGCACATCTCCACTTCCTGTTGTGTAATGTTGTCTGGCGTCTGCCCTTACTATGCTCGTATTGTCTGGTAGGAGGTTGAGGAAGTCACCTTTGTTCGGTGATATATGATCTGATACTCCAGAGTCACATAACTAGTCTGTCGATCTTTCCTCATTCAATTTGGCTTTGGTCATAAGTACAGTTACAGTGGCATCAGTAAGGTTGGCGGTTCTTTGTCCCTTCGGATTTTCCTTGTTTCGCTTCTCTTTTTCTGTCTTCAGACCTCGACAATCTTTGACGTGATGACTTCTAAACCCTTTGTTCCCTTTGCTCTTGCACCAGGAACATTCCTTCGTGTCCTTTTTCTTTGGTATGAATAGTATCTTTTCCTCTGTTTTCGACTTCTCCGCGGCTCGACTGATGAAGAATTCTCTTATGTCAGTATACTGGTCATCCCCTCTAGCTGTGAGTATGTCACAAAGGTCTTTATGTTGTTCCTTTATGGATAACATGAAGAACGCACCTTTGACAGCTTCGGATTGTGTGACTAGTTTCATTGTGAATAGGAAGTCATCTTCAGTCTATCCTTTCGTGTTCGAGCATCTTTGAGAGAATCGGTTCCATGCATTTTCGAAACTTGTGACGTGTTCGGTAATATTCTTATTGGGAGGAAGTTTCTTGAATATATCTTCAAGTAGGACAAGGTTCGTTGAGAGTGTTTCTTTGACAAATTTGTCTCTAAGGGTTTTTCAGGCGTCGCTAACGGCAAGGTAATATGTTATGGTTTCATAGTAATCGCCTACCGCTTGAAATAGGAGGAACTTTGCTTGTTCGTTCTTTGTTTTCCATTCTGTAATTGCTGTTGATTGAGAGGAGGATCCTTCATCTGATGCAACTAGTTGTTGTGTTATTCCGTCCACAAATTCCTATACTCCACAAACCTTAAAGGCTGTTTTCCACATTGTTGGCCATGACCGATAGTTTTGTTGTCCTTGTAGTGTGGGGTACTTGATGAAGGACAAGGACAGTCGGCTAAAGGATCTCTCGGGTGATGCGTTGGTTGTCATTTTTACCAGAGTTGTCAGAGAGTGGTGTTACGGATTGACAGAGGTTTCCAGTATGCAACACATCTTATGTCCCGTAGCTTCACAAGTGCGAAATCCCTAGTTTTTGTTTCAAATGACTCTGTAACCGGTACTGGTACTCGGTTAAAGATTTTGTTTTATGTTTTGTTTTAAGTATCGCTTTGATACTTGGTTTGTTTGAAGTATCGTTTTGATACTTAGTTTGTTTTATGTTTTCTTTTAAGTATCGCGTTGATAGTTAGTTTGTTTAAAGTATCATTTTGATACTTACTTTGTTTTATGTTTTTTTTTAAGTATCACTTGGATACTTGGTTTGTTTGAAGTATTGTTTTGATACTTATGTTGTTTTTGTAAAGTGTATCGCTTGATACCTTTGTTTAGTTTCGTTCATGCTAGACATGAACTGATTTGTGTATTTAAAAACCGTCCTATTCCACGATGGAAAGGACAGACTTCGACAGACAGTATTTCAATATACTTGGTTGAATGATTACTCTTTAGTTTCTCCAGTACACCTCGGAAGCCTCCTTTAGTTCACACAGCTCTCGCCTCCTCTCTGGTAGAGCAGGCCACCTGTCAGCTATCGTACTTTACCTCGAAACGTGATTAGCACCTAGCGAACACGTTACATTTTTTTAACCTCAGCAAGTGGTTAAAAACCTGTCTTTGGATTTAGGCCTGATCAACCTATCGACATCCACCCTGGAACACTAGCGGAGTGAAGCGGCAGAATCTCAGTATATTCGGCTTCAGCTCAACTTTAACATAGAGTCATTGACTACACGTAGTGGGAAGCAGATCTCACGAGAAGACTTCACAAAGAGGCAACAGTCTAAGCGTCCTGCGAAGGACCCAGAAGACGACAAAGTAGAAAACCCACAACTTCCCGGTGTATTCCCTCTCACATCAGCAAAGAAACCTTTGTTTGCCCTACCAGACGACCACGATTCTAGTAGTAATTCCGAGATGGCAAGCACTGCAGGAGGACCTTCTAGGTCATGGCCAGGAGAGACTCAAGAAGAAGACTTTCCCGATTTTCCTAAAATCAAGACCCACCTCCCACCAAAGTTCACAGGAGAAGGAAAAGACCTCAAGTCTGAAGCCTTTGATTGATGGGCCACTGAAGTAACGCAATACCTCCTCATAAACAAAGTTGATGTGGAGAAACCTTCAACTAGTTTATGGATTGGGTCATTCTGTGAAGGAAAGGCTGTTGATGCATATCACTAATACTACTCGGAATACGGTGGAAACCCAAAGCTTAAAGGAACAACAATACTTGACTACCTTAAAGAACGATTTCAATTATCTATCACCAACGACCTCTTATACAAACGATTCAATGATATCCAACAAGTCGAAGGAATAAAGGTAAAGAAGATCACGCACGTCGCCACGGACCTCCTAATGCTCAAAGATCGGATGAAGGAAGGAAGTATCTCTGGCTACTTCCTAAAGCGACGATTCTACGATGCCATTCACCCCACACTCCGGCAAGAAGTAAAACCCGTAGAAGATGATGGAGATGATATGACGACCATAATCGTAAGAGCAGAGCAAAAGCATGCCATCCTCCATGAAATGAAAGCCTATAAGAGTCAATCAACCTCTAGTAGCAATAGGCAGCCCAGGCGAAGCACCTCCAATAGCTCAGAAGAAGAAACCCCACTACCCTTCAAGAAGAAAAACAAATTTACTAAGGAAACGAGAAGACAGAAAAGTGAATGCTTTGAATGTGGTAAAACTGGATATATGGCGAGGAATTGTCCTACCAAGAAGGGCAAATGAAAGGCAGCCAAAGTCAAGCAAGAAGCCTCAGCAAACTACATTGAAAGCAATGATGATGGCGAACAATCCAGTGAATTTGAGGAAATTCACATTGGCTATATCGAAATAGAATGCAACAGCACTCGCCCACCGGTGCTAGCAAAACCCCACCCAGCCTTAGAAGAAACAATCTTAATTAATAGAAAGAAGGCATGAGTCCTGTTCGATACTGGCGCTATTCGACGAGACATAATCAGCAATACCTTCATCTCTGCCTATGGCCTACCTGCCGAAATCCTCAAAGAACCGTTAGGTGTCAATATGGCAGTTAAAGGATCCCGCTTCACTAGCTATAAGATATGCAAAGCTACCGTCCAGCTGGGATCAGTCTCGCTACCCCCTCAAACGATGCTTGTTGGAAACCTAGCCAAATATGATGCCCTTATAGGAATGCCTTTCCTCAAACGCCATAATGCAACCATCAAGTGCGGAGACTCAATTATCGAGTTCCCAGAACACAAGGTTAGAGTCATTTGCAAACCAACAAGTAGAGAACTCCGAGCCGCTGTTTGCGGTCACAGCAATAAGCCTGTTGGATGAGTACTCTGATGTCTTCCCTGAGCGAATCCGAGAAGAACTACCTCCTATGAGAAAAATAAACTACTATATCCGCCTACGAGACTCCTCCAATCTCAAGAACCAACCGACATACACCATACCTGAAGCATACAAAGACCAACTCAATACTTGGGTAAATGAGAACCTTAGGTGAGGAGTCGTCTACCGACCAGAAGCACCAGGTGCCGCACCTATGTTTGTCCAACTCAGAGCAGATGGGAAGCGAATCTGCCCCCTTGTCGATCTCACACTGGAGAATGAGAATACAGTTATGGACAGTTCTGTGATCCCCAATCAAACTCAGATCCTGAATACAGTTGGGCGGGCTAGATTCCAAAGTAAGATAGATCTTAGCGATGCCTTCTTCCAAACATGGTTAGGTCGGGAAAGTGAACAAATTAACAGTTTCAAGATAGCCTTTGGAAGTTTCACTAGCCAAGTCATGTTGCCAGGTGACATGAACGCACCCGCCATCTTTATGCGAATTATGGAAAACATGATAAGCGTGTATCTCCATCACTTTGTATGGATCTACATCGATGATATCCTCATCTACTCCAACACTGAACAGGAACATAAGCACCATGTCAGTTTGGTTTGTGATAAGTTTAGAGAGAACAAGTTCTACGCCAACAGAAACAAATCCGCCTTGTTTGCCGATAGTTTGTAAATACTCGGACATGTAATCAATAATCAAGGGATACGTGCATCCCCTGGAAAGATATCCTGCTTGACGGAATGGACTACACCTTAGAATCAAAAGGAACTCATGCGGTTCCTTGGGCTTGTCAATTACATATCCCAATACCTCCCACACTACGCCACTGTCACAGCACCACTCACAGACCTCACCTGCAATGCTGAATTCATTTGGACTTCTACTCATGATCAGGCCTTTAATAACATTAAAGAGCTAATCAAAGATGCAAATATTATACGGCCTATTGACCTCAAAAGGACCGAGCCTATATGGCTGATTACTGATGCCTCGGATGTTGGAGTTGGAGCTTGGGTTGGACAGGGACCCTCTTATGAGGAAGTGAGACCGGCAGTATTACACAGCAGGAAGTTCACTAATTCGCAAATGAACTATGGAACTACAGACAAGGAAGCACTTGCAGTGACTGATGCTCTTGCCACTTTCAACTACCTCCTTATGGGAACCACCTTTACTATTATTACCGACCATCAACCCCTTACCAATCTAAAGACTGAGAAAGTTCCTGGACGAAGAAGAACCCGATGGATAGGAGAAATCAGCAAATACAATGCCAAAATAGTCTACACTCATGGAAGAACCAACTATTTAGCTGACGCCCTCTCCCGCATCTATGAGAACCAATCACTCCAGAACCCTCCTCTTGTCCATGAAGACACTAGACAAAGTGACGACAACTCTCATAGCACTACTTATGAGGAAGAACCAGTCATGGCTTCCGTCAATACAACCTCTCCATCCCCTTCTTTCTCCTACACTATGTACGCTACGGCAGGAACGGAGTGAGGCCGAGATGTTGAGGACCAATGGAAAGATGATTGCACCCTCCGCAGTACGTTGCCTCAAGACCTTGAACAGAGCACGCTTCACTACTCCCACTGTTACGAAGATACATGTCCCTTTCACCAAACTGAGATTAAATTCGGCAACAGACCTACAGGATCATGGAAACCCCCAGTGATCCAATCATCTACCCCTGTGGGTAATCCAGCCCCAAGAAGACACCAAGACTTAGAACAACTTGAAAGAGCAGCACAACTCGAGGACGCAGCAGCCTTCCTGCACGCACCATCCTTTACACCACCCCCTTCTACACCTCCTATAGACTCACGTCCCCTTTATGGTAGACCCCTCCAAGTTTTCAATAACGAAACTATCGTCTCTTTCATGCCTCCTACTATTCCTGAACACCGTCGGCAGCTATATGAAACCTTTGACGAGGAAGAAGAAGAACCTATCGAACCAACCAGAGGATCCCTTATTGAGGATGAAAGTGATGTCAGGACTACAACAGATGAACTCACCACCTCCTTCCATAGCCAGATGATTACAGGATACCGCCATGACCCGATTTATTTCAACGCCTTGGACAGAAACAAGCAGGGAGACCTAGTACTCTATCAAGTATCTAATGGAATGGTCTATACCACTACCCGATATGGCTACCAATGGCTATACATCCCAAAGGGCCACATGTTCAATGGCATGACAATTAGGGAATATGTCATCTCCGAAATCCACAACAAGGGACACCACAGTGCAGATCGAAACCTCCACTATGCCTGCAAGTATGTTTACTGGCCGGAAATATGACGGGACTTCCGAGATTTCATCAAGCAATGTGAACTCTACCAGGCAAATAAAGAGTGTACTCAGCTTCCGGAAGGAAGAGCTCAGACCCTCCAACTACCTTCTGATATTGTCGAGTCCTTTGCCATTGACTTTGCAGGACCATACAACAAATCCGCCGGATATGATACCATTCTGGTAGGTGTTGACCCATTCTCAGGGTATACATGGCTACAACCTATGAAAACTACCGACACCTCTAAGGATACATAGAACATCCTTTAGCGAAACCTCTTTACACTCCATGGATACCCTCTGTCTATTGTCAGCGATGCTGACTCCCGCTTTACCTCTCGATTCTGGAAACAGACCCTCACTTCTCCTGGAATTAACCATATTATGGCCGCTCCTGGACACCATGAAACCAATGGGCAAGCTGAACGCAAGCTCAGGGAAGTAATGACCGGAATCTGGAACTTTATCAATGAATGACAGACCAATTGGGAACCCGCCCTTGTCGAGCTTGCAGCATACATCAATGCAGGATATTCCGATACGCTAGGAATGTCGCCATATAAGGCTGTCTTTGGCTGACAATACCCCCTCCTACCTACTACGCTTTTCAAGAACTCCTCAATTCCCGACTCAGATGATCACCTCAATCGGCACCATGCCATACGCAAAGACGCCTTCCAAGCTGTCAAAGCTGCACGATTCTGAAGCACTACTACTGCCCAGAAGCGAAGACGTAAACATGTGCCTGTCCCTGTCAGAGATATGCTCATGGTCAATGGAAACAAGTTCATCACTACCTCTGGACGAAGTAAGAAGCTACAACCGTGCCGGAGAGGACCCTTTAAGGTGTTAGCCTTTGATGAGCACACTGAGAACTACAATGTTCAGATGGATGAACGCATGTACCGCCGCCCCACTGCCGTCTTCCATGTCTTTTCTGTTAAACGATTCTACTCTAATGATGACTACAAGTTCCCTGGACGAATCTACTCTCGCCCTGCCCCTATCACCATTGACAAGAAAGAAGAATGGGAAGTTGAAGAAATCCGAGACCACCGCCTTTGGCATGGAAATGATCAATTCCTCGTCAAATGAAAAGGATACTCCATGAGTGAGAACAGTTGGGAGCCGCTCGAAGGACTAGAACATGCTATGGAAATAGTGAATGAATGGTGGGAAGCCAACATGCCCGACAACTCTCTACCACCAACCATCAACTATATCACCATATGCTGGTCACCAACCGTACCAGAAACCGAGTGATGGCACAAGGAACTCGAGGCCAGAGATGGTTTCTGGGCCCCACACTTTAAATCCGAATTTGAAAGCAGCGATGAAGAGAACCAAACCATGGAGCAGTCCCTCGATAATTTCGTCTAATCACAACCTACACTATCTGAATACCTTAACAATGTCAAACAATGGGGAGATCAATGTGAGGTAGCGATAACAGGTTGTTGGACTGTTGTTGAACCGCGATGTTATCCAACTTGAAGACTATTTCGCTATCCATTGGGTGGACTGTCCTGACTACAATGAAGCATGGATGGAAGCTGATCGTGAATCTGGTATTCGTGACTACTGTGATTTATCTTTCCTTGAATCCGGTTGTTATGTACGAGTTTCTACTTGTATTTGGTGTCTCAATGCCGATAATTGGATGTTAGTAGAGAGCGAGTTTTTCGAGCCTTCTGAGGACTCTAATTTTCAGAATTATTAGTTTTGATTTTGTTTAAACAGTTGTTTTGTTTTGGGGAATGTAACCGGTACTGGTACTCGGTTAAGGATATTGTTTTTATGTTTTGTTTTAAGTATCACTTTGATACTTGGTTTGATTGAAGTATCGTTTTGATACTAAGTTTGTTTTATGTTTTGTTTTAAGTATCGCTTTGATACTTGGTTTGTTTGAAGTATCGTTTTGATACTTATGTTGTTTTTCTAAAGTGTAACCGGTACTGGTACTCGGTTAAGGATTTTGTTTTATGTTTTGTTTTAAGTATCACTTTGATACTTGGTTTGTTTGAAGTATCGTTTTGATACTAGTTTGTTTTATGTTTTGTTTTAAGTATCGCTTATATACTTGGTTTGTTTGAAGTATCGTTTTGATACTTATATTGTTTTACCAAAGTGTATCGATTGATACCTTTGTATAGTTTCTTTCATGCTAGACATGAACCGATTTGTGTATTTAAAGACTGTCCTATTCCACGATAGAAAGGACAGACTTCAACAGACAGTATTTCAATATACTTGGTTGAACGGTTACTCCTTAGTTTCTCCAGTACACATCGGAAGCCTCCTTTAGTTCACACAGCTCTCGCCTCCTCTCGGGAAGAGCAAGCCACCTGTCAACTATCGTACACCTATCGAAACGTGATTATCACCTAGCGAACACATTACAGACTTGCAACAGGGTTTCGGTACGTTTCCGGAGAAGATGGAGAAGGGTTGTTGAAATTTCTTTCCTATGTCACGTTCCAATATATTTAATGATAAACATTGTATTTTCACTCACTTGGTTATGTTTCGGTTAATACCTGTACACTGCAGACATTACTACAGCTGGGTCATATTTACGTTAATCTCATAGATATTTCATTGAATACAGACAGGAAACTTATGCGTTATTTTCTTATCTGGTTACGGGATAAAATTGAATTTTCCTTTATCTTTTATGCACGGTTATGTATGGTGATTACATATTGGATTTGTGATATTTCCTTAATATTTCCCGCACACCATCTTAGATTTATGCGCACTTTTGGGATTTTTCTTGGCAGGTTTTCAGGGTCAAACACGTTCGCACTTACGTTTCTCTAGCGAGAAACACGTTCTTACTTATGTTTTTCCCGATTATATTTCTTTTACTACGAGTTGGCACACTCCTGTATATATTGGGGCTACCGCCCACACACCTCGCTTAGAAGAAGTAAGGAGCAGAACCTCTACCAATTTACCTTCAAACCGTTACCACTCCTCACAAAAATGTGTCTGCGATATCCTCTTAGTATCTCGTAGTTTATTCAAGATTGATACGATCGCGCCTCTAAAGCCACAATTGCGAACAGGTTATGAGCCCGGAGCCCCTCTATATCTATACGATAAACGCTCACACGTTTTACCTCCAACAGCGAAAGGAAACATTCTTGGTGAAACGAAAATTCTTTGTCTCAGAAAATTTCGCGACAAAAGGTCTCGGCAAAAGTCTCGGCAAAGGAAAATCTCAGCACTTGGCGGAAAGCTTTAAGAGCACGCCTCTAAGGGCTCTCACACGCTTTTCCTCCGTCTCCTCTTTTTTCCTCCAGGCTCTGGTCTCCACACACTCCTCTACCGCTACTTCGTCGGACCGGCTCCTTTTTACATCTAACCCCTAGTTCATTCCTCTTTACTTAGAGTAAGGAAGGAATCCTGCTTTGAGTGGGATCTGGTGGATTTAGAGTCACTGTATTGAGGCCACCGTTTCGGTTAAGTTAGTTGGTCGGTTTAAGGGGGTGTGTGGTCTTGTCCAAAATTCGCATATTTCTGACTTAGAAATTATTTCAAAAAGTTGTGGCATCCCCACAACCCTCACCTACTGTTTTCCAACTAGGCTCACCCTCCTTTCCTCCCACAATGGAGGCGCCACCTGCACCTGCAAACGTCCCTTTACCTCCCGACCCTCTCCCTCAACATATCTACAGTACAAAACGCGGTTTCGCTCCCAACTACAAACTCAGCTCCATCCCAAAGCTGACTGGACCAGAGAACTACCGCGCTTGGAGAGACATTTCTGAATATGTTCTCAACCTATTTAACTGTTGGAGAATAGTTACGGGTAATGAGGTTGCCCCACAACCAATCATTGGAGATGACCGCACCCCCGATAATGCAGGAGATATAGATGAATATCGTGATGGCTACCAATATGCTTCGCCATACTTTCTCGAAACGATTGATCCACAAAGGCTAATCTTGTTGGCCACTCACAAGACTCCCTCCACCATCTGGACGGCATTCCAGGACAAATTCGATAGAGAAAACACCTTTTCCTTCTTTGACCAGCTCAACGCTGTCTTCAATACCAAATACGATACGTCCGAACCTATCGCGGACCATATCAACAACTTCGATACCCTATGGAATCAATTACAACACCATTGTTCCAATGCTACCGCCAACGACCGGTATGCTCTCCCCTTTGCTTTCCGGACAGTTTTTGAATCACGGGAAGCAAAAGCTGCTGTTCTCTTCCGCTCCCCCCCCGAGTTGATGAATAACATTGTCGACTCGCTCCAATCCAAGGAGGACCTCACCTACGACCATGTGTACATGTTAGGGGGAGACAACCGGTATAGATTCATGGTTGTCTAGGCCAATCGGGATTCTTTCGTATAGACGGAGATTTGTCTAGGAAGGCTCGGAAGCAACTCGTTTTGTTTATGACTACTAAGAGTGCAAGAAAGTAAAATAGAATCGTAAAAACAATATTATATTGTTAAGGTCTCTTCTCCGTTGCTTGATGATGTCTTAAGCTTGGGAGGCACTTCGATATTTATATTCCACGTCTGAGTGTTCGCGGGCTACATCTATCTAACATACAAAATATGTACCTCTTCAATTTTAATTTGCAACGTCGAGTTCTCCCTAACAGTGCGAACACCGGAAGACCCTGAAAACCATCACACCATCTTCGGTAATTACAATTTCCTGCCCGGGAGACATACTTGTCACCAGTAGTAATTATCCGATCCTCAGAGTCTATCGACCTGTAGCCAGGTTCTCAAGTCGAACTCTGTTGGCCCCAATGGTTCTTTTCGTTACCAAGAGGACCAGTCTTAGTACGAGACTGCATCTGTAGATATGCCGGAGTCAATGACTTCTAGTTGTGATAACTCAACAACTAACCGATAGAATTCATTCCGATGACTCTCTTCTCGTAGAGGAGAGGCCATTCTATTGAATTGTCTTATAATTCCTCGGTCAGCAACTCCTGATCGTTCTATGTAGAGGGGGTGGACCTTCGTGTTGTGTTGGTTGTATATCCTGCAACTGCGGTACACCTCTTATCATAGTTGCAACACTCCTCGAAGCTTGTTGGGTTCTTCGGTAGTGTTTCCAGGAGCTCTAGGCTCTTTCTAATCGTCGCAGGGTGGATGTGAATGCATCGGTTCGTTATCCCGAACCTTCTAACATTCATCTCATGACCTTGTGCGAAAACGTCCCGTTACTTACTGCCCATACCACAGATGTCATATCTTTGAAACCCTGTAACTCCCTGAGTAGTTGACGGATTGACTTCGTTCCACTTCTCAGGTCTTGCCAGAGGTCCCCTCCTATATATCCTGCGAACAGCTTTCGGTCGGACGGACGGCAGCGACGTATACGGTGTTATTCTGACACCTTCAATTCTGTGACCATATAGTCACAGGACGCAACAAAGGTTGATGTGTATGATGACGCGCGGGCCCCGTAAGGGGGCCGGAGGGGGGTGTTGGAGACTAAGATTCTCGGACTCTGGTAAAGCTACCCTACTTAGGGTACTCCTAGGCTATCGCGAATCGGGTACAGTCGTGTCCGGAAAGTCTTCATACCCTTGCATAGCAACGCATCACCACCCCCTCACCTCAACAACCCCCCTCACCATGACCCCACCACATACCCTCAGAGCTAGAGAAGACCTCAATAAAGAAATCTATACCCTGTATAAACATACTGATATGGGGTATTATAAAATTTCTAAGACTTTGGGCATCTCCAAGCAAACTGTTCAGTCTGTGGTCAAAAGAGCCAAATCCAGGGGTGGAAACACCCATGATGCAAAAAGAACTGGCAGACCAACCAAGATTACCGACACAAATAGGAAGATAGTGGAGTCTATTATCGATGCCGAGCCTCATTTAGCGTTACGCGACATTACCAAAAAAGCGAATATTGGTCTTGGAAAGACCACTGTGGATAAGATCATCTCAGAGGCTGGTTTTAAACTTCTGATACCCAGAAAGAAACCTTTTTGGAGAAAACGACAAAAGGAGAAGAGAACGGAGTTTGCTAGGAAGAGGAGGAACTGGAAAGGGGCATGGAATTGGGTTGTTTTTGTGAATGAAGCAACTATTGTTTATGATCCAAATCCAACTGGTAGAAAGGTCAGAGTTAGACCTGGTGAAGAGTTGGAAGAAAAAAACTTGAAGCCTAGCTTTAAGTCTGGGAGGACTAGTATTGGGGTCTATGCTGCAATCATGAAGGGTGGCAGGACTGAGTTAATTCTTGTGAGAAAGAGGGGGGAGGAGGAAAGGACCAGCAAAAGAGACAGACTTGGCCTCAATTCCCACCAATATGCAACTGAAATCCACCAGCCACACCTCATCCCTTTTATAGAAGGTCTGGATAGACCCTCTGAAAACATCTACCTAGCTGCAGACAATGCCTCCTGGCATGCTGGTGAGGAAAATCGAAAATTGGAGGCAGAGTGTGGTTACAAAAAACTCCCTTGGCCACCCAACTCACCAGATCTCAATCCAATTGAGAATACTTGGGCACTACTCAAAAGAGCCCTTACCAAGAGATTCTCCAGACTGGAAAGAAGGCCTCACAGTGCTGCTGAACTGTTTGAAGCAGCAAAGGAGGAGTGGGATTTAATTCCCCAAGAGAAGTTGGATGGATGGGTGGATAGGATGCCAGAGAGAATGCAAACTGTACTGGATGCAGATGGACACCATACAAAATGGTAAAAATGTTTTTTTATTATCTATTAGCTATACTATCATGATTCTTTCAATTGAGTTTTTTACATTTTTTTTGAATTTCTTATGGTTGGGGGTGGTGGTATCGCCGTTGCCATGCGAGGGTATGAGGACTTTCTGGACACGACTGTACTCCTAACAGTACAACAGGTTATTGGACCTCAAAACCTCGGTTAGCTCCGAAGGAGACAAGGCGTATAAAACCGCCGATGTCAAAGGAAAGGGATGGGAAGCACCACCAAGGAAAACAGTCGCGTCGGTCACCTCAAAAGAATGTACCTATTGCAAAAAGCATTACCCCACTGCTCGTTACGAAGGACATCTCTGGAGCGAATGTCATAAGCTCAAGACCGACAACCTCAAAAAGAAGGAAAGAAAAGCGAGTAATACCGCTAAGATCGGAAAGGAAGAGACATCCGAACCGGTCAGTACCTCTACCTCCCTCTACTCCATTCAAAGAACTCCTCGCCCACACAACTGGGTAATCGATACAGGCGCAAGCTCACACATGACAAGCAACTTAGACCTTCTTATAGACTTTGAACCGGAAAACGGAACTGTTAAGTTGGGCGATGACTCGGTAATAGAGTCTTATGGCCGTGGATCAGTTAGGATATTGGCCAAAACCTCTAATGGTCATGTCAAACCTGTCATCCTTCAACGTGTTCTTTGGGTTCCTAAGTTGGGTCAAAGTAATTTGCTTTCATGGCGCGCTATTGTTTCTTTGGGGAAAGGTTTTTCTTCACCGAGTTCTGTGAAGGATATGTATATTTCTAGGGAAGATAATGAAGAGGTTTTATGGGGAAAATTAAAAGGACAGGATTACGTTGTGCAAGAGCAAAAAGAGCAGGCAAATAAGACAACCTACCAACAATGGCATGAAGCCCTCTGTCATCCATCGCCTCCCTACTTCAAAAGCAGCAACTACTCCGATAATCCCGATATACCCCATGTTCCTAAAAACTGGCACTGTGAAACCTGCATTACCTCCAAGTCCACTAAACACAAGCCCGTAACAAAAGAAGACTGATGTGATAAACCTTTTGAACTAATCTATTCAGACCTCAGTGGAAAGTTCTCTAACCAATCCTTCGGTAAATCCTGGTACTACATAACCTTTATCGATGATCACACCCACTATGCTTGGATATACCCCCTCAAAGCAAAATCCGACACAGTTACGGTGTTTACCAAGTTCATCAACAAAAGGCAAACCCAGGACCACGCAACCATAAAACGATTCAGAACAGATAGTGGAGGTGAATACGTCAACAATAACATGATAACCCTTTTCAACAAGCATGGAATTGTACATGACAAAACCTCTCCCAATTCTCATGAATCTAATGGCGTTGCCGAACGATTTAACTGTACTATTATCACAGCTACCCGTTCAATACTTAAAGGCTTACCACCACAACTTTAGGCAGAGGCAGTCACCACAGCAGTCTATCTTCAGAACCGACTCCCTAACCGATCCATAGGTAATTCAACGCCCTATAAATCTCTCTACAACAAAAAGCTGTTAATAAAACACTTACGCCCATACGGGACCCAATGCTTTGTCCATATACCTGAGGAGACACGACCACCAGGAACAAAGTTACAGCCCCAGGCGATCAAAGGCTATCTTGTTGGATACACTAATTCCGACAAAATATACCGGATATTTCTCCCTTCGTAACATAAGATTTCAGAAACACAACAGATCCATTGGACAACCAAGATGATAATACTGCTTGAACCAAGGAGTCCTTCGTCTCTGGAAGAAACATTTGCGACAATTCATCTACCATCCTTTCCTTTAGCCTCACAACAACTGGATAAGCCCGAGGAATCGGAACCGGATGAACCTCCAAAACAAACAACAATCGAAGTACACCCTCCACCACCGCCTGAAGACCCAGAGACTTATGATCAATTTGCAACGCCTTCTCCAACACCGGAACCGCAGCAACCAGAAGTTCAGCAACCTGCACCACCACCGATACCGGAAGAGCCACCTGCAATACAAACACGAGCTGGTAGAGTCTCTCGCCCACCTGTAAGCTTCGGCTTCCACACAACGGAAATGCCTGACGAAGATCCGACCACCTACAACCAAGACATAAAAAGCTCGTTTAGGAACCAATGGATTACAGCGATGGACGAAGAAATCAAGGCGCTGGAACGGAACAACACCTTCGACGTTGTCGACAAACCAATAGGAAGAAAACTGATTGATAGTAAGTGGGTTTACAGGGTCAAAAAGAACGCTGACGGTACTTTGGAAAGATACCGAGCAAGAGCCGTTGCCAAAGGATTCTCACAGATTCCCGGCTTCGACTTCGAAGACACTTTCGCTCCCGTCATACGTTACGAATCCCTCCGCTTTCTCCTCGCGATCAACGCCAAAAACAAATGGCGACCGCGACAATTTGACGTTAAATCAGCCTTCCTATACGGCAAGTTAAAAGAAGAAGTTTACATGCGTCCGTTACCTGGGTACAGTGACGGAGATAAAGTATGGAAACTTAAACGATGTCTCTATGGACTTAAGCAATCAGCAAACGAATGGTATGCTCTCTTTGCAAAATTCTTAACCTCCAAAGGCTTTACGACATCCGCTCTAGACCCATGCATGTTTGTCCCCAGTAAACATGATATCTACGTATTGGTTTACGTTGACGACATCGCAATACACTGGGCCGAGACCCGCGAAGCAGCATCTCTGATAGAAGACCTGAAAACGGCATTCGAGATTACCGATCTAGGGGAAGCTACCTTCCTACTCGGCCTCCATATCACCTATACACCAGACGGGATCCATCTTACCCAAGAACAATACATCAAGTCAGTCCTCAAGAAGTACGGCATGGAGGAATCACGTTCCG
The DNA here is from genome assembly GCA_006112555.1 of Tuber indicum. Lineage (NCBI taxonomy): Eukaryota > Fungi > Ascomycota > Pezizomycetes > Pezizales > Tuberaceae > Tuber > Tuber indicum. Next base: position 366,936 of record VBSK01000105.1, read on the forward strand.
TATCCACACCTTTACCAAAAGGCATTCAACTTACGAAAGGTTCTGAGGAAACACGGATACCAAACACCGACCTATACCAATCTATCATAGGATCACTTATGTATTTGACGACTGGCACAAGACCCGACCTGGCGTATACCATTTCTTTTCTTTCCCAATACTCTTCATACCCTACCGAAGAACATCTTAAGGCCGCTAAACATGTCCTACGATACGTTCATGGAACTCAAAACATTTGATTGTTCTACCCACGTACCACGACTAATGCTATTGTTAGGTGGAGACAACCGGTATGGACTTATGGTTGTCTAGGCCAATCGAGATTCGTTTGTATAGACAGAGATTTGTCTAGGAAGGCTCGGAAGCAACTCGTTTCGTTTATGACTACTAAGAGTGCCAGAAAGTAAAATAGAATCGTAAAAACAATATTATATTGTTAAGGTCTCTTCTCCGTTGCTTGATGATGTCTTAAGCTTGGGAGGCACTTCGATATTTATATTCCACGTCTGAGTGTTCGCGGACTACATCTATCTAACATACAAAATATGTACCTCTTTGATTTTAATGCGCAACATCGAGTTCTCTATGTCGGTGCGAACACTGGGAGACCCTGAAAACCATCACACCATCTTCGGTAATTACTATTTCCTGCCCGGGAGACATACTTGTCACTAGTAGTAATTATCCGATCCTCAGAGTCTTTAGACCTGTAGCCGAGTTCTCAAGTCGAACTCTATTGGCTCCAATAGTTCTTTTCGTCATCAAGAGGATCGGTCTTGATTCGAGACTGCATCTGTAGATATGCCGGAGTCGATGACTTCTAGTTGTGATAACTCAACAACTAACCAATAGGACTCATTCCGATGACTCTCTTCTCGTAGAGGAGAGGTCATTCTATTGAATAGTCTCATAATTCCTCCGTCGGCAACTCCTGAGTGTTCTATGTAGAGGGGGTGGACCTTCGTGTTATGTTGGTTGTAAATCCCGGAACTGCGGTGCACCTCTTATCATAGTTGCAACACTCCTCGAAGCTCGTTGGGTTCTTCGGTAGTGTTTCCAGGAGCTCTAGACTCTTTCTAATCGTCAAAGGGTGGATGTGAATGCATTGGTTCGTTATTCCGAACCTCCTAACATTCATGTTAAGACCTTGTGCGAAAACGTCCTGTTACTTACGGCCCATGTCAGAGATGTCTCATCTTTGAAGCCTAGTAACTCCCTGAGTAGTTGACGGATTGACTTCGTTCCACTTCTCAGGTCTTGCCAGAGGTCCCCTCTTATATATCCTGCGAACAGCATTCGGTCGGACGGACGGCAGCGACGTATACGGTGTTATTCTGACACCTTTAATTCTGTGACCATATAGTCACAGGATGCAACAAAGGTTGATGTGTATGATGACGTGCGGGCCCCGTAAGGGGGCCGGAGGGGGGTGTTGGAGACTAAGATTCTCGGATTCGGGTAAAGTTACCCTACCTAGGGTACTCCTAGGCTATCGGAATCGGGTACTCCTAACAGCTATCGACACCTATGTTGACGCCGATTATGCCGCCTGTTTGGATACCCGCCGATCCTTTAGTGGATACATTGTCCTATACAATCAGGCATGTATATCCTGGCGATCCAAGAAACAACCTTCGGTTTCCACGTCGACAACAGAAGCAGAATACGTCGCGATGTCCTTAGCAACACGACAAATCCAATGGTTCCAAAAAGGTCTTCATGATACTCGTTTAAAAACACCGATCGCAATGCATGCAGACAACACTGGTGCAAATTTCCTGGCATCAAACCATCAACTGAACGACCGTACCAAACACATCGATATCCATTTCACAAAATTAGAGATGAACTGGACCGCGGTTCGTTTACACCTTTGAAGGTTGCCTCTTTGGTAAACCTCGCCGATATCTGCACCAAAATACTTGCGAAGCCGGCACACGAGTACATTATGAAACTTTTAGGCCGTAGGTAATGAGGGGAAGTGTTGAAATTTCTTTCCTATGTCACGTTCCAATATATTTAATGATAAATATTGTATTTTCACTCACTTGGTTATGTTTCAGTTAATACCTGTACACTGCAGACATTACTGCAGCTGGGTCATAGTTACATTAATCTCATAGATATTTCATTGAATACGGACAGGAATCTTATGCGTTATTTTCTTATCTGGTTACGGGATACAATTGGGTTTTTCTTTATCTTTTATGCACGATTATGCATGGTGATTACATACTAGATTTGTGATATTTCCTTAATATTTCTCGCACACCATCTTAGATTTATGCGTATTTTTGGGATTTTTCTTGGCAGGTTTTCAGGGTCAAACATGTTCGCACTTACGTTTCTCTAGCGAGAAACACCTTCTTACTTATGTTTTTCCCGATTATATTTCTTTTACTACGGGTTGGCACACTCCTGTATATATAGTGGCTACCGCACACACACCTCGCTTAGAAGAAGTAAGGAACAGAACCTCTACCAATCTACCTTCAAACCGTTACCACTCCTCACAAAAACGTGCCCGCGATATCCTCTTAGTATCGCGTAGTTTATTCAAGATAGATACGATCGCACATCTAAAGTCACAATTGCGAACAAGGGTCTCCACTTGAGACAACTAGTACACTTGATCAGAGTTTCTGGATCGAAGTAGCCTCGGTAATTATCGTTTTCGTGATTGTATTATAGGTTTTCGAAGTCGGCGAGAGTCAGTTCTGGTATGGTGGGTTCCAGAGGTGTGTCCAGTTGTTCACCGTACTTCTTCTGAATGGCTTTAAGGCGATCGTTATAGTCGATAATTTCAGAGTTCTTTTGAGCGATGGTTCAATTGACTCTTATGATGGTTTCTTCAATTGTGTACTCAAGGGCGTCGTGGTAGGTGCGTGGCATGTAGGCTTGTGTGTTTTATTTTCTTCCTGTGTTCTTCAGTATTGGAATCGCAACTGCTCGTAGTCTGAGTAGTCTGAGACATGTAGTTGTCTTCGTATGCGATACGCGTCTGCTTTACAGCAGGATAGGTACCGGTATTCAGGGGTAAGAGGACGGGTATTGTTGCAGTATCTGCAAAGGAATAGATTGTATATATCTAGGTATTTGTTGACTATACGGTCAGATAGGAGGGATGGAAGTGAGGAGGAGGTAACGGTAGTAGCGTCTCGCTTAGGTGTCTTTCTTTTATCTATATGTTATATGATACTTGGTAGCAGAAAGGCTTGCTAGCCGGGCTCATAACTTGAAAATATTGCAATCTCTGAGGCTGTCTCTTAGATACTAAGGCGGCACTGAGAGTTAAACGCAGTATAGTTTAGATATAAAGATAAGATTCCATGCTTGCACTAGCAAAGTACGTGGTAACAGAGGGAAATACACTTGGTCTTATATAGACATATTCCATCCCGTGATAACATGGTTCTCCTGCCAACTTGAAGGAAACCCCCTTTTCATATCTCGTCACATGTATGAGTCAATTTCATGACTCATACCTATGACTCGTAGGGTGGATAACGTATTTCCAACAGGGGGTCATTGCCTACCGCGATTTGAGATCATGTCTTTGCAACTTTAACTTAAACTAAAACATATAAACCTATTCAAGTAGTGGATTTATAGTTAAAACTGACAAGATGCAATCTCAAATCATGATTTCAAAATCAAACCGAGCAGCTAAACTCCCCCCCAACTTAACTTTTGAGTTAAAAAACACTACAGTTATCCTCTACCATATCGAACCTCATTCTAATGCCTGAATCCACCCCGCCAAGCAATAAATAGGGGACAATTCGGGTTTTCCAACCTTGCCCACATTCCCCATCTCGATCCTCCAGACCCCAAAACAAAGCGGCCCTACCCCAGCCTCCCCCATTCCCTTGATAGATATTGGCCGATCAGGCGCACGCGGAAGTGTTATGTATGGAGCAGGTGTATTTGGAAAAGCAAGTGTTCGCTCTATTCGGCTGAGGGGAGATGGTCGACTATAAATACACAATTTATATATATGCCAAGAGGCATTGTCTGTACTGTACAGTTATTATGGCAATGCCCACCTCAACACTACCATACCATTATACCAGTTTCTCAGGATACCATATTGAGCTACATTCTCACCAATGTACTCCCACCTCACATATCACAAACCGCAATGGGATTACTCCATCATCCACACACTTTGGGTATTTGAATCAAGTAATATCATTAGCCCATTCCTAACCGATGAGCTCATAGCCATAGGGTCGTAAAAACCGTAAATTTTGAGACGAAGGAAAAGACGCTAATGCGGGTAACAGGAATCGTGATTGGTTTTGGATAAACGGGGCTAGAAAGCGCAGCGGTGGAGTAAGCGGAATAGAATTGGACTTGACCGTTGTGGGATTTTATGCGGTATCGTAGGAAGGAAAATCGCGGACTTTGTTCTTCTAAACTAAACTGACGGTATAGACAGGTGTATAATATATCAAGCACAATTCAACCATCCTGATTCTTCCATAGATCACCATACATATCAGTTTTCCTCCATGCATATCCCCATTTCCTTGCATCCTCATATAATAACAAAAGAGAAAAAAAACATGCCCGGAAAATCGTTTCCACAAATCCTCATCTAGCTAAAACAAATAAAACTTCCCACGAACAACCACAACTCACGATATGCCTCTCAAGAAATCTAACAATTTGTATCCCATGGTATCCGGGGAGGTGAGGCTGTGGTTATGGTCTGAAATGGGCGAGAGATCATGTATAATATCATGCAAGTACAACACCAAACACCTAGGGGTCGAGATATTCAACTCTCGCAGAACCCCGCCAGTCTGGTATCTACCTACCGTAGCCCTCTCTAACCGATGCGCGGTGGGCATCGCATCCGTTCCTCTCTCTCTTCCTTCTTTCTTTTTGTAAATGGATTGGAACAGGAAAATCACGGGCTAGTAACTTAGTCGCGGAATGAATATTCCCGAGTCATGGTAGACATGTCATCAATGAGGGCTAAGTCCCGCCAGGGCAGACGAACGGAATTTCTTTCGTGGTTTCTACTATGAAATTGTCCGAAAATCCCGTCGACGTTTTCTAGCATTTTTATCTATTTTCCTTGTAAATCTAGAAATTTATTCGTGTTTAGTGATTGGTAAGCTCATGTTGAAGAAATTGTTGCTACGGTTGTTTGGACAATCCATATGTAGCCTCAATGAGACCGAGCCTTGTATTATGTGCGCTTTGTTGGGGCGCGTAGCTACAATACAAGTATAGTATGTAATAGCGGCGGGTGGAGTTTACCCATGACTTACGGCATGACAAGTCACCAACATCGTGCCATAGGATGTTACGCACTCATTTTCCCTCTCTCGCCACGCACATCTATCCTATTCGATTATCGCTCTCGGGCAATCACCTCGCTGTACCATACCTGCACCCGCACAGAATTGTTTCCTCCTTATGGCAATTTCCTACACAGCAATTGACGTAAAACAAAATAGAGCGAAAAGTGCGCGAAGGCGAGAAAAATCGAGCCATGAAATTGAGCGCCGGAAGAGAGCACTATAAAATAATTTGTGGGACAAAACGATTAGAGCAATGAACGGGAAAAAGACAGGAAAGAAAAAATAGACGAAAATGGAAAAGGAAGGAATGGATGCAGAAAGGCTCAGGAAATCTCCCCCGTGAGAGCCAGTAGACAACCTGAAAGGATGCATATAAAAACCAAGTGTGTGCCCCCTCGAGCAGGAGTAGAAACGGGGGCCGGGATAAGAGGAAGATAGTATAGCGAACTAGAAAAGGTCGGACAAGACCCAGACAAGATGGGGCCGCCTTCAGTATGTGCATGCTACTCAGGATGCCGCGAAAGCGCCGTACACCTGCAGTGCGGGGGCGGCGAACCTGCTTTTACGTCGATCGGCGTCAGTGGATTGGTGGTTGTGGCTTTGTAGGTTTGTTGTGGTTTCACCGCTCCGCCCTTCCATTCCAGTAGTAAATCCACAATCCCCTCATGTCCGTAGTTTCTAGCGAGGGTGAGTGGTGTTCTACCGTTAATACCTCGCATGTTCGGGTCGATATCTTCCCGCCCCAACAGTAGCTTGACCACTCCGACATGTCCGGGCAAGACAGCGACGGTGAGTGGTGTGTGGCCATCTTCGCATGGGGAGTTAGGATTGACATCTACCCGTTCTAGCAGTAGCTTCACAACTTCCTCCTGTCCAACTCTAGCAGCCATCGATAATGGCCTTTGGTCATCGATATTTGACCTGTCAGGATCGATATCATCCCTTTGCAGGAGTAATCTTACGACTTCCGCATGTCCTCGAAGGCAGGCATCCAGGAGCGGTGTTCTGCCCCACGTGTCTAGGCCGTCAGGGTTGACATCTTTTCGTTCCAACAGGAGCTTGACAACTTCCTCATGTCCTGCCGCCACCGCCCAATGGAATGGTGTTCGGTCGTGATCATCCGCAAGGTCAACCTCGACGCGCCTTCTCTCGAAGGTCGGATCCATCACTCGCAGTATTTTGCTCCGCTAGTCGATTATCCTGACTGGCCTCCGTGACCCCGAATCACCTGGACCGGTTGAGATGTGTCGGAAGCTTAGATATGTCGACCAGGTACGATAGGCTGATCGGGGTTGTTCTGGCGTTGGGTGCTTGCGATGTCAACCAGCAACACGGTATAGTATCTATATTTAACCTCCGGAAATGTCTTGGCGCCAAGTGTCTGGAGACCCCACTAAGCCAAGGCCTTCCTTGTTCCTGGTTGGCGGGAGGAAAGGCACCAGGAATGGGAAATCATAGTCATCTACCGGGTAGTCTAACGACGGAGCCCTAGTAACTTTCGGCTATCTACTCCTGGTAACTTGGAATTGTTACATGGTTGCCCCTCGAACGCCGGCTGTCGGTTGCGAATCGTAATCGACTTATTGTACTCGAGTACCAAAGCATGCTCCTATAACACCGCGCTGGAGTGCGATTAGCGTCTATCTGACCATCCTATCTTTGCAATTAGCACCTGAACTCAAGGGGCCATGGTGGGTGGGCGAGACATCTTCTCGGCTCCCTGGCCTTGATATGGCTAGTGGCGCTGGAGGTTTACCACACCCGAGACGCAGCAAAAACCAAGGAGGAACAGATCGGTAACGGGTATTTCTTTATTAGCCTACTCTGACCGGTTGGGACTCTTGCCTACCGCGGGCTAATACCATGATATCCGCCGATAGCCTGATGGATTTGGCTGGTGGTGGTTTTATGGCAACAGGATGAGAGGTATCTCGGTCCCGGTTAATGGTTCGTCGCTCCTCCCGCGGGACATTGTTGAATATATTGTTTTCCCTTGTCTACAGATAATTTATCCCGTTATCTCATTCACTACTTTCCTAGGTCGCTCCTTTGTATACGGGTTCGTTCGTTTTGGTGGTTCGGCGGTCCTGATTGGCTCTTGATTATTGGGCTGCTATATCATATAAGTAGTTAAATTTACACCCTCTAGGCAAGGGGGTGGCGTATACCGGCGCGAGAGTAGTGATTTGTTAAGGACTAAAGACGAGAGCTGAGTATCTTCTAGTGATGGATGAAGTCATCGCTGTTCTCTAGATATGCTCTGTCCTCAGGTTCTCTCCTTGAGTTACTCTAAGAGTTATTGAAATCGTTAGAATTGGAATTATACAAAATGCTACGATTCTCTTCTTACACATCCAAGCTTATTCCAATGCCTGAATTCACTTCGCAAAGCGATAATAAAGGATAATTCGAGTTCTCCGACCTTGCGCACATTCCTTATCTCTATTCTTCAAAGCAAGCAGTCCTACTCCACAGTGCAACAAACACGCGCTCACCCCCACTTTGGGTATTCGAATCGGGTGATATCGCCAGCTCATTCCAAACCGGCGACTACATAGCCACAGGGTCGCAAAAGCCCCAAATTTCGAGGAGAAGGAAAGGATGTTAGTGGGGGTTGCCAGGAATCAGGATTAGCGACCCGTGATATTATATCCGGGGAGGTGAGGTTGTGGATCGGAGTTATGAACAGGAATGAGAGAGAGAGAGATCAAGTACAACAACACCGAACCTGGTGACGAAGGAGCGTAAATAATCAACTTTGACAGTGCTCCCACCACTCCGACACCTACCAGGTCCTTATTGACCGCTGCTCGGAGGGTCTCTCATCCCTTCCCTTTTCCCGCCTTGATAAGTGGAAATGAACGGAGGAATCATGAGCTATTGGCAGCCAAATAGATATTCCTCTATCATTTTGGAAATGTCGTCAGTGCAGGCAAGGTCTCTAATTGACACATGGGCGGGATTGCTTGCTTTATTTCCACGCTAGGTGGGAATCCCTTCACACGTTCCTAGCATTTCTAATCCATTTTCTCTGTAAAATTTATTAGTGTTTCGTGATCGGTAAGTTCATCCTTGCGAAATTGTTGCTACGGTTGCTTGGATAGCCTTTAAGTAGCCTCTATTGGCCCTATTATACCATGCGGTGGGCGCGCTTTTCTGTATCATAGACGCCGTAGAGGCAACAGCGGCGGGTCGAGATTACCCGCAATATACGGCATTCTAGGTCGCCAATATCATCTAGTAGTGCACCTTAGGTGCGCACTTATTTAACCTCTTTTCCCTCTTGCGCCACATATATCAATAGTTTTCGATTACAGTCCCTGGACGATCACCTCGTTGTGCCATACCGGTACTAGTACAAAGTGGTTTCTTTCCGATGGCAATTTCTTACATCGCAATTGTTTATTGCAAAAGAAATGTGAAAGGTTCTCTAGGGCGGTGAAAAGGAGCGATGAAATTGAACTCGTGAAGAGGACAAAGGGGAAATAGACTAAAGGTTCTCAAGGGAACTGTAACGAAATCATATCTAAAGAAAAGTTTGAAGGGTGAAACGATTAGAGTGATACAAGGGGAAAAAGGGGGAGAGAAAAGGAAAAAAAAGAAAACTTCTGAAATACCGAAAGATGGAATAGATGTAGAAAGGCACAGGAAATGACATTCGCGGGAGCTGGTAGCATATATCAAAAGATGCAGAATGGAGCCAAGTGTGTGCTGCTTCCGGTTGGACTTTTGGGGCAGGTCTGGGGTAGAAATGAAGGCCGAGATATGCGCGAGATAGGATTGTAAACTGGTGAAGGCTGGGCGGAAACACAATGGGGTATGTAGCGTTAGATATATGCAATGTTCTCGGGATACCGCAAAAGAACCGTATGCCTGTCGTGCGGAGGTAACAGATAGGGTTATACGTCTACGGGCTTTGGTGGATTGGTAGCTGTGGCTTTGCAGGCTTGTTGTGGTTTCATCGCTTCCCTATCCTTCCATTCCAGTAGTAAATTCACAATCCCCTCATGTCCGTAGTCGGTAGCGAGGGTGAGCGCTGTTCTACCGTCCCTACTTTTGATATTCGGGTCGATATCTTCCCGTTCCAATAGCAGCTTGACCACTCCGGCATGTCCGGACAAGGCAGCGATAGTAAGTGGTGTGTGGTCAGGACTGTATTCGTGCCGGAAGTTAGGGTTGACATCTACCCGTTCTAGCAGTAGCTTCACCACTTCCTCCACCCATTTCCGGCAGCCAAAAATAATGGGCTTCGGCCACCGAGATCATGATAGTTAGGACAGATATCTTTTCTTTGCAGGAGTAATCTCGCGATTTCCTCCCACCTATCCCGGCTGGCCTCGATGAGTGGTGTGTCGCCAGCTTCATCCTCTTTGTTAGGACTGACATCATTCCTTTCCAGGAGTAGTCTTACGACTTCCGTATGTCCTCCAAGGCAGGCATCCATGAGCGGCGTTCTGCTCCGTATGTCTCGGTCATCAGGGTTGACATCTTTTCGTTCCAACAGGAGCTTGACAACTTCCGAATGCCCCTCCGCCGCCGCCCAATGGAATGGTGTTTGATAGTCGACATCCACAAGGTCAATCTTGACGCCCCTTCTCTCGAAGGTCGGATCCATCACTCGCAGTATTTTGCTCCGCTGGTCGACTATCTCGACTGGCCTCGGTCACCCCAAATCACCTGGACCGGTGGGGATGCGTCGGAAATTTAGATATATGCCGTCCAGGTACGATAGGCCGATCGGGATTGTTCTGGCGTCGAGCGCTTGCAGTGCCAATCAATAAAACCTCCGTGACTCATGTCAGGTGACAATCCGATCAACACTAAATGCCTTGGCGCCAAGGTGTAATATCTGGACTACCGCAGGGTAAAGACTTCCCTTGCTCATGGCTGGTTGGTGAAAAGGCTCCAGGGATCAAAAACATACTCCATATGGTAATGCTCTGTTATCTACCCCTAATGATTTGGTTATGCCCTATTGCTGCTCGAGCTCCTCCTCTTGGTTCCGAACCGTAATTGCCTTGCCAAAGAAGAAAATACTTCTACCGTGTTCGAGTGCGATTACCGCCCATCCAACTACCCTACCTTTGCCCCCAGTGTTTGAACATAAGCGACCACGACGAGTGAGCGAAATAGCTTCTCCGGAGACTGGGCTTGATATGGCTTAGGCTAGAACCCATGAAATCTAGTTTCTTCCCACTAATATCGTGCCTAGCACCCTCCCGCCGTGCAATTATCAAACTTCTCCGTCTCCGTCACACATATGTAGTGCCCAACCACCTTCCCTGGGTGACCACCCCGCCGCACGGCACCGGCACAGGGGCAAAATTGTTTAATTCTTATGGCAATCTCTCACAATAGTTGTAAAACCAAGAAGCGAAAAGCGCGCTAATGGCGAGAAAAATAGATCCATGAAATTGAGCGGGAGAAGAGAACAATGGAGAAATGGACCGAGTATTCCGACGAGAACTATAATGAAAGGATATATAAATAAAAATTGAAGAACCAAACGACCGGTTAGGCACGGGAGTGAGAAAAAGAAAGAAAAAAAATGCACAAATACTAAAGGAACGAGAAAATAGATTCAGAATGGCTCAGGAAATCTCCTTGGGAGCTGGTAGAAAATCTCAAAGGGTGCATATAGAGATCAGGTGTGTGCCCCCCTCGGGCGGGAGTGGAAGTGGGGGCCGAGATATGCGTAAGATAGTGTTGCGAACTGTAGAACGTCGGACAAGACTTAGAAAACGGGAGGCAGCCTTAGGTATGCGCATGTTCCTCGGGATGTCGCGAAAGCGCCGTATGCCCGTAGTGCGGAGGCAGCAAATCTGCTTACACGCCGATCGGCATAAGTGGATCGGCGGTTGTGGCGTTGTAGGCTTGTGGTTTCACCGGTTCCTCACCTTTCCATTGCAGTAGTAAATTCACAATCCCATCATGTCCGTGGTCAGTAGCGAGGATGAGCGGTGTTCTACCGTCAGCACTTGGCACGTTTGGGTCGATATCTTCCCGCCCCAACAGCAGCTTTACCACTCCGACATGTCCGGACAAGGAAGCGAAGGTAAGTGGTGTGTGGCCATCGCTGCATCGGAAGTTGGGATCGACGTCTACTCGTTTTAAGAGTAATTTCACGGTCCCGTCTAGTCTACGGCGAGCGGCGAAGGCGAGTGGTGTTAGTCCACCGATGATTGGTAGGTTTGGGTTGAGATCTTTCCGTTGCAGCAGCAACCCCACAACTTCCGTACAACCGGAGTCGGCAGCTAGCGTGAGCGGTGTTTGACCGTTGTTGTTTGCTATGTTTGGGTTAACGTCTTCCCGTTCTAGAAGTACTTTGACCACTTTCTCCCACCGACGCTTGGCAGCTACCGACAATGGCCTTTGGCCGAGTATATCTGGCCTATCAGGGTCGACATCTTTCCTTTGCAAAAACAATCTGACGATATCTGCCTCTCCCTCGTAGCTGGCATACCAGAGTGGTGTTCGGCCATCTCTGTCTTCTGGGTTAGGGTTGATATCTTTCCCTTGCAGGAGCATCTGCACGATTTCCTCATATCCATGGTAGCAGGCGAGTCCGAGTGGTGTCCAACCATGATCATCTGCTTTGTCAAGGTTGATATCTTTCCTTTGCAGGAGTAACCTCACGATCGTTGTGTGTCCAATGTGGCAAGCTTCACAGAGCGGCGTTCGGCCGTCGCTGTCTTGGCTATTGGGGTTGACATCTTGCCTTTGGAGGAGTAACCTCGTGATTTCCGTGTGCCCTCTCCAGCTGGCAATCCATAGTTGTGTCCTCCCATATCTATCCTGGCTATCAGGGTTGACATCTTTCCTTTGTAAGAGTAGTCTTACGATTTCTGTATGTCCTCCGAGGCAGGCAAACGAGAGCGGCGTTCGGACCGACCAGCTGTGGCCGTCGGGGTTGACATCTTTCCGTTCTAACAGCAGCTTGACAACTTCCTCATGACCTCCCCCTGCAGCCCAATGAAGCGGCGTTCGCTGGTTGCAGTCCGCTATGTCAGCCTTGAGACGTCTTCTTCCTAATGCCGGGTCCATCGCTAGTATTTTTCTCCGCAAGCCGATTATCCGTCCTACAATGGATCCCGACCGGCCCCCGGGACCCGATATAATTTGGACTTGTTTGGGCGCACCAGAAATCTAGGTGGGCTGGTCAGGTGCAAGAGGCTGATCGAGGTGGTTCTGGTATTGGCGCTTTCGGTGTCGCCTCGCCTAACTTCCGTGATTATGGTCGTGACACGTGACAACCCGATAAATACCAACTGCCTTGGCGCCAAGGGATATTGAACCCGCGCTGGGGCGGAGACTTCCCCTGCTCAGTGGAAGCCGGGTGGGCGATAAGTTACAAGGATAAATAAATTATATTGAATTCCTCTGCTCGTAATGGACATAGTCAGAAAAAGGTATCATTTTTTAAACAGTCATCTGATTACTGTACAAAGCCGTATGCCCTGTTATCTGTATCCGGTAACGTGATTACTGGCCATCTGAATATCGTGTCTTTACTATCATACCAGCGGCACGACAAGAGCATCGGTAACAGGGACGGTTTTTTGTTACCCTCCTCTAACGAATTCACTTTTTTGCATGTCGTGGGTAGACGCCGTGATACCCAATGATATATAAGGCTGGTGGTGGTTTTATGGCAGCGAGACTATGGATATCATCCACGATTTATGATTCGTTGCCCTTCCTACGATACTAGAAATCAAGAGCTTTCCCATCTTTAGAGCTATGATAATTCGTTAGGTAGGCCCAGGTCCTAATAGTCACTAGTCTCAACCCCACTTCTTACAATTGCCGGTATGTCAGTCAGGAGTCTGGGGTCACGAGATTATATTATGGCTTAGAAAAAGGATTATATTGCCAAGTCGCCATGTTAGTGTTATCTTTTCCTTTATGCCTTGTCCCTGAATGAAATGCAGGCGCGTCCTTTTGACAAGTGGCATTAATTGATAACTAATGCCGCATTTTGAAAGCAAGTATTATTGCAACTGCACTCCTGTGCTCTAGATCTCACTCTACTTGTGCACAATCCCCTTGTTGTCATGGACCACTTTCGGAATGTGTCAAGGATAGGAGGACACCCCGCTGTAGTCATTGGACCTTGTTCAAGGTAAAGTTTACTCTGGTTATGTGATAGTGTAACTTACATACTTTTTGATATCATAGAAATTGATATTTAGATCATAAGGTATCACTGTGGGATTAGGTTCTGGGCTGAGGTGCCTCAGCTTTGATGAGGCGATGAGTTGTAAGTGTTGAGTCAATGCCGAGCATGATTACAAGTAAACTCTGTGGAAACCCGACTCATCGCTATCCCACCGACCTCGGTGTGGGGAAAACGTGTCCCTATTTCCAATAGCCGAAAATAGCGGGGGATTATTCACACTTTTACGATGCTAGAGACCAGCGGAAACTAATTTTGTTCTGGGAAGTATGCGACGGATGGTGAAAAACCCTTCACCGTTTCGTGATCTATGACACCATGGAGACAAAGTGGTCTTATGATATAACAGGAGGTGGATATTTCCCCGACTTTGGTACGGTTGTCGAATCCGTCCTATCTTTGGGGAGGGAGTACGCTAAGTCGAAGGCATTCGCAACCGGAAAATACTCCGTCCTTCCTATTTCTAGAAGAGCCCACTGATGATCCTGGCTCTTATTTTTTCCCGCTCGACCTGTTTATCTCGCCTAATCGACGTTGGAAGTCCGCTGGTATAGGATCACCAAAGGTCACTCGTGCCATAGTATTCTTCTTGTTGCATACTTATCAAGCTTCTCTTTTCTCAATCACCACACATATCTATAGTATTCGATTACTTCCTCTGGATGATCGCCTCTCTGTACTATACCGACACTAGCATATAGTAGTTTCTTTCTTTTGGCGATTTCTTACATAGAAATTGTTACACGGCAAAAAAAAGAGAAAATTGCTCTAAGAAGGGATCAAAGAGTGATGGAACTGGGTGCGGGAAGAGAACGATGGAGAAATGGATTGGATATTCCTATTGGGGCTATCATGAACTATATCCAAATAAAATTAAAGGACGAAACGATTCGACTGAGGCACGGGGAAGAGAAAGTAGGAATGAAAAAAGAAGACAAAAAGGAATTGCAGAAATACTGAAAGAAGGAATAGATGCGGAAGGGCTTAGGAAATCCCCTTCGCAAGAGCCGGCAACAAACCACGGGGGATGCATATGTGAACGGGGTGTGTTCCCGTCGGGCTGGACCCCCACACCCGCCCAGGAGCAGAAACAAAGACTGGGGTATGCGTAAGAAGGTGTCGAAGACCACAGAAGGTCGGGAAAGGCTGGGACAAAATGGCGATGGCCCTAGAAATGTGCATGTTCCTCAGGATGCCACTAAAGCGCCGTATGCCCGTAGCGTAGGCAGCAAGTCTATTTAGTTAGCAGGCTCGCTCCTGAGAATGAACAAGAACCTTGACATCTACCTCCACATCCAACAATTACCGCCCATCTAACTGTGATATCATATATTTGCTATCACTCTCTGAACGCGAGGGACCGTCGTGGGCGAGCGAAATACCTTCTCAATCGTCCGGACTTGATATGGCCGAGGGGTTGTGTGATGCTTATACGACAAGTACACTTGCGGAAGGTTTACCCCACCAGTGGACGACAAACCGGTGTGAAATAGATCAGCAACAAGTATTTTTTATCTTTTTTTCTTTTTGTTATCCTGATTTGACGAATTTACTTTTTTACCTAATTTTCGCAGATTCTGTGGTATCTGCTGGAAATCTGATGGGTACGGCTGATGCTGGTTTTGTGGCAGCGAGATAAGGTATATCAGTCACCATTTAAGGTTCGTCTCCCTCCCCAAGTGAAAATTTGGAGTGTCCTGCCAGATCTGGGGGGGCTGTCCGTAGGGGAGGCTGGGTGGCGCGTCAGCTGGTGATGTGGTGGATGATGTGCGGCGAGCGGGGTCGCACTAGTCAGGAAAATCAGTGGCCGGTTCTTTCATGTATATAGAGAGTCGAGCACCTCCCACGTTTCTTCCTCAATTGATCTAGTTGTTTCACCAAGAGACTTGGAAATTATCCTCGTTTAAAGTTAATTAGTTAGGGAAGCCCAACCCCTAGTCACTAGATTTAACTGTGCTTCTTACAATTGCGTTAGTCCGGAGTCCGGACCCCCGAGATTATATAACGGTGCGGAAAAAAAAAATACATTGCCAAGTCGCCACTCAGGGTTGTCTTTTCCGTCTTATCATACCTTATCACGAAATGAAATACAATTACAATTTCTTAAAAAGCGGCATTAATTGATAGCCAATGCCGCATTTTGAAAGCGAGTATTACCGCAACTGCACACCTTTGTTCCATATCTCATTCCACTGCTACCCAATCCCCTCGTTTTCATGGACCACTTTTGGTATTGTCGAAGATACATGGGAGGACACCTTGGTGTGCCGGATTTTACGTGTTCCCGGGTTGGGGGTTAGAGACTCATTAGCTCTTGTTCAAGGCAAATTTTAGTCTAGTTGTGTGATAGTATGCCTTGCGCGCTTTTTGATAGAAAATGGCATTCAGATCATAAGATATCGCTTTTTAATTGGGTTCTGTGCGAAGCGCCAGTGTTGGACATGCTGCTCGGCATGCTCACAGCTCAGAATATGCTCTATGGCTAGAGAAGCAGTATATATGATATTCCACCCCTGTACGCTTGTTCGTCCGTCCGCTCGTTCACTAGTTTATTCGTCGGTTCGTTAGTCCGTCCGTTCGCTTGTCCCTCTGCTTATTTGTTCGCACGTCCGTTTGCTCGCCCGTCTTCGTATTATCTTGCCAGTCTATCCTCCGACCTTCCGTCCGTCCACCCAGCCATTAGTCTGCCCGTCCGCCCGCCGAACCAACTGACCGTATCGCCGGTCCTTTGTTATTCGCCCACCCGTTCACCGGTTTGCCATCTCACATCTGTCGGAGTGGTATGGTAGTATGGCAGGAGGAGGAGTGCAGAAGGTAGTGGGAGCGCAGGAAGCAGAGAGAATGCGGAAGGAAATGGGAGCGCCTTTGCCGGGCCTGTGTTTCATCTGTAAGCACGGAAGTAGTACGGCAGCGTGGGGGTTCTTCGTGGTGCATTTTCTTTTGTTCTTTATTTTGTTAGCAATGGAGCAAGGTGGAGGAAGGGAAACTGGCGCAGGTGAGCGGGGATCGCGATGGATATATGTGGAGTACAGAGGAGCACAGGGGGGGGGGCTCGATCGCCTTTTGTTTATACTCCCGTCTTCTCCCCATGTGTGAGTTAGTTAGTTGAGCCGAGCAAGCGAGTTGACGAGTGCGAGAGTGTCTTTGAGAGAAAGAAAAGAAGCGGAGGAAAAATTTCTCACCCCCCCCCCTTGCTAATTGCCTTGGAGTTTCGTTTCAGCCGAGTGATACTCTGTGATCGCAATCACTGTGCCGGGTTTCTTGGTTTTCCTGCTCCGGAGTCATAGCTGTTTAAAAACCAAATGTTTAGTCAGGAGATAGATACCCAACCATAGCTCTATAGAGAGGAGCTATTGACCCTGCAAAATTCAATAGGTTTTATGAGATCTGAAAAGACGGATTGCATACGGTCTACTAAGATAGTATATAATCAGTCAGATTCCAAAGCCTATCTAGCGTGGAGTAGTGATGGGTGTTTTCTTGCAACGCCATTGTACCGTACAGTACCTTCGCTCGAGAGGCTTTGCCCTCGTACGCACGAAATACACTCCGGATAGCCTCAACTACTTCAAATGCCCTTTTCGACATATTTGGAGTGGATAAAAAGCCAGAAAAAAATGTATCGTGTATTTCAGATAGAGGGGGATTTTCCAAAGTTGCCCTGAAGTAAACTAGACCAGGATCAGTGGAGCAGTAATTATCACTCGGAAGCCCCTATTTTTGGCGTTATTTGGCTCATGTCTCCTCACTGGGCGGCCCGGTTGGCTTGGCCTTTGCCGGAGTGCTCATGATGGCCGCCTTGAAGGATTGTGGCCAGTGCCGAGCGAGATTACTAGTAAACTCTAGGAAAACTCGACTGTTAACTACCGCACTAGCCATTCCGTGGTCCAAATGGGCCCCTATTTCCAATTGCGGAAATTGCCGGGAAATTGCGGACAATCATTCATACATGATTAGGGACCAACAAAAATCAAGTTCAGTTTTGGAAATATGAGATTGCGGCTCAAATGGTGAAGATCTTTTTTCTCTTTCGGGATCTATCAGAGAGACTAAACAGTCTTGCTATAATATTATGAAAGGAGGTAGGGGATTTTCCCGACTTTGGTATGCCAGTCGAATCCTACCATTGGGAAACAAGGTGAGTCGACGTCATTAAATTTTGCAGTTGAGAAATCCCCCGTCCCTCTTATTTTCAGAAGAACCCCCAGAGGATCCTGGCTCTTCTGTTTTCCCGCCCGGCCAGCCTGTCGCGCTAATCGACGTTGGATGTTCCCAAGTAGAGGATCACCAAAGGTCACTCGCCCTGAAGGGAGAAAAAATTCACTTCATGGAGCAATAATAAAAGCGTATTTCGAACTTCCCAGCATCGCACACCTTCCTTGTCTCCACCCTCTCAAGCATGCGGTCACACTCCACTGGGCAATAAACAGGCGTCCACCCTCCGTTACTATAATATTATTTGATGTTGAGCCAAATGATAATCGTCAATTGATTTCTAGCAGACAGGCTCATACCTACGAGGTCTCAAAATCCCAATCTCCGCAAAGGAGGAAAAGCAGTTGGTGTGGGCCACGGGAATCGGGACTCTCTGGTATCCTGTGATATCCGGTGACAATTCTTACAGTACTCCCCAGTCTAAAACTTACCTGAATATCATTGGCCGACGCACAGTGGGGTCTCGCATTGATTGGGGGCATTTTTTCCCCGTAAGGTGAACAGAAAGGGGACAAATTCATGAGCTGGTTGGTAGAGGCAGAAAGGATAGGTATTTTTCGGTCGCGGTGGAATAGCCATCAATGTAGGTTACTTTTGCGATTCCCGCTATGAGTAAAAAATCCCTTCTCACTTTCATCGCATTTTCTATCTATCCCCCTCTGTGAAACATATCATAGAAATGTTTGTGTTGCGAGATAGGTAAACTCACGATGGGAAATTGTTTTGCAGTGGTTGCTTGGGTAATGCCTAGGTACCGTACCCGTAACCTCTGTTGGCACCACCCTTGCGGTAGGCGCGATTATCTAGAACGAGTATCATACTAGCTATGATACCATGGAGATAGTAGCAGCGGGTCGAGTTTACCCACAATTTACGGCACTATAATTCACCAATATCGTGCCATGGTATTCTTCTGTTGCGTACTGTACCTTTCAAGCTTCTTTTCTCTCTCCATAGTCTTCAGTTATCGCCCCCGGACGATCGCCTCTCCGTACCACACCGGCGCACGTGCAAAATGGTTCCTGTCTTACGGTGATTTCTTACACAGCAATTGTTGCAGGGCAGAAAAAAAAGTGAAGAGTGAAAATTGCTCAAAGAGGGGAACAAAAAGCGATGAAACTGAGTGCGGGAGGAGAACAATCGAGAAACGGATTGGGTATTCCTACGGGGGCTGCCATGAACTATATCTAGATAAAATTGAAGGATGAAACGATCCGACCGAGGCGCGGGGGGGGGGAAAGAGGGAGGGAGGAAAGAAGACAAAAAAGAATTGTAGTAATACTGAAGGAAAGAATAGATGCACAAGGGCTCAGGAAATTCCCCTCGCGAGAGCCGTCAACAAACCACGGGGGATGCATATGCGAACGGGGTGTGTTCCCGTCGGGCTGGACCCCCACACCCGCCCAGGAGCAGAAACAAAGACTGGGGTATGCGTAAGATAGTGTCGAAGACCGCAGAAGGTCGGGCAAGGCTCAGGAAAAATGGCGGTGGCCTTAGAAATGTGAATGTTCCTCGGGATGCCACTAACGCGTCGTATTCCCGTAGCGCAGAGGCAGCGAATCTGCTTATACGCCTACTGGCGCAAGTGGATTGGCGGTTGAGTAATTGTGGGCTTATAGTGGTTTGGCTGCTTCCCCATCCTTCCATTGTAGAAGTAAATCCACAATCCCCTCATGTCCGTAGTGGGTAGCGAAAGTGAGTGGTGTTCTACCGTCAGCGTTTGGCATGTTCGGGTCGATATCTTCCCGTTCTAATAGCAGCTTGACCACTCCGTAATATCCATACAAGGCAGCGAAGGTGAGTGGTGTGTGACCATCACTGCATCGGAGGTTAGGGTCGACGTCTACCCGTTCCAAGAGTAATTTCACGATCCACTCTTCTCTGCGGCGGGCGGCCGAGGCGAGTGGTGTTTGTCCGTTGGTGATTGGTAGGTTGGGGTTGAGATCCTTCCGTTTCAGCAGCAACCCCACAACCCCCGCATGGCCGGAGTGGGCAGCGAGTGTGAGCGGTGTTTGCCCTTCGTTGTTTGTCATGTTTGGGTTAACGTCTTCCCGTTCTAGTAGTAGCTTGGCCGCATCCTCCAGCCCAAGTTCGGCCACCGCCGATAATAGCCTTTCGCCGTGCATATCTGGTCTGTCTGGGGCGACGTCTTTCCTTTGCAGGAGTAGTCTGACAATGTCTGTCCATCCTTCGAGGCTGGCATACCAGAGTGGCGTTCGGCCATCTCTGTGTTCTGGGTTAGGGTTGACATCTTTCCTTTGCAGGAGCATCCGCACGATTTCTTGACGTCCGTGGTAGCAGGCATGCCCGAGCGGTGTCCCGCCATCATTGTCTTCTTTGTCAGGGTTGATATCTTTCCTTTGCAGGAGTAACTTCGCAATTTCTGCATGCCCAAAGAGGCTGACTATGCAGAGTGGCGTTCGGCCGCCGTTTGGGGCATTAGGGTTGACATCCTGCCTTTGGAGGAGCAACCTCACGGTTTCGGCACGCCCTTGGGAGCTGGCAATCCAGAGTGGCGTTCTCCGTAATCTATCCAGATTGTTAGGGTTGACATCTTTCCTTTTCAATAGTAATCTCGCGATTTCTGTATGTCCCCTGAAGCAAGCGATGCCGAGCGGTGTTCCACCCCAGCTGTTTGGGCGGTCAGGGTCGACATCTTTTCGTCCCAATAGCAGCTTGACAATCTCCTCATGTCCCTTCCCTGCCGCCCAATAGAGTGGTGTTTCATGATTATAGTCGGTCAGCCCTAACATGTCTCCTCCTCAATTCCGAGTCCATCCAAAGCAGTATTCTGTTTCGCTAGTCGATTATCAGCCTTACAACCGGTTCTGATTGGCCTCCGAGACCCAAATAACTCGGACTTGCTAAATATGTCGGCCAGGTGCGATAGGATGATCGGTGTAGTTCTGGTGTTAGGCGCTCGCG
Organism: Tuber indicum; assembly: GCA_006112555.1. Lineage (NCBI taxonomy): Eukaryota > Fungi > Ascomycota > Pezizomycetes > Pezizales > Tuberaceae > Tuber > Tuber indicum. The sequence goes on from VBSK01000105.1 coordinate 387,567, forward strand.
GTGACGACCAGCCTAAACCCCTCATCAGCGACCAAAGACAAAACTGGGACGAAAAAAAAAATTTACACAATGCCTTGGCGCCAAGAGCTCTGCTCTTGAATCACCACTGTGCAATGGCTTCCCCTGCTCTTGGTTAGTCGGTGAAAAGGCATCATTAGTCAAAAGCATAGCCCCCGGAGGGAAAGGCCCTACCTGTGATTCTATATGGCTACGGGGTTGTGCGGTGCTTATACGATGTTTCCAGTACCCGTGTGGGGGGGTTCACCGCACCTGCGGCACGACGAAAACCGGCGACGAAACAGATGGGCAACGGGTATTTTTTTCTTAATTTGACAAATTATCTTTTTCGCCCGTTGTACGCAGATTCAGTGGTATCTGCTGGTAAGGGTGGTGCTGTTTGTGATACGGTAGCTAGATGACGGATATCAGTCACGATTTATGGTTCGTCGCCCTTCCTAGGAGAAATGTTGAAAATGGTATCATAGTTGAAGGACCGCGCTTGAGGCTACGACGGTGCGTGTACAAGCTAGTATGAGAGAACGCAAGCAGTGAATAGTTTTGGCCCCTATGCTTTTTTCTTTTCTTTTTCGATTCATTCTCCCAACTCCTGTCTTCCCATATACAACTCTCCTCGCTGCTCCCCTGACTATCAATTCATCTCTCAATTGATTCTGGTCTTTGTCTCCACCCAATACAAAGTTCTCTCATCTATATCCGAGCCACTACTTTCCACTGTGCAAAATCCTACAATTGATCATTACCCCCGCATCAACCATCCCCCTTATTTTCAACAAGAAACCAGGAACTTATTCCCCTTTAAAGTTCGTTTATTAGGGAAATCCAGTACTAAGTCACATCTTTCAATCCATTTCTCACAATTACATTAGTTGGCGGTTAGGAATCAGGAGAATATACTATAATATAATTCCCGCACGGGGGGAGGATTGGGCTGTATTCTCTGGCCGCCAGATTATTGTTCCAGTGTGGGTTGGAAACACCTCCCATAGACCACGCAGGCCAAAAAAATCAACCATTATTTGATACTAGAATCATGCCCACCCCCTTCTACTGTATTCACAAGGCAATGTGTCGGATTTTCCGGGGGTAAGTTTTTTGATGTGGGAGAAGACGATTTAAACGGTAGCTTCAGTGGATTGATACAAAGGAGGCCTACTACTATCCCACCATGCTTGCATATCAGAGTCCGTTGCCGGGTATTGATTTTTGGAAGTACGATACCAGAACCGAGTGATATTTGAATACTGTTGAATTTTTTAAAGGATCGGCATCTCGTATGAGGTATCTCGATTCACACAATTTCGTAGCACCTCCCCATGCCTCGGAAAATGGATTCTTCCGGTTTCGTGGGCTCGGGCTGTCATGTAGGGGGGATGGCTCAAGCAGGGAAAATGAGCAGGAAAAATAATCGAGCAAAATTTATCGTGTTCGATGGGTATCGTATGATAAGTCAATCCAGGTTGAGCTTTCCAAAACCCAACCCGGCTCAAGGAAGCGGTACCCACGACCAAACCCGATGAACCCGATCCAACCCAACGAAGGACTGGGATTTTACCCGACGAACCCCTGGACCCACTGGAAGGCTTAATTTGTGGTATAATACTGGATGATATTGAATTCAAGCCTCGCCGGGGACCCCTCCGGCTCACCCTTCAAGATTCCTGAGCTATTTATACTGTGGGGTGACCTAGTTTAGGGGGTGCTCGCGGAAGGGGCAAAGTATTGGGACAACTTCACGAAGAGTTTCAAACCAGGACCTAGGCCGTTGAATCCTGTTTCGTTGGGGGCGGCGGGTTGTTAATGAGAAAAACCTATTCGCGGGATCTTTTTCCGATTTCTTTCTTCTTCTTTTTTCCGGGTGTGAAACCAGCTTTTTTAGTTACAGCAAAGTTTTATATCATAGTGTGAATGTGAAGGTCGGAAGTTCTCAATCGGGCCTCAGAGTTGAACACTTGCTTTACTAATACAACTTTAAATATTTATCTCATAAACCTTTATCAGCACAGAATAGATGCAGTCCAGGAACCAACAGTTTTGGTTATGGTTTGGAACGCTTTCTATAATCATCTTCCTGTATCATACATGTGCCCCCAAGAAAATTACCGAACAGTTAATTTAAGTTAACGGGCAAAATAATTCCTGTCTTGCAGGAAAACATCTCACCCGGCACTTGTACCATACCGACACGAGAGCAAAATGTATTTATTCTTGTGGCAATTTCTTACTTGGAGGTATGATGGCTGCAAAATAGAGGAAAGAAAGTGAAAAGTGCTCTACAGCGGGGAGAAAGAGGGACGGGTTTTAAACATGAGGAGTGGGGGTTTGCTGGGTGTTCCTACGAGAATTATAATGAAACTACATTTAAAGAACAATTGAAGGGTGAAACAATAAGAGCGATGCAGGGCGGGGGGGAAGGAAAAAAAGAGCCACGAAAAAAACCGAGTGAGTTAAGGTGATCACGCCTCTTCAAACCCATATCCTATGCGGTTAGGGTACGAAAGAGATAGAACCCCATCGCAGCACTGGCAACCAGCAGTGCCCTCACTTCCGTACCCTTTGGCTAAGGACTCAGTTATCCTCCTCCGAGGGAGCTAGTATTAGAGCAAATCCCAAGGATGCATATAAAAATCAAGTGTCCCTCCGGCTGGACTTTTTCCGACCCGATATGAGGGCGAGACAAAGACCGGGATATGCGTAAGATAGTACGAGTACAGCAAACTATAGGAGGTCGGACAAGGCGTAGAAAAAGGCGGGGCGGCCATAGGAATGTGCTTTGTCCTCGGGATGCTGGGAAGGGTCTTATCCCTCGCGCGGAGGTGCTGAATGGGACTGCAAGTCCACGAGCGTATGTGGATTGGTCGCTGTGGCGTCGTAGGCTTGCTGTAGACCCACCCTTAGTAATAGGGAATAATGGTGAAGGACCAATCGCGCAGCGGTAGAGAGAAGAGTATCATAAGTGGATGTGGGGAGAATGATAGTAGTACGTGGACAAGAGTAAAAGGTAAGGTAAAATGCAACTTTCGTTCGTCTCCTTTTCCTATGCAAAACGGTAAAGACAGCAGTATAAGTAAAGCATAAACAATGTATTCTGATCCCTCTATGGATCACCACACCCATCACTAGCTCTGTATGCATACTGTCCTTTCCTCCGTGCACTCCCGTTATAACGAAGGAAAGAGGAGTATAGAGAACCCACTCTGCCAATCTCTGAACCCCCACACTGATTTATCGAACCTCTGAGCTATCCACCAGACTCACACAACTTCCACCATCTACCCTGACCAATCCACATCTAACCCGAACCTTCAACAACCTTTCCATCCCAGTATTAATTTCACTATTCCCTCATATCCGTAGTGGGCAGCGAAAATGAGCGGTGTTCTACCGTCAGCATTGGGCATGTCCGGGTCGATATCTTCCCGCTCCAATAGCAGCTTGACCACTTCGTCACTTCCGGACAAGGAAGCGAAGGTGAGCGGTGTATGGCCATCTTTGCATTGGAAGTTAGGGTTGACATCTGCCCGCTCCAGGAGTAACTTCACGATTCCCTCTTGTCTGCGGCGAGCGGCAGAGGCCAGCGGAGTTCGCCCGTCAATGATTGGTAGGTTGGGGTTGAGATCTTTCCGTTTTAGTAGTAACTTTACAACCCCCTCATAGCCGGAATGGGCAGCAAGTGTGAGTGGTGTTCGACGATTGTTGCCGGTCTTGTTGGGGTTAACATCTTCCCGCTCTAGCAGCAGCTTCGCCACTTCCTCCTGCCCATTTTTGGCAGCTATCGATAGTGGCCTTTGGCCATATCGATCTGGCCTGTCGGGCACCACATCTTCCCTTTGCAGGAGCAATCTCACAATTTCCACCAGCCCTTTCCGGCTAGCATACCAGAGTGGTGTTCGGCCATCTCTATCTCCCATGTTGGGGTTGATATCTTTCCTTCCCAGGAGTATCCTCACGATTTCCTCATGTTCCCGGTAGCAGGCATACCAGAGCGGTGTCCCGCCATCCTCGTCTTCTTTGTCAGGGTTGATATCTTTTCTCTGAAGGAGCAATTTTACGATTTCTATATGTCCAGCGTGGCTGGCTTCCCAAAGCGGTGTTCGACCGTAGCTGTCTTGACTGTTAGGGTTGACACATTTCGACTGGAGAAGTAACCTCGTGGTTTCCGCATGCCCTCCGTAGCTGGCCTTGCAGAGTGGTGTGCTCCCACCGTTGTCCTGGCTGTTAGGATTGACATCTTTCCTTTGTAGGAGTAACCTCACAATTTCCGTATACCCCCCGCTACAGGCATTCCCGAGCGGTGTTGCGCCCAATATATCTGGGTCGTCAGGGTTGATATCCTTTCGCTCCAGCAACAGCTTGACAATTTCCTCATGTCCTCCCCATGTAGCCCAATGGAGTGGCGTTCGGTTGGCATCGTCGGCTATGCCGGTTTTGACATGCCTTCTTCCTAAGGCAGAATCCATCACTCACGGGGGTTGAATCGCCAGTCGACTATCAGCCTCCAATGGATCCTAACTGGCCTCCGTGGCGCTAAATAATTTGGGCTAGTTGGGATGCGTCCGAGGTTTAGGTATTGGTTGGGTACGATAGGCTGGCCGAAGTAGTTCTGATGTTGGGCGTTTGCCGTGTCAACTGGCCTAACTTCGGTGGTTAATGTGAAACTGACAATGTAACGTACTCGAGTACTGAAGGGCTAAAACAAACGAGGGGGGAGAGTACAAATGATAGGCAAGCTTCACCCGCTCGCAGAAGATACGCAATTGACAACTTCACAGACATAGAAATAGGGCTCACCGAATCCGTGATTGCGCAATCAAATGTCCACGATCAAACCTGTTGTTGATAGGTTCGCGCAAGCACTGCGAAAGCAAACAGAGAGGGAAGAAGAGAAGAGAACAATCAATCAATGTTGCGGTCGCAACCTAGGAAACAAAGGGGCTCTTCGGGGACGTTGGTACGGTAAACAAACCCCAGGTGTCTGGGGTGCTGCGATTCCGTTCTCGAAAGTACCGGTATTCTTGAGGTCCTCAGTTCGCCACCGAGGGGGTGCGACCAACTCAGAAAGGGGGGAGAGGCCCCTTATAAACAGCCACCAGACGAAAAGTTTTGACGGTGCTATCTGACCTGACGATGGAATCCTTCTTCCTCCCAGTGCGGCGGGGAGGGCGGGCGGGCGTTGGACGAAGAACATGTCCCGTCGGCTACTATGACGTCTAGTCTAGTTTAAAATGTTGTACACTAGCCGATTCTAGTAATCAGGAGTAAATATACGCGGGTACTCCCTTTTCTGTCGTAGCCAAGCTTAGCGGTTACAGTATTCTGAGCACTACGCCACCCCACAGTTCAAACTGGGCTGGATGTCTTCGCTTGTTAGGAGGACAACCACCATTGAACGGATCATCTTTTCTGGGAATTGCCCAACACTGCAGCTGGTTAACTTCCACTTCGAAAATTATTCCTTACATGCGCGTTTTATGGGATTTTGTCCCACCGACCGGTTGTATTATACTATAATATGATACCGGGAGTTCCAGATCCCGCAGCCCTCCCCTCCCCCATGTCCTATCCTAGAAAGCCACGAGAATAATATTGGACCCTAGCTCGTGGCAGTGATATTATCGGCAAGCTGAATTGGAGGGAAATGTTGATGAAGATGTGATGGTCGGCTCGGAGGAGGGGGAAAAGCACATATTTGATGAAGTGAGATGATCCACTATATGCACAATTACTCGTGCTCTCACACTTCTACACAACCACACTTTTCCCTCCACACACACAACCCCGTCTGCATCAGTGTGTTCCTACTCAAAAAGCAATTTCACCACTCCCTCTTACACGTACCTGCCGTGAACACCAATTTGCTTGTCTGTTCTGTGATTGTTCTGTGATTACTTCGAATCCGCCGGATGGAGCCGGGCCGTCGAAGTGTTCCGCCCCCTTTCCCCCATTCGACCGATTGGACCCAAGCCCACCCGTATGCAGAGGTAGATCTGTCATTGCCGACCGGGCCCGTCAGTAGATCTTGATGCGGTGCCGGGGGTCTAGTTCAGCCAGACGGACAGGCAAAGATGAAAAAAAAAAAAAAAAAACCTGATCTCTCGTTAGTGGTTGTTGAGCGATGCAGCAGGCGAGTGGGTGAGATTTCTAACATTAAAAGCGTAATTACCAGGGAGATATTTTGACTCTATCACCCCCTATCCCCCATCAAGTTCTGTACCTATGAAGGGGGGCGGGGGTATTGCAAGTGCCGGCGGATTCAGGGAATGAGAACTCCCCAGAACTAGAGAAAGTTGGGAGGCAATTATACGGTAGGAACAAAAACCTTGATATAAGTTCCACTTTGACATCGATAAGCCCACCTTGATTGGTGTGCCCATGGGATCTGCTGGTACACCCGCATCGTTTGTGCCGTCATGCTTCAGTCTTTGCCCGCTGGTTTGTGAGTTCCCCCCTGCCTAATTTAATCCTGTCACAGGGGGTGATGGCCGCATTTATCTAGACCTAGGATTCCTGTGACAGCATGGCTAGCTTTCCGAATGTTTAGGGGGGGGTGCTTTCCTTCGTACTTTGCAAACGCCGGCAAGGGACCACGCAGTGGGCGCTTCATAACATCTCACTCAAGAATTGCCCAGCCGAGTTCTGCTCGCTATATTATCTCCCGCGCCCCCCCTACAAAAACTCCTTTCTTCCTGTGGCTCTCATACTCTGCCTTCCTACAGCATCCCTTTATATTGGACTCCGTCCGTTTAGCTGATTAAACGGTTTTGGGTAGGTCTCGGCTATTATACTGGTATGTAGTACAAGCCGGATATCTTTAAACCCATCATTCTGTATTTGAGTCGCCCTAATTATCATGCCTGGATCAGGTTGCCTACCTTCCAAAGACACTGGAAAGGAAGTCATAGAGGAAAAGACCTCCCCAAATAGGAGAGGAGAAAAAGGTGTAAATAGGCTGCAAAATGGCAGTAATTTTATTAAAAACCAATACACAGGTAACCCCCACCCCTGCATTAAAAACAAGCAATCCCATCACCCCCGTACCTTTTGATAAAAACCTCGGAGGCATCCCACGAGCAGACTAATAGCAAAATCCAAGGATGCCCGTAAACATCAAGCACCCCCCTACAGTTCGAACATTTTCCCCCAATCCTGAACAAAATTAAAGACCGGGATATTGGAAAGATAGAATAGAAAACGCCGTAATGCCGAATAAGAGCCAGAAAAAAACAGTGGATGGATTTAGAAATGTGTGTGTTCCTCGAAATTTATGAAAGAGCGGATACCCGCTATTTAATGGTGACTAAGATGATGGCGTATGCAGGCACTTAAGTGGGGTTGGCAGTTGTGGCCGGCTGGGGGCTTCAGCGCTCTGTTGCGGTTACGCTCTAGCGGTGAATTGACGATCCTCTCTCGCTAGGGGGGGTAGCGAACCCGAGCAGTGTCGAACAAGAAACATTTGGAACATTGGGGTCGATATCACTCCGGGCTAAAAGCAAAAGCACCACATTCTCATGCTTGTGGAAATCAGCCAATGAGAGAGATGTTTTCCCCCCGGTGCCGCGCATATTAGGGTTGGTATCTTTCCGCTTGAGTAGTAACTTCACAAGTCCCACATGACCAATTTCGGCTGCGACTGTGAGCGGTGTTCGTCTCTTGTTGTCCGCCACGTTGGGATTGACATCTTTGCGTTCGAGCAGGAGCTTGGCTACTCCCTCATGCCGCTCCCAGACAGCCACCAATATCGGCCTTTGGTGGAATATGTTGGGCCAGTTTGGGTCGACTTCTTTCCTTTGCAGGAGCAACCTCACAATTTCCACGTGCCCTCTCTCACATGCACTCCAGAGCGGTGTCCGCCCGATTGTGTCGAGTTTGTTAGGGTTGACATCTTTTCTTTCCAGGAGTTTCTTCACAATTTCCGTGTGTCCATGATAGCTTGCTTGCAAGAGTGGTGTTCTGTTGTGTCTGCCTTGGCTATCAGGGTCAACATCCTTGCACTCTAATAGAAGCTTGACAACTTCCTCATGACCCCCCTTCGCAGCCCAACACAGTGGTGTTTGGTTGTAATAGTCTGCCAAGTCGGCCTCGACATTCCTTCTTCCTTGTACCTGGTCCATCACTCGCAGTTGTTTTGCTCCCTTTGTCGGTTAGGCTTGCGATGGATTCAGAATTCTCTCTGACGCCGGGTGGCTGGGGCTGGTTGGGATGTGCGAGAGGTTTAGGTGTGTCGGTCGGGGTCGGGTGCGGTAAATTGATCACACGAACGGCTAAGTGGTGGTGTGCGGTGTGATAGGTCTTGTCTTTTGTTTTCTTTCTCCGGGTGATGTGTCGGTTGGGCTTGTAGCTGTGTGTAAAAGAGATTGCTGTGACCGCCAAGTGACAGGGGTGGATGGTTGGGTGACGCAATCGTGAATGAAGAAGGAAAAGTGGTGAAGCTAAACCCAACGGCGATGGAAAGGACACAATGGGGGTAGAAATGGAGCGTGTGAGGAACCGTACTATGCAAAAAAATTAAATAGGTGTGGCCATACCAAGGGCAAGACCTAGCCCTTTTTTTTTTTTGATTGTAACACAGGTGGACGAACACAGTTATCATAATGTTATCATAATAATATTATCATACTTTGTTTGTAACTGATATTTTAGTATTTTGGGCATTACGCTTGCGGAGAATAAAGCAACAGTATCGCCATTTGATGGAAAGACCGATTAATTTCTCAGCTGAGAAAATTGCAATTGCCAGGTTACCATTGAAAGACTTAGTCCATACTCTTATGAGTTTAAATTCTAAGGACGGGAGAACACATTATGGCCTACCCCATAATCTGTTTGCGGACTCCATAGCTTTTTAGTGCAGGTATAGGCCTCGGTTAAACTTAGGACTATATTTAACGGTGATGGTTCAGTTCCACTTTGTTGCCATCCCATATAGAAATAATTGTCTTTCTGCCTTTGAAAACAGTAACTTGGGTTGAGACAACGGACAGAACCATCACAACCAAACAGCCGCTTAGAACTTTAGTAAATGGCTGTCATCCTGAGCTGCCAATCCCTTCATTCAATTTCATTACTTAAGGCCCTGTTTGGTTGCGCTGGGCCCATTTTATTTTTACATATCATACAAATGACCATTTCTATTTCATTTCAAACTGGGAGAACAGAATGACTGTCTGGTAACAGTAAGAGGTATCAACTCGAATCCTTCCATTTCTAAATAGCCCTAATAAAATGGTTGCTGTGGAGAAATATCACATGAATATTTTTATAATAATACTATTATAATTATAATGATTATAATAATAATATGAAGATGCCATTATTAGAACTTACACATGGGCACCTAACATGAAACAATTTGTTTTGCATAGCAAGCTTCATAGAAATGTAGAGTATATATTCATAACTTTGAAAAAATTTTCATGAGCCTGATATAAATATTATTATCATACACTACTGACAAATTTTCGATATCGAGTGATAGTCCATGATACCACTGGAGCGGAGAAATTTCTGGGCGAGGGAGGATTCATCAGCACCAAGAGCCAAGAAGAGCGAATATCCCACTTGAATCAGTTCTGATTTTTTTTTACCCACCGGGAAGCACAATCCCAGTATTTGGGTGGATGGGATGGAAGGGGCAGCAGTGTGTTTATCGTTAAAGTGATGTGGGGAGTAGTGATGTCAGTGACTGTAGAATTAGGATTGGGTGGGAGGGCTACCTAGTACTACTCTTTTCTGACTTTTGTGGTAGATTAGATTAGATCTAGTATTTTGGAGGGGAGGGAACGCGGCATATATACTTTATTGAAGGTTCCTATCTACCATCTCGATAAGTCTTGCCATAGTGAAAAACTCAGGTATCCATGGCTACTGCCACTAGTGCTCCCAACGGGCTAGGCCAAGACAGGCCACTGCGAGGAATAGCGTAGGCCGATATATGCCAAATTCCATTAGCCTGCGGAAGCCTATCAGGCCTGGTAGGAGCCTACTCCGTATAGGCCGGACCCTTGGTATTGAAAAACTGTTGTTATGGAAACCATTGTGTCAAATTTAGAAAATGTTTCAAAACACTTTTCATTTTTTTTTTTTTTTCATTTTTCATCCATTTTTTTCTCTTTCTCCGAGGGAGAGTGTAAGAGGTTTAGATTTTGTTTACTCACAGGAATGTGTATGACTACTTATAGTTTACCAGGGTTTTTAACTTGTCCTTTCCACTAGATATAAACTATTTGGAGCAGGAGCTACTGCCGGACTGCGAGAATTTATGCATGGAGAGAATTCGCTGGGCAGGTGAAAGCTTGGGTGAAACCAAGTCATGTTGAACGGAAGTTAAAGAGAAAAAAGGGGGAGCAAACATCTGGCTAAGAGTGCTCCGAAAGGCCTGTAGTACAAAAGCCTATACAGCCTCGAGGTAGGCCGGGCGGGCCCGCCTCAGGTACTTCGGGGCCTATAGGCTCCGGCCAGGCTAGATCCTCAGGAATTCTCGTAGGCCAGGCACGGCTTTCATTCGGCCTGGCCTACCTCGCCCGTTGGGAACGCTGACTGCCACCGCTATTTACGGGTAATATGGGCCAATAATGCGATAGGGCTGGGCATGGAATTGGGTTACTAGAATATCATGCTTGTGTTGGGCCTCCTACTTGCCAAAGGTACGGGAAAAGACGTGAGAATGAGTAAAAAGCCTACAAAAATGTAGTTTTGTAAAAGCTGATGAACAAGTGAAACCCCATCCCCGAGTTAGAAACGAACAGTTCCGTCACTCCCATACCTTTTGATGGAACCCTCAGAAACATTCCATGAACAGGCTAATAGCAAAACCCAAGGATAGCTGTAAAAGTCAAGCGCCCCCCCCGACCGCCCCGACATCCCCACCCGATTCCGAACAAAATTAGAGACCGGGGTATTGGAAAGATAGAATAGTAAGCCAGCGAAAGTTGAAAAAGGGCTAGATAAGCGGAAGGTGGTTTTAGAATTGTGCTTGTTCCTCGGTGCGTTGTGAAAGAGCGGGTACCTACTGTTTAATGGTGGTCAAGATATTGGTGTACCCACGTATTTAAGCGTGGTTGGTGGTTGTGGCCTCGTCCCCTGGTGGGGGCGTTAGCTCTCTGTCAAAGTTACACTCGATAGGCCAACTGAGGATCCCCTGATTACTGGGAGTGGTAACCAACCAGGTTGTTGTACTAGAAACATTTGGAATGTTGGTGTTGACATCTCCCCGCCCTAAAAGCAAATCCACCACCTTCTTATGTTCGTAGAGATCAGCCAAGGAAAGAGGTGTTTGTCCGTCGATGTCGCACACGTTGCGGTTGATATCCTTTCGCTTTAGTAGTAACTTGACAAGTCCCTCATGGCCATTTTCAGCAGCGACTGCAAGTGGTGTTCGTCCCTCACCGTCTGCCACATTGGGGTCGACATCTTCGCGTTCTAGCAAGAGCTTGGTCACTCCGACATGCCGCTCCCAGACAGCCACCAATAGCGGCCTTTGGTTGAATATATTGGGCCAGTTTGGGTCCACTTCTTTCTTTTGCAGGAGCAACCTTACAATTTCCTCGTGCCCTCCCTCGCATGCACCCCAGAGAGCTGTTCGCCGGCTGCTATCTGGTTTGCTAGGGTTGACATCTTGTCTTTGCAGGAGTAGCCTCACAATTCCTGTGTGTCCGCGGTGACTGGCCTCAGAGAGTGGTGTTCGGCCGTGTCTGCTTTCCCTGTCGGGGTCGACATCTTTTCGTTCTAATAGCTGCTCGACAACTTCCTCATGTCCCCCCTTCGCAGCCCAACACAGTGGTGTTTGGTGGTAATTGTCGGCCAAGTCAACCTTAATATTCCTTCTTCCTAGTGTTGGATCCATCACTCGTGGTGTTTTGCTTTCTAAAACTGAGTTAGTTTTACGATGGATCCTCAATTGCTTCTGGCGCCCAAATTATTAGAGCTATTTGGGGTGCGCCGGAGATTTAGACATGTAGGCCAGGCACGATAAATCGACTGAACGGCTTCGAGTGTTGGGAGCTTACCGTGTCAACTGGACCAACCGTCGTGACTTGTGTGCCTCGATAAATATGTATCTGGATCCCTTAGGATTTCTATGTCTTTCTTTTGTGAGGCGCTAGGTGGTGGTGTGTGGTGTGATAGGTCTTCTCTCCTGTTCCCTTTTTCTGGATGGTGTCTCGATGGGGCTGTGGTTGTATGTAGAAGAGATCGCCGTCAAAACGTAGTATCCACGGCTGTATTGTATGGAGGATTGACCAAGATAGAAGACCGAGTGATGCGACGTGAACGATTTAAAGGTAGTGAAGCTAGACCCAATAGATATAGAAAGGAGAAATGGACATGGAAAGGACCTATTGGAGATGGAAAAGAAAGATTGTCCGGAATCATATTATGAGAAGAGGTAGGTGGGTGTGACCGTACTAAGGGTTAGTCCTGTCCATTTCATTGGCGGGGAAAAGTCGGGCGGGCTCTCAATCCCTTTGTCTGTATCATGTTCGAGTAATTAGGGCATCACCCGCGAGTTGGATAGGGCAATAGTATCGCCACTTGAGGAAAATATTATTATGAAAACTCGGGGCAATAAATTCCATTAGTCAGGTCACCACTAAGTGGCCTGGACCATCCATACTGTTATGAGCCTAGTTTCTGAAGACCAAAGGATTCATTATGGCATATCCCCTGATCTGTTCTCAGATTTCGCAGCTTTTTAGCGGAACTAATGGCCTAGGTTAGCCTTAGACTTTTACCAAATGGCAATGTGGCCGGGAGCACTTGCTCTGACCTCACCAGTAGAAACATCTACAAAATTGCCATATTGGAACCATTACATATCCCGGAAAATTCTAGGAAACCAAAGCCCAACGAATTGGGATGCCATACGATTTTGAAACTCGGTAACGAAGAAAGGGATAGGATTGGACATGTTCTCCATCATCCGGCACCCATAATCCTTGTTCTTCCACCTGATCTTTCACACCCTTTTATTCTGCCCATAGGTGCAAGACTTGATGATACTGGCCAAAAGCCCTTGAGCCCATGTTGGCAGTGATCCCAAGCGGTCAGTTCAGACCATGGTCCAGACCATGGGCCGGCAGTCCGGCCAGTTCAGCCGTGGTTTTAAAAAGCCTGGGCCAGTCCGGTCGAAATTCTGGGCGGCCGCCAAAGCCTGGCGGCGCCCAGGCAACCGCCGGGTCGAGTCTTGGCACAACCCTGGCCAAAGCCGTCAGATGCCCAGGCAAAGCCGCCAGATGCCCAGGTAAAGCCGCCAGATGCCCTGAAAATCAGAAGTTATCTGCGAAGGGCCAGCCTGCTTGATGCTTTTTGTTGCTGATATGGGTAATAATACCACGATACCAGTGCCGTGAATCTCGCTTAAACTGCTAATTAAATGGCACCAGCTGATCAATCACCACGATACTCATATCTCTTCAACTATTGCACGTTTGATTGCCTTCCGCAAAACCATATATCCAATACTTCGTCCAGTTCGCCAACCTCCTCAGTCCAATATATTCCTGCATATATATTGGTTCTTCTCTAATATTACCCAACACTATTAATTTATCCGACCGTGATGGTTTAGAGATGGGTAATTTGGATCATAACCTAGTACTTGGAAGTGACTTTTTAAACGAGATACTCGAGTAAGTCAAGGAACAAATGTTTCATCGCTTAGATTCACAAATTGCTTGGCGTAACCCTGGTCAAAGCCGCCAGATGCCCAGGCCGGGCCAGGCTTTGGTTTTGAAAAGCCGGTTTCCCGCAGTCCGGCCAGGCCGTCGGTAAAAAAGCCTGGGCCAGTCCGGCCGCAGCCAAAGCCGGACGGACTGGCCGCTTGGGATCACTGAATGTTGGTGCTATTTATACCATTTTTTAGTAAACAAGAGCGCAAAAATGGCTACCCTGACCGTCATATTTAGACACCGTTCTTGAGACCGTTATCGCGAAACCTCCATATATTTTCCCTCTATACTGGCAGTGTTTCTAACCGTTTAGCCTGTCCTTTTTCTTTTTCTTTTTCGGTCCGGACGAACAGCGGTGCATGGGAGGATGTCCAGGGCAGGCAGGTCGACTCTGCACGTGTCCCGAGATGGGAATACATCAGATTCGTACTGGTGACTGCAGGTAACGGCCGGGCATTTTGGCGTCCGTCCAGACCACTACCTGGGACGGGCGGGCTGGCCCTATAAGTGTCTCGAGATGGGAATGAATCAGATTCCTAAAACATTCGGGCCCCGAAGACAATGTTCCCAACCGTCCGGGGCGCCCTACGGGGCCCTGGCGGGCTGTAGTCCCGGGCGTCTAGGGTAGGGTGGATGAGGATGGCAGGGCACGGCGTCCGCCTTTCGCAAAGATGGCCGTCCAAGGTGTTGACGCCCGGGCCCCACGGTTTTAAAACAAATGGCATCGACTGGCAATTATCTGCAGGGCCCGGCCGTTAACCGACAGGGCCCGGTTAATACCTGCAGGGCCCGGCCGTCATCTACAGGGCCCGTCCCCCGTCCCCCGTAAGAACCCGGTACATCCTGCCCCCTGAGAAACCTGCAAGGCCTGCCCGTCCGTCCTGGTCATCCATCGATGCACCGCCGTCCGTCCCGTCCGCACCTTAGGCCTGACGGACTAGACACTTAGGTTCACTGCCCGCAAATGAGGACTGGGCCTTGATGACAGTTGGAGGATCTCATTTGTACTAAGACCGCAGTGCACAGATGTAAACTCCTAGATCCGCGGTCTTGATAGAAGATGGACGCCACATCCTGCGGTTTTTACCCGCCCTGCCCGGGGCGCCATGGACGGTTGGGAACACTGCTCCAGAGTTTTACGACCATACTGTCGAAGGCTTCTATTGAAATGGATTGAGGGGAGTATTCTTCCTTTCGATTTGTGGGTAGAGAGTAGTCTATGTTGGAAATTATGGATGCTGCTCGGCATGCTCAAGGCTTTGTTCTCTCGTCCGCCAGCATATCCATCCGTCGGCACCACTACCCGCCCGCCCTCCCGCAATTGGTCCTTTTGTCGCCTGTCTGTCCGCCTGTCCGCATATTCGATGTACATTCCCGGTGCCGGCCATTTGTCCTTTCTCGCCTGATCGCTCCCCTCCTGTCACTTGTTTGTTGGCACATTTGCTTTGTTGGGGCAGATGTTCTCATTGTGCGCTTTGGAAAAGCGCTTCCAACGGAGAAGGATATGAACGCCAAGGGAATTCTAGACTGTCGGGAGTCTTTGTTCCTGTATTTCTTTTGTTAGCACGGGAGCGTGGAAGACAGTGGGAGCGCCGAAGGCAATTGGAGCACGCGAGGCAAATTGGAGAGTCTTTGGGGAGTCTATTGTTTGTTCTCTCTTTTGTTAGCATGGGAGCGCACAGAGGAAATGGGAGATGGGTGTGGGAGGTGTTGGAGATACTGGTATGCAAGTGATCGCAGGAAGGATAGGATAGGTGATCTTTGTCCTTTATTTATACTCCTGTCTTTTCCGGTCAGTTAGTTGTGGATCAGCAGAGTTGTGGAGCGAGAGAATCGTTGAATAGAGCTAGTTGCGGAGCGATCTTAGTGAACTCCCCCATTTTTTGGTTGAGCAGAGTGTTCACAGAGCATTTAGTCGTCGCCGTTTCTTTTCATTGTCGTTGTTTGGTATAGTTCTGGCTCTGGTTAGCCCGCTGATTTCTAAAAGTCTGTGTATAAACAGAGAACTGACTGTCCCAACAGTCTCCGTATTTCCATCACCACAACAGAAATAGGGAGGGAGATAGCGAGAATTGTTAGGAAATGATGATTTTTCAACAAGGTTTACGGCAGCGATTTGGACACTGTTGACTCCAATTTGAATAGCTGGGCAAAGATGTAAAGATCGAATTTGAATATCCTAACCGGAGAAATATTATCACGAAGAAAATAGGGAATAACAAGTGGAAAGAGTGACTTGACCCAAATACAGGTAACGGAGGAAAGAGAGATAGCTTGGATGATGAACGAAAACAACTAACAAAGGGAAAACAAGCTGCCTTCTCTGGATCATGCCGATCCACTTCCACATACTTCCAGCGTATGCCGTGTTCTCCGTCACGTTCAACTTCACTACCGCCCACCGTTCTTGTTCAGCCGAGGATAAGACGGTTCGACCGAGGGTATGTTCTGAGTATAACCGAGGATATTCGGTATTTCCATATGATAGGGGTAAGGCCTTCACATAGAGTCGTCGCAGGTGTTGTTCCAGGTGTTGTTTGATGTGTAGGACTAACCAGTAGTCAAACGTAGAGACGTCGGAGTAGTTCATAGGCCAAGAGGGTTAGGGTTGTGAAGTCGTTGCCATAAGGGAAATATGCGGTGAGCAGCCAAGAAACACTTACGTCCAACATTGATGACATAGGTGACTCAGTGCATAGGATAAGAGATCTTTAGCTCATGAAATATGGAAGGGTGGAACGATGGACTAAATAAGACAACAGAAGAAAGATGAACGCAGAAAATTGACGAACTGTACCGCGAGAGCTGCAACGAAACTACATCCAGAAAGACAAATAAATAAAGCAAATAATATGAAATTGGCTATCGGAACAATACACTACAGCTTGAGAGCGATCCAGGGTCGTGGGAAAAAAAAGAGCAAATAAAGTGATCGATAGAGCTGCCCCCGTGGTTGGCTCCGCTTGCTAATAGCCAGAATCAGTGTAAACGAAATAAAATGAAAGAAGAAACCCTTACAATTACGGAGGGAAGAAACAGATTCAACAAAGAACCTTAGGAAATGGCACACGGTTTCAATAAAATCCCCTCTTGTCCGTCCAGAGGTTGCGGTCCTCCGGCCAGCGCTAGGTTGGAGTTGAGATCCCTCCACTCCCTCAGTAAATTCACAATTCCTGGGTGCTTGTGGTAGGAAGCGAAAGTGAATGTTGTGCTACCGTCAGCATTGGGCATGTCTGGGTCGATATCTTCCCGTCCCAATAGCAGCTTGACGATCCCCTCATACCCGCAGAAGGCAGCGAAGGTAAGCGCTGTCCAGCGCTTGTTGATCAGGATATTAGGTTTGACGTCTACCCGCTCCAAGAGCAACTTTACCATTCCATCTTGCTCGCTCAGAATGGCCTTAGCGAGAAGTGTTCGCCCGCCTGTCAGCTGTGCGTTGGGGTTGATATCCTTCCGTTCCAATAGTAGCTTTACCAGTCTCTCATACCGCAATCGGATAGCGATAGCGAGCGGTGTTCTACCATCTGTACTTGGTATGTTAGGGTCGATCTCTTCCAGTCCCAATAGCAGCTTGACGATTTCCTCATTCCCACAGAGGATTGCGAGGGTGAGAGGTGTGTAGCCATTATTGCTCGGGATGTTGGGATTGACATCATGCCGCTGTAAAAGTAATTTTGATATCCCCTCTCGTTCGCCCTCAATGGCCATTGCGAGAGGTGTTTTCCCATAGGTCGTAGGTAGGTTAGCGTTGGTATCCTTCCGTTCCAATAGTAGCTTTACCAGTCTCTCATACCCCCATCCGATAGCGACAGCGAGCGGTGTTCTACCATCTGCACTTGGCATGTTAGGGTCGATCTCTTCCAGTCCCAATAGCAGCTTGACAATTTCCTCATTCCCACAGAGGATTGCGAGGGTGAGCGGTGTGTCGCCATCATCGCTAGGGATATTGGGATTGGCATCATGCCGCTCCAAAAGTAACTTTACCGCTTCCCCTTGTTTTCTCAGAATGGCCGTAACGAGAAGTGTTTTCCCGCCTGTCAACTGTACGTTGGAGTTGATATCCTTCCGCTCCAATAGTAGCTTTACCAGTTTCCAATACCCCCGTCCGGTAGCGATAGCGAGTGGTGTTCTACCGTGTGCACTTTCCATGTTCGGGTCAATATCTTCCCGTCCCAATAGTAGCTTGACGATCCCCTTGTACCTACGGGAGATGGCGAGTGTGAGTGGTGTATGGCCATCGTTGATCAGGATGTTAGGGTTGACATCTTCCTGCTGTAAAAGCGATTTTACTATCCCCTCTCGTCTGTCCTCAATGGCCATGGCGAGAAGTGTTTCCCCACCGGCCATCGGCAGGTGAGGGTTGATATCCTTCCGCTTCAGCAGTAAATCCACAACTCCGTCGCGCCCCCGGTTGAAAGCCAAAGTGAGCGGTGTTCTACCGTGTGCACCGGGCATGTCCGGATTGATATCTTCCCGTCCTAATAGTAGCTTAATAATCCCCTCATACCCGTGGAGGACGGCGAGGGTGAGTGGCGTGTGCCCACTGCCGCTTGGGAGGTTTGGGTTGACATCTGGCCGCCCCAAGAGTAATTTTACTATTCCATCTTGTTGGCCCCGAATGGCCGCGGCAAGAAGTGTGTCCCCGACGATTATCTGTGGGTTAGGATTCAAATCCCCCCTCCCCAGCAATAACTTTACAACCCCTTCATGGCCACAGCTGATAGCGGCTGTGAGAGGTGTTCGGCCATCGATACTAGCCGTGTTGGGGTTGACACCTACCTGCTCAAGCAGTAGTTTCACCACTCCCTCCTGTCCATATTCGGCAGCCACAAACAACGGTCTCCGGCCAAATACACCAGGTGTATCAGGGTCGACGCCCGTCCAATCTAGGAGCAATCTCACGGTTTCCATATGCCCTGCCGAGCTGGCATGCCAGAGTGGTGTTCGGCCGAAATGGTCTCGTCCATCAGGGTTGACATCTTTCCTTTCTAAGAGTATCTTGACGGCCTCGCTATACCCACCGTAAGCGGCATCGCAGAGTGGTGTTTGGCCGTCCATGTCCCGGTTGTTAGGGTTGACATCTTTCCTTCGCAGAAGTAATCTCATGATTTCGGTATGTCCTCGATAGCTGGCCGCGCAGAGTGGTGTTCGGCCCCTTCTGTCTTTGATGTCGGGTCTAACATCCTTTCGTTCCAGTAACAATTTAACAATTTCCTCATCCCCCCTGTCCGCAGCCCAGAATAGCGGCGTTCGCTGGGACACCGTGTTGGCCACGCCCCCTCCCCCTCCCAACCCAGAATCTAGATCTGGTTCCCCCCGCCATCTTTTAGTTGCAAGGTAGAACGAAAGATACATGCCACCCAAACAAGTTAAACTAGTTGCGATGGGTCAGAGATTTCAATGTGTTGGTCAGGTACGATGGGCTGATGGAAGTGGTTTGTGTGCAGGGCTCTTGCGGTCTTGATTGGATCAACTTCGATCATCGGAGTACTCTATACCTGTAGGTTCATATACTAGGGAGGTTCGAAGTTCTCGGGGGATGGAAGGTACAGGTGTTTCGATAGAGGCGTATCACTTGGAAAATACGGTACATTGTAAACCTTTTGGCAACCAGGTACACAGCATACGAGGTTCAAAGGTACAGTGCTTAGTCTGTAATGCTAGACACAAAAAGGTAAAAAGGAAAATATTTTTCATACTACTCGTACAGTACTCGTAATGCTAGTAGTGCCGACCTTCCTATTCCTTTCCGGCCAAGATGATGGTACCTAGAATTCATGGAAACGTCAGCCGATACATTAGTGGCAGTTTATATCATACTCGACTACAGGTGCCATTCAAAGCGGTACGCCTGTATTTGTGCAGTATGTTGTGTACTCGGTTTGAGGTGCACTGAGAACATCGAACCTCCCTACTATAGTATCCCGGTCCCTGGCCACCCACGCCACCTATACAAACCCATTAGGAACTAGTGCCGGTTTGCGCTTAGGGAGTGATGATAAGCGAGGCTATTACAGCTTTTGCTGGCAAAGGTCTCTGGAGTCTAACTATCATACCTGTACTCGAGAACAGTATGCTAGTACTAAGGGCTAATCTTTCCTTTTTTTTTTCACGACGAAAAAAAGGTCGGGCGGACCCTCAATTGCTCCTTGAAAGTACGAGTACTAAAAGAACGGTATCGGGTCGGATAGAGAATACATAATGGTAGTTGTGGTAGTTGATCGTTGAAGATTTGAAAAGAGAAGTAAACCAACAGAGAAAGAAAAAAGTAAAATCAAACGATGGTCCACGATACTTTGGAATAGCACGGTCCTTTGGCTAATTCCCACGTCCGCAATCACAAAGTTGTTCGAATTCACTTTCGGTTGTCCGCTCGCATATGTACACTTGCTCGTTTCGACGTAGTTACTTTTCATTGTTGTCGTCGATTCGTCTTCTCGTACCTCCAGAAAGGAGGAAAGAAAGGTGTGAAACATCCCTTAAGTACAGAAAGAAAAAACCTTCCCTCTCAACTCCCAAACAAGCCCTTCCATCACGAACATAACCCTAAAGATCCCTACCATGATACAAACAGAGTTATCTAAATTAGACAAGATACAGTATGAATCTGAATTCCCCTTTGACAGTACTCGAGTATTTGCTGTTGTGATATGACTTTCGATTATGCATCGGTTGCGTGTTTGATTATGTTACGACAGAATTTTTGTCATAGTTACCGGTATGAGTTCATAAGTGGGTGAATCCATTACGTGGTAGACTAAGACAGAGTTCCGAATGAACTCTATTGTATTACTAACTTACTTTAATTATCCCTCACGTTTCTACTTTCCCCCACCGTTGCATTATGCAATAATGTTGTTGACTTTTTCCTTTTTCCTTTTTTTTTTTTTTTTCACAGCTATCATAATATTATCATACCATATGCTACGCGCAGTACAGCCACATTCGAAAAGTTCTCGTACACTTCCAAGTACTACCTGTCTTTGGAAACACTCTGCTAACCCACTTTCTTATTATTCTCATTATTTGGCAAAATAAATTCTTAAAAGTTTGCAGTGTCCCTAGAGGTATATCTGGGGACGGTCGGTCAGAAATGCTTTTCTCTTTCTCTTGTTGTTAGTAGGCATAGTTCCTGAGGTTCGAGGGAGGGTACGAGAACTTTGCAAATGTACCTGTATTGTTTTAGTCTACCTCACTGTACCAAACATTGGGCCACATGGACCATCAGGAATAGGTACAATGAAGCAAGCAATACAATCCTAATCAAGAATTACAACACTTGTGTCCCTACTAGACCCGGTCGAGCGATAGAGCTGGTAGTAAGGATGGGCAAATATACTGAAGATTTTATTCCTAGCTTGAGCTTGTCCTTCCTATGACCAGGGTTCCGAATGGTCCGACCGGTCAAGTCTTGGAGGCAGGACCGGACTGGCCAGTCCTGAGCGATGCCGTGACTGGACTGGCCCAGACCGGTCTTTAGAAAATATTGCGTAGTCATGTAATATCACTCACTTAGTGCTCCGAAACAAAATTGATACTCGTGAATCTATTTTCGCTGCCCCGAATTCAAGTGAGGCACTATTTCCATTCCGACTCTCCTGAGATTCTACAGTATAACCCACGGAAACAATGAGTTGTTTAATCAAGAAAATATTTATTTGAACGTAGGGAACTGTGATAAAAATAGTAAAAAGCAAAATAGGATGCTAATTCGGTGAATGGGCCTGCATATCCCATTGCTCGGCGGGCCTCGTCAGACCAGTCCTAGCCTAGCCAGGTCCAATAATCGGCCTGAAGGTTTCAGCGGTTTAGGGGATACAGCCTGGCGATCTCGACAATAACTATCCCATCAGCTGTCGAGAAATTCAGTCAGTTTTAAAATGTGGAACCCTAACCGATTTTGGCAATCGTGATATCATAGGAAAAGCCTTGTTGTGAGAATGAGGTGTAGTGCTCAGAATACAGCAAAATCCGTACCGCTCAGTATGGGTATGATTGAGGCGACTGATTCCGCATATATTTACTCACGATTCCCCAAACTGGTTACGGTTGCACATTTTAAAATGGACTAAATGTCTCTACAGCTTATGGGATAGAGGGAAAGGGTAGATGCCGAGCCATTCATCAGATCATACCTAAACAGGAAATTCTTCCCGCTCAAATACTGTGCCAATGCTGTACGAGTACAGTACTCGTACCTTACCGGTATCAGACACGGGTTCAACAACGAAGCCACCAAACCGAGAAAACCCCTCACCAGTATTTTATCATAGAAAATTAACTCTGGGTTCCCCGTGATATGAGAATTGCCCGGTGTTAAAATTATTGGATTAGGCGGTAGGGATCGCCATTTACCACAAAACCATGATACCCTCCCACAATTAACCGCATGCAGGGCAAGTTACGGTCTCAAAGGGAGGGGGGTTAAAATGAATACAGCTAAACCCAAGCTTTTGTAGGAAGTTGCTCCGGGCTACCGGTATACGAGTACTATAACCGTGGCCGCAAAGTTCTCGTACCGTACAGTACGCTCCCGGGTACTACAGGCATGGGAAGAGCTTTTTCAACCCTCTTACTCCCATTAGTCGGCAGGACTGGCTGTGGTGGAGATTCACGGTTATTTACACCTATAGGCTTATCTGAGGGCAGTTACGATAGCTAGAAAGCATTTCGTCTTCTCTTGTTAATTGGCACTGTTGAGGTATGATACAAGGGAGCGTAAGAGAACTTTGCGAATGGGGCAGTAGTAGCCATTTTTTTTAAGTCACTAGAACTTCTTCGGTGTGCCGTAAGGCATTCCCATGACATAGGTTAAGTGCTGAATGTAAGTTATGGATTGTCAGCATACACCTTTTCCTTCTCGAGGAATACAATTAGTAAGCTACTCATAGAGGTTGAAAGATTTTATTTTCACGGTTGCAAGTACAGAATTGGTGCGATACTCGAAAATAGTATGTATAGGTTGGGCGTAGGAGAGGTCAGCTGAGCTCCGCTCTTATCTTATCATAAGATATCGTACAGCAGTAAAATGTGTGGTTCCAGAGAGCGGCTTGATATATGGAAATACTATAGTACTTTTATTTGAGCTTATAACACATTTTTCCTGAGATACTATTGTATTTATATCACTCTCTGCCGAACAGGCCCTGATTATTATTATTTTTTACAAATTTACGTGAGTAAAGCTGAAAGTCTAAACTTCCTTTTATAGGAAGTTTACTGGATTAGGGTGCGAACCGGTATGGGTCAGCGTTGGCTGGTCCGATATGATAATATGATATTCTATGGAACGTGCGTGACGCGCTGGTGACGGAAAGGTTCTTTGAATTTCTTACACAGCTGTCGTTGCAAAAGTAGAGGAATTCTGAATAGGTGTCCAAAAGCCGGGGAAAAAGGGATAAATTCAAATGCAAGAAACGAGAAGGGGAGAAAATGATCGAGTGTTCCCGCCATATCCACAATGAGACTATAGTATGACACATATATCTAAAAAAATATTTTTATGTTTATAATAAAGTATTCAGGGTTATGCACCATGGTATGAGAGCGATCGGACATGAGAATGGAGTAAACCTCGTGATGAATAGAGACGATATCATGCTCAGGTCGGGCTTCCGGATAACCGGAAACACTGGAAACGAGGTAAGGAGGAATGCCTAAAAACACCATAAATACGGAGGGGGGGAACATTTGCAAAAAAGCTCTTCGAAAATGACAGGAGCCTTGTGAGAAGAAAAGATGGGGATGAATAGTTTTTAATAATCGTGATGACATATAACCCGAGCCCCGTGCTGCTAAGGTATCAAACTGACAAGCCCCATAACCGCATTAGGAACTAACAGAACCTGCACTCCAATCCCTTGGACCAAAACCTCAGAAAATCCTCCCCCCGAATAGACTAATATCGTAGCAAATCCCCTAGGATGGATGAATGAAAAATTTGTTGTCCCAGCTGTTGGAACCTTCCGGCCCGATCCGGAATGAAAAAAAAAAAAAAAAAAGACCGAGACATCGGCGGGGCAGTATCGGAAACTCCAGAAGGTGGAACAACACCCGGAAGGGGGGTATAGCTTAAGGAGTGTGAATGGTCCTCAGTGTGATCCAAAGAGCCGACGCCCGCCGGACAGTGGTAACGAAAATAATTATGGCCCCCGGGGTTGGGCGGGGTTGGTGGCTGTGGCCTTGTTGCCTTGCGGTAGCTCCGCCGTTTCCTGATGTTTCCTTTCCAGCAACAAATTCACGATCCCCGTGTCTCCACCGTGGGTAGCGTAATCGAGCGGCGTTCTACCATCTGCACCTGGCATGTTCGGGTCGATATCTTCCCGTGCCAACAGTAACCTGACGATTCCCTCATGCCCTCCATAGACAGCAAGGGTGAGCGGTGTGTAGCCATCCTGGCATGGGAAGTTAGGGTTAACATCTACCCTTTCCAAGAGTAATTTCACTATTCCCTCCCTCCAGCAGCCAATCGCCGTAGAGAGAGGTGTTTGCCCGTCGGTTGTTGATATATTGGGGTTGATATCTTTCCGGTTTAACAGCAACTCCGTAATTGCCGCGTTGCCGTAGACGCCAGTGAGTAGGAGTGGTGTTACGCCGCCGTGGGTTGCCCTGTTGGGGTCAACATCTTCCCGTTCTAGCAGTAACTTTACCACTCCCAAGTGCCCATAGTCGACAGCTATCAATAGTGGCCTCTGGGTTTGCGTATCCGGCCTGTTGGGGTCCACCTCTTCCCTTTGCAGGAGCAGTCTCACGATTTCCCTATGTCCATTGCGGCTGGCAATCTAGAGCGGTGTTCGGCCCATTCCGTCTTGTCCGTCAGGGTTGACATCCTTTCGCTCCAATAACAACTTGACAGCTTCCTCATGGCCCCCCTCCGCTGCCCAAAATAGTGGCGTTTGGCGTGAATTGTCCGCCATGTCGGCTTTGACATGCCTTCTTCCGGCTAGATCCATCACTCACAGTGTTTTGCCACCGGAATCGTCTATCAGTGCGCAATTGAACTTGGGTTGCCTCTATCACTCCAATCACTGGGACTAGTTGATATGCGTCCGAGATTTAGACACCAGTCCGTCGGTAAGGGGTTGATGAAACGGTGCTGGTGTTGGGCGCTTGTCGTACCTTATTAACGAGCCCAGCCTCAGCCTTAGTATACAGTAGTGCGCACTCGACAAGTGATAGCAGGGGTATGCCTTGGCGCCAAGGTTTCCATGATACTTCACCGGTCTGAACCTATCAAGTGCCCGGACAGTTATTGCTACTTATGTTTTCCCGCGTGTGATGGTAAGTGTGGAATCCGATTAGCCGATATTCGCAATCCCGTTGACCTGCCAAACTAGAGCTGTTGTGGTCTGACATGAAGACATCTGTTGACAATCCCATTCCTTCATAGCAAGAGGTCCCACGCTAGCGCTGTCTGTGGGATAAGGGACACTAATTGAATTTTTTTCGATTCGTTTCATATTAATATAAAGCAAGTATTACTACACATACAAGAGCTATTCAACTAACTTAGGTCCTTCGAAGGAGTATGATACTGGCTGTTTTTGGCAAATTCGAGATTGGAAGAAGAAAAGCAAGTGATCCGCCCCAGCATAGCCCATGCCTCTCCAGACAGATGTCCCTCGTTTTTTTTCAGGAATACTACAGCAGTAACCACCCGACCCAGGGAGGAGAGAATCCAACCCAACCTACGAAACCCAACCCGACTCGACGAAGAAACCGGATTAATCCGACAAAGCCAACAGCCATTGAAAGGCTTGGCTCCCAGCTATGCTATTCATATTCGGTGTCTGTTCCCAGTGCTTGAGCGGTGAGTTTACATAACGTACAATACGATGCGATACAGTACCGAAAACTCATCAGACGCCATCATCCGGCCCAATGCAGCAGGCGCTTTAGATCCCAATAGAGGTATTACAGGCTTATACATGACGTGGAGAGGAAGAAGACAAAAACCAATTTAGTTTTTAGTTACAGTAAACCCTAGAATTGCACACAAATATCATGGGTAGAGCTCAGCGATTCCGCGAATGCATTATCCTTTATATGGTCCCACTAGACCCCTACTAGATTCTCATCACCGAGTCTTTTGTCCAACCATGGCCGGAACTCTGTGAACGGGCGATATAAAGTCTGCTCGTGGAAACCAATAAAATTTGATCTATCATACCAGGGTTGTCTTTGCCTGATAAATCTCGCTCCCCCCCTGTACAGGGTTGCGCGCTCAAGTCAGCCAGAAAGCAACTTGGAACAACCAGATTTTATAAGGGGATAGAGATTGTCATTTGGAATTTGCTGCGGGAATTAGAGCGTGCACAAGCGGTGAAATCATCACAAGCCCAGGAAACCATAGCCACCAACCCGCTTAAACCCGAAGACGCATAATCATATTCGTCACCTCCGAGCGGAGGGGACAACTGATTTATTTATATACGTATCCTTAGGGATTTGCTCTCGGCTCTTGTGAGAGGGGATTTCAGGGGGTGCGGAGGTGAGGGCGTTGATCTCTAACGTAGAACTGAGGTTTTGTTTAGGTTATGGGAGGACATGATGGTTGTAAATAATTCGTCCATACCCTTTGTAATTCTCTAAAATTCCTCTCATTCCCGGAGAGCCATTATATATTTAATTTCTCCCCGATATTCATGGTCTGTTTCTATTTTTTTCTCCCCTGTTAAGCCCCCGTGTCCCCGGGGGCCTGGATGCCCGACCCGAGTATGACAACACCTCTATTCATGATATACCCCCCTCCCTCCCCACTCCCGGGCCATCGTGTATCACTCTGGTTTCTTCGTTTTGCACTTTTTATATTTGTATATGTATTTACATCGTGGTTCTGGTGGGAATGCTCAATCTATTCACCCTTTTCTTTTTTCTTTCCCTCCTATCAATCACTTTTTCCCTGCCATTGGGCGCTTTCCCAGGTTTCTCCGCCACGCTCAGTGTCCCTGGCCATAATCGGCCGAAAACATTGGGGATCGATTCGTACCTGCGTTCTTGTTGGCCGACTATTTTATTTACCATCTACAGGAAGGGAAACGCAACAAGGATTCGGCGGACTGCGTATTTCATGCTGTTTCGATGCCATATCATAACCTCCCGATTCCCATCTAACATAATTGTAGATAAATAGAATTGAAACTGGCTGAACCAAAGACTATGTACTCTAATGAATAAGCGCTAAAGGAGGGGAATAGGTTCTCGATTTCTGAGAGGAATGGCGGAGAACCAGAGATAGTGTTACTATACTAGTATGATATCTTTCATCTCGGTGCCATGACCACCGCCAACTGTACCATAAGACCTCTTGAGATTCGACATCAGATTATCCACGGATATCACATCGTTAGCCCACGGTAGGTTTAACAGAATTGCTGGTATGATATCAGATAATGAGATTCAACGCCTCCAAAAGGCTCGGTTTATCTCGTGCCTTCATGCACTAGCCTCTACCGGCGGCTTTTGTCCCCGAATCCACAGATTAGAGGCTTTCCGGAGATGGAAAATCGGGAAAGAGATTTTACTGTATAGAGTGGGTCCTTGAAAAATTCATACTTGTATGGTGTGCATTCCAGCCTCCCGAAGCTCTGGCAGAAAGAGGGGCTGCAATACATTGGGAATTCAAAAAAAAAAAACTTTACTGACGATAACTGCACCTGCCGCTCCGCAGGAAGTTTTTCATGTTATCGTTATCTGAGGCCAGTTTTCGGACACCCCTACAATATATATACAACTATAGCTACGGCACACCCGAGCGCATGAAAGCATTCTCTTCTCAATTTGTACGAACTTAAACGCTCTTACAGCTGTCCCTGTAGCCGCGAGAGTTCGGTGCTTCCTCGAGTGACGGAATGCTCCTTATCTAGCGGTGTTGGTAGCAAAAGACAGCGTAGCGCATGGGTTACCCAGATGCGGCGATGCGTTATAAGTACTATTACTGTAGTTTGCGTGAGCCTCTCCTTTTTCACCTCTCTGGTGCGGGTTTTCTCTCCTATGTGACTGATATTTACCCCTGTAGTTGACTCCAGTGGCTGTGTGGGCTTCAATTCAGCGGGGCATGGAGAGTTGTAAAAGACAACCCGGTAACCAGTTTCATGGTGGTGGGGGGTGCGGCTTTCCGGGATTGTAAATATCTTAGTCTCCTAACCTCACCTCCTAGTCCATGCAAAGAGAAAGTGGTATGTAAAATCGATCCTCGTTGGGTCGCGTCCATAATGGAAACCAATCACCACGATATCTTGGTTAACGGCCCGCGTTTGTGAAGCCTTCCGCGGGTGTCGGAAATACCCACATGTACTAGTTTTATTTCCCTAATTCGTATCTAGGCGGCCCTTGTTCCGACGCCCCTCCGGGGAGGGAAAATCGGAATTGTACAGGAAAAATAAGCAAAGGATAGATTTTTAAAGAGGATTTACAACTAAAAGAACGAGAGTGAGAAGAAACGAGTTATAGTGGAAATTCCAAGTCACGCTTGCAAATCTCGCTTGCATGGAAATAACAGCTCACAAACACCAAACCCTAGGATTAAAACACGTAGAGGTTTGGATAGATATGTGCAGCCCTGCCACATGACTTTTTTCTTCGATCAAAGAAAAGGAAGGATTTTAGCTGAATCCCTGCGGTGTTTAGACTGTGGGGGGACGCTGGGCGGGGATGAGAAGAGGGAAGCGACGATGGCGATACACATGTTTGTGTGATTGTTGGGGCGGTTAACGAAATGACACATTGGTTAAATTAAACGTATCTACGAGTAAGGGTGGTATGGAGGGGATGCCTCAGTAGCCTGGGGCCGCGCTAGGGTGGTACTGTACTCGTACGAGTATCGTAGATGCTTAGGGCGGTAGAGGATTTATGATCTAGCGCTGCCACTGCTGAGAGCGCACACGGCTGGTGTTCGACCGCTGTTGTCTGGTTGGTCAAGGTTAGCGCCGCTCCCTGAGTGTACCCTTATTACTTCATGTTACTCACCCCCAGGAGGATAGGTGAGTGGCGTTCGGCCGTCGCTATGAGGTTGGTTGGGGTCGATGTCGTCGCGTCGGCATAGTATTTCTACCAATTCTTCGTGCCCATTCAGCAGCAAGCGAAAGTGGTCTTTGGCCGTTGTTATCTAGTCTGTCGGGGTCGACGTCTTCCCGTTCAAGTAGTATGTTTACCACTCTCTCAAACCCACTCGCAGCAGCAATCGCGAGCGGTGTCTGGCCGCGGTTATCTGGTCTGTCAGGGTTGACGTCGTCCCGTCCGAGTAGAGTGTTTACCATTCCCTCGAGCCCATTCCCAGCAGCAACCGCGAGTGGTGTTCGACCGTGGCTATCTGGTCTGTTGGGGTTCAGGTCGTCCCGTTGGAGTAGCATTCGAACAACTTCCTCATGTCCATACTCAGTAGCAAGAGCAATTGGTGTTCGGCCATCGTTATCTGGTTTGTCAGGGCTGACGTCGTCCCGTTCAAGTAGTATTTTTACCACTTTCTCGTGTCCATTCGAGGCTGCCCAACTCAGCGGTGTTGCTCCGAGGAAATCTGGTTTGTTAGGGTTGACATCACCCCGCGCTAGTAGCATTTGCACCATTCCACCATACCCATACAAGGCAGCAAGCACGAGTGGTGTTCGTTCGTTGGCATCTGGTATGTCGGGATTGACGTCGCCTCGTTCGAGTAGTATTTTCACCACTTCTTCCTTCCCATTCAAAACAGCCCAACCGAGCGGCGTTCGTCTATGGACCTCCATTTTCGTCAACTCCCTCACGATGTTGAATCGATAATGCACAAGAAGTCACCTTGTGGGGGGGAAATGCAAGAGGGAAAAGAGAGTGTTTGTTGTTCTGTTCTGAGCGGAGATGACCGACTCTATAGAAAAAGTCACGCCAAGCCGCGGTGCACGCGCCAATACAGGGGGCAGTACCCGCTCGCACACAACTGAAACTCAGTCCCCTCAGGGCCTCAAGCGTCGTCGGAATCCCATCAGCGTACAGTATCATAATTATTATTATACCCCATCTGATAATTTACGGCAATGAGTCTACTCCTTCACCATGTGCCCGCCCAAAGCATCCCACTCTAGAGTTGTATTGTTGGTGGGTCCTTTTTGGCGGGTATCACAATTTTCCATCTCTACCAAACTATCATCATAACTCCAGCCTCCACAATCCTAACGAAGGATTCGCAGTGTAGACAATTGTAATTGAAGCGCTCATCGAAATCAACAAAGCACCGCCACGGCTTCCATACCTTCAAGAGGATTTTAGTGGATACCAAGTTAGTTTATGGTCGATAAATGGATTCAGAGCAGGATATTTTGCGCAATTTGAAAGACTTTTTTGTGAGGGTCCCCAAATATAGGGATGAATCATAGCCAGTTAGCCGTCTAAGTAAATGAATATAATTATGAAAAAATTACGGTCTGGTCAAAATATTGAGCTCCAAAGCTTCGAAATCTTAGTCCCTTTCAAGCCTTCCAATTGGTCCGGGATTCGCTCGGATAACCCCGGTCCTTGGGTCAGATCCACTCGGTCGGGTTGGGTTTACAATTGCTCAACCTGGCGACCAATTTTTGTCGGAGCTATTTTCCCCTTCACGGTAGCCCAAGCCCACGGAACCGGAAAGCGATACTTACGAGGGTGGGCATAGTCTACAGATAGTACGAGTACGGTAGGCGCCGGGAAATTGTCTAAATTATGCGATTTTATACAAGATGCTAACCCTTCTAATTTCTCAATACCCGTCAACATAGTGTACTCGTACGAGTACAAACAATACTAGTTAGTCTTTCTTTATGTCAACCGGGGCCTCTGTTTGTATTACCTCCTATCATAGTAAAAGGCTTGACTGACAAAATGGGTTATCTGTGTTAGGGAATAGCATGGAGCCAGTATGATTTTAGTTTCAAATTGTGGTCGATTTGTTTGGCCAGCAAAGGTCTAGGGAGGCGTTGCTAATTTATATTATTTTATTATTATTTGGCCCTGTGTTTGCTATCTATTGGCTGTAAATTGGGTGATTCTTAGACGCTATCTGGCATTGGAGCTCTGAGACACGACAATACTTTCATTAGTTCATTTCGAGCACAGTAATTTACTGGTCTGGTGGGTTCGTTGGGGCAACCCGGTTTGGGCTCGGGTTGAACCTTCGTTGGGCTTGGGTCTGTCGGGTCGACTCATTTTCAACCCGGGCTTGAGCGGCATATGGAACTGGGATGCTAACCTGACTCGTAGGTTTCAACTGATTTTTTTTGTCCGGAAAATTCAATACCGGAACTTGAGTGCTTGGTATCTCTTTCATCCATTTGGCTACTATAGCCATAGCTTCCATGAATGATTCACTTATCACTTGAAAAAGGAATAAATTATCAAACAACCTTGAAGAATAGTGGTGAATTCGGGCTAACCTATGATAGCGCGGCCTAGAGCCTGTAAACTTATCGAATGAACGAGTGGCCTCCAATCAATAGCCCACCACCGAGCTTTACACGTACGGTAATCTATTACCCTGTTAGCAAGGCGCTCAAGTATTCGCGAAAAGAGCAAACAGGACAAGTTACCCCCTGGTCGGCAGACTAGGAGCATCTGCCACGAGTTAGCTTGAGTCGAGCAAAAACCATGCGTACTGGCTTGGATTGCGAGGGAATCAACTAGAGCTGCGCGGGATTGACCAAGAAGCTCGAGCATGAGCTTCCCTGCCATTCTTGGAGCGGGGTGGCTTGGGTTTATATTTTTTCGTGAACATGGATATCACTTGCTTAGCAGGGTTAAAGGTGGAAGCTATGGTAGATCGCTGGGGCGGGGAATGGCTTTTGAAGCAGAAAATACAAAAAACGGAAAAGGAAAATTGTTCCTCAGCCTGCTGACAAGGTCTAACAAACCCTCTTCCTGGATATAAATGGGAAAATCAATTGTGGGCTGTACTTCCATTGAAGATTGATCAACCTCCTCAACTTGCAATTCCTCACCAGTTTATATTGCCTAACTTAATATCCAAGTCCTCAACTTCTCGTGGTCCCAGCTAACCTCTCGATGCTAAGGTTGGGCCTGCTGTAGGTCCCGTCTCCCTTCACCTCAACCCTTACCACGTTTCAAAAGAGAGATTGGGGAGAGCAAAAAACAAAAAAACTTCACAAATGCTCAACCTTTGCCCGGGTCGGGCTTAATTCATGTAATAAGTCGGCTCGAGCCAATCATTAGAACTTCTTGTTAACGGTGGATATAGGTGGAAGGAAGACCGATCTTGAAGCGATAGACGGTATGATAGACAAGAGGATTTCCTTCGAACTTGGGTACGGAAAGATATAGCGGATATGGTAAATAACTTTGTTCTCTTCCCTTATCCCCTCTTCATCTCTCTCTAAACTAACGGTAAAGACATGTGTATAAATAAAACATAAAAAAAGTATTGTAACCCTTTCTATCGCTATTGTCTGGTTGTGGGGGAGTTAGCGTCGCCACGGCGTAGTACGATCTTCGCAACACGCTCATTCCCATCCCAAGGAACCCAATTAAGTGGTGTTCGGCCGTCCGGTTGGTCGTAGTTGACGTAGCCCCATTGGAACAGCATTCACTTTGTCGCGCACTCTCCCGTGCAGCATCTATTTCCTCACCGGCAATACATCTCGCAAGGTAAGTAGAGTCATTGCACATCTCAACCACAAAACGAGTAAGGTGCAGCCCAGACATTGTGGATATAGGCGGGGGTCAGCGGTTTTTAAATTTCCATCCGATCCTAAAATACTCAAAATCCGGGACAGTGAGGTTTGTTTTTATGCATCTTGGAAAGAATTGTCCCCGACGGCGATGAATCGGGTTCTTTCGATTTTGAGGCGGGGTGGGAGGGGGGGGAAGGCGCAACTCTGTTCCAGCTCTGTCCAGAGTACTTCATCCTGCCCGATATCAAAATATTATGATCTAGGGACTGCCGACCGACGTATAAACTGACATCGAAAACAGTGACAATAGTCTAGATTGCATGGATGAATAGACTTTAAAGTGCGCAAGTTGGGTACAGTAGGTTCTTTTATTCCTCGCTGGAAAAGGATGGGTGATGGGTTTCCATTATATTGCTGCCATAATCAATTAGGTTGTCTGCAGATATCTCAGCATCACCTCACATCAGGTTTAGTTTAACAAGCCTATCAGTGACGAAAATCCGGTAGTCAGGAAGACGGTAGCGATACAAGTGCTCCAGTACCATACTGTACCCGTACTACGCCCTGACGAGCTAGTCTTCACTTGGAACTACGAGACTTGAAACAACCAGCACTTAAGGAGAACAAACATCATAAAGTAGAAAGCCACCAGCACTGGTTTTCTCTATTGTTGCCGGTACGAGTAAGTGATTGCAGGTTACTTGCTGGTCACATACCATGTGTCGACCAATCAGGAGCACGAGGGCTCATTGCCTATGGTTGGTCGCGGCACTCGCTCCCGACAATCGTGCTGCGTTCTGTCCCCCGAAACCTTGGCGCCAAGGCACCACGATTCTCAACAAACTCCCAACTACTATCAGTCTAAGTTACACCGATGGCAAGAAGGCGGCTGGTCGACACCGTAAACGCCCAGCACTAGAACATCTTTAATCAACCTATCGCACTTTGCCATCCTAACGAAGTCTCGGGTGCTCCCCAACTAGTGCGAGTTATTTGTGTTCCAGGGGGGCAAGCCAGGATCCACCTCAAGGCTGGTGGACAATTGGGGAAGCAAAACTCTGCGAGTGATGGATCCGGCTTTAGAGAGAAGGCGTGTCAAGGCCGACATGGCGGACTATTTTGACCGAACCCCACTCCATTGGGCTGCGGCTGCGGGATCTGAGGAAGTTGTCAAGCTGTTATTGGAACGAAAGGATGTCGACCCCGACAGGCCCGATCTCCATGGCGGGAGGCCGCTATTGGTTGCTGCTGAGGAGGGGCATGGAGGTGTGGCGAAACTATTGTTAGAGCGGGGAGATGTCAACCCCAATCTGGCAACAAACGACGGCCGAACACCACTCGCAATGGCCGCCTACTACGGCTGTGCGGCAGTTGTAAGGTTACTACGAGAACGGAGAGATCTCGATCCCAGCCTACCAAGTATCAATGGGATGACCCCTCTTTCTATCGCCATTCGCTACAGGCAAGAGCGAATCGTGAAATTACTCCTAGAATGGGAAGATGTCAACCCTAACCTCATGTGCGGGGCTGGCCTCACACCACTCGCCTTGGCTATCCTCTACGGTAACGAGGGAGCCGTCAAGCTGCTATTGGGACGGAAAGATATCGATCCGGGCGTGCCAAGTGCTTTTCTTGGAACACCATTCACTCTAGCTACCCAGTATGGAAGAAAGGGCATTGTGAATTTGCTGCGGGAATTCGAGCGTGCACAAGCCCAGGAAACCACAACCACCAACCCGCTTAAGTCCGCGGACGCATAATCATATTTGTCACCTCCGAGCGATGGGTCTTGCAACATCCGGGGAATATACAAATTTCAATGGCCCCCTCCCTTTCGCCTCTCCCTTGCTCGACACCCTGATGTTCAGGATACTATTTTGCCGATATCGCAGTGGCCATTTTTTGTTTCGGATCGGTTCGGAAGGTTCAAGCGGCGGGGACGCTTGATTTATATACGTATCCTTAACACTTGCTCTTGGTCTCTCTGAGAGGGGATTCAGGGGGTGCGGAGGTGAGGATGTTGGTTTCTAGTGCAGCGGTGGGGTCTTGTCTGGGTTATGGGAGGGCATGATAGTTATAAATAATTCGTTCATACCCTTTATAATCTAAAATTCCTGTCATTCCCGGAGAGCTATTTTGTATTCCATTTTCTCCCCGATATTCATGGTGTTTTTCTCTTTCTTTCCCCTTGTTTACCCCCTGCCCTTCCGACCCGAGTATGACAACGCTATTCATTATATAGCCACTCCCTCCCGGGCTATGGTGTATCATTCTGATTACTTTATTTTGCATATTTTATACATATATATGTTTTTTACATCGTGGTTCTGGTGGGAATGCACAGTCTATCCCCCCATTACTCTTTCTTTCCTCCGAATCAATCACTTTTTCCCCCGCCTTTGGTCGCTTTTCCAGGTTTCCCCCCTGCACTCCGTGTCCCGGGCCATAATCGCCCGAAAATAGTGGGGGATCAATTTCGTATCCGTGTTCTATCTCGTTTGTCGAAATGTCTTTACCATCTACAGAATAGAAAACGCGGCAACAGGTCGGCGACCTGAGTATTACTTGATGTTTCGGCGCAATATCATAACCTCCTGATTCCGATCCAACACAATTGTGGAAAAATGGAACTGAAACTGGTTGAACTATGGATTTCTCTAGCGAATAAGGGATAAAGAAAGGGAGTAAAGGGTTCTTGGTTTCTGATAAGAATTGTGGGGAACCACGGGTATTGTGATTGGTATGATATCTTTCATCTCGGTGCCATAACGCCGCCAAGGATATCATAAAACCTCTTGAGGTTAAACATCCGAATCTGAAGGTACTCTATGTATCATAAATTAATATATTTTGCCGGTAATTTACGGTAATTTACGAAACTGTAATTCACAATCGCCTAACGCTAAGCTAGCTGCAGAAATCCACTATAGGGTTAGTGGGGTGACTGTTCTGTGGAATTTTTTTGAGGACACCGTTGCAGAAAGGTATGTTATAATATCATGAACCGCTCACCCTCCACTCTCCCCCTATCATACTAGTGAAGCAACGAACTAGAGAGAGTGCACCAGCGCGGCGGAAAACAGCAACCAAACGATCGGGCTACTTTCACAGCGACGACTATCACTTTTGTGAACGGGGCCGGGATTTTAATTGACTCCTTTTCATGAGCTACATCCTTGTTACACCTGCGGAAGCCTGTTTAACTTAAGAGGTCCAATCACGAACCTGGTAACCGTTTATTTTCTATGCGAAGGCGTCTCCTGCTTACACTTTTCGCAAGCGAGTGAAGCTGACACATTGATCGGGCCCGCTTTCGCCCTTGAGGTTTTTTTTGGCTGTTGGTGATGGATCCAGTTTTAGCAAGAAGGCATGTCAAGGCCGACATGGCGGACCACGACGGCGGAACACCGCTCTGTTGGGCTGCATGCTACGGAAAGGAGGAAATTGTCAAGATGTTGCTAAAACGAAAAGATGTCAACCCTAACAGCCGGACCATGTTGGGTTCGACACCACTCTTGGGGGCCGTGCGCTCAGGAAATAAGGAAATTGTGAAGATTCTCCTGGAAAGGGAAGATGTCAAGGCCGACATGGCGGACCGTAGATTTGAAACACCACTCTATTGTGCTGCATGCTGCGGAGAAGTGGAAATTGTCAAGATGTTGCTAAAACGAAAAGATGTCAACCCTAACAGCAAAAGCAAGTTGGGTCTAACTCCACTCTTGGAAGCCATCCACCGAGGAAATAAGGAAATTGTGAAGTTACTCCTGGAAATGGAAGATGTCAAGGCCGATATGGCAGACCAAAGCTTTTCAACACCGCTCAATTACGCTGCATACTACCGAGAAGTGGAAATTGTCAAGATGTTGCTAAAACGAAAAGATGTCAACCCTAACAGTCAAAGCATGTTGGGTCTAACACCACTCTTGGAAGCCATCCACCGAGGAAATAAGGAAATTGTGAAGTTTCTCTTGGAAAGGGAAGATGTCAAGGCCGACATGGTAGACCATAGATTTGAAACACCACTCTATTGTGCTGTATGCTGCGGAGAAGTGGAAATTGTCAAGATGTTGCTAAAACGAAAAGATGTCAACCCTAACAGCCAAAGCATGTCGGGTCTAACTCCACTCTTGGAAGCCATCCACCGAGGAAATAAGGAAATTGTGAGGTTGCTCCTGAAAAGGAACGATGTCAACCCCAATATCAAAGATAGCTGGGGCCGAACACCACTCTGGATAGCTTGCGGGGTGGGATTTGAGGAAGGTGCCAGGTTACTCATGCAAAGGAAAGATGTCGATCCCAACAAGCCAGATCTAGAAGGCAAGAGGCCACTCTTGGTGGCTGCCGAGAGGGGGCATGATAGAGTGGCGGAGCTACTGCTGGAACGGGAGGATGTCAACCCTAACTTGGCGAGCAACCACAGCCAAACTCCACTCACCGTCGCCATCAGCTCCTGCGACCGCCGAATGCTAAGCTGCAAGCCATATGGATACCTGGCATCGAAAACCCGAGACATGTGTGGTGAACCACTCTGGAATAAAAGGCCTCTTACCCCCTGCCCTCTGAAAGTCGATGGGCAAGCCACCCTCACCTCAGGCCTTCGATGTGGACATGAGAAAATAGCGAAAGTACTCCTGGAGAGGGCAGATGTTAACCCTAATATCCGAGACGGTAATGGCCTGACTCCGCTCACTTTCGCTGCAGTAGACGGGAACGAGAGACTTGCCAAGCTCCTATTGAGTCGGGACGATATCGACCCCAACGTGCCAACTGCTGATGGTAGGACACCATTCGTTTTGGCTGCTCAACACCACCATGAAGGTATTGTGAATTTACTGCTGGGTTGGGAGCGTGCAAAAGAGGGGAGTGCAAAACAATCACAAGCCCACAGCGCCTCAACCACACAACCTGCTTAAGCCTGCGGACCCATGATTGTAGTCGCGGTCTTGGAGCGGCGATGTTGTGACCCTTTACCGCCACCCCGAGGAACATACACAATTCTAAAGCTGCCTGATGTTCTGAATTTTTTTCAACCTCTGGGCTTCACTGTACTATCTTGTGGATATTTTGGTAATTGCTTTTGTTACGGATCGGGCCGGAAAGTTAGTATGGCGTGAATGCAAGGTTAATATAATTATCTTTGGGGTTTTGATATCAGTCTCTTGAAGGGAGGATCTTTGAGTCTTTTATCCAAGCGCCCAGGGAGGAAGGAGACTGTAGGATCCCAAATCATTCATTCATGCCTCCTGTAATCCTATAACGTTGCTATCAGCCCTGAAGGTTCTATCCATTTACCTCCACCCTCGGCAGTTGTGGTGGGTATGTTTTCTTTGTTCTTGTTTCGCTTCCAGTGATTTTGGCCATTCGGCGGCTAGACAATAGTTCGACACTGCCTCTGTTGGTTAACTAATTTGCTCTCTGCTCGCCTCCAATGGCCCTCAAGCCAATGTGTGTTACACCGATTTCCCCATTGACCGTTTCTTTAAATATAGCCCTACTACAGTTCTGGTGGGAATGCATGATCCATTTCCCCTTTGTATAAACCCTTCAAGCATCCAAATTGACCACTTTTGTTCCTAGCGTGTGGACACCTTGCAGAAGTTTTTTTTTTTTTTTCGCAGGAGGGGCTGTGTGGGAAATTCATAGAAGAAAGAAGACACTTCGTGTTGGTTCAAGTGTGTTCCTCCAATCTGATTGTCGAGGACGATCAGATGACTGATAACATGCGAGAACAGCTTGTCGATATCTATATAATTGGTGGATTCCAGGGAATACTTGCCGAGTTATTAGCACGCGACCCCTTTCACCGGCTACGTCATGCTCTACATGGTGTTTGGGAGGTTGTGGTTCACCTAGCATTCCATCTTATCCCGTGGCCTCTTCGCCACCAATACCAGACGTCACTTTTGTAGAAGATAGATTGGTCAGTTAAGCCACTGGTCGACTTGGAAGAACTTCCGGAGTGGCGGTTGTAAATTCATACGGGGCGAGGGATCCGGGTACAGTACGTAGGAGATGGTTCATGTGCTTCAAACTTGCAATGGAATTTGCCTAACAACAAAAAGAAAACAATTATGGGAACGGGAGATTGAAATATATATATATAAAAGAAGTAGGAGGAACAGGACTATATCCGCAGAGGGGGTTGTTCTTCTTCAAAATGTGAGATTTTTCCTAATCCATGATTTAGGCCATGTTCGGGAGACACAATTTAGAAATAATATTATTGTAATAAAAGGTGAAAAATGAAATATATTTTAAAAGGAATACCATTTCTAGCCTGACTAGGGCGAGCGAAATAAACGCCATGGGATTTAATCTATTGAATCCAATCAATTCCTAACACTGAATGGATTGTATCATAGTTATGATACTTGTTGAATACTACAGTGGCTCACAGGATTCCTCCGTGACTGGTCAAACTCCAACGTGGATTGTCGAAATTTGCGTGAAGTTTTCACCCCCTTTCAAACCAAGCCCGTCCTTCTTGTTCTGGATCGAGCTGGAATTATTAGGGCGAAGCACTAATAAAGAAATAGGTTTTTCTGGAAAGGCTAGGTGTTCGGCCACTTGACAGATTTTTCTTTAAAATCCATCTTGCCATCTGTCCTAAATCTACCTATAATAGTTCCCATAACGCTAACTTGGCTAACCAACCCTTGTGTTTTCTGATAATATTATGAACGATTTTTAAGAAATTATAACACTTCCAATTTCTTTCTTATGATAGTGAGAAATGTATTTTGTTTTACCCTTTTTCCCCTAAGATTGTTAGGAAAAAATTGCGCTCTTCGATGTTCGCAAGCTTTTTTGCTATTTTCATGGCATGCCGAATAGAGCCTTAGATCTCAAACTCAATTTTGGCTAGAAAGATAACGCAAAATATAACGTTTTCCACAAACACTTTTTATTCACGAACTTAATCCCTACTACAACTCCAATCCCTCCCCCTCCCACAAATCATTCTTTTCCCCAAAATGTTTTTTTATACACATTCTTAGAGCTCATACCCGGTAGGTAGGCCTTGTTGTGTGGCCCTAAAGTTTTCTGTATTTTAGCCCCTATTTCAGGGTCTTGGGAAATAATATTGAACGCATCCAAGCAACGGCTTTTGCTCACCATGGTGCACATTTTTGAAACACATGAACTAGATGACACTTTGCAAATTTTTAGGCTCTGTGAGGCCCAAAAAGTAGCTGTCATGTTTGCAAACGCCATCAATTATGTGTTATGTTTGGTTAGCTGCGGTTAGGTTTCGACAAGGTTATTTGAGGTGGCTGTTCTGTGGATTATTCGTGAGGACACCGTTGCAGAAAGGTATGATATATTATGGACCGCTCATCCCCGCTCCTTTCCTATCATACGAGTAAAGAAGGAACGAACAA
This sequence comes from Tuber indicum, assembly GCA_006112555.1. Classification (NCBI taxonomy): domain Eukaryota; kingdom Fungi; phylum Ascomycota; class Pezizomycetes; order Pezizales; family Tuberaceae; genus Tuber; species Tuber indicum. The sequence continues at coordinate 427,260 of VBSK01000105.1, forward strand.
GAGGGAGAGTGAATCGACATCGCAGCATACAGCAACCAAAAGATCGAGCTACATTTACAACCACAACAAGCACTCTTGCGAATACTGCCAGGGGGGCAATCGATTCCTATTCCTTTGCTCTGTCCCTCATCTTCCGAACCTGTTTAACAGAAGAGGTGCAATCTCAAACCCGGAAACCCTTGGTTCTTTGCGCCAACGTGTCCACTGCGTACCTTTCCCACAAGGGAGTGAAGCTGCCATTTTGATTCTGCCCTCCTTCCTCACCGGGTTTCGCCCTTCCGGTGCTTTGATATATTATGGATCCAGTTTTAGCAAGAAGGCACGTCAATGCCGACATGCCGGATTGGGACGGAAGAACACCACTCTATTGGGCTGCTTCCAGGGGACACGAGGAAGTTGTGAAGCTGCTCCTGGAACGAAAAGATGTCAACCCTAACAGCCAAAATGGATTTTGCCAGACACCGCTAATAGAAGCCGTCTACGAGGGATATATTGGAATCGTCAGGTCACTCCTGGGAAGGGAAGATGTTGAGGCCGACGGAGTCGACTATTATGGTTATAGAACACCACTATATTGGGCTGCATACTGCGGACAAGAGGAAATTGTCAAGATGTTGCTAAAACGAAAGGATGTCAACCCCAACAGCCAAAGCATGATCGGCCGGACACCACTCTCGGAAGCCGTCTGCCGAGGGAAGAAGGAAATTGTAAAGTTACTCCTGGAAAGGGAAGATGTCAAGGCCGATATGGCGGATCATTACTTTACAACACCACTCTATTGGGCTGCATACTATGGAGAAGAGGAAATGGTCAAGATGTTGCTAAAACGAAAAGATGTCAACCCTAACAGCCAAAGCTTGATCGGCCGGACACCACTCTCGGAAGCCGTCTGCCGAGGGAAGAAGGAAATTGTAAAGTTACTCCTGGAAACGGGAGATGTCAAGGGCGATACGGCGCACCATGGCATTAGAACACCACTCTATGGTAGTGTTCCCAACGGGCCGGGAAGCTAGTAGATTGGCCTGTAGGCCGAATTCCATCAGCCACCGGGGGCCTGTCGGGCCCGGTGGGCGCCTATAGGCCGGGCCCTTGGCATTTAAGGGCTGTTGTCAAGGAAACTATCCCCTGGACGGTTGAGGCAGCCTTGCAAAAAGTCTCTCATGCATTAGCGCATAAGGCTAGTCTTTGTATGGCTAGTAGGCATGTGACTTAAAGAATTCAATATTTGCCACCAAAGAGAAGAGTAAAGCTATCGTACATTATGATTCACTATATTGTTAAGGATTAACTCATAGTCCTCCCAAACATTTCATGCCATTGTATAAAACATTGACTAAGACAATTGGGACCACAAAGAGCAATTGGTGGTAAACAGCCAGAACACTGATATCGAGTAAGTTTAGGCCTACAACGTCCTTCCCTTTGGCCGTTCCGGAAATGGTATCCGCATATCGCACACTCACGTCGCTTTCCATCTTCAATTCGGTCTGGTATATGACTTTGAATTGACAAGCTAGGAGTAGTGGTCGGGGTGGTTGTTTGGTCTGGAAAAGCTTTGGTGGAGCTGGGAGTGGGATTTGAGAAGCTATTACTATGTGTAGTAATAGCTTCTATTCGAGTCCAAGGTTGGCGTATATCACTATACCGCGTAAAAACAATTCGAGAAGACTTTGGAGTATAGTATCGAGTATGCCGGTAACCTAGTTTCATCCTAGTGGACTGATGGTTCCTGCTCCGAGTCTGTTGCTGATAGCCATTTGAATGGTGTAAATCACGTTCAAGATCAAAGTTATCGTACTCGGAAGTATAAAGTTGTTGGAAGAGAATCTGACGAAAAAGCTCCGCAGAATAAGGTTGAGCAAGAGGATGGGAAAGTATATCGGAGGTGGATAACTGATGAGAATCGAGGAGTTGATTGAGTTTCTTATTCCGTGCCATCGTAAATAAGATATGGGAATTGATAATAGACAGGTCAATAAAAAAATATAAAAATGCTAACCAATTTCGTCTTGCACGTTGATGGGTAGTGTAGGTTGCTCGGCGCTGATCAGCAAGGTCCACACCATTCATATGATGGTTGTAGTCATCGATAACCGTAGGAATATAGCAAGGCATTCGTTCTGTCTCACCAAATGCTCTTCGTACCATTGAAGCATTAGAGCTTGTTGCGCGAGGTTTTCGACGAACTGTGTGGGTGACCTCGTTCCATGGATGAATAGTAGATAGTATTCTTACTACGTTGTTGTCCATCCATCGAAAACACAAGACACCTGCACTCAATGATGTACTACTAACTACACAGCCATCTATTGTGTTCCACTCTAGGAAGTCATCATTTGACTTGAGGAAGGAAGGATATTTAGGTCCATTAGTCTTTGTAGTACCACAAGCTCCAATTCCTTTCTCTCGAAGTTTTTCAAACAATGGAATAGTTGCAAATCCATTATCCATATATAAAATATAGATAGCGTAGGGGTCAGACTCCGTAGGTCGAGGGCTTGAATGAGAATTGTAAAGGCAGCGTGACAACTGAATTACAGCAGAGCTCGTAGGTGATAGATCAGGATCACGAACAAGGTCCGCAAATGACTTGATTCGTGAGAAAAGCATCCAGTCGAGTGTGTATCTATCTCCCATATTTTAGTAAATATTGTATTATATATATAGACCTCTTATAACATTAATCTAGCTACTCAGATTGATGAAAACTCTTGCGGAAAGGGTTCAGATATGAATATGAAATCACAACGTCACTACTATTTATATCTGTATAAGAAATTTAAACTTACCCATCATGGCAAATAGCAATAACATTATATCCAACCGGAATTGGTTTGCTAGGAATCCGAACAGTATGTTTACTCCGCCCAGCAAAACGCACCATCATTTCATCGATAGCCACATGTGTACCTGGCTGGAAGTAAGTCTGACTTTGAACTCGCAGGTGGCTGTGAAGTGGTTCAAGCTTCTTCCACCATGGTGACTGCGTACTTGGTCTCTGGTGACTCAGTTCTTGGCTTTCAGGCCATTGGCTATGAGACAAAGTGCCGAGTTCTTGACCGTAGGACCTGGTAGCGGTTTCTGGCATTGCATGTAACGAGACTCCACTGAGTACTATTACAAGTAGCCAAACCTACACCAATACCGGAGTCAAGAGACTACCGCGGTAGGGCTGGTGGTAGACTTAGGTCTACCAGGTGGAGGTACCGGTGGTTAGGTACCTCAGTCGGGCATGCTAGGCCATACCAAAGGTACATAGGTCCTAGTAATGGTTGGGGGTTACCCTACTCTGTAGGGTAACCCAAGTAGTCAATTTGGGAGTTACCCTGAATTACTCGACGGAGAGTCCAGGTAAAGTTACCCTACTCTGTAGGGTAACTCGGGGTACAGTTACCCTACCTTCGGACTAGGGTTACCCTGCTATGGAGTCAAGTTACCCTACCTTGAAAGTAACTTGTTATGCAGGACTTCGGGGGAAGTGACTAGATTGTTTGTCACGCGAAACTACATAGGGTGTTCGAATCTCAGGTTGTGCGGATCACTCCGGCACAACCAGTTGAGCTCCGAACAAGCTGTAACTTGGAGGTGTGGTGGCTAACACCCCCCTCCGGCCCCGTTATAAGTCCCTGGCGTCATGGGCTACAGCCTGAAGAGTTGCTGTAAGTCTAGCAAAAGTCTCCCGGTGGAGATGCTTCCATAACACCGTATACGTTCACGCCGTCCGTCCGACCGGAAACTGTCCGCAGGATATATGAGGGGACAGAGGAGAACCTGGAGAATGGCCTCCAGGTGGTTTCGTGTAAAACGGACCAGAACTGACGGAGTAATACCACTTTGAAGTAAAGAGTAGTATGTGAGGTTACAGGAGGCCAGTAGGCGAGGTAACCGAAGTCCGTTGCCCCGAAAGTGTAATAGTATTGGAGAATCGTTAAGGACTCTAAGACACTAGTCTAAGGTCACGATAAGACTTACTTCTAGGAGGGTTGACTGTGGGTAGCGCCTATTGGTGGTCAACCTCCGAAGGGGTCTATCGGGGGAGCTACGTGGCTATCATCCGGAATGATATAGAAATGAGTAGAACCGGATAGATGTTCAGGAGCTGCGAATGCTTGTAGAAGACTAAGTGTATATGGGTAGAGAGTTCCATATTTGGTATAACATCCGCTCGGGCATGTCAGCTCGCCACTGACATGACCGCGATATGAAGAGTTTTTACTCCTGCGGCTGTAATGGAGATGCAGCGGCTAAAACACTTCTGTCGGGTTGATGTTAGAAATCCACGGAGTAGTCTAGTTCGCTACGGAGGATCTTTGGTCCGATCCGTAGAGGTTGGCTAGACAGCCCACGGGAGTTGGGTGCTCACGAACGCAGGGTAGTGATGGGGAGTAACTGGCAGCATACCAAAACCTACTTAAGTATGTGCGAGTTCTCCTCTACTCTGGCAATCAACTACCTCTCGAGACCAGGACTTAATTGAGTAAAGCTGCGGCTTAACGATATTAAGTTTTACCGTTTATTTTTTCAACGCTCTGCTGTTGATTATCTTTATCTTCATTTCTGAAAGAATACTTCGGTGCGGTCGCAACCTCGGGATCCATCTTCCCAGAGGGAGCCCCCGTTACATTGCAATATGAATATAGCGTTTGACTTGGGAGTACCGGCGGTGACTCAGTGCGTGACTTCCCCTCAACATAGTTTGCTTCCAATATTGGGTTCGATCTGAGAGCCGTATAATCCCCATCATAATTGTCACACCTAGGAATTTACGTAGTTCGGTAACTGTCGTCGGATGTGACCATGCGCTCCGAGATTTGCCTTGCCGCTTGAGGTCTGCATAAGCATTTGTAGCTTGAGCTACTTGGCTCAATATAGAAGAATTCCAAAAAAGAGAAAAGAAAGCGATAGGAGATAAGGTAGTCTCATCAGGAACGAGAGATTCAGGATTGCGTTCAACAAATTCTAACGGTTGAAATGTTTCCGGAGGGGCTGTAAACACACTAGGAACAGGATTCCTGGATTGGCCTTCGCTGCGATTAGGCCTTCTCCGCTTCGGGCCTCCTTGGTGAGTGGAGGGCTTCTGTGCATGCTTAGCCGACATTTCAGTAGAAGTACTGCTTCTCTTTGGGCTTCTGTTTGGAGGAGTAAATTATTGAAATCACATTAATCGATCATGAGAACGACAAGATATTCGACGTCAGAAATCACATGTTCATTAACCTTTTACTGTTTAGTCCAGACGCTAATGCATGAGAGACTTTTTGCAAGGCGGCCTCAACCGTCCAGGGGATAGTATCAAATTTAGAAAAAGTTTCCAAACACTTCGCATTTGGCTTCTTTCATTTTCCATTGTTTTTTTTTCCCTTCCTCCAGGGGAGCCTGCGAGAGGTATAGATTTGGTTCACTCACGAGAATGTGTATGACTACCGATGGCTTTCCAGGGTTTTTAACTTGCCATTTCCGACAAAAATAAACCATTTGCAAATTGCAACTGGAGCTACTACCGGACCGAGTACTTGTAGAATGCATGGAGAGAATTCTCTGGGCAGGTGAAGCTTGGGAGAACGCAAGTCACGTTGAACGGAAGTTAAAAACAAAAGGGAAGCAAGCATCTGGCTAAACAAGCTCCAAAAGGCAGGTGGTGCAAATCCTACATAGCCTATAGGTATCCTAATGTAGGATGGGGCGGGTCAGGCTCAGGTACTTCGAGGCCTAGAGGCTCCGGGCAGGCTAGATCCTGAGGAATTCTCGTAGGTCGGGCCTAACTTTCCTTCGGCCTGGCCTCCCTGGCCCGTTGGGAACACTGCTCTATTGGGCTGCGTACCTAGGGAGTTGTTAAGTTGATAGCCAGGGCGCGAAGCTATTGTACGTTGACAAAATTATCCGCGATTCAACCATCGGCAGCAATGCACCCCTCTTCATCGCCCAGCATTTTCAACACCACCCAAAAAACCTACCCCAAGTCAGCATCAAAGAAACCATTCTACTTAATTCTTTTTTTCAATAAACTATGCCTCCTATTCTTCGCAGTCATGCCAAAAAGCCTATTCCCTCCACAAACCTCTCTAAGTTCACCAGGGGGAGAATCCTTGGGTTATACGAGCTTCAAATGAGATATCAGCAAATTTCCCACTACCTTAATATCCCCTACACTACTGTCATAAACACAATTGCAAATGGATATTAAAAGGGCAAGGAGAATGAGGGTAGAGGAAGACATCCTAAGACTACCAAGTCTCAGAATGATGCTATGGTGGAGGAAGCTCTAAAAAATCGCCATACAACCTATTCTGAGATTGCTGAACAAGTTGCTCCCAATTTTTCTGGCAGGACAGTAAGAAGAAGACTTGAAAAAAAGCATCTTAGAGACTGGATGGCACAAGAGAGAGTCCATTTGGATGAGGATTTAGCTCAAGAGAGATTGGAATGGGCATTAGCCCTAGACATTGGACAAAGGAGATGTGGAGAAGGAAGGCAATGTGGGGGGATGAGGTGGCAGTGGAGAGAGAAGGGAAGAGGAGAAAATGGGTATTTAGATACCCAAATGAGAAGTGGAATAAAGATTGTGTTGAACCTGTTGCTAGGAGAGGAGAGAAAGAGATTAGCCAGATGATGACTGGTTTTTTTTATGGTCAAACTCATGGTCTTTTTTTGCCTGTTTTTCCTGATCCTTCTTCTGTTAGAGGTGGAGTGACTGGAAAGTCAATTATTGATGTTTATAATCATTATGACTTTCTAGGGATATGGGAGGATATCAGAGAAAAGGTTGGAGAGGAAGAGGTATTTTTTATCATTGACAATGCTAAGACTCACTTGCCCTTCAGGAGATGGCTCAGAGGGCAGGGAATTGCACTACTGGAAATTCCTGCCTATTTACCAGATCTCAATCCAATTGAAAATGTTTGGTCTCTGGTAAAAGGTAAGCTTCACAAGCACTACCATGAGCTGTATCTTATGAAGGGTGATGTCAATGTGGTTAAGAAGGCAATAGTGGAGGCCATTACTCATTGTTGGGAACTTCTTGACCCAAAGGTTTTTGATACTTTGGCTGGATCAATGGTGGATAGAGTAGAGGCAATTATTGAGGCTGATGGATGGTATACTAAATATTAATTTCTACTATGTATTTACTTTTTTTTTTTTTTTTTTTTTTTTAATTTTGATGATAGTAGGTTGGTGGGGGAGGGTGGTTGTCATCGCCAAAGATTTTCTCTGTTGAATCGCGTTTAATTTTGTCAACGTACGATATCAACCCCAACTTTCCAATCGCCGACGGTAAAACTCCACTCATTTTAGCTGCCGAACACCACCATCGGGGTATCGTGAATTTACTACTGGAATGAGAGCTCGCAGAAGAGGGAGGACGAGGCCACCACAACCCCAAAACGCTACAACCACCAAGTCTACTTAAGCCCGAGGATGCATAATCATATTCACCGCGATTGACCTGTGGCTTTGCACTCCCCTACCGCCATCTCGAGGAACGTACACAGTACTTAAGTTACCCCCCATTTTCCGGACCCCGCCCGATTTCTGGGGCTCACGGTACTATCTTGCGGAAATTCCTGCGTTTGTTTTTGTCCCGGATTGGGCCGAAAAGCTCGTATGGCGTGGATACCTGGTTTTTACGGTTCCCTTTGGGGATATTTTATTAGTTTCCGTGAGGGAGCATGTTGGAACTCTTACAGCAGGGACCGGAGGGGGTGCCATCTCTTTCTAAAAACAATTCCTGTCAGTCCCAAAGACACTTTTCCCACTTTCCCCCTGCCTTGGCTATAGGCGGTTTTCTTTCCTTTTCTTTTACTTGTTATGTTTCAGGTGTTGGTCATCCGGCAGCCCGACCACAATTCGGGGGCACCTCTATTAGTTGACTAATTTCTTCTCCACTCACGTCCCACCTCCCTCACGCCACCATATATTGCTCCTATTGCTTCATTGTCTGCATTCTTCTTTAGACATAGGTTATCTATAGTTTTAACCGGAATTCGATGGTTTTCTCTTTTTATGCGTTCAAATCCATCACTTTCCCCAGCATTTGGTGCACTTCCAAAGATTGTGTTTTACTATCATTTTCGTAGTAAAAGCTGAGTAAGAAACGTCTAGGAGAGAGAATAGACTTCGCGGTGCTGCGGGTGTTTCGGATGCGTGATCGCCCTCGACGATCACATGAGTGCTATCTTGTGAGAATGTGTTGCGGAATTGATAGAGTTGGTGGGTTCCACTGAACACATGCCGAGTTGTTATCAATTTCACCGACTTTACAATGCTCTGCATACTGCTTTGGAGGTTGCGGTTAGGATATAATTTTGCTCCTTGGCCCTTTCGCCTCCCCCCCTCCAGTACTCAAATCGCGTCAATTCCATGGCCCTTCTTCCAATAGCAACATTTCTTGCACAACCTCCGAAAAAAGCCTAGGATTTCCTGCGATTGGCTCAACCTTGTCTGATCCCAGAATCCTGAACCGGTGGATAGCAACCATCTATACCCAACTTCACCGTGATGGAAGACAATCGGTACAACAGGTGGTCATTCTGAAAGGGTTGTTTGATGGTAAATGGCTACCCCCCCTCCGATCAATTCCAGCATTATGCCGCCAGAGGGTCTCCATATCATTCACTCTCCTCTCCAGATCAAGATTAGGTAATGGGTTTTATTTGCTGGCTACTCGTTCTTATTCACTGTCAGTATGCCGGGTTTCCTATATAGCTCACCGGTGGTGATTTTCGTTCCTGGTATATATTGGAATGTAACTTGCTTGGATTATTTTTCCAGTAATTCACCAGCCTGTAAGGGTTTCATATAGCTCTCTAGATCCTAGTCCGTAAATAGTGGAGGGTTTCAGTCTCCGTAATAGTCGAAATGGTGAAAGCAATTCCCCTCTTGTGCGAGTCAAAAGCTTAGCCCAAGTTGATGACACCCTTGTGATTACCGATGAATATCTATCGGTATTCTTTCACTATCATACCCGATCATTATTTTCCTTTTCCGTTCCGTTAGCGGGTAAAAAAAAAATCAATGCCACGCTTACTTTGCATCGGCCAATGAGGTATAGCACTATAGAGAAATATTTCTGCTCCTTTGTCCCTACGCCGTATGTTTGGTGTTCTGCACGATTTATCTTCCGTTTCGGAACTTGTTTCTAGTCCGGTGACTCACCTGCTTGGATTTTACAGGACACTATTCCTGACCCCCGGGGACCACACAAGCGAGCTTAGTAGGTCGAGGTTCACTACCGTAGGCCATGAGGGCCTCTATAAGGGTCTAGCGTCTTTACCCGAAAATGGTCCCTCCCCACCTAGGCGGTTACATTCCTGCCTAGAACGTGTCTTGTCGTTGAATGCTTCTATGGCGATAACAAGAGCCGGTAGGGTGAATTTTTGAAGTGGAACTTAAAGCTCGAATCCTAGGGGGCCTGTTGGAAAAATGAACTGGGAAACAACATCAGGTTACAAGAGAGTTGTAAAGGGAGAGACAGAAGTTAGACGTTTTGTTACGGGATTAGTGCACTTTCCCCACTGGTCCATAACCGCTATCAATTGGAAATGGACTCTTCCTAAACCCGAGGAGCACAGTTGAGCTCGGACTAGGGAGTTATTCCAATTTCGTAACACCAGCGAACCGTGCCCCGGAACAGCTAAACTATTATATTTTGAGTCACTGTAGCTATGAGAATATCGATTAAGCACGGATTGATGATGATACCATTCGGTTCGATGATGTCAAGTGCGGTAACGGAAGGTGGACACCTGTCTGTTGCAGTAGGGAGTGGGCATGCATGTTCGAAAGGATATAAATAAGAAGGAACTTGGGGGTTGGAGAGCTAAGGTTGCGCTTTAGTATTGCTTTTTGTCAGGTGGATTCCGGTTGCTGGAATATCATACGCTGAGGTATGACCGAAAGGGACAGAATTATCATACCGTGATACAAGAAAGTTTGCTAAATATATACATTAATACCGGTAGAAGGTTTACCCCACACGAATATATTCTTTATAATATTTTCATATTTTTTCATTACCGTTTAAGACATTTTACGCTTTTATTGCAATATATTTCAATAGATAGTGAACAGAACCTATAGCATTTTTACTTGGGAGTCTCCAGCGGATACAAAAACGCGGTTTTATGTTTCTATTTTCTAAATATAATTATAAAGGAACTAAAGATGTATGATATATCACCAAAATATTTTATTTGCAGCAAAATTGCATTATAATATTATTTATTTATTTATTATGTTTGGTGTGCCAAACAGGCGCTCAACATTGATTTTTTGTTGATAAACAGTATCTAGGCGATACCTGAGACACAACGTAAAGCCAATGCAACCGCCACCTTCGCTCGTTCCCAACATGGGAGGGGAGAAATGTATGATGGGGTAAGGTACGTGTGGTGTACAGTGCATAGTACAGGCAAAGCATCCGGATGCCTCCGTGTCGACGTGTTGGAAACATAATATTTAGCGTCGGCTTCCTACTCACAATTCAGGCATTGGGGAAGATACTCCGAGCACTATGTGACGTCACTCAAGTGGGATATTATAGATTATGTGCATGTTCCCATTCGTTGGGTAGTTACTTTATCCCACTTTCTGACACGAGGGACGTGGACACCCAAGCCCACCCACCCAACGACCACTTCACTTGGTCAAATGAACGCCAAAAGCGCCCAACACCAATACCACTTCAGTCAACCAACCGCACCCGACCGACATTCCAAAATACTGAATGCACCCCAACGAGTCCAAGTGCTCTAGGGTGACAAAGGAAAGTCAGTATTGATTTCAAGGCGGATAAACTGCTGGAGGAGCAAAACACTGAAAGCGATGGATCCCGTATTAGGAAGGAGGCATGTCAAAGCAGACCTAGCGGACCGTGACGACCAAACCCCGCTCCATTGGGCCGCACGTGGAGGACATGAGGGCGTTGTCAATCAGCTATTGGAGCGAAAAGACGTCAACCCTGACAGCGAGGACTGGTTGGGCCAAACACCTCTCTGGAATGCCTGCAACAAGGGGCATACGGAAAGCGTGAGGTTACTTCTGGACAGGAAAGATGTCGACCCTAACAAACCCGGCCAACGCGGGTGGACACCGCTCATGTGTGCCATATCTAGAGGACATACGGAAATTGTGAGCTTACTCCTGCAAAGGAAAGACATTATCCCAGACAAAGAAAATCGAGCCGGAGCGCCACCACTGTGGCTTGCCTGCTGGAGGGGGCCTGAGGAAATTGCGAGGTTGCTGCTTCGAAGGGATGATTCCAACCCTGACAAACAGAATAGAGATGGCCGAACACTACTCTGGATGGCCAGCAGTGAAGGGCGGGATGACGTCGTCAAATTATTCTTGGAAAGCAAGGACGTCGACCCCAACATGCCAGATAAAAATGGCCAAAGCCCACTATGGGTGGCTGTCGAAAATGGGTGCGAGAAAGTGGTACGGATCTTGCTAGAACGACAAGATGTCAACCCCAACCTGGTATGCAATGACGGTCAAACCCCGCTCTCACGCGCTGCACACTACGAGGATGAGGTACTTGTAGAGTTGCTACTGAAACGGAACGATCTCGACCCCAACTTTCCGATTATCAATGGGCAAGCACCTCTCGCTCTAGCCGCCCGCCGCAGACAAGAGGGAATTGTAAAATTGCTCTTGAAACGGGGCGATGTCGACCCTAACCGCCTAGGCAACGATGGCCACACACCACTCACCTTTGCTGCTTTGTCCGGGAATGAAGGAGTCGTCAAGCTTCTATTGGAACGCGAGGATATAGACCTAAACATTCCTTGCACTGGTGGTGGAACACCGCTCACCCTTGCCGCCGACCACAAACATGAGGGGATTGTGAATTTACTGGTGGGATGGGCTGGCGGGGGGACGATGGAACCACAACAAGCGCACCATACCACAACCTCCGATCACCCTAAGCTCCAAGATGTACAATCAGATTCACCGCCCCTGCACGATGGGGATGCGGTTCCTTCGCCGCATCCCGAGCAGCCTCCGCATTTCTAAGCCCAGCCCCCCTTTGTCTGCACCTCGCTCAAGCCCCCGGAGTTTACCATACTATCTTACACTTATCCCGGTCCTCACTCCGGAACACCCAGAAAATTTCAGGCAGCGGTGACACCAGATTTATATGTGCACACTTAAGGGTTATTGGTCTCTGCGCCGTAAGCCCCCGAGTTCCAAGTTCCTGGGTAGTGGGGTGGGTGTACTACTGGTTTCTAATATAGCAAAGGGGTTCTGTCTGGGTTATGCGAGGGCATGACAGTTATAAATCATTCACCCATGCCCTCCGTAATTCTCCTAAATTTCTGTCGTTTCCAAAATGTCTTTGTATTTTTATTTTTCCCCCGATATTCGTAGTGTTTTTCTATTTCCTTTTTTCTGCTTACTTCCCCTCCTCGTCCTTGGCTACCCGGGTACCCGGCCGAACTATTACAACACCTCTATTCATTCAGGCTCCTTCACCACGCTCCCCCTTCACCCTCATAATTACCCTAGTATGCAAGCGTTTCTTGTGTCTAATTATATTGTGGTTCTGGTGGGGGTCCTCAGTCTGTTTCCCCGATGACTTTTTCTTTCCTTCAAATATATCACTTTTTTCCTTCCCATTAAGTGAAAGGACACTGCTCACCTTTGCTGCCCCGTCTGGAAATAGCGGAGTAACCAAGTTGCTGTTGGAACGGGAAGATACCGACCCAAACAAATCGTAAGGAATTGGGGGCACTGATGATTCCCAATGCAGTCACAGGATTATATCCCTTTCATAATCCAACAGCATAGATATGGCGTGGGGCATCTTGATATCTATTACTTATTCATTCGCATCCTCGCAATTCTATAGTATACGATTCCTATCGTTTCCGCGGAGCCTCCTTTCGCCCATTACTTCCTTTTCTCTTGTTCTTTTTTTCCTTGTTCTGGTGAACCGCTCTGACCTCTTTACCCTTCAATCGCTTCCTTAAACACATTTCAGTCCTAGTCGGAATACAGAGTCTATTTCTCCATTTCTCTATTCTTGCATCTAGATTTATCGTTCTTTTCCCTACTTTCGAGCACCCGGTCCTTCCTTCTATTGAGGTGATAGCCGCGCAAAAAATTACCGTGGGGCGAAACCCATTTTATTCTAGTGCTGGAATGGTAAAGTGATCATGATGCCCCTACGACAGCCCTGATTATCATAGAGAAATAACATCATAGGAAATCCACAAACTCTTCGGCCAAATTCATGCAATCTCGGAGAGCTACCACACGTGCCGGAGCAAGACCCCAAGTTTCTTCTGCAAGCGTGACACCGCAAAGAAAGCCCGTGGTTTCCCAGGACAGCTTATCGCGAATTTCCTCCTCTCTGGAAAGTATCTTCCGGAATTCTTATCGGAAAAGAGAGAAATTTGTCAAGGATCACGTCGCCGGTATGAAAGACGAAGAGTCGAAGACTGTTCACGACGTCTTGGATACTAAACCTTACGTTGGCCCCCGGGAGGCATGAGTAAGCGGGAATTTATCGATTTGACTAGTCAACCTGGGGTAACTTGGGCTCTCTTCCACCCTCTTGCCCAGCCTATCGTAGTGGAAATTTCAGTGCAGCGAATAGGATGCTAGATCGACCTCAACGCAATGCATAAGCACATGAATGAAGAGAATAAATTTATGACCCTGTCATGATATTAGACGATCGAAGACCTCCTGGATGCTTTGAAGGCTTGAAATATATCTTATCTCCACCATCTAGCAATGCTAATAGTCCGGCAGGGGTGCAAAGGCACCCTACGCAATGTGATAGATGAGCCTTACGAAGGATGCCTCAAGGTAATCGTGACAACTTACGCTACGTCAATAGTATTATCTCTTTGGAGAGTCATCTATATGGGCTATCTTGATGTATTATGAGAAGGCGGTGGATCAATGAGTTCGGGAAGTATGATAGGTATTCACATTGTAGGACTTTACATACGTTTAGGTTGAAAACACATGGAACTCTTTCTATCATATTATACAAGCCAGTAGGGAGAGGACTGACACAGGGAAAATAGAGTTGTCATGACACTATGAACAGACCATGATTGATCCAAACAGCTTACACAGGTGCAACCGTTTCGAAAGGGAGACGTCTGTTTCCACGGGCATGTCTCTAACGAAACTGAATGGACGACCCGCTTTCCGTTCCTGCCAAACAGGTCCTAAGCTCTTTGAGGAGCGAAATGTAGCTGATATGATGTTTGCCAATACTCTTCATTGTTAGTTGTATGGTTTGGTTAGTTACGGCTAAGTTCTATGGTTGGTGGGGGTGACTGCTCTTGGGAATGTTTGTGGGGAGGCTTTTGCGGGGCGGTATATTATGGTCCTCTCTCCCCCCCTCCTTTCCAATCATACTACTATATCCATAGCAACGAATGAACCAACTAAGGGGAAAATAGGCTGACATCACGGTGGGTAGCAACCAAGAGATCGAGCTATGATACTTTTACAACGGCCACACCCAACAGGACCGGGAATACGACCGGGACATTAACTGATTTCTTTTCCCTGTTTCTTCCTTCTTCCAACGCCTGCGCGTGCCTGCTTGAGCGAAAACGTACCATCACAAATCCGGAAACCCTTTTCTGCGAGTAAAGCTGACGTGTTGATTGTGCCTACACTCCTGGCCAAGGTTCGTCCTTCCAGCGCCTTGAGCGACAGATATGGTTTTAGAAAAAAGGCGTGTTAAGGCCGACATGGTGGACAATCACCACAGAACACCACTCGGTTGGGCCGCACACCGGGGACACGAGGAAGTTGTCGAGCTGTTGTTGGAACGAAGAGATGTCAACCCTAACAACCAAGATATATGGGGCAATACACCACTCATTGAAGCTGTGGTGGTAGGAAAGAAGGAAATCGTGAGGCTACTACTGCAAAGGGAAGATGTGAAGGCCGATGTGGCGGACTACTGCCACAAAACGCCACTCTCTTGGGCTGCAACTATGTACTGGGGGCAAGAGGAAATTGTCAAGTTTTTGCTTGAACGAAAAGATGTTGATCCTAACAGGCCAGACAGAGTGGGTAGTACCCCACTCTCGGAAGCCGCCAGCAGTGGACATAAGGGAATCGTGAGGTTACTCCTGGATAGAACAGATGTCAAGGCAGACCTGGCGGACAATGACCGCAAAACACCACTTTATTGGGCTGCGTTCTGGGGAAAGGAAGAAGTTGTCAAGCTTTTACTGGAACGAAAAGATGTCAACCCTGACAGCCAAAACATACGGGGCCGAACACCCCTCTTCGAAGCCATCCGCGGAGGACATAGGGAAACCGTGAGGTTACTCCTTGAAAGGGATAATATCAATCCTGACAGAGATGCAGGAGATGGTTGGACACCGCTCTGCGAGGCCGCCAGAGTCGGTGATGACGAGATGGTGAGGTTACTCTTACAAAGGAATGATGTCGACCCAGAAATCCAAGACGGGTGGGGCCGAACACCACTCTGGAGAGCCTGCAGCGATGGATGGGAGGAAACCGTAAGGTTGATGCTGCAAAGGAAAGATGTTGATCCTAACAGGCCAGATCTTGAAGGCCAGAGTCCACTCTTGGTGGCGGCCCAAAATGGGCATGAGAAAGTGGTGGAGCTATTGCTAAAACGGGAAGATGTGAACCCTAATGTGGCAACCAACGATGGCCTGACACCACTGACAGCCGCTGTCCACTGTGGCCATGACGGAGTTTTAAACTGCAAGATTTTCCAGAAAGGAGGGACCAAAAACCTGTATGATGACACGGTCTATGATAGAAGGTCTCTCACCCCCAAAATTCCAAGAGTCGATGGGAAGACCCACTCGCTTGGGGAATCCGCTGCCGACACGAAGAAACAGCGAAACTACTCTTAGAGAGGGTCGATGTCAACCCTAACACCCCAGGCGATAATTGCCACACACCGCCCACCTTCGCTGCCTTCTCCGGGAATGAGGGACTCGTCAAGCTGCTATTAGGGCGGGAAGATATCGACCCCAACATACCAATTGCCGGCGATGGTAGAACACCGCTTATTTTAGCCGCCGAATACCAGCATGCGGGTGTTTTGAGTTTACTACTGGAATGGAAGCGTGTGGAGGAAGAGAAAATCCAAGCACCCCAAGTCCACAATGCAACAACCACGAAGCCTACTTAAGCCCGCGGATGCACAGTAATATTTGGCCCCTGGGAGTCGTGGTGTTGTAGCCCTTTGCTGCCATCTCCCAAAGCTACCCTACATTTTTTTCCTAAGCGTTGCCCGGCCTCTGGGGCTCACGATACTATCTTGCGGATAACCTGGTCTGTTGTTTTCGTTCCGGATCGGGCCGGAAAGTTTAGATGGCGCGGTTATGATACCTGGTTTATATCATTATCTTTCGGTATTTTGTATTAGTCTATGTGAGGGAGCATTCCTGAGTCTTTGATCCGAGGACTCAGAGGAGAGACTATTGGTTCCTAAATCATTCGTTCATCTCTTCCATAATTTTTCAAAATACCTGCCAGTCCCAAAAACTCTATTTTCGTTTGCTTCCCCCTTGGGCAATTGTGAAGGTTCTTGTTTCGTTTCCCTTGTCCCCGGTCATGCAGCGGACGGACCATAATCGAAAACGCCTCTGTTGGTTAACTAAGTTGTTCTTTCCTTTCTCGCACCCCATCCCCCAAAACCCAACGTATATTAATCTAATTGCTCCACTAATCGTTCGCCTCTTTAGATATAGTTTTTGCTATAGTTCTGGTGGAATTGCAATGTTTATTTCCCCCTTATATTTTTCATACATTCAAATAAATTACTTCCCGTCCCCAGCATTTGGGCACTTTCTACTGGGGATCTCTTGCAGAAACAGCTATGTAGAGAGCTACTAAAAGAAAGAGAAATACTGCTTTAGTGCAGGTGGTGTGTGTTTCGACGATCACAAGAGTGGTTTCTTGTGAGAAGAGATTCCCTCTCGCCAGAAAATGGCTTGGTTCTATGGTATTATACTGAATGCTTGCTAAGATATTATCATACACACGTCCTATCTCATCTTCATCATCCTTGTCAAGTATTCTTTCCCCTCCAGTGCATATTCCTTCCTCCACTGGAAGACCAAATCCAGGTCTACCCATGGACTTTACTGTATCAGAATTGCTTGGTGTTTAGTTCTTGAAGGATTCTTCTGTTCAGGAATATTGCCTATGCCTACCCCTATTCATAATTTACATTCTCCTACATGCAGAATCCCGCCCCTGGGCAATCAATCACGACCCCGAGAAGCTAGCTCCTACATAGTGATAGCCACGATCTGATCAGATCATGATTGAGTTTTGCTCGAGCAGATCATGCTCGATCACCCTCGATCATAAGGGTCACTCGATCAGATCATGCTCGAGCAGGACCCTCATGATCTGCTCGAGTTGCTCGATCAGGGGTACTGCCCCATCATGCTCGATCATGATCAGTCATGATCGATCACTCTATCTAAATATGTATAATAATAATTATTATACCTATATCCATCTTGGTAATCATGTGATATCACCTATTTATATAAACACTCTCTACGCCGCACACTCGATAACATATCCTCGACAACACACTCGACTATTGATTCTTTAACACGCTTTACCTCCCACTTCTCTTGCCTAAAATGTCCTCGCTCTCATAGTCTCCTACGACATACCGGGCGTCATAGTTGGTGCCCGTACGCTTCAAAATATCCCACATCTATACTTGCCCGCTTCCGAACGCGTCGTGGAAGGCTATCGCCTCCGGAGTGCGACCATAAGGATACTGTCGGTTAACTAAAGGCAAACAGCTGACCCGCAATACGGAAGTGACTAGTGTTCCCAAGCGTCTAGTCCGTCCGTCTTTCGCCTAGGACGGGACGGACGCCCAGTTGCAGTCTGTCCAAACCTATGCCCGGGACGGACGGCCGGGCCCTATAGGTGTCTTATATTATATTTCATTATCAAATTTCATTAGCATTAGGTTAGTATTATTAAGAAGTGAAACATTTTTATTCCAATGTAGAAAAGCTTAGGCTCTACTATCATGTATCAAATGTCGCTGGAAGGTAAGGCAGAAGGTTTAGTGAGTACAAATTCTGAGACCAAGGGAGGCGGACTCTACTTTATCGCTAGGATTTCTCAAAATAGTTAATCATCGTCTCTCAGGTCTGTATTTATTTACCCGGGCAGAGGTGTGGAGAGACCACGTAGCCTATAGGCAATGGGTTAGGCGATTTGGATTACGACAGGGCCGAGAAGGTAGTGATGGGGGTATGTGGGAAGCAGCCAGGGCCTACAAGGGACACCCTTCCTTACTCAGGACGGTAGGTACCTACAGGTGACGGCCGTCATTACTCATGATAGTCGGGCCCTGCCGGAAGTTACCATTTCCAAAAAGACTACAGGGCCCGCCCGTCAACCTACAGTCCTGCGGTGTTTACAAAAGACGGACGCCGTTGCCGGCCGTCCTTACCCATCCTGCCCGGGACGGACAGGACTATAGGACGCCACGGCCCTGGCGTCCGGACGGGACGGTTGGGAACACTGGAAGTGACCCGAACAGAGTCCATTCATACTAACACAGGAAGCGGGGGATCCTCAGGAATCTAGTCGGTTCTTCGGTATAAAGGAATACAGAATATTGATGGTTGTGATGATTGCCGAAATTAACCCAAGTTTTAAATTGGTTGAGAGTAGGGATTTTCCGCGTGCTATTAGCATACCGTGATAGTGAAGAAAGGTTGACCGTGGCCGGCTAGACTCGAGCATAATCGACTATACTCGATCAGGGTCTAGCAATTTGATCGATCATTCGATCATGAGGTCCCCCCGATCAGATCATGCTCGAGCAGAACCCCTATGATCTGCTCGATCATGATCTAGCCCATCACTAACTCTTTCATCATAAAAACTATGATTTGAGTTCTCATTGTCTCCAACCGGTAGACCGCTGTTTGGGAAAAGCTTCCTGTATCAATACCTGCTGCCTATTCTGTCACTATCTTTCAAAAAAAAAGCTGAATTGACCTCCATATTCCACAACCCCGATAACCCAGGGGGTGGGTTCGATATACTAATTTTCAATGCTCATTTTTTTAAAGTGCACTTATGCAAAACCTTTTGTATGAAAAGTATCATGATACTCAAATTTCTCACTAAGCGTCTGCAGTGTTTATCTTTCCTCTGTTTGTGGTTAGTTTCGAGTTTTGCTTCATTTTCTCTTGGTATACCTTACCCTCCTAGTAACATTACTCATTTGTTGATCCATGATCCGCAGCGCACTAATATTCCGTGAGACTCGGCACACGGAGGAAGAGATTTGTATCCCTTCTTGCCGAAAGGTTCGCCATATGCTGTATTTTCCGGGAAATATACCCCTACGGAGACACCTATACCTTACGTGTCCCAAGATCTTCGAACCCCCCCCTAGAGTACCTGTAGGGACTTTTAAACGGTGGTGGATTTCGAAATGATAAGCCGGAGAAAAGGCGAAATGAAACCACGAGTAGTAATTCAAGGAAAAGGATAACGAAAACTCTACTTGCCAGCGAAGGGCCCCGGAAGAGTCGGGGAAATTCACTCGTTCTCAATTAATTCTCTCGGCATATCTAGGGGGTTCCACACCGATGATTCAGGTCCGGGATGGGTGCTGAGGTTCCAGCAGGTTTATTGCAGTATGGTGTGAGACGTCCTAGTGCTGATCACCGGTTTACTATCATACTTATTTTGCAGCCAGGACCTAAATTTAGTGTTAAGAGGAGAAGCACTATCACGATAAAATTTTCAACACCAGTGGTTGGTGACTGATCCATTTTTTATACAAGTCAACAGTGTACGTACTGTACCTCCATCGTCCGAACTGCCAAACCATCCTGAGTGCCCGCAGAGCGGATGCTAGTACCGTGGCTCGTTTGTCGGTGTGAAACCTCCTACTAACCACCTATCTAAACTAGACGGTAAGGAGGTATGATGGTATAAATGAATCGCGACAACGACATCCTCCTGTCTTTCCAACAATCGCCACCTAAACCCACTCGCACATGATTCCCTTCTGAGGAATGCGCGATTGGCTTCCAGCGGATACATGATTTAATCCCATGATAGATTAAATCCAAAGCTCATCGGGTACACTTCTCTCCGAGCAAGGGAAACAGTAACCTGAATACCCGAGCATGTCGAGCAGCATCTAGGATGTCTAACAGGGGCTATGGGAAACATTTGAATTATAAAACGGCAGAGAATGAATTTTGTGCCTCAAGCAGCCACTTCTACAGCAACGATATGATTGTGAGGTACCGTAGGGGGGCCACAACAGCTTGTTGCCGCCGGCAACCCCACCACTGTGGTCTTAACTTGGATGATTTCGGGTGACCCGGGGAATTTACTGTTAGAAAATTTAACGTATGGTGCAGGGGAACCTTGGGTTGCAATCAAATCGATTGCAGAATTCCAAAGTTTACTTTAAGGAAGAAAAAAGAGAAAAAACGGGTGGAAAAGGAAGATATACATTGAGAGGGGAGTTAGGACACCGGAATCATGGAATCTCCCCTCGCCCTAGGGTTCGAGTTAAAAGCACAGCTGTCGACATGAGTAACTGGAGTGAGCTCCTGGAGATATCGGAGAGGGGTTGGGAACCACATGATCCACCCATAGCAGGTCTTGCGCATGCAGCCCAATAACACTCACCCAGAGTAACATGGAGATCTCACAGGAGACTTTCTTTTGAGTTTCTCGCCGAGTTGGATATATTTGTTGACCCGGTATTTTCTTTTTCTATTTCTCCTTTCTCCTGCTTATTCTGCCCCGTCTTGCATGTCTATTATGTCACTGGTGGGCTTGAGGATCCGGGGTTAAGGGAAGAAATGGAATAAACATATCTGGTTAAATCGTATAGATAATTACATTTGGCAATTGGTTTTGCAGCACCTATGCGGGCTGGTAAGATCCCGCGTTGGACCTCGAGCATACGCGCCTTCTCCCGTAGCTCCTGACTCGCTGCGGTGTCCGTTCGGGTGCTTTATACGAGTACGTGTGCTATAGGGTTTCCTTTCTTCCTTGCTTGCGCTTTGACTCTATCATACTTTCCAACGCGCCG
Source organism: Tuber indicum (assembly GCA_006112555.1). Classification (NCBI taxonomy): domain Eukaryota; kingdom Fungi; phylum Ascomycota; class Pezizomycetes; order Pezizales; family Tuberaceae; genus Tuber; species Tuber indicum. Next base: position 448,333 of record VBSK01000105.1, read on the forward strand.
TGTCTTTAGTAAGTGATGGAGGTTATTTCCCAGCAAGCGGGGAAGCCGCGAAGCGTAGTAACGGCTCCTGGGTATAGGATGTCAGGAATCCCTTGTCGGTGTTTTCTCCCTTTTCTCACCCAGTTTATGGCTGGAGCACGGGTGAGGTAGGATACAGAATGATAAATTCTGCCATACGCTCGGATAGTACTTCTATCGTAGACATTACTTTGCTTATATCATGAAATATTTGCGGGGCAGGATTAAAGCCGGATACCCGCTACCGAGCCCTTCAGTGACTGGCGAGTCGATAACCGTGTAGTGTAGAGGATGCCGAGGGGAGCTGTGCAACCGGACCGAATATGGTGAAGAAAAATCCCACTTTGCTCATAATCCATAGGATACCGCTGGCCCGCATATCCGTCCATTTCCATCGCTATCTCCTAAATATCTCCAATCCTGCATACGCGAGCCACTTCCGTAAACAATAGGATTCCTACTCACGTAGATGAGCTGGAATAGCATTTAGAATTACTCTCCTAGGGACGGTAGTAGTCCTAGCGCTCAAGTGGCGCGCAAATATACCGTCCATCCGCAGGCGGCCGTTGCCCATGCTTTAAATCTCTATGATACTAGTATGCAATATCGGCGTTTGGCATTCGATAGAATTCTGGCTAAAGTTATTGCAACATCACCGGTTCCCCCAAACGAAATTTTGGAAAGAGCCCACAGCTTTCTTTTATTCGGCAGTGGTGGGGAGAAGCCAAAATTTATCCCTGTGCAGAAGTCATATCCACAAGTTTAACCATTGAGATTCCCACCGGGTTCATTCATTCCGCTTGTTGGTGGGGTTCTCAGAAATGGGTATGGGGCTAGTGCGGGGTCGCGAAACACCGCCCATATGGTCCCCCTGACTTCACTGCTATGAACGGGCTGCTCGAAACTCTCCGATCTCGTCTGTGGATCGTGGCAATTTCTGTGCTAGGCGTAGTGGTTGGAGGACTACCGGAGGCCCTGCCCTGCATTTTTAAACAAGTATTTAGACAACGATAGCTTTCCCACGTACAAAAACAGGGGAAAAAAAATACGAGTCCAATTAAATGCTCCGAATGATGTGCTATGATCAAGTACTAGTACGCTGAATAGCGTACAATCACCCAACAACAAAAAGCGACGACCGAGGTCCGCTAGCGAAACGAGGTACGGCAAGGGGCTTTATGGTACGTGTGGCTCGCCACTCCCGACGCTCGGGTCGCGACGCTGGAGAAATAAAAAGAACCATGGGATGCTGTGTTATTGTGAGAGAGAAAAAAGCTATGATGGCCAAGGTAAGCCTAACAATGGAGAAGCTGGCGCGTTCAACTCTCTTCCTCACCCACGTATTTGACAACTTGCCTGATTTCACAACTAACTAACGACGGCAGCAAAGGCGGGAGCGTCAGTAATATGACGGCAACAAAATCCCCCAGCGTCCACCTTTCGCCACACACAGCCTCTAGCTTCTCCAGGTATCGCAGTTTCCTCCGCAAACACACAAGCTAACAAAAGGAAATACAAGCACCAGGAAGACTCCCACTGTCCATCGCCTCCGGGCAAGTGGTTACTCCGTCCCGCTTGCACTTCCGTTTTCGTACTGCTCCCGATACGGTACTACTCTCGGCAGCCCCTTTGACCCTCGCGGTTGTGCTTTTCTATTATTTTTTTCCTGCTGCTGCAATATGGCGAGTGAACTTACAAGCAAACGATAGGGTAACGAAGGTCCTGCGATACCCTTGATGGGATCGCCCAAGTGGGAAGAACAAACGACGAAGATTAACGGCTGGTGAAAACCGAATGGGCGGACGGACGGGCGAATAAGAGAAAGAGATTGCCCTGCGGGCATACGCCTGCTTTTCGCACATCGAGAATGTTCTGAACATGTCGACTATGCCCCAACATGTCGAACAGGTTCCGAGCATGCTGGATGGGATTGTAAGCATTCCGAGCAGCATCCGCAGTCTCTTGCGAGGTCCAAGACAAGTTAGAGATATCTGTTGATTGCTTTGTTTTTTGTGTTCTTCCCGGGTTAGCTCAGCTCAACTTGGCGCGCTCAGGCTATTATTGCCTCCTAGTGGGTAGCACTCTGGCAGAAGGAAGATATCCAATTGGACGGGATACCGGATAACCAGATGTCACATTTGGAAAATCGAAATACAGTATATAGATAGAGATGGAAATAGACCGATACGATAGGAGAGAAACCCCACAAACAACCTATAGCCAACCCCCACACGTCCTTATATCCAAATACAAATATCATACCCCTACCAGAAAAAACCTCGACAACAGAGCGTAGCAAAGGGCTTGCAAAAAGCCCGGGTGGCAGCATATCAGGAAACGTACTGAAGGAGTGACGGGCCTCCAACTAATAACCCATTCTGGACTATTAGTCTACTACAGGGTCAGCAAGACATTTAAACATTAATTACAAAACAAAAAAAGGACATAATACCGGCTTCACGACCGACTAGCTCTTGAGCCAGAGGAGGTTGTGCCGGGTCGGGCAAGAGGTGTGGATCTGACGAATCTTGGATGCAAAACTACCTTGAGGTTAATAATTGTTAGAGAGGGAGGATAGAGGTCAGGCGCGACTCACATGCTACAAGAGGGGTTATTAGATATCCTGTGAGAATAGGGTTAGTGGGAGTCAAATTAGATTACTCACCTTCTACGTTACCAAGACGGTTGTGAAGAGCTATGTGTTAGTGGGGGAAGTGTGAAGAGGGGGAAAGCAATTTACTAACGAGCTGTAACACAATGCCAAGACAGGATCAGTAATAGCGAGCAGAGAGAGTGATAGAGGTTTGCATACAAACTAAGAAGGGCAAGCAGTAATTTGTTAGCGTTCTGAAGAGGTAAGAGATCAAGACCCACAGTGCTTACATCCTATTGTGGAAAGCAAGTGTGAAGTTAGTCAGGAATCAGCAGCATTAACGAGGAAATTAGCAGTTGTCCGTTTCTAACATACTGGATCAACACGCGACATATCAGCACAGTAAGAACATATGATGGAGGGGTTCAAGCGAGCATACAGCCTGAAGGAGGCAAGAGGGAGGTCATTAGCAACGGTCTCGTGCCACAGCCGTGGTTGATCCTGGTCACTTACAGACTTCAACATCCAGAGAGAAAGATGTTAGCAATATTCGCGTCCCAGAAGAATAGTGGATCACCATAACTTACAGACTACAACACTCAGCCAGCCAGATGTCAGAAATAGATAGTTTCCAGAACTGTGGTTGATACTGTACACTTACTTCCTACAACATTAGATGAGGCAGTAGTCAGCAATTGCCTCTTTCTAAAATAGTGGATGTTCTAGTGCACTTACAAGCTACAGCGTGGAGGGAGTGCGAGGTCAGCAATGCCCTCTTGGCGGAACCGTGGTAGATCTTGCTCGCTTACATGCTAAAACAAGCAGTGAGTCAGAGGTCAGCAATTGCTTCATTCCAGAATCGTGGTTAATCATGTTCACTTACAAACTACAACGCTCAGCGATCAAGAGGTCAGCAATTGCGTCTTTTTAGAATCGCGGTTAACCACTTTCACTAACTTACCTGCTACAATAGTTAGCGAGCTAGAGGTCAGCAATATTTTCTTTCTAGGATCGTGGTTGAACATAGTGATGGGCACGATCATGCTCGAGCAGAAAATTTGGGTCTGTGCTCGAGCATAAATGTGCTCGAGCACACCAAAATTTCATGCTCGAGCATGATCGTGGCCATCACTAGTTGAACATGTTCACTTACTTCCTACAACACTCAGCGAGTCAGAGGTTAGCAATTGCTTCTTTCATGAATCGTGGTTGAGCATGTTCACTTACAAACTACAACACTCCGCGTGCCAGAGGTCAGCAATTGCTTCTTTCAAAAATCGTGGTTGATCGTGTTCAATTACCCGCTACAGCACTCAGCGAGCCAGATGTCAGCAATTGCTCCATTCCAGAATCGTGGTTGACCATGTTCACTTACTGCCTACCACATTCAGCGAGTCAGAGGTCAGCAATTGCTTCTAGCCAGGAGTGGTGGTGGACCAGGTTCACTTACTGCCTACAACACTCAGCGAGTCACAGGTCAGCAATCGCTTCTTTCATGAATCGTGGTTGATCAAGTTCACTTACCGCCTACAACACTCAGCGGGTCGGAGGTCAGCAATTGCTTCATTCAAAAATTGTGGTTGACAATGTTCACTTACAAACTACAACACTCAGCGAGCCAGAGGTCATCAATTGCTTCTTTCCAGGAGTGGTGGTTTACCATGTTCACTTACAAGCTAAAACACTCAGCGAGCCAGTGGTCAGCAATTTCTTGATCCGGTTCACTTACAAACTACAACACTCAGCGAGCCACAAGTCAGCAATTGCTTCAATCCAGAACCGTGGTTGATCCCGTTCACTTACTTTCTACAACACTCGGCGAGCCAGAGGTCAGCAATTGCCACTTTCCAAAACCACGGTTGCTCCCGTTCACTTACACGCTATAACAATCAGCGAGGCAGCGGTCAGCAATTTCTTCTTTTCAGAGCTGTGGTGGATCCTGCACTTACAAGCTACCACACTCAGCGAGCCAGAGGTCAGAAATAGCTTCTTTCCAGAACCGTGGTTGATCCTGTTCTCTTACTTCCTATAACGCTCATCGAGCCAGAAGTCAGCAATTGCTTCTTCCCAGAACCGTTGTTGATCCTGTTCACCTACTTCCTACAACGCTCATCCACCTTTAGGTCAGCCATTGCCTCGTACCTTGAATTAACTCGATCCAGATACGCACAAGCTATAACACCGCCCAGCTCGGCAATTAGTTGTCACCCCTGCCATCGGCACTATATCCGGAATCTCCTACCTCCTATATCTCCTCCCAAATTAGAAATCTATCATCACTATCTGCTGGAATTTCTTACGTAAACTTACACTCTACGTTTATGGATCACTCTAGATTTAGCCAGATTTGTTCCCCCACTTTCCTATGCAGTCCACTTACTCTCTATTGCTCGCAAGGCTCTGGTGTCAACAACCCGTTGAACTGTAGAAATTGGGACTTCTACTTGCCTTCTGTAACGCAAAACATATTCCAAATCAGCGCTAGCACCTTCTGGTTGCTGGAAATCTACCTACCATCTGTCCAACAATGTTAATTTATTGTCAGCCATTCACGGGTCACTACCGGGTAAGCGGGTCTTTACCTTCAAGATATTATACCCCTTCCGGCCGAGATATACTCTGACGTTCTTGTGCAGCAGCTTTCTGGTTATACCCTCATCCTGCTGGACCGCTGCGATGTTCAATGCAGTGCCATGTATTTCGGATCGAGCATTAATATCTCCATCCTCTTCCAATAGTCGATCAACTACTCTCGCCTGCCCAAGCGATGTTGCTATCATCAAATGAGTAAAATCCTTGGGGAATATACTGTACCCCCGCGTATTGAACCAGTACACCTGGAACCATGTTCGACAGCATTCAGGCCCATTATCACAAATTATTCGCGTAAAGTTGAATAACTCCATCCCCCGATCCCCCGAATCTCGAAAGTGATCTGCCCAGTGTCGGGCTGCATAATCGAGAAAGGAGTATTTCTGAAGGTAATCATCAATCGCCTCTTTTGAAACCGCGCCCCAAGCGTCTAGTGCTAATGGGCTGCCAGCAAACTCCTCTCGTGAAAGGTAAGAAATGCAAATGTCAGCTATCGCAAAATTAGAATCCTTGGGGCACAATGTATACTGCCAGTTTCCCTGGCCAGCCAAAGATCCCTTAATGAGGAACTCCCTCGCGGTTTGGTGAACGAGGTAGACTTTCGAATCAAGAACCCGCACGAAAAGCCCGCAGATGTTTTTCATTGTCTTTTCAAACGTATCGTGAATATTTCCCGAGAGGTCTCTCACTGACTTGTGATCCCGCGTGATCCTGAATGCAACATTCATTTCCGTAAGGGTAAGGGGCCTTGCGGCTGCTACCACGATATGTAGGATTCGTCGAGCTTTTTCGGGGTCTGAGCTTCTATCAAGAATCTTAGTGTAAAATTCTGCTAAATCGCGCGGAGTAGTCGAGATAATGTTAGTAAACTCCTCAGCCGAGCCATCGTGACTATCTTTCATAAGTTGGAGAACTAGGGAAACCCAAAGGAATGTCCGGTCGGCCGATGATAGGAGGAGATGGCGCAAATCCTTCAGCCCTCCGGGGTTTCGCCAGATTGACTCGAGCTCCGTTATCCCATCATCTATAACACGAGTAACGTCAGAGGTAATAGCGCTAACCTCGTCCTCCCCTCTGAGCCGGATCGTTGTTGCCCGGGATCCAAGTTCTTTCTCAATATTATGGTACGGGCGGCTGGTAACAAGGAATTTCAGAGGTGTTTCGGACGTTTGCGGTCCCGGGAGACGGTTCACGTGATGGATAAGGGGAGCTAAAGTCACTTCCTCGCACTCGTCCAGGGCATCCACCACACATATTACATGCCCACACTCCCTGTCGGCGACCGCCTTGACCAAAATATCCCACAATGTGTCCACCTCCTCCACAAACTTCTCGCCCCTGGCCTCGAGCGCTTCCTCGGCATATCTACAGAGGGATTTTCTCTGCGAGAAAAGTTGATGAAGTACGGCGCAAAGGGCGAACGTCGCGCTCCTCTGTTCTTCGCTGTCGTCCTTAAAAAAAAAGTAGCAGACGATGGCACGGGTTTGCATTTTCAAATGACCCACGAGGAATGAAGCCATGACAGATTTTCCGTAACCCGGGTCCGCCGAAAGCCAAAGGAGACCCGCAGCTTTTTTCCCCATCCACTCCATATACTTTGGGTGCTCCGTAACCCAGGTGCACGTTCCATCGACTGGCTCACGAACCCGACGTCGATGCGACTCGTACACCGACTTGTGTAAGCGTTGTAAAATTTTGGCCTGCCCCTCGGACGAGTTCGTTGCGCCGTGGAAATGGTTGATGATGTTACCGCAGTTGAATTGGTTACCATCGCCTCTATTACCGTTAAAGTCACCGGTAGTAGTGCTGTTCGCCGACAGTGACAGAATCATAGCAATTGTTATCAGTGGACAGAAGTGCACATAAACAAAGGCACCACTTCAGGGGCCTACCATTGCGTTGAGGGCTGGGCCTCAGAAGAATCGCTTGAGAAAAAATTGCCCATCTTATCGACTGATTGTGGAATTGTAAGAAGCCTTGTTCTCACGATGCTAGAGCCGAATGTGTATTCTTTGATGCTCGTATGGATAGTTTTCAGTTAGGGAAGAATAGAAGATCACGAAGTGTTGGTGATCCTGAAGACTATCCTCCTCGTGGGGGGGGGGCAAAATTGTCCCTGCGATATGCTGTGTTCAGATAAATTTACCCCCACACAACGTAGTCATTCATGAGAATCAGCAGCATGCTATGATGCGGGTAATTTTTCGGCTGGCAGGGAGTTATCGGTACCGTATATCCCCATACCCCGCGCCAACTAAATTTGCCCACCCTATTGTACGTTGACAAAATTAACCGCGATTCAACAGAGAAAATCTTCGGCGATGACAACCACCCTCCCCCACTAACCTACTATCATCAAAATTAAAAAAAAAAAAAAAAAAAAAGTAAATATATAGTAGAAATTAATATTTAGTATACCATCCATCAGCCTTAATAATTGCCTTTACTCTATCCACCATTGATCCAGCCAAAGTATCAAAAACTTTTGGGTCAAGAAGTTCCCAACAATGAGTAATGGCCTTCACTATTGCCTTCTTAACCACATTGACATCACTCTTCATAAGATACAGCTCAGGGTAGTACTTGTGAAGCTTACCTTTCACCAGAGACCAAACATTTTCAATTGGATTGAGATTTGGTGAATAGGCAGGAATTTCCAGTAGTGTAATTCCCTGCCCTCTGAGCCATCTCCTGAAGGGCAAGTGAGTCTTAGCATTGTCAATGATAAAAAACACCTCTTCCTCCCCAACCTTTTCTCTGATATCCTCCCATATCCCTAGAAAGTCATAATGATCATAAACATCAATAATTGACTTTCCAGTCACTCCACCTCTAGCAGAAGATGGATCAGGAAAAACTGGCAAAAAAAGACCATGAGTTTGACCATAAAAAAAACCAGTCATCATCTGGCTAATCCCTTTCTCTCCTCTCCTAGCAATAGGTTCAACACAATCTTTATTCCACTTCTGATTTGGGGTATCTAAATACTCATTTTCTCCTCTTCCCCCCTCCTCTCTTCACTGCTTCCTCATCTCCCGACATTGCCTTCCTTCTCCACATCTCCTTTGTCCAATGCCTATGGGCTAATGCCCATTCCAATCTCTCTTGAGCTAGATCCTCATCCAAATGGACCCTCTCTTGTGCCATCCACTTTCTAACATGCTTTTTTTTCAAGTCTTCTCCTTACTGTCCTGCCAGAAACATTGGGAGCAACTTGTTCAGCAATCTCAGAATAGGTAGTATGGCGATTTTTTAGAGCTTCCTCCACCATAGCATTATCCTGAGACTTGGTAGTCTTAGAATGTCTTCCTCTACCCTCATTCTCCTTGCCCTCTTGATATCCCTTTGCAATTGTGTTTCTGACAGTAGTGTAGGGGATATTAAGGTAGTTGGAAATTTGCTGATATCTCATTTGAGGCTCGTGTAACCCAAGGATTCTCCCCCTGATGAACTCAGAGAGGTGTGTGGAGGGAATAGGCTTTTTGGCATGACTGCAAAGAATAGGAGGCATAGTTTATTGAAAAAAAGAATTAAGTAGAATGGTTTCTTTGTTGTTGACTTGGGGTAGTTTTTTTGGGTGGTGTTGAAAATGCAGGGTGATGAAGAGGGGTGCGTTGCCGCTGATGGTTGAATCGCGGTTAATTTTGTCAACGTACAATACCACACTCGGGCACTCATGCAAGAAATGGTTTTCAATTTCATGCAGCTAGATCCGGCTAGAGTTGTTTTCCAGCAAAACGGGTTACTCGTACTCGTGATAGATGGCGAACATGACCTCTATTGCATAGTGCCAAGCACTGCCCGTTCAACTTGGAGTGGTCATCTGTGGGTGGTGCGAGTATGTGGTACTTATGTCACTCACCGGGAAGTGTCACAACACCTGGAAGTGTCACACATGGCAACCATGCCAACCACATTTAAGAAAGGCAACAGCTCAACCAATTCTTAACCCAATTGGACCAAACAAGATGATTTTAATTGAGAAAGGATGGGAGAACTTGTTAATGCCCAAAATTCTTTTAAAAAAAAATCTCATATTGAATAATACTAGACCAAAGTGAAGAAATCTACTTAAAACTATTAGAAAGAAAAGAGGTGAATCTAAGGTACAGGAGCATGCAAAACTATTTATAAAGTAGATATAGGTAATCTCCAATAGGTAGAGATAATAAGTGAAGTAATATTTAGCAGTAGTTGAAGGTTATAGACTACAGAAATAGTAAAGAAAAGGGTTAATTTAAGAGTAAAATGATAGAAGTGTTAGTAAGATGCTCAGAAGTTGAAAGAGATAGCTCAGAGGATGGAAAGTGAAATAGAGATGTAGCTAAAAATCAGTAGACTCAGATTATCAGAAATAATTGGAATTTATAATGCTTTTGTAGTACAGGAGCTGTTATAAGCAGAGTTTTTGTAGGACAAGATATTAGAATCAGTTTTGTGAGAGATCTAGTAATAACTAGTTATCTACAAACTCTAAAATACTAAATTATAAGGTGGAGGCACATGGCTAGCCAATAGAAAACTTGTATTATGAAAATAGAAGTCACTTGAGCAATGCATTTCTGTAACCGGTACTGGTGCTCGGTTAAGGATTTTGTTTTATGTTTTGTTTTAAGTATCGCTTTGATACTTGGTTTGTTTGAAGTATCGTTTTGATACTTAGTTTGTTTTATGTTTTGTTTTAAGTATCGTTTTGATACTTAGTTTGTTTTATGTTTTGTTTTAAGTATCGGTTTGATACTTATATTGTTTTACCAAAGTGTATCACTTGATACCTTTGTTTAGTTTCGTTCATACTAGACATGAACAGATTTGTGTATTTAAAGACCATCCTATTCCACGATGGAAAGAACAGTCTTCGACAGACAGTATTTCAATATACTTGGTTGAACAGTTACTCTTTAGTTTTCCCAGTACACCCCCGAAGCCTCCTTTAGTTCACACAGCTCTCGCCCCCTCTCTGGAAGAGCAGGCCACCTGTCTACTATTGTATACCTCCCGCAACGTGATTGGCACCTAGCGAACACGTTCCAATTTCATCAATTAGAGGTGTAATGAGTCGTATGTTTTGAGTTTCAACTACTGTCAGTGCTTATAGGTATATTTTATTTCCAGTATCAAATTACAATAAAGGTTTAAGGAATATTACTAGAAAGAGGATTACAATGAATAAATTGCTTTCTTTTTGGAACTTGGGATAGCTAGGTTAAGCCTACTAGAAATAGAAGATATAGTTTATTGAAATAGGTAGTATACTACTATTATAAGTATAAATCCTTCAGTTTTTTATTGTATCTGAACTGCAATGAGTTAGGGGTTTCTACTATTATAACTAGTCGAAAATAGAGTACTATTAGAATGGGTTATGTCCGCATATCGTAACTTCTCCTTAGAAATTGGATATTTACATATGATTATAATTTAAGTAGACTTTCAAGTTCTCAAAATGTAGTATAAATTAATCACAAATGAATATTTTCTTGTTATACTAATAAACAAGTATTCTTTCACTAGATTTATATAATTTGAAGTATATAGATAATTGTATGTTATAAAGTTGACAATAAAATTTATTCTAGTATACTTTATTAACAATCTAATAACAATACCTCAACTACTGCTAAAACATTATAGATTCTAATTATTTCTGATACCCTATGTCTATTGACCTTTAGCTACATCTGTGTATTACTTATCAACTCCTAAGTTGTCTCTCTCAACTTCTGAGCATCTTACTAACACTTCTATCATTTTACTCTTAAATTAACCCTTTTCTTTACCATTTCTGTAGTCTATAACCTTCAACTGCTACCAAATATTATCTTATTTATTATCTCTACCTATTGGAGATTACCTATATCCACTTTATAAATAGTTTTGCATCCTCCTATATCTTAGTTTATCCTCTTTTCTTTCTAATAGTTTTAAATAGATTTTTTCACTTTGGTCTGGTATTGTTCTATAGGAATTTTGTTATTTTTACATTCTAGGTATTAACAAGTTCTCCTATCCTTTCTCAATTAAAATCATCTTGTTTGGTCCAATTTGGTTAAGAATTGATCGAGTTGTTGCCTTTTTTAAATGTGGTTGGCATGGTTACCATGAGTGACACTTCCCGGTGAGTGACGTTTGTACCTAAGTACTGTAAATTATGAGTTGCAGCCGTGTTCACAAATGTCACCCCCTTGCGTGTAGGTATTATGTTATCCCAAGCACATGATAGACGGTTGAATCGGAGGAGCCCAATTTTATAAGTTCCCTCTGAACCATGACTTTCACTCCTTCAATTCGTTGTAACTTCAAAGCAACTAGTGTGGGGTTTAACTTCTATCATAACATCGCACCTCTCTCCAGAGATTACACGATCGTCCAATCAAATGATCCCTAGATCACCACCGACCAGTTTTTTCTTTTATAAGGGCCCCCGAGCCCTCGAGTAAACCTTGCCTTCCCGCTGCCCTTTCTTCCGCAGACCTTTCCAGGGTTGTGCGCGTTTAGTGAGTAGTTGGGGGAGGGGGGGTCCCCTCTCCGTGAGCAAGTAGGAAAGCGTAACGGTGAGTTGTAGGCATAGGAAAGTGATCCTATCAGGTGACCCAGATAGCACACGGGGGGGTTTAGAGGACATTGTGATAATATGATACATAATATTATCTCACCCCCCCCCCCAGGTGTGGACCTGAAGCGCGATAACGCGACAGATCGAGATTAACTTAGTGAATACCTGATAGGTTATTTTGGGGCACCATTCGATCTCTCGGTCAGGCTACGCTTTAGCTTGCGATGCATCAAAGAAGGGTGGTCTTGGCGTGGTTAAGGGTTGGGAACAAGGTGAGCGATAGATTTCTTTTGTTGGTATTAGGTTGATGTTTGGGAATGGATAGTCGAGTGAGTTTTACCGCTAGGTGTCGGTGACCGTAATAGCATAAGTTATTTTCGCCGAATGTGCGTTATGTAGTGATCACCACTCGAGGGAAATATTGATCCTGGGTATTTCCTGGCAGCTAGGTGTGCGAGGTTTCCTTGATCTCGTACTGCATGCGGTGGTTCTGTCGGCGACAAGAGGTAGTCCCAAGTTGGGGAAGGGCCGGTGCAAAGGGAAAGAGTAAATCCTATTCGTCTCGACTAATTTTTTTTTTTTTGAAGACTTGTGTTTTTAAGTTATCAATCACATATCTTCACATACCAAACCGTTTATCTCTCATTGAAAGGTGCATCCTTTGCATTAACAGATTGTGATTGAATACATGAGTTAGGAGCCGGGGGAATGCGAAGTAGTATCATATTTGTTAGTGCCGGAGTAATTGCAATTTTCAGATATAACTTACATCATACGAAAGGCGATGAAGTTTTACTAAATCAATACTCCTGATACTGAGCCCCGTCGAATCAAGCATCACAATAGCTTGGTTCAAGCCGGGTACATATCAAGCTACAGTTCCTATTCTATTCCGACAGGACCGTGTTCCGACAGCTCGCTTTAGAACGTGTCTCCACAAACCGAGAGGCGTTGAATATAGAGTAATTGAACGGACCATATAGACTACCCATCTAAAACCACTCAAATAATTCGCCCCCGCAAGCACGACCCCCGAAGAATTTCCAAGCAAAAGCGATTAAATCTGAGTCCTTTGATGGTATTTATCTCGTCCTCAGACTATTCCATTCCCGGGGGCCAATCTCCAGCGACCGGATTGGAATCGGGGTGCAGTACCACCTCGCTCGCTTAGCCACCTTCTGACTCCGATCCGCTCGCCTGAGTAAAATCGCCGAAGTTATCTTATGCGACAGCCATATTTCTATTCAATACTATTAAAATGCGGGATAGTTCTTGAATTTTTTCTTTCATTTTGTCATACAAGTCCACCACCGCTTGGTGATCCCCGTCCTCGCTCTACTCGAACCGTGCTCACACAGTAAATTTACCTGTGTCGCTTGACATCGAGCAACCGCACAGCCGCATTCTTAACCTTCTTGTGCTTTCCCTTGAACCTCTGGGGGTGTGCCAACCAACCTGAGAACAAGAAAAGCCTTTTTGACTAACTGTTCTTTCTGGGGACACTTCAAATTCTTAAGACAATTTATTTTGCCGAATGGTAAGAGAGACGGTTAGCAGGGCGTTTCCAAAGGCTGGGGGGGGGGGTACTGGGAAGTATACAATACCATAACTTATCCCGGAAAAAAAGCAGAATTCCAAAATATTTTCCTTGTGACAAGATATCATACCAAAAAATTCCGCTTTCATAGTGTGCTTAATAGGATTACTTTTTCTTATTTTTCCTTCTCTCAAGAAACCCTTTCGCTGCGTATTTCGTTTCTACCCGACCAGTAATTCACCGGAGCGCAAATGTAGTTCTTATCTGATCATCAGAGGCGTAATTTAATAATGACAAATGCTAATTATTGCGCGGCTGAATGAAGCAGGACACCCTTGAGGAGTACGGTAGTCGAGCAGCAATTGGCGAACGGATAAACAGGGAGGAGTGGGGATCAGGCTTGACAGATTTGCTTACCACTTGACCTCTAGAAGTTCTCTTTCAAGAATGGGAACTCTAGGAGCTATTCCCGCTCCCCCTACCGGTATTTTGATGTTGACAACCGGTTACTTACCGGTTTAACTCGAAATAGAAAAACAGGTTCTAGTAGGTTAATTTAGAGTGTGGCAGAGCTTGCGCAAACTTGAACCTTGCCGAAAGCCAAGCAATTGAATTTTCCTGGTTTTTTCTTCTGCTAACTCTAGCGTTATCGAGGGATTTTTGTGGCTTGGTTTCACTCTATTTTAACTTACGGTACTTTCAGGTGTTGCTCCTATTCAAGTTAATGCGGTATTTTCGTAGCCCTTGAGTGTACTGTACAGTACTCCGTAGATATTTATTATGGAAGCAGAATGACTTACGGGCTGCGTGCCGTGATGAATTATTCACAAAGCAGGAATTTTCTTAGCTATCAAATATCCGTCCACAGACTCAGTTTGGAGTCTTTTTTAGACTACTCGTATACCCCCATCGGGCTCGTCGGTGACTACCGCTACTCTATGATTGTGTCCAGCTTCTGTTCGGCCGCATGAGCAGTCTGTCATACTCGAGTAGGCTGACCACGACCACTCGATAATTATATAATGGCTGGTCCAAAGGCCGCCGATTGATGATGGACCATACTTGAGAAGTCACCAGCCACACCTAAGAGTCACGTGAAAGTTAAGCAGCCACGACGACCAGTTGTAATGCAACAAAAATGCGGCTCCAACCTCTGGCACACCACATTGGTGAAAGTTGGGGCAGTTCGCTTATTCTAATTCTGCTCTCTCTCTCTCCCCGCTCAAAATTTATCACTCTCCATCGATTGCTCGAGTCAGCTAACCTTTTACCAAACACATCCGCTCTCGTTCGCACAAGTCTCCTCTGCATACTCTTGCGCTGGCAAAGAGGGGATGGGCTTCACGAGGACTCCTGCTGTTCGTACTTGTACCATCCACCCCGCCCAGTCCCCCTGACCCTCTTGCACTTCTTTGGCTCCGCGCAATCACTTCGACTAGACTCACCCGTGCCGCTTCCAACGGGTACACGATTCACTTCCGGATACATCATTTCCTTCTCGGGATGCACTAATCCGAGGCGCACCTCCATAACCTTTACCCGAGCAAATGAAGCAACATTCTGAGCATACCGAGCCGCATCTACTTCCAACTGTGACAGCTCCACGGTTAACACTGGGGGGCTGACGGTTTCCTTACTGTGACTTAAACTCTCAGGGTAGGTAATGTCCGCCAGCCATCCCCACCAAGCTCTACGCACGAGATAGCCCAAGCAGAGCAAGCATCCCCGACACGGACCCCCTTTCCTTCGTCTTTATCCATTCACAAAGAAGTTATCATATCTGCACCCAAAACATTCACTCACGTAACCCTGGCTGTCCCGGGGTGGCTTCCCCGCCGGCTTCACGGTGGCTGCGGCTTGCGGGCCTCCTCTAGGGCTGTCTCGCTGCGGCACCCCCCCTCCAGGCTCTTTATCTCTGTCACCGAAATCCGGACCTGAACGCCTGCTAGGGAATATAGCTCTCCCCACCTGGTGCCAACCCCCTTCCCCCCTTCCCATTGCACTCAACTAACAAGCAAACTCCACAGTTTCATCCATGGCCGCACCCCATCGCGACCCCAACACGACCAAATCAGCCGGCCCCCCCAATGCCCTACCGTCTATGCCCCCATCCACGCTATCCTTCCAACAGCGATGTCGCCAGATACCCCAACCACCTTAGTTATGCCCACCCCGCGCCATCATTTTCACAGGGACGCTATGGCACAAAGAAAGAAAAGCGAGTGCCTGTAGGACATAGTGCCGGTGCGTGCATCAGGCCAATACTGGCTGTAGAGCGGCAGCTGTGGTTGGGGTTGAGGGGATTTATTGCTTGCGGAAGTTCCTGGAGGAAAGTATGGATTATGTATCGAATATTATGAGCGGAATCGGTGCTGTATTTGAACAAGTTATAGAAATGAAACGAGTAGACTAAAGTCAGACTAGATCTCTTCGGTGACCTACAACCTATCCAAATGGGGCGGGAGGGGGACCCTTTAAATACATGAATCAATGCCAACTCTTCCGGGAGTCTTCTTGAACATAATCACACCATTTCCACATTTCCTCACGCCATCGCTTTTACCCCTCCTTCCCTCAAGACATCCCCGCTTTGATACACCTGCTTACCCCTTACTTCGCATACTTCACCAAGCACCTGACTCTAGTGAACCCTCCGCTAATCTTCCCGCATATTCCACATGATACGAGTATAGGACTGGTCTTCGCTGGAGCGCCGGCGATTAACAACATTCTGACGGGTTTGTTGAAAGGGAGTTTGGCGGGGTGGTGGAAGGATGCCGCTGGGGGTTTTGGTGGAGCAGAAGTGGAGAGAACGGCAGTGGAGTGGCCATTCTCGTGCACACTTCCCAGGATGAGCTGTTGGGGCTTGAGCAGTCGAGGTATTGGGTGGGGGTGCTTTGACTTGTTAGGAAAGAGTACGATGTAGTGGGGAATCACAGCAAAGACGCAGAGCTATCATTGTTGAGGTTGTTGAGGGGTTGTGGGGTTGGAGGCGGAAGCTGTGGAAGCGAATTGAGCGGCCTGACAAGGACAGGAGAACGGCGAGCGGCCGAAGTGATTTATAGATAGATGAAATAGTTCTACCCCGCTACGGGAATTTTAACGCTCAAACAATGTTCCCAACGCTTTCTCACACACCTAGGATTTGCATGAGATTAGAACAGTGCTCGTATTTCCCTCCCGCGTGTGTGCCATGCCTACGAAGTTGAACCGCCAGCTTCCGCACAACAATCCTTTGCGTTCGAAAGCACGTAATCGCAGTTCTCCGCCCTCCTCTTACAAATTATGCCACCCCCCCCCCCCCACTTCCATTTATTCTCCACGGGTTATTAAAAACCGCTACGATCACAAGACACGAGCCCTAGCAGATCCGAGATCAATGAAGCTATCAAAAAATTACTACTGTAGATTCACAATCTATCACTCGTGTCCACCCCATAGTCACAATCTCATAACCAGTTGAGAAACGACCCTTAAGTTAACGTAGGAGAGCATAGTGTGAGCTCCCTACTGACATTTGCGGATATTAAGCGGGATGTGGAGGTTGTCATTCCACGTAATTGCTTAATTCATCAAGTTGAGGTATGAGTTATATACAATGATCCGAAGCGGCCAGTCCAGACCATAGTCAGGACCACGGGTCAGCGGTCCAGTAAGTCTGGCCTCGGTTTTGAAAAGCCTGAGTCAATCCGGTCGAAATTCTGAGCAGCCGCCAAAGCCCGGCGGCACCCAGGCAACCGCCGGGTCGAGTCCAGGCGCGACACAGGTCAAAGCCGCCAGATGCCCAGGTAATCCGAAGATAGTGTATCTATTGACGGCCTGCAGGCTTTCCATTTTAAATCACTCGGAATAAGATAATAGTAGTAACGTGCCCCCGGCGCTATATCTCGCTCAAGACGAATCATTGCCATCCACCGATGACCCATCACGATACCCAAATATACCGTCCAACCTCAAGACACTCTATACCGTTCTTCACGCGACTCTCGAACTAGCTTGGGTGAAAGTGTATTAACCGGGTGAGTTTGTAAAGAATTAAATCATGTTGAATGACAAAATATTTATTAGTAATGAATGACGAGTGATCTCTTGAAACATCGGCCTGTAGGTGACGGAGGCGGGGCCCGGCTTAGGTTTGGAAAAGCCGCTTTTCCACAGTCCGGCCGTAATCAAAGCAGGACGGACTCCCCGCTTGAGATCACTGGTTATATACCGTTCAAGCCCCTCCTAGCTAAAAAGCAAGGGGACAAAAGGTTTAGTCCATCGCTGCAACCGCAACCCGCCACCACAATGAATTTTACTATGCTTGAAGCTTAGATGAAACGGCAACGCAAGCTAATTTTTTTCAACATTTTCAATTCTAAAAATACATTCTGTTTTGAGGTCAAGAATGAGGTGAATGCTTTGAGCACTATTTAACATCAGCAAGGTGGTATTTATAACACGCCCATTTCCCCGTCCATTAGGTAGTCAGGCCGATCGAGCAGTCCGGGGTATTTGGGGTGACGGAGACTGTACACGCTGCAGACTGATAGAGGGCTGACAGAGCAAAGAAATGCTGCAGATGGAGCCGGCCCCAGAAAGAAGAAATGTCAAGGCCGACCTAGCCGACCGGAACAGTCAAACTCCACTGCATTGGGCAGCACAGGAAGGACACGAGGAGGTTGTTGAGCTCCTATTGGAGCGGCAAGATGTCGACCCTAACAGCCAAGACTCGTTGGGCGAATCACCACTTGCGTATGCCTGTGGCATGGGACACACGGGAATCGTGAGGTTACTCCTAAAATGGAAAGAGGTGAACCCTGATACGAGAGGTGATCATGGCTTGACGCCAGTCTGGTGTGCCATAGTCGGAGGACACACGGAAATCGTGCGGTTACTCCTGCAAAGGGAAGATGTTAGGTGTGACACGGAAACAACAGCTGGCGTTATACCAATCTGGTATGCCTGCTTGCAAGGGCGCCCGGAAATCGCGAGGTTACTTCTCCAAAGGAAGGATATCAACGCTAACAAACAAACCACAGATGGTCGAACACTGCTCTGGCGTGTCTGCAGTGGAGGACGGGATGATGTTGTCAAATTGCTCTTGGAAAGCAAAGACGTTGACCCCAACATGCTAGATAGGAATGGCCAAAGCCCACTGTCGGTGGCTACTGAACGTGGGCATGAGGACGTGGTGCGGCACCTCCTCGAACGAGAAGATCTCAACCCTAACTTGGCATGCAATAACGGGCAAACCCCACTCTCGCTCGCTGTGCGCAATGATGATGAGAGAATTGTAGAGTTACTACTAAAACGGAGTGATCTCGACCCCAACTTTCCAATTATCGATGGGCAAACGCCCCTCGCTCTAGCAGCTCACAACAGACAAGAGGGAATTGTGAAATTACTCTTGAAACGGGCTGATGTCGACCCGAACATCCGAGGCAATGATGGACACACACCACTTACCTTTGCTGCAATGTCTGGAAGTGGTGGAGTCGTCAAGCTGCTATTGGAGCGAGAAGATATAGACCCAAACATTCCTTTTGCTGATGGTAGAACACCACTCACCCTCGCAGCCTACTACCAACATGAGGAGATTGCGAATATACTACTAGATTGGAACGGCAGAGAAGCCGTAATATCACATCAAGCTCACAATTCTACAACCCCTAACCCCCAATCCCATTAAGCCCCTAGAAGGCCAGTCGTGTCCGTCCCCTGTTGTCGGCAGGTGTTTGTTATCCCGCCCCACCCTGTTCAACACCCACATATCTACGCCGGTCCCCCGCTCATTCTCCCCCCACTCAGCCTTCAAGTGTTCCAATCAGATCTTGCGGGTCCCCAAGTTCTTTGTTTTTGCTCCAGACCGGGCTAGAAGGTTTAGGCAGTGGGAACGGCACCTTTATAGGTAAGCCCTTCGACAGCCATAAGTCCTTCATCCATACCCTTCCTGATTCTACTAAATTCCTGTCTTCCCCGAAGAGTCCTATCGTATTTGATTTTCCCTCGATATTCATAGTTCATTTTCCTTTCCCCTCATTTTTTCTTATTTCCTCTCCTCCTTTCTCGCTGCCCCGCTGCCCGACCCAACTATTACAACACCTCTATTTATGCAGGGTTCCAATTGGTCCGCGGAAGACTGGACTGGACCATTAGTCCAGTCGGAAGTTAAGCCTGCTCTAATAGTGGAAATTAGACTGAATTGGACGGTCCGGATTATGGGACTGACTAGGCTAGGACTGGTTTGACCAGGCCCGCCAAGCAATAGGATATTCACGGCCCATTGACAGAATTAACATCCCATTCTGCTTTGTACTATTTTTATCACAGTTTATTACGTTCAAATAAAGATTTTCTTGATTAAACCGATTGTTTCCGTGGGTTATACTGCAGAGTCTCAGGAGCGTCAGAATGGAAATCGTGCCTCGCTTAGATTAGGGGCAGTGAAAATAGATTCACGAGTATTATTGTTTTTCGGAGCCTTGGGTGAGTGATATTACATGACTAGGCAACACTTTATAAAGACCGGTCTAGGACCGGACCAGACCCGACCACCCGAGTTAGTCAAGTCCAGTCACACGGCATCGACCAGGACTGGCAAGTCTGGTCCTGCTTCCACGACCTGACCGGTCGGACAATTCGGAACCCTGTATATACGTAACCTCCCCCCCCCCGCCCAGCCCCTAACCCCCCACTACCAAGCCATCCTGTTTCTCCCTGATTACTTCAACAGGCATTTTCTTTTTGATAATATACAAATAAAGTGTGCCTCTGGCAGCTTTGCTTTGTCTGTTTCCCAAGTAAGCGTTTATTTCCTTCAAATCCATCAATTTTTTTCCCCTGGTTTTAGGTAGTTTTGAAAGGACCTCCACAACACTACATGTCCATAATCGGCCAAAAGCAGTAGTAATCCATCTTATACCCGCGCTCCCTTCTCCCTAGATGCTTTACTATTTACCCAAAGGCAATGCATCATCAATTCGGCGACTTAACTATTTCGTTCGTTCTATTTCGTTAATATTTCAAAACCTCCCGGTTCCCACCCAATTCAAAAAACCAGGGACCGGAGATTTGTGCTAGAGGAAGTGGATATTGATTATTAAAGTCTTTTGTGCTGTTTTGCCGTTTCCCTTCGCTTGGCAAAGCCCTCCCCCCATGTCATACATCACTTTTAAGTTTTGGTGGTATCCAGTGTCCCCTACCGTCCGGGGCGCCCTACAGGGCCCTGGCGGGTTGTAGTCCCAGGCGTCCCGAGCAGGGTGGGTGAGGACGGCAGGGCATGGCGTCCGCCAAAGGGATTGACGCCAGTGCCCTGCAGTCTTAGGACAAGTGACATCTTCCGGCGATTATCTGCAGGGCCCGCCCGTCATCCGCCGTCACCCGTAAGAGCCCGGTACATCCCGCCCTCTAAGGAACATGCAGGGCCCGCCTGTCCGTCCGGGGCACTGATGTGGACGGACGCCAAGATGCCCATCCGTCACAGTGATCTGCCCATGCACTCGAGGCCGTCCCGTTCGCACCCTGGGACGGACTGGACGCTGTGGTTTGCTGGTGGTATCATATTAAAAAGAATTCTGTTGCACTTGCACACCTTGTGAGTTCTAAATCTAGTAATGGTAATCAAGGTTGAAAAACTGGACAAAAATGTGGCTTACTTGGTTTGCTCTTTCACTCATGTTTGTCACTGCTAAAGCACCCAATTGACCATGACGCTACCTCGCCATCCAACACTATTTTTTTGTATTTGGATACCAGGCAAAAGGTCCACAGAATATGTAAGTAGGAAGTGTAGGGCAAAGAGGCTCATTGGCATATCATCAACCAAGAAACAAAAAATATACTACCCTTCCACGTATCAGAAAATACTCGCCTACTATCCTAGTTACAAGATATATGATTTGTAGACACAATTTCACTATCCGTTTTTTGTTTATTTTTGTAACTCCAGGCCCTCCATTTCTTTTTTTTAGATCTCGGATTATCCCAATCACCAACTTAAGGCTTCCACCTCTGTGGTCGTCGGTGCGGGATGTACCCTCAGAGATCACAACGTGATTGTAGTTGTAGATACCAGTAATCTGTTTATGGTTGTTTCTACATTTTACTACCATAATCTTCTGAAAAGCAAAGCCTTTTTCTACGTTATATTGCATGGTTATTAATTGCTTATATATTGTTGCGAGGCTCTCAAATACGTTACTTGAAATTCATTGGAGCTGTAGAGTGATTGTGTAAGGTATCATACACTAATGTAAGATCCCGGGCTTTATTTTACTTGGAAATCCTGATTTTAGCTTTGAATGCCTCTAGTACTTGTGACCTACAAGTTACAACATGTTCAAATGGGGCCGGAGGGCCCGCTTTTAAATACATGAATCAATGCCAACTCTTCTGGAAGTCTTCTTGAACATAATCACACCATCTCCACACGTTGTCATGCCATCGCTTTGGCTCTCTCGCCCTCCATGCTTCCCCGCCCTGGTATACCTTCTTACCCTCCACCTCGCATTCTTCAAAGAGTACCTGACTCCGTTGAACACTCCGCTAATCTTCTCGCGGGTTCTACATGATACGAGTATAGGACTTGTCTTTGGAGGAGCACCCATGATTAACAAAAAGACTGAGGTAACTGTTTTGGTGTGCGCGAGTCCTGTGGGGAGATAATTGGCTTGCGATCACCTTAAGAAATGATCCTACGCATCGCCGTCAAGTACGGTTTTCCAAAAGCAAAAAAGATGATTCTCCATTAACGAGTGAACACGGGGAGTTGCATTTAGTTTTTTACTGTATTAGCCAATCATCTTCAGATGCTTTGGGCATCATATTTTAATGTAATCACGTGTCAGTAGAATTAAGCGTGCGCTGCTGGCAATGCCTGTGGATGAGAGGTGATCGGATAAGAGAGATAGACGATGTTGCGCTAAGATTCATATGGTATGCGGTTCGTAGCAGGTAATAATTCTAGTAAACATACGAAACTCCAAAACCATCTCCTGCTCGCTACAGGTCTCCGAACCTTCGAACAAACGCAAAGGGGGGAACATTCTCCACAATCCTCCACAACAAGGCAAAAGCATCACTAAGACTCCCGCCCTCCAAACCGTTCTACCAATAACGTTATAACTTCAGTGATCTTCGACGATACACTTCACCGTCCTTACGCCATCTGCCATAACCCACGCATCTCCTGCATCTGGCACTACCCAGCAAGAACACAAAGCAGGGAGATGAAGGGGGGAAATGATGAGGTGGAAACGGAACTAGCCGATATCACATACATCCCACTTTATCAACAAGGAGAGAGCGTGGATAATTATTTCAAAAATTATAATACTCTGGGAATTTTGGTAGAATATTTGAACTCCTTTATTCTTTATAAATTATCTCCAGGTCTTGATGGGGTTAGGTTAAATAGAGATCCGTAGCAGCCATGGACCTCCTGAACTCCGTATCAACTTGAATATACAATACTGTATCATAAGGTAAAGTAAATTAATTGTAAGCTAATTGTTTCTGGATTCTTGAAGCTTAGATGAAACAGCAACGCAAGCCAATTTTTTTCAGCATTTTCAACTTTAAAAATCCATTCTGTTTTGAGGTCAAGAATGAGGTGAATGCTCTGAGAACTATTTAACATCAGCAAAGTGGAATATATAACATGTCCATTTCCCCGTCGGTTAAGTAATGAGGCCGATCGATCAATCTTACGCCGCTATTCTAACTTTCTAAGACGGGGTATACAAATATCACACAAACTACCACCCACCAGCACAACAATCCAGAAGCCTATCTAGCTGACACCTCAAACGCCTGACACCAGAACAAGCACGATCAGCTAATCACGCCTTACGGACATACCAAGATATCGAACCTATATAATACCTCAAGCAGTCCAAGGCATTTGGGGTGACGGAGACTGTATACATTTTAGACTGATAGAGGGCTGATAAAGCAAAAGAATACAGCAGATGGAGCCGGCCCCAGAAAGAAGAAATGTCAAGGCCGACCTAGCAGACTGGAACAGTCAAACTCCACTGCATTGGGCAGCACGGGGAGGACACGAGGAGGTTGTCGAGCTTCTATTGGAGCGGAAAGATGTCGACCCTAACAGCCAAGACGCTATGGGCGAAACACCGCTTGCGTTTGCCTGTGGCATGGGACACACGGGAATCGTGAGGCTATTCCTACAATGCAAAGAGGTGGACCCTGATATGAGGGATGATCGTGGCCGGACGCCACTCTGGTGTGCCGTAGTCGGAGGACACACGGAAATCGTGCAGTTACTCCTGCAAAGGGAAGATGTTAGGTGTGACATAGAAATAATAGCTGGTATTATACCAGTCTGGTATGCCTGCTCGGAAGGGCGCCCGGAAATCATGAGGTTACTTCTCCAAAGGAAAGATATCAACATTAACAAACAAACCCCAGATGGTCGAACACTGCTCTGGAATGTCTGCAGTGGAGGACCGGCTGATGTTGTCAAATTGCTCTTGGAAAGTGAACACGTCGACCCCAACATGCCGGATAGGAATGGCCAAAGCCCATTGTCGGTGGCTACTGAACGTGGGCGTAGGGTCGTGGTGCGGCACCTCCTCGAACGAGAAGATCTCAACCCTAACTTGGCGAGCAATAACGGGGAAACTCCTCTCTCGCTCGGTGTGTTCTATGATGATGAGAGAAGTATAGAGTTACTACTGAAACGGAGTGATCTCGACCCGAACCTTCCGGTTATCCATGGCCAAACGCCCCTCGCTCTTGCAGCTCACAAGAGACAAGAGGGAATTGTGAAATTACTCTTGAAACGGGCCGATGTGGACCCGAACCCCCGCGACCGTAATGGCCACACACCACTTACCTTTGCTGCAATGACTGGAAAGGGTGGAGTCGTCAAGCTGCTATTGGAGCGAGAAGATCTCAACCCTAACTTGGCGTGCAATAAGGGGGAAACTCCTCTCTCGCTCGGTGTGCTCAATGATGATGAGAGAATTATAGAGTTACTACTGAAACGGAGTGATCTCGACCCGAACCTTCCGATTATCCATGGCCAAACGCCCCTCGCTCTAGCAGCTCACAAGAGACAAGAGGGAATTGTGAAATTACTCTTGAAACGGGCGGATGTGGACCCGAACCCCCGCGACAGTGATGGCCACACACCACTTACCTTTGCTGCAATGACTGGAAGTGGTGGAGTCGTCAAGCTGCTATTGGAGCGAGAAGATATAGACCCAAACATTCCTTTCGCTAATGATGGAACACCTCTCACCCTGGCAGCTAAATACCAACATGAGGAAATTAAGAAATTACTACTGGATTGGCATGGCGGGAAGCTATAATACCACATCAAGCTCACAATTCTACAAGCTCTAACCCCCAATCCCATTAAGCCCCTGGAAGACCTGTCGTGTCCGTCCCCTGTTGTCGGCAGGGGTACTGTTATCCCGCCCCACTCTGTTCAACACCCACATTTCTACGCCCCTCCCACGCTCAGTCTTCCCCCCACTCAGCCTTCAAGTGTTCCGATCATATCTTGCGGATCCCCCAGTTCTTTATTTATGCTCTAGACCGGGCTAGAAGGTTTAGTTAGCGGGACCGGTCCCTTTATAGGTATGTCCTGCGACAGCCATTAGTCCTTGTTCCATACCCTTCCTGATTCTACTAAATTCCTGTCTTCCCCGAAGAAGCCTATGGTATTTGATCTTCCCGTCGATATTCATAGTACATTTTCCTTTCCCCTCATTTTTTCTCTATTACAACACCTCTATTTATGTAATCTCCCCCCCGCCCAGCCCCAAACCCCCCACTCAATAGCCATTCTGTTTCTCCCTCATTACTTCAATATTCATTTTCTTTTTGATATATAAATAAATTGTGCCTCTGGCGGTTTTGCTTCGTCTGTTTCCCAAGTAAGCGTTACTTTCCTTCAAACCATTACTTTTTTCCCCCTGGCTTTATGTAGTTTTGAAACGACCTCCCCAACACTACATGTCCATAATCGGCCAAAGGCAGCTGTAATCCATCTTATACACGCGCTCCCTTCTCCCGAGATGCTTTACTATTTACCCTAAGGCAACGCATCATCAATTCGGCGACTTAACTATTTCGTGCTCTTTCGTTAATATTTCAAAACCTCCCGGTTCCCACACAATTCAAAAAACCAGGGACCGGAGATTTGTGCTAGAGGAAGTGGATATTGATTATTAAAGTCTTTTGTGCTGTTTTGCCGTTTCCCTTCGCTTGGCAAAGCCCTCCCCCCATGTCATACATCACTTTTAAGTTTTGGTGGTATCCAGTGTCCCCAACGGTCCGGGGCGCCCGACAGAGCCCTGGCGGGTTGTAGTCCCGGGCATCCCGAGCAGGGTGGGTGAGGACAGCAGGGCATGGCGTCCGCCAAAGGGATTGACGCCAGTGCCCTTTAGTCTTAGGACAAGTGGCATCTTCCGGCGATTATCTGCAGGGCTCGGTCAATACCTGCAGGGCCCGCCCGTCATCGGCCGTCACCCGTAAGAGCCCGGTACATCCCGCTCTCTGAGGAACCTGCAGGGCCCGCCCGTCCGTCCAGGGCACTGGTCTGGACGAACGCCAAGATGCCCGTCCGTCCCAGTCATCTACCCATGCACTGCAGTCCGTCCCGTCCGCAGCCTAGGAGGGACGGACTGGACGCTTGGCTTTACTGGTGGTATATTATTAAAAAGAATTTTGTTGCACTTGCACACCTTGTGAGTTCTAAATCTAGTAATGGGAATCAAGGATGAAAAGCTGGACAAAAATGTGGCTTACTTGGTTACTCTTTCACTCATGTTTGTCACTGCTAAAGCACCCAATTGACCATGACGTTACCTCACCATCCAACACTATTTTTTCGTATTTGGGCACCAGGCAAAAGGTCCACACAATATGTAAGTAAGAAGTGTAGAGCAAAGAGGCTCATTGGCATATCATCAACAAAGAAACAAAAAATATACTACCACCGCCACGTATCAGAAAATACTCCCCTACTATCCTTGCTACAAGATATATGATTTGTGGACACAAGTTCACTAACTGTTTGTTTATTTTTGTAACTCCTGTCCCTCCTTTTTTTAGTTCACGGATTACCCTGGTCTCCGGCTTAAGGCTTCCACCTCTATGGTCGCCATATATAGAATGTACCCTCAGAGATCACAACATGATTGTAGTGGTATATGCCAGTAATCTGTTTATGGTTTTTTCTACATTTTACTGCCTTACGCTTCCGCAAAGAAAAGCCTTTTTCTTCGTTATATTGTATGGTTGTTTGCTTATATATTGTTGCGAGACTATCAAATATGTTACTTGAAATTCATTGGAGCTGTAGGGTGGTTATGTAAGGCATCATACACTAATGTAAGATCCCGGGCTTTATACTACTTGGAATTTCTGGTTCTAATTTTGAATGCCTCTAGTACCTGTGACCTACAACATGTTCAAATGGGCCGGAGGGCGCCCTTTTAAATACATGAATCAATGCCAACTCTTCCCGAAGCTTCTTGAACATAATCACGCCATCTCCACACGTTGTCATGCCATCGCTTTGGCTCTCTCGCCCCCAATGCTTCCCCGCCCTGGTATACCTTTTTACCCTCCACCTCGCATTCTTCACAATGTACCTGACTCCGGTGAACACTCCGCTAATCTTCTCGGGTTCTACATGATACGAGTATAGGACTTGTCTTTGGAGGAGCACCCGTGATTAGCAACAAGAATGAGGAAACTGTTTTTGTATGCACAAATCCTATGAGGAAAGAATTGGCTTGCGATCACCTTAAGAAATGATCCGACGCATCGCCCTCAAGCACGGTTTGCCAAAAGCAAAACAGATGATTCTCCATTAACGAGTGAACACGGGGAGTTGCATTTAGTTTTTTACTGTATTAGCCAATCATCTTCAGATGCTTTCGGCATCATATTTTAATGTAATCACGTGCCAGTAGTATTAAGCGTGCGCTACTGGCAATGAGTGTGGAGGAGAGATGATCGGATAAGAGAGATAGACGATGCTGTGCTAAGATTCATGTAATAATATTATGTGGTTCGCAGCAGGTAACAATTCTAGTAAAACATACGAAACTCCAAAACCATCTCCTGTTCGCTACAGGTCTCCGAACCTTCGAACAAATGCAAAGGGGGGAACATTCTCCACAATCCTCCACAACAAGGCAAAAGCATCTCTAAGACTCCTGCTCTCCAAACCTTTCTACCAATAACGTTATAACCTCTGGGATCTTCTACAATACACTTCACCGTCCTTACGCCATCTGCCGTACGCCCACGCATCTCCCCAGTGTTCGCAACGGCGCAGTCCGACCGTCCCGGGCTAGGACGGACGACATTGTGTCGTCCCGTCCCGTCGTTTCCGGAACTTGCCCGACAATTTAGAGCTAAGGACCGTTCCCCCTGCCGTCCCCCACAAAATATCTCGGGCTCCAGATGCAAAACCGTGTGATAATGAATGCAGAAAGATGAAGAGAGTAACTTACAGCGAGCACATCGCCAGCGTGTTTTTCCATCTATTGTTGTGTACTCCGATCCATTTTCTGGGAAATAAACCCAACTCTTGCGAACTCGCCTTTTCCGTTCATATATTCTTCTTTTTGAGACCCCCCCTCATACCCATCCTCCCCGTGGTTACTTCCGACAGTGGGGGTTAAATGTCCACTTGGAGCACTACTTAGCGCACTACCCGGACTTCTTCCCCAACTACCCTCGATTGGATGTGCTGAAGTGGTTGTGAGACACGCACTATTTGTAAGTCCAGAAACCACATCAATATCAAAATCCCAGATTGTATCCTGTGATACAATCGCTTCATCATCCTGTGACATAGAAAGAGCAATGGAGATTCAATACTAAAGAGTGCGGAGCAGAGTGTGTTGAGGTAATCGAGATTAAAGGGTTGGATGTTGCGGTGTCTGATAGATTCTGCTCTCAGATTTCTACCTTAGAGCCAGTCCATTCTTCTATTTATCTTCTCCCGCCTGCCTCTATTATATTGCTACTAGTATATCATTTGGCGACCTTAGCATTATTCTCAGAGGGTGTGGGAATACAGCGTGGATAGGATGGATTTATAGTACCTGGCCAGCACCCACAGTCCCCGGTCGTCCCCCGTTGTCCCCCGTTGTCCCCTGTCGTCCCCCACCGTCTGACCGTCCCCTGCCGTCCACTGCTGTCCCCTATCGTCACCTGCCGTCCCACACCGTCCCCTAGCTGAAGTTGTCTCAGACTGTGGGGCCTGCCGTCCTCCCTAATGACGGCCGTCCTCGGAGCTTGAAGACGAGGACGGACTACAGTTTGCCGTCCCGTCCCGTCCCGTCCTGGGGTCTTGGCAGTCCCCCCGCCGGGCCCGACGGGGGCCCCGGACGGCTGAGAACACTGCATCTCCCGCATCTGGCACTACGCCGCAAGAACACAAAGCAGGGAGACGAAGGGGGGAAATGATGAGGTGGAAACAGAACTAACCGATATCACAGACATCCCACTTTATCATCAAGGAGCGATCGTGGATAATTATTTCCAAAATTGTAATACTCTGTGAATTTTGGTCTAATATTTGAACCACTTTATTCTCTATAAATTATCTCCAGGTCTTGATGGGGTTAGGTTAAATAGAGATCCGTAGCAGCCATGGACCTCCTGAACTCCGTATCAACTTGAATATACAATACTGTATCATAAGGTAAAGTAAATTAATTGTAAGCTAATTGTTTCTGGATTCTTGAAGCTTAGATGAAACAGCAACGCAAGCCAATTTTTTTCAGCATTTTCAACTTTAAAAATCCATTCTGTTTTGAGGTCATGAATGAGGTGAATGCTCTGAGCACTATTTAACATCAGCAAAGTGGGATATATAACACGTCCATTTCCCTGTCTGTTAGGTAATGAGGCCGATAGATCAATCTTACGCCGGTATTCTAACTTTCTACGACGAGGTATCCAAATATCAAACCAACAACCAACGAACCACCCACCAGCACAACAACCCAGAAGCCTATCTAGCTGACACCTCAAACGCCTGACACCAGAACAACCACGATCAGCCAATCACACCTTACGGACATACCAAGATACCGAACCTATATAATACCGCAAGCAGTCCAAGGAATTTGGGGTGACGGAAACTGTATACATTTTAGACTGATAGAGCGCTGATAGAGCAAAGAAATACTACAGATGGAGTTGGCCCTAGAAAGAAGAAATGTCAAGGCCGACCTAGCCGACTGGAACAGTCAAACTCCACTGCATTGGGCAGCACAGGGAGGACACGTGGAGGTTGTCGAGCTCCTATTGGAGCGGAAAGATGTCGACCCAAACAGCCCAGACTCGATGGGCGAAACACCACTTGCGTATGCCTGTGGCATGGGACACACTGGAATCGTGAGGTTATTCCTACAATGCAAGGAGGTGAACCCTGATACGAGAGATGATCATGGCTGGACGCCACTCTGGTGCGCCATAGCCGGAGGACACACGGAAACCGTGAGGTTACTCCTGCAAAGGGAAGATGTTAGGTTGGACACGGAAACAACAGCTGGCGTTATACCAATCTGGTATGCCTGCTGGCAAGGGCGCCCTGAAATCGCGAGGTTACTTCTCCAAAGGAAAGATATCAACCCTAACAAACAAGCCACAGATGGTCGAACACTGCTCTGGCATGCCTGCAGTGGAGGACGGGATGATGTTGTCAAATTGCTCTTGGAAAGCAAAGACGTCGACCCCAACATGCCAGATAGGAATGGCCAACGCCCATTGTCGGTGGCAACTGAACGTGGGCGTAGGGGCGTGGTGCGGCACCTCCTCGAACGAGAAGATCTCAATCCTAACTTGGCATGCGATAACGGGCAAACCCCACTCTCGCTCGCTGTGTTCAATGATGATGAGAGAATTATAGAGTTACTACTGAATCGGAGTGATCTCGACCCAAACCTTCCGATTATCGATGGGCAAACGCCCCTCGCTCTAGCAGCTCACAACAGACAAGAGGGAATTGTGAAATTACTCTTGAAACGGGCCGATGTCGACCCGAACATCCGAGGCAATGATGGACACACACCACTTACCTTTGCTGCAATGTTTGGAAGTGGTGGGGTCGTCAAGCTGCTATTGGAGCGAGAAGATATAGACCCAAACATTCCTTGTGCTAATGGTAGAACACCACTCACCCAGGCAG
Source organism: Tuber indicum (assembly GCA_006112555.1). Classification (NCBI taxonomy): domain Eukaryota; kingdom Fungi; phylum Ascomycota; class Pezizomycetes; order Pezizales; family Tuberaceae; genus Tuber; species Tuber indicum. The sequence continues at coordinate 478,799 of VBSK01000105.1, forward strand.
CTAACTACCAACATGAGGAAATTAAGAAATTACTACTAGATTGGCATGGCGGGAAACGATAATACCACATCAAGCTCACAATTCTACAACCCCTAACCCCCAATCCGATTAAGCCATTAAAAGGCCAGTCATATCCATCCCCTGTTGTCAGCAGGGGTACTGTTATCCCGCCGCACTCTGTTCAATACCCACATTTCTACGCCCCTCCCCCCGCTCATTCTCCCCCCACTCAGCCTTCAAGGGTTCCAATCATACCTTGCGGATCCCCCAGTTCTTTGTTTTTGCTCCAGACCGGGCTAGAAGGTTTAGGTAGCGGGAGCGGCACCTTTATAGGTAAGCCCTTCGACAGCCATAAGTCCTTCATCCATACCCTTCCTGATTCTACTAAATTCCTGTCTTCCCCGAAGAGTCCTATCGTATTTGATTTTCCCTCGATATTCATAGTTCATTTTCCTTTCCCCTCATTTTTTCTTATTTCCTCTCCTCCTTTCTCGCTGCCCCGCTGCCCGACCCAACTATTACAACACCTCTATTTATGTAACCTCCCCCCCGCCTAGCCCATAACCCCCTAACCCCCTACTCCCAATCCATCCTGTTTCTCCCTGATTACTTCAACATGCATTTTCTTTTTGATATATAAATAAATTGTGCCTCTGGCAGCTTTGCCTCGTCTGTTTCCCAGGTAAGCGTTACTTTCCTCCTAATCCATCCCTTTTTTTCCCCTGGCTTTAGGTAGTTTTGAAAGGACCTCCCCAACACTACATGTCCATAATCGGCCAAAAGCAGTAGTAATCCATCTTATACACGCGCTCCCTTCTCCCGAGATGCTTTACTATTTACCCTAAGGCAACGCATCATCAATTCGGCAACTTAACTATTTCGTTCTCTTTCGTTTAATGTTTCAAAACCGCCCGGTTCCCACACAATTCAAAAAACCAGGGACCGGAGATTTGTGCTAGAGGAAGTGGATATTGATTATTAAAGTCTTCTGTGCTGTTTTGCCGCTTCCCTTCGCTTTGCAAAGCCCTCCCCCATGTCATACATCACTTTTAGGTTTTGGTGGTATCCAGTGTCCCCAACCGTCCGGAGCGCCCTACAGGACCATGGCGGGCTGTAGTCCCAGGCGTCCCGGGCAGGGTGGGTGAGGATAGCAGGACATGGCTTCCGTCTTTCGCAAAGACGGCCGTCCAAGGGATTGACGGCCGGGCCCCGCAGTCTTAGAACAAGTACCATCTTCCGGTGATTATCTCTAGGGCCTGGGTAATACCTATAGGGTCCGGCTATTACCTACAGGGCCCGTTCAATACCTGCTGGGTATTGATATGAGTTGCCGAAGGGAAAGACTGGAAACAGGAATACAGGAAATAAAGAGGAGGAGGTTTAGTTTAGATATGGGTGCCTTGTATCTTTTGTTCCTTGAAATTTCGTCTACAGAATAGGGGGGGGCTTTGGGTACACGGGTCGAGTATCCTCCAGGCACAGTGTTCCGGCCGCTTTGGCCACGAGCAATAGACATTCTTTGCCCCTCCGGGAAGCTGTCCAGCATGTTCCACACAATTCCAGAATTCCGCTGCCTTCCAATATACATGGTACGGATACCCACGCTCCCATGCCCCGGACACTCTCCGGTATTGCGTGGGGATATCCGGATGGGCACTATACATATAAGGTATAACCATTCCACCTATAGGATGAGAAATCCATGAGTAATAGAGAAGGTAGGCTGACGAAGACTGACAAACGAAAGGAAATTAACCAAGGAGAGAATTTATCCACTGGCATTGACCAAGATTAAGGGTTGTGGAAGAATCACCGGTGAAATTCAACACACCCTCTCTACGGTGATTTCCACATGCTATTTATTCTACACCATAGGATGCACATTCAGCTTCCGGAGCCTCTTGTTCTGCCATGGCAGTGGTGCCAATCCCAGTCTCAAAACATGCTTTTCAAACTGTGATTGTGGGAGTGTTTCTGCGTGAAGATATCGGCTATCATCTTGTCGGTTGGACCATAGATCAGTTGTATGCTTTCCGATTCCACGTGCTGCCTAATAAAATAGTACTGCATGTCAATTAGTTGTGTTCTCACGTGATCTGGAGGGTTCTTGGTAAGTGCAATGGCACCTTGATTGTCTGATTGAATGCACCAAATTTCACTCCAGTGCTTCAATGCATCTAAGTCTCCTAACAACTATACTAATCACAGAGACTTCTTCGTCCCTTGGGTGATGGCCATGTATTCCGCTTCAGTAGATGACAGTGCTGCAGTCTGCTGTTTCTTGGAAGTCCATGAAACTGCCACGCCAGAAATCAATAACACATATCCTCCTACTGATTTCCTGTTCTCACCACCACCCCAATCAGCATCTGTATATCCACTGGCACTACACTTTCTGGGCATATACTGAAGGCCTAAAGTCTGCATCCCTACCAGGTAGTGAAAAATCTACTGGATTGCAATCCAGTATGATGGTCCTGGATTTGTTGTGTGTTGACTTACAGCAGAGACTGCAAAGGCACTATCTGGCTTAGTCCTGTCCATAAGGTACATTAGTGAGCCTACAGCTGATTGGAACCATTCCTTGTGCATAAAATCTGCTTACTGACTGTCTCGTAATTGGAGCAGCTGAACGTGTAGATCTATAGGGGTAGTAATTTGTGCTGAGTCCAACATCAGATGCCTGGTGGGTATTGTTGTCGTAAAGCAGTATTGGGAGAGGTGAAGTGTACATACTATGTGCCTTTTACATAGAATATCCAGTCCAAGGAAGGTAACAAGTGGTTCCAAATCTGTCATTTCAAATTCCTCGTGTAGTAGGTTTCATATCCAATCAATATTCTCGAGTTTTGGTGACCTTGTGACCAAATTGCCAACATATAAAAGGAGTATAAGCTTGAAAATACTGTGAAGATAAACGTTGTGATCATGCTCCATTCTGCAAAATGCATAGTCTAAAAAGAAGGAATTAATTCTTCCATATCAAGTTCTTAAAGATTGTCTTAAACTATATATTGCTTTCTGAAGGTGGCATGCCAACTGAGGTTCTGGCTTATCAGGCAGAATTCCATAACTACGTCTCTCAGGAATCTCTATAAACACTGTTTTCTCTACTTCACTGTTCAGGAATGCCGTGTTGACATCCATTCCTTCCAATTCCCAATCGTTTTCACAAAGTAAGGCCAATAGCGATCGCAGGGAGTTGAACTTCACTTCCAGAGCAAAGGTTTCAGTAGAGTCCACCCTTTTCCTCTAGCTGTAGCCTTTAATGACTCATTGTGCCTTATAGTAACCATCTTCCTTTTACTTAAAAGGCAGGTGGCATCTGATAGATTCACATCATGGTGGTAATTGCTCCACTATCCAGGTGTTGTTTCTTATGAGAGAGTCAACTTCTGACACCTATACCTCTCGCCACTGGTTACCATCATCCCCATTGAGAGCCTCTTACAGGGTTTGTGGCTCCTCGAGTTTAACAACCATTCCGTTTCATGGTTCTGGAGTAATGTGTTTAACCAGATCTTGCTCTCACTCAGAGTGGGATAGTCTTTGTGTGCTAAGTTGTTTCTCACTATTGCCTGGGATATTATCTGCAAGCCGTACCACTAGGTGTTCTGCACTAAACTCCTGATAGTTTTCCTCAATTCAATTTTCTGGTAGTGCCTTAATCCTCTCCATGCTTGTCCTCCTATCCTCCACCTCTTGCTCTGTGTCTTCCAGTATTGAATTCTCGTACTCATGGTGGTTTTCATAATAGGATCGTAGATACCATAGACCTTACTACCTGTATCTTCATTATATCCAACAAGGATACATTTGCGACATTTTCAGTCTAACCTTTTTCTTCTTTCTTATAGTATGAGTACAAGTATGTAAGTGACTGACCCAAAGACCCTTAGGTGACCAATACTGCAAATGCTTCTACTCCAATACTGTGATGGAGGAGTATTGTTATGGGATCGCAATGGGAGTCTGTTTTATATCTGAGTGGCCATAACGACTGCAAATCACCAAAAGCATTTGTCAAGTTTTGCATTTTAAAGCATGTAATACACTGGCTCCATTAATGTATGAGTACCACTCTGGCTGTCTACTAAGCTATTTTGTCCAGGGGTATATGGAGGAGTGACGATATACTTAATTCCACAATCTTGCAGATAAAAGTTACAGCATTTACTGGTATATTCTCCTCCACTCTCGGTTCTTATAATTATAATGGGACACCTAGTCCCTTTTTCTGCATGGGCCTTATATACTTGGAAGGTGGTAAGTGCCTGTTAGGCGGAGACAACCGGTATAGACTTATGGTTGTCTAGGCCAATTGGGATTCTTTTCGTATAGACGGAGATTTGTCTAGGAAGGCTCGGAAGCAACTCGTTTCGTTTATGACTACTAAGAGTGCAAGAAAGTAGGATAGAATCGTAAGAACAATATTATATTGTTAAGGTCTCTTCTCCGTTGCTTGATGATGTCTAAAGCTTGGGAGGCACTTCGATATTTATATTCCGCGTCTGAGTGTTCGCGGGCTACATCTATCTAGCATACAAAATATGTACCTCTTCAATTCTTATGCGCAACGTCGAGTTCTCCATGACGGTGCGAACACCAGGAGACCATGAAAACCATCACACCATCTTCGGTAATTACTATTTCCTCCCTGGGAGACATACTTGTCACCAGTAGTAATTTTCCGATCCTCAGAGTCTATAGACCTGTAGCCGAGTTCTCAAGTCGAACTCTGTTGCTCCAATAGTTCTTTTCGTTACCAAGAGGATCAGTCTTGATACGTGACTGCATCTGCAGATATGCCGGAGCCGATGACTTCTAGTTGTGATAACCCAACAACTAACCGATAGAATTCATTCTGATGACTCTCTTCTCGTAGAGGAGAGGCCATTCTATTGAATAGTCTCATAATTCCTCGGTCGGCAACTCCTGATTGTTCTATGTAGAGGGGGTGGACCTTCGTGTTGTGTTGGTTGTAAATCCCGCAACTGCGGTACACCTCTTATCATAGTTGCAACACTCCTCGAAGCTCGCTGGCTTCTTTGGTAGTGTTTCCAGGAGCTCTAGACTCTTTCTAATTGTCGAAGCGTGGATGTGAATGCATTGGTTCGTTATCCCGAACCTCCTAACATTCATCTCATGACCTTGTGCGAAGATGTCCCGTTACCTACGACCCGTATCAAAGACGTCATATCTTTGAAGCCTTGTAACCCCCTGAGTAGTTGACGGATTGACTTTGTTCCACTTCCCAGGTCTAGCCATTTTTTTTTTTTTTTTTTTTTTTTTTTTTATATCATATATTCATTGTTTGGTTAAGGTACAAGAACGTGCATGCAGCGCTAGCTATGGCAGAAACAAAACCCAAAATCAAACAACAAACAAACGAAAAACCAAAACCAGATCCTCCCATGGCGTCCAATAACCGACGCATTGCCTACACAGGACTTATAAAGGAAAACTACTAACTACCTAGTATCGTAACGGAAACAAATCAAAAACTCATAATAACAACAAGTAAATGAAATCAAACAGGAGACCTTCCACCACTTAGACCACTTGGCGACCCAGCCAACGACAACCGAGGCGAGGCAGGAAGGGAAGGGGAGGGGGAAAGAGAGGGTTGGCGGGGGGCATAGTGTGCGTACATATCGGGGGGAAAACCAGTCTTGGTGGCGGTAAGATAACGACCCAGGCCCAAAAGCATCGGAATCGAGGTCCACAGAGAAGAGTCAGGTCCAATATCCGTGATCCCCTGGAGGTGGCGACCGCGGGCTGCAGACTTGACAGGGCAGAAAAGGAGGGCATGTTCGAACGTCTCGTCCCCCTCTTCACACCAGGGGCAGAGGGGGGAGGGGTCGGCGTCGTGCCATGAGGGATGGGCGGCGAGGTCGCTCTTGCCAGAACGCATCTGGTGGAGCCGGCCCGAGAGGAAACGCCCCAGGCCCATAAAGGGGTGCGGGCGCAGGGTGGGGCCAAAAAGGTAGTAAGGCGGGGGAGGCGAGAGGAGGCGCCACGAGGTGAGGAGTTCTTCACGGCAACGGGCCTTGAGAGAAGCGTAGAGGGCTGGAGCCCCCAGCGGGGCTACCTGCAGTGGAGGCAAGAGGAGGGGGTTCGCTGGAGGGAGGGGGTCACTGCGGCCGCCGATGATGGAGTGAACGCGGTGGGCGACCGCATCGACTGGGAGGTGGCGCCGGTTAGGTGCGGAGGGTGGTTTGGTGAACCACCTGAGGGGGCGGTAGTTGGGGCCGGCCCACGAGTGCCGGCCCTTGACAGACCCAGGGAGGCGGAGGGAGTCGGGAGCTCAAAAGGGGGACGTAGTTGGGACCGAGTGGTCCAAGCGGGCAGTTGCCGGGTTGATTTCAGGCGGCAGGCAGACCAGGCGGACCGCCGCCAGGCACTGGAGGTGTTTGATCAGTTGGTCAATGGGAGGGAGTGATGATTCACAGGGAAGGATGGCCGTGTTGGTGGAGGCAAAGCAGCTCGTAACCCATCTCTGTACCCGGTGCCAGAACGCCCTCATCTTGTCGAGCATCCTGGAGTTGGGGGAGAGAAGGTCGCTGCCGTAGAGAAGGATGGGGCGGACCAAGGAGGAGGCGAGACGATGACACAGGTGTGGGGCGAGACCCTTGCCTGGCCGGGACAGGCGGTCTATCGTGGCGAGGGCAGCTTCAGCCAGGGCGAGGCGCCTGGTGAAATGAGGGGTGGTGGCGCAGTCCAACGAAGGAGTCGCGGGTTCCAGCCAGTAGCCCAACCACCGTAGGACTTTGGCCGGTTTGTAGGGGACGGAGTCCACCGAGACGGGGAGGAGGCATGGGGGCCCTTTCTGTTGGGGCGTCCTCCAGTGCATCAGTTCTGTTTTGGGAAGGGAGAAAGCAACGCCTATGCGCCTTCCCTTCGAGGTGAGAGAGGAAGCGACTTCCCAGGTCTAGCCAGAGGTCCCCTCTTATATATCCTGCGAACAGCCTTCGGTCGGACAGACGGCAGCAACGTATACGGTGTTATTCTGACACCTTCAATTCTGTGACCAAATAGTCACAGGACGCCACTAAGGTTGATGTGTATGATGACGCACGCGCCCCGTAAGGGGGCCGGAGGGGGGTGTTGGAGATCAAGATTCTCGAACTCGGGTAAAGCTACCCTACCTAGGGTACTCTTAGGCTATCGGAATTGGATACTCCTAACAGCGCCTCAATATTAGCTTTGAAGAGTGTTACTGCAATTCGGCCACTCATCTCGTCGATAAAGGTAATAAAATATCTTTCTTGCATAATTGCCCTAACCTGAATCGGCCCACAGATCTCCGAATGGACTATCTTCAGTACTTGCATTATCCATTCTCGTATTCCCATCATTGACTCTCTATGTTGTCTGCCAGTGGATCAAATTGTATACAGGTATTGGTAAGTAGGACTTCCTGCATTCTCAAAAATGGAAAGCACTCTAACACGTGGTAGGAGACAGTTAACATTTGACTTGTACAGAGTCTGAGATATTAATGATCGATGCCATGTATTAAGACTTTCCGCTTTGTCTTTATTTGTTGCTGCTCCCAGCTTAGCTTTCTTCCCCTTTCTTCTGTTTACAATATAGTACAGATTTCCATATCCCTGCAACCAAACTCGGAATTTGTTGTTAGATAATACGAACGAGTCAGAGCTGAAGCTAACTGAGTATCCATCATCGACTATTCTTGCAATAGAAAGGAGCTTACCTCCAACTTGTGGAATGTAAAGTACTTTGGAAAGTCTAACACCTCCATGGAAGATGCGGCCGCCGGTCCTGGCAGCAGTAAGCTGGGATCCATCTGTAAGTTCTATTGCTCTCCATGTAATTTCTTGGTAGGTTGCTGGTACAAATTCATCCTTTAACTGACAGAGGTACTGACTTGCTCCCCAGTCTATAATCCAGTGTTCTCTTCTTTTCATATTGGATACTCTATCAATGGCCATGAGAGTCAGTCTGTAACTGGTACTAGTACTCTGTCAAGGATTGTGTTTTATGTTTTGTTTTAAGTATCACTTTGATACTTGGTTTGTTTGAAATATCGTTTTAATACTTAGTTTGTTTTACCAAAGTGTATCGCTTAATACCTTTGACTAGTTTCGCTCATGCTAGACATGATACAATTTGTGTATTTAAAGACCATCCTATTCCACGATGGAAAGGACAGACTTCGACAGATAGTATTTCAATATACTTGGTTGAACTGTTACTCTTTAGTTTCTCCAGTACACATCTGGAGCCTTCATTAGTTCATAGGCTTTTGTCTCCTCTCGAGAACAGCAGGCTACCTGTCAACTATCATGCACCTCCTGAAACCTGATTAGCACCCTGTGAACACGTTACAAAGTCCTTCCTGTTCTTATTGTACATGATTGTTTACCTCCTTAGACTTGTCGGCTTTCTTCTTAAGACAATCTCTTTTCCAATGCCCTTTCTTTTAACAGTAGAAACATTTACCCTTCTCATTTAGTGTTCGTTACAGGTGCTCCGTGGGTCCGAAAAACCCGTGCCCTCAGCTAAAAATCCTGCCAGTCCCGGGGCCGGGCTTTTTCACTTTGTGACCCCTATTGCCAGCCCCGCTCATGCCCTAGGCGGGCCCCTGTTGATTTTTGTCAGTGCGAGGAGGTAGAGTTGGGCCTCAGAGGCCGGGTGGGGTCGGGAGTAGAAATAAATACTGGCCCCAGGCCCGGTAACAGCTGGGCCTCTGGGAGCAAAATCTGCTGCGCTCTGCCCCTTATTGAACACTATGTTCATTAGTCACAGATGTTGATTTTGTAAAGCTATTGGTACTAGGTACTTCAGACTTTCTAGACATTGGTTGACTTATCGTCTGAAATCCACTGCGACTAGGGCCATATCGATTTCTCTACCTTTTACAGCTAGGCTGTCTTGCCAAAAACACTGTTCCTGAGGATTGGTTTCCACCAGTGGCTTGGATGTTGACTTGGGCAAGTTGCCTTCTTGCTGCCTTTTTTAATAGTCTTCCCGTAAAGGTATACAGAGTAAGATCATCACAGTTAGATTGAAGAGCCATAATGACAGGCTGATATGATTTTGGAAGGCTTAGACTAAGCAGCGTAACCAACTCATTTTCGTTTATCTGATTGTTATTTGGAGAGAGGCTTCCAACCTAGTTTGCTAACTCTTGAAAGGTGTTTAGATGCGCAGCCATATCCACACCCTATACTATCTGCAGAGCCCATAGGTGTTGCATGCATACCATTCGGCTGCTTGTCACAATGCTGTTGTCGATGACTTGCAGTTTCTCCCATGTCTCCCTTGCAGTATCACACTTCTGAATGTGTGTAATCTCAAAGTCGCAGACATTTAATATCACGATTGTGAAGGCGGAATTGTCATGTGCAAGAGTTTTAGGATTACCTTTGTCAACCTCATTCTTTACGGCGGCAAGTAATCCTTTCTCTTTCAAAATCCGGATGATTCTGAACTTCCAAGCTTGGCAGTTACTCTTACCGCAAGTGTAACGGGGGCTCCCTCTGGGAAGATGGATCCCGAGGTTGCGACCGCACCGAAGTATTCTTTCAGAAATAAAGATAAAGATAATCAACAGTAGAGTTGAAAAAATAAACGGTAAAACTTAATATCGTTAAGCCACAGCTTTACTCAATTAAGTCCTGATTTCGAGAGGTAGTTGATTGCCAGAGTAGAGGAGAACGCGCATATACTTAAGTAGGTTTGGTATGCTGCCAGTTACTCCCCATCACTACTCTGCGTTCGCGAGCACCCAACTCCCGTGGGCTGTCTAGCCAACCTCTACGGGTCGGACCAACGATCCTCCGTAGCGAACTAGACCACTCGGTGGTGTTCTAACATCTGCCCGATAGAAGTGTTTTAGCCGCTGCATCTCTAATGCAACCGCAGGAGTAAAAACTCTTCATATCGTGGTCATGCCAGTGGCGAGCTGTCATGCCCGTGCGGATACTATACCAACTATGGAACTCTCTACCCATATACACTTAGTCTTCTGCAACCATTCGCGGCTCCTGAACATCTATCCGGTTCTACTCATTTCCATATCATTCCGGATGATAGCCACGTAGCTCCCCCGATAGACCCCTTCGGAGGTTGACTACCAATAGGCGCTACCCACAGTCAACCCTCCTAGAAGTGAGTCTTATCGTGACCTTAGACTAGTGTCTTAGAGTCCTTAACGATTCTCCAATACTATTACACTTTCGGGGCAACGGACTTCGGTTACCTCGCCTACTGGCCTCCGGTAACCTCACATACTACTCTTAACTTCAAAGTGGTATTACTCCGTCAGTTCTGGTCCGTTTTACACGAAACCACCTGGAGGCTATTCTCCAGGTTCTCCTCTGTCCCCTCATATATCCTGCGGACAGCTTCCGGTCGGACGGACGGCGTGAACGTATACGGTGTTATGGAAGCATCTCCACCGGGAGACTTTTGCTAGACTTACAGCAACTCTTCAGGCTGTAGCCCATGACGCCAGGGACTTATAACGGGGCCGGAGGGGGGTGTTAGCCACCACACCTCCAAGTTACAGCTTGTTCGGAGCTCAACTGGTTGTGCCGGAGTGATCCGCACAACCTGAGATTCGAACACCCTATGTAGTTTCGCGTGACAAACAATCTAGTCACTTCCCCCGAAGTCCTGCGTAACAAGTTACTTTCAAGGTAGGGTAACTTGGCTCCATAGCAGGGTAACCCTTAGCCCATGGCAGGGTAACTCTAGTCCAAAGGTAGGGTAACTGCACCCCGAGTTACCCTACAGAGTAGGGTAACTCTACCTGGACTCTCCGTCAAGCAATTCAGGGTAACTCCCAAATTAACTACTTGGGTTACCCTACAGAGTAGGGTAACCCCCAACCATTACTAGGACCTATGTACCTTTGGTATGGCCTAGCATGCCCGACTGAGGTACCTAACCACCGGTACCTCCACCTGGTAGACCTAAGTCTACCGCCAGCCCTACCGCGGTAGTCTCTTGACTCCGGTATGGGTGTAGGTTTGGCTACTTGTAATAGTACTCAGTGGAGTCTCGTTACAGCAAGCAAGCGAACCATCTAGCTTCTCAATTGACTGTGGGAGCGATGTAGTGGAGGAGGCCATAGCTGAAATGGAGATGTAGGTACTGCTGGAAGCCTCGGACATTGATTACAGACTTTGATAGTTCGTTGAAATAACAGGGATGTATGACAGTAGTTGTGATTGTCGTATTTTGATAAATGCTGCACAATCCGGGCTCATGACCTATTGTTATAAGCTGCCAAAGGGAAAGACTAGAAACCGGAATACAGGAAACAAAGATGAGGAGGTTTAGTTTAGATACGGGTACTTTGTGTTGGAAATTGAGCCGAACTGAGAGAGGCTCTACCTCGTTGGGTAATCTTGTAGTCATTATTACAGCCTGGTACTACTGTGGTAGTTACGTTGTCCTTACTGATATGCCACTTGTTGCCGCTTATGCTTTCTGTCTACAAGTCATATTGTTACTACTGATGTAATTGGTTGTTGTTGATCGCGTGTGCAAGTCATAGCTGCATCTGTATTATGTGTCTTTTAGATAGGACACGTTATCCTCTTTTTAAGTACTTAAGCACGGGGATATTGCTCATAGTGGAGAGAGAATTGGACGGATAAGAAGAATTAAAACAACCTTTCTCCTATCTCAACAAATCCCTCGTTTGTGCATAACTGTCTCTACGTTATTCCATCTTGGAGTCTTACAACTCCCGCTGTACTTCCATATTCGAACACTTTGTATCTTTTGTTGCTTGACATTTCGTCTGCAGAATAAGGGAAGACTTTATATACACAAATCAAGTATCCTCTGGACACAGTGTTCCGGCCACTCTTACTACAAGCAATAAACATTCTTTCCTCCTCTGGGAAGCTCTCCGCTATGTTTCACACAACTCCAGAATTCCGCTGTCTTCCAATATACATGGTACAGATACCCATGCTCCCATGCATTGGACACTCTCCGATATTGCATGGGGATATCCAGATACACACTATATATATAAGGTATAACCATTCCACCTATACGATGAGAAATCCACGAGTAATAAAGAGGGTAGGCTGATGAAGACTGACAAACGAAAGGAAATTAACCAAGGAGAGAATTTATCCATTGACCAAGATTAAGGGTTGTGGAATGATCACCCGTGACATTCAACACTGGGCCAATTCAATACCTGCAGGGCCCGGCCGCCATCCGCCGTCACCCTTAAGAGCCGGGTACATCCCGCCGCCCGAGGAACCTGCAGGGCCCGTCCATTCCGTTTATCTACCCATGCACTGCGGTCCGTCCCGTCCGCACCCTAGGATGGACGGACTGGACGCTTGGGTTCACTGGTGGTATTATCCCATTAAAAAGAATTCTGTTGCACTTGCACACCTTGTAAGTTCTAAATCTAGTAATGGTATTCAAAGTTGAAAAACTCGACAAAAATGTGGCTTACTTTGCTCTTTCACTCTTGTTTGTCACTGATAAAACACCCAATTGACCATGACGTTACCTCACCATCCAACACTATTTCTTCGTATTTAGACACCAGGCAAAAGACCCACACCATGGGTATGTAAGAAGTGTAGTAGAGCAAAGTAAGAGGCTCATTGGCATATCATCAACCAAGAAACAACAAATAATGGAAATCCACGTGCTCACCGCAGCTTTTATTGGAAATCCACGAGCTTGCCGGAGCTAGGAGTATACCGCACCACGATAACGGAGCGAAGCAGTGAGGACTAAATGCGCTGTAAATACACTGCTCAACTGTGGGAGGGAAAGGTCACCAAATCGCTCCGAAACTCTCTCTATTCGTCGACTCTCTAACTATCGCTCCACAACTTTGCTGATCCACTACTCTTCTCTAAACTAACAGGAAAAGACAGGAGTATAAATAAACGACAACAATCACCAATCATATCCTTCCAGCTATCACCTTCGCGCCAATATCTCTAACATCTCCCAAACCTATCCCCCATCTCTGTGCGCTAACAAAAGTGAGAACAAACAAGAAACTCCCCTAAGAATCCCTAATACGCCTCCCGCCCTCCAATTTGCCTTCCGGGTTCCAATTGCTTCCCGCACTCCCACTGTCTTCCACACTCTCATGCTAACAAAGGAAATACAGGAACAAAGACTCCCGACTGTCTAGGACTTCCTTGAAGTTTCTATCCTTCTCCGCCGGAAGCGCTTTTAGAAAGCGTATAGCAAGAACGTCCGCCACAACAAAGCAAGTGGCTGGAGGGGAACGAACAAGCAGGAACGAGCAAACGGCCGACTCCGGGAACATACTTCAAATAAGCGGACAGGCAGACAAAGAAAGGACTAAGGTACTGATGGTGGGTGTAGTGTTGTGCACGAGCCCGGGTTGCCACGAGCCTAGCGGACTCGAGCCTAGGCGGTCATTAGGCTCGAGCCTGCTCGAGTTTCTTGGCGGAGGTGGAAATTTGGGAAGAAGTAGAGGAAACCCGTAGTTAAGATGGTTCTGAATTATAAGGGCAGTGTGTAGAGGTATTGTGGCGACTCTACTAGCCGATTTCAATAGTATTCGGACACTTTGGCGTGACTCTGTATGAGGCTTGGCGCCAAGATGTCCGGATACCTATGATATCGGCTAGTACGAGTACACTCGAGTCCTCGAGTCTAGACGCAACCTGGGCTCGAGCCCTCGAGTCCAGTAGTGCCACGAGCCGAGCCGACTCGAGCCGGCTCGTGAACAACACTAGGTGGGTGGACTGGCCGGTGGACAGGCGGATAGTGGTGCCGGCGGACGGATATGACAGTGAACGGGAGAATAAAGCCTTGAGCATGCCGAGCAGCATCCATGATTTCCAACAACAAATATACTACCCCTCCACATATCAGAAAATACTCCCCTACTTTCCTAGTTACAAGATATATGATTTGTAGACAAAATTTCACTATCTGCTTTTGTGTATTTTTGTAACTCTTGGCCCGCCTTTTTTTTTTTTTTTAGTTCTCGGATTATCCCGGTCACGAACTTAAGGCTTCCACCTCTATGGTCGCCATATATAGAATGTATCCTCAGAGATCACAACATGATTGTAGTGGTAGAACCCAGTAATCTGTTCATGGTTATTTCTACACTTTACTGCCTTAAAATTCTGCAAAGAAACGCCTTTTTCTTTGTTATATTGTATGGTTATTAATTGCTTATATATTGTTGGGAGGCTATCAAATATGTAACTTGAAATTCATTGGAGCTGTAGGGTGATTGTGTAAGGTATCATACACTAATGCAAGATCCCGGGCTTTATTTTACTTGGAATTCCTGGTTTTAACTTTGAATGCCTCTAGTACTTGGGAAAGAGGTATCAGATGGTAAGGAAATGTAAGAATTCACAAAGATTATGAGGGGAATGGGTGCAGTATTTGAACAAGTTGTATATAAAGAAACGAAACTAGTATCGTATACCAAAGACAGACTTGATCCTTTCTGTGACCTACAGCATGTTCAAATGGGGCCGGAGGGCGCGCTTTTAAATACATGAATGAATGCCAACTCTTCTGGAAGTCTTCTTGAACATAATCACACCATCTCCACACTTTCTCATGCCATCGCTTTACCTCTCTCTCCCTCAATGCTTCCCCGCTCTGGTATACCTTCTTACCCTCCACCTCGCATTCTTCACAGAGTACCTGACTCCGGTGAACACTCCGCTAATCTTCTCGCATGTTCTACATGATACCAGTATAGGACTTGTCTTTGGTGGAGCGCCCGTGATTAACAACAAAAATGAGGTAACTGTTTTTGTATGCACAAATCCTATGATACATGTAACAGTAAAATAAGGTATGATATATTTTGTCAGCGGGGTTAACTTTGATTACCACAGGGAGCGCTTTTCAAATTTGAGGATGTATCATAGAACAAAAACATCAATCACCTGACTAATGTACGTACGAGGAAATAATTGGCTTGCGATCACCTTAAGAAATGATCCTACGCATCGCCCTCAAGTACGGTTTTCAAAAAGCAAAAAGCTGATTCTCCATTAATGAGTAAACACCGGAAGTTGCATTTAGTTTTTTTACCGTATTAGCTGTTGAAGATTCTAGATCGACATTGGTCGATTGAGATAGATTGTGGAGGTTTCAGGAGTGTGGCGAAGAGTTCCGATGTTCGATAGATTAGTGTGGAGGTTGGAAGATTTTCCGGACATGTCTTTCCTTTGATATCACGGGAGTGTATGGGGGAAAGGGTAGCATGTTTTGGAGAGATTCGGATAGGTGTGGTGATTCACGGAATGATAGGGATACGTTGTTTATGTTTTACTTATATACCTGTCGTTACCGTTAGTTTAGAGAAGAGAGAGAGCGAAGCTGTTTTTACCCTACCATACGCTTTTGTGCACGTCCCAATTTTCCAAAAACTATCGGGGAGATCTATTCCATCAATCAACCTTCGTTCATATTTCCACTATCGGAGGCGTTGGGTGAGATGCCACTACCCTTGTCGCTTAAGATCGTTGGCACCGATAGATCCCGTGGGGACAATGAGGGCGCTGAGAATGAGGGTGGTGGGTGGGCAACAAAAAACGCGAGCTGTAGCGAGCTTGGAGACGAGAATGCGAGTTGTAGTGAGCATCGAGGCTGTCAACGCTGGGGAGTCGATGGTCGTATATATGCTGGCCGCTCTCCGGTCCGTGCGCAGTGAGCTATGACCTCCAAGCAGCCAGGCTAACCTTCCTCTGAAGACCTCTGCACCGTTCCCCCAAAGCTTTGCCTAATTGGCAATGGGTTGTTCCAACCCAACATCACATTCCCCACATAGTCCTTTAGTGTTTCTACCCACCGCTGCGCAAGTCAGTCATTGACTGTTATTCTCCTCCATCACAAGATTAGCCAATCATCTTGAGCTGCTTTGGGCATCATATTTTAATGTTTTCACGAGTCAGTAGAATTAAGCGTGCGCTGCTGGCAATGCCTGTGGATGAGAGATGATCGGATAAGAGAGATAGACGATGTTGTGCTAAGATTCATGTAATATGCGGTTCGCAGCAGGTAATAATTCTAGTAAAACATACGAAACTCCAAAACCATCTCCTGTTCGCTACAGGTCTCCGAACCTTCGAACAAACGCAAAGGGAAGAACATTCTCCACAATCCTCCACAACAAAACAAAAGCATCACTAAGACTCCTGCTCTCCAAACCTTTCTACCAATAACGCTATAACCTCTGGGATCTTCTACGATACACTTCACCGTCCTTGTGCCATCTGCCGTACGCCCACGCATCTCCTGCATCTGGCACTACCCAGCAAGAACACAAAGCAGGGAGACGAAGGGAAAAAATGATGAGGTGGAAACGGAACTAACGGATATCACAATGTCATACATCCCACTTTATCATCAAGGAGAGTGTGGATAATTATTGTTGGACGGAAATGTTTCTTGGCTGCTCACCGCATATTTTCCTTGTGGCAACGACCCACAACCCTAACCCTCTTGGCATATCAAACATATCCGACGCCTCTATGTTTGACTACCTGTTAGCTCTACACATCAAACACCACATGCGACGATATCTGTGACGATATCTGCGACAATACCTGCGACGACTCCTTATGCAGGATCTACCCCTATCATATGGGATAACCGAATAACCTCGGCCGAATTGTGTTATCCTCGGCCGAAGTAGCAAGATAGGCGGAAATAAAGGTGAACGTGATGGAAAACACGGCACACGCTGGAAGTGTGTGGAAGTGGATCTGCAGGATCCAGGGAAGGATAAAAGGCAGCTTGTTTTCCCTTTATTAGTTGTTTTCGTTCACTATCCGAATCAATTGTCTCTCTTTCATCTGTTACGAGTATTTGGGCCTTTTCTGTCTTTCCCGTATTTTATACTCCCTATTGTTATCGCGAGAATATTTCTCTGTTTAGGATACTTGAATTCTATCTCTCTATCTTTGCCTAGTTATTCTATTGAAACCCAAATAGTCAACCACATCGAAGTCCGGAATCGCTGCCGTATACCTTGTTGTTTGAAAATTATTTACAAAATTATAATACTCTAGGAATTTTGGTCTAATATTTGAACCCCTTTATTCTCTATAAATCATGTCTATGTCTTGATGGGGTTAGGTTAAATAGAGATCCGTAGCAGCCATGGACCCCCTAAACTCCGTATCAACTTGAATATACAATACTGTATCATAAGGTAAAGTAGATTAATTGTAAGCTAATTGTTTCTGGAATGCCTGAAGCCAACACAAGCTAATTCTTTTCAACATTTTCAAGTCTAAAAATCTATTATGTTTCGAGGTCATGAACGCAAGTGAGTGCTCTGACCACTATTTAACATCAGCAAGGTGGGATATATAACGCGTCCATATCCCCGTCCATTAGGTAATCAGGCCGATTGATCAATCTTACGACGCTATTCTAACTTTCAGAGACGAGGTATCCAAATATCACACAAACAACCACCCGCCAGCAGCACAACCCAGAAGCCTATTCAGCTGACACCTCAAAGGCCTGACACCAGAACAACCACGATCAGCCAATCACTCCTCACGGACATACCAAGATACCGAACCTATTTAATACCTCAAGCAGTCCAAGGCTTTTTGGGTCACGGAGACTGTAGACATCGTAGACTGATAGAGGACTGATAGAGCAGAGAAATACTGCAGATGGAGCCGGCCCTAGAAAAAAGAAATGTCAAGGCCGACCTAGCAGACTGGAACAGTCAAACTCCACTGCATTGGGCAGCACAGGGAGGACACGTGGAGGTTGTTGAGCTCCTATTGGAGCGGAAAGATGTGGACCCTAACAGCCAAGACTCGATGGGTGAAACACCACTTGCGTTTGCCTGTGGCATGGGACACACGGGAATCGTGAGGTTATTCCTACGAAGAAAAGAGGTGGACCCCGATACGAGAGATGTTCGTGGCTGGACGCCACTCTGGTGTGCCATAGTCGGAGGACACACGGAAATCGTGCGGTTACTCCTGCAAAGGGATGATGTTAGGTCTGACACGGAAACAACGGCGGGCGGGCGACCACTCTGGTATGCCTGTTGGGAAGGGCCCCCGGAAATCGCGAGGTTACTCCTCCAAAGGAAAGATATCAACCCTAACAAACAAACCACAGATGGTCGAACACTGCTCTGGCATGCCTGCAGTGGAGGACGGGATGATGTTGTCAAATTACTCTTGGAAAGCAAAGACGTCGACCCCAATCTTCCAGATAAAAATGGCCAAAGCCCGCTATGGGCGGCTACTGAGAATCGGTGGGAGGAAGTGGTACAGCTCTTGCTCGAACGACAAGATGTCAACCCCAACCCAGTATGCAACCAAAGTCAAACACCGCTATCACTCGCTGCGTGCTACGGTGATGCGGTACTTGTAGAGTTACTACTCAAACGGCATGATCTCGATCCCAACTTTCCAACACTTGATGGGCAAACACCTCTTGCTCTAGCCGCCCGCTACAGACAAGAGGGAGTTATAAAATTACTCTTGAACCGGCCCGATGTCAACCCCAACCTCCTAGACAAAGATGGCCACACGCCGCTCACCTTTGCTACAATGTTTGGAAGTGGTGGAGTCGTCAAGCTGCTATTGGAGCGAGAAGATATAGACCCAAACATTCCTTGTGCTAATGGTAGAACACCACTCACCCAGGCAGCTAACTACCAACATGAGGAAATTAAGAAATTACTACTAGATTGGCATGGCGGGAAACGATAATACCACATCAAGCTCACAATTCTACAACCCCTAACCCCCAATCCGATTAAGCCATTAAAAGGCCAGTTATATCTATCCCCTGTTGTCGGCAGGAGTACAGTACTGTTATTCATCCCCACCCTTTTCGATACCCACCTTTCTCAGCCCCTCACCCGCTCAGTCTCCCCCCCGTTCAGCCTTCAATTGTTCCAATCATATCTTGAGGATCACCCCGGTTCTTAGTTTTTACTCTAGACTTGGCTAGAGGGTTTACGCAGCGGGAACGGCACCTTTAATGTCATTCACGGCCAACCGGCTCAGGACCGGGATGCGGCTCACCATGGCAACCACAGGAACTCCAAATGGATATTTAACTATCTACATAAATAGTAATGACACAATATTAAAAATTTGTTAGAACATATTTTTGATTATGGAGAACCAGGATATAGAGGTTTTGTTTGATAACAAGAAATAATTCTTCATCTATGCTCATTTTATTTCAAACAAGTTGAAATCAACTGCTGATAATCTTAGTTACAATAATAGTTAAGAAAAGTGAGGGTTTCTGCATATTAACTAGTTTAAGTAAATTGTCTGATATTATAGATCTTGTATTTGATAAATGAATGGCTTTATCATTTGTTGGTAGCCACTTTGAGAAATATTATGACAATATAAATAAGTGTAGTTAAATATTGATCTTATAAAATGAATTGGATAATAACAATGTATAGGAGTTATAGAATATTTGAATACTTTGTAATATACTTCATTAAGATTATCTAAAATGCTATATAAGCTTTTAATTCATTTGAAAATGCTTTGCAAATTTTATTCCTCATATAATTCTGAGGAAAATACTACTTTCAGGCCTCCACCCTGCGGACTACATATGTAGGTTAAATATAACAGCAGGATTTTATGATATCTTCATCTAAGTAGTGCTATTGATAGAGCTTTAGTAGATTGGGGCATTGGGCTTTAGAGATTTCAAACTTCAACGGCAAAGATGTCAGATTTTTCACTGAATTTCTATCTTTTAAGAGTTCAAGTGTATAATCTCTAAAGCCTAATACCCAAATTAACTAGAACTCTTAATTATACGAGCAAGTGGCAAAATTCTGTGTTTACTTGTATTGTATATCTGTAGCCCAAATTGTGAAGATATGGGGAAACTATTTCTCTATAAATATTATAGGGATGTAACATTCCTTGCCTGGGTTTAACTAATAGCGACAGGTAAGGATACTTCTCTCCTTAGTGATTATCCTGTCGGATATAACAGTTCTTAGATCTGTTGATCTACGTTATCACTGTTCTTAGGATAACGCCTGTTAAATTCTAACCAAGATATCTTCGTCTCATGTAGGCTCATGAGAAATGTGTCGGATACGCAAACGTGATAAAAAGCGTAAAGATGTTTTATTCGTAAACTAATAAGTAAGGAAATTACTTATCACATTCAATCTAATTTTATTTCAGTCCATAGCGCTAACTCCGGCATACGATGAACCCCCGCCGGCATAATGTTACCGCAAAACAGACTACCACTAACTACGGACAATCAAAACCTCCTGCCCTATACCTCAAACATGTCCGCGCCATGCCCCAACACGAACACTAAATACAAAGCAATCAACAGTAAAGAAAGTGCTCCACAAAGCGACATTGTAGACCCCCTAGTACAGGCCCAATCAAGCCAAGCAGTCAAAGCCACAAGACCTCCTCACGTAGCCCAAGCCGGGCAAGGTACCAGTCCCCCAGGTTCCCCGTACAAAATATCCAAAATTCCACTACCGCCATCTGAATATGACCCCGCAATCCCACCTCCACAGTACAAACCCATCTGGGTGCCCCCACTCAATGATCTCGGGACACCCGTCACCTACCGCCACGGCCAAACACCCTCTGAAAAATTCCCAAGTAAAAGAAACACCCACAACCCAAGCACGAAGTCCTAAGAGAAAGCTGACTTACTGAGCAAGGGCTCTCTAGCCGAGAGGGCTCAGTTATAGGCAAAATGACGGAACCTATCGCACCAAGCACAATAAGCTCAACAACGACCACCGACCAATCCACCCAGGAGGGCCCTCTCACATGTAGGGCAGCCAACCCGTGCAAACTCAGCCTGCGCCTCCGAGAAAGCCATCAACTCGGGGCCAGTGAGAGCTGTGCGCGCGTGAGTGTATACCGGTGAGGCCAATGATTTATCCGAACCAGGGACAAGTGGCACAGGTGAGGTCTGGTCTTCTATGACCCGGCGCTTCTTGTTTCTCCTCCTCTTCCCCCCCCCAGGCACAGGTCCACGTTCGGGGGTGGACGGGCCACCCTCAACACCACCCACCCCTACAGGAGGGCCGCCATGAGAGGCGCTTCTCCAACCAGCCACGGGCTCAGCTACAGAGGACTCAGGCACCTGACCTCCTGAAAGAGGAAATGCCACAGCAACCGGTACCACCACAGGGGCAACCACCCCCCCCACAGAAGGGGACGCCTCCACCACTACAACTGACGAATCAGATGCGGGCCCACCCACACCACTTCCCAAAGGAGGTGGTGGGATAACCGCCGGCGTAACAACCCTCCGAGGGTGCTCCTCGGCCGGGCCTTGAGAATTCTCAGGGTCCAGCCCATCCCCCACCGTAATAACAGTAGTAACCGAAGCGACCATGGGAGTAGGCGACGAAGGAATAATCGTAGGAGGCTCGGTACCAGCCATCATAGAAACAAGGCCCTTAGTGAAAGTAACCTGAGAATCCAGGGCGACCGACAATGTAGCAGTCTCCTTCTCAGCACGATGAAGCCGCCGAGGGAGGACAGAGACATGATGCCCTAGGCGAGAGACTTCGGCCCCCAGGGTGAAGGTCTTCTCCATGGTACAAGACAGAACCAGTGATGAGCGCAGGGCGGACGCTGCAGAGGGGGGAGAGGTTCACTTAGCCATGGCGAGCGTGAGGATGCGAGGCGAAAAGTGAGGAACTTGCAGATAGGAGAGATAAGGAACCTGAGTTCTTCAAATGATCGTAGGAGGAGGGATAGCAACTATCGTGATAGAAGCTAAAGACTTGAAGCTATCGTGAGATAAGAATCAAGAGCTCTGATTGGCGTGACACCGTAACTTCGCTACTGAGGCCGAGCGAAGATCAGAGTAAGGAAATTACTTAGAACATTCAATCTAATTTATTTATACTTGTACCGCCGACTCCGGCATACGACAAGTCCCCGCCGGCACAGGGTTAACGCGAACCGGAACTACCACTAACTACGAACAAACCAAACCTCCGACCCCGTACCTCAAACATGCCCGCGCCATGCCCACAACACGAACACTAAATACAAAGCCATCAACAGTAAAGAAAGTCCTCCTCGCCCCCGCATCCGAAGTACCTCTGGTATGGCACAAACCGCAGCCCTCGTAGCAAGTCTGCATTATTCCTGAACAAGGAGTACGAGGGGCGAAGCCACGAATACCAAGATAAACAGGCGACAGGCAGGACCCAGGCCGAAGCCCAAAGCTGAAAGGGTGTCCGACAAAGGCAAGTTCCCCGTACAAAAAACAAAATTCCACTTCCGCCCGGTCTGAATACCGTCCCGCAACCCCTCCTCCACAGTAGAAAACCAATAACAATTTATCAACACGGGGGGCGCAATGGCAGAGAGGTCACGACCAACTTGTCTGTAACTCGCATCCGCACGCCAGGCCGTCGACCCTATGAACCCACTTTGCCAAGTGCCTCCGAGGAGGGTAATGGTGAGGAGGACCTGTACCTGTTACCCGTAACCCCACAACAAAAACCATAAACAAAGGAAATACATAGAGGTGGTGACAGACCGGCAAGGTCAGTAGGGCCTATCTCCTACCCGTGGTGCCATGCCTCCGCCAGCCAACCTCGCAACCAAACCAAAGAAACCAAACAAGCTCCACAGAACCCAGCACGCAAGACCCAAACAAGTCCAACCCAGAGGTCACAACCCACTATCCGCACAGGTGGCCATCAGCCAGCCGGTCCGTCAGGAAGCTTTGCAGCACTCAGCAGCTTAACCTTAACAGCCCAAGCCGTCTGGAAACACTTAATTAGACCTCGCCCAACCTGACGCAGGCCCGACCGGTGCTCGCAGGTGTCTCTCCCCGCCAAGTCAGCCCCCCCCAAGCCCCACACACCAGGCACCGCAGCTCCCATCCAGCCCCCTCAGCCCCTCGGGCAGATCAACCACCCGACAGCCGCAGGACAGCCAATACCTGACCCCACCAGGCAGCCACTGATCTTGGCCACCCTAGCAGAGCCCCCTCCCCCAGCACCGACAGCCGAGGGGGGCCACCAGGACGAACCCGGGGCCACAGTCATACGGGCCAGCATCCAAAGACGCCGGCCACAGCCCCACCCCGCCCGAACCAAAGTCCGGTGAGGCCGAGACAGAAACTAGGGAACCCGAAGGCCCCCCAACGTGGGCCCCAAAGGGCCGCACCGTAGACTGACGAAAGGTGCCCAAACTGACGCTTCAGAGAGGGCGGGTACCAGGATAGGAAACGAGACAAACAGAAGGTAGGCCCCACTTGCAATGGGTGTGACCGCCAACCACCATCCGTAACCACACCGACCCCTGCACTAGACCAAGCGTGGCCCGGCAACCAATCGCCCCACACCACCCCGGGCAGAAGTTCATCCGCACCATGAGGCAAAAGATTTCAGGGTCAAAGCCATCCCCACCTAGAAGCGAAGAGGTGACACCTGACTGAACCACCGTAAATGCCACAAGGACGTAAACTCCAAGGGAACGGTGATAAACGACATCGTAGGATTCCGATCGTGAGAGTAGTAGACGAAGGGCGGGGCCGGCGAGGCCACCGTCCCTTAAGGAATGATGCGACCTGTACGACGTGTTGAGACTTGGGAAGGTCATCAGTCTACCCCAAGGGCGTTTTGTATCGTGAACACTAAGGACTCCGTTAAAACCCAACAAGAAACATGAGCCGGCCCAAAGAACGACACGGGTGTTTCCCCCCACAGCAATGTTCAAATCCCCCAACCTCCGAACGCGAAACTCTGCAAGTAGACGAGTAGACAGAGAAGCCGAAGTCTGTTTACCGAAGGAGGGCTCGTAGACGCCAAAGGTGAGAAGGCTCGAAGCGAAATCATCGTGAGAATCAAACAACGACGAGGAGGCGAAAACAAGTAACCACGACGCTCCACCACACGACAACCTCAACACCAAAGACCCCAGGAACTACTGATCGAACTCAGATATCTCCCCCAGAATCCACGGATCAGAAAGCTATCATGGGCGCGAAGGAACGCTACCGAGGCGGAGCGAAGATAGAAGTAAGGAAATTACTTAGAACAAAGCGTGAAGAGCCTATCTTCCTAGGTCGTACCGACCTCCTTATATAGTGCTCTTCCGCTAACCCTAATCCCGATGACTCACAAGTGTGAGCGTCGTGAAAAGCCTTACCAAAGTCATATGAGTTAAATGAGTCCTACACGCGAAACCCATGACTCATAATCGAGTCATGTATCAAACATAACAAATCATAACATAAACAAGTCATATGACTCAAGCAAGTCATATGCGAAATCCTGAGCTACCTGTCACATTCGTGACAAGGGAATAAAATGTGCAAGACATTTCCCACAGCTTTGAAAGTTTATGTAGTGTCTTAAATCCTCTTAGTAAAGTGTATTACAAAGTATTAAAATATTCTATAACTCATATCTATTGTTATTATCTAATTCAGTTTATAAGTTCAATATTAAACTATCCTCCTTTATATTATAGTTATAATATCTTCCAAGGTGGCTATCAACAAATAACAAAGCCATTCATTTATTAAATACAAGACCTATAATATCAGACTATTTACTTAAACTAGGTACCTTGCAGAAATCCTGACTTTTCTTAACCACTATTGTGACCAGGACTTATAATAGTCGATTTCAACTTGCTTGAAATGAAATGAGCATAGAAGAAGAATCATTTCTTTGTATCAAATAAAACCTCTAATTTCTGATTCTCCATATTCAGAAATATGTTCTAACAAATTTTTAATATTGTATCATTATTATTTATATAGATAGTTTAATATCCATTTGGAGTTCCTCTAGCTACTATGGTAAGCCGCATCCCGGTCCTGAGCCAGTTGGCCATAAATGACGACAGATAAGCCTCTATTTATACAACTTCCCTCCTGCCCAGCCCCTAACACCTCATTCCCAAACCATCCTGTTTCACCCTAATTACTTCCACATGTATTCTCTTTTTGATATACAAATAAATTGTACCTTGGGCAGCTTTACTTTATCAGTTTCCTAAGTAAGCAATTCTTTTAGGTATTTTTGAAAAGACTTCCACAACCCTACATATCTATAATTGACCAAAAGCAGTAGTAACCCATCTGATACCTACGCTCCCTTCTCCCAGTTGAAGAGTCTAAATCATCAGCGAAGAAAGACCCTGCGCCAGATGTATCACCTGTAGTTCCAAACTCAAATATATAGTAGCTGGCGTCCTATACGTCCTGGACATCCTAAGGCACAGTTGTTGGCTTCACCTCCATCCTCGATGTCCTGAGTGGCTGGTAGTGTCCAAGAAGTCCTGCATTTATCCTAAGCCCGAATGCATGCTAATTTTCAAATCCTAATTTGATCCAGTCAACTTTAATCCTTGCTGATGTTTTGACACAAGACGGCAGAGAGTCTCAATTATTACTCCAGTAGTAAGCCATATTGGAATACCAGCGAGCGGTATATCTAGCAGACACTAGGACTAAATCTAAAAATATTTACACAAATAGAAGAAAAGTTGTACCAAATCCTATTTTATTCTCTCAAATGATCTGGGAGCCAAAATGGCCCGCTAGTCGTATGCAAAAGTGAGTAATCATTGTGATTGTATGAGTAGGTGGTAACCTGAGTATTTTGTTAAGTTTTTCTAAGACTGTGACGTGTTTAGACAATCATGCAACGTCAAGGTTACAACATCCCAGTGACAACATTAACGACAGTTCTGTCAACTACCATTACCTCTCTGTTCGTATACCATTATAGCTAATAATTTAAGCAAATATTTCACTCCATTTAAGCTTTCCATTCCATCACAGAACATCCATCTACAGTGAGTTTGCAAAATATTACAGCCTATTTTGTATTCTGGCAAAGTGTTGACTAAGACTTTGATGCCAGATTCTGTCCTCAGTACTCTGACGCACAGGTTGATGTTTGGTGTCCTATACGTACTTGATGCCAACATTCCAATGGTGTAAAGAACGTCTACTCAGTATTAGTATTGGTGGAGACACAGTCTATTATCATCTCGGCTGCTCAGACATTCTGCCCAGTTTGAAATGTTTAATACTAGCCAATTAGAGAAACGATCAACGGCACATGATATCAAATCTATGCTTTAGTAATTGAATGCAAGAAGGAACACTAACTATAAAATACAGGAAAGCATTCACGATATAAAGCAATATTACATTCTTTACAGCCATAGTAAACTAATCGAACCTTCAGCACCTGAGGCCTTCCTTCAAACCGCTTCCAGCGACAAAAAATACAAAGTGTAGATGTAGGTCTTTCCTCTAGGGTATGCATGGAGGGTGGTGGAAACAACACCGGTAATGGTCTATGAACCTTTGACCATGTACCAGAGCCATAGCAGCTGTTTGGCCACTGTATATAGGTTGTTTTATTAGCTGTATTTGGTATTCAGGAAGTACTGATTGTCTGTAAAGTGTCAATTGACAAGGAACTTAAAGCCTGCGGAGAGATAAAGAATACTAGATCATATATGATATTGGGATCACTTGAAGTACTCAGAATACCTGCAGGGCTAGTTGTTGGAAGTGGGGGGTGGATGAGTTCTGGTATTATGGGTAGAGTAGAACTTGAAGCAATTGAGGGACATGGAATTGTTAACTTGTGAGCAGTAGAGGAACGTAAAGAAAGAGAAATACCAGGCGGACTCAGGAAATGGGAGATATTTGAATAACCTAAAAAGCCTACGGAACTTTGGCCTGTATTATAAAACTGCAGAGGAGATTCCATTAGGTGTTCAAAAGTTCTCGCTAAGCACTTTTCCAGGCCAATTTGAATTAACCTTTCAGCAACATCAGAGCGAAAGAAGTAGTGTTGACTGCGAGTAATCAGACAGGGGTTAATTGTTCTCTGTATACGATAGCAATTAACAAGGGTGGTATCAAGAAGCCAGTAAAATAATGGATACCAATTGCAGCAACTGCACTGCTGAGTACAGTAGCAGGAATGTAGTTGATCTGTGATATCGACACTCCCCATATGATACTTACAGTTATCAATAAATTGTGCAATTGGAAGTGTTTTTCACTGCTCCTCTCCAAATATTCCATGAACTGCCCTTACGTTGGGACTGGTTTTCATTGGCCGGCGGCGTACTCTCTTAACCTTTTTTGTAATATCGTGATAGCTTGTCTTAAATAGCACAGAGCTATTATCCTGCCAAACCAAACAGCATACATTTCCCACAACATCACCACTTATATCACCCTAAGGAAGCACTTTTCTTGCTTCCTCTTTCTCAATTTTCAAAGAATTGGGAACTCCAGCTGCATCAACACGAGTAGTACCAGCTGTGCCAATTCCCGTACCCTTAAGCTTCTCAAAGAGCAGGATATTGGTAAAATAGTTGTCTAGTATTAGATGCCAACGATAGCCATACGGAAGTAACTTTACCAGCTGTAGAACTCTAGCAGATGTCGGAGTAATCCCAAGTGGCATTGACAGAAGTCCTGTAATACCTTGAGTTGACGAATACCAAAGAAAGCCATAGGTATACCCAGGGTCACAAAGAGCAAAAATCTTATACCCTTCCTTGATCGACTTATTTCTGATCTTTAAGGTATGATGGCTTCAGCCACAAAACCTTACCACCATCTCATCAATCGCTACCTTTGTTGCAGGAAGGTAATCTGATTGAAACCTCACCTGCAGAACGGTAGCTAATGGGTCTAACTTGTGATACCAATGCTTGATGTCGAGCTCATTCCTTGGATCAGATACATGAAAGTAACTTTTGAGTTGTTGAAATCAATTTAGGAACATACAATTACGGGAGACATGATACTGGTACGAAGTTGTCAATCATCAATATGTTCGTATAGGCCGTTTGGAGACCTTTCTCCATCCATTTCTCCCCCTCTTTGACCAATATCAGGCAACATCTGATTCATTATGCAGACCCATCTTTATTACTAACCCAATCCATACCGGAAACTCTCCAGCAGTTGTGTCTCTCCACAGTTGGAGGGTCTTTTGCTGCAGATCTGACCCTATTCGCCTTCAGTTCTGGCTAACCTCCTGCTTCCTTTTGGCATACAAATTCGTATTCCGTGCTAACTACTCAAAAACTTCATAACCCCAAAAGAGAGAAAACAAAGTAAATGGACCTGGATTGTTCGACATATTTTATGGTAACAGAGCCTATCCTCCCGTTTTCTTTGCTAGAGAATTGTAGTTATTTTCTTCCTAACATTTACCTACGAGAAATACATATTATACTAATCTAGTCAAATATTAGATACTTACCTGTGCTTGGTGCTGTGGAAATGGTACTTCAAAAGGGTGAAAACTGGGCAAGCCAGGCAGAGCTGTAGCTGGTATGCGGTTTTTTTTATTTTTATCACAGTTCACAGGCTTTACCTGTATTGACTCACGTATTAAGGGTTCCTGGAGTCAGGTTAGTGGTAAACACACAACAATATCGACGGAGGAATACACTACCTGCTCTTTTCCGGCTTGGCTTTGCAGGTTATCCGGAAGTCCTGTGTCAGTAATACTTTCTGACAGAACTTCCACTTTGTTGCTACTGAGTTTCTGAACTGACTGCTGCGTTACTACTTTATCACGTAGCGTATCACGATTCCCATTGCGAATTCTGCTTTTCTTGATATGACGAAAACTGGAACTAATATTGGTATCCAGAGGCGCCAGAGTCTTTCTCTTGCGAGGCATTTTCTTGGGAATTTGAGGTTGGATGGGAAGGCAAAAAGCTAAATATTGTAGGTGCTTCACAGATGTCAAGATAGTCGAGGTTCTGATGAGGTTCTCTGATCACCAAACCAATTGCGCAAAGAGGCTAGTATTCAACATTTCAAACTGGGCTGAATATCTCAGCAGCCAAGGAGATATCTATTTCACTTTGAATTACTTCTGAATCCTTGGTCAATCTTTGTAGCCTAATTACTGTAGCAATGAAGACAAATGTTGAAGTGAGATAATAAAGTCCTTCTTCGCAGTACCCTAGGTATAAGTTATGGTTTGTATTGGCTGTATCCTGTAAATACTGTATTTAAAGTGTAGCATCCTAACATCTGTTACCACATTTTGTAAATTCTGAATTTTAAGAGACGTATTTCAGGTTTAACATCAGTTACTGTGTCCAGTTGTATTCAGAGTTTTGGGTTTGTATTCTGTTGTGCTCAGAGTTCGGCAGGTACGTCCTGTTACATCCTGTATTTAGCAGATGTGTCCCGTCTTATCCGGATCTTGGTTAACATGTCCCGGCAAGTCCTAGTTGACGATTTGCATTCTGGATATCTTGTGTATCAGACACACATGATGTAGAGAACACAAGTTAGAGTTTTTACTAATATCATCTATACTGGTCAATTGAGATAGATTGTGGAGATTGCAAGACTGACAGCAGATTATTTCTAGATGTGTTTCCTTTGTTATTACCGGAGCATATGGAGGAAGGATGTAACGTGTTCACTAGGTGCTAACCACGTTTTAATAGATGTACGATGGCTAACAGGTTGCCTGCTCTTCCAGAGAGGAGGCGAGAGCTGTGTGAACAAAAGGAAGTTTTAGAGGCGTACTTGAGAAACTAAAGAATAACCGTTCAACCAAGTATATTGAAATACCGTCTGTCGAAGTTTGTCCTCTCCATTGTGGAATAGGACGGTCTTTAAATACACAAATCTGTTCATCTCTAGCATAAACGAAATTAAACAAAGGTTTTAAACAACAAGGCATACGACCGCGATTCCAGACTTGGATGTGGTTCACTTTTGGGATTTTGATAGGATAACTAGGTAAAGATAGAGAGGTAGAATTCAAGTATCCTCATCAGAGAAAGATTCTCGCAATAACAATAGGGAATAAAAATAGGGGAAAGACTGAAAAGATCCAAATACTGGTAACGGAGGAAAGAGAGACAATTGATTTGGATAGTGAACGAAAACAACAAAACAACGAAAGCACAAGCTTCCTTTTATCCATACCTGGATCATGCTAATCCACTCCCACACACTTCCAGCATCTGCCGTGTTTTTCATCACGTTTACTTTTACTTCTTCCTACCTTTGCTGCTTTAGTTAAGGATCACACAAT
Source organism: Tuber indicum (assembly GCA_006112555.1). Classification (NCBI taxonomy): domain Eukaryota; kingdom Fungi; phylum Ascomycota; class Pezizomycetes; order Pezizales; family Tuberaceae; genus Tuber; species Tuber indicum. Next base: position 508,863 of record VBSK01000105.1, read on the forward strand.
TCGACTGAGGGTATTCTCTTATCCCATATCATAGGGGCAGGGCTTGCATAAGGAGTCGTCGCATCTATCATTGCTGATATCGTCACAGATATCATTGCATGTAGTGTTTGATGTGTAGAGCTAACCGGTAGTCAAACATAGAGGCATTGGATATGTTTGATATGCCAAGAGGGTTAGGGTTGTGGGTCGTTACCACAAGAAAAATATGCGGTGCCCAGTCAAGAAACATTTCTATCTAACAAAAGGTATCAAGTGATACACTTTGGTAAAACATCATATGTATCAAATCAGTACTTAAAACAAAATATAAAACAAACTAAGTATCAAAATGATACCTCAAACAAAATAAGTATCAATACGATACTTAAAACAAAATATAAAACAAACTAAGTATCAAAATGATACTTAAAACAACCCAAGTATCAAAGTGATACATAAAACAAAATATAAAACAAACTAAGTATCAAAACGATACTTCAAACAAGCCAAGTATCAAAGTGATACTTAAAACAAAACATAAAACGAAATCCTTAACCCAGTACCAGTACCGGTTACATTCCCCTTAATAAAATAACTGTTCAAATAAAATCAAACTCAATTATCCGGAAAATTAGAGTCCTCAGAAGGCTTGAAAACCTCCCTTTCTGTTAACATCCAATTATCGGCATTGACACACCAAACACAAGTAGAAATCCTAACATAACAATGAGATTCAAAGAAAGCTAAATCACCATAGTCACAAATAGCAGCTTTGCGATCTGCTTCTACCCATGCTTCATTTGCAGTCAGGACAGTAGTCTACACAAAGGATAGTGAAATAGTCTTCAAGTTGGATAATATCAAAGTTCAACAATAGTCTAATAAGCTGTTATTGCTATCTCATATTGATCTCTTCCTAGTTTGACATCATTAACATATTTGGATAGTGGTGATTCAGATGAAATCATTGAGAGCGTGCTTCATAGTTTGGTTCATCTCATCACTGCTCTCAAATTCGGACTTAAAGTATGGGGACGAGAAACTATCTGTGGCTTGCGGTTCTTTGTGCAATCGTTCGGCTTCTGGTACAATTGGAGACCAGTACATGATAATATAATTGATGGTCAGTGGTAGGGAGTTGTCGGCCATGTTTGCTTCCCACCATTCATTTACCCATTCTGTAACGTGCTCCAGGCTCTCAAGCGGTTCCCAAATATTCTCACTCGTGGGGTATCCTTTCCATTTGATAAGGAATTGATTATTTCCATGCTAAAGGCCGTGGTCTCAGATTTCGTTGACTTCCTTTTCCTCTATCATATGGACGGTAATAGGAGCAGGGTGAGAGTGGATCAGTCCAAGGAACCTGTCATTGTCATTAGGATAAAATTGTTTGACAGAGGAGGCATGGAAGACGGAGGTAGGGTGGGGATACATGTGTCCATCCATCTGGAGAGTGTAGCTTTCGGTATGTTCATTGAAAGCTAAGACCTTAAAGGGTCCTCTCTAGCCAGTTTGTAGCATTTTACTTCGTCCAAAGATAGTGATGAACATGCTTCCATTAACCATAAGCATGGCGCCAGGTGAGATAGTAGTATGTTTGGGCATTCATTTCTGTGGAGAGGTAGTGCTTTTGAATCCAGCAGCTTTGACTGCTTGAAAGGCATGATTACGAATTTCTTGGTACTGATTAAGATGGTCATTTGAGTCAGTGATTAAGGAATTCTTGAAAAGCATGGTAGGTAGGAGAGGGTATTGCCAGCCGAAGACTTCTTTGTAAGATGATATAACAAGGTTATCAGAGTACCTGGCATTGATGGATGCTGCAAGCTCCACAAGGGCTGGTTCCCAGTTGGTTTGTCGCTCATTGATGAGGTTCTGGATTCTGGTTTTCTGTTCCCTGATCTTACATTCCGCTTACGCATTGGTTTTGTGGTGTCTATGAGCAGCCATAATTTGTTTAATTCCTAGAGAGGTGAGAGTCTGCATCCAGAACCTAGAGGTGAATTGGGTGTCAGTATCACTGACAATAGACAGAGAGTATCTATGTCACGGAGGTGACAGGTAGCTCAGGATTTCACACATGACTCGATTATGGGTCATGGGTCTTGCGCGTATGACTCGCTTGAGTCATATGACTTGTTTATATTATGATTTGTTATGTTTCGCAAATGCCTCAATTATGAGTCATGGGTCTCGCGCGTATGACTCATTTGAGTCATATGACTTGTTTATGCTATGATTTGTTATGTTTCGCACATGACTCAATTATGAGTCATGGGTTTCGCGCGTATGAATCATTTGAGTCATATGACTTTGGTAACGCTTTTTACGAGGCTCACATTTGTGAGTCATCAGGGTTAGGGTGGGCGGAAGAGCACTATATCAGGAGGTCGGTACGAGCGAGGAAGATAGGATCTTAACGCTTTGTTCAAAGTAATTTCCTTACTTCTATCTTCGCTCCGCCTCGGTAGCGTTCCTTTCGCACCACGATGGTCCTTCGATGCCTTTGATTCTGGGGGAGATATCTGAGTTCGCTCAGTAGTTCCTGGGGTCTTTGGTGTTGAGGTTGTTGTGTGGTGGAGCGTCGTGGTTACTTGTTTTCGCCTCCTCGTTGTTGTTTGATTCTCACGATGATTTCGCTTCGAGCCTCCTCACCTTTGGCGTCTACGAGCCCTCCTTCGGTAAAAAGACTTTGGCTTCTCTGTCTGCTTGTCTACTCGCAGAGTTTCGCGTTCGGAGGATGGGGGATTTGAACATTGCTGTGGGGGGAAACACCCATGTCGTTCTTTGGGCCAGCTCATGTTTCTTGTTGGGTTTTAACAGAGTCCTTAGTGTTCACGATACAAAACGCCCTTGGGTTAGACTGATGACCTTCCCAAGTATCAACACATCGTACCGGTCGCATCATTCCTTAAGGGACGGGGGCCTCGCCGGCCCTGCCCTTCGTCTACTACTCTCACGACCGGAATCCTACGATGTCGTTTATCACCGTTCCCTTGTTCTCGGTACAAGTGGCATTACGGTGGTTCAGTCAGGCGTCACCTCTTCGCTTCTACGTGGGGATGGCTTTGACCCTGAAATTTCTTGCCTCCCGGTGCGGATGAACTTCTGCCCGCGGTGGTGTGGGGCGATTGGTTGCCAGGCCACGCTTGGTCTAGTGCAGGGGTCGGTGTGGTTACGGATGGTGGTTGGCGGTCACACCCATTGCAAGTGGGGCCTACCTTCCGTTTGTCTTGTTTCCTATCCTGGTACCCGCCCTTTCTGAAGGGTCAGTTTGGGCACCTTTCGTCAGTCTACGGTGTGGCCCTTTGGGGCCCACATTGGGGGGCCTCCGGGTTCCCTGGTTTCTCTCTCGGCTTGCTTGGATCTCGGTTCGGGCGGGCTGGGACTGTGGCCGGCGTCTTTGGGTACTGGCGAGTATATTGTGGCCCCGGGTTCGTCCTGGTGGCTCCCCTCGGCTGTTGGCGCTGAGGGAGGGGGCTCTGCTTGTGTGGCCAAGACCAGCGGCTGCCGGTGGGGTCGGGTATCGGTTGTCCTGTGGCTGTCGGGCGGTTGATCTGCCTGAGGGGCTGAGGGGGCTGGATGGGAGCTGCGATGCCTGGTGTGTGGGGCTTGGGGGGGGCTGACTGTGCGGGGAGAGACACCTGCGAGCACCGGTCGGGCCTGGGTCAGGTTGGGCGAGGTCTAATTAAGTGTTTGCGACCGGCTGGGACTGTTAAGGTTAAGCTGCTGAGTGCTGCAAAGCTTCCTGTCGGACCGGCTGGCCGATGGCCACCTGTGCGGATAGTGGGTTGTGACCTCTGGGTTGGACTTGTTTGGGTCTTGTGTGCGGGGTTTTGTGGAGCTTGTTTGGTTTCTTTGGTCTGGTTGCGGGTATGGCGGGAGGAGGCATGGCACCATGGGTAGGAGATAGGCCCTACTGACCTTTTCGGTCTGTCACCACCTCTATGTATTTCTTTTGTTTTTGGTTTTGTTTTTTGGGGTTACAGGCAGCGGGTACAGGTCCTCCTCACCATAACGCTCTTCGGAGGCACTAGGCAAAGTGGGCTCATAGGGTCGATGGCCTGGCATGCGGATGCGAGTTGTGGACATGTCGGTCACAACCTCTCTGCCTTGGTGCCGCCTGTGTTGATAAATTGTTGTTGGTTTTCTTTTGTGGAGGAGGGATCGCGGGACGGTATTTAGACCGGGCGGTAGTGGAATTTTGTTTTTGTACGGGGAACTTGCCTTTGTCGGACACCCTTTCGGCTTTGGGCTTCGGCCTGGGTCCTGCCTGTCGCCGGTGTATCTTGGTATTCGTGGGTTTGCCCCTCGTACTCCTTGTTCAGGAATGATGCGGACTTGCTACAAGGGCTGCGGTTTGTGTCACACCAGAGGTACTTAGGATGCGGAGGCGAGGAGGACTTTGTTTACCGTTGATGGCTTTGTATTTAGTGTTCATGTTGTGGGCATGGCGTGGGCATGTTTGAGGTACGGGGTCGGAGGTTTGGTTTGTTCGTAGTTAGTGGTAGTTCTGGTTCGCGTTAACCCTATGCCGGCGGGGACTTGTCGTATGCCGCAGTCAGCGGTACAAGTATAAATAAATTAGATTGAATGTTCTAAGTAATTTCCTTACTTCAATCTCCGCTCCGCCACGGTAGGGAATTTACAGTGTCAGGCCAATCAGAGCCCTTGATTCCTATCTCACGATAGCTTCAACTCTTTAAGCTTCTATCGCGATAGTCGCTTTCCCTCCTCCTATGATCGTTTGAAGAACCCAGGTTCCTCATCTCGCCTATCTACAAGTTCCTCACTTTCTGCCTCGCCTCTTTACGGTCGCTATTGCTAAGCGAGCCTCTCCCTCCTCCGCCGCGTCCACCTTGCGCCTGTCGGTGGTTCTGTTGCGTGCTGTCGAGAAGAACTTCGCCCTGGAGGCCGAAGTCTCTCGCCTTCGGCATCACATCTCTGTTCTTTCTCGGCAGCTTCATCGCGCTGAGAAGGAGAACGCTGCTCTGACAGGTTCGTTACGCGAACCTGAGGTTCCTACCGTTATTCCTTCGTCGCCTACTCCCTTGGTCGCTTCGGTTGCTACGGTTGTTACGGTGGGGGATGGGCTAGACCCTGAGAGCTCTCATGGTCCGGCATAGGAGCCCCCTCGGGGACTTGTTACGCCGGCGGTTATCCCAGCACCACCCTCCACGGAGGGTGGTATGTGTGGGCCCCCACCTGATTCGTCGGGTGTGGTGGTAGTGGCGTCCTCTTCGGTGGGTGGGGTGGTTACCCCTGTGGTGGCACCGGCTGCGGTGGCATCGCCTCCTTCCGGGGGTCAGGTGCCTCAGTCCTCTGTGGCTGAGCCTGTGGCTGGTCCGGGAAGCGCCTATGGTAGCGCCCCTCCTGTCACAGTGGGTAGTGTTGAGGGTGGCCCGTCCACCCCCGACCGTAGGCCTGCGCCTGGGGGTGGGTAGAGGATGAAGAAGAAGAAGCGCCGGGTCAAAGAAGACCAGACCTCACCTGTGCCACGTGTCCCAGGTTCGGATGAATCGTCGCCCTCGCCGGTACGCACTCAGGGGCGCCCTGCTCTTACTGGCCCTGAGTGGATCGCATTCTCGGAGGCGGAGGCTGAGTTGGCCCGTGGTGGCTGCCCCACGTTTGGGGGGGTCCTCCAGGGTGGGTTGGTCGGTGGTCGGCGTGTAGCCTATTGCGCTAGTTGTGATGGGTTCCGTCAGTTTGCCTATGACTGAGCCCTCCCGGCTGGGAAGCCCTCGCCTGGTAAGTCGGCTTTCCTTCGGGTCTACGGGCATGGGTCTTGGGTATTGCTTTTGTTTATGGAATTTTAAGTGGGAGTTTGGCCGTGGCGGTTGGCTGGGGCTGTCCCGAGATCATTGAGTGGGGGCGCCCGGGTGGGTTTCTACTGTGGAGCAAGGTTTGCGGGGTGATATTTAGATGGTGGTTGTGGATTATTCATTTTGTACGGGGAACCTGGAGGACTGGTACCTTGCTCGCCTTTGGCTATGCGAGGAGGTCCAGTGGCTTCGGCTGCTTGGCTTGGTCGGGCCCATACCAGAGGGTCTGCCGTGTCGCTTTGGGGAGAATTTTCTTTACCGTTGATGACTTTGTACTTAGTGTTCGTGTTGTGGGCATGGCGCGGACATGTTGGAGGTTTGGGGTCGGAGGTTTGGATTGTTTGTAGATAGTGGTAGTTACTGGGGGTGCGCTAACCGGGGGGTCCTCCAGCCCCGGGCATGTCGTATGCCGGAGTCGGCGGTACGTGGTTAAATAAATTAGATTGAATGTTCTAAGTACTTTCCTTACTTATTACTTTTACGAATAAAACATCTTTACGCTCTTTATCATGTTTACATATCCGTCACATTTCTCACGAGCGTACGTAAGGCGAAGATATCTTATTTAGGATTTAACAGGCGTTATCCGACGAACGGTGATCACGTAGATCAACGGATCTAAGAACTGTTATATCTAACAAGATAGGAATCAAGAAGAGAAGTATTGTTGCCCGTCGCAATTAGTTAACTACAAGCTAGGAACGTTACATTACAAAGCGTCACCAACGCGACGCTCAACTATATCAACACGGCGAATATAAATCCTCCAAGAGAGGGACAAGACCACGAAGGAGATATTGATCTTACAGAAAACAAGGGAGGATCAGGAAATTTCGAAGAATTTAATAACGTACGTGAGAATGCTTCTCAAGCACCATCAAGAACAACAAGTCCTATCACACCTGAAAGACGATCGTCATCCGACGATTCACCAGCGGGAACGCCCAGACTAAGAAGGATGTCGGGAGCACCACCCGCTGTGCCGCCGGCACCGGGAGAGATAGGGATGTCTCAAGCACAGATGCAAGCCATTGTAGCTGCAGTTACTGCGCTAATGAGATAAGCAGCCCCGGCAGCCCCGGTAGCTCCAGTAGCTCCGTTACGCACAATGCAAGAACCAAAGGTTACGGCACTACCACGATATGGAGGAGAAAGTATTCGCCTGCTCAACTTCATGGTCCAACAGGACAACTACTTCGAAGCAGTAGGCTGGATAGTAGGACATGATCACGAAAAAATCCTATACACTTGCACACTATTCGAGGGAACAGCACTAGCCTGGATATGCACCTATACGGAAGGAACTTTCGAAAAACCATTGCGGACTTGGGACGAATTCCATAATGAATTCACCCTACAATTCGAGGACCTCAATAGAGAACAAGAAGTAAGGAACCAACTCGAGGTCATCTAAAAAGGAAATCGCGACGTAACCGAATATTGGTATGAGTTCAGACTACTAATGACCGATGCCGGAGTCGACGACACGACCACAGGACGATGGTTCACACGAGGTTTCAAGAAGATCTACCAGGACGCCATGATCCACATGCAAGTGAGATTGACATCGGCAACGGAGTTAGCAGTTTGGGCTATCGATCAGGAAAACTGGATAAATCACTGCAAACGAGAGGAACGAAACTATCATCTTATGCCCATAGAGAGGAAGTCCCATACGACACCACGAAATCAGGACGGAACTTGGAAGAGACCAGAACAAGACGAAAGGGGGGAGCCCATGGAGCTAGACTGTACAAGGAAGAAGGGACGACTCGACATTCTCCAAGGCGTATACGAACAAAGGAAGAAGGACAATCTTTGTTTCAATTGCGGAATGAAAGGACATGGAATAAAGGACTGCAGAAGGCCAAGATCAAGCGAAAGCGGAACACAGACGAAGAAACCTTTCACCACGCAAAGGTTCCAACAATTTCCGAAAAGAACGAACCTAAGAGAGATATCAACGGACGAAGGAGATGACCAGTCAGAAAAAGACGACGGTCTCCAGCAATAGATGGTCTGAGGGACAAGAATCGACCAAAACATATCAAGTTATCGAATACATATGCGGCACTGCAAACGGAATCAACGAATACACATGGAGACCAGTTAATGGTCAAAATGAAGCCACAAGTCAACCAACAACACACGACCGAGATATATGCGATGATAGACTCAGGATCAACTGAGGACTTCATCGACAAAGGAATCTGTAACAAACACGGAATCAAAACAAAGGACACAAAAAAGAAAAGGACGATTTACCTGGCGGATGGAAATCGAAGTACGATGGGAGCTATCACCCATATTGCACAAGTACCTATGGAAATTGGAAACCATAGGGAAATGGCAACCTTCCAGGTGGCAAATCTCAAAAACCACGAGATAGTGCTAGGAATGCCCTGGCTCAAGAAACACAACCCAAGCATGGATTGGACACAGAACAAGGTCACCTTCACAACCGGAATATGCAAGAAGGAATGACTACAAGACCCGCCAGTTGTATATGGAATACCAGAAGTCGAAGTTGAATACGAAAGCCTCAGGGAAAGATACGAAGAAGCCAAGATATCTGTCAACGGACAGAAAAGGAAGAAAAACAAGAATCAAGAAGTTCTTGTCAAGAAGATCGACCCGGAGGCTCGGATACCTCTTAGAGAGTCAGTAAAGGCTGCAGGACACGACCTGTATGCACACGAAGATACCACGATACCAGTAAAAGAACAAGCCACGATACGAATAGGAATAGCCATTGGACTACTGGACGGCACCTATGGACGGATCGCAGCACGGAGTAGACTATTGGTTAAACACAAAATAATAGTCAATGTTGGGGTAATTGATGCCGACTATACTGGTGAGATAAAGGTTGTCTTGGCCAACCTGAATGATAAGGAGTATAAGATCTCGAAAGGAGATCGGATTGCTCAATTGATCATTGAAAAGATCAACAACGAAGAACTCCAAGAAGTTAACGACCTCGATGACACGCAAAGAGGAAGTTGAGGTTTTGGGTCAACGGACCAATACCAGGCTACCAAGAGCCAACAAGACAAGATTCAGATATGCGAAATAACAGCAGAAGAATTCGGCGAAGAATATAAAGACGGAGCATACACAGGAATGCTTCGATGGAACTTCAGGACAAAAGACCTAGAATAGGCCAAGATCAACATCAGCACAGAACTAGCCATACAAGACAAACGACAAAGGAAACAACAAGACTGGAGAGACAACATACCCAAACAATATCACAAGTTCCACCACTTGTTCAAAGAAGACAACGCAACAGAACTACCTCCTCATAGACATGGGGTAGACCTGGCAATCGACCTGGAGCTCGACAAAGACGGAAAAAGGACAGGACATATACCATGGAAAAAGGTATACGCACTCAGCGAACACGAGTTGGAAGAACTAATGCAATACATCGAAACCAATCTGGATCAAGGATGGATTCGAGAAACGAAGGGAGCATGGGGATCACCCATAATGTTCGTCAAAAAGAAAGATGGGAAACTAAGACTATGTGTGGATTACCGAGCACTCAATTCACTTACGAAGAAGGATCGATACCTACTTCCCCTGATAGGAGAAGCCTTGGATCGACAAAGAATGGCACAATACTTCACCATACTCGATATCAAGGACGCATATCATAATATTAGGATTAAAAAAGGAGATGAATGGAAAACAACTTTTGCATCCAAATACGGGATGTAAGAATACCAGGTTATGTCCTTCCGGCTAACCAATGCACCTGCGGCGTTTCAGCGATGGATCAACCAAGTGTTGAGCCGGTTCCTCGACAGACGTTGTATTGTCTACCTAGATGATATTCTGATCTACTCCGATAACCTGGAACAACATATCCGAGACGTCAGCGAGGTGATAGAAAGCATCCAAGAATCTGGGATGAATATCAAGCCAACAAAATGCGAATTCCATAAGGAAGAAACGGAATACCTGGGATTCATCATCAACCGACATGGAGTCAAAGTGGACCCAGTCAAGACGAACGCCATATGGAAATGGAAACCACCAGGAATGAGAAAGGATGTCCAATGTTTCATTGGATTTTCAACTTCTATCGAAGGTTTATGGAAGGGTTCAGCAGTATTGCCAAACCCCTCTACAACTTGACAAAGAAAGAAGCCAAATGGAGATGGAAGGAAGACGAACAAAAGGCATTCGACGGAATCTGAAAGTAACTCACGAGTGCCCCAGTACTAGCTCGCTACGACCCCGATAAAGAACTAGTAATCGAAACCGATGCCTCGAAATACGTCTGTTCCGGGATACTCTCACAGAAATGCAAAGACGGAAGGTGGAGACCGGTCGCCTACCGGTCAAAGAAAATGACACACGCTGAATGCAACTACGACGTTCACGACAAAGAGCTATTAGTAATAGTTCAAGCAATAAAGGAATGGAGACGATACGTTTGCGACACGAAAGGTGTTGTGAAAGTGCTATCAGACCACAAAAACCTAGTACTGTTCATGAAGGATAAAGTACTAAACGATCGGCAATTGCGATGGATGGAACAACTCAGCCAGTTCAAGTTTCAAATCGAATACCAACCTGGGAAAGAAGGAGGCAAACTGGATGCTCTCACATGAATATCGAGCGACAGACCACAAGACGATAATGACGAATGGATTACCAGAAAAATCCAAACGTTACTACCAGTCGACCGATATTTCAGAAAAGACAGAATCGAAGCCATGGAGATGGTTGAAATTACGAAAGAAAATGAAGAAAGAATACAGAAAGCAAGCAAAGAAGATGAAACTATCAAGGCAATAAAGGAAGCGTTGGAAGAAGGAAAGAAGGAGATGAAGGGGATAGCACTGGGTTAATGCTAGTGGAAGGAAAATCAGCTATGGTACGACGGAAAACAATGGATCCCGGAAGAAGAAGAGATAAGGACGGAAATGATACGGCAACATCACGATTCACGAATATCGGGACACGGAGGAACGGCTAGAACAACCGAACTCATCACGAGGTTATTCTATTGGCCAGGACTGCGCAAGGACGTCAAGAGATACGTCAAGAACTGCGATATATGTCAAAGGACGAAAACAGCCAAACATTGGCCGTACGGATTGCTCAAATCAAACGAAGTTCCGGAAAAACCATGGGAAACGATAACCATGGACTTTATTACCGACCTTCCGAATTCCGAAGGATGGAACGCCATTTTGGTTGTGGTGGATCGCCTGACCAAAATTAGTCACTTCGTTCCGGTAAAAAAGGATATGACAACGGCAACATTCATCCGAACGATCTTCCACAAAATCTTTAGATTACATGGACTACCAAAAAATATCATCACGGATCGAGGATCACTATTCACATCAGGCGCATGGAAAAAGCCAACGGGAGAAATGAGAATCCGGAACAGGCTCAGCACTGCATTTCACCCACAAACAGAGGGGCAGACCGAACGGGTAAACGGAATATTGGAACAATATCTTCGCGCATATATCAATTATCAACAAGATAATTGGCGGGAACTGCTTCCGATGGTGGAGTTTGCATATAACAACAGCAAACAAGAGACGATTGGCGCGACGCCATTCTTTCCAATTATGGACAACACCCGAGAAGTTAGGCCACAAATCATACGAGCGGTGGAATGATAACAGATAAGACGGAGATGAGTCAACTGCACGACACATTACAATACGAAATGGACTACGGACAACAATGACAGAAAGAACAATACGATAAGCACCGAAGACCTGATCAGAACCTACAAACACGAGATACGGTGTGGCTGCTACCACGTAACATCAAGACCACGAGACCATCCAACAAATTGGATTACAAGAAAATCGGGTCATTTCGGATATTGGAAAGAATTCGGAATCGATCAAATAAGCTCGATCTTCCCCGCTTGACGAGAATACAAAACACATTCCACATCTCACTACTCAGAATCTACAACGATAAAAAGTTTCCCTCACAAACAATAACTCCTCCGCCTCCGCTAGAAATAGATGAAGAATCCGAATACGAACTCGACGAGATAGTCGATTCTCGCTTGCGCTACGGAAAACTCCAATACCGTGGCAAGTTGACAGGTTAATCCCCCGCACACGATAAAACCTGGTATCCAGCGAGCAACTTCACCAACGCTAAAGATGCCATTGAACTCTTCTACCGAAGCTATCCCGACAGGCCCTACCGGGATAACGATCACCATCAACCCCAAGAACGAAGAAGGGGCTAAGTTGCCTATGAAGCCCCAGGAGGGCTGGGACGACTGCTCCTGGCCAGTCATTACGACCAGCCCCGAATACTCATATATGGGGCCGACTGACGAAGAACTCGTAAGACGCGAGGAAGAAGCTCGAAAGAATGTAGAGCCCAACGTCATGAGTTGGTGTTAGGCGGAGACAACCGGTATAGACTTACGGTTGTCTAGGCCAATCGGGATTCTTTCGTATAGACGGAGATTTGTCTAGGAAGGCTCGGAAGTAACTCGTTTCGTTTATGACTACTAAGAGTACAAGAAAGTAGGATAGAATCGTAAGAACAATATTATATTGTTAAGGTCTCTTCTCCGTTGCTTGATAATGTCTAAAGCTTGGGAGGCACTTCGATATTTATATTCCGCGTCTGAGTGTTCGCGGGCTACATCTATCTAGCATACAAAATATGTACCTCTTCAAATCTAATGCGGAACGTCGGGTTCTCCATGATAGTGCGAACTCCGGGAGACCCTGAGAACCATCACACCATCTTCAGTAATTACTATTTCTTGCCCGGGAGACATACTTGTCACCAATAGTAATTATCCGATCCTCAGAGTCTATAGACCTGTAGCCGAGTTCTCAAGTCGAACTCTGTTGGCTCCAATAGTTCTCTTCGTTACCAAGAGGATCAATCTTGATACGAGACTGCATATGCAGATATGCCGGAGTCGTTGACTTCTAGTTGTGATAACTCAACAACTAACCGATAGAATTCATTCTGATGACTCTCTTCTCATAGAGGAGAGGCCATTCTATTGAATAGTCTCATAATCCTTCGGTCGGCAACTCCTGGTTGTTCTATGTAGAGGGGGTGGACCTTCGTGTTGTGTTGGTTGTAAATCCCGCAACTGCGGTACACCTCTTATCATAGTTGCAACACTCCTCGAAGCTCGCTGGCTTCTTTGGTAGTGTTTCCAGGAGTTCTAGACTCTTTCTAATCGTCGAAGGGTGGATGTGAATGCATTGGTTCGTTATCCCGAACCTCCTAACATTCATCTCATGACCTTTGTGCGAAAACGTCCCGTTACTTACGGCCCATATCAAAGATGTCTCATCTTTAAAGCCTAGTAACTCCCTGAGTAGTTGACGGAATGACTTCGTTCCACTTCTCAGGTCTTGCCAGAGGTCCCCTCTTATATATCCTGCGAACAGCTTTCGGTCGGACAGACGGCAGCGACGTATACGGTGTTATTCTGACACCTTTAATTCTGTGACCATATAGTCACAGGACGCAACAAAGGTTGATGTGTATGATGACGCGCGGGCCCCGTAAGGGGGCCGGAGGGGGGTGTTGGAGACTAAGATTCTCGGATTCGGGTAAAGTTACCCTACCTAAGGTACCCCTAGGCTATCGGAATCGGGTACTCCTAACAGTTGGACATTGTGTTACGACGACGGATGTCCCGTACATCTAAGGGACAAGGAAGGTAGCGGGTGGTTCCCGCGAGCCTACAAGAAGGGAGGGCCAAAGCCCGACCATGCTGCAAAACCATGGACTAAATGCTATCGCATTCAGTGCCAGGCACATAAGGCAGCGAAAATCGAAGTAGGATACCATCCGAAGAGGGATGGAAGCCAGAGGCCGCTCGGGAAGAAAATGGCCTGAGACCACTGCAAGGCCATGGGGACATGGCCTGCGGAGAGGGGAGCCTAAAACTCCCCTGCCGAAACCGAGCCCGACTACGAAAGCCTACAAAGGCAAATCTCGCGACTACGAAGCCAACTTGGTACGGGCGATGCCACAATTTCGGCACTGGCACAAACTATCGCCCAAGAGCAGCGGACCATCGAAACGGCCAACCACACGCTCGAAGTAGTGAGGACGAGTGCCAGAGTTTGGCAGTCGAAGTTTCAAAGATTTCGAAGGTCCATCCGCACGTACGGACGGGACCTGGTAAAGATGGAGGATAGCAGATAGAAGCCTGATGGGACTCAGGCTTAAGGAGGTGGGAGCTAATGTCACGGATGTGACACGTAGCTCAGGATTTCGCACATGACTCTATTATGAGTCATGGGCCTTGCGCATATGACTCAAGCGAGTCATATGACTTGTTTATGTTATGATTTTTTATGCTTCGCACATGACTCGATTATGAGTGATGGGTTTTGAGCATATTACTCGTGTGAGTCATATGACTTGTTTCTGTTATGATTTGTTATGTTTCGCACATGACTCAATTATGAGTCATGGGTTTCGTGCGTATGACTCATTTGAGTCATATGGCTTCGGTAAGGCTTTTCACGAGGCTCACACTTGTGAGTCATCATGGTTAGGGTTGGCGGAAGAGCACTATATAAGGAGGTCGATACGACAGAGGAAGATAGCAATGACCGTCTCTGCTACATCTCCTGTGATTGAAATCTCAACACCAAGGAATTCTCACCACTTTACACGTCTGGTCCTCCCCCTACGGGGGGGACCAGGCCATCATCCTTTATCTTTTTGCAACAGCAAAATTTCTCTCCTGCTTTGTCTCTTGAGGTCTACCCTCATGTGACCCCTCCTTACTCCTTCCTGGCGTCCTCGTTGCTGGGCCTCTATCCTTCCCCGCTTTTGCTTTAGCCTCGCTTAGAATCAGCACGGTCGGGTTCCTCCTTTTTCCCCTCAACAGAGGGCTGGGAACATGGTTTGCGGTACGCGATTACAATGGATTCCTTCTACTTTCCTCTGATCGGTTCGGGTCAGTCCCTCTGCTGGGTACAGGTTTTGTCCCGCTGGTGGGTACGGGTTAGTCCCACGGTCGGGGGCTGGTGGTTGGTTTTCTCAACAGGCTACGGTCGAATTTGCCTCTCTCCTCATCTCGGACCTTTATGGTAGCTTTGTCTACTGTGGGCACCGGGGTTTATGGAGACCGCCTAGTTAAGACACGAACACGTGTCCAATAGTTGTTTCGGCATCTGGGTCTACCCCTCCCTCTTCCTCCCTTGGTTCGTTCGGCTGGTATCCTACTACCACCATACTCCTCGGCTAGCACCCTACTGCTCCCCCTTCAGCTGGCACCTTACTGCCCCCCGGCTGGTACCCTACTACCACCTCTTTGGCTCGCACCCTGCTGCTCCCCCAGCTGGTACCTTACTGCCACCCGGCTGGTACCCTACTACCACCTCCAGCTAGCACCCTACTTCTCCCCTGAGCTTGCACCTTACTGCTACCTCTCTCTGGAGGGCCTCAGTCCTGGCTCGTCTCCCTCAGATTGGTATTGCACTGTCTCCGGTCGGTCGGGTTCCATCCTCGTCAACTCTTCCCCCTCGGTGGGGGTCGCGCGACATATCGGTACACCTGGTCCTTTTGGGCCTGATCGAGGGTTAGCTTTTCAGCGGCTGGCGGTGCTGTGGGCATGGTTTGGTGGGTATGAGTTTGGTTTTCCTTTGTGCCTTCGGGCTGAGATTTCCGGGGGGATTTTTCCTTGGGCTTCCTGCTTTTGCTGTTTTGGGTTTCTTTTGGTGCTTGGTTCGTCTGGGCGGCAGGAGGGGCTTGATTCGGGGTGAGATGTGCGGTTGGCTCCATATCAGAGGGGCTTGGGGTTCTTGGTTTTTGCCTCAGACGGAGGAGGGATGCGTGCATTTTGGGTTTTGTTTCCACCATAGCTAGCGCTGCATGCGAGTTCTTGTACCTTACCAAAACATCGAATATATGATATAAAAAAAAAAAAGAAGAAAAAAAAAAACGACCGAGGAAGATAGGCTCTCCACGCTTGGTTCTAAGTAACTTCCTTACTTCTCTCTTCGCTCCGCCTCGGTAGCGAAGTTACGCTGTCACGCCAATCAGAGCCCTTGATTTCTATCTCACCATAGCTTCAAGTCTTTAAGCTTCTATCACGATAGTTGCTTTCCCTCCTTCTACGATCACTTGAAGAACGCAGGTTCTTCATCACGCCTATCTACGACTTCGTCACTTTCAGCCTCGCCTCTTTACGGTCGCTATGACTAAGTGAGCCTCTCCCTCCTCCGCCGCGTCCGCCCTGCGCTTGTCGGTAGTTCTGTCTCGTGCCGTCGAGAAGAACTTCGCCCTGGAGGCCGAAGTCTTTCGCCTTCGGCATCACATCTCTATCCTGTCTCAGCGGCTTCATCGCGCTGAGAAGGAGAACGCTGCTCTGTCAGGTTTGCTACGCGAACCTGAGGTTCCTACGGTTATTCCTTCGTCGCCTACTCCCTCGATCACTTCGGTTGCTACGGTTGTTATGGTGGGGGATGGGCTAGACCCTGAGAATTCTCAGGGTCCGGCAGAGGAGCCCCCTCAGGGAGTTGTTGCGCCGGCGGTTATCCCACCACTACCCTCCATGGAGGGTGGTGTTTGTGGACCCCCACCTGATTCGTCGGGTGTGGTGGTAGAGGCGTCCTCTTCGGTGGGTGGGGTGGTTGCCCCTGGGGTGGCGCCGGCTGCGGTGGCATCGCCTCCTTCGGGGGGTCAGGTACCTGAGTCCTCTGTGGCTGAGCCCGTGGCTGGTCGGGGAAACGCCTCTGGTGGCACCCCTCCTGTGGCGGTGGGTAGTGTTGAGGGTAGCCTGTCCACCGCCGACCGTAGGCCTGCACCTGGGGGTGGGAAGAGGAGGAGGAACAAGAAGCGCTGGGTCAAAGAAGACCAGACCTCACCTGTGCCACTTGTCCCCGGTTCAGATGAATCGTCGCCCCCTCCGGTGTGCACTCGGTCGCGCCCGGCTCGTACTGGCCCTGAGTTGATGGCATTCTCGGAGTCGGAGGCTGAGTTGGCCCGGGATGGCTGCCCTACGTGTGGGGAGGCCCTCCAGGGTGGATTGGTCGATAGTCGGGGTGGAGCCTATTGCGCTAGTTGCGATAGGTTCCGTCTGTTTGCCTATGACTGAGCCCTCTTGGCTGGGGAGCACTCGCCCGGTAAGTCGGCTTTCCTTCGGGTCTACGCGCATGGGTCTTGGATGTTTCTTTTGTTTATGCGATTTTGGGGGGATGTTTTAGCCGTGGCGGTCGGCTGGGGGTGTCCCGAGATCATTGAGTGGGGGCGCCCGGGTGGGTTTCTACTGTGGAGGAAGGTTTGCGGGGTCATATTCAGATGGCGGTTGTGGACTTTTTGGATTTTGTACGGGGAACCTGGAGGACTGGTACCTTGCTCGGCGTCGGCTACGCGAGGAGGTCTTGTGGCTTCGGCTGCTTGGCTTTCGTGGGCACATACCAGAGGGTCTACGGCGTTGCTTTGGGAAGAACTTTCTTTACCGTTGATGATTTTGTACTTAGTGTTCGTGTTTTGGGCATGGCACGGGCATGTTGGAGGTTCGGGGTCGGAGGTTTCAATTGTTTATAGATAGTGGTAGTTACTGGAGTTGCACTAACAGGGGGGTCCTCCAGCCCCGGGCACGTCGTATGCCGGAGTCGGCGGTACCTGGTTAAAAAATTAGATTGAATGTTCTAAGTAATTTCCTTACTTCTATTTTCGCTCCGCGTCGATAGCATTCGTTCCCGCCCACGATAGCGTTCTGATCCTCAGATTCTGGGGGAGATATCTCAGTTCGCTCAGTAGTTCCTGGGGTCTTTGGTATTGAGGTTATTGTGTGGTGGAGCATCGTGGTTACTTGTTTTCGCCTCCTCGTTACTGTTCGATTCTCACGATGATTTCGCTTCGAGCCTCTCACCTTTGGCGACTACGAGCCCTCCCTCGGTAAAAAGTCTTCAGCTTCTCTGTCTATCGTCTACTCGCAGAGTTTCGTGTTCGGGGGTTGGGGGATTTGAACATGGCTGTGGGGTGAATGACCCGTATCGTTCTGTGGGCTAGCTCACGTTTCTTGTTGGGTTTTAACAGAGTCCTTAGTGTTCACGATACAAAACGCCCTTGGGTTAGACTGATGACCTTCCCAAGTATCAACACGTCATACCGGTCGCATCTTTCCTTAAGGGATGGGGGCCTCGCCGGCCCCGCCATTCGTGTACCATTTTCACAATCGGAATCCTACGATGTCGTTTATCAGAGTTCCCTTGATTTCGGTTCAAGCGGTATTTACGGTGGTTCAGTTAGGCATCACCTCTTCGCTCCTACGTGGGGATGGCTTTGACCCTGAAATCCTTTGCCTCCTGGTGTGGATGGACTTCTGCGCGGGATGGTGTGGGGCGATTGGTTGCCAGGCCACGCTTGGTCTAGTGCAGGGGTCGGTGTGGTTACGGATGGTGGTTGGCGGTCACACCCATTGCAAGTGGGGCCTACCTTCCGTTTGTCTTGTTTCCTATCCTGGTACCCGCCCACTCTGAAGGGTCAGTTTGGGTACCTTTTGTCGGTCTACAATGTGGCCCATTGGGGCCCGCCTTTGAGGGGCTGCGGGTTCCCTGGTTTCCTTCTCGGCCTGACCGGGCTTTGGTTCGGGCGGGTTGGGACTGTGGCTGCTGCCTTCGGGTGGTGGCCCTTTATGCTGTGGCCCCGGGTTCGTCCTGGTAGCCCCCCTCCGCTACATGGTGCTGGAAGATGGGACTCTGTTGGCGCGGCCAAGATAGGTGGCTGACTCATGGGGTCAGGTATCGGCTGTCCTTTGGCTGTCGGGCGGTTGATCTGCCCGAGTGGCTGAGGGGGCTGGATGGGAGCTGCGGTGCCTGGTGTGTGGGGCTTGGGGGGGGCTGACTTGGCGGGGAGAGACCCCTGCGAGCACCGGTCAGGCCTGCGTCAGGTTGGGCGAGGTCTAATTAAGTGTTTCCGGCCGGCTTGGCCTGTTAAGGTTAAGCTACTGAGTGCTGCAAAGCTTCCTGTCGGACCAGCAGGCTGATGGCCAGCTGTGCGGATAGTGGGTTGTGACCTCTGGGTTGGACTTGTTTGGGTCTTGCGTGCTGGGTTCTGTGGAGCTTGTTTGGTTTCTTTGATTTGGTTGCGGGTACGGCGGGAGGAGGCATGGTACCATGGGTGGGAGACAGGCCCCACTGGCCTTTTCGGTCTGTCACCACCTCAATGTATTTCTTTTGTTTATTTTGGTTTTGTTTGGGGATTGCAGGCAGCGGGTACAGGTCCTCCTCACCATTACGCTCCTCGGAGGCACTTGGCAAAGTGGGTTCATAGGGTCGATGGCCTGGCATGTGGATGCGAGTTGTGGACATGTTGGTCGCGACCTCTCTGCCTTGGTGCCGCCTGTGTTGATAAATTGTTGTTGGCTTTCTACTGTGGAGGAGGGCTTGCGGGACGGTATTCAGACCGGGTGGTACTGGAATTTTGTTTTTTGTACGGGGAACTTGCCTTTGTCGGATACCCTTTCGGCTATGGGCTTCAGCCTGGGTCCTGCCTGTCGCCTGTGTATCTGGGTATTCGTGGGTTCGCCCCCCGTACTCCTTGTTCAGGAATCACGCGGACTTGCTACGCGGGCTGTAGTTGGTCCCGTACCAGAGGGACTTCGGATGCGGGGGTAAGGAGGACTTTCTTTACTGTTGATGGACTTGTACTTAGTGTTCGTGTTGTGGGCAGGGCGTGGGCATGTTGGAGGTTGGGGGCCGGAGGTTTGGATTGTTTGTAGTTAGTGGTAGTTCCGGTTTGCGTTAACCTCGTGCCGGCGGGGACTTGTCGTATGCCGGAGTCGGCGGTACAAGTGTAAATAAAATTAGATTGAATGTTCTAAGTAATTTCCTTACTTCTATCTTCGCTCCGCCACGGTAGCGAATTTACAGTGTCAGGCCAACCAGAGCCCTTGATTCCTATCTCACGATAGCTTCAAGTATTTAAGCTTCGATCACGATAGTTGCTTTCCCTCCTCCTACAATCGTTTGAAGAACCCAAGTTCTTTATCTCGCCTATCTACAAGTTCCTCACTTTCAGCCTCGCCTCTTTACGGTCGCTATGGGTAATTGTGCCTGTCCCCCCTCCGCCGTGTCCGCCTTGCGCTCGTTGGTGGTTCTGTCTCGTGCCGTAGAGAAGAACTTCGCCCTTGAGGCGGTAGTCGCTTGCCTTCGGCATCACAACTCTGTCCTTTCTCGAGGGCTTCATCGCGCTGAGAAGGAGAACGCTGCTCTGGCAGGTTCGCTACGCGGACCTGATGTTCCTACGGTTATTCCTTCGTCACCTACTCCCTCGGTCGCTTCGGTTGCTACGGTTGTTTCAGTGTGAGATGGTCTAGACCCTGAGATCTCTCAGGGTCCTGCAGAGGAGCTCCCTCTGGGAGTTCTTATGCCGGCGGTTATCCCACCACCACCCTCCACCAAGGGTGGTGTGGGTGGACCCCCACCTGATTCGTCGGGTATGGTGCTAGAGGCGTCCTCGTTGGTGGGTGGGGTGGCTACCACTGTGGTGGCGCCAGCTGCGGTGGCATAGCCTCCTTTGGGGGATCAGGTGCCTGAGTCCTTAGTGGCTGAGCCCCTGGCTAGTCGGAGAAGCGCCTATGGTGGCACCCCTCCTGTGGCAATGGGTGTTTATAAGAGTGGCCAGTCCACTCCTGTCGGAAGGCCTGTGGCTGGGGGTGGGAAGAGGAGGAGAAACAAGAAGCGCCGAGTCAAAGAAGACCAGACCTCACCTGTGCCACTTGTCCCTGGTTCGGATGAATCGTCTCCCTCACCGGTGCGCGCCCGCGCGCACCCGGCCTCATTGGTCCCGAGCTGATGGCTCTCTCGCAGGCGCCAGCTGAGTTGGCCCGGGTATGCTGCCCCACCTGTGGGGGGGCTCTCCCTGGTGGATTGGTTGGTGGTCGGCGTGGAGCCTATTGTGCTAGTTGCGACGGGTTCCGACAGTATGCCTATGACTGAGCCCTCTCGGCTAGGGAGCCCTCGCCTGGTAAGACGGCTTTCCTTCGAGTCTACGCACATGGGTCTTGGGCGTTTCTTTTATTTGTGGGGATTTTGGGGGCGTGTTTGGCCTTGGCGGTTGGCTGGGGGTGTCCTGAGATCATTCAGTGGCGGCACCCGGGTGGGTTTCTACTGTGAGGGAGGGCTTGCGTGGTCATATTCAGATGACGGTAGTGGAATTTTGGGTTTTGTACGGGGAACCTAGGGGACTGTTACCTTGCTCGGCTTCAGTTACGCGAGGAGGCCTTGTGGTCTCAGCTGCTTGGCTTGGTTGGGCTCATACCAAAGGGCGTATGGTGTCGCTTTGGGGAGGACATTCTTTACCATTGATGGCTTTGTACTAGTGTTTGTGTTGGGGCATGGCGCAGGCATATTTGAGGTTCGGGTCGGAGGTTTGGATTGTTTGTTGTTAGTAGTAGTTACCGGGGTTGCGCTGACCGGGTGGCTCTGCGGGCCCAGGCATGTTGTATGCCGCAGTCAGCGGTACGTGAATAAATAAATTAGATTGAATGTTCTAAGTAATTTCCTTACTTATTACTTTACGACTAAAACATCTTTACGTTTTTTAACACGCTACATATCCGACACATTTCTCAGGAGCCTATATGAGGCGAAGATATCTTAGTCCAGATTTAACCGGCGTTATCCGACAAACAGAGATAACGTAGCTCAATGGATCTAACAGCTGTTACATCTAATATGATAGGAAACAAGGAGAGAAGTATCGTTGCCCGTCGCTATTAGTTAACCACAAGCTAGGAACGTTACAGGGCATTACCATCTGCTCCGCCCAGTATTTCAACCTGACCTGCTATCCAGGATGTCTAAGTCCGCTACCTCTGTCGTCATCATAATCGCTCCTGTGGATATCAATGCCATGGGAACCTCCATCCAGCTCTTCTTAAGAAGAGGCCGTGTTGAATGTGCCTTCTCATCTAACCGCTTCACCCAGTGCTGTAACAGCTGGCAGTTCGGTCATCACTCCCCTCGATATAACCTAGATCACCCAATATGTCCAATCTGCTCCCTCTGACACACACGTTCGGTGCACCGCTGCCAGAACCCCACCTGCCCTAAAGCGGGTAACACCAAAGCGGTCCTAAACTGCTGCCCGTCCTCAATTGTTTCCTGCCCCAACTGTAAGGGGCCGCACGTAGACACTGACATCGACTGCCTGCAACGACCGGCCCCAACCTCCAATGACCCCACCACCTCACAGCCGTTAGACCACGATGACGAGGATGGCACGGATGTCGGCCCTGATGGTGGCGACTCTGTTACTGACCCCTCCAACCCGAGATAAACTCTTGCTCCGCCTTTCCCAACTACCCGCCGCCCCGGTCCTTGCGTCCTGCCCGAGACACCTCAGACAGCCACTCGTTCCTCCTCCAAGGCCAGCATCCCCTCCACCCAAGGGGACTATGACCCAGCCCGTTCCTTTGACATCTTCTCCAGCTTGTCTGGGTAAATGCCTTCTCCCGATTCTCCCTCTCCCAGGCCCTCTGGCAGGGATCCTGGCCTTTTGAACCTCTCCTTTGTTCAACATAACAGCTTGCGTAGCTGGGATGTTTTTCTTTCCTTGTTTGAAAGCTTTTCTGCTTTGCCTTCTTTGCCTGCCATTGTGCGCATACAGAATCCCCCTGTATGGCGGGCACGCTTGCCTTCCTTCCCTGGTTATACATGTTTTTCCCCTCCTTCCTATTTTGATAAACCGCGTTTGGCTTGCTATTCTCTTTTGTCTTTTCTTGAAATTATTTCCCTTTTGCCAGTATCGGTGGGCCAGTTTGCCAACGTGATGGCGGTCGACTTGTTCTCAGATGTAGGCTTCTGCTCCTCCTCATAAACTCGCCTTAGAGTGTACCATGTTTACAGCACCCAAGGCGTCTCAGCCCATACATACATTGTTCCTCATGAGCTGTGTTTTCCTGATTTAAGTTTTCCTGTTTTTGTTGTGGGAGACTTTAACCTTCACCACCCTCTTTCCGACCCTGTCCTCTGCTACAACCTGGTTCCACAGTAATGTCGACCACCTCTGCACCACTCTCCTCCTGCACACCCCTCTCAATCGCATGTCGACCCGCTCTAAACCTTGGTGGTCGCCGCTCCTCTCCTCTCTCAGAGTCTCCTTTCACGCCGCTAGACGTAGCGCCCGCAAGACCCCAAAAGTGGACTCCTGGGCTGAAGCCCGATCGTCTCGCAACGCTTATTTTAAGGCCATCAAGCAGGCTAAGCGAAAGTACTGAGACGACTTCCTTCCTTCTGCAACCTCGAACACTCTTTGATCAGCTAAACAATTGGCAATGGGACGCCTCCTTGACCGGTTTCCATCTTTCCCAGATGCTGATACTCCATTTGCTGTCAACACTGCCCTCCTGACCTACTTTTTCCCCCCTAGGGAGTCATCCTCCGCCCCTACTATCCTACACTCCTTCAAGGACCTTGACATCCTCACTAAAGAGGAGGTCTCTAAGGACCTGGCCTCCAGGTCAAGCTCGTCTGCCCCTGCCCCCGACCACATCCCATACTCGGTTTGGAAAAGAGTCCATGGCACCAACACGAAGATCCTCACCTCCCTCCTGAGCCCCCTCCTACTATACGGTTTTCACACCCAATCCCTCAAGCAGGCCAACGGCATTGAACTCGACAAGCCTGGCAAGGCCTCCTATGATACACCAGCCTCCTTCCGCATCATAGTCCTCCTCCAAACTCTATCGAAGATCCTGGAACGTGTGGTAGCTGTAAGGCTAGCCACAGTTGCTAACGCTCTTGGCCTTCTCGACCCTAACCAATGCGGTTCACTTTCCTGCATGGGCACTTTCGACGCCCTGGCAACCCTATCTCATGAGGTCCGGCTTTCATAAAGCATAGGCCTCTGTTCCTCCACACTTTTCCTTGACGTCAAACGGGACTTTGATAATGTCGACTCGCCTGCCCTATGCGGCGAACTTCGGGAAAAAGCCGTTCAGCGCTATCTTGTTTCGTGGGTCTGATTCTTCCTACACGGCCAACAATGCCGCCTCCTATACCAAGGTTTACCTAAAGTCCTCTCGCAGGTCCAGGTTGGCACCCCCCAAGGATCACCTGTCTCCCCTCTCCTTTTCCTGATCTACATTTCCTCCCTCCATTTCCCAGTCCCCAACGGCATAATCCTCTCACACGTCGACAACTTCGCTATAATAGTACCCTCCTCCTCCTACCGACGCAACGTCCAGAAGCTTCAGGCTGTCGCGTCCTTACTCACGTCGAAAGGAAGGGGCATAGGGGTTGCTTTCTCACTCCCCAAAACTGAACTAATGCACTGGAGGACGCCCTAACAGAGAGGGCCCCCCTCCCCCCTCCCAGTCTCATTAGACTTCGTCTCCTACAAACCGGCCCAAGTACTTCTGTGGTTAGGCTACTGGCTAGAGCCCACGACCTCTGCGTTGGATAGTGCCACCTCCTCCCATTTCACCAGACACCTCGCCCTGGCTATAGCTGCTCTCGCTACAATGGACCGCCTATCGCGGCCTGGCAAGGGTCTTGCACCACACCTATGCCACCACCTTGCCTCCTCCCTAGTCCGCCCCATCCTCCTCTATAGTTGTGACCTGCTCTCTCCTAACTCAAAAATGCACGACAAGATGAGGGTGTTCTGGCACTGGGTACAAAGGTGGGTTACCAACTGCTTCGCTTCTACCAACACGGCCATTCTCCCCTCTGAGGCCTCCCTCCCTCCTATCGATCTCCTAATCAAACACCTTCAACGTCTAGCAGCAGTCCGTCTCGTCTGCCTGCCACCTAAAATTAACCGTGCATCTGCCCGCCTTGATCACTCTGTCCCAACTACGTTCCCCTTCCGGGCATCCGACTCCCTCTGTCTCCCTGGTTCTGTCCGAGGCTGCCACCCTTGGGCTGGCCCCAACTACACCCCCCTCAGAATGTTCACCAAACCTCCCTCCCCACCCAACCGACGTCACCTCCCTGTTGCTGCAGTCGCCCACCACGTTCACTTCATTATCAGCAACTGTAGTGACCCCCTCCCTCCAGCTAACCCTCTCCTCTTTCCTCCCCTACAGGTGGCCCCGCTTGGGGCCCCTGCCCTATACGCCTCACTCAACGCCAGATGCCGTGA
Source organism: Tuber indicum (assembly GCA_006112555.1). Classification (NCBI taxonomy): domain Eukaryota; kingdom Fungi; phylum Ascomycota; class Pezizomycetes; order Pezizales; family Tuberaceae; genus Tuber; species Tuber indicum. Next base: position 533,753 of record VBSK01000105.1, read on the forward strand.
GGAACTCCTCACCTCCCCCACCCTACTACCTCTTCGGCCCCACCCTACGCCCGCGCCCCTTTATGGGCTTGGCGTACTTCCTTTCTGGCGAGCTCCACCAGATGCGTGCCAGCAAGAGCTACTTAGCTGCCCACCCCTCATGGCACGACACCTACCCCTCTCCCCTCTGCCCCTTGTGTGAGGAAGGGGACGAGAGGTTCGTGCATGTCCTCCTGTTTGTTCTGCCAAGTCCGCCGCCCGTCATCGCGACCTCCAGGAGATAACGGATATTGGGCCTGACTTTCCTCTATGGACCTCGATCCTGATGCTTGTTGGCCTCGGTCGCTACCTCACCGCTACCAGGACTGGTTTCCCCACTGACCTCTTTGCACACTATGCCCCCCGCCTGTCCTTTCTTTCCCCCTCCCCTTTCCCCACTGCCTCACCCCAGTCGTTGTTGGCTGGGTCAGCAAATGGTCTAAGTGAAGGAAGGTTTCCTGTTTAGTTTTTGCTTTTTACACGTGATGAGTTTTGAAACAAAAATTTCCGTTATGATTGTAGTTAGTTCGTAGTTTCCCTTAATATGTCCTGTATAGGCTCAGCGGTGGTTATTGGACGCCATCGGAGTAACTGGTTTTGGTTGTTTCCTTTGTTAGTTGTTTGATTTCGGGTTTTGTTTCTGCCATAGCTAGTGCTGCACGCACGTTCTTGTACCTTACCCAAACAATGAATACTTGAGATAAAAAAAAAAAAAAAAAAAAAAAAAAAAAAAAAATTCCACAGCCACTAGCATACCTCAGTCAGCAGACTACCCCTTACTGTAATATAATCCTTCATTACCTCTCGTGCCATCAGCCATCCCCCCTTTTATAACAATTATAACTCTCATATATTACCACATAACAAGATACCCTAGAGCCCATATGTGTTCATTATTTGGCAAACTACTTGAGAGTTCTCAAAAGGGTGGTCGATCTATCCTGAGAGTTGACAGCGGTAGACATGGTACGGTCATCATGCCCAGGCTCTTTCTGAACTTTCCCAGCACCATACAGTTACGGACATGGGCCTCCACCAATGCCCACCAGAGATATCTCATGCTAGTCATCCCTGCCATCACCCACAGTCTAACAAAATCATCCGCAGTCCCCAGCAATGCCCCGCAGTCTCTGGCCAAGTTCTGCGGTCCCTAGTAAAGAAATTCTAGGCTTGAATGGAACCAATTTGCGAAAGGAAGAGACGAGAGGAATAAAAGATAGCGATATAGACCTGTTAACTTTGCGACTTATCCTTCTCCAACGTCTTCCTATCAGGATCCTATCTTCTCCATTACTCCACACTTCATCTCCTTATGACTCATTCTAGCTTTTACATTACATGGACTATTTTCTCACCGCCGTGGTTCTTCGCTGTCCTCTCCGGTTCCACACTGTCCTCTCCAGTTCCATGCTGTCTTCTCCGGTTACACACTGTCTTCTCCAGTTCCACGCTGTCTTCTCCGGTTCCTCGCATTGCTCTCTGGTCTCCGCTTTTATTTCTGGTCTCCACACTGCCAATGGAGATAATTCCAACAGTCCATATCCTAGTTCCTCCTTGACCGCAGTTATATTGCTCACTATCCGCTTGTTTTCGTTTACCGCTGTCCTATCTGAGTCGCTGTTTATCCTACTTCCGGTACTCGTGTTCGCTCATCCGTTGCCCGTATTTACGCACATTTACCGGCAGTTATCAGGCCTGTCGCCGTCTGTCAGGACAGCAGTTTTAGGGTTTCTGAGACTGAAGCAGACCACATTCTTCACTCCTGAAATTTTGCGAACTCAGTACTACTCTTAGCTCTCCTCGCCGCCAGCCAGCGATACTCTTCCCAACATACTGCAGTTGGATAGGAACACACTACTGGTCAATTACCAAAAACTCAGGCTAGTCAAACAGGATAGCTCGACATCCATCTAGTTAATCCACTTCACACATCATCAACACCTCTGTACCCACCCTGGCCTTTTTCAGCTTCCCTTACTCAATAACAGCCAAGCTTGCCTCCATTTTCCGAATCCTCAGCAGGTCACAGCAGTTTCAACTATTCCCTTCCTAAAACTTCCACACAGGCTTATTCTGCAACACCTATCTCAAACTTGCGCGGTTGGCGCATAAAGGGATCCTTCATAGTGGACAAAAATAACTTGGAAAAAAGTGAGCGGATGGCTACAACAGTCCTATATCCACAAAGGTCTTAGATGCAGAGGCTACATGGGTCAAGATATCGATGATTCTAACTTCAACGAAGTGGACTTGACAAATAACTACAGTCGAACACAACCATAGCTGAGCATTAGGACCGGATGGGCTGTAGAGAACTATAGTCCGAGCTCTGGTACCTTAAGTCACAACCAGGCTGAAATGATGTGACATCACTCTTACTGTCCACAGACGATGCCGACAGTCCCCCGCTGTCTTTACCCTTTCCTGGCCATCTTCTGTCCCCCCCTGCCCTTCTCACCCATACCCCACCATCCTTAACTATTCCCAGCCATCCCCCCTCTTCCCCGGCCATCCTCAATATTCCCCCACCATCTCCAGCCTTCTTTCCCACTTACCCTGCACTACTCTGTCTCACCCGATATGCCCCAACCTCCTGCACAAATATGACCATCCTGCAATTGGCGCACCCCAGACACCTGTGGTTACTAGACCGGCTAACTGAGTAAGAACATCATTCCCATGAGCTGCTCCTATACAGAATGCAGGAGGGGTAAAATTCTACATGGAGGAGATGCTGTCAACCTCAACAAACCTGATTGCTTTGGCATAACACCACACTCGTCAGCTGCTGCTGTGGAGTACAAGCAAGTACAAGCGTAAGGGCACATCTCTAGTTTTAGAGAATGATAGCAGCCTAGCTATGACATTCTCAGCAGTATCAGAGAACTGCACTGGATGATCCCGTCTTCCACACTCCCTTGTCAAGCTCAGGGACACCAATTGAGGCCGATATTTGCACCAAGCTAAAGTCTTGTTTTGGACCCAAAAACTCTATTCCAAGCACAATAGCACCTCTGAAGTACAAAGCCTATCATATCACACTTACCTAAAATATGCCTCAGTACCTCGTATTTGGTACCAATTGCTTTCACCACTATTTTTGCCTATGTGCAGCATGGACGTGTGGGATTACACAAGGGAATAGCACCACCATTTCCCATTGCAAAACAGTTTCAGGGATTAGATCCAAGTCGCAAGCCAGAAGGAGAAATAGCCTGCCTAGGATTGGGCAGTCGTTGGCCACCGAGGGACAGGCAATTCGGTCAACACCTCTACCACCTGCCTCTTGGTGGGATCTATCGGTGCCAACGATCCTAAGCGACAAGGGCAGCGGCATCTCCCCAACGCCTCCACCGGTGGAAATATTGAAGTAGGTGGATTACTGGAATAGGGTGCCTAGCTGCTGTACTTGGCTTTGGAAAATTGGATACGGACTCCTACAACTGCTACAAATGCCATATACCGCTTGGAGCTCCAGATCAGTAGATTTCATAACTCAACTACGGGAGTCTCAAAGATGCACCCAAATCATGGTAGTAGTAGACTAGTTTGCTAAGATGGTACATTTCCTCGGCCTACAAGAAAATGTGACAGCAAAAGACGTCGCAAATACTTTTGCAAGAGAAGTATAGAAACTACATAGTTTACTAGCTGAAATCATCTCAGATATGGATTCAAAGTTTGTGGGAGAATTCTCAGTATCGTTATGCAAGAGCTTAAATATCGCAAGAAGAATGTCGACAGCATATCATCCTCCAACTGAAGGACAAACTGAATGAACCAACTAACAGCTGCATGGCTACCTTCAAAGATTCATCAACTACGATCAGGGCGATTAGTATCAATTGCTACTACTTGCTGAATATGCATACAATAGCTTAACGACAAAGGCTCATAGAATGTCTCCTTTCTAGGCAAACTATGGTTTTCACCCGCAGACGCAATCGATGAAAGAACATGAATTCAAAAATCTCAGTGCCTAATTATATGCCTATTGGATCAAGACCATACACAAAAAAGCTAAGGAATCATGGAATAAGAATTGGGAGGCTATGTTTAAATACTACGATCAAATGGCGACTAAACAATGAGACTTTAACGTTGGAGAACAGGTAATGCTAAACACAAAGAATATTTGTACGCGACGAAAATCCAAGAAACTTACCACTAAACTATATGGTCCATGACAAATTCTGAAAAAGAAAGGCGATGGAAGCTTCCAGCTTGATATATCAGCTCGGTAAAAGATTCAACCAGTATTCCATGTGTTGCGACTAGGCCTATCGCGAATCAGTTTTCAAAAATGGAAGGCCGCAACCATGTGAATCGGAGGAGGTTGAAGGAGATCTTCAATGGGAAACAGAAAAAATTGTAAGAAGCGAAGTTCACACTTACAGAAAGAAAATACAAGGCCGATACCAACAGATTAAAGAGCTATGGTATCTGGTAAAAGGGCAAGGTTGTTCAGAAGATAAGAACACCTGGGAGCCAGCCGAAGGCATGGGTAATGCTGAAGAATTAGTAGAAGAATTCAATAGAGATAATCCGAAAATGCCAGGTAGGGGAAAAGCAGGATGATGAGGAAAAGGTATTCCTATAGTGGCCAAGCAAATGTGGGAGGTTTCCCACCCCGATCTTATTGGGTCCTGAAAGGATCTATAATGAAAGGCATTCAAGGTAAAGCCTTAAAGGAGGGAGCTAATGTTAAGCATATAAGACCTAGCATAGTGGTAATGTCACGCATTGGACCATAAAGGTCAAGTGACACGATAGAATAGTTGTGGTAAAGGTATATAGGAATTAAAATAATAATTTCTAATTTATAACTTGCGGAGCATAAACCATATAAGACTACTCGCAATAGTGAATAGCCGACCAAGAGATTTTCTATCAATTAGGTATAAGACATCCAGCGCTTTCAAACAACTTCGGAAATTACCAATACCCGTTCAAGATTAGGTATATATAGGACGACTCCAACAGGAGTCCCTCTTAGAGGCAGGAGGTCCAAGGGCAACCATACTTGGATTGGAAGACTGGAGATGTATGAGCCTTTCTATGATACTGGCGTGTCGAGACTCATGCAAAGCATATATTAATTATGTACCAGTTCCTGACAATGAACTTAGCTAGTTCTTGATCAGAGGGGACGATTGGAATGATAGCCATTTGGACTACATTTACACATTTAGTCCATTCAAGCCTAGAGATCATAAAGAGATCATTAGAAGATAGGATACTATCCGCTCAAGATAAATATCTTGTCTTAATTAAGGTTGAAGTGGTGTACGAACTTTTAGGGTCAAACAGTGTTCGCACTTAGTAGAAACTAAAGTTAAAACCTCCTCGGTACAAGTTAGTATAGGAATACTAAGTACCGATAGATTAGTATAAATAGGTTTAAGGTCTCCAGGCTAGTTAGAGGAATCAAGCAATGGAGAAGAGACCTTATTAATATAATAAGTTTACAAAATTACAAATCTTTGCTTTTATTCTTTTATTACTTTAACGAGTCTTACTAGACAATTTTCGATCATAGGATTCAGGCCCTAGTCTGACCAATAGGATCCAGCTTGGCTGCCGCCTAACATGGGGAGAGGTTTGAATTGACGGAAGCTATAACTGGTTCCTCTTCATCGATAGTGCTATCAGAGCTCTCGTCACTTTGTCTAGTATGGTAATGGACAAGAGTAGTATTCAGGAGTGATTGGTTGTCATAGATGTGGGAAAGGGCATCAGCTAAATAGTTAGTTCTTCCCGGAGTGTAGACTATTTCGGCATTGTATTTTCTGATTTCTCTTATCTGTCTGGTTCTTCTTCATCCAGGAATTTTCTCAGTCCTCAGAGTGGTAAGGAGTTGATGGTCTGTGACAATGGTAAAGGTAGTTCACATAAGTTGGTGGTTCAAAGATGCAAGGGCATCGATTACTGCAAGTGCTTCCTTATCTGTGGTTCCTTAGTTCCTTTGTGAATTTGTAAACTTCCTGCTGTACAATGCTGCCAGTTTGGCCATTTCATAGGAAGGTCCTTATCCAATCCATGCTCCAATTCCAACATCAGAGGTTTCGGTAATGAATAATATGAGTTCGGTGTTGGAAAGGTCAATAGGCTGAATAACATTTGCATCTTTGATTAACTCCCGAATGTTATTAAAGGGGTGATTCTAAATACAGGTCCAAACGAATTCAGCATTGCCAGTGAGGTCCGTGATTGGTGCAGTGACAGTGGCATGGTATGGGAGGAACTGGAAGATGTAATTCAAAAGTCCAAGGAACAGCAAGAGTTACTTTTAATTCTGAGGTGTAGTCCATTTCATCAAGCAAGATATCTTTCCTGGAGATGCATGTATCCCTTGAGTATTGATTACATCTCCTAGTATTTCCAGACTATCGGCAAACAGGGCGGATTTGTTTCTGCTGCCATTGAACTCGTTCTCTCTCAATTTGTCAAAAACTAGACTGATATGGTGCTTATGTTCCTGTTTAGTATTGGAGTAGATGAGGATATCATCGATGTAGATCCATACAAAGTGATGGATGTATTCACTTAGCATGTTTTCCATAATTCGCATAAAGGTGGCAGGCGCGTTCATGTCACCTTGTATCATGACTCGGCTGAAGAAGCTTCCGAAGCCTCACTTGAATCTGCTAATTCGCTCAATTTCCAGATCAAACCGTGTTTGGAAGTAGGCATTGCTTAGATCTATCTTACTTTGGAATCTAGTCCGTCCAACTGCATTCAGGATCTGAGTTTAATTGGGGATTGCAGAACTGTCCATAACTGTATTCTCGTTCTGCAGTTTGAGATCAAAAAGAGGCCGGATTCGCTTTCCATCTGCCTTAAGTTGGACAAACATAGCTGCAGCATCTGGTGCTTCTGATTTTTAGATAACTCTTCCCCTAAGATTCTCATTTACCCAGGTATTGAGTTGGTCTTTGTATGCTTCTTGGATGATGTATGTCAGCTGGTTGTTGAGATTGGTAAGGTCTCGCAGTCGGATATGGTGGTAGATGTCCCTCATAGGCAGTAGTTCTTCAGGGATTTGCTCTGGGAAAACATTGGAATACTCATCCATCAGGCGTAGTGCTGTAGTTTCACAAGTGGCAGCTCGGAATTCTACAATTGTGGGTTTACAAATAACTCTCACATTGTATTCTGACAACTCAATAATGCAGTCTACGTACTTGATAATTGCACGATGGTAATGGAGGACAGGAATCCCAATAAAGGGTGTCGTATTTGGCTAGATTTCCTACTAGCATCGTTTGAGGGGGTAGCGAGACTGATCCTAGCTAGACGGTAGCTTTGCATATCTTATGGCTAGTGGGACAAGATCTTTTAACTGTCATATTAACAGCTACTGGTTGTTTGAGGGTTTCAGTAGGCAGTCCATAGGCGGAGATGAAGATATTACTGATTATATCTGGTCTGATAACACTAGTGTCGGATAAGACTTGTGCGTTTTTTCTATTGATTAGGATTGTCCGTTCTAAGCCTGGGTAGTCCTTTGCTATCGCCGGTGGAGGGGTGCTGTTGCATTCTATTTCGATATAGCTAATGTCAATTTCTTCAAATTTACTGGAATACTCGCCATTAATATCGCTTTCAATGTGATTTGCGGAGCCTTCTTGCTTGACTTTGGCTAGCTTTCCTTTACCCTTCTTAGTCGGACAATTTCTTGCCATATGTCTGATTTTTCCACATTTAAAGCGTTCACGCTTGGGCCTTCTCGATGCTTTAGTGGATTTTCCTTTCTTCTTGGAGGATCATGGCATTTCTTCTTCCTCTGAGTTGTTCCTGGTATTTTTCCTCGGCTGTCAATTGCTACCGGAAGAGGTTGGGGTTTTATAGCCCTGTAACAGGGGCTCCCTCTTGGAAGATGGATTTCAAGGTTGCAACCACACCGAAGTGTTCTTCTGAAAGTACAGATAAAGATAATCAACAGTAGAGTTGAAAAACAAAACTGCAAAACTTAATATCATTAAGCCACAGCTTTACTCAATTAAGTCCTGATCTTGAGAGGTAGTTGATTGCCAGAGTAGAAGAGAACTCACATATACTTAAGTAGGTTTGGTATGCTCCTAGTTACTCCCCATCACTACTCTGCGCTTGCGAGCACCCAACACCCGTGGGCTGTCTAGCCAACCTCTATGGATCAGACCAAAGATCCTCCGTAGGGAACTAGACAACTCCGTGTTGTTCTAAGATCTGCCCGATAGAAGTGTTTTAGCCACTGCATCTCCAATGCAACCGCAGGAGTAAAAAACTCTTCATATCGTGGTCATGCCAGTGGCGAGCTGTCATGCCCGTGCAGATACTATACCAACTATGGAGCTCTCTACCCATATATACTTAGTCTTCTGCAAGCATATACAGCCCTGAACATCTATCCAGTTCTACTCATTTCTATGTCATTCCAGAAGATAGCCACGTATATTCCCTACTAGACCACTCCAGAGGTTGACTACCAATAGGCTGTACCCACAGTCAACCCTGCTAGATGTAGGTCTTATCATGACCTAGGACTAGTGTCTCAGAGTCCTTAATGATTCTCCAATACTATTACTCGTTAGGAGCAACAGACTTCGGTTACCTCGCCTACAGGCCTCTAGTTACCTCACATACTGCTCCTAACTTCCAAGCAGTATTACTCCATCGACCTTGGTCCATTTTACATGAAGCCACCTGGAAGCTATTCGTCAGGTTCTTTCCTGCTCGCTCATACATTACGCGGACAGCCTCTCATCGGACGGACAGCGTGATCATATACGGAGTTCTGGCAACATCTCCACTTGGAGACTTTTGCTAGACGTACAGTAACTCTTCAGGCTGCAGCCCATAATGCTAGAGATTTATAACGGGGCCAGATGGGGGTGCTAGCAACCACACCTCCAAGTTACAGCTTGTGTATAGCTCAACTGGTTGTGAGGGAGTGATCTGCACCACCTGAGATTTGAACACCCCATGTAGCTTCACGCGACAATCAATCTAGTAACTTCCCCAGAAGTCCTACGTAACAAGTTACTTTCAAGGTAGGGTAACGTGACTCCATAGCCGTGTAATCCATAGCCCAAGGCAGGGTAACTGAACTCCATGTTACCCTATAGAGTAGGATAACTCTACCTGGACTCTCCGTCAAGTAATTCTGCGTAACTCCCAAATTGACTACTTAAGTTACCCTACAGAGTAGGGTAATCCCGAACCTTTACTAGTACCTATGTACCTTTGGTATGGTCTAGTATGCCCAACGAAGGGACCTAACCACCAATACCTCCACTTGGTAGACCAAAGTCTACCACCATCCCTACCGTACTAGTCTGTTGACACCGGTTTGGCTATAGGTTTGGCTACTTGTAATAGTACTCACTGGAGTCTCGCTACAAGACCTTGGTTTCATGGAGGATAGCGTCCTTCCGTTCAGCTCTAGCTATAATTGTAGCTGTTTCATCATTTTCTTCCTAGAGTGATTCTACCTCGCGTGTAAGTGTAGGATGCATGCAATCGTAGAATCTACATTTGAGGATTTAATCTGAGATGCTCTTTTCTGCCATTCTGTTCTTATTCTTTTATCATGCAATCCATTGACTTGGTGAAGCTCATTGAATCGTTTGAACAGAAGATTATTCGTAATAGATGACTAGAAGTAGGCTCTAAGGTAATCCAGTACTCTTTATCCTTTGAGCTTAGGATTTCCTCCGTTTTCCTTGTAGCAGTGATCATATGTATCGACTGCATTTCCTTCGCAGAATGACCCTATTGAAAGGACACTGATAGCCTTATCAACATCCATGTTCTTTAAGAGAAGGTAATAATTGACTTCGGTCACCTATTGTTCATGATCTTCTAGTTTAAGGTTCATTCCTTCTCCTGTAAATTTCGTGGGTAAATGGATCTTAATATGGGGTAATTTAAAGTTATCTCATTGTGTTTTTGTAGGACAGAACCTTGAGGGTCCACCACCAGTGCTAGCCATATCGGATTCACTACGAGAGTTAGGATCATGGAGAGGATCATTGCAGGTGTCTTTGCAGGTGTAGGAAGGACTTCTTCTGGGGATTGTAGAGGTTCCATTGTGGCGTCCTGTGGGTCCTTTGTAGAACGTTCACACGGTTGCCTTTTTGTAAGGTCTTCACATGGGATTTGTTTCCTACTACTTATAGTCAATGACTCTATGTTGAGGTTGAGCAGAAGCCGAATATACCGTGATTCTAACACTTCACTCAGATAGCATTCCAGGGTCGATGTCAATATGTTGATCAGGCCTAAATCTAGAGACTGGTTCTTAACCACTTGCTGAGGTTAAAACAATGTAACATGTTCGCTAAGTGCTAACCACATTTCGATAAATGTACGATAGCTAACAGGTGGTCTGCTCTTCTGGTGAGGAGGCGAGAGCTGTGTGAACTAAAGTAGGCTTCAGAGGTGTACTGGAGAAACTAAAGAGTAACCATTCAACCAAGTATATTGAAATACTGTCAGTCAAAGTCTGTCCTTTCCATCGTAGAATAGGACAGTCTTTAAATACACAAATCTATTCATGTCTATCTTGAACGAAACTAAACAAAGGTACCACGCGATACACTTTGGCCAAGTATCATAAGTATCAAATCGATACTTAAAACAAAACATAAAACAAACTATGTATCTAAACGATACTTCAAACAAAACAACTATCAAAGCAATACTTAAAGTAAAACATAAAACAAAATCCTTAACCGAGTACCAGTACCGGTTACACAGGAGTAGCACATTCAGAGATATATGGATAGGTGTGGTGATTCATAGAATAGTAGGGACATGTTATTTATACTTTACTTATACACCTGTCTTTACCTGCTAGGAGTACCAAAATTCAATAGCCACGAGAATATCTTAGGTAGGGTAACTTTACTCGAGATTGAATTTCCTAGTCTCCAAGACACCCCTCTAGCTCCTTTATGGGGCTTTCATGTCTGCACACACATCAGCCTTAATGTTATCCTGTGACTATATAGTTACAGAATTGAATGTGTCAGGATAATACAGTATACATCACTGCTCTCTCTCTAACCAATGGCTGTTCACAGGATACATAGGAAGGCACCTCTGGCAAGACCTGGGAAGTAGAATGAAGTCAATTCATAAATTACGCAAAGCGTTACTAGGCCTCAAAGATGTGACATCTTTGATATAGGCTACTAGTGACAGGACGTTTTCGTACAAGGCTATGATGTTGAATGTTAAGGGTTTTAAGTGAATGAACCAACATATTCTTATCTACCCTTCATCTATTAAGAGAGTTGTGAGAACCTAGCAGGCACTATCTGAGGATCCCGGAGGTCCTACAGAGTGTTTCGGCTATGGTAGCAGTAGTGTGATGGTGGTTGGGATTATCACCAATATCACTCAATGACCAACCAGTATCTTTTATGACAGCCAGGAGTTGCCGACTGTGAGATTATGAGTATATTCAATAGAATCACTTCCCCTCTATGAGGAGAACATTATCTGAATACATTACATGGGTTAGCTATTGAGCTATCACTACTAGTAGTCTTTAACTCCGGCAAATGTGTTAAGGCAACTTTGTTTCAAGACTGATTCTCACGACAACAGAATGGACGATAGGAGCCAATATAGTTCGACTGGAGAGCTCAGCTACAGGTCCATAGACTCTGATAATTGGTGAATAATTACTATTGGAGACAAATACGACATCCAGAAAGGAAATAGTAATTATCAAAGATGCTGTGATGGTTTTCCGGGTGACTCAGTATTCATACCTTCTGGGAGTATCTCATATTGCGAGCTAATTCTGAGGAGGTATAATTTTGAATGTTAGATAGATGTAATCCACAAATACTCAGATGTGGAATATAAATATCAAAGTGCCTCCTGAGCTTTAGACATCATCATCAAGCAATGGAGAAGAGACCTTAACAATATAATATTATTCTCTTGACTCTATTTCACTTCTTTGCACTGTTAGTAGTCATAAATGAAAAAAGTTGCTTTCAAGCCTTCTTAGATAAATCTCAGTCTACATAAATGAATCTCTATTGGCCTAGACAACTCTAAGTTTATACCAGTTGTCTCTGCCTAACATTACCATTAGTTTATAGAAGTGAGAGCGAAGCTCTTTTTGCCTTACGGTATCCTTTTATGCACGTCCTACAACAGTCTCCACATAGTCCTTTGGTGTTTCTACCCACAGCTGCACAAGTCAGTCATTGACTGTTATTCTCCTCCATTACAAGACTCCCGAGATGCTTTACACTTTACCTAAATGCCACGTATCATCAATTCAGTGACCTAAGTATTTTGTGCTCTTTTGTTAATATTTCATAGCCTCCGGGTTCCTACTCAATTCATACAACCAGGGACTGGAAATTTGTGCTAGATGATGTGGATATTGATTATTAAAGTATTCTGAGCTATTTTGCCGTTTCCCTTCGTTTTGCACAGCCCCCCCCTATGTCATACATCGCTTTTAAGTTTTGGTGGTATCCTATTAAAAAGAATCCTGTTGCACTTGCACACCTTGTAAGTTCTAAATCTAGTAATGGTATTCAAAGTGGAAAAACTCGACAAAAATGTGGCTTACTTTGCTCTTTCATTCATGTTTGTCACTGCTAAAACACCCAATTGACCATGATGTTACCTCACCATCAATACCATTTTTTCGTATTTGGGCGCCAGGCAAAAGACCCACACAATATGTAAGTAAGAAGTGTACTAGCGCAAAATAAGAGGCTCATTGGCATATCATCAACCAAGAAACAACAAATATGCTACCCCCTACATATATCAGAAAATACTCCTCTACTATCCTAGTTACAAGATATATGATTTGTAGACACTATTTCACTATCTGTTTTTTGTTTATTTTTGTAGCTCCTGGCCCTCCTTTTTTGTTTTTTAGTTCTCGGATCCTCCCAATCTCCAACTTAAGGGTTCCACCTCCATGGTCACCAATGTAGAATGTACCCTCTGAGATCACAACATGATAGTAGTGGTAGATGCTGTTGGAAATCCACGGGTTTCCTGGCACTAGAACTATACTGTACGACGATAACGGAACGAAGCGGTGAGGGCTTAATGCGCTGTAAACACTCTGCACAACTGAAGACGGGAAAGGTCTCCAAAATTGCTCCACAACTCTGTCTATTCGACGACTCTATCTCTCGCTACACTACTCTGCTGATCTACAACTATTCAACTCTAAATTAAAAGTAAAACACAGGAGTATAAATAAACAACAAAGATCACCTTTCCTATCCATCCTGCGATAACCTTCATGCCAATATCTCTAACATCTCCCACACCCATCCCCCATGTCCTCTGTGCGCTCCTGATGCTACCAAAAGAGAGAACAAACAAGAGACTCCCCAAGGGTGCTCCAATTGCCTTCCGCACTCCCACTGTTTTCCACACTCCCGTGCTAACAAAAGAAATACAGGAACAAAGACTCCCGACAGTCTAGAACTCCCTTGAAGTTCCTATCCTTCTCCGCCGGAAGCGCTTTTCCAAAGCGCATAGCAAGAACGTTCGCCACAACAAAGCAAGTGGCTGGAGGGGAACGAATAGGCGAGAATTGACAAACTTGAATAGCCAGCCACGGCAATGAACATCGAATATGCGGAAAGGTGTACCAACGGGGAACAAAAGAACTGATGGCGGGTGGACGGGTGGGTAGTGGTGCCAGTGGGCAGGTAGTGGTACCGGCGGACGGGTAGTGGCGTAGATGGGGGGGGAGTGGCGTAGACGGCCGGATATGCCGGCGGACGGATATGCCGGCGGGCAAGAGAACAAATCCTTGAGCATGCCGAGCAGCATCCACTATTTCCAACAGATGCCAGTAATCTGTTTATGGTTGTTTCTACATTTTACTGCCTTAAACTTCTGCAAAGAAAAGCCTTTTTCTTCGTTATATTGTATGGTTATTAATTGCTTATATATTGTTGGGAGGCTATCAAATATGTTACTCGAAATTCATTGGAGCTGTAGGGTGATTGCATAAGGTATCATACACTAATGCAAGATCCGGTGTTCCTAACCGTTCGGGGGCCCGGCCGGGCCCCACGTGGGGACTGCCAAGAACCCTGGACGGGACGGGACCGTTATCTGTAGTCCTTCCAGGGTGGCCAACGCGCAGGAAGGCTGTCTTGTGGTAGGATGGCGGGCCCTGTAGGGTGAAATCTTTTAGCTCAGAGCAGGAGGGTTGGAAGGTGGGGGATGATGGGGGACAGCGGGTGCTCGTGGTGGGAGGTGGGGACAATGGATGATAGTAGAGGACAGCCGGGGATAGCACGAGTGATGTCCCAGGCTAAATGCATTTTTTAAATTGATATCAGGGATGTTGGGATTGACAGAGTTGAAGGAATGATAACATTATGTTATTATTTCATGAAATCTCCTTTGTTTTACCTTGATTCACCATCTTCGTTACTCGCATTTGAAGCTTTTCTTTACCAAAACTTCCTCTGAATAATCTAATTCTATTAGCACAGCAGTACCGACATGAAAACAATTGCTCCAATAAAACACTATAGCATTGGCCAGTGACTGTGAGGAAAGGCCAGGGATGGTTGTGAACGGCAGGGGGCAGTGGGGGACTACAGAGGAGGGCGGGGGATGCCCGGGGACAGGATGGGTGATGTGTCATCAGGTGTAATAAATTGTTTCGGGGTGTATGATTTCAACTCGGCTAGTACCGGAGGTCCAAGTGCTAGGACTACAGTCCCCTACAATCCGTCCGGTACTCACCTTCCCCGGCGTATAGTCAGTACTAGCAAATTCAAAAAGACGGCCTATGGGCCGTAGTCCGTCCAGTCCTACCCCGAAGACGGACGGACTGGACGACTGGGAACACTGGCAAGATCCCGGGCTTTATTTTACTTGGAATTCCTGGTTTTAACTTGAATGCCTCTAGTACTTGGGAAAGAGGTATCAGATGGTAAGGAAATGTAAGAATTCACAAAGATTATGAGGGGAATGGGTGCAGAATTTGAACAAGTTGTATATAAAGAAACGAAACGAGTATCGTATACCAAAGACGTAAAGAAATTCTGGGCTTGAATGGAACTGATTTGCGAAAGGCAGAGACGAGAGGAATAAAAGATACCGATATTGACCTGTTAACTTTGCGACTTATCCTTCTACAATGGTGGGTGAGCGGCCCTCTTTAAATATAAAAAACAATCACTAATCTACCGGGTGTCTTCCTATCAGGATCCTATCTTCTCCATCACTCCGCGCTCCATCTCCTTACGACCCATTCTATCTTTTACCTTACATAGACTATTTTCCCACTGCCGTGGTTCTTCGCTGTCTTCTCCTGTTCCTCGCATTGCTCTCCGGTTCCCGCTTTTCTCTCCGGTCCCGGCATCGGAGATGGTTCCGCCGGTCTTTGTCCCGGTTCATTCTTCACCGCGGTTATATTGCTCATTATCCGGTTGTTTTCGTTTACCGCTGTTCTATCCGAGTCGCCGTTTATCCCGCTCCCGGTACTCGTATTCGCTCATGTACCATTGTGGTTTCTATCACTTCGCCTTCACGTAAAATGAAAAAACATAATGCTGACCAAAACCCGCAGGCCAGCTTCTGGGTAAGCGCCGGTGGTTGGCAATAAGACGGACTTGATCCTTTCTGTGACCTACAGTGTGTTCAAATGGGGCCGGAGGACGCCCTTTTGAATACATGAATCAATACCAACTCTTCTGGAAGTGTTCTTGAACATAATCACGCCATCTCCACACTTCCCCATGCCATCGAGTTACCCCTGACTCCCTCAATACTTCCCCGCTTTGGTATACCTTCTTACCCTCCACCTCGCATTCTTCACAGAGTACCTGATTCCGGTGAACACTCCGCTAATCTTCTAGCAGGTTCTACATGATACCAGTATAGGACTTTCTACCAATAACGCTAGAACCTCTGGGATCTTCTATGATACACTTCACCGTCCTTGTGCCATTTGCCGTACACCCGCGCATCTCCTGCATCTGGCAATACGCACCAACAACACAAAGCAGGGAGACGAAGGGAAAAAATGATGAGGTGGAAACCGAACTAACGGATATCACATACATCCCACATACATCCCACTATATCATCAAGGAGAGCGTGGATAATTATTTCCAATATTATAATACTCTAAGAATTTTAGTCTAATATTTGAATCTCTGTATTCTTTATAGATTATCTCGAGGTCCCGATGGGGTTAGGTTAAATAGAGATCCGTAGTAGCCATGGACCCCCTGAACTCCGTATCAGCTTGAATATACAATATTCTATCATAGGTAAAGTAAATTAATTTTAAGCTAATTGTTTCTTGATTCTTGAAGCTTAGATGAAACAGCAACGCAAGCCAATTTTTTTCAGCATTTTCAACTTTAATAATCCATTCTGTTTTGAGGTCATTAATGAGGTGAATGCTCTGAGCACTATTTAATATCAGCAAAGTGGGATATATAACACGTCCATTACCCCGACCGTTAGGTAGTCAGGTCGATCAATCAATCCCAAGCCGCCATCCTAAATTTCTAAGACGAGGTATCCAAATATCACACCAAACAACCACCCACCAACACAACAACCCAGAAGCCTATCTAGCTGACACCTCAAACGCCTGACACCAGAACAACCACGATCAGCCAATCACACCTTACGGACATACCAAGATACCGAACCTATATAATACCTCAAGCAGTCCAAGGTATTTGGGGTGACGGAGACTGTATACACTGCAGACTGATAGAGGACTGATAGAGCAAAGAAATACTGCAGATGGAGCCGGCCCCGGAAAGAAGAAATGTCAAGGCCGACCTAGCCGACTGGAACAGTCAAACTCCACTGCATTGGGCAGCACAGGGAGGACACGTGGAGGTTGTCGAGCTCCTATTGGAGCGGAAAGATGTCGACCCTAACAGCCAAGACTCGATGGGCGAAACACCACTTGCGTATGCCTGTGGCATGGGACACACTGGAATCGTGAGGTTATTCCTACAATGCAAAGAGGTGGACCCTGATACGAGAGATGATCATGGCTGGACGCCACTCTGGTGCGCCATAGTCGGAGGACACACGGAAACCGTGAGGTTACTCCTGCAAAGGGAAGATGTTAGGTTGGACACGGAAACAACAGCTGGCGTTATACCAATCTGGTATGCCTGCTGGCAAGGGCGCCCTGAAATCGCGAGGTTACTTCTCCAAAGGAAAGATATCAACCCTAACAAACAAGCCACAGATGGTCGAACGCTGCTCTGGCATGCCTGCAGTGGAGGACGGGATGATGTTGTCAAATTGCTCTTGGAAAGCAAAGACGTCGACCCCAACATGCTAGATAGGAATGGCCAAAGCCCACTGTCGGTGGCTACTGAACGTGGGCATGAGGACGTGGTGCGGCACCTCCTCGAACGAGAAGATCTCAACCCTAACTTGGCATGCAATAACGGGCAAACCCCTCTCTCGTTCGCCATGTACAAGGGTGATGAGAGAATTATACAGTTACTACTGAAACGGAGTGATCTCGACCCGAACCTCCCGATTATCGATGGGCAAATGCCCCTCGCTCTGGCAGCTCACCACAGACAAGAAGGAATTGTGAAATTGCTTTTGAAACGGGCCGATGTCGACCCGAACGCCCGAGGCAGTGATGGCCACACACCACTTACCTTTGCTGCAATGTCTGGAAGTGGTGGAGTAGTCAAGCTGCTATTGGAGCGAGAAGATATAGACCCAAACATTCCTTGTGCTAATGGTAGAACACCACTCACCCAGGCAGTTAACTACCAACATGAAGAGATTGCGAATATACTACTAGATTGGAATGGCTGGGAGCGGTAATATCACATCAAGCTCACAATTCTACAACCCCTAACCCTCAATCCCATTAAACACCTAGAAGGCCTGTCGTGTCCGTCCCCTGTTGTCGGCAGGGGTACTGTTATGCCGCCCCATCCTGTTCAATACCCACATTTCTAAGCCCCTCCTGCGCTCAGTCTTCCCCCCACCCAGCCTTCAAGTGTTCCAATCATAGCTTGCGGATCACCCAGTCGTTTGTTTTTGCTCCATACCTGGCTAGAAGGTTTAGGTAGCGGGAACGGCACCCTTATGGGTAAACCCTGCGACAGCCATAAGTCCTTCTTCATCCATACCCTTCCTGATTCTATTAAATTCCTCTCTTTCCCGAGAGTCCTATCGTATTTGATCTTCCTCTCGATAGTCATAGTACATTTTCCTTTCCCCTCATTTTTCCTCTATTACAACACCTCTATTTATATAACCTCCCCTCCGCCCAGCCCCTAACCCCCCTCTCCCAAGCCATCCTGTTTCTGCCTGATTACTTCAACATTCATTTTCTTTTTGATATATCATACAAATAAATTGTGCCTCTTGCAGCTTTTGCTTTGTCTGTTTCCCAAGTAAGCGTTTCTTTCCTTCATATCCATCACTCTTTTTGCCCAGGCTTTTAGGTAGTTTTGAAAGGACCTCCACAACTCTACATGTCCAGAATCGGCCAAAAGCAGTAGTAATCCATCTTATACCCGCGCTCCCTTCTCCCTAGATGCTTTACTATTATTTACCCAAAGGCAATGCATCAACAATTCGGCGACTTAACTATTTCGTGCTATTTCGTTAATATTTCAAAACCCGCTTGTTCCCGCCCATTTCAACAAACCAGGGACCGGAGATTTGTGCTAGAAGAAGTGGATATTGATTATTAAAGTCTTTTGTGCTGTTTTGCGATTTCCCTTCTCTTTGCAAAGCCCTCCCCCCATGTCATATATCGCTTTTAGGTTTTGGTGGTATTGTAAGGATCAAAATCTGGTTTGTAGATTTTTGAAGTCCTGTGAGTTTGTTTACGTTGAGTTAGAGATGGATGTAGTTTCTTTGGAGTTTCGATTGTCTGGGAGCAAAGGTGATAGGGCATATTTGGAGGAAGGGAAAAGTTTTCTTTCTGTATGTAGGGAGAATTTCTCCACCTGACTTATGAAGTAGCTAGCAACCACGAAAGCACGAACGAACGAAAAAAAAACGAACGTTGAACTTCACGAAACGCGAATCAAACTGAACGAGTCTTAGTGTGCGAGTGAAGTACACCTAGCGAGAAGACTTTCCTTGAGAGTGCAAGGACCGATCGATACGAATTCCGTGAATTGATTTTCTTTCTTTTTTCTTCGTTTCTTTTACTTTCGAACCTACCGATTACGCCTTTTTCACATTCGCCTTCCCGAACCGAATCCTCTTTTTCTCAGTATCTTATTAAAAAGAATTCTGTTGCACTTGCACACCTTGTAAGTTCTAAATCTAGTAATGGTATTCAAGTTGAACAACTCGACAAAAATGTGGCTTACTTGGCACTTTCGTTCATGTTTGTCACTGCTAAAACACCCAATTGACCATGACGTTACCCCATCATCCAACACTATTTTTTCGTATTCGGACACCAGGCAAAAGGTCCACACAATATGTAAGTAAGAAGTGGAGAGCAAAGTAAGAGGCTCATTGGCATATAATCAACCAAGAAACAACAAATATGCTACCCCCTACATATATCAGAAAATACTCCTCTACTATCCTAGTTACAAGATATATGATTTGTAGACACTATTTCACTATCTGTTTTTTGTTTATTTTTGTAGCTCCTGGCCCTCCTTTTCTGTTTTTTAGTTCTCAGATTATCCCAATCAGCAACTCAAAGCTTCCACCTCCATGGTCGCCAATATAGAATGTACCCTCCGAGACAGGGTTCCGAATGGCGCGACTGCTCTGATCTTGATGACAGGACCGTTTAGTCGGTCCTAGTTGATGTTAACGACTGGACCGGCCTAGTTCAAGTGGTAGTGTCCGGTACAGGACCAGTCCCGGACTAGTCTGTATAAAAAGGTTGCATAATAAGATTATTATTATAATGAGACTCAGATAGAATAAATACATGTCCCGCATAGAGAAAAATCCACTATATTTTAGAATTGCAGCAAAACTACCCTTACCACTGGACGGCTACCTCTGATGCTGCTCGCTTGCAGGCTAACACACTCCATCCAACCTTTTATAGTTCGGACAAGGGCCCCCGAATTAGTTTGTGTTACTTTACTCTTGGCCTTTCGTCTTTTTTTTTCACAGTCGAAGTTTTCGCCGTTTGGCACTTGCCCTTAAGTGGATCAGCCAAAAGGAGACGCACATTCTATCACTCGGTTTTGACCGGTCCGACAGATCCCAGTCCGGTCAGTTCCAACAACCATGACTCTCTGGTTGGTCTAATTTGCACCATTTGACATACTGTGTTAGCCAATCATCTACAGATGCTTTGGGCAGCATATTTTAATGTAATCATGTGCCAGCAGTATTAAGCATGCGCTCCTGACAATTGGCGCGGATGATAGATGATCGGATAAGAGAGACTGACGATGTTGTGCTAAGATCCATATAATATGCGGTTCGCAGACAGCAATAATAATAATAATGAAAAATTATACGAAACTCCAAATCCATATCCTGTTCACTACCAGTCTCCTAACCTTCGAACAAAAGAGAAAATTCTCCACAATCCTTCACAACAACCAAAAACATCACTAAGACTCCTGCTCTCAAAATCTGTCCATTAATAACGCGATCGTCCCTGGGATCTTCTACGATACACTTCACGGTCCTTGTGCCATCTGCCGTACGCCCACGCATCTCCTGCATCTGGCACTACGCACCAACAACACAAAACAGGGAGCTGAAGGGAAAAAATGAGGTGGAAACGGAACTAACCGATATCACATACATCCCACATACATCCCACTTTATCATCAAGGAGAGCGTGGATAATTATTTCCAAAATTATAATACTCTAAGAATTTTGGTCTAATATTTAAACCACTTTATTCTTTATAAATTATCTACAGGTTTTGATGGGGTGGGGTTAAATAGAGATCCGTAGTAGCCCTGGACCCCCTGCACTCCGTATCAACTTGAATATACAATACTCTATCATAAGGTAAAGTAAATTAATTGTAAACTAATCGTTTCTGGATTCTTGAAGCTTAGATGAAACAGCAACGCAAGCTAATTTTTTTCAGCATTTTCAACTTTAAAAATCCATTCTGTTTTGAGGTCATGAATGAGGTGAATGCTCTGAGCACTATTTAACATCAGCAAAGTGGGATATATAACACGTCCATTTCCCCGTCCGTTAGGTAGTCAGGCCGATCGATCAATCTTACGCCGCTATTCTAACTTTCTAAGACGAGGTATCCAAATATCACACCAAACAACCACCCACCAACACAACAACCCAGAAGCCTATCTAGCTGACACCTCAAACGCCTGACACCAGAACAACCACGATCAGCCAATCACACCTTACGGACATACCAAGATACCGAACCTATATAATACCTCAAGCAATCCAAGGTATTTGGGGTGACGGAGACTGTATACACTGCAGACTGATAGAGGACTGATAGAGCAAAGAAATACTGCAGATGGAGCCGGCCCCGGAAAGAAGAAATGTCAAGGCCGACCTAGCCGACTGGAACAGTCAAACTCCACTGCATTGGGCAGCACAGGGAGGACACGAGGAGGTTGTCGAGCTCCTATTGGAGCGAAAAGATGTCGACCCTAACAGCCAAGACTGGATAGGCGAAACACCACTTGCGTATGCCTGTGGCGCAGGACATATGGGAATCGTGAAATTACTCCTAGAATGGAAAGAGGTGGATCCTGATACGAGAGGTAATCGTGGCTGGACGCCACTCTGGTGTGCCATAGTCGGAGGACACACGGAAATCGTCAGGTTGCTCTTGCAAAGGGAAGATGTTAGGTCTGACACGGAAACAACAGCTGGCGCGCTACCACTCTGGTATGCCTGCTGGCAAAGGCGCCCGGAAATTGCGAGGTTACTCCTCCGAAGGAAAGATATCAACCCTAACAAACAAACCACAGATGGTCGAACGCTGCTCTGGCATGCCTGCAGTGGAGGACGGGATGATGTTGTCAAATTACTCTTGGAAAGCAAAGACGTCGACCCCAATATTCCAGATAAAAATGGCCAAAGCCCGCTATGGGCGGCTACTGAGCATGGGTGGGAGGAAGTGGTACAGCTCTTGCTCGAACGACAAGATGTCAACCCCAACCCAGTATGCAACGAAGGTCAAACTCCACTATCACTCGCTGCGTGCTACGGTGATGAGGTACTTGTAGAGTTACTACTGAAACGGAATGATCTCGATCCCAACTTTCCAACCATTAATGGGCAAACACCTCTTGCTCTAGCAGCTCACCGCAAACAAGAGGGAATTGTAAAATTACTCTTGAATCGGGCCGATGTCGACCCCAACCTCCTAGACAAAGATGGCCACACACCGCTCACCTTCGCTGCCCTGTCCGGATGTGATGGAGTCGTCAAGCTTCTATTGGAACGGGAAGATATAGATCTAAATATTCCAAATGCTTAGAGTGAAGCACAACTCAACCTCGCTGCCCACTACGGACATGAGGGATTGTGAATTTACTGCTGGGGTCATCCTGTCTAGCCCGGGGCTCGTCACGACCTCGGTAGTTTCCGATACTACCCCGTGCTGACACACCCGATTTATATATGCGTCCTTGGGAATTTACTACTAGCTCTCGCAGAGGTTTTCTTTAGCCTTTCTTCACCTATTATTTCCCTTGTGTTCACACGGCTCGTCTCTTCATTTCTCTTTTTCTCCTTTTCTCCCCCATGTGTCACTCAAATAGTTTCGTTGTTCAATTTTTTCATTACATTTAGTTTCATCACAATTCCCGTGGCAAATGCTCAGTGAATTTCTCCATTTTCCCCTTCGTGCGCTGAAATTTATCATTCCTTTTTCCCCGCTTTCCTCACTTTTCACTTTTTTGTTTTCCAAGAACTGGTGTGTAAAAAATTGCCAAAATAAATTACTCTGCTGGTCCAACACCGGCAGAGCACAGCCTGATGACCCTCTAGGGATAGCAATAGAACAGTATTGATATGCTTAGTAAGGTGCACATCTGAGGAGTACTATGGCACAATACCCGTGACTAGGGATGGCGCAAATCGTGGGTAGACTCTATCCTCTGCTATTATCTCTATGGTAGCTAGTTGCTCTAGGAAAGCACACGTACCCTTAGATTCGACCAATGAAAGTTACATAGACTAGGCATTGTCCAAACAACCGTAGCAAAAATTTCACAATTTGAGTTTACCAATCACGCAAGAAGAATGATAATATTCTAAAATTACAAGGAAAATAAACAACGTGCGATGAAAGTACGAAGGGAGTTTCATATACATTCCGCTCATCCATCAAGCAATGAACTAGCCAACATTGATAACATTTCTCCAGCGACTGAGGAATATCTATTCCACTAGTACTAGCCTGCGATTTTTCCCTTCTTCTATAACCGTGAAATTTGAATATTTTTACTTTTTTTCACCAGGAGTAGTGTTGCTGTACTGAACTCGGTCCCTCACCCATTTCTTGCCATGATTCCACAGGACACCCATCCTGAGTCTCGGAAACCTCACCAGATGCTTTTTCTTCCACATGTGGGTTAGTGTTCTGGGGCATTGTGGCTGTGGGCTCATCGGCTAGTAATCAAGTGGTATTATTCAGTCCAAGGGTGTCAAGTACGGTGACGGAAGGTGGATGCCTGTTCATTGCACATCGGAGTAGGTCCGGATATTCAGAGGGTGGGGGTGAAGTCTACAACTCGGATTCTGCTCTTCCATTCCTTGCTGAGGTAGATTCAAGTGTCTCTATCGAGCCGAGTGATATTTTGTGATCCTTGAACCCAGAACCTGAGGTTATCTGCTGTGTCCCACCGGAATCCAGAAAAAAAAATTAGATATGTTGAAGACTCTTTCAGCGGTGCCAAAATTTAGTCCTTCTTGGTGTTGGGGCGAGAATGATAGTGGGCTATAATCTGCCTTTGTCTCGGCGGGTGCGCCCGGAGTCCAGTATAGTTCAAAGGGCTCCCGGAGTCAGCGGGGACCCCATCTCCCCCGCCTATTGCTCACCGCGACCGCGGAACCACCGCCCTAATCTTGTACAAATTCGCATTGGAGCCTCTAGTGCAGGGACAGGATATTCGCCCCAATTCATCGATGCGCTATCGTTGAAAGTTTTACCTATCGGGGATCCGTTCCGAACCCGCTACTCCCTTTCCCGGAAAGCTCAGTCTTGTATTTTCAAATGCCATCATTCGCGGGCCAATAATTGCTGCCTGAAAACCATTGTCAAAGTTACATAGATTGTTCGGCACCATGGAGAATCTCACATTTCTCGCCTCATAAACCAATCACAGTAACCACGTCTCACTATGTACAGAGTTCCAGGTTCAATACAGCCATCCAATTTCCAACACATTCCACACCGGTCCTCGCTCTGAAAACCAACCAACATACAAAGCTCAAGGCTATTCCAGAACTACACTTCAGACACATTTTTGATAGCAAGAACGCATTACTAGCAACACTGTTGAAACCAGTTTCTTCTCACAATCTTCTAGTGGATGCCGAGGTGAGATTTTCGATAGTTTTACTTGACTAAATATTTGGTCCTCTTGGCATGAGATTGATCATAGGCTGGAGCTTTCCAGAAGCCTGGGGTACTCCTCCGCGAAGGTGTTAGGCAAATCGTGTAGAAATACGCACAAAGCTTGATGCGAAAATACAACGAACCAATCACACAGCTGCAGGCGGTAGAGGTACCGCATTGTAATAAGGCTTTCGTGGAAATGAGAATTTTTCGATATGCTTCAGTATCTTAGCTCCGGTAGAGTCTAATGCTCGGCATTCTTCGAGCGTTAAGGAAGACCACTATGCGCGGACACAACTGGATATTCAAGTCCAGTTTGCACCTAGAGCGACAAGTACAGCACAGTAACTTGCGTATCCTCAGTTAGCCATTCCAAATAACCTTTAATACTATAGTAGCCACGAGGTCCGGTGACATTGATAGAGAACCGGCAAAGATCCCAGCCATAAAGCACTACCCTCCCTAAGAACCGCTCCCACTAAAAAGCCTATGCAATCCCACTAGGGGTTTCCAAAGCTGAGAATATTAAGAAAAAACTTAGCCTACTCTACTATTTCACTAAACCTTGGCGCACTCAAAAGCAGTTGACTTTATGAGAGGATAGACTATTTTCAAATATCATAGCAATTTTCAAAGCGAAAACAAAGATTGTTTTGTAACGAGTAAACATGGAAAGTTGTATTTGGTTAGCTCATTGTCTGTTGGCCAATCGCCCCCCCCCCCCCATTTCAGGGTAACATCTGATTGCAACAAAGAAAGTGGAGTATCGAGGTGGAAATGGAACTTGCGCTTATATCGCACGAATCTTATTAAAGAACATGTGGACAACCGTTTCCAAAGAAGGCAATAATGTAATAGTCCGCCAGGTCTGCTTTGACATCTCTCCTTTGCAGGAGTAACTCCACGACCTCCGTTTGCCCTCGATGGCTGGCATTACAGAGTGGTGTTCGACGCCATCTGTCTTGCCTGTTAGGTTTGACGTCTTTCCGTTCCAATAGCAGCTTGAAAATTTCCTTGTGTCCCTCCTCCGCAGCCCAACAGAGTGGTGTTCGGCGCCATTTGTCTTCGCTGTCAGGTTTGACATCTTTTCGCCCCAATAACAGCCTGACAACTTCCTCATGCCCCCCCTTTGCAGCCCAAGAGAGCGGTATTCGTTGGTTATGGTCCGCCATATCGGCCCTGACATGCCTTCTTCCTAAAGCTAGATCCATCACTCACAGTACTGGAAGGGCGGGGAAACGAGGGAAGAAAGGGAATAACCCCCACAAAGGGCGGGGAAACGAGGGATTGAGAGATACGCAATCGCACGCCTCGGACCAAATAGGCTCGCACAAGCGAGGAGTAAAGGAGAACAGAAGGAAGCGTCCCGGTTGTAACTTATTCTCAAAGTGCTCGTCGTCGTGGTAAGGTTTCTCAATCCTTTGGCTACTACCACTTTGATGTCCGCTCACTCTCCCGTTCGTTCGTTATTTGGTTACTTATAAGAAAGGTGGGGGGATAAGAGGTTCCCATATAATATACAGTTACAAAAGCCTTGGTGATGCGGGTCATCGCTTACTCAGCAAGGTTGCGATTAACTCCTGTAGCGGAATCCATCCTTTCGTTAGTGTCAGCGGAACCGCCGTTGAGACAGCATTCTACTAAGTCATAAAATGGATAATAGCGCGATCTACTGTGGGCAACCTGGGATGAAAACATGCTAGTGCAATGGGAGGGAGTCAAAACCGACCAAACAAAATCGCCGTTTGCCAAAACCCTTCTAGTGTCTTTTCATAGTATTCTTTTAGTTGGACCCCCTCCCCCTAGAATCTTTACCCGTAGAGAGGTTTTCTCAAGACTGTCATACCATAGTACGATCGTACGGATACATACAATCCAATATCTAACTTAGACCAAACACCAAAGCATGAGACACGCGTCCTGCAGGTATGAAATTAGAAGAAACCAACAAACAGAATTATGATACAATCGAATGTGCAAAAACTTCCCTTTCACTACCCGGGGATGTAGGACATCAAGCTCAATTTCGCAGATTCCCTGCGTTAAAATAAGCGGATCATCAGCAAGCGTGGCCATTTACCATCAAACTATCCCCCACCCCCACCAGCGATCACCTTTCGCACAGCGCTGACTCTGATAGCGCTTCCCCCAAAGTGAAGCTATGGAAGGGCGATTGCCGCGGGGCGGTTCCCAGCGGTGCCGGAACAGCCGCAGTGAATCCTGAACCACTGTCGGAGGTTAGTTGGGGACGTTGCCGTTCGAAGATATGCCACAACAGGGTTGGTGCCATGTGAGTCTTGGAGGGGTAAGGCCCCCAACAACAAGGCTTACGGCTGCGATTTGGACACTGTTGACCCGAATTGAATGGCTAGACAAAGATGCGAAGATTGTATTGAATATCCTAACCGGAGAGATATTCTCACGAAGAAAATAGGTAATGAAAAGAAGGGGAGAGACTTGTTTGACCCAAATACATGTAACGGGTGAAAGAGAGAGACCGATTTGATAATGAACGAAAACAACAAAGAGAAAACAGGCTGCCTTTTATCCTTCTCCGGATCATCCTGACCTATTTTCACATACTTCCAGCGTATGCCGTGTTCTTCATCATGCTCAATCCCAATGCCACCCATTTTCCTATTTCGGCCGAGGATGAGAAGATTCGACCGGGGGTATGTTCTGACCGAGGATAAAATTTGGAGTATGTCCGACATTCAGTATTTCCACATGATAGGAGTAAGGCCTTCCAATGGAGTTGTCGCAGGTATTGTCGCAAGTGTTGTTTGATGTGTAGGACTAACCCATAGTCAAACATAGAGACGTCGTAGCAGTTGATATAAGTCAAGAGGGTTAGGGTTGTTGAGTCCTGGATATAAGGGAAATACCGGCATGCGGTGAGCAGCCAGGAAAGATTTCCGTCCAACAGAAGGGAGAGTCAAAGCACAATTCCCGTCTGACCGAAGCTTTCAGGACAGTGCCCTCCTAGCATTGGAGTATAGGGGAATCGGTGAAAAGGGATGCAGAATTGAAACCCGGAAGCATCAGCTATGACATAGCTAGTATATATCATAGTGACCAGTAATCCTCTATCATAAGAAACCACCCGTGCTATGGCACTAGATAATTACCTTGTTGTGCCATTCGGTAGAGGCGCCAGCGCCAAACATTCTACTTCATGTGGTGATTTCTTAGACATCTACAAGAGACTATTATTGCAAAAACAGAGCTGGAGGTATCATACCAAGAAGCAGGGGGGAAGCAATCATCCCGAACGCACAAACAACGGGGAAATAGACTGGGCATTCCCACTAGACTGATAATTAAATTGCATCTAAAGAAATAACCGAAGAATGGCATGATCCGAACAGTACACTAAAAAGAAAAAAATGTGTGAATTCCTCAAGTACCGAAGAAAAAAATAAGAAAAAAACGCAAAAAGACTCCTGAAGTGACAAAAAACTTTTATTATAACCAGCTCTCATGATGCCCCTAGCCCGGGTAGTGGGCCGCTAGAATGTGGAGGTAAAACCCCACGGCAGTATTAGGAACCAACAGCACATTTCCTTGCATATTCTTGGACTGGGAACTCCCTCGAACAGACTAACAGCAAACCCCCAAAGCCACATATACAAATCTGACACACCCGGAGTGCAAACACTCAAGTGCGATCCGGAATGGAAGCAAATACCACGATATCCGCAGGAAGTGCCGCGAACTCCAAAAGGTCAAACAGGCTCAGAGAACATGGGGGGGGCAACATAAGAAATGTGTATTCCCCTTGGAATGGCGCGAAAGAGCCGCATGCACGTCTTTCGGGCACGGCGAATATGTTTATGCGGCGGCGGGATTAAGCGGATTGGTGGTTGTCGCTTTCCTGACTCGTGGTGGTTGCGCCGCTTTTTCCACGCCCCCATTCAAGG
Organism: Tuber indicum; assembly: GCA_006112555.1. Lineage (NCBI taxonomy): Eukaryota > Fungi > Ascomycota > Pezizomycetes > Pezizales > Tuberaceae > Tuber > Tuber indicum. The sequence continues at coordinate 562,203 of VBSK01000105.1, forward strand.
AGTAAATCCACAATTTCCTGACGCTCATAGTCGGCAGCGCCAACGAGTGGTGTTCTACCGTCAGCGCAGGGAATGTTCGGGTTGATATCCTCCCGTCCCAATAGCAACTTGACAATTTCCTCATGACCGGAGAAGGCAGCGGAGGTGAGCGGTGTATGACCGTCGCCTAGGACGTTTGGGTCGACATCTATTCGTTGCAAGAGTAGTCTCACTATCCCCTCTTGCCCGTAGCGAGCTGCAACAATGAGAGGTGTTTTCCCGCCAATTATCGGTAGATTGGGGTTGAGATCCTTCCGTTTTAGTAACAAATCTACAACTCCCTCATGGCCAGAGTCGGCGGCCAGTGCAAGTGGCATTAAGCCGTTGATGCCCGCCAAATTAGGGTTGACATCTTCCCGTTCTAGCAGTAACTTAGCCACTCCCTCCCGCCCATTTTGGGCAGCTGCCGATAGCGGTCTTTGGCGATAGAAATCTGGCCTGTCGGGGTTGACATCTTTCCTTTGTAGGAGTAATCTCGCGATTCCCTCACGTCCTCCGTAGCCGGCCTCCCAGAGTGCTGTTCGACCCCATCTGTCTTGGCTGTCGGGATTGACATCTTTCCTTTGCAAGAGCAATCTCACTATTCCCTCATGTCCCTTGTGGCTGGCACACCAGAGCGGTGCTCGGCCCCGTCTGTCTTGGGTATCAGGGTTAACATCTTTCCTTTGCAGGAGCAACCTCACGATTTCCTCATGTCCTCCATAGCAAGCATTCCAAATCGGTGTTCGACCCCATCTGTCCCGGTTGTCAGGATTGACATCTTTTCTTTCTAATAGCAGCTTGACAACCTCCTCATGTCCCCTTTTCGCAGCCCAGCAGAGTGGTGTTCGGTGGCTATGGCCCGCCACGTCGGCCTCGACATGTCTTCTTCCGGAGGCTAGATCCATCTCTCGTAGTGTTTTGCTCGTCCAAAAAAAAAAAAAACTCTTGGGTTGGCTGGATGCGTCCGAGATTTTTTGATGGTAGGTCAGGTATGGTGCAGCGGATCGGTGAAAATGGTTCTGGATGTAGACCTAGGGTGCCCTCAGCGAGGCTTGGCACGGTTTTGCTTGCTAAAGTGGTGGAGGGTGGGTAGGTTTTGCTGCCAAATCTCGCCGCGCCTCGCTGAGGGCACCCCCGGTCTACCCCGCAGTTCACAAAGCATCAAGACGCTTTGGCGCCAAGGGTTGAGGATATAGTGCTTTGTCAAATTTATTCCCCAAATTGAGAGACCAATTTCCAGAGAAGGACTAGCGCCATTCTATCATACCACAGCATTGTCAGCCACCTGGACACGTAGAATCCCTTGATCTGCATTGGAAGTTCGGTTACCTGCCCAACCAATCCTCTCATGGGTAGCGCTGTGATACCAAGTGACCTTAAGACCACGAACCGCCAGAAATTTTATGGTATCATAGTAGATGGTGAGATGGCAGCTAAAGTACTGTACTCGTACAGGTACAAGCACCGACTCGAGGCCGGCACCAAAAATGTAGAACCGAACGACAGGTAACAAACCAAACCACGCTACTTCACGCTCTCCATTCACTACGTTCTGAGTCTGGAAAAAAAAACCCCCACCAAAAAAAAAAAGAAAACGGACAGAATACTCCAAATTTTTTTCCACAAGTGCTCATATATTATTGGGGAACTTTCCACCGGAAGCTGGAAGCAATCTGGAAGGTGTCTTGGCGGATTTCCATGCTTAATCTGGAAACCATATTTCCTAATTCCAAACCTGAAAAGAATCTGAACTAGGGGAGAGGGGTGGTGGTTCGGATTCGGAACGTTAAAAATACTCGGAAATCAAGAGATAATTGAAGGGTGGACTCCACATATTATACCAAATTTGAACAGATGATAAGCAATCCGGTATGATACAACAATCCGGTACAAGAAAATTTCTCCTTAGAAGATGAACGGAAAATTTTAAGATATATCACCCGGCCCTCATGGGTCACTCTCTTTGTAATTAAGGGAATTCTTCCTTTTCTTAGCGTTTTGCATCATAGACAAGCGGAGCGACAGAGGAGGCGCAGCCACTTCTATTAGATCAGTAGCCCAAGAAGAAAACAGAAGAAAAAAATAAAAGAATGAAAAACCAATTTGTACAATATTTTTATCAACCAGCTCCTGCTCGTCGAGTGAAACCTCTATCACTCAGTGTATCATACTTCACTTTCACACTTGTACCCTTGCACCAGTTTGTTTTCTGTTGTGTTTCATGTTCGATGGCATTGGTTTCAATTCGATTGTCTCCCACAATGAAGAAAGCGTGAGAAAAACCTCCCCATGTCAAGAAAACTTTCCCCTCCCTCCTTCAAACAAACCCTACAGCGTCCACTTCAACTAAACCCCAACTAACTAACACTGCCCTCTAATTTAAGTAAATAGCTAAGGGTATTTCAAAATCCACAGACCAGATTTTGAGCCTACTGTACTAAAATCTCTCGAAGCTCACATCTAGTGATGGCCACGATCAATTCATGATCAATTTTTGCTCGAGCAGATCATGCTCGATAACCCTCGATCATAAGGGTTACTAGATCAGATCATGTTCGATAAGGGGTACTGCTCGATTATCGGTCATGATCGATCACTCTACCTACATATATACATAATTATATACCTATATACACCCTGGTAATCATGCGATATCACCTGTTAATATAAACACTCTCTACACCGCACACTCAATAACACATCCTCGACAACACAATCTGCTATTGACTCTTGAACACGCTTTACCTCCCACTTCCCATGCTTAAAATGTTCTCGCTCCCATAGTCTCTTACGACATGCCAGGCGTCATAGTTGGTGCCTCCTACGCTTCAAAATATCCCACAACATTTCTTGCCCACTTCCGAACACATCGTTGAAGGTTTTCACCACCGGAATACCACTATCACGATACTGTCGGTCAACTAAAGGCAAACGCCTGACCTGCGATATGGAAGCAACCCGAACCGAGTCCATTCATACTCACACAAGAAGTGGGGGGTCCTCGGGCGCCTAGTCGGTTCTTCGGCATAAAGGAATACAGAATACTGATGGCTGTGACGATTGTCGAAACCAATTCAAGTTTTGAGTTGGTTGAGAGTAAGGGTTTTCGGCGTGTTGTTAGCATACTGTGATGGTGAAGAAAAGTTGACCATAGCCGGCTAAACTCGAGCATAATCGACTATACTCAATGAGGGTCTACTAATTTGATTGATCACTCAATTATGAGGTCCCCTCGGCCATGATCGAGCCCATCACTACTCACATCTACGGTAGGCCCCTTATCTCAGTACGAGTACAGTACCCAGGGGTAAAAGGCACCGAGAAGTGCAAGTGCGTTCCTGCACGGTATACTGTATTGTAGTCGAAGCCCTTTGCAAGCGCCGAATCCCAGGAGCCAGCCCCGCACTTCCGTTAACCTGCCAGACCAAACTCATGGGGGCAGATACTGTAGTATCCGCAGATAACCTGAGAACAAAGCACGAAATATTTTACCGTAATCGATGGGTTATGGTATCGAGATGGGGTACACGATCTATGGTCCCCCGTCGTTCCCGCGAGCAAGCGAGAACCCATTCCTCTTCGAAGCTTATTTATTGTGGCAATTCAGCCCATAGTAACTGGTTTTAACGCCGTTTTCCACACTTGTATCGGGAATTCTTGGACCGTAGGGCCGTACGGAAAATGTATTATTTTAGTTTTCATTTAGCGTATAATACCACTAAAGTAATGTAGTTCCAACCTCAGGAGTAGCTCGAGTGAATTATCAACCAATCTCACGCCTAGAAAACAAGCAGGTTCCACTCCATAGGAACCTTTTTTTTTTTTTGGGTCAATTTTTCAAGATCTATTATTAGGAGATACACTTTTATTCTCTTCAGATCTTTTGTGTTTTTGAACTGGATAGAATTTCAAAAAAATTCTAACCTCCTCTCATGTAAAAAATAGGCACCTTGTATTATACCTGCCTTTTAGTTGAGTGTGTGTTCAGATCATAGGTTATCACTTTCCGATTGAGTCAGGTAATAGAGGTCGTTTAGCAGCCAGACTTATAAACAGTGACGCAATAATTCAATATTTTCAAGAAATCATATCTCTGCTATTTCTGCAGATAAGATATCGCCAGGGTCAGCCCTGACGAAAAAAATTAATATAATAATATTATTATAATAGTATTATTTAGCATGTCCAGGATATAACATACATCTATATATTCTAGGACGTTGTCCGGAGTCCATATAAGTGTATTGGCATCCGAACTGAATGAAATCTGTTACTAGTCACCTTCCCATACAAAAACTCTGGTAGTAGACACACTGAGAAAAACGATATTCTACACTATACCATTCTAGGAAAATGGAAGGAGAAAGTGCCATAGACACTGAGGGAATAAACAATTGTCAGTGATCCCAAGCGGTCAGTCCAGCCTTGAGTTTGAAAAGCCTGTGTCAGTCCGGTCGAAATTCTTAGTGGCCGCCAAAGCCCAGCGGCATCCAGGCAACAGCAGGGTCGAGTCTTGGCGCAACACAGGTCAAAGCCGCCAGATGCGCAGGTAATATGAAAATATCTACGGTATTGCCGGCCTGCAGGCTTTCCATTTTAAATTACAAGTAATAGGATATCAGTAGCAACATGCTCCCTGGCGCTATATCTCGCTTAAGACAAATCTATGTCATCCACCGGTGAACCACCATGATACCCAAATATACCGTCCAACCTCAAAACACTATGTATTAACCGGGTGACTTTGTAAAAAAAATTAATCCTGTTGAATAACAAAATATTTATTAGTTAATGAAAAACAAGTGATCTCTTGAAACATCGGCCTGCAGGTGACGCAGGCCGGGCCCGGCTTGGGTTTGGAAAAACCTGGGTCAGTCTGGCCGTTTGGAATCACTAACAATTGTAAAAACACTCTTTACAGATGAGATGAAATTTGTAGAATTTACAAAGGATATGACTAAAAAATTTAAGACTGTATTATACAAATTAAAACTTTACTATTGGACAGCTACCAAAAAAAAAAAAAAAAAAAATTATTTTTTTTCCACCTAGCTGGATAAACCTATCCGGCTCTGACGCCACTATTTGCAGGGGTATTTGTGACAAGACGGAGAGAATGAATTGTAAGGGTAGATGCGGAACTGGCACTTATGATTTTTTTCTTTTTCCTCCGTTTGAACTTTACTAGTTCACAATTATGAGTTGCTGTGGAAAATATTGGAGAAGAGATATTTATTTTTTGGACTGGGCATTGGAGCCCTTTTTTGTCTATCTACACAGACACCTTGATCGGTTTCACACTACTACCTCTAACTACATATACCCCCCGTCTGTTTTTGTTACGAAAATTGTATCATACTTATCGCCTAGGATAAGTAACCACCATGTTGCCCTGTAACTAATAAATAAATAACCCATGCTGTGTAGATAAAAAAAGAGATAACCTTCACGACTGCATTAGAAAACAACTGAACCCTCACTGGGTTTGTGGCCCTGCTCCCCTACGTTTCCTTTCAAATATTAAGTTCAAAACCCCCCAATGCCTGCAATGGATAGCCCAAGCGAGTGGTGTTATACCGTCAAAACTTGGCATGTCGGGGTCGATATCCCCCCGCCCCAATAGCAGCTTGACGATTTCCTCATCACCGGCAGAGGCAGCAAAGGTGAGTGGTGTGTGGCCATCATAGCCTCGGATGTTAGGGTTGACGTCTTGCCTCCCCAAGAGTAATTCCAACACCCTCACATGTGGGGCACGGAGGGCCAAAACCAAAGGCGTTTGCCCGTCAACTCCTAGTAGGTTGGGGTTGATATCTTCCCGTTTCAGTAGCAACTCTGTAAGTCCCTCATCGCCATCGCGGACAGCGACTGTGAGAGGTGTTTGGTTGTCGTTGGCTGATATGTTAGGGTTGACATCTTCCCGTTCGAGCAGCAACCTCGCCACCCCCTCATGCCCACTCTCAACGGCCACAAATAGAGGGCTCCGGCCACGTACATCTTGACTATCGGGGTGGACCTCCTTCCTTCGCAAGAGCAATCTCACGATCTCCTCAGATCCTCCGTGGGCCGCCCTCCAGAGTGCTGTTCGGCCCAATATGTCTCTCCTGTTAGGGTTAACTTCTTTCCGTTGGAGGAATAGCCTCACGATTTCGTAATGCTCTGCGCAGACGGATGTCCCGAGCGGTGTACGACCGTAATTGTCTGGCTTGTCAGGGTTGACATCGTTCCTTTGCAAAAGCAATCTCACAATTTCAGTATGCCCTCGATAGCTAGCTTCAAAGAGTGGCGTTCGGCCGTATCTTCCTGGACTGTCAGGGTCGACATATTTTGATCTCAATAATATCTTGACAACTTCCTCATGTCCCTCCTGTGCAGCCCAATTGAGCGGTGTTTGGTGGCCATAGTCTGGCTTATCGGGCTGGACACTACTTCTTCCTGCTGTGCGATCCATAATTTCACAGTGTTTTACTCCCCGCCTTGCAATAAATCTTAGGTTTCCTCTGACGCCCAAACGATTTAACCGGCTAGAGTGTGTCCGAGATTCTGGTATGTCAGACAGGTACAATAGGGATGAAAAAAAGCTGATTCTGGTGTTATTCCCTAGCCGCCTTGAGAAGATTTTGTTGATTAGTGATAGTGCCCCTAACGATTCTATAGCATCCAGGTGCCAAGGTATGGAAAGGGTAAAACCTGGTCCGTGGCGTGGAAAATATGGAGAGGAAGGTTCACTAGCTCCCAGAAAAGGCAGGCAGTTGACGCTGTGACTTGGAAAACAGGGGGTTTCAGGATTTCGCTCGTGCGACTCGGATTGAACTTTCGCTAACAGGTTCGCACAGGCCCAGGAGAGCAGAGAGAATGGAGAGAAGAAAAGGATCCAGATCAGTTTCCGTTGTGGTGGTGTCGTTGTGAGATTTTTCGTGGACCTCCTTCTTGAAGTTGAGGATGAACGAAATTGGAAGGAAAGAGGGGAGGTGTTGAAAACATGTTTGATAACATTATGCCCCTCTTGGGCTGTGGGCTCACACAAGCAGTTTTGAGAACAGTCACTGCATGAACCCGATTGGGAATACCCCATAAACGGCTAAACCTAGGACATAGAAAGGAGGGTATGCATAAAAAGATAGGTTCCACCCTGCTGGGAAAGATTTTCTCTTGGCTAAGAGGATAACCTGCTCACAAGGGAGATGCTCCTCATGAGCGGGTACTCGTTCCAAGGTTGTATCCCCCAGTCACAACCCCCCGCCGCTCGCTCGCTCGCAACTTGGTGCACTCTTCCAGAGTGCCTGCTAGATCAACATGACTTTAAAGCTTGACACAAGGAACACCCAGTGTTCCCAAGCGTCCAGTCCGTCCGTCTTTCGCCTGGGACGGGACGGACGCCAAGTTTGAGACCTTTGCCCGGGATGGACGCCCAGTTGCAGTCCGTCCTGACCTATGCCCGGGACGGACGGCCGGGCCCTATAGGTGTCTTAGATTATGTTTCATTATCAAATTTCATTAGCATTAGGTTAGTGTTATTAAGAAGTGAAACGTTTTTATTCCAATGTAGAGAAGCTTAGGCTCTATTATCATGTATCAAATGTCGCTGGAAGGTAAGGCAGAAGGTTTGGTGAGTACAAGAACTGAGATCAAGGGAGGCGGACTCTACTTTATCGCTAGGATTTCTCAAAAGAGTTAATCATCGTCTCTCAGGTCTGTATTTATTTACCCAGGCAGAGGTGTGGAGAGACCACGCAGGCTATAGGCAATGGATTAGGCGATATGGATTACGACAGGGCCGAGAAGGTAGTGATGGGGGTATGCGGAAAGCAGGTGACGCCCGTCATTACTCATGATGGCCGGGCCCTGCCGGAAGTTACCATTTCCAAAAAGACTGCAGGGCCGGCCCGTCAACCTATAGTCACGCGGTGTTTACAAAAGACGGACGCCGTTGCCGGCCGTTCTTACCCCCCCTGTCCGGGACGGACGGGACTATAGGACGCCAGGGCCCTGGCGGCCAGACAGGACGGTTGGGAACACTGGGAACACCTCAAAATGTCGTGAAATTGGCGAGTGAAAAGTGCTAGAAATAACATATAGTACACTATAGTTAGCTTTGAAATTTTGCTTATTCTTATTCCCACCTTATAACTTTAGATCATCAGACACATAGGATGAAATATATAAGTTCAGAGTTGGGGAAGTGGAGAATAATATATTATCTATCATAGACAAACTCTGTAGCAAGGTCTCTTCTGCTATGATATAACTCATATTTATGCTAGTCTTGATTTATTGATATAACTGAATGGTATAGTAGTAATTGGTAATCTTATCATATGATACCACGGCATGGATATTAAATTTAGCATGTAGTAAGGACAGTGGGATGATGAGACTTTGTACAAAGATTTATAGTGGTGCTGATGTTAATAGAACTTTACCTAATTAATTAAATTTTGTCATCTATTATATAAAACAAGCTTTTCAGAAAAGTATAATCATATGAAAAAAAACATACCAAGACAGCCACATCATGCCAAGAGAATATGTTAGTCCGGTAAAATTAACTCTTAAACCCACATATCAAGAAACTATAATATATAATGTATATTTATTCATTAAAGTCAACTATTACATACCTTGAAAGACTACATACAAATTCTAATTCTATAAAGCTAAAGCGGTGACCTAACAGAAAATAATACCAAATTTCTAGCTACTAGTATTAGTAATGTGTTTACTAGATTCTAAGTATAGACAGAGTATAATAGTTAAACAGGTAACTATCTCTGCTAGAGAGACTAGTAAGTGCTATCAAACTAAGAATACCAGTAACTCAAAGAGTTAAATTGGAAAAACTAAAGTAGCAACTTTTCCACCTAGTATACCGAAATATACTGTTTATTGAAATTTGACTTTTCTATTATAGAAACAGGCAGTCTTTAAATATACAAATTTGTAATGAGACTCCACTGAGTACTATTACAAGTAGCCAAACCTATACCCATACCGGTATCAAGAGGAAACCGTGGTAGGGATGGCGGTAGACTTAGGTCTACCGAGTGGAGGTACCGGTGGTTAGGTACCTCAGTAGGGCATACTAGACCATACCAAAGGTAGATAGGTACTAGTAAAGGTTGGGGGTTACCCTACTCTATAGGGTAACCCAAGTAGTCAATTTGGGAGTTACCCTGAATTACTCGACGGAGAGTCCAGGTAGAGTTACCCTATCTTCGGATTCGGGTTACCCTGCTATGGAGTCAAGTTACCCTACCTTGAATGTAACTTGTTACGCAGGACTTCGTGGGAAGTTACTAGATTGTTTATCATGCGAAACTAGATAGGGTATTCAAATCTTAGGTTGTGCGGATCACTCTGGCGCAACCAGTTGAGCTCCGAACAAGCTGTAACTTGGAGGTGTGGTTGCTAGCACCCCCCTCCGGCCCCGTTATAAGTCCCTAGCGTCATGGGCTACAGCCTGAAGAGTTGCTGTAAGTCTAGCAAAAGTCTCCAGGTTGAGATGTTGCCGTAACTGCGTATGCGCTCATGTCGTCCGTCCGACTGGAAGCTGTCTGCCGGATGTATGAGGGGGAAGAGGAGACCCTGGAGAATAGCCTCCAGGTAGTTTCGTGTAAAATGGACCAAAGCTGACGGAGTAATACTGCTTTGAGGTTGAGAGTAGTATGTGAGGTTACCGGAAGCCAGTAGGCAAGGTAACTGAAGTCTGTTGCCCTGAAAGCGTAATTGTATTGGAGAATCGTTAAGGACTCTGAGACACTAGTCCAAGGTCACGATAGGACCTACTTCTAGGAGGGTTGACTGTGGGTAGCACCTATTGGTAGTCAACCTCCGGAGTGGTCTATCGGGGGAGCTACATGGCTATCTTCCGGAATGATATGGAAATGAGTAGAACCGGATAGATGTTCAGGAGCCGCGAATGCTTGCAGAAGACTAAGTGTATATGGGGAGAGAGTTCCATAGTTGGTATAGTATCCGCACGGGCATGACAGCTCGCCACTGGCATGACTGCGATATGAGGAGTTTTTACTCCTGCAGTTGCATTGGAGATGCAGCGGCTAAAACACATCTATCGGGCAGATGTTAGAACACCACCGAGTGGTCTAGCTCGCTACGGGGGATCTTTGGTCTGACCCGTAGAGGTTGGCTAGACAGCCCACAGGAGTTGGGTGCTCGCGAACGTAGAGTAGTGATGGGGAGTAACTGGCAGCATACCAAACCTACTTAAGTATATGCGAGTTCTCCTCTACTCTGGCAATCAACGACCTCTCGAGATCAGGACTTAATTGAATAAAAGCTGTGGCTTAATGATATTAAGTTTTACCATTTTATTTTTTTAACTCTACTGTTGATTATCTTTATCTTCACTTCTGAAAGAATACTTCGGTGCGGTCGCAACCTCGGGATCCATCTTCCCAGAGGGAGCCCCCATTACAAAATTTATTTACCTCTACCATGAGTGATATTAATAAGTAAAATTATTCTTTGGTATTAAAGATAATACTAAATCAGATACACAATAACTTTGTAATAAGAGTGATATATTAATTAAAATATAAAATAAACTAAGTATTGAAAGTAATACTATAATTAAACATACAATAAATTTAACTAACCAAGCTCTTATACTGGTTGCACTATTTCTCAAGATCCAGACCAGTAATATTACTGTTAGGCATATAGAAAATGCACAGACCTCTCGGTAGGGTAACTGCACACAGACCCTCATTTATCGAGAGCCTAACACCCCCCTCCGGCCCCGTTGTGGGGCCCGCACGTCCTTAGCGAGATTTCGAAGAGTTGCGTCCCATGACTATAATGTCACTTCAATGAAGCCCACTTCATAACACCATATACGTCGCTGCCGTCCGTCCGACCGGAAGCTGTTCGCAGGATATATAAGAGGGCACCTCTGGGTACCTCTGAGAAGTGGAACGGAGGAAATCCGTCGGAGGCGCATTGAGTTACTAGGCTTCAAAGTTAGGCACCCTAACTACGGGCCGAAAGTAACGGGACGTTTTCGGTTCGAGAATCCGCAACTACTCCTACAGAGCCCCGGAGGCCATAGGAGATAGATATGACACCAATACCTATCTGAAGGCCGCTGTATGTTGGTTGGTCCTGGAAACAGGATCCCTCGAGAGGTGATTCTCTTTGAGGCGAGGCGGACCGAGGGGAAGCTGCTCAGACTCAGAAGACCTAATAGGCGGTAGACTTAAGAGTGTTGGCACACCGTCTACGCAGCCTGCATTATGCATAGGTACCCGACGCATACGCTGGCCACTATGTGAAATCGGAAGAGACTACTGGGACGATAGTCAAGACGACTGAAGTCTCAGAACAGGAGTCTACTCGTCTCTATAAATCGAAGACCGGTCATTCGAGGATAATCACGCATCCTACGATTAGACGGAAAAGAGTTTATGAGAACGAAGATGGTGTGTGAGAATTCAGGGTCAAACAGTGTTCGCACTTGTCAAAGACCACGAGACGTTAGCGTACAATCTTGGATAGATACTTAGTTATAGGAGGATTAGATGTAGTCCGCGAACACTCAGACGCGGGATATAAATATCGAAGTGCCTCCCAAGCTTTTAGACAGGAACAAGCAACGGAGAAGAGACCTTAACAATATAACATTGTTTTATCTACGAATCTTTATAAAATTATTTCCCTTATCGATTAAGCGAGTTCTTAGTAGTCATAAACGAAAAGAACAATTCCGAGCCTTCCTAGACAAATCTCCGTCTATTACGAAAGATTCAGGCCTAAGTCTTCTCGACAGTTATTCAGAGTCGGCTTCCGCCTAACACTATATTGTTAGGTCTCCTTGTTACCAAGGCTCACTAAATAAGTCGGTCACCACTCTACGCTAAGCAAGCGCATGAGTTCGAGTCACGCAGACGACGAGTCCGTTGAAGGCACGGTATACTACTCTGCGATTGATGACACGGTACACTACCCTGCGATTGATGATACGGTCGGTTTAGACACCCTTGAGGAACTCTCCCGAACCAATTCAATATTCGAACCACCAACCAAGGTACACTACCCCACTATTAGGTCAGTGTTACCCGGTCTGTCAGAGCTCCAAGAAATACCATTTCTGGAACAAGAAGCTCCCTCGTGGTATACCGACCCAACTCTAGTTCCTACGGAGGAACAATTTCAAAAGCTTTACGAAACCTGGTACGGGCCAGAATTTGTTTGGAAACCTTTCCTCGACTGGGACACCAGTGAAGAGGGATCCTTTGATAGTAGTTTTACACCTACTATACCTTTGGCGTGGAGGCTCGGGAACCACCCGAACTCTCATTAAGACCGAGTCCCATTATAGGGAAAGATGACAGAACCATCGTCATCATGGTTCCCGGAAGGTCCGGGAACGCCAGTGCCATGGAGAGAACCTCCCAAAAAATTAAAAGATAAAGATGCGATGGACACCGGGAGCGAAGGAGAAAATGCACCAAGCCAACCTTCATCGCTCCCCCCGGGAATAAGGCGTCCCCCAAGAGACGGGTCACGGGCATCAAGTGTCCCCAGCTCGTCCCGCTCATCTACCCCGAGGCCAAGGGATCAGGCAGCCGACTTGGCAAGGCTAGCTGCAAGAGTAGGAGTGGTATTACGCGATGTTCGGAGAGACATTACATCCTCTATCGACTCTGCAAACATAGCGTTTGCCCAGCTCACGGGAGCTCAACAGGAAAACGCGCTCCGGCTGTTCGAGGTTCAAAGACAAATTGCCGAAGGAAAGGAACTCCATAATCAGGATATAGGGGTCCTGTTGATGCAATGTCAGGGAGTAGAGACCGAAGTAAAGTCTCTACAAGAAAGAATAGTAAGGGAAATCGCGGAAAACCTGGCACAACAAGCTGCCAGACAAGAACATCACGAAGGGGTTACCTCGCAGTTACACCAGACCACTCTTGAACGGGACATTCTTCTACAACAAGCAGTAGAAGAAATCAGAAAGGAAATGAAGGACCGAGACCGGAAGGTAAATAGTGCCTTCAAGGAAAGAGATGCACTCTTTCAAAACGAGGCAAAGAAGACTCGTGAGGCACTCTCGTCTCAACAGAGTGAACTCAAAAAGATTGGTGAAGCGGTCCAAGAACTTCTCGTTTCCTCGAGGAAGAAAGAGACTCCGAAGGAAAAACCGGAAGCCAGCAAGCGTGTAAGGATGGAGTCGGTGGAAGATGATGATGAGTACTATTCCAGACCGACTAGGCAAGAAAAAGGAAAACAAATTGAGAAACCTCAAGCTAGTAGGGAAGGGACCTCAGACGCAACTCCACCACCTGGACAAGGAGGGGGATACCCTAGTGATGATGACGGTGACGACAGCGACCATGACGCTGAAGGAAAAAGGGGCGGTGGGCCAGAAAGGCGCCGCAGGGGTCTAACCCCAGAACAATCAGACCTGGCGAATGTCCTGGCGGAAGCCTTCGTGGTAAACACAAAACGGCCAGCGGAGGCACCACCGCTTTTTGAAGGAGAAAAGCACCAGGATGTGCACATTTGGCTTCAGCAATGTATCGATTACTTCGACCGAAATCCTCACATTTGGAGAGATGACCGGGAACGGGTCATATACGCCCTCAACCGTACCAAGGGAAAGATAGTAACACCATACACGATATGGTACCGGAGAAAGATGGACGGGCTACAGGGCGAAACCCAAAATCGGAATTTTCGAAGATGGACCCGCTTCTCGTACGAAATAGGGAAGGCCTTTGCGCCTCTACAGGAGGGACGACAAGCCCTGCGGGACATGAAGGAAGTAAAATACAAGGGCAACATTCAAACCTACCTCCGGATCATGCACAACCTGAATAACAAAGCCAATATGACAGGTGAATCATGGAGAGAGACAGTTGAAAGAAACTTGCCCGAAGACATTCTCACCCGTATCTCCTTCCAGAAGTTCGATACCGACGAGGAATGGGAGGATGTTGTAATAGAAGCCGGCCGGGCAGAAGAAGACCTTCAGTACCGAAAAAAGTTACTGAAGGAAGGCAGTTCCCGACACACCTCCTCTAAGGATACAAAGGACAAATCCTCAAGAGATGAAAGGCCGGATAAGCCACGAAGAGATAAGGCTTATATAAAAGGAGGTGGAGGACCCTCACGAAAAAGGAAACGTGAAGATCACAAGTCGGAACGGCCAACTAAGAAATTAGGAGGAAGTGCTCCGATCACACACTCGAATTGGTCGGAAGCACACCAAGGAATCTCGCAAAGCGTCATTGATACGAGAAAAAAGGACAATAACTGCACGAGATGTGGAAAAAAGAACCACACATATAAGACGTGCTATGGGAACATTCAAGTATCGGCAGCGACAGTCAGCCGAAGACCATTACGAATGGGCCCTAACCGAGCAAGGTCCGCCAAACCACCAAGACCTGCTCGAAAATCCGCACAAGCTGGACAGGTCAGAACCACCAGCCGATTGTGGGAATTAGGTGAAGACGAAGAAATCACATAAGTCTTCACAAAGGTACCGACAACGACGGTGTTCGGGTAGTCTAGTAGACACATGGTCTCTAGGAATCGAAATCAACGGCAAGACAGGAGACCGAAGCGAGGCAAGCAACCATGCTGGACGACCTGAGTGGGAGTACACGCGTCCCTCTTGCTAAGACAAGAGGATTAACAAAGAGCAATGGTGACATTGGCGGCGCCTCTATGCTTCCCAAGGTAATAACGTATGTTTCGCCCCAATGTCCCGGACACATGCTTGTTTGGGTAGTCAGGCACGTGACCTGGAATCTGAAAGGTCTCCGATAAGGACCAAAACCTAGACAGGAAACAGACAGCACCAAGGGTACCGAAGGGAGCGACAGTAGGGCTAAGATGAAGGACTTAGAGAGACGAGCGAGGCGTATCTTCGGCCAATAGGCACAAGAGCTCTAGACCTCATCTCTAATTATTACTTCTTAGGTGCCGCGCTGGTACTGGACGGGCACCCGATAAAATGAGGACACTGTCTACGGTTAAGCGAGGGTGGATAATAAGCCCGGGAAGGTTATCAAAGGGACAGCCGACCAGCCCTACGCACCCGGCTCTTGTCCCCATGATATCTGGACGATGGCAGAGACCCCCAAGTTTGGTTCCACAGGTAGAAAAGGTGGAAGGTATGGGAACTCCTCGGCAGGAGGTAAAGACCGCTAGTAGTGGGCTGCCCGATATACCAAAAACATTTCAGTTTGTCTGAGGAGACCTCAATGGTCGAAACCGTGCGGGCATGGTAACAAACATCGTGTTACACAATGTCTAAACGAAAACCTGAAGATGATTGCGGTCAACCGCGACGACGCAAGCTGTACGCGTCTTTACCTAAAAGATATTCCTGCCCTGAGGGAGACGCCTACCTCTTTTTAAACCACAGGCGACAAAGAATTAAAGTCCTATTGGACTCAGGCTCTAATGTGTTCGTTATCAATCAAAGATTGGTACAGGAACACCGATTACCGTTCACACAACGGTCGGATGCGGTCAAAATTTATGGGTTTGATGGGACAGCAGCAGTCTCCGGAGGGAAGTTTTACACCCATCCCTTGTGGTTAGAAATAGGAAGAAATAGACATCTGTCTGAGATAACCTGCGAAATAGCAGAACTTGGATCATACGGGATGATCATACCATTCGGCTGGTGGCATGAGGAACATCCTATATCCCACATTGAAGACCCAAAAAGATGGTCGTTCGACGCAAAATGTTGCGAAAAATGTGTGGAAGAAGACGAAGGAATAGCCGACATGTTCGAATACGATGAGACGGTAGCCTTTGACGAAAACGCCGCCTATATTGGAAGAATTGGCGCTAGTGAAAGTCCCGACGATATAGTCTTGGGATCGCTACCTCAAGAATATTGGCGACACAAGGACCTATTCTTGCCACAGACAGCGGAAAAGTTGGCGCCCCGGAGGACGTTCGATCATGAAATCGAACTAAAGGACGACGCGAAAGCGCCCTGGGGTCCAATTTACCCCTTGTCAGAAAACAGCTTGCCGCATTAAGAGAATACCTTAAAATGATGATGGATCAAGGAAAAATCACAAGGAGCAAATCCCCCGCAGGCGCACCAGTGCTGTTCGTACCGAAACCCGACGGCAAACTTCGGTTAGTTGTAGACTACCGAAACCTCAACCGTATTACGGTTTTGAACAAGCACCCACTGCCACTGATGTCCGAGCTCAGAGATCGGGTAGCTGGGGCTAAAATTTTCACAAAGCTTGATCTGAAAGACGGCTATCATCTGATAAGAATTAAAGAAGGGGACGAGTGGAAGACAGCTTTTCGAACTCGATACGGCCATTACGAGTACAAGGTGATGCCTTTTGGGCTCGTTAATGCTCCCGCGACCTTCCAAGATATGATGAACCAAGTCCTGCATGAATTTTTAGACTACGGAGTGGTCTGCTATTTGGATGACATTTTGATATATTCAAAGGATGAAAAGAGTCACGTCGAGTTAGTCGATCAAGTCTTACAAAGACTCGCCGACTACCAACTAGCTGTATCCTTAAAAAAGTCAGTCTTTCATGTCCAGGAGGTAGAATTCCTGGGATATATGGTATCTGTCGAAGGGGTGGCTATGAGCACGAGGAAAGTCGACTCCGTATTAAGTTGGAAATCGCCGGCGTCGGTAAAAGAAGTCCAGATATTCATTGGATTTGCCAATTTTTACCGACGATTTATACGAAGTTTCTCCGGAGTGTGTAAACCTATAACGGAGACACTAAAAGGAAATCCAAAGGATTTTCATTGGGGCGCTGAGCAAGAATCAGCATTCAAAGAGTTAAAGCATCGCTTTACGACTGCGCCCATTCTACAACATTTCTATCCAGACCGGGAAACGGTGGTAGAAACGGATGCAAGCGACTTTGCCTTAGGCTGTGTCTTGTCACAGTTTGTGGAAAAAAGGCTACATCCAGTTGCCTTCCACTCACGAAAGTTAAACTCGGCAGAAAGAAACTACGAGATTCATGACAAGGAACTGCTTGCAATCCTAGAAGCATTCAAAGAATGGAGACAGTACTTAGTAGGCACGGAGAAACCTGTGACGGTCTACACCGATCATCAAAACCTACAATACTTCCTTACTTCCAAGGTTTGGAGCGGACGTCAAATCCGATGGGCTCAGAAACTGGCGGAATATAATTTTAAGATTGTTTACCGACCAGGAACCAAGGGCGGAAAGCCTGATGCGCTAAGTAGACGGCCGGAGTACCGTCCTGAGGAGGGAGCTACGCATCGCGAACAAACCGTTTTGAAACCAGAACACTTCCAAGTAATGCTGTTGGCACTACAGGAGGAGAAGGAAGAAGGATTAGGGAAAGAAGTACTGGGCTGGAGCGATGAGAAAGACCTGGCGTTGAGGCCAGAGACGAATACCTCGGACAAATACATCCGAGTAAGACGATTGAACCACAAGGCAAGGTTACCCACTAAAGGTTCAAGAATGGCAGCCGGACATGACCTCTATGCCATAAGCGACGCCATTATCCCTAAACGAGGACAAGTGCTACTCGATACTGGAATAGCAATAAGCCTACCAGCAGGGACATATGGACGAGTAGCGGCCCGTAGTGGGTTAGCAGTACGTTCCGGAATTTCGGTCGGCGCAGGAACAATAGACGCCGACTATACGGGAGAGCTCAAAGTCTTGCTATATAATCACAAGGATGTTGATTGCCAAATCCGAGAAGGAGACAGAATGGCTCAACTCATAGTGGAAAAAATCGACACATCTGATTTAATGGAGGTCGATAAGCTAGACGAGACTGAAAGAGGAGCCCAAGGTTTCGGAAGTACCGACATCGCTACAAGAAGTCTAATAATAAAGGAACAAGAACCCATCATATGTCAGCTGGAAGCGTCGGCAGCCGAAAATTTATCCTGGTACGACATTAAAGAAGTACCAGAGAAAGTACTAATATCAACGGCCATGCTAAAGCAAAAGACAATGAAGAAGTTTAACCCCGAGTTCCTTGAACAACTTCTTGAGGCGACGCTATCGGATGGAGACTGGCTGAGACGACGCGAGGACTTGTCAAAGCTCCGAAATGAAGGAAAAGAATTCCCTAAGAACTGGACACTGATCGACGACCTTCTATACTATAAGAATCGTCTATTCGTCCCAGACAACCAAGCATTATACACCAAGATAGCCGAGGGATGCCATGACGCAAAGATAGCCGGACACTTCGGACAAGAAAAAACCCTAGAAATCATCATGAGAGATTTTTATTGGAAAGGGCTAGCCGAATGGATCAACGACTACGTGCGGTCCTGTGATGAATGTCAACACAACAAGTCGCCCCGACATGCGAAATACGGACTGTTGCAACCATTGCAGACGCCGTTCACGGCATGGTCATCGATATCAGTAGACTTCATCACCCAACTACCAGAATCACAAGGTTGTACACAAATCATGGTAGTTGTTGACCGGTTTACAAAAATGGCACACTTTCTTGGACTACAGACGACGGCTACGGCAAAGGATGTCGCAAATACGTTCTTAAGGGAGGTTTGGAAGCTACACGGCTTACCGACGGAGATCATTTCGGATATGGACTCTAAGTTCGCTGGCGAGTTTTGGGAGTCATTGTGTATGGCGTTGGATATAAAACGACGAATGTCGACGGCATATCATCCACAGACGGATGGACAGACAGAGAGAACCAACCAAGTGCTGGAAGGATACCTCCGAAGTTTTATTAACTATGACCAAGATGATTGGTATCAGTTACTGCCGCTAGCAGAACATGCATATAACAACTCTGCAACCAACGCTCACGGAATGTCCCCCTTTTACGCGAACTATGGTTTTCACCCACAAACTGAGTGGATGAAAGAACGTGAAGTTCAAAACCCCGGCGCTACCTTATACGCGAACTGGATTAAGACGATACATGAACAGGCGAAAAGCTCGCTTGAAAAGACACGGGAAGGAATGGCGAAATACTACGATCGGAAAGCCAAAAAGCAGCCTGAGTTTAAAATTGGCGACAAAGTTATGCTAAACGCGAAAAACATACGCACTAGACGGAAGTCGAAAAAGCTAGCACCCAAACTCTATGGGCCGTTCCAAATACTGGAAAAAAGAGGCGACCGAGCGTTTAGACTAAACATCTCCGACCGATGGAATATTCACCCGGTCTTCCACGTGTCCTTACTTGAACCATATCGAGAATCGATTAATCCAGAACGCAAACAACCTCCCAGAGAGCCAGAAGAGGTTGAAGGGGACCTGCAATGGGAAATAGAGAAAATTGTCCGTAGCGAAATACGGACATATAGGAAAAGGATCAGCAATCGCTACCGGCAGGTACGAGAGCTATGGTATTTTGTGAAATGGCAGGGTTGTGCAGAAGATGAAAATACTTGGGAACCCGCTACGGGCATGGAAAATGCTGAAGAAGTAGTCAAAGAGTTTCATCGAGACAACCCGGAGATGCCTGGACCGGAAGAAGTAAGACGATGAGGAAAAGGTTTTCCTACGGTGGACAAGCAAACGCCGGAAGGTTTTTTACCCTGACCACATCGGGTCTTAAAAGGAATTTTGTCAAATAAGAGATAACTAAGAAAGGTACTCGAGGCGAGACCTTGTAGGAGGGAGCTCATGTTAGGCATATAGAAAATGCACAGACCTCTCGGTAGGGTAACTGCACACAGACCCTCATTTATCGCAAGCCTAACACCCCCCTCCGGCCCCGTTGTGAGGCCCGCACGTCCTTAGCGAGATTTCGAAGAGTTGCGTCCCATGACTATAATGTCACTTCAATGAAGCCCACTTCATAACACCATATACGTCGCTGCCGTCCGTCCGACCGGAAGCTGTTCGCAGGATATATAAGAGGGCACCTCTGGGTACCTCTGAGAAGTGGAACGGAGGAAATCCGTCGGAGGCGCATTGAGTTACTAGGCTTCAAAGTTAGGCATCCTAACTACGGGCCGAAAGTAACGGGACGTTTTCGGTTCGAGAATCCGCAACTACTCCTACAGAGCCCCGGAGGCCATAGGAGATAGATATGACACCAATACCTATCTGAAGGCCGCTGTATGTTGGTTGGTCCTGGAGACAGGATCCCTCGAGAGGTGATTCTCTTTGAGGCGAGGCGGACCGAGGGGAAGCTGCTCAGACTCAGAAGACCTAATAGGCGGTAGACTATGAGTGTTGGCACACCGTCTATGCAGCCTGCATTATGCATAGGTACCCGACGCATACGCTGGCCACTATGTGAAATCGGAAGAGACTACTGGGACGATAGTCAAGTCGACTGAAGTTTCAAATATAAGTCTACTCGTCTCTATAAATCGAAGACCGGTCATTCGAGGATAATAGCGCATCCTACGATAAGACGGAAAAGATTTTATGAGTACGAAGATGGTGTGAAAGAATTCAGGGTCAAACGGTGTTCGCACTTGTTAAGACTATGAGACGTTAGCGTACAATCTTGGATAGATACTTAGTTATAGGAGGATTAGATGTAGTCCGCGAACACTCAGACGCGGGATATAAATATCGAAGTGCCTCCCAAGCTTTTAGACAGGAACAAGCAACGGAGAAGAGACCTTAACAATATAACATTGTTTTATCTACGAATCTTTATAAAATTATTTCCCTTATCGATTAAGCGAGTTCTTAGTAGTCATAAACGAA
The DNA here is from genome assembly GCA_006112555.1 of Tuber indicum. NCBI lineage: Eukaryota > Fungi > Ascomycota > Pezizomycetes > Pezizales > Tuberaceae > Tuber > Tuber indicum. The sequence goes on from VBSK01000105.1 coordinate 582,895, forward strand.
AAGAACAATTCCGAGCCTTCCTAGACAAATCTCCGTCTATTACGAAAGATTCAGGCCTAAGTCTTCTCGACAGTTATTCAGAGTCGGCTTCCGCCTAACAATTACCCCTTAAACAAGGGTAAACTTGATTTTTACATTACAATTGTTAGGCAGAAGCCAACTCTAATGTGTGTTGAGAAGACTTAAATCACAATCTTTAGTGTAGATGAAGATTGTCTAGCAAGACTTAATAATATTATTGTTCTTTTTTCTTTTATAACGACTAAGAACTCGCTTAAGAAGATCGTAACGATAATTTTGATAAATATTTACTGGTAAAATGATTTTATCTTGTTAAGATCTCTTTTCTGTTACTTGTTAATGTCTATATTCAATATAATTTATTATCCTTGTCTATAAAGCTTGAGAGATACTTCAATATTTATATTCCATGTCTGAGTATTCACAGACTACTTCCAACCACCATAAAACTAAGCACCTTCCCTAAATGTATATACTATATTCCTTAGTGTTAACAAGTAAGAATACTGTTTGACTCTGAATTCTTTCACAATATCTGTAACGTGTTCACAAGGTGCTAATCACGTTTCGAGGGGTGTACGATAGCTGACAGGTGGCCTGCTCTTCCAGAGAGGAGGCGAGAGCTGTGTGAACTAAAGGAGGCTTCGGAGGTGTACTGGAGAAACTAAAGAGTAACCGTTCAACCAAGTATATTGAAATACTGTCTGTCAAAGTCTGTCCTTTCCATCGTGGAATAGGACGGTCTTTAAATACACAAATCAGTTCATGTCTAGCATGAATGAAATCAATCAAAGGTATCAAGCGATACACTTTGGTAAAACAATATAAGTATCAAAGTGATACTTAAAACAAAACATAAAACAAACTAAGTATCAAAACGATACTTCAAACAAACCAAGTATCAAAGCGATACTTAATACAAAATATAAAATAAACTAAGTATCAAAACGATACTTCAAACAAACCATGCATCAAAGCGATACTTAAAACAAAACGTAAAACAAAATCCTTAACCGAGTACCAGTACCGGTTACAATATCTTTGTACTCATAATTAAAAACTTCAACTAGGTCATCATTAGAGAATGCACTCTTATTCTCCAATGATCAGTCTTTAATTTTCTTTTTTTTTCAGATTCAAATAGACTTCTTCTTAAAACTTGAGTTAAGTTAACTATAATTCCAGTAGTCTCTTCCGAATTCATATAGTAGCCAACATATATGTCAAGCACCTACATATAATATAGGTGCAGTAGACAGTATGCCAACACTTTGAAGTCTACTGTCTATTAGGTCTTCTGAGTCTGAGCAACTTCCTTTCTGTTAGCTTCATCTCCAAGAGAACCTCCTCTAGAGAGATCTTGTTACTAGGACCAACCAATATATAGTGGCTTTCAGATAGGTATTGGTGTTAAGTCTATCTCCTATAAACTCTGGGTCACTATAGGAATAGTTGCAAAATGTTGCGACAAAAATGTTCCATTATTCTTGGCTTACATTTAGGCTACTTAACTTTAAAACATAGTAACTCAGTGTACCTTTGACACAGTTCCTCTGTTCTACTTCTCAGAGATACCCAGATGTGACCTCTTATATATCCTGTTAACACCTTCCGGTTAGACTGATGGCATCAACGTATGTAGTGTTATAATGTAGGCTACATACAAAATCGAATTCTGTACAGTTAAGTATGATCAGTACAGGTACTCAGTTCAGTGTTTTATTTTATGTTTTGTTTTATATATCAATTTGATACTTGGTTTGTTTTAAGTATCATTTAATACTTAGTTAGTTTTATGTTTTGTTTTAAGTATCATATTGATACTTGGTTTATTTTAAGTATCATTTGATACTTAGTTTGTTTGATGTTTTATTTTAAGTATCATTCTGATACTTAAGTTATTTTACCCAAGTACTAGGATATTACTTAATACTTTTGATTAGTTTTGTTTATGCTAGACAGGAACAGATTTGTGTATTTAAAGACCATCCTATTCCACAATAAAAAGACTACACTTCGACAGATAGTATTTCAATATATTTGGTTGAAGAGTTACTTCTTTAAGTTTTCTCAGTATACCTTTGAAGCCTCCTGTAGCACACATTGGTACTTGTCTCCTTCTCTTTAAAAGAGTAGTCTATCTTCAGCTCTCGTACCCTGCCCTAAAATGTGATTTGTATCTTGTGAACGTGTTATAGCCTGAGTATTAATGAACTATATTTATCTATCATAAAACTTATATACTTCTTTAGTTTTAACTTACAATATCAGGTATTCCTCAAAGATGTAAACACTTAGAGACCCTAAAAAACCCTAAACACTCTCTAGTAATGACTGTTTCTTGTCTGAAAAACTGTAACATTTCTTGATTATGGTTATCTAATAGTGATAAGTAATGATACTTCTCTTCTCCTATTTCTTCTATTTTCTTATATATGATAGTTCTTAGAACTAATATCTTACATTATCCTAGTACCTTCAGTTAATACCTATTGATCTTGAACTTCGTCACTATTTATGCTTGTGAGAAATAGGTTGAATACGTGAATATGATAATGGGCATTAAGATATTTTATTCGTAAAGTAATAAGTAAGGAAAATATTTAGAATAAAGCATAGAGAGCCCATCCTCCTCGCCATATAGGCCTCTTTATATTGACCCCTTCTTATAATCTCTAACTCTAATGACTCATAATCCTAAGTCATCTAATTGTATTATAATAATATTATTATAAACAAGTTATAATATTATAACTCAACTGAGTCAAATATTCAAGACCCATAACTCATAATCGAATTATGTAGGAAACATAACAAATTATGACATAAACTAGTCATATGATTTAAATGAGTCATATGCAAGAAACTCATGACATAAAATTGAGTGATATGTAAAATCCTGAGCTACCTATCATATTCCTTATAAGAACTTTATTATTTCCAGTAGTAGTTATCCAATCCTCCAAGTCTTTAAACTTGTAGCCTAGCTCTCAAGTCAAACTGTATTGACCCTAATTGACTTCTTCATTACTGAAAGGATTAGTTTTATCTCGGAATTACATGTAATGTATTCGCTAGGTACTTCAAGTTATTACGCTTCGAGCTAAAGTACTATAGCTGACACTGGCAGGTGATGTACTCTTCCAGAGGGGAGGTCAGAGCTGTATAAACTAATGGAGTCTTCAGAGGTTTACTAGAGAATCTAAAGAGTAACTGTCAACTAAGTATATTGAAATACTATCTGTCGAAATCTGTTCTTTCCATCATGGAATAGGATGGTCTTGAAATACACAAATCTGTTCATATCTAGCATGAACGAAACTGTTAGGAGTTGTAACCGGTACTGGTACTCGGTTAGGGATTTTGTTTTATGTTTTGTTTTAAGTATTGTTTTGATACAGGAGTATCATACCCAATTCAAATAGCTTAGAAATACCCTATATAGGATAACTCTACCCAAGATCGGAATTCTCAGTTTCCAACATCCCTGTCTAGTCCTATTACGGGACCCATGAATCATCATACAGATCAATCTTAGTTACATCCTATAACTCTATGGTTACTAAATTGAAGGTATCAGAATAATACCATATGTGTTGCTGGCATCTGTTTGACTGAAAGCTTTTCACAGGATATATAAGGGAGAACCTCTGGCCAGACCTGGAAAGTGGAATGAAGTCAATCTGTCAACTACTCAGAGAGTTACTAGTTCTCCAAGATGTATCATCTTTAATTTAGGCCTTAAGAAATACGATATTTTCGTCCAAAGTTTTGATGCTGAATGTTACTGGTTCAAGACCAAGAACTAATGTATTCACATCAACTCTTTGATAATTAGAAGAGTTTAAGACTCCTAGGAGGAATTACCGATGGAGCCAATTGGTCCCACAGTGTATCGCAACTAGGTTTCAGATAGTGTCATGGTTGTGGGAATTATTGCTAATACCACTTAACAACCCACCCCTATCACATATGATAAGCAAGAGTTACTGATCATGGAATTATCAGTATAATTGACAGAATAGCCTCACTTTTAGGAGGAGGAGGTTGCATAAACAAATTCTAGTAGTTAGCTGTTGAGCTATTACAACTTGAAGTAATTGACTCTGGTACATATGCAAATGCAACTCTGTATCAAGACTGATCCTCTCAACAATGGAATAGACTATTGGAGCCAACATAGTTCAACCTGATAACTTGGCTACTAGTTCAAAGACTCTGAGAATTGGATAATTACTACTTGTCATGATTCTAATCCGACATAGTCAGTTTCTTTTGTTATGAAATTGATTTATGAGTTTTCTTTGTTATAAGTTTGATGTACGTTATGATTTACTTTCACGCACATGACCTATTCAGAGGCATGTGACCGTAGAGGAGGCTATGCAACAAGGTTGACTGTAAGGAAGACTAATTGCACTTTTATTATTATGTTTCACGGACAGAACTTATTTAGAAGTCACGGGCTGCATAAGGAGGCTATGCAATGATGCTGTGCACAAGGCAGACTCGTTAGGTTTATGTTATGTTTTATGCTATGTTTGACACACATGATCTATTCAGAGGTCATGGGGCTGTGCGAGGGGGCTGCGTAAGGTTGACTGGTAAGGCAGACTGCCTATGGATTGATTTGCAAATGGGTTGAGAGAAGGACTATATAAGGAGGTCTTCGGAATGAGTTAGTTAGTCACCGACCGTCTCTGCTACACCTCCGGTAATTAAAATCTCAACACCACAGGAATTCTAACCACTGTTCGCCTCTGCTCCTCCTCCTAGGGGGGGGACTAGGCCATCACTTTTCATCCTTCTACCACGGTAGAACTTCTCTCCTACCTTCTCTCTTAAGGTCTACCCTCTTAAAATCCTCCCTATTCCTTCCTGGCATCTGAGAATGCTGGGCCTCTCTCCTTCTCCGCTTTTGCTCTAGCCTTACTTAGCATCAGCACGGTCGGGTTACTGCCTTTTTCCCTACAACAGACGGCTGGGAACACGGTTTATAGTACGTGATTACCATAGATTCCGTCAGCTTTTCTATTGCCGGTTTGGATTAGTCCCTCTACTTGGTCTGGGTTTTGTCCCGCTGGTGGGTACGGGTCAGTCCCACCGCTGGGGAATCGTAGTTGGTCTTGTCCACAGGCTACAGTCAATTTCACCATCCACCTCCTCTCTGTCCGATATAGCTGCTCTGTCATCTGTGGGCACTGGGGGCTCAAGGGGGCTCAAAAGGGCCGCCTAGTTAAGACATGAACACGTTTCTGATAGTTGCTTCAGCATTTGGGTCTACCCCTCCTTTCTCCTCTCCTCAGCTCGGTCAGCTGGTACACTACTATCCCCCCCTTACGCCTGGCTGGCATCCTACTGCCCCTATCTTAAGCTAGCACCTTACTGCTTCCTCACTCCGTGGGGCTCTAGCCCATGCCCCCTTCCTGCGGCCAGTATTGCACTGCCTCGGGTCGGTCGGAACTCTCATTTTTCTCATACCGACTGCGGCTTAGCTCCCGGCTCCTTTGTTATTTGAAGCTCTTTTTTGGATTACCCTCCGGACAGCTGGGTCTACTATGGGCGTTCCTGGTTGGTATTGATTGTGGTTTTTTTTTGTGCCTTCAGGCCGGGATTTCTGGGGGGATTCTTCCTTGTGGCTTCCTGCTTGTCTTGGGTTGGGTTTATGTTGGGCTTGGCTCGGGGCAGGATGTGCAGTTTGCTCTATACCAGAGGAGCTTGGGGCTCTAGGTTTTTGCCTCAGACGGAGGTGGGACGCATGCTTTTCGGTTTTGTTTTTGCCATAGCTAGCGCTGCATGCAGGTTCTTCTACAGTACACAATGAATATATAATATAAAAAAAAACAAAAAAAACAATGGACGACTTAGTTAGTTCTTCACGCAACCATCTAAGTTATTTTCCTACTTATTGTTTTAAGAACGAATTTACTTGATTCTATCTACCTCACGATAGTTATATAATTTTAGTAGAAGAAGAATGCCTCTACAACCACTAAGCGTAATAAGAGAAAATATAATAGTGTGAACACACACTACAAGAAAATGATGAAGAAAAGTAGTAGTGTGAATGCACACTATAAGTATTAAGATATAGGATCGGAGAGACTATAACAGAAGTATCGTTGCCTGTCATGCGTACTGATATAGGAACAGGGCCCCTTAACACTACTTGAGACAAATAAGTCTTCCAGAAAGGAAACAGTAATTACCAGAGAGAGTGTGATAGTTTTCAGGGTCTCCAGATATTCACACCTTCAAGGAATACCCGACATTGCGAGTTACGTTTGAAGAGGTATATATTTTGTATATTAGTAGATAAATGTAGTCCGCAAATACTCAGACACAGAATATAAATATCAAAGTGCCGCTGGAGCTTTTGGACATCATTAAGCAATGGAGAAGAGACATTAGCATTATAATATTATTCTTACAATTCTATCCTACATTCTTGTACTCTTAGTAGTCATAAATAAAACAAGTTGCTACAGTATCTTCCTAGACAAATCTCCATCTGTAAATGAATCTCAATTGGCCTAGACAACCTTAAGTCTATACCGGTTGTCTCCATCTAACAGAAACTAAGCAAAGGTATCAAACAATACACTTTGGTAAAGCAACATAAGTATCAAAATAACACTTAAAGCAAAACATAAAACAAACTAAATATCAAGATGATACTTCAAACACACCAAGTATCAACGGGATACTTAAAACAAAGGATAAAAAAACAAACTAAGTATTAAAATGATACTTCAAACTAGCCAAGTATCAAAGTAATACTTAAAACAAAGCATAAAATAAACTAAGTATCAAAGCAATACTTAAAACAAAACATAAAACAAAATCCTTTACTAAGTACCTGTACCAGTTACATTACATCTGTAAGTTTACCAGAGGTAAAGACTTCTAATTATTATAACTTAACAACTAACCAATTTCTTATTAAAAACAATAACTTTGCTAGAGCAGTAAATTGATGGTCACTATTATGACGGAGGGTATGTTTTTCATCACAGACCATCACTCAGTTGACACAAAATGCCAAGGTAGTAACTAAAATAAGAGTAGGAAAACCTTTCACTCTTCAATTCTCTTTCTTACTAATAACTCCCTCATCAACTTACTTACTTAACAACTTTTTCTCTCTAACAAAACTAACTATAAAAGACAGGAGTATAAATAAACAACAAAGATAACCTAGCTAACCCTTCCTGCAATCTCTAAATTCTCATCACCCATTTTCTCATTTCCTATATCTTCTGCGCACTCTTCTTACTAACAAAAGAAAGACAAACAATAGACTCCTCAAAGGCCCTCCCTTATCCTTCTGCACTCCATTTACCTTCCACACACCCTGAACCTTCTATGTTTCCAAACCCTTCTGTGACCCTACTGTCTCTTTAATAATAAAGGTAATACAGAAATAAAGTCTCCTAACAGCCACAATTCTCCTTATATTTATATCCTTCCTTCACCACCAGATGCGCTTTACCAAGGTGTACTATGAGAAGGTCTACCACAATAAGACAAGTGGATGGAGGAGCATAAGTTGGTGAGAAAGAAAGAAGGAATAGTCAGTATAGGGAATGCATCTCGAAATATGAGAACTGGTGAATGAACAAACTGATGAGAATGAATAGAGCAGCTAGAATGAAGAGACTAGCAAGAACAGACCAATGAGTGAACAAAATTGATAGCCAAAAAACAAATGAAAAGATAAATAAAGAGATAAACAGGTGAAGAAATAGTGGTATGAAAGACATATCTAGTATGCTTGGAATATGTCATGTATGTTACAAACATGACAGACTGGTTCTGAGCATATTGGGTGGTGGTCAGTGGCTTCAGACCAGGTGAGCAGCTATTTTCAACATGAATTTCATGCTAACAACTTCCTTCATGTGGAGGAGACGCTTTTCTATAGGATATGGTTATAATCTCTCAATCAGAAACTCCTGGTTGTTCAATGTAATGAGGATTGGTCATTATATAGTATTAGTAAAAAATTCCTGCAACTTCAACACAACTCCTAACATAGTTGTAACACTTCACAAAGTCCATTGGCTTCCATGATAGTACTTCCCAGGAGCTCTAGACTCTTCACACTATCAAGCAATATATGTGAATGTATTGGTTCATTGTATTATATCCTCTAACGTTCAATATCATACTATCTTTGTGCAACAATATTCCATTAGTTACAGTCCCTGCCAAAGATGTCCTGTCTTTGAAGCCTAATAACATTTTGCATTGTTGGCTGATTGGCTCTGTTTCACTTCCCAGGTCTTGCCGAAGGTTCCCCCTTATATATCCTGTAAACAGGATCCAGTTCATTTGTTGGTAGCAACCTATATGATATTAATCTAACAACTTCAATCTCATAGTATTATAGTCACAAGACACAGCTGAGACTGATATGTATGATGACGTGTAGCCCTGTAAGGGGACCAGAGAGGGGTGTTGCAGGTCAGGAATTCCAATTCTGGGTGAAGTTATACTACCTAGAATATTCCTAGGTATCAGATCTGGGTACTCTTAACATAAACTTAGTATATAGCCACAACTACAAACTTATCAACTCATTTTCTCTCTATGAATTACCAGTTATGAGAACTGCCAACACCATAAATAATTGTTTCATTGAAAGATAATTTTTTGAACGACAAGATCTTCTGTTATCTACTAACAGAGTTTTTATTTTGGCTGATTAAGAGATAGCTGTACAAGGTGTAAGATCTCCGCTACTCCGAATTCTGCTTTGTTTTGGTTTTGGTTGGTACCTGGGCTACTGATAATGAATTTTATCCAAGAACTATAACTACGAGAAAATTATTGGTCGAGTCATAACGCCCTCTAATATGGTGTTAGTTCTTTCTTTCTTGTGAGAATATCCCAAACTAATTGACTTCAATTTAATTAAACGTATTCTTTAAATGCCTATTACTCAAATTTTTCAACAATGGCAGAGACCCCTAACCACTATATTCATATGCCATCTGTAACTACACATTGGCCTTGAATAAGGCCGAGGCCCTATTTTTCACACCTAGTGATAAAAAACAAACCCCGCTTTTGTAGCATTCTAAACTAGGCTTGAAAAAAAAAAAAAAATTTCCAGATACGAGCTTACAGCATATCCACCGGGGAGATCAAAGTCAAGGTCTAGACAAATAAGCCTCAAGACGAATCGGTTCACTTGAACAATACCTCGCCGGCACCACATTTCTAATATCTGGCAACACCTTGCTTATCACATAAGATAATCTTCGTTTCCATTCATTGAGTAGTATAACACGTTCGCCCCCCCCCGCCCCCCCCTCATTCAGAGTACGGCTGTGGTTGGCACGAAAATGTTTTCTTCCTTATGCCCATTTCTTATATGAGTTCAATTCACACATCTCAGTTTCCTATTAGACACCCTACCTTTATCTAGGGAGTGCACGGCAAATTAGAGCCCCACTAGACGCCAACTTACTTCTAAGATAGACTACTGTTACAGTACTATACAGCCGATACATGCCCGGAATCCCAGTGAAGATGCTAGCCTAAAGCAAAACAAAAACCACATACAAACTCTCACCCTCCTACACAGTGGTTGAACTTGGAGCTTCATAGGTATTCTAAGATGGCCCCTCTCACGGAATAAAACACCAAGGTCAGTATCCTACTGCCCGCGTGAATAGTGAGCACTCTCGTCCAGCACTCCAGTACTATAGCAGAAGATGCAAGTAAAATATTTGCTTCGTTAGTCAAGTGATTGTGAAGGCTTTCTTTTCGGAAAGAAAAATTAGCTCCAATGATTTCTTGTCAGAGTATTATCCGTTTTCGGTTTTCTCTCTTTCACCTTCGTTTCTATTTCTGAATGTCGCTCCCAGGCATCGGATCTGCTATGGGTCCTTCCTGAATCCACCAGTTTGCGCCCCGAAAAGTGTGTCCTTCATGACACTGTTAGGATGCGCCTAGAATAGTACTGAAAGAACGGTATTCAGTCGGATCGGTAAAGGGTAATCGTAGTTGGTCGAAGAGGTTTCGAAAGAAGCAGTTGGAAAATGAAAAACAAAAAAGGCGTAAAATTGAATCAGGGTCCACGATAGGTTGGAAAAGCACAGTCCTTTAGCTATTTCCCACGTTCGCAATCACAGAGTTGTTCAAGTTCACTCCCAGTTCACTCGAAGATTCATTTCGTTAGCTTTCAGATTTCGTGGTTCAGACTCGTTTGTGTTCTCGTGGGTTCGTACGTGGTTTGAAAACTATGGAAAGGAAAGGTAGGAGAAATCCCCTAAGTACAACAAGCAATTTTTCTCTCTCTCAACTCCCAAATCACCCCTTTCATCATAAACAAAACCCTAGGAACCTCCAACTTGATACAACAAGAGTTATCCAAATCGGAACAGACATGAAATCGAAATCTCCTCCAACAGTACCACAAAGTTAATGATAATAAAAAAGGTCCATAGGTATGGCGGTTAGGGAGGCCTCCCGCGACGATTGTACCATACGTAGGTTGTGCGCCTTCTGTAGTCTAAAGTTAATCATATGACATCATACCATGTATCTAACAAAGACGGAAGAATGTCAGTGAGTGGAGTATTGCCATCTATGGTACCACCAAGCCCACACTTTTACCATTCACCCCTTTCTCAGTATTGTTAGTTAATAAAAATAACCGACCGTGCAAGGTGCACAGCAACCATCACCCATCATCCCCATCCATTCTCAACTCCATCAAAAGAAATTGCATTAACTCAACCAAAACCCAATCACATTACCTGATTCTTTTTCTTTTAAATACTATGCCTCCTATTCTTCGCAGTCATCTAAAAAAGCCTATTCCAACCCATCACCTCTCTGAGTTTACCAGGGGGAGAATCCTTGGGTTACACGAGCCTCAGATGGGATATCAGCAAATTTCTGACTACCTCAACATCCCCCTCACAACTGTCAAAAACACAATCTCAAAGAAAGGCTTGGAGGGCAAGGAGAGGAAGGGTAGAGGAAGACATCCTAAGACTACCAAGTTACAGGATGATGCTATGGTGGAGGAAGCTCTTAAAAATTGCGATACTGCCTATTTTGAGATTGCTCAAAAAGTTGCTCCCAATGTTTCTTCTATGACAGTCAGGAGAAGACTTGCACAAAGGCATCTAAAAAAGTGGTTAGCACAAGAGAGGGTTCACTTGGATGAGGATCTAGCTCAGGAGAGATTGGAATGGGCATTAGCTCATAGGCACTGGACAAGGGAGATGTGGAGGAGGAAGGCAATGTGGGAAGATGAGGTTGCTGTTCAGAGGGGGGGGAGGGAAGAGGAGAAAATGGGTATTTAGGTACCCAAAAGAGAAGTGGAATAAGAATTGTGTGGAACCTACTGCTAGGACAGGGGAGAGGAAGATTAGCCAGATGATGACTGGTTGTTTTTATGGTCAAACTCATAGTCTCTTTTTGCCTGTTTTTCCTGATTCTTCTTCTGCTGGAGGTGGAGTAACTGGAAAGTCAATTATTGAGGTTTATGATCAATATGACTTTGTAGGGATATGGGAGGATATTAAGGAACATCTTGAGGAGGAAGAGGTTTTCTTTATCATTAACAATGCTAAGACTCATTTGCCTTTTAGGAGATGGCTCAGAGGGCAGGGAATTACTCTTATGGAAATTCCTGCCTATTCACTAGATCTCAATTCAATTGAACATGTTTGGGCTCTGGTGAAAGATAAGCTTCAGAAGCATTATCCTGAGCTATATCTCATGAAGGGTTCTGATAATGAGGTCAAAGAAGCTATTGAGGAGGCTATTACTACTTGTTGGGAACTTCTTGACCCAAAGATTTTTGATTCTCTAGCAGGTTCAATGGTGGATAGGATTGAAGCAATTATTAAGGCAGATGGATGGTACACTAAATATTGATTTCTACTATGTATTTACATTTTTTTAATTTTTTTTGTTATTGTGATATTGAGGTAGGTGAGGGGGTGGTTGTTGTACGATCAAATTATTTTTCCGTTCGTTGTAGTCGGTTAATTTTGTTAACGAACAATACTAACTCTATTTTCTTAAAACGTAAAGACAGATATGAATATTTTCCGCCAGTGGAGGACATGGGCCTGCAAACGGGGTAGTCGAAGAGATATCTCAAGCTTCCGTCTAGGGTTGTCTGGGAATGCTACATTCGAAGAAACGCCAGAGGGTTAGCATTGTGTGGGCTTATAGGGAGGGGAGGTGGTCGTAGTGTAACCTTTTCTGATCGTAACCTCCCGGACAGCATTCGCCTAGCAGTTGGCGGTGTGTGAAAAGGGATGCATAGTGATAACTTAGAAAGCACTAGCTAGAATACAGCTATTCCCTTAAGGACCCGTAATCTGGTATCACAAAATATCACTCGGGGTATTGTCCTTGGGCGATTGTGATGCTGCACCGTAACGGCACTACCTCAAATTATTTTCTTATGATAATTTCTTGCACGGTTGTTATTCCCCTCCCCCCACGCCAAAAAAAAAAATAGAAAAAAAGAGAAAAGGACTGAAGAGCAAAAGCACCCAGAAGCCGTGAAAAAAGCGAATTTGAAGACAAGAGAAGTACAATCGGGAAATAGACTAAGCGATCTAATCTGAACCGCGATGAAATTACATGTCCACTAAGAAGTGTTTAAACAATGGAGTGATCAGAGTGGTACACTGTGGCCTGGGGGCGATAGGATATGAGAAAAGACCAAACTAGGAACCAATAGGGTATTATCATACTCGGGCCAGGTCTCCGGATGGCCAAAAACGCTGCAACAAAATAAGGAAGAAGAAAAGAAAAACACCATGAATACGAGGGAGGGTCAAACGAAGCTCACCACCCCCTCACGCTCCCGCTGTAACAGCAAATCCACAACTCCCTCACTCCCGTAACGGGTAGCGAAAGTGAGAGGTGTTATGCCGTCAGCACTCGGCATATTCGGATCGATATCTCCCCGTCCCAATAGCAGCTTGACGACCCCCTCATCACCGGAGAAGGCAGCGAAGGTGAGCGGTGTGTGGCCATCCTTTCCCAAGAAGTTAAGATTGATATCTACCCGTTCCAAGAGTAATTTCACTATACCCTCCTGTCTGCAGCGAACAGCAGAAGAAAGAGGCGTATCCCCGTCGACAAACGGCATATTTGGGTTGAGATCTTCCCGTTTCAGTAGTAATTCCACAAGTCTCTCGTGGCCGCAGTGGATAACGGTTTTGAGTGGTGTATTGCCGGGGTCATCTGCCATGTTGGGGTTGACATCTTCCCGTGCTAACAGCAGCTTTGCCACTCCCTCATACCCATATTTGGCAGCCAACAACAGTGGCCTCGTGCCAGATATATCCGGCCTGTCGGGGTCAACGTCTTTCCTTTGCAGGAGCAATCTCACGGTCTCCTCCCGTCCTTTGCTACTGGCATACCAGAGTAAACGGCACCACCTGATTGGGCTGTCGGAGTTGACATCTTTCCTTTGCAGGAGTAGCTTCACGATCGCGCCATATCCTCCGTGGTAGGAATACCAGAGTGGAGTCCCGCTACCCTCGCCACCCTCGCCTTCCTTGTTAGGGTCGATATCTTCCCTTTGCAGGAGTAACCTCGCGCTTTCCGTATGCCCCAAAATGCAGGCAATGCAGAGGGGTGTCCAGCCCCGTATGTCTGGGCTATTAGGGTTGACTCCTTTCCGTTCCAATAACAGTTTGACGACTTCCTCATATCCTTCCTGCACGGCCCAATAGAGTGGTGTTCGGTTGGCGTTGTCCGCCATGTCGACTTGGACATGCCTTCTTCCTAAGGCGAGATCCATTACTCGTAGTGTTTTGCTCCCCCAACCGCCTATCCGCCTTGCAATGGACCCTGACTTGCCCCCGTCACCGGGTATAACTTGAACTAACCGAGATGCGTTCGGCACCCGATATGTGATCAGAGGCTGACCGAAGTGGTTCAGATGTCGAGTGCTTGTTGTGAGAACGAGACCCTCGTGCTCAGCGAGTAAGATCACGCGGTGCTTGGCAATTGATGAAGTGTTCGGATGTCTGGGCGCCAAGGTATCTCGATTTAATCGCGTAAAAACTCGAATACCAAATATATGTATCCTAAGTACTGTACTGGTACTGTACCCGTCAAAGTACTGTACGGTACTAGGATGTTGTAGTCGCTACTCCTAGTACATAAGTTAAGTGTTGTTCAGGAACCGGCTCAAGGCACCCCTGGACTCGAGCCGCCAAGAGCCCCGAGCCTAGAGCCGCCACGATACCTACACAATGCCCTTATAACTCAGAACAACCAACAATTGTATAGCAACTTGAGAATAAATACAACTATTCAAAGGACCTTCCAGCTATCCCCGAGTCCAATGCCTGGGGAAGTCCACCATCTCCTCCCGTGTCTGGCTTGTAGTTCCCATCTTCACCAAGGGTACCCTCTACATCTTCCCACATTTCCACCTCCGCCAAGAGACTCGAGCAGGCTCGAGCCTAAATGACCACCTAGTCTCGCGTCCACTAGGCTCGAGGCCCGCTCGGCTCGTGCACAACGCTACAGGCTAAGGCTGAGTATAATAGTACGAGTACCGGTACTCGTACACTGTGCATTCCCGTTTCGTCCCAACTGAGTACAGTATTCGCGATTCCGCTCACATGTCAAATTAAACCTATAGTAGCCGAGCTGGTGATACAAGCCTTTGCTGACCCTAAGATACCTCAAGATTTGTCAGAGAAATACACCTCTTCGGATTTTGCGTAATTTCGAACCAGATAGAAATTCAAAAGCCTCTAAACCCCCCCCTCGCACGAAAAATATGCTCCTGTTGCATTACACCCGCCCCTCCCCCGTTGTACATATTCAGGTCATGGATTATCACTTTGTCTCTGAGTCAGGTAATTTATGATAGTACAGGTCCTTTTGAAGCTAGACCCACGCTAGGGACACTAAGGTTTTAGGTTCTCCAGACATTATATCCCCACAGATAGATATATTTAGGCTCAGCTTGGAGAGAAAATATAATATATAATATTCAGCATGAATGAAGCACAATATCATATATCTACATATTCCAGGATTCTGTCTGGAGCCCCTATCGATCTGTGGGCACCTCAACTGGGTGAAGTCTGTTGCAATGCGTCGTTCATATACGAAACCTCCGGTCATGATTGACACCTCGAGGGAAAAGGCATTCTACACCCAACTGTTCTAGGAGAACTGAAGGAAAATATTCCACACCTTTGTGTGAGGATACTAGTATGGTCAATTACTTTTTGAATTTTTTCAATGCTCTTTTTTCCTCCCACGGTGGGGTGGTAATGATGGTTCGAAGTCACTATTGGCGTGTTCTGACCTCTTCCGGCCTCTATCAATTGGAGCCTGCTATGGCCGGAGGCCTAAGTAGCGCTACTTGTGAGGAGTAAATTTCGAAATCGCTCGCAATGCCCCGAACGAGATTATTATCCACAAGTCTTGAATATTGTTTCATAGTGCTCTCTTGTTATACTCTTATGAATGTGAAGCTCCTGAAGTTAATGAGCCATCCATCCGCATTCCTGGGCCCCCACAAAACCTCCACTTCCTCCAATACTAAACCCACCCTTTGTTTTATCCCCAATGTCCCCGACGTGATTGCTTCTTCGCATCCTAAGAGATTGTATAGTTAATTATCGGTGATTAGTGTTAATGGTCTCTCTTCTCTTGAAGATGTATCTGCCTCTGAAAGGTATTAAACTTTTAATAATAGAATACTTTTATCCTAAACCACTGGCGAAGGAAAAAACACCCCCAAAATACATGATTATACACCTACCCGCAGGATACACAATTGCTTCTGAACTGATTAACTCTATACAATCAGCCTGGCTCCAGGAGTTTGTTCCCCCCACCCCCCCCAATGGGTTGTTTCTAAACGGTCCACCCCATCCAGAGGGGGGGGGGCCTTGTGGGGACCGGGAGATTGAATGACCTAGGCATCCCCAATAATTCCCCCGGGTCCAATCTATCCGATTAGGAAGTAATAGAGCCCCTCTTAGACAGAGCACCTCATCGTAAGATCCTCGTTCCGCGGGGCCACAGAATAAAAGACACAAGATAGAAAGCGAAAGAGATTTCTGTATTTTTGCAGTCTTCGCTGATTCAGAGAGAAAAGAGAGAACCCTGGATGATAGGCGGTTTCTCCGAATTGAAATAGCAGAGATTTACCACCAAACTACCCTTTCTCCACTGGCCACCTTCTAAACAGACTCTATATTTTCAAGAAAGATGGAGTTAGGTATAGATGGCTACTCCTAGTAGAGGGTTTAAGCTGTGGGTAATTTCGATCTTCTCGCTCATTGTTAACGTATCATACTCGGAACATGAGCTACCTTATGGAGTAGTGGATTGCAAGTATTTGTACAAAATTGGTTCTCCTGGAGATATTGGTTATAGGATAACCGGATCACTTCCTTTTTCCATTCCGAATAGTTTTAAAAAATCAGCTAATAAGTACAGCAAATCTCAAACTTTTATCTGAAGGGAAAGTCGCAAATAGGAGATATGGCTTAGTGTTGGCACCAGGTGAGCCTTGAGGGAGAGAGAAATGGTCAAGGCACAATCCCTGTCTAACCGCAAGCTCCAAGGCACTGTCTGCACGGCATTGCGCAATCCTTAAAGAAGGGATGAATAATGACTTAGCAGGTATCGACTGGAACCGAGCCACTCTATAGAGACTAATTATCAGGCATCACCAGGGTTCCGAATGGTCGGCGGAGGACTGGACTAGCGAAGTCCAGTCAAAGTCAAGTCTGGTCCAATGGTGCAAATTAGACCGACCGGAGAGTCGTGGTTGTTGGAACTGACTGGACCGGGATCGGTCGGACTGGTCAAAACCGAGTGATAGAATGTGCATCTCTTTTTGGCTGATCCACTTAACAGCAACTGCCAAACGGCGAAAACCTCGGCTGTGAAAAGAAAAACGAAAGGCCAAGAGTAGAGTAACACAAAATACTTCGGGAGCCCTTGTCCGAACTATAAAAGGTTGGGTGGAGGGTGTTATTCTGCAAGCGAGCAGCATCAGAGGTAGCTGTACAGTGGTAAGGGTAGTTTTGCTCCAATTCTAGAATATAGTGGATTTTTCTCTTTGCGGGACATGTATTTATTCTATCTGAGTCTCATTCTAATAATATTATTATTATGCAATCTTTTTAGACGGTCTAGTCTGGGACCGGTCCTGTACCGGACGCGACCACTTGAACTATGCCGGTCTAGTCGTTAACATCAACTAGGACCGACTAAACGGTCCTGTCCTCAAGACCAGACCAGTCGGACCAATAAGAACTCTGGGTGTCACAAAAAATCACTCATTTTATCAAACTTTTGTCCCCGGGAATCACTTCATTTATATGGCACTGTCCTCCAAAAACCACATGTACTATCTGGATCTTACAAGCGGTCGACTGGTGCTTACAACCCAATATTGCATACCCTTTCTCACTTGGCGGGAGCAGCTCATTCATGGCAGCAGCGTCCCAGCACGACTGTCTTTGGCTGGGACGGCAGGTCAGCAACTGGTTGCGAAGAATGGGGAGGGAGAAAGTCGCAGGACAGCAGCAGGCGGAGGGGATGGCATGAGTAATGCCTCAGCACTCTAGCCCCCTAATACCTATTCAGTGGGGTGAACAAAGAAAGAGCACTGGATGAGCCAGGTAGGAATTATTGAATTTGTGAACGGTACGATCTTAATAGCAATATAGATTATACAGGCATAATATTAAGAGGATATTATGGGCACGTTTCTAGCGAGGAGGTAAAAGGTACGAAGACAGATTGGTAGAGATTCTTGTCCTTAATTCTCTTGTAAACGAAGCGAGCAGTAGTGTCCATTTATACAGGTTTGTATCCTCCGCGTAAACCCCATCTAACAGGGAAATATAATAGGGAGAAACATAAGTGCAACCGTGTAAAACCATAACATAAGTAGGAAAAACATAAGGGTGAATGTGTTTGACCCGGAGAATCTGCCAAGATATTCCCATAAAGCATTCATGAATCAAAGAGGGTGTGAGGGAAATTACAATAAGTCTGAAGAAATAATCACAGTTGTAAAGTCCCATAAAATACATAAAGATGATGAAATATCCCATAAAACAAAGAAAGTAACACATGCGTAAATCCCTAATTGTTATCACTGAATATTAATAAAATAACAAAAGAAACATATCATAGCTGTAGTAATGTATGCAGTGTTTAGGTATGCTGAAATACTAACTAAGTGTGAGAGAATATACACTATTATCAAGGAAATATAGTTATGAAATGAATCAAGAAATTTCAACAGGAATCTCAATTCCTCAATTCGTGCAAACACACCCCCCTGGAGTAAATTCACAGGGTCTATATGCTTCCTCAATTAAAGGCAACTTTGGGCGAATTCTGCAAGCCAATGATAGCCTATATGTTGAGTTGTGGTGGAAGAGGTATTGTAAGGTGAAATTAAACCTTCTAACTATGATAGATGGAACTATGATAGCAAACATGGGCAATACCACGCTCTACCTTCAATCCTTCCAACATACCTTTCTCACAATAACGATAAGGATAGCTGACCATATCCCATACCATCTAACACTGCCGTAATTGCAACCGTATCTCAAACCGTGGAGAATATTTACCGAAAGGAGGCAACTACAGTGAACCCATGTATAACATATTAACTGGGTCTGCTATCAGAATGCAGTTTCCGAGTTATGATGAACAACGTAGTGTGCTACTTTGACCGATATATGCTCCGGTTGCGCAATATAATTATATAAAGGACCTCTGAGGCCAGAGGGTAATTTTCAGGACTCACCGGATCGGATCTGGCGTGTACGCATAGTCGACTCGGATCCAGCCCTTGGGTTATTTGTGTTGAGGGTTTGGGCACTTAAAAAAAAAAAATGCAAACTATGATAATATTATCATATCAGCCATAATCCAACCTATCCTACTCCTAGGATGTAAGGACACTATGTAGAACAATAGCCGACTTGTAATTTCCGAAATTGTAAAAAGCATGGTATTATTTGATTTAACAGGAAACGCTTTCCTTCTTATAACTTGACTGTCTTTCGCACAGATATTATTGCTACAAGCAAAAACCTTAGCCCCTAAAAGTGTGGAAAAAAGATATGGGTTTGAATGCAAGTAACAGTGGAGAAATAGACTTGGTATTGTAATTAAGCTATAGTGAAACGATACCTATACAAATTGGATGGTAAAGTGGTCAAGATGATATACTATGGCTTGAGAGCGGAAGGATCTGAGAACGGGACCAGTTGAATAATAAATAGAAAGTGTGTGCACTCATACTCTAGGTGGCTAAAGATATAGAAACATAATAAGAAATGAAAAGAGAAAAAAAATACATGGATACTAAAGGAAAGATCGAGTGCGAAAATACTCTTCGGAAATGACCCGAAGTTTGTAGAATTAGAAAAGGTGTAGGCTGGCGGTTTGATACTGTAACTAGTTAAAGCCTAGCTGTGCACGGTGCAATTTTGCCTAAACTGCAGCGATGTGAAATTGGTGATTCTCAAAACAAGTATCTTTTTGTACGAGAGCCCATACAAATTCTCAGCGCTTAGGTTCAGTTTTGGAACCGTTCCCACCAATCGACAAGAGCTGCCCGCAGGACTGATTTGTTATAAAATTTAAAGATCACAATCGCGATTTCCATGACACCGTACTTTTCCAACCATTTTGGTTTGCTTTGGCCGGTACTTGGGCCCACCAATGATGACTTTTGTCCGAGAACTATGCGATTTGTATTACATAAGCTAGTATAAATCACTTGAAGAATTGAACTTGACACTGAGAGGTTCATCTGGAGTGATAAATGCCAAGTCATATTATGTGCTATCAGTTATACAATTTACTCATTACCTTCACAGAATGTCACACATCAATCTCATCATCTGTCCCACAAAGCTTAACCTCATCCTCTCCAGCACCATGATCATTACCCCGATTTCCTCTGCACCTCAATCTTTTGTATACCCCCTTGGCAAAAATTTCCTGATGACGGCTACCATGTGTTGATCGACCCGCACAAAACCAGAGTAACTACTAGTGCTATAGACAAAGTTGCATATTTTATATATCATACCGCCATGCGAGTTCCT
The DNA here is from genome assembly GCA_006112555.1 of Tuber indicum. Taxonomy (NCBI): domain Eukaryota; kingdom Fungi; phylum Ascomycota; class Pezizomycetes; order Pezizales; family Tuberaceae; genus Tuber; species Tuber indicum. The sequence continues at coordinate 603,030 of VBSK01000105.1, forward strand.
AGTACTGGTATCCAAAGTCATAGCTAGTTGCTCAATTATAGCTTAATGTGATGCTAATAGCATTTCTACTTAAGACTTCTTTCTTCTTCTTTCTTTAGACTTCATTTGTTCTCAATGATGAGAGGTGGAAAATATTGGGGAAATTTTTATTTATTTTCTGGAGTAGAGATTGAAGACTTTTTGTCCATAAAGAGTTCCCAGACTTTCTAACCAATGCCCTATATCCCCGCCACTAACCACAGATCCCCCTCCCCATCGTAGCTTCCCTCCCCCCCCCATAACTTCCTCCCCCCCTTATAACTTCCCCCTCCCCCTTATAACTTCTCCCTTTTCAGATATCATTCTCACGGCCTCGGATAAGTAATTAGCATGATATAAAAGATATAAACACCCCATAACCTCACTAGGAAGCAACACACTCACCAGTCCAATGGTTGTTTGTCTGTTTCCTCACGCTTCCGTTCAAGTAATAAATCCACAACCTTCTTATGCCCACACTGGGTAGCCCAAGCGAGTGGTGTTATACCGTTACCACTCGGCACGTTCAGGTCTATATCCTTCCTTTCCAATAGTAACTTGACGAGTCCCTCACAACCGGAGAAGGCAGCGTAGGTGAGGGGCGTGTGCCAATAGCCCGTCAAGTTTGGGTCGACATCTACCCTCTCCAAAAGCAATTTCACTATTCCCTCTTGCCTATAGCGAGCGGCCACAACGAGTGGTGTTTCCCCAAAGGTGATTTGTAGGTTGGTGTCGAGGTCTTTTCGTTTCAATAGTAACGAAACAACTTTTTCATGACCGCGGCAGGTAGCGATTATGAGTGGTGTTCGGCAATCGTGGCTTGACTGGTTTGGGTCGACGTCTTCCCGTTCTAGCAATATCTTCGCCACGCCCTCATGCCCCCTCTCGGCAGCCATAAACAGTGGGCTTCGACCATTTGCATCTGGAGTGTCAGGGCTGATGTCTTTTCGCTCCAACAATATCCTGACAACTTCATCGTGCCCCCCCTGAGCAGCCCAATAGAGTGCTGTTTGGTTGTCATGATCTGCCTTGTCGACCTCGACATGCCTTCTTCCTAAGGACGGACCCATATCTCAAAGTGATTATCGGGTACGATAGACTAATTGAAGGGATTCTAGTGTTGGGCGCTTGCTGTGTCGACTAGACTCATGATCAGTGTGTGACCAACAATTCATAAAGCATTCAGGCACCAAGGTACCTAAAGGACAAAATAGTATCTGTGACGGGGAGAATAAAAAGAAAGCCTCAAACACTCTAGGGAAAGGGCTGGTAATTGGCACTCTGGCTAGGAAAAGAGAGGATTGCTGGGTTTAGCTAGTGTGTCTTCGATAGAACCTCTCGTCGTAGGTCTGCACAGTTCTCGGGGGGGGAGGGGGGGTAGAGGGAACAGAAAGAAGAAATGAGGGTATGATAGATAAGTTTTCATAGAAGTGGTGGCGTCGCAGTGAGTATTTGTGAGCCTCCTTGCTGTCGCCGAGGATTCACACAACAGGGACGAAGGAAGGTTTGGAAAACCTCCCTGATAAATTATTTATTACTCTCCAGGGCTATGCTCCCCACAAGCACTTCTGAGGGCAATAACCTCATAAAACCGACCCTAAATAACCTCAATCCATCTAAAACTAGGACACAAACGAGAGTATGCACAAAATGATATGCTCCATCCGGCCGGGGAAGATTTTCAATTGGCCAAGAGGATACCGTGATATTCCCCCATATTATTCTCCTGGACAGGTTGCTCACCTCCCGAGTGGGACATCCTGCCAACCAAGCAATATTAGCTTGTCCCACTCAGCAAGTAAAATAGTTATATTAGATTCGTAAAAGGGCTCTAATTATGGTTTAAACCTATATTTTAGAAGTGTATCATACTTGACTGATTGACGTTCTAAACATCTCCTCTCACCTACCTTCCACCACTTCCCCCACCCTTTCACTATTGGTTGCTCTTTAGACTTGCTATTTCCTCAAACGGTGAATTCAGGCATGGATGGTGGCCACGGGTCAACCTTGAAGGGCATGAGCAGGTTTGCAATAGTTGCAGCAAATCTCAAGCATTTATCAGGATTTGCCAGAGATTGTTATGACATAATACCATTCGAAGAAATGCAAGAAAGTTGGCTCCATGCATGCCCTCGAGGGAGGTGGGAGAGACGAAGGAACACACAGCTGGCTGAATCTCACCTTATATCAGTTTTTGTTAAATTCTATGGCATCACACTACAACACCAGACCCGGGAATTAAAGAACACATTCTTTCATAGCATATAGTCAGTTGCAGCACCATTCAACTCTTTTCATATGTATGGCAGGTGTCAAAAAAAAATTATCAGCAGGATTTTGGCATTGACATCATATGGGTGCACCCCCGCAAAAAATATTAAACTTTAACTTATGGTTGCCACAAAATAAACCAAATCATTCTAAGCCTTTGGTATCATAACTGGAAGAGTAGCCTCTGACCTTCTCAGAATATATTTAAATCTAAAATTGGAGTAGGATTGAGGATGTTAGTACCAGGGAAAATATTTTAGTAAAAAGAAAATTAGATAGAAAGATTGCTGGCCTTGAGGTATCTACTCAGAACTTTTCAAATATTTTCAAGAGTACAATTTGTTGTTATTATAGGGTTTATGAAGCAATATACATTAAATATGGTGATCAAAAATATCTTTTGGCTTTTTTCTCAACACGGCAGTGGTTGCCATGTACGAGTAAACTGAAAGTGCTGCTAACTCAAAACAACCAAAAAGGAAGTTTCCCAGTTTTCGCTGAGACGCACCCATATTTTCCCATATAGCCAATTTTTTAACCGGCCACATAAATTAGATTCGACCCACAAGTGTAATCGCAAATTCCCTAACACCATCCGCCTGGCATTGAACAACCAGTGGAAATGGATGCGCAATAATAAATTTGAAAGCATTAACTAGAACTCACCGGCCCTATGGACCAATAATCTATAATCATAAGAAATCACTCAAGCCATTATATCTCGCGCTTGTCGGAATATCTCGTATGAAAGGTGTATGGTAGTAACAGAAGTTCGAATAGAGAAGTAATTGTCTGTCATTCCATCTACTTGTGTACACGACGAAGGTACTTATACCTCACTGAGGTATCTATATACAGTAGCTATAAGCGAACATTCACTATGCCTAACCAGGCGTGCTTCCGTCACATTGAAGCCATTATTCCAACAGCGCTTCCTCTTTTTTTTTTTTTTGGTTAAAGGCAACTATCCAGGCGAGAATAGAAATATACACTCCCGGTCAGTACCTGGTTCTGCACCCTGTGGTCTTTCCACCGCCAGGGCTACAAGTAACGCGGTGGAGATAGCATATCACACCACCACAGCCATTCAATCGCAGAGCCTGCTGATGCATAGGCTAGGTGTTCCGTCCAATCCAGGTCACAACACATAATACCCGCACCCTGAAAACCAGAGCAATCACACTCGATCACTCGCGGGGCTGCAGGCAAATATCTGCTTTCACGCAAGCGCCTGTCAGGGAGTCCCGAAAGCCGCAAACACTGAGGGGGATAGCCGCTTGACCAAGTAGATTCCTAGATGAGAGATGGGACGTCTCGATTTCAATTACCTAGCTCACATACTCGCACGGGAGAAATTTAGACTACGAACGAAAATGAGATAAGACCGAATAAAAGCGTTGAGATAGATAGTCGTATGAGTAGGAGGTATCGCAACTTGAACTATAATAAAGATATTACCAGTTGAGCCAAGACGCCCCCAGGATTTGGTAGGGAGCAAGCTGCTTGGCCAGGAGAACGAAAATGAAACATAGTAAGAACTCGAATACTTGAACCGTGAGCTATGAAGTCCAAAATTGCCTTCTCTTTATAGAGAGCGGAACACATCAAAAACACAGCCTCTTTCCCCCTTGCGAGAGAGAAAGAAAAAAAATTTCTTGACCTTACCGAGAGAGGAATGTCCAACGACAGAGTACACGGTTCAATTATTCAAGTTTCTACTGCAGTTCTTTCCGAAAAGATTTCGAACCCACTTAACAAATCCAAGTAAATTGCAGCCATGCTTCGAGAGCCTAATACTCGGATTTCCCACCCACCCTAGACCATCAACTACTGCATATGTGAGTAAGACACCTGTAGCAGCATTGACTTCCGAAAAGAAAAGAAAAGAAAAGAAAAAAGGCTCTGTTTGGTGCACCAAAATACGGAAAAACCACCGTTCTCGTGGCGTGCCAAACAGGGCCAGGAAAAAAAGAGGAGAGGAACAAGGTATGATATTGTTATGTTGTTATAATCATATTATAAGTGTCTTTGCGAAAAGGAAGACAATGTCCCACAACTACAAAGACCTACTAGAGTACCATATGGTAAGTTTCAAATATATTTAAATTAAAAATTGCCATGTTTTATGATTAGTGTAACAATTTTGACAAAAATCTTTTTTTATATACGACCAACTTGAGATGTACCTCCAAGCAATTTTTCAAATATTTCTAGCAAGTTATGGGGTATTTTGTTTTCAGAGTCATTTTCTAGACACACTAGTTCCCCAAGGCATTTATCCTAAACTCATAAAAAAATACTTTCATGGAATTAGGCATGAGCCCAAACATGTTTTCTTCCTGTATTCTTAGTTTTTCTATAGTTCTATTATAGTTGTTGAGTTATTTTGATTTCTGTCGAAAAAACCGTTTTGCTCTTTTTCTCAAAATGGGCCTGGTTGCCATGCAAACTTAAAACACGCATTTCTCAACACGCCCAAACTACCATTGTTTCCCTTTTCCCATAAACGGACCCAATTATGATATGATATTAGTCGTGGAGGATATGATGGAGGTCTAGACAACGTGACTTAAAGATGAATTGGTTCACTTGAACAACCCCCCTCGGAGGCACTATTTTTCCAATATCTCGTGAGACCTTACTTATCGGATAAGATACTGTAATCTCTTCTTTTCCTTGAGCAACACGTTCGCTTCACCTCGTTCATGATACCGCTGGGATCGACACAAAAATGTCTTCTTCCTTATATTCATTTCCTACATGGCTATTTATCCAAAAGAAAAAAAGAAAGAAAAAAAAGAAAGAAAAAACCCAATCTTGAAAAGTCCCTAAAGCTGGGAATGAAGTGAAGAATTTGAATCCATGAAAAAAGCAATGGATGGATGACTGAGCATTCCCGAGCTATAGTGAAACTGTATCTAAAAGAAACAATTGAATTGTTAAGCAATCAGAGTGATGAACCATGGTTTGAGGGCGGTGGGATGCGAGCTAAGAACAAACTTGCCAACCTGCCGACCAACAGAAGCACTATCGCACCACATCCGGGCTAGGCCCCCGGATAACCAAAAACGCCGTAAACAGGATAGGGGGGGGGAAGACAGGAAAAGGCTCCTTGAATACCAAGGGGGAATAAAATGCAAAAAAGTTCTTCGAAACCGACAATAATTTTATAAGATTACGAGGAATATGAATGAAAGATTCAGGAACAGACTCCTCCCTCGCAGAGACTAATAGCAAATACCTAAGGCTGCGTATATAAATCAGGGGTCCCTGGCGCGCGCAAGATAGTATCGTAAATTCGAGAAGGCCTAACAATGCTCAGACAAAGGGGGGGCAACCTAAGAAAGGTGTGTGCTCCTGCTGGTGTTGCGGAAGTGTCGCATGTCGATCTGTTGGAGGCGGTGAATACGGTTATGCGTCCGCGGGCTTAAGTGGATTGGCGGCTGTGGCTTCGTCGGCTTGTCGCGTTTTCACCACTTCCCCATGCTTCCATTCCAGCAGTAAATCCACAATCCGCTCATGCCCATACCTAGTAGCTAAAGTAGCCGGTGTTCTACCATCATCACTTGGCATGTTTGGGTCGATATCCTCCCGTCCCAGTAGCAGCTTGGCGACTACCTCACCCCCCGATAAGGCAGCGAAGGTGAGCGGTGTGTGGCCATCGTCGCCGAGGAAGTTAGGGTTAACATCTGGCCGCTCCAAGATCAATTTCACTATCCTCTCGTTCTTATAGCGAGCGGCAAAGGAGAGAGGACTTTGCCCATTGATCCTTGGTACGTTGGGGTCGAGGTCTTTCCGTTTTAGCAGCAACTCCACAAGCTCTGCATTGCCGCGGTGGACTGCGACTCCGAGTGGTGTTAGACCGTCGTTGTTTGCCATGTTGGGGTTGACGTCTTCCCGTTCCAGCAGTAGCTTCGCCACCCCCTCATACCCCTCATCAGTAGCAACCAATAGTGGCCTTTCGCCGCCAAATTGATCGGGCCTGTTGGGGTCGACATCTTTCCTTTGCAGGAGCAACCTCACCGTTTCCTCATGTCCTACACAGCTGGCCTCCAATAGTGGTGTTTGTCCCCATATGTTTCGGTTTTCAGGATTGACATCTTTTCGTTCCAATAACAGCTTAACAACCTCACCGTGTCCCCCTTCCGCGGCCCAACTGAGTGGTGTCCGGCCGTCACAGTCCGGCAAGTCGGCTTTGACATACCTCCTTCCCAAGGCTAGATCCATCGCCCGCAGTGTTTTGCACCCCCAGTCGTCCACCAGCCTTGATATGGATCCTAGCTCGCCTCCGCTGTCCAAATAACTCTGGTTGTTTGGAATATGTCCAGGACTTGGATGTGTCGGTGGGGCACGGCTGTCGGCCGAAGCTGTTAGACTATGATGTTGGGCGCCTAACGTGTAAGTCAGACCCCGCCACGATTAGCAACTTATACTCGGGCGCTGATATCTGCGCTTGGCAATTTATCTCGGATCCCGATGCCTTGGCGCCAAGGTATCCCGACACTTCCGAGCATGGGGATTTTCAAGTATCGATATTATGTTATGCCACAAAATCTCTCCGTTTCTCTGTCCCAGGCAAGCCTCTAATCCCTGCACCTAGGGACTGAATGCTCCTGAACATGAACCCCATCAACCAGCACTCGAAATTCCGTTAACCTGCTAAAATTGAGCGAAAGACAAAATGCCCGGGGCGATAGACCATCCGAACAACCGTAACAAGTCTGCACAAAGTAGGGTAACCTCCTGCAGGGAGGTGGGGTCTCTCCACAAGCTACCAGAGTTGTGCAACCGGCGTCTAAATTTAGTTAGCGATTAGGTGACCAAGTCTGCAAAAGCCGCGGTTCGCAATTATTTCCAGGTATGATACAAAGTACAATACAACGCTCCTAGGCGCCCCATCGGCAACAGCACAGAATACGACGAAATCGCACGGAGTACCTGTGGGATACAGACAATGGATGTTGAATATGCATACTAAGTTAAACCCCTCTTTTTCCCGCAGCTATTTAACAATACAAGACTCCTCTCGACGCCTTATCATACCAGAATCTCCCACAGTACACTACTGCACTGTACCATCAAGCTAGGAGTAAAATACTTCAGAAGGTAACAACCCGGAGAAGAAACCAAGGCTATAGAAGAACGCCTCGGGGTTGCAAGACAACTTATTAAGCACAGTGGATAGGGGGATTATCTCGCTCGCAAGCCGCCGTTCCGTACCCCGTAGCCGCGGGTCCCAATCCCACCCCTTTCAAAACTGCGTACGATATGAGGAATCCTAGCATTCACGCGTCTAATTTGAGGGATCCTAAAGCTATCATACACCTACGTCTGCAGCTATAACGAAACACAATTTTTCAAGCCCCCCAAAAAGCTGGTAGGTGGACGGAGAGCAACGAGAGAGCTGATTGTAAGGGGGAAAAAGAGTATCAAGCAATAAGCCAACTAGAAAAGGTGCTCCGACACTCAAGGCCAAGGAAACAAAATCTCAATATCCGAATAAAAGGTTAGTGATATATAGTCAGAGGGCAGCGAAAAAGTGTAACGGAAAAAAAAAAAAGCAACCAGACAACGAAACGTTCTCGGCAGTTATAATAAAACTGTACTCTCCTTCATGCCTTTGCCTAAGCTTCTGAAACAGAGAGCCTAAGTAATGGGGGCTCGAAAACACTAGAAAATGCCCGGACATGTTGCGCTCCCGAGACAAAGGATAACCGGTGAGCCAATCTAGGAGGAAATAAGAAACAGTGATTTTCTCAAGGTAGCAGAGATCGCAACATAGAAAGTCGAAAATGCTTAAATTTCGAAGAAGAGGTAGGCAACGTGGTGGTTTCAGAAATTATAGTGTCTAAATGAATGCTGCGTTGCATAGCCGCCGCTTGGAGACGAAGTAAATGCTATTGTCACATCTCAGTAAACTTAAAAACCCCGCCGGTGGGTTGCGCGTTTATGGGCTCGTAGCAGTGTTACCACTCCCCAATGCCCGCGACTGGTAGCACGCAAGAGCGGGGTATGGCCGCTGTTGTCTGGCGTGTCGGGGTTGACCTCCGTCCGTTCTAATAGCAGCTTGACAATTTCCTCGTGCCCACCGTAGGCGGCCAAAAAAAGCGGTGATTTGCCGCGGTTGTCTCGCATGTTGGGGTCAACGTCATTCCGTCCCAAAAGCAACCTCACTACTCCACTATGCCCACGCCTAGCAGCCCACAGAAGTGGCGTTCGGCCAAAGTTGTCACCGATGTCAGGTTCAATGCCCTCTTGGTCTAGTAGTAGCTTAACAAGCCCCTCATACCCCCCGTAGGCAGCCCATAAGAGCGGCGTTCGGTGGTTGGCATCGTCTTCCATGTTGAGATCGGCCCCATTCCATTCCAATAGCAGCCCGACAACTCCCTCATGCCCACCATAAGCAGCCCACAAGAGCGGTAGTCGGCCGTCGCCATCTAAGATGTTGGGGCTAACCTCTTTCCGTCCCACTAGTAGCTTGACAACCCCTGCATGCCCCCCCTGGGCAGCCCATGAGAGCGGCGTCCGGTGGCTGAAGTCCGACACGTTGACGTCGATATCTGTCCTTTCCAGTAGCGCTTCCACGACTTTCTCATGTCCCCCTATAGCGGCCCACGATAGCGGTGCCCGACCGTAAAGGTCGACCCTATCAACACTCACTTCTTTCCGCCCCAACAGTAGCTTCACTATTCCATGATGCCCATTCTTGGCAGCGCAGAAGAGCGGTGTTAGGTCGTCGTCGTCCGACCTATCGGGGTCGATCTCGCTCCGTTCCAATAGCTGCCTGACAATATCCTCATATCCCTTATAGGCAGACTGCCAGAGCGGTGTCCGTCCGTAACCCCCTCGGTTATTGGGATCGACATCCTCCCTTTCCAAGAGCAGTTTCACAACTTCCCCGCACCCCACCTTAACAGCCCACGATAGCGGTGTTCGGCCATTGTTGCATGGTCTATCGGGGCGAACATCTTGCCGCCCCAGTAGCAGTTGCACAACTTCCTTATGCCCCCCTGCAGAAGCCCACAAGAGGGGGGTTCGGCCCTCCACGTCCGCCCTGTCGGCGTCGACATATCTCCTTCCAAAGACCCGACCCATCTGCTGCAGTGTTCTGTTCCCCCCAGATGCGTCTGGGTTGTATCGGTCGCCTGGGTGTAAGTTTGGTTGGGTTGAGCCGAAGATTCTGGCGTGTCGGTTGGACTGGCCGCCGGGGGTGTAATGGTGCTGGAAGCCCAGAAAAACTTAGCGAGTCCAGCTCGCAGTATCATACTCGAGTCGTGTACCGAAATCCTGGAAGGGCTTGGCAAACCAGAGCCTCACCAGACAAATAAGTTACATAAGACACCGCGTTCTACACCACTGCATCAAACTCAGGTGCTGTCATATTTTTTCCCTCGATTCACCTTACACCATGTGGACAGTTACTTTCCGCGTAATATTTTTTCCGTCATCATACGCCGTAAGAAAAACAGATCATTCTGCTATAATATTATATTAAAAAAATAAACATGTTATCAGAACAAGAAAAATATCTGTCACCATATAACTATCAGTCAACCTGACAATAGATATTGAAAGTACTAATATGAGATAACTGAATGCCTGAGAGAACATAAACTCATCTATTTTTTTTTTAAGAATTTCACAATATTTTGTACAGGCATGATTCACATTTTTTTTCTCTCCATATTCTGTAACGCGACCCTCATTCCGTCTAGTATAAGGTGTTATTACCCCTTACACCACTCTTCAAACATATGACAGGGCGTGGATTTGGTCCGGCAGTGTACTTTTATTCTGGCCAAGGTTCTGGCTAGCCATCACAGCCCACGAATGCTCGCTGGCTCGCAACCGTGGGCAACGGCCTCGACGCGGGTAAATCCATTGTCCTAGTCGAAAGACACTAGACCCGCCAATAGTCAGCACCACCGACCTATGATACCACGGTGGGGGATGCAAGACAAAGGCAGGCTGACTTTATTAGTCTAGTATTCATAGGAGCTTTCTCTGCGAAAATATAAATCAACTTTGACGATTACCCATTGGGGTATTAATAGTATTTGTTTTTTGGATTTATTTTTCTTTTTGTTTTCACTTTTGAATGCCGTTATTTGGGCTTGTTGTTTGCCATAGGTCCCGCCCGAATATAGCCTATGCTCTGAAAAATGCTTATCATACTTTATGTTAGCATGTCAAGTACTGTACTCTAGTATCATGCCTAGAACAGTACCGCAAATTGAAACAAAAAAAAACCCCCTTCAAGTAAAACACGGCCATTCACTGCATTAACCACCACCATTGGCCACCTCTTGCACAGTACAGTACTAATACTATTTTTAAGGAGTGAAGGTATGTATAGATGGTTGCCGCCGGTGGAGGACATGGCGTCCCAGCGAATCTCAAGCTTCCACCTAGAGTTGTTTAAGAATGCTAAAAAGTGATAAATAGTCTACTAGGGTATCTGTATAGCATCTAGGAACCACAACCGCCGCCATACGGATGAATCAAGGGAGGGGGGGAAGGGAAAAGGAAAAGAACAAAAAGGCTTCCCACCGATTGCGGACCACTTCCCACAGGGTAGTCGGATTCAACCACCCCAATCCCCCAGTTCCCATAGGGCAGGAGTTTTTAACTCCCCTAGCCTACGTGATGGATCGCTCAATAATAACTCATTTCCGAGCAGGAATTGAACTCCTGGGCTCCTGCTAAGTGCACAGGGGAGTTAATTGGTTCTTGACACATTAACCACTGCACTAGCTAGGTATTTCGCATAATATTACCACGGGAACAAATATTTATCCTGCTAGTACGATATAGTACTAGCAAGACAAGTGTTCGGCATTCAACATCTACCCTGCCAGGATCGGGATTTATTCGGTTCCACCAGTATCCTCATATTACCCTCATGCCCATATTCAACAGCCTAGGAGAGTGGTACTAACTCCCGGATATTTGGCGATCTGGAAAACATGATGCATAGTAATAACTTATCGGGGGCTACCTAAAACGGCAATTCTCTAGGCCTGCAACCTGTTATCACGAGAAATCACTCGGGTTATTCAACCTTTATTGCCTTTGGACCACCACCTTGCCGCACCATAACATCACTATCATGAGCCATCTTCTTTTGATAATTTCTAGCACAACTATTCTTCCAAAAAAAACAAAAACAAAAACAAAACATCCCCTTGAAAAACGTCTAAGAGTGGGAAAAAAGGTGAATTTGAATGCAAGAAAAGAGCAACGGGGGAATAGACCAAGCATTCCGATCTGAACCACAACAAAACTATGTATCCATGAAGAAGCATTTTATCGATTAAGAAACATTTGGACGATGTGGTGATCAGAGTGATGCATTATGGCTTGGGGGATGTAGGACGTGAGAAAAGAACAAATGAGGGACTCAATAGGGTATTATCGTACACCGGTCGGGACTCCGAATGGCCAAAATGCTGCGGCAAAATAAAGAAAGGAAAAAAGAAAAACATCACAAATACGAGGGAAGGTCGAACAAGGCTCACTACCACCCCGTGCTTCCGTCGTAGTGGAAAATTTACAACCCCCCCCATCCCTGTAGTGGGCAGCGAAAGTGAGTAGTGTTCGACCTCCGACGCTTGGTATGTTCGGATCGATTTTTCCCGTCCCAAAAGCAGCTTGGTGACTCCCTTGTCATCGGAGAAGGCGACGAAGGTGAGAAGTATGTGATAATCTTTACCCAAGTCAAGAGTGATATCTACCCGCTCCAAGAGTAATTTCACCATCCCCACATGTCTGCGGCGAGCGAAGGAGTTGGGAGGGGGTCCCCGTCGAATACTGGTATGTTGGGGTTGAGATCTTTCCGCTTTAGCAGTAACTCTATAATCCTCTCATGGCCGTAGCGAGCAGCAGTATTGAGTGGTGTATTGCCGGCATTGTCTGCCAAGTTGGGGTTGAGATCTTTCCGCTTCAGTAGTAACTCTACAATCCTCTCATAGCCGTAGCGAGTCGCAGCATATAGTGGTGTATTGCCGGCGTTGTCTGCCATGTTGGGGTTGACATCTTCCCGTGCTAACAGCAGCTTCGCCACCCCCTCATGCCCATGTTGGGCAACCAGCAATAGTGGCCTCGTACCATCTACATCTGGCCTGTCGGGGTCGACGTCTTTCCTTTGCAGGAGCAATATCACGACCTCCTCCAGTCCTGCGCAACTGGCATGCCAGAGTAGTGTCTGGCCCCATCTGTTTGGGGTGCTAGGGTTGATATCTTTCCTTTGCAGGAGTAACCTCGCGATTTCGATATATCCCATGGAGCAGGCATTCGAGAAAGGTGTTTGGTCCCACCTATCTGGACTGTGAGGGTTGACCTCCTTTCGCTCCAATAACAACCTAACAACTTCCTCATGTCCCCTCCGCGTGGCCCAATGGAGTGGTGTTCGGTTGCGATCGTCCACCATGTTGACTCGGACACGCCTTCTTCCTAAAACTGGATCCATTACTCTGAGTGTTTTGCTCCCCCAATCCCCTATCCGCCTTAGAATGGACCCTAACCTGCCCCCGTCACCCCGTATAACTTGAACTGGCTGGGGTGAGTCCGAGATTTCGATATGCGGTCAGGAAGGAGAGGCTGACCAAAGTGGTTCCGATGTTGGGTGCTGGCTGCGACAAAGAGACCCTCGTGATGAGTGTGTACGACGGCGCTGTGCTTGGCAATTCGTGGGGCGGAGGGATACCTTGGCGCCAAGGTTTTTAGAAATCAACGAGCTTACCGCGTGACTGAACGATGAAACGGCGATGATGCGCTGTGAAAACCCTGCCACTAGGATTGCCCCGCAACTCGCTCTATTCAACGACTCTCTCTCACAACTCCACGGCTAACTGAACTAACTGACAGGAAAAGACAGGAGTATAATAAACGACAAAGATCACCTATCCTATCCCTCTAACGATCACTGCATACCGGTATCTCTAACACCTCCCACACTCATCTCCATTTCCTCTGTGCGCTCCCATGCTATCAATCATGCTAACAAAAGAAAGAACGAACGAACAATAGACTCCTCAAAGACTCTCCAATTGCCTTCCGCGCTCCCACTGCCGCCCACACTCCCTTGCTAACAAAAGTAATACAGGAACAAAGACTCCCGACGGTCTATAACTCCCTTGACGTTCATATCCTTCTCCGTCGGAAGCGCACAACGAGAACCTCCGCCCCAGCAAATGCGCCAAAACAACGAACAAGTGGTGGGAGGGGAGCGAACAGGCGGGAACGGACAAGTGGACGGGCGGGAATGCAGGTGGGCAATCGAATGTGTGAACGAGCAGACAAACCAACGGGCTGACGGGGATGCAAATAGGCAATCGAACGAACGAGCGAGCGAACAAAAGGACAAGCGAACGAACAAAAGAACCGGCAAACTCTCGGGCAACGGAATGAATGAGAGGATAAACGGGTGTCATACCGGATATGCTGGTTTCCCGCTCTCGAGCATGTTTGAGCATGTTTTGAGCATGTTCGCGCATGTTCTAGACATGCCGAACAGGTTTGAAGCATGTTGGAGCAGTGAGCATGCCGAGCAGCATATGCGGGTGTGGTTCCCGGCTATTTCCAACAACAATGAGTAAGCAATTGTAAAGATAAAACACAGTAGGGTGGCGGAAAGGAGGAAGTATCACATCACCCCCTATCATTTAGTTAAACAGTACCGGATAGCACCACCTTGGGGTACGGCAGGCCGGAAAGGTTTAACTAAAACTTGAGGATATGAGCTAGCTTAGCCCCCTTTGACCCCATTATCGTGATACGAGGTTGTCAAAATTTGCCGAGTTGCCCAAGGGTCCCAAGAGGGAAGACTGACCCCCGCCAGTAAGGTCAAGCCTGTCTGGGGATCTAGGGGTTAGAAAGATCGCGCCCAAATGGAAAACCTGAAGGTATGAATTGCTTAGTATAGCAGATTAGGTTTGTAGGAGATCGGGGTTAAGCATCTGAAAGATCGATTCGAACCTATTAGCTAGCACAATTCGCTAGAGCGGGGGAATCGGTATGAGGCATCCGAACCCCGGGTTACACGTTCGTGATAGTAGTTTTCTCACTGCAAAGGGGTTCAATATAGCGGGGAGACATTAGGCGCTACTGCAGTGAGATGAGGAATACCAGTGCCACACTATCTATTTGTCTACTGCCTTTTTTCATCACTGAGAAATCAAGAATTTGCTCCTATTTTCTCCTTGTAAAGGCCTATTTATTCGGGTAATCCCGATTTTAACGCAATTTCTTATAATTCTAATTGTATCGGCCAGGAGTCCTAACATGAGGGTACAGAAAGCCCACGAAATATATCAATTCTCCAGATTTGAGTTCCCTTTTTTCTTGTTCCTTTCTCCAAGAAGTGCAAGCCCGAATATCCGGAAAATATTGAGTGAAATAGCAACCAAGATCCTATCCGGAAAGCAAATATTGCTATCATATATAAGAGCTCATACTACGGTAGGTTATGTCACACAAGAGTACTAGGAGATTTCGTGGATAGTCGGAACCGGAAAAATGAAGCAAATTATCCCACAACCCATGCCTCTCTCTCCCTGAACCCAATTCGGTGGTACCGGCGACGTTAGCACGCCTACAGCTAGGCAACTTGTGACCCGGTCACCCTGACGGCCACCGGGTATATCCACGATTCATGGAGCGTTCCCACATCAACAGTCTGTACATGAGCACAGTGCTAGAATGATTAATACCTCCCAACTCAGAACTATTATACTACGGCTCTACCGCTACCTCATACTCCGTCCCAGAAGGCCACGAGAATACTAGTAGAGCCTAGTTAGCGAGAGAACGCGAAGAAGGGGCCTGAACAGGGCGGCGAAATTGTTGCGCATATTATATTCCTTGCCACTCCTACACCGTGCCTAAGTTCCAGGTACTCGCACTGCACTGAGTTCTTCCTCTCTAACTTAATCCCGTTGTAGAAGATGATAGCTCCCACATACACCGTAGATTGCTGTAACAACGCGGCTAGGTTTTCGTATGCCGAGGGGGATGACCAAGCTGCAGACTAATTTACTCATATTCACAACATGTCACTCGACTACGGCAACTCTAAGCTTTCGAGTGTGTATAATGCCATACGATACCGCATGGTAGGCACGTTGGCTCATAGGATCAGTATGAAGAAGCGTTTCGGGTCACAGTGGAGGCACCAGAGCGTCTAGGCACGGCTTGCGGGTTCGGGAACGAAGATTCGATCTAGTTCTTTAAACATACGATACTATACACGCGGCCAGCCGCCAGCACTACCGATAATATCGTAAATAAAACTTTTTTTTCCTTCCTCAATAGCGCCCTCCAGCATATAATCCCTATATTCTACTGCACCAAATTCTGGTCCTCAAGTCTCTGGTTGGCCATACTGTAGTCTACTCCCTACCGTTTGGCAACCGCTTGTTGATACGAGTACAGTGCTGTGGCACTCTAAGTCACGTCTCGGGCGACAACAAGAGTGTCAAGAAGTTTTCAGGGTCTCAGCAGTCCAAAGGTCAAGTTAGCAGGCGGCTTCTCGCCAATACGACAAACTTCGCAGATGTGTAGACCTTCAGACTGGACGAGAATTATCGGCAGGGCAGAGCAGTGGTCCTCATACGTTTCTTTCTCTCGACGACCCGCTGTTCTCTGGGATTGAATCTTCGTTCTTGCCGATTCCTACAAAAAGAACGCCGAAACGGAAAGAGGGTTCGATAATACAGTACTAAAATTACCTGCATGACCGGTTGTTATGCCGCGCCGGCACCAGTATGAAATGTTCTTTTCTTGCGATGATTTCTTACGCAGCTATGGTTGTAAAGGTGCTTGAAAAGGTGCCCGCAAGTAGGGAGGAGGGCGATGGATTTGAATGCAAGAAAAGAGTAATGAAGAAATAGACTGAGCAGTCCCACCAGAGGTACAGCGAAACTATCCAAAGAAGAAACTATTGAATGGTGAAAACGATAAGAGTGATACGGGAGAAAAGAACAAATTATCTACTCAATGGAAATGATATTATGCTTATGTCGGGTGGGAGTCCACTGGGTATGATAGCCAAAAATAGTGGGAATGAAGCGGGGGAGAGAGAGAGAAAAACATTGACATACGGAGGGAATAAACAAATGCAAAAACAAGACTCCTTGGAACTAATTGGGACTTGGAAGGAATACAAAGAATACGAATGATCTAGGAAGAGTATCCTCAATATTGTAACATTTGTCCAAGCCCCCAGAAACCCTCCCGCGAAGAGGCTAAAGCAAATTCTCAAGGATTCATATATAAATCAAGTGACCCCGCCACCTGAACCCCCCAACTCAATCCTGAACAAAAACAAAGACCGGGATATCCGCAAGATGGTATTGTAAGCCCCAAAAGGGCGAACAAGGTCCAGACCAAGGGGGGGGCCGAGGAATGTATATTTTCCTAGGGATGCCGCATCCGCAAGCTTGGGTGGGTTGGTGGTTGGGCGTTGTAGGCTTGTGGTGGTCTCACCACTCCCCACGCACCCGCCCCTGCAGTAAGTGTGCAACCCCGTGATTCCCGTAGCGGGTAGCGAGCGTGAGTGGTGTTTTACCGTGAGGACCGGGAATGTTCGGGTCGGTATCATCCCGTGCCAATAGTAGCCTGACGGCTCCTTCATTACCGCACAAGGCAGCAAGGGTGAGCGGTGTGTAGCCATCATCGCCTGCGAGGTTAGGGTTGACATCCGCCCGCTCCAAAAGTAATCTCACAATTCCTGGCTGCCAGCAGCAAACGGCCAAAACGAGAGGTGTTTGCCCCTCGACTATTGGAAGGTTGGGGTTGAGATCTTTCCGCTTTATCAATGACTTTGCAACTCCCCCATAACCATAGCGGGCGGCAACTGTGAGTGCTGTTCGGCCGCTGTTGATTGCCAAGTTGGGGTTGACATCTTCTCGTTCTAGTAGTAGCTCCGCCGCTGCTCCATGCCCCCCCCGGGCAGCCGCAAATAGTGGCCGCCGGCCACACACATCTGGCTTATCGGGGTTGACATCTTTCCTTTGCAGGAGAAAACTCACAATTTTCGCATGCCCTCTGTAGCTAGCGCCCCAGAGCGGTGTTCGACCAGAGTTATCTTGGCTGTCAGGGTTCACATCTTTTCGTTCCAATAACATCTTGACTACCTCCGCGTGCCCCCTCTCCGCAGCCCAGTGAAGCGGTGTTCGGTTATCATAGTCCGCCATGTCGGCTCGGACATGCCCCCCTCCGAAGGCTAGATCCATCACTCGTGCTGTTTTGCTCCCCCAACCGTCTATCAGCCGCCCAATGGATCCTAGCTTGGCTCCTTCAGCCAAATAACTTGGAGTAGTTGGGGTTCGTCCGAGACTTATTATGTCGGTCAGGTGCGATAGGCTGATCGATGGTTCTAGTACGAGTGTCGTATTTGGGCGCTAGACGTGTCAACTAACGTAAACCAACCTCTATGATCAGGGTCTATTTGACGATTTATCCCCTATTCTACCAGCCGGGTAAGTGTCTAAGACAACGATGACTAAGGAAGTGCCTCAGTAAACGTCGGTTATGAGTAGGTAGTCTACCGTCATAGCAGATATTTGCCACGGTCCAGAGTTTGGACATCTGCGAATTTGTACGTAGTAGTTAAGAAAAATCATCCATTTACCCGCGCCTCAGGCACTAATAAGGGCGGTATAACATCCCCAATGGTTCGGCATTCCAGGATGTAAAGTATCTGGAGGTCTTGTCAATTTATCCGGATACCACACCGACACTCGCGAGTTCCACTACAGTAAAAAGCCTACTGGTAACTTAGATCCTTTGCGCTAAGGTGCCCTGATATCTCCAAAATTCGCGAGTACCCGGCTACAGTCGCACCTCCCTATTGGACATCCATAAGGTAGTAGAAAAACTGCTAAGTTATTAGGAATTCATCGCTTAGGAACTCGAACACCTTGTACGAGTACAAAATTGCCCCCGGTCGACATACAAACTCTGCCTGTCTAAAGAAAAAAGTACCTTTCGCGGAGAACCCAGCATAGCGCGGTATATTATGCTTGGCTTTAGAATGTATTTTAAAACGAGTATCTACAATGCTAAAATATAGGGACCCATTCTTCAATCCGATTCTTTGTAGACTACAGTCCTCGTAACAACCACTTCTTGGGTCGATGATACACCAGCACGGTAACAGCGGTCACGGAACTAATCCTACGAGCAAACTCAAGAGCTCAGCTCAGAGGCACCTTCAGGAGCAACACTCTCATCGGTTTATGGAGGACCCTCAAAAAGGGGGAAAAATTAATCCATGATAATTTATGATACTTCGATGCTTACCGTAAAAAGACCGAAATTCCCTAATACTTGAAAGGGTCTCTTGCGTTTTCCTTTTGCGCAACAGAGGAACTGAAACGGATCTTCTCGCTGTGATCCCTCCCCTCAATCCAAAAGGTAAAATTACACACTCATAGACGCTTCACGACACTAATCCAGCTTTCCTTTCATCAACTCTTATTTATCAGTCCACACGTTCTTTCTATCTATGACGATGCGAATTACCGTACCCTCCTATTACTAATCCTCTCCGTTATTACTCCTCCTCGCAACGGAATCTGAATCTCTCGTCTTTCTTCCCTCTTCGCAACGATTCATCGACACCTCCACCCTATTCTTCCTCCCTATACTTACTACCGTTCCTTGCTCCAAAAGTTCTATAAACTTATAAATAGACCTCCAGCTCTAGTCTCAACTAGATTATTGTCCCAGTTTTTGTGGTGACCCTCTCGAGTGTAGACTATTCATAATTCATCACGTTTTATCTCGTCAACGGTGGGACAGTACTATGAGAATCTAACAGGCCCCGACCAAGAAAGTGCCAGATCATAGTTCTATCATACCACTCCTTCATCTCCCCCCCCCTAAGCAAGTTATGAGAACGATAGTAGACACCGAGATATGTCCAGTTCGTCCGGACCGGCGTTTTACCACTCCGGAGCAATATTACCACTCATTCTCAATCTCGAGTAATCCACCTGCACGAGTAACGGCAGCTTGAGTAATCTAATTTCCCCCAGAAAATCTCTGCGCTTAACGATTCGGGCGTATTTCTTCCGGCGGTTGAGGAAAGTAAAGTATCGTACTCGAGTACAGTTCAGTTACAGCAGGCTCGACTATCCCACAAAGAAGCTGAAAAAGTTGCATTCGCCCATCTAATATTGAGGAGCCCCGAAGGGATAACTACGTTCACTACTAAGGAGGGAACAAAAAAAATCAATAAATGGCTAAAGGGAGGGAAAGGAGTACCGGTAATGTGGGGAAAGAGAGGTATTAACTAAAAAAAAAAAGATTCCAAAAATCCCCCACATAGTCCAATGGCAACAAAAAGGTATAATGCAAATAGAATATCAAGCAACAAATCGATCAAACGTTCCCAGCACAATCTCAACCGGACCACACTCTCCCTTTCGGACTTTACCCGGGTGGAGCTAACCGAGCAGAGAATCCAATAAACGGAGACTCAGAGTCTCTAAAAAAAGGCCCAGATAAGCTGCTCTCAAAGTTAAAGGTACAGTAACTGCCGGATCAACCCAGAAAGAGACAAGAAAACAGCGACGTCCTCGCGATAGAAGAGGTCGTACCTTGTAGGAAGACGGGGATGGCTTGAACTCAGAAGGAGGGGTATCATAGGCAGGATGACGGCTGCAGAAATCAATATAGCGACCCTAGACAAACTGCATACTCGTCGCTCGCGGATGGAGTAAACGCTAACAATACCTTAGCTAGCTGGTCTAAAAACCGTACTTGGTCGTTGCGTGTTTTATGGGCTCGTGGTGGTTTTGCCGCGCTATCGTGCCCGCAGCCGATAGCCCGTAGAAGCGGTGTTTGTTGAGCTGCCATTAGAACGAGTTAATCCCAAGATGAGGGATGATAGCAGCCAATTTCTTTATACCCCCATTTGTGGGCCACCAAAGCGATGCTCCACCACTCTCACCTCGGGTGTTGGGGCTGACCTCATCTCTCCTCACACTCAGCCTTATTGTGATAGGTATAGCAGTCAATGACCGACTCGCGCAGCGATAGAGAAAAACTAAAGGACTATGGGGGAACTGTGGCAGGGCGTGGACAAGAGCGTAAGGTAAGGTAAAACAACTTTGTTCGTCTCTTCTCTAAACTAACGGTAAAGACAGGTGTATAAGTAAAACATAAACAATGTATCCTCACCATTCCATGAATCACCACACCTATCCGTATCTCTCCAAGCATCTACCCTTTCCTCCATACACTCCCGTGATAACAAAGGAAAGACATTTCCGGAGAATCTCCTGTCAATCTCTGGACCTCCACACCAATCCATTGAACCTTTGAACTCTCCGCCAGACTCCCGAAATCTCCACAATCTATCTCAATCAACCAACACCGATCTAGAACCCTCAACAAGTCTCACCCCTCCACCGTGGCCACGCCTGGCAACCTACAGAAGTGGTACTTGGCCCAAGTAGTTTTTAATATCGGGCTCGATCCGTTCTAATAGCAGTCCAACAACTCCCTCATGTCCGCCACCAGATGCCCACAAGAGCGGTGACAGGCCGTCAACGTCTGGTATGTTGGGGTTGACCTCTTTCTGCCCCAATAGCTGCCTGGCAACCCCTTCATGCCCTCTCCTGGCAGCCCACAAGAGCGGTGTTTGGCCGCCTTCGTCCGACATGTTGGGATCGATATCTGCCCTTTCCAGTAGAACTTTCACAACTCCCTCGTTCCCCCTCCCAGCGGCCCACGATAGCGGCGTACGGCCTTGTTGGTCCGCCATGTTGGGATCGACATCTTTCCGCCCCAAGAGTAGCTCCACTATTCCATGGTTCCCATCCCTGGCAGCCCACGAGAGCGGGGTTTGGCCATCATCGTCTGGCCAGTCTGGGTTGATACCATTCTGTTCCAATAACCGCTTAACAATCTCCTCATACCCCAGAAAGGCGGCGACACCGAGAGGTGTTAGGCCATACATTCCTGGCTTGTTGGGATTGACATCTTTCCTCTCCAGAAGCAGTTCCACAATTTCCCCGTGCCCCGCCTCAATAGCCCAAAAAAGCGGCGTTCCGTCACAGTCTCCCTCTGCGTAGTCAGGGTTGACATCTTCCCGCCCCAGCAATAGCTTCACTATTCTCTCATGCCCACTGTTTGCAGCCTGCGCAAGCGGTGTCCAGTCGAATGGGCCTGCAGTGTTGGGGTCGACCTCTTTCCGCCCCAACAGCAGCTCCACCACTCCATCATGCCCATTTATGGTAGCCCACAAGAGCGGTGTTTGACCGGTGTTGCAGGGTCTCTCGGGGTCAACATCTTGCCGCTCGAGCAGCAGTTGCACAACCTCCTCATGCCCCCCCGCCGAAGCCCATGAGAGGGGGGTTCGGCCCTCTATGTCTGCCATGTCGGCGTTGGCACATCTCCTTCCAAAGACCCGATCCATTAGCGGCAGTGTTTTTCCCCTTTCACCTGTTAGAATGAGTCTGGGTGGTACAAGTATCGAAGATTTTGATATGTTAGTTTGGTGGGTTGTTCGATATCATGCGGGAGGCTTGAAAAAAAAAAACTCGACACGTTTAGCTCATCCTAACTACCGTTACGTCGAGATAGTAGTGAAACCAAACCGCGAGAGGCATCGGCTGCCAAGCAACCATTCCGAAAAAAGACCAAGCAACATGGTAGGCCAACCACGGTTGACCGCAAAAAAAGAACAAAAGGCCCGAACAAAAAGAAATGGTAGGGCATGTTAAGATACCGGTGCTCGAGTACCGTACTCGAGTATCACAACTAGGGAGTTTCGAAGTTCTCGGGACACGGAAGTTACAGGTGTTTCGGTACAGGTGTTTTTTTCTTGGAAAATACAGTAGACGGTAAACCTTTTGGCAAGGAGGTATGCAGTATACCACGTTTAAAGATAATTTACAATACAGTCACTTTACCTCTTGCACCCAGTTCAAACTAACCTGTACATTTCTTAGTCTATAACACTACCGGTAGGGCCAAAAAAAAAAAAAAAAAACAGTCTCAGGGAGCCACTTGAAATAGTACTTTAATTCAGAACAAAGGTGAGATTATTTGGAGGGAAGGAGAATTGGTGGAAGTAAAAGCACTAAAACTGTAGCTGAGTGTGAAAAAGAGGTGACTATGTAAATTGAAGTAGGAAAAGTAGTGGAGGGTTCTTCAATCGCGGAGGTTATTAAATTTTCATGAAAGTTTTTTTCATATGATACTAGTTTTAGTGGTGCCTCCTACCTTACTTTTAGTTATTATGATAATATCATGATAGCACTTACAAGGCATGAAAAGGCATGTCAATAATACACCTGTCCTGATTGCAGTTTATACAAGTGACGTTCAAAGCGGTACACCCGTATTTGGGTGATACATTGCATACTCAGCTTGTGGCATACCAAGAACTTCGAACCTCCCTACTCAGGCTTAATAAATAAATCCAGTTGACCATCATACTCCCAGGCCCTAGCACGAACGGAGCAGAACACTTTCCATCCCACACAACTAACATAGTAGGCCGTGAAAGGCAGCATGTTAGCTAACGATAGTTTTCCCTACCCACCAAACTCCACTCGAGTACTATACGTTACCGCGCAAATCCGTAGTATGATAATATAATACCATTGACAAACTTTGACCCTTCCCACTCCCCACACCTTCAGAACCCAGCAAATTATCCCCCCACCTAAAACCGCAGATTCACAAATGGCCAGATCCCGAGGTCACCCCGGGCCCATAACCTTTTGACCCACACCGGCCCAAATCAAACCAGCCGGGAGGGAGTGTGAAACCGACCGACCAACCCGGGGTCGCAACGACAAGCGGTCCCCCAGAGGAAAAAACCCTCCACAGAATTGCTGCTACGATACCATAACCAAAACCAAAAACCGGTCCGTCTTTGACGCTTTTCCAAGCTCCGTTTTTTTCGGTGGACCTGGGTGTGTGCTAGGGCGCCGGACGGTACGGGGACGCCATCCCTAAACAAAAAAAAAAAAAAAAAAAAAAAGTCGACGCACGATCAAGCGCTCTGGGCGTGATGGTTCCTGCCGGAACAACCGTTCAATTCGACGAGGGAATAAGTTGCATGCGGGTGGGCATGTGTACTTGTTTGAGCTATGATATGCACAACTAATCTCTCCATTCATCGCATACTCCGCCATGCCAATTCGTGGGCGCCTGTTGGAAATACGTTATCCACACTATGAGTCATAGGTATGAGTCATGGAATTGACTCATACATGTGATGAGATACGAAAAGGGAGTTTTCTTGGCAGGAGAACCATGTTATCACGTGATGGAATATGTCTATATAAGACCAAGTGTATTTCCCTCTGTTACCACGTACTTTGCTAGTGCAAGTGTGGAATCTTATCTTTATATCTAAACTATACTGCGTTCAACTCTCAGTGCCGCCTTAGTATCTAAGAGACAGCCTCAGAGACTGCAATATTTTCAGGTTATAAGCCCGGCTAGCAAGCCTTTCTGCTACCAAGTATCATATACCATATAGAAAAAAGAAAGACACCTAAGCCAGATGCTACTACCGTTACCTCCTCCTCACTTCCATGCCTCCTATCTGACCGTATGGTCAACGTGTTAGGAGTACCCGATTCCGATAGCCTAGGAGTACCCTAGGTAGGGTAACCTTACCCAAGTTCGAGAATCTTAGTCTCCAACACCCCCTCCGGCCCCCTTATGGGGCCCACGCGTCATTATACACATGAACCTTAGTTGCGTCCTGTGACTATATGGTCACAGAATTAAAGGTGTCAGAATAACACCGTATACGTCGCTGCCATCCGTCTGACCGAACGCTGTTCGCAGGATATATAAGTGGGGACCTCTGGCAAGACCTGAGAAGTGGAACGAAGTCAATCCGTTAACTACTCAGGGAGTTACTAGGCTTCAAAGATAAGACATCTTTGACATAGGCCGTAAGTAACGGGACGTTTTCGCACATGGTCGAGATATGAATGTTAGAAGGTTCGGGGCAACGAACCAAAGCATTCACATCCATCCCCCGATAATTAGAAAAAGTCTGGAGCTCCTGCAAACACTACCCAAATAGCCAACGAGCTCTAAGGAGTGTTGCAACTATGATATGGGTGTGTACTGCAGTGGCAGGAGTTATGACCAACACAACACAAAGGTCCACCCCCTCTACATAGAACCACCAGCAGTTGCCGACAGAGGAATTATGAGACTATTCAATAGAATGACCTCTCCTCTACGAAGAAAGAGTCATTGGAATAAATTGCATTGATTAGTTGTTGAGTTATCACAACTAGAAGTCATCGACTCTGGTATATAGGCAAAGGCAACTTCGTATCAAGGCTTATCCTCTTGATAACGAGAATGTAATGTGTTCGCTAGATGCTAATACACGTTTCGAGAGGTGTACGATAGTTGGCAGGTGGCCTGCTCTTCCAGAGAGAAGGCGAGAGCTGTATGAACTAAAGGAGGCTTCGGAGGTGTACTGGAGAAACTAAAGAGTAACCGTTCAACTAAGTATATTGAAATACTGTCTGTCGAAGTCTATCCTTTCCATCGTAGAATAGGACGGTCTTTAAATACACAAATCTGTTCATGTCTAGCATGAACGAAACTAAACAAAGGTATCAAGTGATACACTTTGGTAAAACAATATAAGTATCAAATCAAGTATCAAAACGATACTTAAAAACAAACATAAAACAAACTAAGTATCAAAACGATACTTCAAACAAACCAAGTATCAAAACGATACTTAAAACAAAACATAAAACTAACTACATATCAAAACGATACTTCAAACAAACCAAGTATCAAAACAATACTTAAAACAAAACATAAAACAAATCCTTAACTGAGTACCAGCACCGGTTACATTCCCTAAAACAAAACAACTGTTTAAACAAAATCGAACCTCAATAGTCCTGAAAATTAGAGTCCTCAGAAGGCTCCAAAAACTCGCTTTCTGCCAACATCCAATTATTGGCATTGAGACACCAAACACAAGTAGAAATCTTAATATAACAATGGGATTCAAAGAAAGATAAATCACAATAGTCACGAATACCAGATTCGCTGTCAGCTTCCACCCATGCCTCATTGCAATCAGGACAGTAGTCTACCCAAAGGATAGCGAAATAGTCTTCAGGTTGGATAACATCGCGGTTCAACAACAGTCCAACAAGCTGCTGTCGCTGCCTCACATTGATCTCCTCATAGTTTGACATCGTTAAGGTATTCGGATGGTGGTGATTCTAGATGAAGTCATCGAGAGCCTGCTCTATGATTTGGTTCTCTTCATCGCTGCTTTCAAATTTGGACTCAAAGTGTGGGGCCCAGAAACCATCTCGAGCCTCGAGTTCCTTGTGCCATCCCTCTGTTTCTGGCACAGTCGGTGACCAGCACATGGTGATATAGTTTATAGTCGGTGGTAGGGAGTTGTCAGGCATGTTGGCTTCCCACCATTCATTCACCATTTCCATAGCGTGCTCCAGTACTTCTAACGGTTCTCAGCTGTTCTCACTTGCAGGGTATCCTTTTCATTTGATGAGGAACTAATCATTTCCAAGCCAAAGGCGGTGGTCTCGGATTTCTTCAACTTCCCATTCCTTTTTCTTGTCAATGGTGATGGGAGCAAGACGAGAGTAAATTCGTCCAGGGAACTTAGAGTCGTCATTAGGGTAGAATTGTTTAACAGAGGAGGCGTGGAAGGTGGCAGTGGGGCGGCGGTACATGCGTCCATCCATCTGGACAGTATAGTTTTCGGTGTGCTCATCGAAGGCTAAGACCTTAAAGGGTCCTCTCCAGCGTGGTTGAAGCTTCTTGCTTTGTCCAGAGGTGGTGATGAACATGTTCCCATTAACCATAAGCATATCGCCAACAGGAATAGGCACATGTTTGGGTCTTCGCTTCTGAGCAGTAGTGGTGCTTCAGAATCGCGCAGCTTTGATAGCTTGGAAAGCGTCATTGCGTATTGCCTGGTGCCGGTTCGGGTGATCATCTGAGTTGGGGATTGAGGAGTTCATGAAAAGAGTGGTAGGTAGGAGGGGGTATTGTCGGCCAAAGACTACTTTGTATGGTGACATACCAAGGGTATCGGAATATCCGGCATTGAGGTATGCTGCAAGCTCGACAAGGGCGGGTTCCCAACTGGTCTGTCGTTCATTGATAAGGTTCCGGATTCCGGTTTTCACTTCCCTGATATTGCGTTCAGCTTGACCATTAGTTTCATGGTGTCCAGGAGCAGCCATGATGTGGTTGATTCCAAAAGAGGTGAGGGTCTGTTTCCAGAATCGAGAGGTAAAGCGGGAGTCAGCATCGCTGACAATAGACAGAGGGTATCCATGGGGTATAAAGAGGTTTCGCTGGAGGATGTTCTATGTATTCTTGGAGGTGTCGGTAGTCTTCATAGGCTGTAGCCATGTATATCCAGAGAATCGGTCAACAGCTACCAGAATGGTATCATATCCGGCGGATTTGTTGAATGGTCCTGAAAAGTCAATAGCAAAGGACTTAAAAACTTCGGAGGGTAGTTGGAGGGTTTGAGCTCTTCCTTCAGGCAACTGAGTACGTTCCTTATTCGCCTGGCAGAGTTCACATTGCTTAACGAAATGTCAGAAGTCCTGTCGCATTTTTGGCCAATAAATATATTCACAGGCATAGTGGAGGTTTTGATCTGCACTATGGTGTCCTTTGTTGTGGATTTCGGAAATGACATATTCCCTGATTGTCGTGCCATTGAACATGTGGCCCTTTGGTATGTATAGGCATTAGTAGCTGTATCGAGTAGCGGTATAGACCATTCCATCAGATACCAGGTAGGTTGCGAGATCTCCATGCTTGGTACTATCTATGCTTTGAAGTAGATTGGGTCATGGCGGTATCACTTGATCATTTGACTTCGGAAAGCGGTGGTGAGTTCATCTGTGGTGGTTCTGACATCGCATTCATCTTCGATAAGAGATCCCCTAGACGGCTCAATCAGTGCTTCTTCTTCTTTAAAGGTTTCATAAAGTTGCCGGCGGTGTTCAGGAATAGTGGGAGGCATAACTGAGATGATAGTTTCATTATTGAAAACTCGGAGGGGTCCACCATAAAGGGGACGTGAGTCTACCGGGGGTGTGGAAGAGGGTGGTGCAAAGGATGGTGCATGCAGGAAGGCTGCTGCTTCTTCGAGTTGTGCTGTTCTTTCGAGTTGTTCTAAGTCTTGATGTCCTTTTGGGGCTGGATTACCCACAGGGGCAGATGATTGGATCGCTGGGGGTTTCCATGGTCCTGAAGGTTTGTTGCCGAACTTAATCTCAGTTTGGTGAAAGGGACATGTATCTTCGTAACAGTGGGACCAATGGAGCGTGCTTTGTTCAAGGTCTTGAGGTAGCATACTGCGGAGGATGCAATCATCTTTCCATTCGTCTTCAAGATGTTGGCTTCGCTCTGTTCCTGCCGGAGCGTACATAGTATAGGAGAAAGGAGGAGATGGAGAGGTTGTGTTGATGGAAGCCATGACTGGTTCTTCCTCATAGGTAGTGCTATCGGAACTGTCGTCACTTTGTCTTGTATGGTCATGGACAAGAGGAGGGTTCTGGAGTGATTGGTTCTCATAGATGCGGGAGACGGCGTCAGCTAAATAGTTGGTTCTTCCTCCGGTGTAGAGTATTTTGACATCGTATTTGCTGATTTCTCCTATCCATCGGGTTCTTCTTCGTCAAGGAAGCTTTTCGGTCTTTAGATTGGTAAGGGGTTGATGGTCGGTAACAATGGTGAAGGTAGTTCCCATCAGGAGGTGGCTGAAAGCGGCAAGGGCATCGATCACTGCAAGTGCTTCCTTGTCTGTGGTCCCATAGTTCATTTGCGAATTAGTGAACTTCCTGCTGTGTAATGCTGCCGGTCTCGCTTGTTCATGGGTGGGTCCTTGTCCAACCCAAGCTCCAACGCCAATATCAGAGGCATCGGTTATCAACCAAATGGGTTCTTCTTTAGACAGGTCAATAGGCCGTATAACATTTGCATCTTTGATTAACTCCTTAATGTTATTAAAGGCTCGATCAGGGGTAGGGGTCCAAACGAATTCAGCATTGCCAGTGAGGTCCGTGAGTGGTGCAGTGACAGTGGCGTGGTGTGGAAGGAACTGGGAGATGTAGTTGACAAGTCCAAGGAACCGCATAAGCTCCCTTTGATTCAGAGGTGTAGTCCATTCCGTCAGGCAGGATATCTTTCCAGGAGATGCATGTATCCCTTGATCATCAATTACATGTCCGAGTATCTCCAGACTATCGGCAAACAGGGTGGATTTGTTTCTACTGGTATAGAATTTATTTTTTCTTAAGTTGTCGCAAACTAGGCTGATATCGTGCTTGTGTTCTTCTTCAGTGTTGGAGAAGATGAGGATATCGTCAATGTAGATCCATACAAAGTGATGGAGGTACTCGCTAAGCATATTTTCCATAATTCGCATGAAGGTAGCGGGCGCATTCATGTCACCCTGTAGCATGACTCGGCTAACGAAACTTCTGAAGGGTGTTTTGAAACTATTAATTAGCTCGTTTTCTGGATCTAACCATGTTTGGAAATAGGTATCGCTTAGATCTATCTTGCTTCGGAATCTAGCTCGTCCAACTGCATTTAGGATCTGGGTTTGATTGGGCATCGCTCAACTGTCCATAACTGTATTGTCATTTCGTAGTTTGAGATCGGCAAGGGGCCGGATTCGCTTCCCATCTGCTTTAAGTTGGACAAACATAGGTTTGGCACCTGGTGCTTCTGATCGGTAGATGACTCCTCGTCTGAGGTTCTCATTGACTCAGGTATTAAGTTGGTCTTTGTATGCTTCCGGAATGGTGTATGTCGGTTGATTCTTGAGGTTAGTGGGGTCTTTCAGGCGGATATAGTGGTTTATTTTCCTCATAGGAGGTAGTTCTTCTGGGATTCGTTCAGGGCAGACATCGGAGTACTCATCCAACAGGCTTAATGCTGTAGTCTCACAGACAGCAGCTCGGAGTTCTCCGCTTGTTGGTTTGCAAACAACCCTGACCTTGTGGTTTGGGAACTCGATAACTGAGTCTCCACACTTGATGGTAGCATTATGGCATTTGAGGAAAGGCATCCCAATGAGGGCATCGTATTTTGCTAGATTCCCAAAAAACATTGTTTGTGGAGGTAGCGAGACTGATCCTAGCTGGATGGTAGCTTTGCATGTCTTATGGCTAGTGGAGCGAGATCCTTTAACTGCCATATTGACAGCTAATGGTTGTTTGAGGGTTTCGGTAGGTAGACCATAGGCGGAGACGAAGGTATTGCTGATTATATCTCGTCCAATAGCGCCGGTATCGAAAAGGACCCTTGCCTGTCTCCCATTGATTAAGATTGTTCCTTCTAATACTGGGTGAGGCTTGGCTACCGCCGGTGGACGGGTGCTGTTGCATTCTATTTCGATATAGCCAATGTGAATTTCCTCAAACTCGCTGTATTGCTCGCCATTGTCACTGAGTTCAATGTGGTTTGTTGACACTTCTTGCTTGACTTTAACTGCCTTTCCTTTGCCTTTCTTGGTGGGACAACTTCTCACCATGTATCCGGTTTTACCGCATTCAAAACATTCACCTTTCTGCCTTCTCGATTCTTTAGTGGATTTGCCTTTCTTCTTGTAGGATCGGTGGGTTTCTTCTTCTGAGTTATTGGAGGTGCTCCGTCTGGGCTGCCTATTGCCACTGGAGGCTGACTGATTCTTGTAGGCTTTCGTTTCATGGAGGATGGCATCCTTCCGCTCTACTCTTGCGATTATAGTTGCCATATCATCTCCTTCCTCTTCCAAGGGTTCCACTTCTCGCCGGAGTGTGGGGTGCATAGCATCGTAGAATCTTCGCTTTAGGATGTAGCTAGAGATACTTCCTTTCTTCATCCGATCTCTGATCATTAGGAGGTCTGTGGCAATGTGCGTGATCCGCTTCACTTGTGATCCTTCGACTTGCTGGATATTATTGAATCGTTTGTACAATAGGTCATCGGTGATAGATGATTGGAATCGATCCTTGTGGTAGTCAAGTATTGTTGATCCTCTAAGCTTTGGGTTGTTGCTGTATTCCTTGTAGCATTGGTGATATGCATCGACTGCCTTTCCTTCACAGAATGAACCAAGCCATAAACCAGTCGAAAGTTTCTCCACATCTACTTTGTTTATGAGGAGGTTGTTAGGCGGAGACAACCGGTATAGACTTATGGTTGTCTAGGCCAATCGGGATTCTTTTCGTATAGACGGAGATGTGTCCAGGAAGGCTCGGAAGCAACTCGTTTCGTTTATGACTACTAAGAGTGGAAGAAAGTAAGATAGAATCGTAAAAACAATATTATATTGTTAAGGTCTCTTCTCCGTTGCTTGATGATGTCTTAAGCTTGGGAGGCACTTCGATATTTATATTCCGCGTCTGAGTATTCGCGGGCTACATCTATCTAGTATACAAAATATGTACCTCTTCAATTCTTATGCGCAACGTCGAGTTCTCCATAACGGTGCGAACACCGGGAGACCCTGAAAACCATCACACCATCTTCGGTAATTACTATGTCCTGCCTGGGAGACATACTTGTCACCGGTAGTAATTTTCCGATCCTCAGAGTCTATAGACCTGTAGCCGAGTTCTCAAGTCGAACTCTGTTGGCTCCAATAGTTCTTTTCGTTACCAAGAGGATCAGTCTTAATACGAGACTACATCTGCAGATATGCCGGAGCCGATGACTTCTAGTTGTGATAACTCAACAACTAACCGATAGAATTCATTCTGATGACTCTCTTCTCGTAGAGGAGGGGCCGTTCTATTGAATTGTCTCATAATTCCTTGGTCGGCAACTCCTGGTTATTCCATATAGAGGGAGTAGACCTTCGTGTTGTGTTGGTTGTAAATCCCGCAACTGCGGTACACCTCTTATCATAGTTGCAACACTCCTCGAAGCTCGCTGGCTTCTTTGGTAGTGTTTCCAGGAGCTCTAGACTCTTTCTAATTGTCGAAGGGTGGATGTGAATGCATTGGTTCGTTATCCCGAACCTCCTAACATTCATCTCATGACCTTGTGCGAAAACGTCTCGTTACTTACGGCCCGTATCAAAGATGTCATATCTTTGAAGCCTTGTAACTCCCTGAGTAGTTGACGGATTGACTTCGTTCCACTTCTCAGGTCTTGCCAGAGGTCCCCTCTTATATACCCTGCGAACAGCCTTCGGTCGGACGGACGGCAGCGACGTATACGGTGTTATTCTGACACCTTTAATTCTGTGACCAAATAGTCACAGGACGCAACTAAGGTTGATGTGCATGATGACGCGCGGGCCCCGTAAGGGGGCCGGAGGGGGTGTTGGAGATCAAGATTCTCGGACTCCGGTGAAGTTACCCTACCTAGGGTACTCCTAGGCTATCGGAATCGGGTACTCCTAACAGAGGTAGTGCGTTACTTCAGTGGCCCATCGATCAAACGCTTCAGGCTTGAGGTCTTTTCCTTCTCCTGTGAACTTTGGTGGCACGTGGGTCTTGATTTTCGGTAAGTCAGGAAAGTCTTCTTCTTCCGGAGTCTCTTCTGGCCGTGACCTAGAGGGTCCTCCTCCTGTGCTTGCCATGCCGGATCCTCTACTAGAACCGGGGTCGTTTGGAGGTGCAAATGAAGGTTTCTTAGCTGGTGTAGGAGGAAACACACTGGGAGGTTGTGGGTTTTCCATTATGTGGTCTTCTGGGTCCTTCGCAGGACGCTTAGACTGTTGCCTTTTCGTGAGGTCTTCTCGTGGAATCTGCTTCATACTCCGTGTAGTCATGACTCTATGTTGAGGTTGAGCTGAAGCCGAATATACCAAGATTCTGCCGCTTCACTCCGCTAGCGTTCCAGGGTGGATATCGATAGGTTGATCAGGCCTAAATCTGGAGATAGGTTCTTAACCACTTGCTGAGGTTAAAAAAATGTAACGTGTTCACTAAATGCTAATCATGTTTCGAGAGGTATACGATAGTTGGCAGGTGGCCTGCTCTTCCAGAGATGAGGCGTGAGCTGTATGAACTAAAGGAGGCTTCGGAGGTGTACTGGAGAAACTAAAGAGTAACCGTTCAACCAAGTATATTGAAATACTGTCTGTCGAAGTATATCCTTTCCATCGTGGAGTAGGACGGTCTTTAAATACACAAAGCTGTTCATGTCTAGCATGAACGAAACTAAACAAATGTATCAAGTGATACACTTTGGTAAAACAACATAGGTATCAAATCAAGTATTAAAACGATACTTAAAAACAAACATAAAACAAACTAAGTATCAAAACGATACTTCAAACGAACCAAGTATCAAAACGATACTTAAAACAAAACATAAAACTAACTAATTATCAAAACGATACTTCAAACAAACCAAGTATCAAAACGATACTTAAAACAAAACATAAAACAAACTACGTATCAAAACGATACTTCAAACAAACCATGTATCAAAACGATACTTAAAACAAAACCTAAAACAAATCCTTAACCGAGTACCAGTACCGGTTACAGAAAAGGACTATTGGAGCCAACATAGTTCAACTTGAGAACTCGACTGCAAGTCTAAAGACTCTGAGGATCGGTGAATTACTACTGGTAACAAGTATATCTTCCAGTTAGGAAAATAGTAATCACCGAAGAGGGTGTGATGGTTCTCAGGGTCTCCAGGTGTTCGCACCTTCACGGTGAACTCGACGTTGCGCATTAGATTTGAAGAGGTGCATATTTTGTATGATAGATAAACATAGTCCGCGAACACTCAGATACGGAATATATATATCGAAGTGCCTCCCAAGCTTAAGACATCATCAAGCAACGGAGAAGAGACCTTAACAATATAATATTGTTTTTACGATTCTATTTTACTTTCTTGCACTCTTAGTAGTCATAAACAAAACGAGTTGCTTCCGAGCCTTCCTAGACAAATCTCCGTCTATATAAACGAATCTCGATTGGCCTAGACAACCCTAAGTCTTTACCGGTTGTCTCCGCCTAACACAACTAATACCTTGATATACACAATCTATTCCATTGCAGATACTGCAACACCACCCGTCCTCTTACCCCTGAATACCGGTACCTATCCTGCTGTAAAGCAGACGCATATCGCATACGAAGACACCTACATCGTCTCAGACTACTCAGACTAAGAGCAGTTCCGATCTCAATACTGACAAACACAGGAGGAAAATAAAACACACAAGCCTACATGCCACACATGTACCACGACGCCCTTGAGTACACAATTGAAGAAACTATCATAAGAGTCAATCAAACCATCGCTCAAAAGAACCTCGAAATTATTGACTATAACGATTGCCTTCAGGCCATTCAGAAGAAGTACAGTGAACAACTGGACACACTGCTGGAATCCACCATACCAGAACCAACTCTTGCCGACTTCAACAACATACAATACGATAGCGAAAACGATAATTACTGAGGCTACTTCGATCCGGAAACTCTGATCAAGTGTACTGGTTGTCTAAAGTGGAGACCTTTCCCCATCTTCTCCGGAAACGTACCAAAACCCTGTTGTGACCCATTCGAGGCAAAAACTAGGGATTTCGCACTTCTAAAGCTACGGGAAAAAAGACGCGTTGCCTACTGAAAACCTCTGTCAGTCGGTAACACCAAACTCTGACAATCCAGTAAAGATGACAACTAACATAACTGTTAGGAGTACCTGATTCCAATAGCCTAGGAGTACCCTAGATAGGGTAACTTTACCTGAGTTCGAGAATCTTAGTCTCCAACACCCCCCTCCGGCCCCCTTACGGGGCCCGCGCGTCATCATACACATCAAGCTTAGTTGCGTCCTATGACTATATGGTCACAGAATTGAAGGTATCAGGATAACACCATATACGTCGCTGCGCTCTGTCCGACTGAAAGCTGTTCACAGGATATATAGGAGAGGACCTCTGGCTAGACCTGGGAAGTGTAACAAAGTCAATCCGTCAACTACTCAGGGAGTTACTAGGCTTCAAATGTATGACATCTTGGGTAAGGCCCATAAGTAACAGGACGTTTTCGCACAAGGTCGTAATATGAATGTTAGGAGGTTCGGGATAACGAACCAATGCATTCACATCCACCCTCCAACAATTAGAAAGAGTCTAGAGCTCCTGGAAATACTACCAAAGAAGCCAGCGAGCTCTGAGGAGTGTTGCAACTATGATATGGGGGTGTACAGCAGTTGCGGGATTTAAGACCAACACAAGACAAAGGTCCACCCCTTCTACATAGAACAACCAGGGGCGCCGACCGAGGAATTATGAGACTGTTCAATAGAATGACCTCTCCTCTATGAGAAGAGTGTCATCAAAATGAATTCTATCGGTTAGTTGTTAAGTTATCGCAACTAGAAGTCATCGACTCCGGCATATACGCAGAGACAACTTCGTATCAAGACCGATCCTCTTGATAACAGAAAATACTATTGGTGCCGACATAGTTCGACTTGAGAACTCGGCCACAGGTCTAAAGACTCTGAGAATCGGATAATTACTACTGGTGACAAGTATGTCTACCGGGGAGGAAATAGTAATTACCAAAGAGGGTGTGGTGGTTTTCAGGGTCTCCCGGTGTTCGCACCTTTGGGGAGAACTCGACGTTGCGAGTTAAAATCAAAGAGGTACATATTTTGTATGTTAGATAGATGTAGTCTGCGAACACTCAGACGCGGAATATAAATATCGAAGTGCCTCCCAAGCTTAAGACATAATCAAGCAACAGAGAAGAGACCTTAACAATATAATATTGTTTTTACGATTCTATTTTACTTTCTTGCACTCTTAGTAGTCATAAACGAAACGAGTTACTTCCGAGCCTTCCTAGTCAAATCTCCGTCTACATAAACAAATCTCGCTTGACCTAGACAACCCTAAGTCTATACCAGTTGTCTCTGCCTAACAGTAACACCCAAGAGCTCCTTTGGCCGTCTGTCCTTATCCTTCAACAAGTACCCCACATTATAAGGACAACAAAATTATCGGTCATGGGCCACAATGTGGAAAACAGCCTTTAAGGTCTGTGGCGTGTGGAAATTCGTGGACTGAACAACACAACAACCAGTCGCATCGGATGAAGGCTCCTCCTCTCAATCAACAGCAGTTACGGAATAGGAAACAAAGAACGAACAAGCAAAGTTCCTTCTATTCCAAGCAGTAGGCGATCACTATGAGACTGTCACATACTACTCTGCTGTTAGTGACGCCTTGAAAGTCCTCAAGGACAAATTTGACAAAGAAACACCCTCGACGAACCTTGTCCTACTTACAGACATATTCAAGAAACTATTTCCCCATAAGAACATTACCAAATACGTCATGAGTTTCGAAAATGCATGGAACTGACTCTCTCAAAGATGCTCGAACGGGAAAAGAAAGACTGAAGATGACTTCCTATCAACAATGAAACTAGTCACACAATCTGAAGCTGTCAAAGGAGTGTTCTTCATGTTATTCATAAAAGAACAATATAAAGACCTTTGTGACATACTCGCAGCTAGAGGAGATGACCAGTATACCGACGTAAGAGAATTCTTCATTAGTCAAGCAGCAGAGAAGTCGGAAACAGAGGAAAAGGTACTGTTCGTACCAAAGAAAAAGGACAAGAAGGAATGTTCCTGGTGCAAGAGCAAAGGGAACAAAGGGTTTAAAAGTCATCACGTCAAAGATTGTCGAGGTCTGAAAGGAGAAAAGGAGAGACGAAACAAGGAAAATCCAAAGGGACAAAGGACTGCCAACCTTACCGATACCACTGTAACTGTGCTCATAACAAAAGCCAAACCGAATGAGGAAAGATCAACAGACTGGTTATGTGACTCTGGAGCATCAGATCATATATCGCCAAACATAGGTGACTTCCTCAACCTCCTACCAGACAATACAAGCACTGGCATAGTAACAGCAGACGGCAGAAAACATCACGCAACAGGAACTGGAGATGTGTAGATCCCGTTGCGGTTGTTGGACGGATCCAATCATACCATTCAGCTCAGACTAGTACTGTATGTCCTGACATTTAGGTACTCCTTAGTGTCCGAATCAAGACTGGATGATGTTGGAGTGAGAATAGAAATTGAGAAAGGAAGGAGAGAATACAAGAAAGGAGGAAGAGAGATCATGATTGCAGATAAGAAAGACGGTTTGTGGTATGTTAGGATAAACAATGCAAGAGTACTTATATCCACCTATGAAGAGAGACACCAAGCACTTGGACATCCGAGCGTGATCAAGGATTGTTATCAAGATGCAAAACCGATACTTCGCCCAAACGATTTCAGTTGCGAGATATGTAGACTACAAAAGTCAACACACCATGTTCCCTTAGGAAAGGAGATAGGAATGATGAAACCTTTCAATAAAATCCATTCTGACTTAAGTGGACGCATCTCTACACCAACACTCAGGAAAAACGAATACTGCATGACATTCGTTGATGACTACACCAGATACTGTTGGCTATACCTACTGAAAATGAAAGACGGAACAGAAACAGCAATTAAGAACTTCTGAGAACTCGTCCTTACCCAACATGAAGCCAAGGTCAAACGCCTTCATAGTGATAATGGAACCGAGTACATCAACCAAGAAGTATCCAAATTCCTAAAAGGAAAAGGTGCTCTCCATACCACATCACCAGCCTACAATCCTGAATCAAACGGAGTCGCCGAAAGGATGAACCGTACCTTAACTACAATGGTACGATGCATGTTACCAACCGATAAAAAGTTTCTATGGGGGGAAGCCTACGCAACAGCTGCCTACCTATACAACAGACGCTGGCAATCCACGGTAAACACAACACCTTTCGAGCAACTATATGAAACGAAACCCACTATCAACCATCTACGTCCTTGGTTCACAAACACAATTGTATACATACCTTCGGAAAAGAGAGGCAAACTTGACCTTACAGCTGAAGAAGGTCACCTAGTAGGATACACTTCCAGTCCTACAGTATATCGTATATACATACCCAAACGACATACAGTGACAGAAGCAAGAGACGTAAAGTTCGGTTCAATAGAAGGAGTATCGTTCGAATATCATCTAGACCAACCAGCAATACCAAACAACGAACAAGATATACCAACCCTACCCGAAGACATCCCACTACCTGAAGAGTCAGAAGAAGAAGTAGAATCTGAAGTACCCGGCACTTTTCCAGTATCGCCTGAACAAAACAAATCAACAAGAAGGTCAACAAGTCAAAGAAAACATACCGAAAAGGGAGCTGGTTACCGAAGAGACCTAGCTCAGTCAAAGCTTAAAGATCTCAACAATAAGCTAAGACAAGCGCATGAAGCCTTTCGAACCTACATGAGAGGGGAAGGCGGTTCCGGTAGTGTACAACAAGTTGATTTACAACATCAATTACGTATCGAGGAACTTCAGGAAAAGATTCGAAGACAACAGGCAGCCATTGATAAGGACTCCTTCGTTGGATTATCCTACCACATACGAGATCCTGAAAGCTATCGGGAAGCCAATGAATTACTTGAATGTGATGAATGGCAGGTGGCAATGGATGAGGAGATGAAAGTCTTAAACGAACACGGAGTAGGGGAAGTGGTAGACAAACCACTAGGTAGAAAGGTCATAAGAGGATGATGGGTGTTCAAAGCAAAAGTGAAGAAAGATGGTACGTTAGAAAGGAGAAAAGCGAGATATTGCGCAAAGGATTTCAGTCAAATCTCAGGAGTGGACTTTAAAGAAGTATACGCACCGGTAGCACGACTAGAGTCACTTCGAGTACTACTGAGCATCTCAGTTATTCGCGGCTATGCTATGCGACAACTTGACATTAAAAGTGCATTCCTGTATGGCGAAATAGACTATGAATCCTACTTAGAAATGCCGGAAGGATACCGAAAACCAGGCAAAGTATGGAAACTATGGAAAGCCATTTACGGACTATGACAGTCACCTCTCCTATGGTACAAACATCTCACGAATACTCTTGAAGATATAAGCTTCAAAGAAGGCACCTTCGACCCATGCATTCTCATTGCGAAAGACCTGTATTGCTGCATATACGTCGATGATATCTTAATAACAGGCAAACAATACTTAGTAAACAAGTGTGTCAGACACCTCAAATCCTGTTTCCAATGTACAGATTCTAGGAAATCATTGCTTCTACTCAGTATGCAGCTAGAAAGAACTGAAAATGGACTTCGAATAAATCAGCACAGATACATCACAGAGATCCTTACAAAATACAAACTCGAAAACGCCAACGAAGTAAAAACCTCTATCGAACCACATTCACCACACGTTATAGCCACAGACTCTGAGACAACCTGCGACATGAAGTTATACCAATCTATAATAGGTTCTCTAATGTATGCAGCCTGTGCAACAAGACCTGATATTGCTCATACAGTCGCCTTCCTCAGTCAGTTCTCAGCTAGGCCTACCGAAACCCATCTATCAGCAGCCAAACGAGTACTCCAATACCTTAAAGAAACAAGGACCATGGGACTTATCTACCATGCCAATACAGAAAAGACACCTATAGAAGTCTTTAGCGATAGCTC
Source organism: Tuber indicum (assembly GCA_006112555.1). Taxonomy (NCBI): domain Eukaryota; kingdom Fungi; phylum Ascomycota; class Pezizomycetes; order Pezizales; family Tuberaceae; genus Tuber; species Tuber indicum. Next base: position 641,865 of record VBSK01000105.1, read on the forward strand.
CTATGCGTCCAACCTTACTGATAGGAAGTCCTTCTCCGGTATCATACTCCAAACCTACAGTAATACAGTACTCTGGCGCTCCTGAAAACAACGAACCGTAGCTCAGTCTACAACAGAAGCAGAATACGTGGCATTAGGATTTGCAGCAAACCAAGGAGTTTGGGTCACCAGAGGACTCAAACAAATAGGCATCACAACAATACCGATTGTATACTGTGGCAATATTGCTGCAGTCAGCTTAACCGAAAACCACAGTGTCTCCGATAGGACCAAACACATCAATGTGCGATATCACTATGTGAGAGAGTTACGGGCAAGAGGCGAGATAGAAATCAGACGAGTTGAGTCGGAAAAGAATCTAGCGGACATATGTACAAAGGGATTAGTTAGAGTTATGTTTGAGAAATTGCTATGTTACATCGGGATGGAAACGTAGGGGAAGTGTTGGAAATACGTTATCCACACTATGAGTCATAGGTATGAGTCATGGAATTGACTCATACATGTGATAAGATATGAAAAGGGAGTTTCCTTGGCAGGAGAACCATGTTATCACATGATGGAATATGTCTATATAAGACCAAGTGTATTTCCCTCTGTTACCACGTACTTTGCTAGTGCAAGTGTGGAATATTATCTTTATATCTAAACTATACTGCGTTCAACTCTCAGTGCCGCCTTAGTATCTAAGAGACAGCCTCAGAGACTGCAATATTTTCAGCGCCTTTCGCGGTCGCGAGGTGTGAGTGAGATTCAATGACCATACGTAAATAGACTTATAATGCATAACGGGGGCGAATGCAGCTGTATTCTCCTTTGAGAATAATCCGGAATCCCTTCAAATATATAGTTACGAGAGGTGTATACTCAACAGTAGGTCATTGTCGGGCGTCATCAATGTATTAGCAAGAGATGGAATGTAGGTTGAGCTATTTACCTACCCACCATCTCGGACGGGTTGGTATTCCCTCCTCCGTATTTTGGATTATTATTATTCCCCCCCGCCCCTATCCCCGGCTTCTCTCTTCTCTGGTGAACGGCAGCACACTATTTCGGGGGTATTCATAATAGTTACCTTCCATTCTCATTTTCTCGTCAGGATCACTCTGCACATCGGGTGTTTGGTCGCCGTTAATATTTTCAGAAACCTGTTTGCAATGCACCGGGTAACTTGGGTCTTTGGTGCATGACAAATATCTTATGATCTCGCTTTGCAGCGGGGATAGTGTTCCCCGCTATCTGGGCCAACTACTGCTTCGGGTGCATTTGTTTCCTATATACAGTGGTTGCGTTGATAGTAGATCTTGATGTGAACTTTTTAATATATGCATGAACGTTCTCAGGAGATAAGGGTGGAAAGGATGTGAGGGTAGAAAAGACGCAGAATTCGTAACCAGAAAGTAACTCAGATACAAGAAAGGAAAAGGAAAGCATGGGGGGGTCAGGCGATAGGTGTATTATCTCCACTCGTGAATACTAGCAAGGGTTCAGGAATGTCCAGGCGGGTTACACGTATTATTTCGAACAGAGGTTGAGATCGAATTTGTATTTCTCGATGAGATGTGGAATGGGTGGCCGGTATGCCTCGGGAGTCTAGCGAAAGCGGCGCATATCTTTCGTTCGAGGGTAATAGGGGTTATGCCTCCGCTAGCTTAGCTCGCGGTGTGGGATTATAACTTTGTAGTAGCTTCACGACTCCAAAACGTTGACTCTTAATGGCGAGAGAGAGGGGAGTTTGGTCGGGGGCACTCGGGATGCCGAGGTTGATATCTTCCCGCTCTAAGAGTAGTTTGGTAATTCTCTCCCAGCCACACCCCGCAGCCCTCGAGAGCGGTGTGGAGCCCCATTGGTCTTGAGTGTTGGGGTTGACGTCACTTCGTTCCAATAGCAGCTTCACCACCCCCACCTGGCACCGGTGGGAGGCCGCCAAGAGTGGCGCCAGGCCGAGGATGTCTCGTCTATTGGGGTCGACTTCTTTCCGTTCCAATAGTAGCTTGGCAGCTCCTTCTTTCCCCCTCATGGCAGCCCACCACAGGGGCGTTCGGCCCTTCCCATCTAATATTTCGGGGTTGACATCTGCTCGTGCCAGTAGTAGCTTCATCACTCCCTCGTGCCCCCCAAACGCAGCCGATGAGAGTGGTGGTAGATTGCTACCTTCCGACATTTCGGGCTTGACATCTCCCCGTTCTAGCAGTAGCTCCACAACTTTCTCGTGCCCCTGCGCAGCAGCCAATGAGAGCGGCGTTAGTCCTCGGTGGGTGGGTATATTAGGGTCGATATCTCTCCGTTCCAGTAGTCGCTTCGCCACTCCCTCACGTCCCCTCCAGGCAGCCCAAGCGAGCGGTGTTCGTCCAAAGTGATTGTCTATACTGTCAGGGTTGACCTCTTTCCGCTCCAACAGTAGCTTTACCACCCCCTCATGCCCCCTACCGGCAGCACGCCAGAGCGGGGTTCGGCCGTCGCGGCTCGGCCTATCGGCGCTAACATCTTTCCGCCCTAATAGCAGCTTGACAATCTCCTCGTGCCCCCCGCGGGCAGCCCATGAAAGCGGTGTTCGGCCCTCTGTATCCGCCAACGCGGCATCGACATATCTCCTTCTCGAGACTAGATCCATTCCTCGCCCCAACCCCCCACAAGGCTTGAACAGATCCCGAGTTGTACCGGATGCTATTAGCGCGGTTCGCACCGGGTTGGAGTTAAGGATTCGATATAGCGGCTGGGTACTGGGCGCTGACCGGAGCTATTGTGGGCTCAGTGAACTTGAAGGTAGCGTTTGCCCTCCTGGTTCACTAGGCCCAGAGCCTAATTTACTTGAGGGTCATCGACGACCGTTGATTATGTAATCGTTATGGTGCTGATAAGGTTTTCTCCATGTGTGTGGACAGAGCGTTACTTGTAAGCCAAACAGGTATCCTAATATTATTATTTTCTTTTATTCCATGCCGACCCCAATTGATTATATATAAGTTCCAGGTATCAGGTCCTGATACCGGTATGGATTTCACAATGCCCAAATTTCAGCCGGATCAGATGTGTCTCGCATTGTGGGTCAGGGTGTGAATAAGTACCGTACTGGTGCAGTATGATACTAGTACAATACAATCTTCCAGGCTTGGCACAAACCTATCCTGACACCCCGAGCCTCTCTTGCTTATGGAACGGCCAATTCACAATTAATTGCAGCTAAAGAGACATGAACCAAATCCCCAGGTTACCAGCTACCCATCGCTACATTTTGGCAATGATTGGTAAATTGGGGTTCCTGGACTTAGTTGGGGGGCCAAATCTCGCCGGTTTTGGTGTTTTAGGGGTGGCATCATAATTTACCCAACAGACGATGACTTGTGCCCAACAATTATCAAGCAAAACGCAGGTATTCAGAAGGCCTCAACCTCATCAGGAAACGATGCATCTGCATAATTACAGCTAGGGTGAACCGGAAAACAGGGGCATTTAAGCCACATGTACCGATGCTTATTCTACCCGTATCTACGGAAGGCACCGGTGATTCACCCTGACCACCTCCTTGTTTCCTGTTCTCGCTATCATTCACTGTGCAAATTGTCCCCTGTCGCATTGGGTCTAGCAGGTTAGGGGATTATTTCGTTGGTCTTGTCAAGACACGAGTGAGAATCGGTGAGGGGATGCCGATTGACGAGCATGGGCGGGTGGCATTCTGCTCTTCAGGTACATATAGTCCCTACTTTCCATTACTGGAGCCTCTTCTCAGGCTTGAAAAGATGATATGGCACGCGCTCATTAGGAATTTGCCTGACTCGATCTTGGCTAGAATATATACTTTTTTATCATTCACAGTAGTTTTATATATCGGTAGGGCATGGATAGCTTACTGTGTCTCTCACTTGTGACTCTCGTTTAGTAGATGCTGTTGGACCCCCCGCGCTATGTCTGGCCTGGCCAACCTTTCGAAAAAAAAAAAAAAAACCCGTACCCCCCACTCCTAGTTTCCTTTAGGAGAGATATTCCATCAACACGTTTCGACTAACATCCGGTAATGGGCTCTCACAGGCCGAAGTGTCCCCGATATCCATTCCTGCAAATGCTCTGGCATGGTTGCTGCCCGGATGATCAAGCAGCATCCTCAATAATACCTCGCGTCCCATGGCGGCAGCGCGGTACAAAGGCGTCGCACCAGCGCCGTCCAGAACATTAACATCAACCCTCGAGTCCAAAAGTAGGGTGTGCACGATGTTCGGGTCCCCGGAAATGACAGCAAGGTGCAGCGGCGTGCAGCCACCCGTCAACTCCCGAAGGTTCAGGGACGGGAGCCGCCTCTCGTCCTATGCGAGAAGCAGCCGAAGTATCTCGCCCGTACCCAGCACGGCAGCGGCAGCATGCAGCACCGTTTTCCCCTCGGGGTCTACGCTGTCCAACTTTACATCCGGACGCTCGAGCAGCGCTTCAACACCACTACCGAACCCTTTGATGACAGCATGATACAACGGCGTACCCCCGTTCTCTGTCGGAATGTTAATGTCTATGTCTTGCCTGTCGAGCAATGCCCTCATAACGCCGATGTTGGAACAATGAATAGCGAGATGTAACGCCGTTCCCTCTCCCTGGCAATACTGTCGATTGACATCTACTCGTGGATCTTCCAGCAAAGCTCGGGCTGCTTCACCCTTGCACCAAAGAATGGCCTTATATAGTGGTGTGAAGGAGTGGTGGTCCTGGAGATTGACGTCAACATCCTTCCTATTCACAAATAGCCGCACCATATCCCCCCTCCCAAGATCTATGGCTCGGAAGAGCGGCGTCCAGCCAACAAGGAACTCCTTGGTGTCAGCATCAACACCGCACTGCAGTAGCAGCCTGACCGCGTCGGTGCTTTCCAAAGTAACGATCACATTATTCAGGAGAGCGCGATTTCTGCCGGTGCTGCCGAATATATCTTCCGCCTCCTTAGGTTTTCCCACGACTCTCACAACCCCCCGCGAGACTAGCCTTTGCACTGTTTTCACATCCTGAGATGTGAGGGCGGAGTAGAGTGCCTTTGAGGCCCATTTGCTGGAACCGTTGCTGGTGGTTTCGCTTGAAGGTTGGCACAGGGATGCTATGAGCGCGTCTGAAAGGGCGCTGTGCAGGCGACGGTTCGTTTGTATTAGAGCGGAGTGGTGTCGCGGGTGAAGGTAAGATGAGATTTGGAGGAGGAGCTCATTGGGGAGGGCAGTGAGGGGCATTTCACGTCGCGGTTTGTTGTAGAGTGGGTACGGGGTGGGGTTTTCGTGTTATATGGGTTGTTGTGATGTGATGATGATGTATCTTAAAATAGAATCCGGGTTGCCGGCTCGGGTTGGAAGGGATAACTGGCAGTCCGACGGTTTTTTTTTTTTTTTTGTTAAATCCGCGGTTTATTTGTACTAAGTACAGGAAAATCCATGGCATGCACCCTAAAGTATGGCCTAAAAACCCAGGTAACAAAAGAAACCCCTTCTCCCCTCTTCTGAACAAAAGAAAACCCCTATCCATTCTTTCTCGCAAACACAAAATAAACTGTAAACCCGCAAGCTTACGTGACAGTTATGATGCCCAATCTGGCCATAAAAATCAAGTGAGGGCCATGCTCTCCCCATCCTCCACCTCCTGTTTCGGGCGGGAGGGACATAGCAAAAAGTGGGCATCGTGAGGGCCTCCACAATTCACACACCTGAGCACAGTGTGGTTGCAAGGGCGGCCCTTCAGACAGCAAGTGGCAGTGGGGCAGGCGTGTCCCCCAGTAGGATGTGACGAGGCGCACCACCTGCATACAGCAGGGTTGGTGCAACAGTTATTGTGGTGTCCAAAGGTGTGACAGTTTGAACATTGAGTGAAGGAATTGAAGCGTAATCGACGCTCAGTTCTGAAAGTGGTGGAGAAGGCCGCTAGTCGCTTACCGACAAAGTCAGGAGCTTTGGGGCCTGTGATGGTGATGACGATCGTAGAGGCAGCTTTACCTGCTCTGGATTCCTCTGAAGTGAGCCATCGGGGTTGACTTGCCAGGGCCAGGCCTGTATTGAAAGTTGTCAACTCTGAAGCAATAGTAGGGAGAGGACTACTGGTAGGAATGCCGTGGACCAGTAGCTGGGTAGTAGGAGTGTCCAATTGGACGGCAATGGTTCCAGGAATCAGATGTATGAATGTAGCGACCCTGCCATTAACAGTGGTCGCCTGTAGTGTCTCCATAGTGGTAAGCGTGATAGTGTTCCTCCTGATCAGGGTGGTCTGAATGTAGGTACCAGCCAGGGCAGCATTAATCTTATCCCTAAGCTCTATCCCAGTAGTGTTGAGAGGCTCGCCCTCCCTCTTAATGATGAGGCGTCGTTCTCTCGCAGTGGGGCCCTTCTTGGGGGGCTGTGCAGGTTTTTGCTACACTCCAGCGGTGGCCTGAGCCAGTGTGGGCTTATTGGGTGCTATCGGTTTCTTTTTCCCACTCCTAGCCACGGTTGTCCAGATAGGGCCGGGGGGTTGTGGGGGAAAAGACAAGGGCGGTATCACACTAGGCGCCACAGGTTGGTTGGGGCCGGCGGTGTGGGCAGTTGGGGGGGGTTTGGCATAGGTGTTGGCGTTTCAGGTCGGGGGGACGGATTTTGGAGACTCTCGATCCTCTCATTGAGAGACACAATCCTCTCGTTAAGGGCGTCGACCGCAGACCTGTAATCAAGGTATACGCGTCTGAGAATGCTGAGCAGAATGTGGATTTCGATGTTGGCTCTTCCTCTTCCTTCAAAATCCGCATCGTTCGTGTCATGGAACAGGTTGCTGAAGTAAAGGATCTCGCCGGGCTTTACATCCCCATAAGCAGGGGGTAAAGTCGTGGTGGGGGAGCTGCGCATTCGCTTCTGTGACGGTCGGCCCGTCTGGGTAAAATCTGGGGGAGGGATTGTAACGTGTTCGCTAGGTGCTAATCACATTGCGGGAGGTGTACGATAGTTGACAGGTGGCCTGCTCTTCCAGAGAGGAGGCGAGAGCTGTATGAACTAAAGGAGGCTTCGGAGGTGTACTGGAGAAACTAAAGAGTAACAGTTCAACCAAGTATATTGAAATACTGTCTGTCGAAGTCTGTCCTTTCCATCGTGGAATAGGACGGTCTTTAAATACACAAATCTGTTTATGTCTAGCATGAATGAAACTAAACAAAGGTATCAAGTGATACACTTTTGGTAAAACAAATCAAGTATCAAAGCGATACTTAAAACAACATATAAAACAAACTAAGTATCAAAACGATACTTAAAACAAATCAAGTATCAAGGCGATACTTAAAACAAAACACAAAACAAACTAAGTATCGGAACGATACTTAAAACAAACCAAGTATCAAAACGATACTTAAAACAAAACATAAAACAAACTAAGTATCAGAACGATACTTAAAACAAACCAAGTATCAAAACGATACTTAAAACAAAACATAAAACAAAATCCTTAACCGAGTACCTGTACCGGTTACATTCCCCAAAACAAAACAACCGTTTAAACAAAATCAAACCTAATAATCCTGAAAATTAGAGTCCTCAGAAGGCTCGAAAAACTCGCTTTCTGCTAACATCCAATTATCGGCATTGAGACACCAAACACAAGTAGAAACCTTAACATAACAGCGGGATTCAAAGAAAGATAAATCACAATAGTCACGAATACCAGATTCGCGGTCAGCTTCCACCCATGCTTCATTGCAATCAGGACAGTAGTCTACCCAAAGGATAGCGAAATAGTCTTCGGGTTGGATAACATCGCGGTTCAACAACAGTCCAACAAGCTGTTGTCGCTGCCTCACATTGATCTCCTCATAGTTTGACATCGTTAAGGTATTCGGATGGTGGCGATTCAGGTGAAGTCATCAAGAGCCTGCTCCATGGTTTGGTTCTCTTCATCGCTGCTTTCAAATTCAGACTCAAAGTGTGGGGCCCAGAATCCATCTCGGGCCTCGAGTTCCTTGTGTCATCGCTCTGTTTCCGGCACTGTTGGTGACCAGCACATGGTGATATAGTTGATGGTCGGTGGTAGGGAGGTGTCAGGCATGTTGGCTTTCCACCATCCATTTACCATCTCCATAGCGTGCTCCAGTCCTTCTAACGGTTCCCAGCTGTTTTCACTTATAGGGTATCCTTTCCATTTGACGAGGAACTGATCATTTCCATGCCAAAGGCAGTGGTCTCGGATTTCTTCAACTTCTCATTCCTCTTTCTTGTCAATAGTGATGGGAGCGGGGCGAGAGTGAGTTCGTCCAGAGAACTTAGAGTCGTCATTAAGGTAGAATCGTTTAACAGAGGAGGCATGGAAGGTGGCAGTGGGGTTGTGGTACATGCGTCCATCTATCTGGACAGTATAGTTTTCGGTGTGCTCATCGAAGGCTAAGACCTTAAATGGTCCTCTCCAGCGTGGCTGAAGCTTCTTGCTTCATCCAGGGGTGGTGATAAACATGCTCCCATTGACCATAAGCATATCGCCAACAGGGATAGGCACGTGTTTGCGTCTTCACTTCTAGGCAGTAGTGGTGCTTCGGAATCGCGCAGCCTTGATAGCTTGGAAAGCGTCATTGCGTATTGCCTGGTGCCGGTTGAGATGATCATCTGAGTCAGGGATTGAGGAGTTCTTGAAGAGAGTAGTAGGTAGGAGGGGGTATTGTCGGCCAAAGATTGCTTTGTATGGTGACATGCCAAGGGTATCGGAATATTTGGCATTGAGGTATGCTGCAAGCTCGACAAGGGCAGGTTTCCAATTGGTCTGTCGTTCATTGATAAGGTTCCGGATTTCGGTTTTCACTTCCCTGATTTTGCGTTCAGCCTGACCATTAGTTTCATGGTGTCCAGGAGAGGCCATGATGTGGTTGATTCCTAGAGAGGTGAGGGTCTGTTTCCAGAATCGAGAGTTAAAGCGAGAGTCAGCATCGCTGACAGTAGACAGAGGGTATCCGTGGGGTGTAAAGAGGTTTCGCTGGAGGATGTTCCATGTATTCTTGGAGGTGTCGGTAGTCTTCATAGGTTGTAGCCATGTATATCCAGAGAATCGGTCAACAGCTACCAGGATGGTATCATATCCGGCGGATTTGTTGAATGGTCCTGCAAAGTCAATAGCAAAGGACTTAAAAACTTCGGAGGGTAGTTGGAGGGTTTGAGCTCTTCCTTCAGGTAACTGAGTACGTTCCTTATTCGCCTGGCAGAGTTCACATTGCTTAACGAAATGTCAGAAGTCCTGTCGCATTTCAGGCCAATAAATATATTCACAGGCATAGCAGAGGTTTCGATCCGCACTATGGTGTCCTTTGTTGTGGATTTCGGAAATAACGTATTCCCTGATTGTTGTGCCATTGAATATGTGGCCCTTCGGTATGTATAGACATTGGTAGCCGTACCGAGTAGCAGTATAGACCATTCCATCCGATACCTGGTAGGTTGCAAGATCTCCATGCTTGGTACTATCTAGTACTTTGAAGTAGATTGGGTCATGGCGGTATCCCTTGATCATTTGACTCCGGAAGGCGGTGGTGAGCTCATCTGTGGTGGTTCTGACATCGCGTTCATCTTCGATTAGAGATCCCCTAGACGGCTCGATTGGTGCTTCTTCTTCTTCTTCAAAGGTTTCATAAAGTTGGCGGCGGTATTCAGGAATGGTGGGAGGCATAACTGAGATAATAGATTCATTATTGAAAACTCGGAGGGATCCACCATATAGGGGACGTGAGTCTACCGGGGGTGTAGAAGAGGGTGGTGCAAAGGATGGTGCGTGCAGGAAGGCTGCTGCTTCTTCGAGTTGTGCCGTTTTCTCGAGTTGTTCTAAGTCTTGATGTCTTCTTGCGGCTGGATTACCCACAGGGGCAGATGATCGGATTGCTGGGGGTGTCCATGGTCCTGTAGGTCTGTTGCTGAACTTAATCTCAGTTTGGTGAAAGGGACATGTATCTTCGTAACAGTGGGACCAATGGAGTGTGCTTTATTCAAGGTCTTGAGGTGGCGTACTGCGGAGGGTGCAATCATCTTTCCATTCGTCTTCAAGATATTGGCCTCGCTCTGTTCCTGCCGCAGCGTACATAGTATAGGAGAAAGGAGGGGATGGAGAGGTTGTGTTGATGGAAGCCATGACTGGTTCTTCCTCGTAGGTTGTGCTGTCGGAACTGTCGTCACTTTATCTAGTGTGGTCATGGACAAGAGGAGGGTTCTGGAATGATTGGTTCTCATAGATGGGGGGGGAGAGGGTGTCAGCTAAATAGTTGGTTCTTCCCGGGGTGTAGACTATTTTGGCGTCGTATTTGCTGATTTCTCCTATCCATCGGGTTCTTCTTCGTCCTGGTACCTTTTCAGTCTTTAGGTTCGTAAGGGGTTGATGGTCGGTAACAATGGTGAAGGTAGTTCCCATCAGGAGGTGGCTGAAAGCGGCAAGAGCATCTATCACTGCAAGTGCTTCCTTGTATGTGGTTCCATAGTTCACTTGCGAATTAGTGAACTTTCTGCTGTGTAATGCTGCCGGTCTCGCTTGTTCATGGGTGGGTCCTTGTCCAACCCAAGCTCCTACGCCGATATTAGAGGCGTCGGTTATCAACCAAATGGGTTCTTCTTTGGACAGGTCAATAGGCCGTATAACATTTGCGTCTTTAACTAACTCCTTAATGTTATTAAAGGCTCGATCATGGGCAGGGGTCCAAACGAATTCAGCATTGCCGGTGAGGTCCGTGAGTGGTGCCGTGACAGTGGCGTGATGTGGGAGGAACTGGGAGATGTAATTGACATGTCGAAGGAACCGCATAAGTTCCTTTTGATTCTCAGGTGTAGTCCATTCCGTCAGGCAGGATATCTTTCCAGGAGATGCATGTATCCCTTGATCATCAATTACATGTCCGAGTATTTCTAGACTATCGGCAAACAGGGTGGATTTGTTTCTGCTGGCATAGAATTTGATTTCTCTCAGCTTGTCGCAAACTAGGCCGATATGGTGCTTGTGTTCTTCTTCAGTGTTGGAGAAGATGAGGATATCGTCAATGTAGATCCATACAAAGTGATGGAGGTATTCGCTAAGCATATTTTCCATAATTCGCATGAAGGTGGCGGGTGTATTCATGTCGCTGTTAGGCATATAGAAAATGCACAGACCTCTCGGTAGGGTAACTGCGCACAGACCCTCATTTATCGGAGCCTAACACCCCCCTCCGGCCCCGTTCTGGGGCCCGCACGTCCTTAGCGAGATTTCGAAGAGTTGCGTCCCATGACTATAATGTCACCTCAATGAAGCCCACTTCATAACACCATATACGTCGCTGCTGTCCGTCCGACCGGAAGCTGTTCGCAGGATATATAAGAGGGCACCTCTGGGTACCTCTGAGAAGTGGAACGGAGGAAATCCGTCGGAGGCGCATTGAGTTACTAGGCTTCAAAGTTAGGCATCCTAACTTCGGGCCGAAAGTAACGGGACGTTTTCGGTTCGAGAATCCGCAACTACTCCTACAGAGCCCCGGAGGCCATAGGAGATAGATTTGACACCAATACCTATCTGAAGGCCGCTGTATGTTGGTTGGTCCTGAAAACAGGATCCCTCGAGAGGTGATTCTCTTTGAGGCGAGGCGGACCGAGGGGAAGCTGCTCAGACTCAGAAGACCTAATAGGCGGTAGACTATGAGTGTTGGCACACCGTCTATGCAGCCTGCATTATGCATAGGTACCCGACGCATACGTTGGCCACTATGTGAAATCGGAAGAGACTACTGGGACGATAGTCAAGTCGACTGAAGTTTCAAACAGGAGTCTACTCGTCTCTATAAATCGAAGACCGGTCATTCGAGGATAATAGCGCATCCTACGATAAGACGGAAAAGAGTTTATGAGAACGAAGATGGTGTGTGAAAGTTCAGGGTCAAACAGTGTTCGCACTTGTTAAGACTATGAGACGTTAGCGTATATTTTCGGATAAATACTTAGTTATAGGAGGATTAGATGTAGTCCGCGAACACTCAGACGCGGGATATAAATATCGAAGTGCCTCCCAAGCTTTTAGAAAGAGACAAGCAACGGAGAAGAGACCTTAACAATATAACATTGTTTTACCTACAAATCTTTATAAAATTATTTCCCTTATCGATTAAGCGAGTTCTTAGTAGTCATAAACGAAAAGAACAATTCCGAGCCTTCCTAGACAAATCTCCGTCTATTACGAAAGATTCAGGCCTAAGTCTTCTCGACAATTATTCAGAGACGGCTTCCGCCTAACAGTCGCCCTGTAACATGACTCGGCTAACGAAACTTCCGAAGGGTGTCTTGAAACTGTTAATTCGCTCACATTCCGGATCTAACCGTGTTTGGATGTAGGCATCGCTGAGATCTATCTTGCTTCGGAATCTAGCTCGTCCTACTGCATTCAGGATCTGAGTTTGATTGGGGATCGCAGAACTGTCTATAACAGTATTGTCATTTCGTAGTTTAAGATCGAGAAGGGGGCGGATTCGCTTTCCATCTGCTTTAAGTTGGACAAACATAGGCGCGGCACCTGGTGCTTCTGATTGGTAGATGACTCCTCGCCTGAGGTTCTCATTGACCCAGGTATTGAGTTGGTCTTTGTATGCTTCCGGAATGGTATATGTCGGTTGATTCTTGAGATTAGTGGGATCTTTCAGGTGGATATGGTGGTTTATTTCCCTCATAGGAGATAATTCTTCTGGGATTCGTTCAGGGAAGACATCGGAGTACTCATCCAACAGGCTTAGCGCTGTAGTCTCACAGAGAGCGGCTCGGAGTTCTCCACTTGTTGGTGTGCAAACAACTCTGACCTTATGGTTTGCAAACTCGATAACTGAGTCTCCACACTTGATGGTAGCATTATGGCGATTGAGGAAGGGCTTCCCAATGAGGGCATCGTATTTTGCTAGGTTCCCAACAAGCATTGTCTGTGGAGGTAACGAGACTGATCCTAGCTGGACGGTAGCTTTGCATGTCTTATGGCTAGTGGAGCGAGATCCTTTAACTGCCATATTGACGGCTAATGGTTGTTTGAGGGTTTCGGTAGGTAGACCATAGGCGGAGACGAAGTTATTGCTGATTATATCTCGTCCAATAGCACCGGTATCGAAAAGGACCCGTGCCTGTTTCCCATTGATTAAGATAGTCCCTTCTAATGCTGGGTAACGCTTTGCCATCGGTGGACGGGTGCAGTTGCATTCTATTTCGATATAGCCTATGTGAATTTCTTCAAACTCGCTCGATTGCTCGCCATCATCACTGGGTTCAATGTGGTTTGTTGACGCTTCTTGCTTGACTTTAACTGCCTTTCCTTTGCCTTTCTTGGTGGGACAATTTTTCGCCATGTGTCCGGTTTTACCGCACTCAAAACATTCACCTTTCTCCCTTCTCGATTCTTTAGTGGATTTGCCTTTCTTCTTGTAGGATCGGGGTGTTTCTTCTTCTGAGTTGTTGGAGGTATTTCGTCTAGGCTGTCTATTGCTACTGGTGGATGTTTGGGTTTTGTAGGCTTTGGTTTTATGAAGAATGGCGTCCTTTCGTTCAGCTCTAGCTATGATGGTTGCAAATTCGTCATCTTCGTCCTCGAGCGGCTCCACTTCGCGTCGAAGAGTAGAGTGCATGCAATCGTAGAACCTTCATTTCAGGATGTAGTCTGAGATGCTGTCTTCCGCCATCCTGTTCTTAAGCATCACAAGATCTGTCGCCACATCTGTTATTCTTTTAACGTGGGACCCGCTGACTTGGTGAAGTTCATTGAACCGTTTGAACAGGAGATCGTTTGTGATAGTGGATTGGAATCAGGCTCTGAGATATTCGATTACTGTGGAGCCTTTTAGCTTTGGGTTTCCTCTATTTTCCTTATAGCATTGGTGGTATGCATCGACTGCCTTTCCTTCGCAGAACGATCCTATCCAAAGGCCGGTAGTTGCCTTTTCAATATCGACCTTTTTCAGGAGGAGGTAGTGTGTAACTTCAGTTGCCCACCGCTCAAAGGCTTCGGGCTTAAGGTCTTTTCCTTCTCCTGTGAACTTTGCAGGTAGGTGGATCTTGATGTCAGGTAACGGGATATCGTCTTCTTGTGTATCCGCGGGGCGGGACCTTGAAGGTCCACCACCTGTGCTGGCCATGTCGGACTCGGTGCTTGAATCTGGATCTTGAGGAGGCTCGACTGCGGGTTTCTTTCTGGGAGTAGGAGGGACTTCTTCCGGATGGTGTGGGGATTCCGTTGTGTTGTCCTAAAAGTCCTTTGCAGGACGCTTGCCTTCCTACTTCTTTGTAAGGCCTTCTCGTGGGATTCGCTTCCCACTTCGAGTTGTCAATGACTCTATATTGAGGTTGAGCTGAAGCCGAATGTACTGAGATTCTGCCGCTTCACTCCGCTAGCGTTCCAGGGTGGATATCAATAGGTTGATCAGGCCTAAATTCGGAGACAGGTTCTTAACCACTTGCTGAGGTTAAAAAAATGTAACGTGTTCGCTAAGTGCTAATCATGTTTCGGGAGGTGTATGATAGTTGACAGGTGGCCTGCTCTTCGAGAGAGCAGGCAAGAGCTGTATGAACTAAAGGAGGCTTCGGAGGTGTACTGGAGAAACTAAAGAGTAACCGTTCAACCAAGTATATTGAAATACTGTCTGTCGAAGTCTGTCCTTTCTATCGTGGAATAGGACGGTCTTTAAATACACAAATCTGTTCATGTCTAGCATGAACAAAACTAAACAAAGGTATCAAGTGATACACTTTTGGTAAAACAAATCAAGTATCAAAGCGATACTTAAAACAACATATAAAACAAACTAAGTATCAAAATGATACTTAAAACAAATCAAGTATCAAGATGATACTTAAAACAAAACATAAAACAAACTAAGTATCAAAAAGATACTTAAAACAAACCAAGTATCGTACGTTGACAAAATTAACCACGATTCAACAGAGAAAAACTTCGGCGATGACAACCACCCTCCCCCACCAACCTACTATCATCAAAATTAAAAAAAAAAAAAAAAAAAAGTAAATACATAATAGAAATTAATATTTAGTATACCATCCATCAGCCTTAATAATTGCCTCTACTCTATCCACCATTGATCCAGCCAAAGTAACAAAAACCTTTGGGTCAAGAAGTTCCCAACAATGAGTAATGGCCTCCACTATTGCCTTCTTAACCACATTGACATCACCCTTCATAAGATACAGCTCAGGGTAGTGCTTGTGAAGCTTACCTTTCACCAGAGACCAAACATTTTCAATTGGATTGAGATCTGGTGGAGAGGCAGGAATGTCCAGTAGTGCAATTCCCTGCCCTCTGAGCCATCTCCTGAAGGGCAAGTGAGTCTTAGCATTGTCAATGATAAAAAATACCTCTTCCTCCCCAACCTTTTCTCTGATATCCTCCCATATCCCTAGAAAGTCATAATGATCATAAACATCAATAATTGACTTTCCAGTCACTCCACCTCTAGCAGAAGAAGGATCAGGAAAAACTGGCAAAAAAAGACCATGAGTTTGACCATAAAAAAAACCAGTCATCATCTGGCTAATCCCTTTCTCTCCTCTCCTAGCAGTAGGTTCAACACAATCTTTATTCCACTTCTCATTTGGGTACCTGAATATCCATTTTCTCCTCTTCCCTCCTCCTCTCTCCACTGCCACCTCATCTCCCCACATTGCCTTCCTTCTCCACATCTCCTTTGTCCAATGCCTATGGGCTAATGCCCATTCCAATCTCTCTTGAGCTAAATCCTCATCCAAATGGACCCTCTCTTGTGCCATCCACTTTTTAAGATGCTTTTTTTCAAGTCTTCTCCTTACTGTCCTGCCAGAAACATTGGGAGCAACTTGCTCAGCAATCTCAGAATAGGTAGTATGGCGATTTTTTAGAGCTTCCTCTACCATAGCATCATCCTGTGACTTAGTAGTCTTAGGATGTCTTCCTCTACCCTCATTCTCCTTGCCCTCTTGATATCCCTTTGCAATTGTGTTTCTGACAGTGGTGTGAGGGATATTAAGGTAGTGAGAAATTTGCTGATATCTCATTTGAGGCTCGTGTAACCCAAGAATTCTTCCCCTGGTAAACTCAGAGAGGTGTGTAGAGGGAATAGGCTTTTTGGCATGACTGCGAAGAATAGGAGGCATAGTTTATTGAAAAAAAGAATTAAGTAGATTGGTTTCTTTTTGGTTAACTTGGGGTAGGTTTTTTGGGTGGTGTTGAAAATGAGGGGTGATGAAGAGGGGTGCGTTGCCGCCGATGGTTGAATCACGGTTAATTTTGTCAACGTACAATATCAAAGTGATACTTAAAACAAAACATAAAACAAACTAAGTATCAAAACGATACTTAAAACAAACCAAGTATCAAAGCGATACTTAAAACAAAACATAAAACAAAATCCTTAACCGAGTACCAGTACCGGTTACAGGGATGGAGCTACCCTGACTCGAAGAGGGCTGAGTTCCAGCAGGTGGATTTTGTTCCTTGGCAGGCTTCTTCCCCTTCCGGCGGGACCGAAAGGGTGGAGCAGCAGGGTCCATGGTGGTGTGCACTACTTTACCCGAGCGGGGTAAGACGAGGTGGTGAGAAAAGGTTTTCAGCCAACCAAAAGGGGGCTTGGCAAAAAATATGGTGTGGTTTTTTCTTTCACTGTGGTTGTAACGGTAACGGAGCTTGCTGGCAGTCCGACGGTTGCTATTCACTAATAGTACCGGTAATAAATTTATCTCATACGGTTTAAGTGCGCCACTGGGTACGATAACCTTTGAGGTTGAGGGGACACTTCCGACCCTTTCGCAGCCGGGAAATTGGTCTGGAAAAAACACCATCTGTCGAAAGAAAAGAAAAACTGCATCCTCAGTTTTCCAAAGTTGCGACAGCCCATAGTGAAAACAGTAGTACTGAACTCGAGCAATGGTGCGTACGACCCCCCACCCGATGAAACCATTGCCGTATTGGTACCGATAATCTGTAAATCTTCAATTTTGTTGGCTCTTAAAATATGGTGATATCATGATTGGGTCCAATCATTTTCCGCATCGTTTTAGAGCACTGGTTTGTACCCGAGCACATCATGAGTTCATTCACTTATTATATTTATTTATTTATTTATTTGTTATTAGGCATTGGGATTTGACATCCCATCAAATCTCCAACGCCATAGTAGCAACAGCTCCCCCCCACCAGCTAAAGGGAGTGCTGGATGGGTGTCCCCCTAACCCTCAACAACGGATTCACCCCTCAACAACGGATTCACCCCTCAGTCCCTTTCGTCGGCCCAGCAACCGCCACGTCGGCATAAACATCAAACCTTCTCTGTCCACCAATAGGGATCCCCTTCCTAACCTCAGAGATCCTCTCCGGCTTCAACTCCCACTCCACAATCCCCTCCTTCTCTTCCGTAGCCACAACCACCTCTGCATTGGGATCCACAACCATGCTATGTCCCCAGGCGGTATACCCCTCCCCGTCTTTCCGCCTCGCGGGCGAGCAGACGCCCACATAAACCTGATTATCCATGGCTCTTGCACGGGCCAGTAGTTCCCAGTGCATGGGACCAGTGGTCATGTTGAACGCTCCAGGGTAGAGCATCAAGAACGCGCCCTTCCTCGCTGCGATCATGGCGAGTTCAGGGAAGCGAATGTCGTAACAGATTCCCAATCCTATAAACCCGTACTCGGTAAGTATCAATGTGGGCGTTGAGCCCGGGCTCAGTACATCCGATTCTATAAACTTGATTTTCCCAGGGATATCGATGTCGAAAAGGTGGATCTTCCGGTGTGTTGCAAGGAGCACGCCGGTCGGGGAGAATGTCAACGAGGTGTTGTAGAGTTCCGAGGTTTCGGGGTCCAGTTCCGGGATTGAGCCCCCGATTAGGTAAATCTTGTGCATGGAGGCAAGTGTTGAGAGGGTTGTGTAGGAGGGGGTTTCGGAAGTGGGGAAGGTCCGCGTCGGGGTTGGGATCGGCTCGGCGTAGTTTGGGAAGTGCTCCGTGCCATAGGGGGAGTTGAAGCATTCCTATTTTTGTTTTAACTTTTCGTTAGTCGAGGGAGATTTCGAAGGGATTGACTCGAAGTGGGAAGGTACCGGGAGGACAACGATGTTTGCTCCATTCTTTGCGGCTTCGGCCACTTTCTCGGATGCCCGCTTTAGATTCGCGTCCTTGTCGTTTCCTGTTCCGCATAACATCAGCCCAAATACTGTCCCCGCCCACGGGAAAGAGGGAAGGAATATACCAGTAGCGAGCTGGATCAAGGCAAGTTTGACCGGGCGTTTAAGAGGTGATGTCATTGGTTTGGCAGAGGCTGCTGCGGGGAATGGAGAGATGGAGGCAAGAGAGGAGATGACTCGCCGGAACATGGATGGTGGGGGGAGGGGTAATTCTGTGAGTTGAGCCTCCAGGTTAGCTATGTGTTGTCGACGGCAGTCAGTCGCCAGAGGAAGGTGGGTCCTGGGGTGGGATATGCTGAATTGTACTGTGGCGCGGTAGCAAGCCTACTCGTACGAGTACGGAAAACAGGTGCTACAGCTGTGGCCGTGTTGGGATAAATTTATTCCCCTTGACTCGTGGCGACTGTAACCACACCCCGAGTGTTGAACGTAAATTATGTACTCAAGTAAACCACAGTATCAAACGGTAGATGCAGCAGTCTGGGCTGAATTTCCCGCACCGTATAGAACAGAGAATTGCACAAGTGCCCGAGAGAAGAGGAGAGGATATCAACTTGTGCTTCACCGTGCTACAATTCCACTTGGACATCTACCACAAATTATCAGAAACACGATACTGCTTCTGTGGCGTGCAGTGTGAGGTGCTTTGTCTCTCTTTGAATAAAACCTCCTTGCACCTAAAAACCCAACCTATCATGCTCGAGCACAGTACCGGCATGATACTATCATATTCCGAGGTATCATTCCCACCCGCAAAACCCAGCTCCTATTACTTGTGCGCAAATTAAGTTTGGGCATTGTATGTTGCAGTTGATGTGCACGATAACTTAAACCCGCGCCGCAAGTCTGATATCAAGCCGCAGCCAAGTACAGTAAAGTACCTGGTACTGCATACACCTTTGCCATTCTCTGCTCCTCGAGAAAATACGATCAAGGGATCGAATATGTACATTACATTACATTGTAGCAGCTCGCCCCAACTCACAATCCGATTTCAAAAGATACCGTGCGGAGGGTTCCCCATGCTCCGAGAGTTATGGTACGAGCATGGTCGGTATCATGGCTTCCCCGATTTTACGGGGAAGATTCGCCACGACTTCTCCTTTCCTCTGTTATGATAGGTACGACGGAAAAGCGCATAGGGACAGGATTAGCCACCTAGCACTTGAGCTGGACAATAAGACGGGGTGTTTTTTTCTTTTCACTGTATCAATCAAGCCACAACTTGAACCAAAAATTACATAGTCTAAAATCCACCCTGCCAACGGACTTTGCGATACTTGGATTGGACTCAAGTTGATTCCCCCACCACACGATTAGGCAATAACCCTCTAGCGTATCATACCCGGAACCCCGAAAAAACGAGAGACACCGGGGACTTTGGGGGAGGGTGACAACTGGTTCTGAAGCCGAAATATGAATATATCAAGCCCGTGCGTGATACAAAAGCTCGATCCGTACATGTGCACACAACCCCCCCGCCTCGCCTACCGTTCCCAAAAAAATGCCCCCCCAGAGGACCTATTCCTTCATATGATATGATACTATGACAATCTAAATTTCACCAAAGCAAGAAGCGACGGAGAAGCGTCCGCCCGCCCGCCCGCCGGGGCAGAAAAACTGGGCACTAATAACCGCGGTACAGTACCGGTACTTGTACAACACCCCCCGCGCGCCCGCTCATGCGCTACACTTCAATCCCCTGCAGACCACCTCCGGGTAGAAAAGAAGAAGAAAAAATGATGATATAAAACCTCCGAAATTGCCCATGTGAGCATACAACTCCCTCCTGTGTTTTAGCAGAGTTAGTGGAAACTCACCCACCGCATTATCCGTAGTACTGCACATGTTTGTCTCCGGGGTAATAACTTAGGCCCTTGGCCAGCCGATATGTGCAATACCAGACTGGGCAAGCTGTGACCCTGGAGCACCGAAATTCAACCACCTGCCCTACTCCACTTGAGTAGTCGGAGCCGGGATCTATCAGATATTCGGAAGTGCTGCTTGTGTGGGCTTTTCAAAATCTTGCCTTGCTCTGAAGCGCTTGCCGTAATCTCAGCGCAAACTCTCGAGAAAACTCCAACCCCCTACCGCACCCTTTCGCAAGCATGAAATACGTATTCCAATAGGAAAAATATCTGGTCATAGTTTATCACTCGAAATACTTTGCACACTCAGGTAGGTATCATAGCATTCGGAAACACCAACCAAATCAATAACCCTCCACCCCTAACGTAAGCTCATTCAGCAACTCTGGCAAATCAGCTGTGCAGTACCGGTTACTCGAGCACAACTTCCAATCGAGCCCCTCGCCAAGCGCGCACGACAACAAAAATGCTGAAATATGCCCTTCCAGCCCCGGAGACTTCCATCGCCGTCCCTTTTAGTTTTTATTGGTGGCGAAACCCGACGGGGAGGAGTCAACCCGCTCGGCGCGGAGCCTCCATTTCCCGTCGGACAGGGAAACGGCGAGTGGAGTATTTCAAAAAAAAAGCGATCTCGGTTGGATGGCTTCTCTCCGGGGATGGTAGTATAGTACATGAGCATGTCTTGTTTTCCGAAAAGAAAAAAAACAGCGTTTCTAGTGATCATGCAGTGTCACTCGATGTCAGAGTAGTTTACTAGTTTGCACCGCTTATTCCTCTCTCAAACGTTTCACTTTGATAGGTTCGCCGGGGTATCGTATACTTATTCAGTCAAAAGTGCTTCGAGGACGGCGTGTGCGTGCGTGTGCGCGGTGGTTGCCCCGTCTCAGTGATTTGATAAAGAAAAAAAGCCTCCGAGGAGAAATGGTGTTTTTGTCCTTTCTTTCTCTCCAAGGGGGATTATTGTGGTGGTGCCACGTTCGTTCGGCGGAATTGTTCATGTTTCGCGGATGAATGGATGTTCCGTTTGTCCCGATTGATTCCTTAGATGGTTCACGTCAACTATGAGGATATAATAATATTATTATCAAAATCAAATGGCATACATGACTATGTTGAATGATTCTACTCACAATCACCACTAATCACTCACCCTCCCCTCTTCCCAACTTTAGCAAGTCCTAAAGAAACCTGGAGGAAGCACGAAAGAACGAAGTGGTGAGGGTGGAATCACGATAGATCATAAGTGGAGATGAACGCGAAAGGAGGGAAAAACTCTTACTGACAATCTATATCCTAGCTAAGGACAGGCAGGGCCAGGCGATATATCTCCCAAACTCAACGAACTCCAAGGAAACACACCAAGCTAATGCACCATGATCTCAAACAATCTGGAACCATCCTGATATCTCATGATCCACTATGATCCCTCAAGCCTCTGCCCCAAGCGAGCTATTCTATGCCTAATATGATAGCATAGAATGTGAAAGAAATGACAAAAGCCAAAACCCTATATCCTATGCCTAGAGGTATAGGATGTGAAAGAAACGGTCTCATACCTCATGCCCGATAACCTCAGATCCGCCTAATCGCATACCCGAACCACGTCCACTAAACCCCGTGCCCTATAGGTAATCCAACAAGTCCTACTTCCCCTCCCAATGGCCAAACTCGGCCACGACCCACTCGCAAAACACCTCCCACCTTTTCCACCACTCCTCCATCATCTGCACCCTTGGCCCCTCCATAACACCCACATCCCCGCCCTCGAAGGCGGCAAACTTCACCCCCGTCAACGCCAAATCTCCTAATCCTTCTAGACCAACGTTATCAAACGCTTGCAGCACCTGCCAGTAGTCGTGAGTCATGCTTGCCGTGGTCTTCTGCCCGAGGATTCCCGGGTCATCATTGTTAAGTGACACGGGGACGCCATGCGCTAGCATTGCCGGTAGCGAGTGCGACAGGATGGACGATGTCAAGCGGAGGATCTCGTTTGATATGGGGCAGACCTCAACGCATATGTTATTCTGCTTAACCAGGGAAATCAGGTGTGGATGCTTGTGCAGCGAGAAGGCGTGGCCAATGCGTTTGGTGCCGAGCAGTATCACGTCGAAGAGGTTCCCGTCCGGACCATTCCCGTCGCCGAGCGTTTCTCCCGCGTGGAAAAAGAATGGGATGTCGACGCGCTGTTGCTTGCAGTACTCTTTGAACCACAATATCTCTGGGAGCATTTCTAGGTGTGTTCGTCCGAGGTCCTCTTGTCCCACCAAGTCAAAGCCTGCAATCACACCGGGGTATAACTTTTTGGTTTCTACGCATTCTTTCATACTGGCTATTATTGTTTCTTGGTCGAACCGGCGGATGCTAGTCCAGATCATGCGCGCACCCCAGAAACCGGTGCCTTCCGGGGAGGCCTTGTAGGCTTCTACTACTTCCGAGAAGACTTTTGCGACGTCTGAGCGGGGGAGTGTGGCGCCGGTTTTGGCGGCTTTGAAGGTCATCAGGGAGGCTACGCGGAGCTCGACCCATAGAACACCGTCTTGGTGGAGGTGGTTGAGGATTTGGCGGACCTGTAAAAGTCAGTGTGGCCTAACTAAATAGTCTGGTGACTAGAGGGGGCAGTACGAATTGTCGGTAAATAGGCTCATAGAAGATGATCCCTTGAATAACCAGGAAAATGCTCTGAAATTTCGCCCAAATCATGTTTATCCCCTCGTGATGCTTCAGACTCTCCTCCGCAGTGATGGTAGTACGGCGAATAATCCACTTCAGGAAGCCCTCACGGGAGGTCTTTTTCCCCAAAGGTTCGTTCAGGAGTAAATTCGCCGGGAAAGAATCTGCAACCTCAGTCACAGGGATTAGACTCCCAGGTTCGTACTTCGACGAGTAGAGCCCGCCAGCCACCCTCGGTGTGGTAGCGGAATAAGTAAAACGAATATTCGCCTTCTCCAACGCCTTCGGCGTAGTGAGAGGAATATCCGAATATATATGAATCCCAGGCGTACTCAACGCAACCCCAAACAGCCAATCCACTAACCCCCATCAGCGATCTAATATCCCACAATAGCGGAAGAGGGAAGGGAGAAAGAAGCCATACTATCCACCATAGCCTCCAAGTGAGCATGTAACAGACACCCCTTCGGCATCTTCTTCACAATCTTCCACAACTCGGTCGTTTCCATGCGATCCCTAGCAAGAGTGAACATCATACCGGGGTATATGTCCCCTTCTTCCTCCACGGTTTCCTTCGTCCATACTGTCTCAGCTTCGTACTGCCTGATGTGGGAGACTATTGCCGCGGCACGTTTCGCCGTTGTCGAGAGGGATTTTCGGAATTTATAGTCTGAAGGATGCATGCATTAGATCACTGGTATGAGAAGCTAGTTGGGGGATGGCTCACCATGCCGGAACTCCTTCTCTTTAGTGACCAGCGCCTCCCGCTTCTCTAAATGCTCAGATATCTGCTTGTCCATGTCGATATCTGCCGTAAAAACTCGTGAAATCCACTATCTCCGTAGGGGTCTTATCTCCATAACAGGGTTAAGCGAGGCTGGATTGGGTAAGACGAGTGACTGGCTGTGATTCCGAAATTAGATGCTGTGCACAGACAATATAAAACTCTAAGTTGAGTCAGTTTTTCACAGAATAGCCCGAGAAGGGCAAAGTGCCCACTGTTTCTTTGCTATATAAGGTGTATCTTCTAGAACTAGTTAGTTTTAAATCTTCAAGTCCTCGTATTCAAAAGGTAGAGGAAATACGAATGAAAAATGACTCAAAGTAAGTTGTAATAGAATAGAGATTCATATTCGAAATGATTCATACAATACGGAAATGGGGGAGATTTAAGAAGCGTGAGAGTAGGAATAAGGATGTTCTCTATCTAAGATTGAATGCGAATATCAAGTTAGTTCTATTTTTATTTTTATTTTGAATTCTTTGATTGATTGCGAGAAGACTTACTTGATATGCCACCAATTCGAAGACCAAAGACAAGACAAGGCCTTAAGCCAAAAACTATAAGTCAGCGCAATAGAAGTGTTTTAGCCAATGCATCTCCAATGCAACCGCAGGAGTAAAAACTCTTCATGCTGCGGACATGCCAGTGGTGAGCTGTCATGCTTGTGCAGATACTATGCCAACTATGGAACTCTCTATACATATACACTTAGTCTTTAACAAGCATTTGCAGCCCCTGAATATCTATCCGGTTCAACTTACTTCTATAATATTCCGGAAGATAGTCATGCAGCTCCCCCGATAGACTACTCTGGAGGTTGACTACCAATAGGTGCTATCCACATTCAACCCTCCTAGAAGTAGGTCTTATCGTGACCTTAGACTAGTGTCTCTGAGTCCTCAACTATTCTCTAATACTATTATACTTTCGGGGCAATGGACTTCTGTTACCTCACCTATAGGCCTCCAGTAAGCTCACTTACTACTTCTAACTTCAAAGTGATATTACTCTGTCAGTTTTAGTCTGTTTTATACTAAACCACCTGGGGGCTATTTTGCAGGTTCTCCTCTTCCTCCTCATATATCCTGTAGACAGCTTTCAGTCAGATGGATGCTGTAAGCGCATATGGCGTTACGGGAGCACCTCCTTTGGAGACTTTTACTAGACTTACAGCAACTATCCAGGCTATAGCCCATGACACTAGGGACTTATAACAGGGCCGAAGGGGGTTGTTAGCCACCACACCTCCAAGTTACAGCTTGTTTGGAGCTCAACTGGTTGTGCAGGAGTGATCTGTACAACCTGATATTCGAACAACCTATGTAGTTTTGTATGACAAACAATCTAGTAACTTCGCCCGAAGTCCTGCATAATAAGTTACTTTCAAGGTAGGGTAACTTAGCTCCATAGCAGGGTAACCCGTGGCCAAAGGCAGGGTAACTCTAGTCTGAAGGTAGGGTAATTCCACCTGGACTTATCGTGGAGTAATTCAGGGTAACTCCTAAATTGACTACTTGGGTTACCCTACAGAGTAGGGTAACCCCCAATCCTTACTAGTACCTATATACCTTTAGTATGTTCTAGTATGCCCAACTGAGGTACCTATCTACTGGCACCTCTACTTGGTAGACTTAAGTCTACCGCCATTTCTACTACGGTAGTCTCTTAACTCCGGTATGGGTATAGGTTTAGCTACTTGTAATAGTACTGAGTAGAGTCTCATTACACCTTGAGCATATGGCATTGGCTCCAGAAATGTTCTTCACAGTATGCAGTGGGGTACTACTTCTTGCAATAGGTACATTCTTTTAAGGTGGCTGACATGGCTGGTTTCCATGGTGGTTCTTCCCATCCGTTTCCTTTGACATCATTGGTTTTCTACACCTTTTCTCTTTCAGGTCTAACTAAGGTCTTAAGGTCTAACAACCTGTTGTATACATAGTTGTAGGTAAGGTCCTCCTAAAATTGGAGGTTATTGATGATGTTATTCATTGATTTAGAGAGCCAGTATAGGAGGATAGCATCTTTTGCTTCTAGTAATACGAAAACCATCAGGAAAGCGAAGTGGAGAGCCGACTGATGATTGGCGGTACTCTTCAAATAATGCTGTTGAAATCAATTTCATAAAATATCGAAGTTGTTGATATGGTCCACAATAGACTCAGATGTATCATACTTGGTATCAAACATAGTGTTAAGTTGGTTGAAGAAGGAAAAGGTGTTTTCTCTATTAATTTTATCCTGGAATACCACCTAGATGGCCATGGGGGTCTTGTAGCTGGCCAACAAGATAAGCTATTACAGATCGATGATTTTGAGGAAGTATGCTAAAGAGTCTTGGTAGTAGTCACAAAATTCATCTATGTCGCCAGCATTATCAGAAGTTCTATTATCTCCTATTACTGCTTCGGGTACATCCTCATCTCTTGTGACAATTGTCTAATAGTTAAAAACATTGAGGACATATTCAGAGATGTCTTACCAAGTGCGGTAGTTTTCCAGTCCAGTCAGCTTCAAGTTTGGGATGGAACTGAGCTTGTAGAAGGGGGCAAAACCGCATTTTGTACTATAGGAATATTGTGGGAGAGGATTTGGGAGTAATGGGATATTTGTAACAGTAGATGCCTCTGCCATTTGAAATAATTTCCAAGTCAGGAAAATATGAATTTTACACAAGACTACACAACTCTTTAAACAAACCTACTAACTTAACTGAACTAGTGGCCTCAATCATCAGCAACAAGTCTAGGCTGCGTCCTGTGTATTATGTGCGTCTGACACACAGAACGTCGTGAATGCAAATCATTAACTAGGACGTACAGGGATGTAACTACTAAAATCAGGACATAATAGAACTCACCTGCTGAACTCAGTACACAATGGAATACAAACTCCAAACTCTGGACACAACTGGACGCAGTAACCAACTTCCGAATACATTTCTTAAAATTCAGAATTTACCAGATGTAGTTACCACCATTAGAATAGTACTGTTTAAATACAGAATTCACAGGATACAGCCAATACAAAGTGCAACTTATACCTAGGTTATTTCAAAAAGGACTCTATTATTGTACTTTAAGATTTGTCTTTATAGCTACAGTGACTAGGTTACAAAAGTTGAGTAAGGATACAGATGCAAATCAAAGTCAAATAGGTATAATAGGCTGTGTCTTTACCAGTATTAATGCTGCATAGACGTCCTTTATACTGTTGGAAAGCTGGTGTGAAGTAGGTCTAAGATACTGAACATTAGGCTGTGCATCAGAGTACTGAGGACAGAATCTGGCATCAAATCAAAACTTTACCTGGTCACCAAATAGGCTTTAACTCTGCAGATAATAGTACTGGGAAGACAGCCTTTATACCATTGGAAAGCTGGCATCGAGTACGATATTGCCGCAAGGTATCGAGTATTGTGCCTAAAGAATGGCATAGGAATCTGGTATCAAAATCAGCACTTTACCAGGACACAAAATAGTCTGTTACTCCACAGATAATGGTACCAGGAAGACGTCCTTTATGCCATTGAAAGGCTGGCATCAAGTATGTCTACGATATCAAACATTAGCCTATTTGTCTAAGTACTGAGGCCGAAATCTGACATCAAAGTTAGTACTGTACCAGATCGCAAAATACACTATAGCTTCACAGACAATAGTGGCAGGAAGACGTACTTTATACCATTAAAAGGCTGGCATCGAGTAGGACATCACTGTAAAGTATCGAGTACTGCACCCAAAAGATGGCTGAGTAATCTGGCATCAAAGTCAGCACTATGCTAGGACACAAAATAAGCTCTGATGTCATGTAAAATCACATTAGGTAGATGTTCTGTGATGAAATAGAAAGCTGAAATAGAGTAGAATATTGTCCTACATTATTAGCTTTGATGGTATAGGAACTGAGGAGCAATGGTGGTTGACGGAACTGTTATTGATGTTGTAACCATGCAGTTGTGACGGTAGGGTTGTGACCATGAAGTTAGGTGGTTGTCCAAACACGTCGCAGTCTTAGCAAAACTTAACAAAACACCCAAGTTCAAGTTATCATGTACTCCTGCAATCATAACTATCACTCACTTTTACATTCTAACGGTGGGCCATTTTAGCTCCCAGATCCTTCAAGAGACTAAAATAGAATATAGTACATCTCATCCCCTATTTCTCATAATATTTTTAGATTTAGTCATATTGTCCAGTAGATATACTGATAGCTAGTATGTGGCCAATCATTATGATTGAGACTCTGTGCTGAAAGAGCTACTACTCCTAACACTGTGCAAGGATGCTACTGATGCTGGCTGAGTAGGTGCAGCCATGGGCCTCAATGGGATAGTAGGTTTGGGCATGTATGCCATCTTCTTCACCATGTCCACAAAAGACGATTTAGTAATAGGAGTTGCTGGAGCAGCAAACTGGCCATTAGTAGGGACCTCAGTAGACCCCTCTAATAATGTAACAGGTACAGGTACTCGGTGAAGGATTTTGTTTTATGTTTTATTTTAAGTATCATTCTAATACTTAGTGTGTTTGAAGTATCGTTTAATACTTTATTTGTTTTATGTTTTGGTTTAAGTATTATTCAAATACTTAGTTTGTTTAAAGTATATTTTAAGACTTAGTTTGTTTTATGTTTTGTTTTAAGAATTGTTCTGATACTTGGTTTGTTTGAAGTATAGTTTGATACTTAGTTTGTTTTATGTATTGGTTTAAGTATCGATTTGATAATTATATTGTTTTACCAAAGTGTATTGCTTAATAGATTAGATTAGTTTCGTTCATGCTAGACATGAACTAAATTGTGTATTTACAGACTGTCCTATTCCATGATGGAAAAGACAGACTTCAACAGACAGTATTTCAATATACTTTGTTGAACAGTTACTCTTTAGTTTTTCCAGTACACCTCTGAAGCCAGCTTTAGTTCACAAAGCTCTTGCTGTAACAAGACTCCACTGAGTACTATTACAAGTAGCCAAACCTATACCCATACCGGCATCAAGAGACAACCGCAGTAGGGATAGCGGTAGACTTAGGTCTACTGAGAGAAGGTATCAGTAGTTAGGTACCTCAGTTGGGCATACTAGACTATACTAAAGGTACATAGGTACTAGTAAATATTGGGGGTTACCGTTAGGCGGTAGCCGAGATCGTCCTTATCGGTCGGACTAGGGCCTGAATCTTATGATCGGAGATTGTCTAGGAAGACTCGTAAAGTAGTAAAGAATAAAAGAGTAAAGATTTGTAATTGTAAACTAATTATATTGTTAAGGTCTCTTCTCCTTTGCTTAATTCTTCTAACTAACCCGGAGACATTAAACCTATTTATACTAATTTATCAGTACTTAGTAATCTTATACCAACTTGTACCGAGGAGCTTTTGACTTTAGTTTCTGCTAAGTGCGAACACCGTTTGACCCTGAAAGTTCGCTCACCACATCAACCTTAATTGAGACGAGATATTTATCTTGAGAGGATAGTGTCCAATCTCCCAATGATTTCTTTACAATCTCAAGGCTTGAATAGACTAAGTATGTAAATATAGTCCGAATGGCTATCATTCCAATTGTCCCTTCTGATCAAGAACTAGCTAAGTTAATTGTCAGGAACTGGTGCATAATTAATATATACTTGCTTGACTCTCGACACGCCAGTATCATAGAAAGGCTCAAGCATCTCCAGTCTTCCAATTCAAGTGTGGTTCTCCTCAGACCTCCTGCCTCTAAGAGGGACTCCTATTGGAGCTGTCCGATATATACCTAATCTTGAATAGGTATTGGTAACTTCTAAAGTAGTTTGATTGCACTAGATATCTTGTATCTAATTGATAGAAAATTCCTCAGTCGGCTATTCACTATTGCGAGTGGTCTTATATGATTTGCAGTCAGGGACTTATAGATTAGAAATTATTATTTTAATTCCTATATAGCTTTGCCGCAACAATTTTATCAAGTCACTTGACCTTTATAGTCAGATGCATGACATTACCACTATGCTAAGCCTTATATGCCTAACATTAGCTCCCTCCTAAAAGGCTTCGCCTCGAACGCCTTTCATTATAGATCCATTCAGGACCTGATAAGGTCAGGGTAAAAATTCTTCCCCATTTGCTTAGCCACAGTAGGAAAACCAAACCTCATCGTCCTGCTTCTGTCCTGCCTAGCATTTCCAGATTATCACTGTGGAATTCTTCCATTAATTCTTTGGCATTACCCATGGCTTCAGCTGGCTCCCAGGTGTTCTCATCTTCAGAATATCCTTGCCATTTTACCAGATACCATAGCTCTTTTAACTGTTGGTATCAGCCTTGTATTTTCTTTCTGTAAGTGCGGACTTCACTCCTTACAATTTTTTCTATTTCTCATTGAAGATCACCTTCAACCTCCTCAGGTTTAAGAGGTGGCTGTCTTCAATTTTCGAAAACCGTTTTGCGATAGTATTCGAGTAGTAATACATGGAATACTGGGTGGATTTTCCGCCAGGCTGATATATCAAGTTGAAAGCTTCGATTGCCTTTCTTTTCCAGGATTCAAAAAAGGACCGTATAGTTTAGGACTAAGTTTCTTGGATTTTCATCGCGTACAAATATTTTTCGCATTTAGCATTACCTTTTCCCCAACTTTAAAGTCCTGTTGTTTAGTCGCTTTTCGATCGTAGTATTTAGACATTGCTTCGCGGTTTTTATCTAGTTATTCCTTAGCTTGTTCGTGTATCGTCTTGATCCAGTTCACGTATAGTGAGGCACCGGGATTTTGGACTTCGCGTTCTTTCATCCATTCCGTCTGTGGATGGAACCCATAGTTTGCATAGAAAGGAGACATTCCATGAGTGTTTGTTGTCGAGCTATTGTATGCATATTTGGCACGTGGTAGCAATTGATACCAGTCGTCTTAATCGTAGTTGACGAAACTTCGAAGGTAACCTTCCAGCCCTTGGTTGGCCCGTTCTGTTTGTCTGTTAGTTTGAGGATGATATGCTGTCGACATTCTTCTTTTGCTGTCCCAGCTCTTGCATAACGATTCCCAGAATTCTCCCGCAAACTTTGAATCCATATCCGAGATGATTTCGGTTGGTAGACCATGTAGCTTCCGTACTTCTCTTACAAAAGTATTCGCGACATCTTTAGTTGTCGTGCTTTCTTGTAGACTGAGAAAATGTGCTATTTTAGTAAACTGATCGACTACTACCATGATTTGGGTGCAACCTTGAGACTCTGGTAGTTGAGTTATGAAGTCTACGTATATGGAGCTCCAAGCAGTATATGGCGTCTGTAGTAGTTGTAGGAGTCCATACTTAACGTGCCTTGGTGACTTATTGTGTTGGCACTCGTTGTAAGACCTTACATAGTCATTTACCCAGTCGGCTAGCCCTTTCCAGTAAAAGTCCCGCATAATTATTTCGAGAGGTTTTTCCTGTCCGAAGTGTCCAGCTATCGTTGCATCATGGCAAGCTTCAGTAATTCTGGTATAAAGGAGCTGGTCCTTTGGTATATATAGGCCTTGTTTATAGTATAGAAGGTCCTCGTTTATTGTCCAATCCTTTGGAAGTGTCTTCCCATCATCTCGTAGTTTTCTTAGTTTATTTCTTTTGTCTTTCCAATCTTGGTCCCTATCAATGGCTATGTGTATTGCGGCTAGAAAGTCCAGATTAAATGTCTTCATGCTTGCTTTCGATAATATAGTATTAGACATCAATACTTTCTCTGGTATTTTGTCTAGACTATACCAGTGTTCATTGTCGCTAGCCGAAGTCTGAAGGAGGATTATGACTGGTTCTTATTCTTTGACAATCAGGGTCAGTACGGTGGTATCTGTACTTCCGAATCCTGTATTGCCACTTTCCATGTCGTCAAGCTGGTCTATCTCTCTCAGATCTGCGGTATTGATTTTTTCCACTATAAGTTAGGCTACTTGATCACCTGCTCTGATTTGGCAGTCCAGATCCTTATGATTGAATAGAAGGACTTGTAGTTCCTCTCTATAATCTGCGTTGAAAACCCAGCTCCTGTAGAGATTCCACTTCTAACTGCAAGACCACTCCTAGGTGCTATTCTACCGTATGTTCCTTCTGTTAGCTTTACTGCGATGCCCAACTTTATTAGTAGTTGTCCTTTCTTTAGTATGATTGCATTGTCCTTAGCATATATATCGTGCCCCGCTGCTATCCTAGAACCTTTTGTCGGTATTCGTGCTTTTGGATTCATCCTTCTGATCTGGATTGTTGTCTCGTCTGATAGTAGATCTTGGCTTATGTCGCTCTTTGGGTTCCAAACACTGAGGGCTTTCTGTAGCTCAGAAGACTTAGCATTCTGGAGTGTCACAACCCTTATTCTGATTTTATCTTTTTCCGCAATTGTGACTAATGAAACCCGGATTCCTTCTGTCTCGAAGTATCCTGGTTTCAGAATTGTTTGTTCGTGATGCGTAGCTCCCTCTTCAGAACGGTACTCCAGCCGTCGATTTAGTGCATCTGGCTTACCCCCTCTGGTTCCTGGGCGATAGACAATTTTAATATCGTAGTCAACTAATTTTTGAGCCCATCGGATTTGCCTGCTACTCTACATCTTTGACATGAGAAAGTGCTACAGATTCTGGTGGTTAGTACATACTATAATTGGTTTCTCAGTACCGATTAAATAATGCCGCCATTCTTTAAAGGCTTCCAGAATTGCCAGAAGTTCCTTATCATGTATCTCGTAGTTCCACTCTGCTGAGTTCAACTTTCTTGAGTGGAAAGCTACGGGATGTAGCCTTTTGTTTTAAAACTGAGATAGCACACAACCTAGTACAAAGTCGCTTGTATCAGTTTCAACAACTGTCTCTCAATCCGGAAAAAAGTTGTGTAGTATTGGAGCCATCGTGAATTTGAGCTTTAAATCTTTGAAAGCTGCATCTTGTTCAAGTCCCCACTTGAAATCCTTTGGATTTCCTTTCAGCATTTCCGTTATTGGTCTGCAGATGGCCAAGAAGTTTCTAATAAACTGTCGGTAGAAATTAGCAAATCCAATAATAATTTGTACTTCTTTTACCGACTTCAGTGGTATCCATTCCATGATTGATTCCACCTTGTGGTTGCTCAGAAATACTCCTTTTACCGCTAAGTTACTATGTAGCCTAAAAATTCAACAGATTCAATGTGGAATATTGATTTCTTAACCAATATGGCGAGTTGGTATTCTTAGAGCTGTTTTAGAACTTTCTTGACTAGTGTTATGTGGTCAGCTTCGTTGTCTAAGTAAATTAATATGTCGTCCAGATAGCAGACAACTCCTCAATCAGGAAACTTGTAAAGCACTTCGTTCATCATTTTTTGGAATGTTGCAGGTGCATTTACTAGCCCAAAAGGCATCACGTTATACTCGTAATGTCCATATTGAGTTTGAAAAGCCGTCTTCCACTCATCACCTTTTTTCATTCTGATAAGGTGATAGCTGTCCTTTAGGTCAAGTTTGGAGAATATTTTCGCTCCAGCTACCCAGTCTCGTAGCTCTGACATTAGCGGTAGAGGGTGTTTGTTGAGGATAGTTAGCTTGTTTAGGTTTCTGTTGTCCACGACGAGCCGCATTTTGCCATTCGGCTTAGGAACGAACAAGATGGGTGCTCCGTAAGGTGATTTACTTGATGATATCTTGCCTTAAGCCAACATCTCTTCCAAGTATTCCCTTAATGCTTTTAGCAGTTTAGCTGATAAAGGATATACTGGTCCCCATGGTTTGCCCTTTTCCTCATTTATTTCGATTTCGTGATCAAAGATTCTCTGTGGCAGTAACTTGGCCGCTGTCTGTGACAGGAAAAGCTTCCTGTACTTGTGATATACTCGTGGTACGGAGGATAATTTGACTGTCTCTTGATTATCCCTCATACCGATCCTTCCTATTCTCACTGCATCTTCATCCATTGCCACTGTCTTGTCATATTCGAACATGTCTGTGATCCCCTCATCTTCCTCTGCACAATTCTCGCAGCATTTTGTGTTAAAGGACTATTTTTCAAGGTCCTCAATATTAGATATTGGGTGGTCGGTTTGTCACCAACCAAATGGTATAATCATGTCATAGATTCCTAACTCGGCAATCTCACATATTACTTTGAGAAGATGCTTGTTTTGCCCGATTTTTAGCATAAGAGAATAGGTATAAAATTTTTCTCCGGAAGGAGCTGCAGCACCGTCAAAGCGATAAATTTTTACAGCTTCTGGCCTTTCGGTAAAGGGTAATTAATGTTCTTAAACTAATTGTTGGTTTATGACGAAATCATTAGATCCCGAGTCTAAAAGGACTGTGATCATTTGTTTTTTGCAATGAATAAAAAGGTTTACACTGCCTTCAGGGTAGGTATATCATTTAGGTAACAGCGCATATAGCTTGCACCTATGGGGCTGTCCCAGCTCATCGTCATTTTTTCTCTTAGGCATTGTGTAACTAGGGTGTTTGTTACTATGTCCGCATAGTTTCGACCATTTAGGTCTCCTCAGACAAACTATTTTTTGTTAGCAGTTTTAATATGATAGGAATAATACGAAGCCTTTGGCGTTTCACCAATACACTATTGTGTACCACTAGTTTTCTGGATAGATGCCAAAATTTTCCTTTTTTATTATTATTATTATTATCAAATTTTTTTTTTTTTCTTTTTTTTTTTTCTTTGATGTGTGGCTCTGGTTGCCACCTTATCAGAGGTAAGGTAAGCTGAGGTCCGGTTGCCTCTTAGTTCTGAGGCGAGGTCTGGTTGCCTGACTTAGAAAACTTTTAGTGTGGTTTTCCGGTTACCGCACAGGGATTAATGCCGACTGCAACCGGTCTTCCACCCTTAGATTCCAGTTAACTAGCCTTAAGCTACCGGTCAACTGGCCTTAAAAGGGGCCTTGCTTCGCACTCTTTCTGCTCCTCAGGCTCTAGGTGTCGGGAGCGGTCCTCTGTACTATCTACTTCCTAATCTACTCTGGGGGGAGTAGGGAGGACTTGAGGCTCTATGGCTAAGGTCCTGGCCACTCTGCCTATGGCAGTTTGGTGCATAGTGTCGGCACCTAGTGTCCTCCCCACCCTAACCCCCGGGGTGAGCTGAGTAAGCACAATCATAGATATATTTCCCAAAAAGGAAATTATTTTCCATAAAAGAAAATAATTTTTGAAAAAATTTAAGCAAATTTCCATCTCTTTAAGAAACTATTTTGTATCGCTTCCTGCCTGCCTTTGTATAGGTTTTCTTAGAATATTTCTCAGGATCAGGTGCGTGCATAACTTTCCAACCTGTCATTCTTAGGGAGAAAGTATACCGTCCACGTCTGTCCACTATTCTAAGTTAATAAGGTCTTATAGACTTAGGGAGAACGATACTTAATAAATTTTCTTGAGTTTTTCCAACACCCTAGCCAAAGGGGGTTCCCGTTTTCGATTCCTGTTTTTGAAGGACCCAGACTACCTAAACACCGTTACTGTTGGTGCCACAATGACCTTTTAAGTCATTTCTTCATCTTCTCCCAACTCGCATATTGGGTGAGCTGTCTGGACTCAGTGTTTTGGTAATGGCCTCTTGGGTTGATTCATAGTGGCTGCTGATTTTGCCCATTTAATTCCCATTTTTATCGGGCGGCGGGTGACAGTAGCTGTAGATATTTGAATGTCGCCCCAACAGGTCTTGTAGTTGTGGTTATGCTTTCCGTACCTTGTACAAATGCCTTTTTCCTTTCGAGAATCCACTACCGATTGAGGTATTCCTTCATATGCCTCTTTCCAGTTGGAGTGGGTTATCGCAGGTGTCCCTCCTAAGCGTTTATTTGGGGTTGGTCGTTCCATTTCTCTTCTTCGCTTCTTTGAAGGTCCTCCTCCCTTTATCTGTTTTTTGGGTTTATTCCGGATTGACTTATCTCTTCTTGACTCTGATTTTTCCCTGTAGTCCTTATTGGATTTGGAAGTCCATCATTATAGTAACGTTTTTGAATACTGTAATTCTTCTTCCGAACAGCCACACTTCATTAACACCTTTTCCCACTATTTGTCAGTGTAATATTTTTTATATAATAGACGGCGTATAATATTGGGTGTGAGCTTCCGTTTACCGGTCATTCTCAGTGATGCTCCAGTCTTGTGTCCCCAGATGTTAAGATTATGCATAGTACCCTTGAAGTTTTGAATATCTCCTTCATATTTGATTCTATCCATGTCTCGGATAGCTTGTCACGCCACTTCCAAGGAGGCAAAACGATCAATCATTTCATGTTCAAATCTCAACTATTTCTTTAGGCGTGGGTCTTGTTCTTCACCTCGCAAGCCATCCATAGCAAGTCAGTACCATGTGCTAAAGGGGGCTACCTTTTCACCCTTTGTCCTTCCTAAAGAGTACATGACTCTTTCTCGATTTTTCTCCTATGTCCTGGGATTTCATTCGAAATAGTCGTTACATTATGTTAACCATACATGTACATCTTGATGCTTTTTTCTTCAAACAATAGTGGAGGATCTGCCGGTTGTTTGGTATTTTGCGCTAATGCTTCCGCCAACACGTTGACCATTTCAGTCTGTTCTGAAGTCATGTCTCTGTATCTTCTAAAAGGATTTCGTCTGGATCCACCACCTCT
This sequence comes from Tuber indicum, assembly GCA_006112555.1. Classification (NCBI taxonomy): domain Eukaryota; kingdom Fungi; phylum Ascomycota; class Pezizomycetes; order Pezizales; family Tuberaceae; genus Tuber; species Tuber indicum. Next base: position 677,870 of record VBSK01000105.1, read on the forward strand.
TCCACTGTCACTACTGCTACTATCGTCATCAGGGTCATCTAAATCAGATAATGTATCAACAGGGGGCGGATCTCCTTCCTTCCACTTTCCTTTCTCTTTTCTATTTGATGGTCTATTTCGAGTAGGCTCACTATCTGACATTTCTACTGTCACATGTCTTTGTTTTCTTGACGGAGAACTTTTGGATGTCGGGCCTTCTAATTCCTTTATTTTTTCTTTTAGGATTCCCAACAAATCACCATGTCGGTCTGTAAATCTTTGTTGTGTCATGAGTAGCTCTGACATTCTTTCTTCGTGTCATTGGCCCTCTTCCATAGTCTGAGCAATGGCTGCCCATAGTGATCCCATTTCTTTTGCCTGTTTCTCATTGATGTCTCTTAGAGCCTGTTCAAGCACTTGGTCTCGATGGAGTACTTCTTGTTCTTGTTGCCCCATATGTTCATGCAGCTGAGTAGTCACAGTAACCTGTTCATGCTGTCGTTGTTGCTCATCCTGTCTTGCTAAGTGTTCAGCGACAGCTTGGGCTAGTTAGGCCTGAAGTACCGTCACAGCCTGTTCCAATCCTGCATATTGCATTGCGTACAATACGATATCTGCTTCCCACATTTCTTCTCCTTTGGCTATCTGTTCTTCGACCACTAAGAGTTTAGCATGGTGGTCCTGTGCTGTCGAGGATAAACTTCTCAATGCCATGTTTCCAGAATTAGTAGACTGTTTCAAGTTTTTATCCAATTTAGCCACAACTACTCCTATTCTGACTGTCAATCTAGCCATATTGGCTCCATGATCCATAGGTTGTGGCAAGGTACCCCTTGGGATTCCACCTCGACATGATTTTTGGGAAAGCAGTGAAGGTACTCGGGAAGGCAGGTTAGAAAAATGAGGTCGGTTTGTCGTAATTACCAACGTATCAGTCCTACGCGTATCGACTGAATCTTTGTGCGGAGCTGGTGGAATGTTGGGACCTGGTAGAGACATTTTTACGAAGTCTCAGAGGTTAAAGGTCATCAATGGACTTACCACACCTATCTTCGCGAAGGGATTTGCCTTCGGTAAGCAGGTGATGCAAGTCTTTCACTAGTCAAACTGTTCTCGTATATGTAAGCCGAGTGGCGTATGTTCAGGAGTTGTTGATAGGTAGACAAGCTGAGCGTAATTGGCTCTAAGTTCCAAGCTCTTTGGTTTCCGTCCATTAAGGATATAGGGAGCGGATGGGGAACGGAATCATTTGGCTTGGTGGTTTCTTGGTTGTCTTACGGAACTTCTTCTTCCGGGTACTGGGTGTTCCACTGTGGGTCAGGAAAGCAAAAATCATCCAGAGTGGATTCGCTTTCATAGCCTGCGTAGTGGTCAATATCTGTTTGTCAACTTTCGTCGTCGGAGGTGGATATAGTTTCTTCTGTCCTTTGTCTGCTAGCGTAGTAAGTTAAGCAAAGGATATAAGTATTAATGAGAATGTAAATAAAAAATATCATTTAGATGATATCGGAGGATTTCTTAAGCGAGTTAAGGTTTTAGTCTTGTGGAGACTAAATTGGCGAGCCTTAGTGACCAAGAGGTAACAATATACTGTTAGGCGGTAGCCGAGATCGTCCTTATCAGTCAGACTAGGGCCTAAATCTTATGATCGGAGATTGTCTAGGAAGACTCGTAAAGTAGTAAAGAATAAAAAAGTAAAGATTTGTAATTGTAAACTTATTATATTGTTATGGTCTCTTCTCCATTGCTTGATTCCTCTAACTAACACAGAGACATTAAACCTATTTATACTAATTTATCGGTACTTAGTATTCCTAAACTAACTTGTACCGAGGAGCTTTTAACTTTAGTTTCTGCTAAGTGCAAACACCGTTTGACCCTGAAAGTTCATTCACCACTTCAACCTTAATTGAGAAGAGATATTTATCTTGAGAGAATAGTGTCCTATCTCCCAATGATCTCTTTACGATCTCTAGACTTGAATAGACTAAGTATGTAAATGTAGTCCGAATGTCAATCATTCCAATTGTCCCTTCTGATCAAGAACTAGCTAAGTTCATTGTCAGGAACTGGTGCATAATTAATATATGCTTGCATGAGCCTCACCACGCCAGTATCATAGAAAGGCTCAAGCATCTCCAGTCTTCCAATTCAAGTGTGGTTCCCCTCGGACCTCCTGCCTCTAAGAGGGACTCCTATTGGAGCTATCCGACATACACCTAATCTTGAACAGGTATTGGTAACTTCTGAAGTAGTTTGATATCGCTGGATGTCTTGTATCTAATTGATAGAAAATCTCTCAGTCAGCTATTCACTATTGTGAGTGGTCTTACAAGATTTGCGGTCAGGGACTTATAGATTAGAAATTATTATTTTAATTCCTATATAGCTTTACCGCAACCATCTTATCGAGTCACTTGACCTTTATGGTCAGATGTGTGACATTACCACTATTCTAGGTCTTATATGCCTAACACATAGAAAGAGCAATGGAGATTCAATACTAAAGAGTGCAGAGCAGAATGTGTTGAGGTAATCGAGATTAAAGGATTGGATGTTGCTGTATCTGATAGATTCTGCTCTCAGATTTCTACCTTAGAGCAAGTCCATTCTTATATTTATCTTCTCCCGCCTGCCTCCATCATATTGCTACTAGTATATCATTTGACGACCTTAGCATTATTCTCAGAGGGTGTTGGAATACAGCGTGGATAGGATGGATTTGATAGTACCTGGCCAGCACCCACTGTCCCCAGCCGTCCCCTATCGTCACCTGCCATCCCACACCGTCCCCTAGTTGAAGTTTTCTCAAACTGTGGGGCTTGTCGTCCTCCCTAATGACGGCTGTCCTGGGAGCTTGAAGATGAGGACGGACTACAGTTTGCCGTCCCATCCCGTCCAGGGGTCTTGGCAGTCTCCCCGCCGGGCCCGACGGGGGCCCCCGACGGCTGAGAGCACTGCCCACGAGAGCGGTAACCCACTATCTTGGTCAGTTTTGTTGGGATCGACGTCGTCCTGTTCCAGTAGAATCCTCACAATCCCCTCGTGCCCATATCCTGCAGCCTGAGAGAGCGATGTTCGGCCAACTTCGTCATCTGTGTCGAGATTGACCCTGTTCTGTCCGGGTAGTATTCTCACAATCCCCTCACAACTGAACTGTGCAGCCTGAGAGAGTGGCGTTTGGCCAAATATATTAGCTCTGTCGGGATTGAGGTCGTACCGTTCCAGTAGTATCCTCACGACCATCTCATGCCCATTCTGAGCAGCCCCAAAGAGTGGTATTTCGCCATCTTCGTCAACTGTGTCGCGATTGACGTCGTCTCTTTCCAGTAGAATCCTCATAAGACCCTCATGCCCATACTGTGCGGCATGTTGAAAGTCACCAATCTTCCATGGTTTGGAGGATGAGGCGAAGGTTGTTTGGCAATGGTTTGGAAATGCAATGGTGGAACAAGTTAAGGAAAAGGTCTGCGTGTGGGTAAGAGTGTGTGAGAACTAGCAATTATCACAAGGACAAGTGTTTGGGATGTAGGAATTAGCACTAGGGATACCGGAAGTAACAGGTTACGCTCCAGAGGTTTAGAGGACAATTAGGTGTCGCGCTATAAGAGTTAGAAAGCCGGAGAAGAAGCACGAAGGTATCAGGACTGTCTGGAACAACTATAGCTTAAGGGAAACGTTTTGGAGGATGTTTGAAGGAGTTGAGTGAAAGGAATGGTGTGGCATCACAACAAAAAGGTGGTATGGAATTCTGCAAGGTTGATCGATGAGGAAGATGTTTGCAAAGGAACAGCTTGTGAATATATAGGACACCTCCGGCCGCATAGAAAGAACAAGAATCGCAGACACTCTCTACCTATCATATCCTTATTATTTGACGGCCCGCCAGAGCGGCATTTTGCCATGTACATCAATATGCCAGGATTAACCCCAGCCCGACCCAGCAGCATATTTGCGATCCCCTCATGCTCATACATCGCGGCCTACAAGCGTACTCATCGTGTGTGTTTGAGTTGACTTCTTTCCATTCTAGCTGTTGCCTCACAATCATCTCATGCTCATTCTGCGCAGCCTACCAGAGCGGCATCAGGCCATGTACATCAGTTGTGCCAGGATTGACCCAGTCCCGCTCTGCTTGTATCCTCACGGCTCCCTCATGTCCATTCCCCGCAGCACACGAGAGCAGTGTTCAGCCAAGGTTGTCAACTCTGTCAAGGTTGACATTGTCCCATTCGGATAGTATTCTCACGACTTCCTCTTACCCATTCTAGGCAGTCCGAAAAAGTGGTGCTTCATTAATTAAAGGCCAAAATCTGTCGGCTGTGTCAGGATTGATGTAATTAATGTTTTACTGCTTCTTTTTCCACTTTTTTTTTTTTTTTGAGTTCGCTTCAACTCCTCCATTTCCATTATTCTACAACATAGCATCAGCTAACACCCAATGATCCCAATGATAATTATAAATAAACTTATCGCTTGTGGCGTTCTGATGGTTGAGGGACTTTTAAGTTTTAAGTTTTTTGAGTTTTAAGATTTGGTTGTGGTGGCGGTTGTGGTCGCTATAGTCCACCGTACTTATACCAGTGTCAAGAGACTACTGCGGTAGGAATGGTGGTAGACTTAGGTCTACCGAGTAGAGGTACCAGTAGTTAGGCACCTCAGTCGGGCATACTAAACTAGACCAAAGGTATATAAGTACTAGTAATATTAGGCATAGAGGACCTAGCATAGTAGTGATGTTACGTATCTGACCATAAAGGTCAAGTGACTCAATAAGATGGTTGCAGCAAAGCTATATAGGAATTGAAATGATAATTTCTAATTTATAACTCCCTGACTGTAAACCATATAAGACCACTTGCAATAGTGAATAGCTGACCGAAGAATTTTCTATCAATTAGATACAAGACATTCGGCGCGATCAAACAACTTCAGAAATTACCAATACCCGTTCAAGAATAGGTGTATATCGGACGACTCCAATAGGAGTCCCTCTTAGAGGCAAGAGGTCTGAGGGGAACCACAATTGGATTGGAAGACTGGAGATGCATGAAGCCTTTCTATGATACTGTCGTATCGAGGCTCATACAAGCATATATTAATTATGCACCAGTTCCTGACAACGAACTTAGCTAGTTCTTGATCAGAAGGGACAATTGGAATGATAGCCATTCAGACTACATTTACATACTTAGTCTATTTAAGCCTAGAGATCATGAAGAGATCATTGGGAGATAGGACGCTATCCTCTCAAGATAAATATCTCGTCTCAATTAAGGTTGAAGTGGTGTGCAAACTTTCAGGATCAAACGGAGTTCGCACTTAGTAGTAACTAAAGTTAAAAGCTTCTCGGTACAAGTTAGTATAGGAATACTAAGTACCGGTAGATTAGTATAAATAGGTTTAATGTCTCTGGGTTAGTTAGAGGAATCAAGCAACAGAGAAGAGACCTTAACAATATAATAAGTTTACAATTACAAATCTTTACTCCTTTATTCTTTACTACTTTACGAGTCTTCCTAGATAATCTCTGATATTAAGATTTAGGCCCTAGTCTGACCAATAAGATCGATCCTGGCTACCTCCTAATAAGTAAAGGTTGGGGGTTATCCTACTGTGTAGGGTAACCCAAGTAGTCAATTTAGGAGTTACCCTGAATTACTCGACAGAGAGTCCAGGTAGAGTTACCCTTCCTTGGCCTACAGGTTACCCTGCTATGGAGCTAAGTTACCCTACCTTGAAGGTAACTTGTTACGCAAGACTTCGGACGAAGTTACTAGATTGTTTATCACCCGAAACTATAAAGGGTGTTTGAATCTCAGGTTATGCGGATTACTCCCACACAACTAGTTGAACTCCAAACAAGCTGTAACTTGGAGGTATGGTTGCTAACACTCCCCTCTGGCCCCGTTATAAGTTCCTAGCATCATGGGCTACAGCCTGAAGAGTTACTGTAAGTCTAGCAAAAGTCTCCAAGTAGAAATATTGCCGTAACTCTGTATACACTCACGCTGTCCGTCCGACCGAACGCTGTCTGCAAGATACATGAGGGGGAAGAGGAGAACCTGGAAAATAGCCTCCAGGTGGTTACCTGTAAAACGGACCAAAACTGACCGAGTAATACTACGTTGAAGTCAGAAGTAGTATGTGAGGTTTCCAGAGGACTGTAGGTGAGGTAACCAAAGTCCATTGCCCCGAAAGCGTAATAGTATTAGAGAATCATTAAGGGCCCCGAGACACTAGTCTAAGATTATGATAAGACCTACTTTTAGGAGGGTTGACTGTGGGTAGCGCCTATTGGTAGTCAACCTCCGGAGTAGTCTATCGGGAGAGTTATGTGGCTATCTTCCGGAATGATATGGAAATAAGTAGAACCGGATAGATGTTCAGGAGCTGTGAATGCTTGCAGAAGACTAAATGTATATGGGTAGAGAGTTTCACAGTTGGTAGAGTATTCGCATGGGTATGACAGCTCGCCACTAGCATGACCGCGATATGAAGAGATTTTCCTCCTACGGTTGTATTGGAAATGCAGTGGTTAAAATACTTCTATCGGGCAGATATTAGAACAGCACCGAGTGGTCTAGTTTGCTACAGGGAATCTTTGATCCGACTCATAGAGGTTGGCTAGACAGCCCACGGGAGTTGGGTGCTCGTAAATGCAGAGTAGTGATGGGGAGTAACTGGCAACATACTAAACCTACTTAAGTATATGTGAATTCTCCACTATTCTAGCAATTAACTACCTCTTGAGATCAGGACTAAATTGTGTAAAAGCTGTGGCTAAACGATATTAAGTTTTACCATTTTGTTTTTTCAACTCTACTGTTGATTATCATTATCTTTACTTTCAGAAAGAACACTTAGGTACGGTCGCAACCTTGGAATCCTTCTTCCCAGAGGGAGCCCCCATTACAAATTGTAACCAGTACAGGTACTCCGTTAAAGATTTTGTTTTATGATTTGTTTTAAGTATCGCTTTGATACTTGGTTTGTTTGAAGTATCATTTTGATACTTAATTTGTTTTATGTTTTGTTTTAAGTATCACTTTGATACTTGGTTTGTTTGAAGTCTTGTTTTGATACTTAGTTTGTTTTATGTTTTGTTTTAAGTATCGCTTTGATACTTGGTTTGTTTGAAGTGTCGTTTTGATACTCGGTTTGTTTAAAGTATCGTTTTGATACTTAGTTTGTTTTACCAAAGTGTATCACTTAATATCTTTGACTAGTCCTGCTCATGCTAGACATGATCGAATTTGTATATTTAAAGACCGTCCTATTCCACGATGGAAAGGACAGACTTCAACAGACAGTATTTCAATATACTTGGTTGAATGGTTACTCTTTAGTTTCTCCAGTACACCTCTGAAGCCTCCTTTAGTTCAAACAGCTCTCACCCCCTCTCTGGAAGAGCAGGCCACCTGTCAACTATCGTACACCTCTCGAAACGTGATTACCACCTTGCAAACACATTATACAAATAGGCGATGTGGCATCAGACCTTAGCAAAGGAGATTTACAGGAGACAGTTAACAGGAATAATTCAGATACTGTAATTCTTGTAAAACTGTTAGACACAAGAGCTCAGTTACTAACTAAAGGTTTGCAAATGGCTACAGGCTATGATCTCCACGATTTACAGGAAGATATAGTCCCGGCATGGAGACAATTGATAGTAGGAACTGGTATTACAGTAGAGTTACAAGTTGGAATTTACAGCTGGATCGCTCCAAGAAACAGGTTAGCACTAGTGTTCATTACAGGCCATCTGGGGGTCCAAAAAACTCAGGTTCCCAGCCAAAAACGCCACCCCAGCGTGCTCCCCAGCCCTAGGTGGGGCGGGGTTTTTTCTCTTTTTTGACCTACATCTCCACCCCTACTCATACCCTAGGTGGGTACCTGCCAATTTTTGGTGGTACGGGGTAGTAAGATTGGGTCCCAGAGGCCGGGCAGAACAGGCAGGAGAAATAAATTACAGGCCCTGGGCCCGGTAATGGCGGGGCCTCTGAGAGTAAAACCCTCTCTGTCCTATCCTGTAATGAACACTAGTTAGTACTCAAAAGTGGGATCTGCACAGGTACTGGAGTGATCAATGTGAATTACACTAGCGAACTTAAAATACTACTTTTCAACCATGGAGATGTGGACTATCACATTAAAGAAGGGGACTGTATCAGCCAGATAGTGATAGAAATAATCAACACTGCAGATATGATAGAAATAGATAAACTGGAGAAAACTGAAAGAGGTACAGCAGAATTCAGCAGTACAGATATCATAATAAGTGCTATGATTATATGGGAAGCAAAACTGGTAGTCACTCAGCTCAATAGGTCAAAGAACCAGAATAAACACAGGTATGAGGCAACAGAAGTGCCTGAATGAACCCAAATAACTAGTGCTATACTAGCACACAAAGTATTAAAGAAATTCAACCTGGAATTTCTCAAGCAGATTCTAAAATCCATTCCAGGAGATACAGATTGGCTCAAATGTAGAAAGATGTTGGAGAAACTTCGAGACAATAACAAACCCTTCCCAAAGAATTGGATCCTATCTAACAACTTACTTTACAATAAGTAAAGACTATTTATAATAAATGACCAGGACCTTTACACTATAATAGTTGAAGGATGTCATGATGCCAAGATAGCCAGACACTTTAGGCAAGAGAAAACTCTTTAAATTATCATGCGTAATTTCTATTGGAAAGGCCTGGCCAATTGGGTAAATGACTATGTGTGGTCTTGTAATAATTGTCAACACAATAAGTTACCACACCATGTAAAATATGGTCTACTTCAACCTTTGTCAATATCATATGCAGCCTGGGCATATATATCTGTAGACTTCATAATGTAACTACCACAGAGTCAAAGATATACCCAGGTAATAGTAGTGGTTGACCGATTTACAAAAATGGCCCACTTTGTCCAATTAGAGAGAACAGCTACCACAAAGAATGTAGCAACTGCCTTCAAGTTTATGAAGGAAATATAGAAGCTACATGGCTTACCACCAGAAATTGTCCTGAATATGAATACCAAGTTCACAGAAGAATTTTGGAAGCCATTATACAAAGCATTGGATATAAAAAGAAGGATGTCAACTGTATACTATCTACACACTGACAGACAGACTAAGCATACCAACCAAGTGCTGAAAGGTTACTTGTAAAGTTTTGTCAACTACAATCAGGATGACTGGTACCAACTCCTACCTTTAGCCGAACATGCCTACAATAACTCAGCTACCAATGTACATAGTATGACCCTATTCTATGCAAACTTTGTTTTCTATCTGCAAACAGACTGGATATAGGAGCACGAAGAGTATAATCTAAGAGCACCTCTTTATGCAAACTGGATAAAAACAATCCATGAGCAGGTACAGCAGTCACTCAAACAGATAAAAGAAGCTATATCCAAGTACTATCATAGAAAGGCCAAACAGCAACCAGACTTTAAACCCAGCAATAAAGTAATATTAAACACTAAAAATATTCACACCCGCCAAAAGTCAAAGAAGCTCAGTCCAAAACCATACAGACCATTAGTAATTCCAGAAAAACAAGGAAGTAGTGCATTCAAGCTCAACATTTCAGATTATTCGAATATACACTCAGTACTCTATGTTTCCCTGTTGGGATCCTACAGGTAGTCAGTACAAGCGGACCAACAATAACCACCCAAGGAACTCAAAAACATTGAATGTGAATGCTAGCCCTTAGACGTACACTCTCATCCTCTCCCTTGCCCGCGCCTTCCATGCCAACTTCTTCTCATAACTAAAACTTGTTCAAAGTTGGGTTTCCTCTATATGTTTCATAAGTTATTTCCTTTGTTAGTTTGAATGTTTCTCTATATTGATACTTTAGACTGTACTGCGATACCAATTGTTCGTAATTTTGGAGGTACCTGTTTGGTTTCTTTTGTTGCTTGTTATTTATGATTAAAGTTTTGTTTATGCCATAGCTAGTACCTCATGTGAGTTCTTGTACCTAGACAATGAATACATGACAATAAAAAATAAAAAAATAAAAAAGGACCTCCTGAGTGGACTTCTCATGCAACCACTTAAGTCTTTTGTGTACTATTAAAGTTCAATATACTGTTACACACACGTACAAACACCTCCTGCAACATATATGAGAAAGAGGTCTCGCTTTTATAAGTACAACGAGATAAGAGTAACTGATCAATAGACGAGGTCTAGAGAGATCATGCAGACTAAGGAGTCCCTAAGCTACTGACACCTACTACGAGGAGAGGGAAAGTCATCACTCATCGAAGAACCAACATCAACAAGAGTAGGATCATTACATTAATACTAACATATGATAGAGCACTATGACATACAACAAGTGATATACAAACTGACCTGTGGGAAAGAGGAATTTGATTATTTAGTAGCCTCCATTCTCACCAGACTTGAACTCAATTGAATGAGTACTATGACATATCATGAACAATTATATACAGAACAATTATCCAGAAAACATGACATTTGATCAATTAAGAAGTACAGTAAAGGAATCATGGGATAACATTGGACTATATGAGTTTCAGGAGCTTTTTTTGAAACAATGCCTGCAAGGAGACAAGCTGTAATTGATGCCGGTGGCCTCTTTATAAAATAATAGGACCCTACCTCCTACAAGGTTCTCCAAAAGACCTTCTAGAAAATCACCTGGCTCCCAGAAGACCCCTCGGAAGAACTCCTAGAAAGCCCCTAGCAGACCCTTATCAGACTTTCTGAAACCTCTTCCAATATCTCCACAAAAACCCCTCCAAAAAAAAAAAAAAAAAAAAAAAAAACCCTTCTGTGTCTACTTTTTCCTTTTTATTTTGTTTTGTCAGAACCAAGAGTTGAAAGAACCAAAATGCGGGGGCAAATTTCTTTACTTATCATACCTAGGCTTTGTTTAGTGGGAATGGGGCCGTTTGGGACTATTTCATTTTCTCGTACAAAATGACTGTTATGAAATGGAGGGCACAAAGGTTAGTATAAGGAACGGAGCAGAATGGACACAAACAGTTGCATTCGACCAGACCCTTAAAGTCCGTGTTCTGATGATCAGAGTTGTAGAGAGTATCATACAAAGTCTTCGAGACTTTGCTTGCATTCAAAGACTGACCCTAAGGAACCATACTCAATTCAGTGCCCTTACCCCCGCTAGCTCAACCCCCCCCCCCCGCCAGTAAAATTTACAAAACTTACCGGCTGTACCTCCGTAGGGTATCATACCCGGAACCCCCCCCCCAGAAAAAAAAAACGAGAAACACCAGGACTTTGGGGGGAGGGTGACCACCAGTTCCGAAGCCGAAATATATCAAGCCCGTCCGTGATACAAAAGCTCGATCCGTACATGTGCACGCAACCTCCACCTCGCCTACCATTCCCCCCCAAAAACGCTGAGGACCCATCCCTTCATAATTATGATTGATACTATGATACTCTAAATTTCACCAAAGCAAGCAGCGGCGGAGAACCGCCCGCCCCTCAATCCCGCCGGGGCAGAAAAAACAGGGCACTAATAGCCACCTTACAATAGTACCAGTACAACCCCCCGCGCCCGTTCATGCGCTGCACTTCAATCCCCCCGCAGACCCACCTCCGGACAGAAAAGAAGAAAAAATGATGATGATATGAACCCCACTCCGAACCTGCGCATGTGAGAATACAACTCCCTCCTGTGCTGTAGCAGTGTTGGTGGAAACTCACACCCACACAGCATTAGTACCCGTAGTATGCATACTGCACATGTTCGTCTCCAGGATTTGGCCCTTGGCCGAGCCGATATGTGCAATAACTATGATACCAGACTGGGCAAGCGGTGATCTTGGAGCGCCGAAATTCACCCACCGGCCTTACTCCACTTGAACAGTCGGAGCCGGGATCTGTCAGGTATAGTATCATCTGGGGGATTCGGAAGTGCTGCTTGTATGGGGTTTTCAAAATCTTTGCCTTGTTCAGAAGCGTTTGCGATAACCTCAGCGCAAACTCTCGAGAAAGCTCGACAAACCCCAACGCCCCACCCCCAACCCTTTTTACCGGCACGAAATACGTATTCCAATAGGAAAAATATATAGTCATAGTTCATCACTCGAAATACATTGCACCTTCAGGTTTACAAGTAGGCTAGCATCCGGAAATACCAATCAAATCAATAGCCCCCCCCCCCCCCCAAAGTAAGCTCATTCGGCAATTCTGGCAAATCAGCTGTGCAGTACCGGTTACTCGAGCACAACTTCCAATCGAGTCCCTCGCCAAGCGCGCACGACAAAAATGCTCCTTCCTAGCCACGGCTGCTGTGCGACCGGAGACTTCCATCCCCGTCCCTTTTTGTTTTAGTGGTGGCCCATCCATCACCTGCACAAGCCGACGGGGAGGAGTCAACCCGCTCGGCGCGGAGCCTCTATTCCCCGTCGGGCAGTACAGGGACAGGGAAACGGCGAGTTGAGTATTTCAAAAAAAAAAAGCGATCTTGGTTGTATTCGTACATAAGTAGATATGGTGTTCCGAAAAGGAAAAAACAGCGTTTCTAGTGATCATGCAGTGTCACTCGATGTCAGAGTAGTTCGCTAGTTTGCACCGCTTGACTTATTCTCCCAAACGTTTCACTTTGATGGGTTCGCCGGGGTATCGTATACTTATTCAGGTAAAAGTGCTTCGCGGACGGTGTGTGTGTGCGTGTGCGCGGTGGTTGCCCCGTCTCAGTGGCTTGATAAAAAAGTCTCCGAGAAGAAACGGTGTTTTTTCTTTCTTTCTCTCCGAAGGGGATTATTGTGGTGCCACGTTCGTTCGGAGGAATTGTTCGTGTTTCGCGGATAGATGGAGTTCCGTTAGTCCCTGTTGATTCTTTAGATGGTTCACGTCAACTATAGTAGCGTACCCAGGGGGTTCTCCTACATCTCTACTTGAAAACTTGGGATGTTTTTTGTTTTCTCTATGTTGGTGCGCTGGGGATCGTTCGCTCTGTCATCTAACAGAATTATGTATGGTTTCCCGGTAGGAGTGGTCGAAAAACTTTGAGGGGGGAATTGCGGAATATTTCTCAGGCAAAACGCTCGGGCTGCCCATGTGCATCGCCGTACAGTACATTGCTCCCATACTGAACAAGTAGAATAGCTGAACAATAATTTATTTAGGTATTTATTTGGATAATTATTTATGACTTCCCCCAAAATTATGAGGATATATCAAAATCAAATGGCGCACATGACTATGTTGGATAATTCCACTCACAATCACCACTAATCACTTAACCTCCCCTCTTCCCAACTTTAGCAAGTCCTACTTCCCCTCCCAATGGCCAAACTCGGCCACGACCCACTCGCAAAACACCTCCCACCTTTTCCACCACTCCTCCATCATCTGCACCCTTGGCCCCTCCATAACACCCACATCCCCGCCCTCGAAGGCGGCAAACTTCACCCCCGTCAACGCCAAATCTCCTAATCCTTCTAGACCAACGTTATCAAACGCTTGCAGCACCTGCCAGTAGTCGTGAGTCATGCTTGCCGTGGTCTTCTGCCCGAGGATTCCCGGGTCATCATTGTTAAGTGACACGGGGACGCCATGCGCTAGCATTGCCGGTAGCGAGTGCGACAGGATGGACGATGTCAAGCGGAGGATCTCGTTTGATATGGGGCAGACCTCAACGCATATGTTATTCTGCTTAACCAGGGAAATCAGGTGTGGATGTTTGTGCAGCGAGAAGGCGTGGCCGATGCGTTTGGTGCCGAGCAGTATCGCGTCGAAGAGGTTCCCGTCCGGGAGGTTCCCGTCGCCGAGCGTTTCTCCTGCATGGAAAAAGAATGGGACGTCGACGCGCTGTTGCTTGCAGTACTCTTTGAACCACAATATCTCTGGGAGCATTTCTAGGTGTGTTCGTCCGAGGTCCTCTTGTCCCACCAAGTCAAAGCCTGCAATCACACCGGGGTATAACTTTTTGGTTTCTACGCATTCTTTCATACTGGCTATTATTGTTTCTTGGTCGAACCGGCGGATGCTAGTCCAGATCATGCGCGCACCCCAGAAACCGGTGCCTTCCGGGGAGGCCTTGTAGGCTTCTACTACTTCCGAGAAGACTTTTGCGACGTCTGAGCGGGGGAGTGTGGCGCCGGTTTTGGCGGCTTTGAAGGTCATCAGGAAGGCCACGCGGAGCTCGACCCATAGAACACCGTCTTGGTGGAGGTGGTTGAGGATTTGGCGGACCTGTAAAAGTCAGTGCGGCCCAACCAAGCAGTCTGGTGACTAGAGGGGGCAGTACGAATTGTCTGTAAATAGGTTCATAGAAGATAATCCCTTGAATAACCAGGAAAATGCTCTGAAATTTCGCCCAAATCATGTTTATCCCCTCGTGATGCTTCAGACTCTCCTCCGCAGTGATGGTAGTACGGCGAATAATCCACTTCAGGAAGCCCTCCCGGGAGGTCTTTTCCCCCAAAGGCTCGTTCAGGAGCAAATTCACCGGGAAAGAATCTGCAACCTCAGTCACCGGGATTAGACTCCCAGGTTCGTACTGTGACGAGTAGAGCCCGCCAGCCACCCTCGGTGTGGTAGCAGAATACGTAAACTGAATATTCGCCTTCTCCAACGCCTTCGGCGTAGTGAGAGGAATATCCGAATATATATGAATCCCAGGCGTACTCAACGCAACCCCAAACAGCCAACCCACTAACCCCCATCAGCGATTCAATATCCCACAGCAGCGGAGGAGGGAAGGGAGAAGCCATACTATCAACCATAGCCTCCAAGTGAGCATGTAACAGACACCCCTTCGGCATCTTCTTCACAATCTTCCACAACTCGGTCGTTTCCATGCGATCCCTAGCAAGAGTGAACATCATACCGGGGTATATGTCCCCTTCTTCCTCCACGGTTTCGTTCGTCCATACTGTCTCTGCTTCGTGCTGCCTGATGCGGGAGACTATTGCCGCGGCACGTTTCGCCGTAGTCGAGAGGGACTTTCGGAATTTATAGTCTGGAAGATGCATGCATTAGGTCGCTGGTATGAGAAGCTGGTTGGGGGAGGGCTCACCATGCCGGAACTCCTTCTCTTTAGTGACCAGCGCCTCCCGCTTCTCTAAATGCTCAGATATCTGCTTGTCCATGTCGATATCTATCGAGTTTGCCATAACGTGGGGTGAGGCAGCGGTGCCGTAGTGAGGTTTGCTCAAAGTGCGGCTGAACTTTGTGCCGGTAACGAAGGAGAAAAGGAAAGATAGCTTAGCTGAAGTGAATTCCTTCCCAAGCTCGCTTTTTATCCTACTTCTACTTGGTGATTAAAAATCCCTTCTTGGTCCATTCAGGTCGACCGGACCTGTTGACTCACTCTGCTTAGCACCAGCTTTCCCTAGCATTAATTAACTCGCACCTAATCATCAATCTACCGTGGACGGACATTTCACCACAGGTAACTTACCCATCATACTCCACGATCCTTCCCTGGTTGAACCCGGTCCAATATGCACCACGCGAACCTGAAAACCCCCAACGGCCAATCTCGCATCCCTCATTCATCCATCGCCAACAATGAAAAGTATTATAACCACCACTGTTGCTTCAACCGCTGCATAAACCCGTCAGCAACGGTCACCCCTTCAGTAGCTCTTTTTATGGTGTTTTATTTACCCCCCGCTTCAGGATAAGCAGCTACCCGACCCTAACCCATTCCATCCCATCCACCCACCGTAGCAGGAGCAAACCAGTTTAGACATCAGTTAATTTGACGGAGAGGGCAAAAACTGAAGAGAGCGCGGGGTAGACATCTAAGGATACAGTAGTACTGAAATTTTGGGGAAAATAATAATAAGCAAAGAACCGAGGCTCCAATTCGAGGTGTGCTGATTTGGTTATAATACAGTGTATCATGCGTGCCGGATGAAACAGACAGACAAACAGGCCGAGATATCGGACTAGTACTCGAGTATTCATGGGACGGAAGGAAGGTGTGGTACATCCTTGCCCGGAGAAGGTTTGTAGAAGTTGGTTTGTGGAAGTCGGTTTGTGGAAGTTGGTACCTGTATCACCTGATCTTGGCGGGCCAGGGTTGTGTCGGTACCAGTATGGAGTTCTTCAGAGCACACAATTCGAGGCATATAGTAGTGGTTTGAGTAATCTCTCGCTATGCATAGCAGAGGAAGGAGGGAGATGGAGGGAGAGAAGAGCCTATTCATGTAAGGTAGTGCCGTCAGCGCAGCACAGCACACAGATTAACTCAAACTCCCCCTTTCCTCACAACCCCCCCCCCCTTCTAAATTCTCGATTACACCATGCTAAAATTATACCGCACAATACATGCCTTCCACCCTCGTCAGCCCGGGAACACCACCTGCCGGTAGTGATGGTGATAACCCCCGAGGGAGCGAGGGTTTCTAACATCTCATCACCGGAGAGTGTGACAAGTATGATACCAGAGTACCATAGTTCCGTGCTAATGCACTGCCACTCGAGTGATTACTTGTGATGACTACCGATCATACAATCTCTCAGAAGTCGTGAACCGGCGTATCGATAGCGCTGCGAAGGGCGGATGCCAGAACCCAGGATTGAAAGATGGCTGTAGTAACCGGTAACAGGTCGGTCAGCAGGGAAGCTAGGGAGGTATACGCGAGCTATTGTAGTGTTATACACCACTGGTTAAGAGGGGCGGCCTCCTCCCCTTCCAGTCCGCATTGCGCTGAATAGCAGCAGAATCTCAAATTGACCGAAACCTCCTCCCGTCATCCGACAAAGCAAAATCTTCAACAAGCGGAAATTCTTATCTACCAAACATATTACCCCGGCGCGGCACCGGTAAAGCCATACATGCCATCACTTAGACAGCACTATACCTTTCGTCCTGAGCTAGCACGTGTGTTTAATTAAGCTTTGACGGTTGCGCCCTGCGTCTGAAACCGCGCCCTTCAACAATAAAAATTGGAAAAATGAAGACTTGTATAACAAAATATTACTCTGTGAAACCTTATCCTCTTTTTGACCGAGTAAGTATTGGATTGGACGGGAAACACGGGCTCTGGTAAATTCAGGAATGCCAGCGCGCAAGTCCGCCAGTGCTTCTCGGTTAATATGGGTTTTAGGTGAGTACAGTACTACTTGTAATGCCACTCACAAGTTTATAATTACAAGTATAATGCCAGAACTATTATTTGATCACCACATGAGCAAAAGGAAGTTGCGGGACGAAATGCAGACATAATAATATAAATTTAAACCTGGGATATATTATAATAGCTACTAGGCCAAGCCAAACTTAAGGTATTTGAGTTACTCGAGTATGATAATTACTATGGTGAAAAACACAGTATCATAGTCAAAAAAAAAAATGAAAAAAGCCACCGTGCCAGTTTAGAGGGAGTTCTCGCCATCTAAGACACCGCATAAGTTACCTCAAAGCTTTATAAAAAATATCCCCTACCGTTTTTTTTCCTTTTAAAAGTTATAGGTGAGGTCGAAAGTACCCGTACTAGTACTCTTTGTTGTATTATACAGTATCATACCGAGAACCTATGAGTTGCAGTTCCTCAAGCACAAACCATGGCATGTGTCAATGCTTAGACGTGTCCGCAGTCTAGATATAATACGCATTTTAGATATGGTGGGGTATAATAAAATAAAATAAAACATTTCATCTCTGTTCCTTTGTCATGCTATTGCTTCATATCCCGAAAGGAGCAGTAGCGGTCCTTGCACAGGACAGTTAATTACAGCACACAGCACAGTACCAAAAACATATCATATACTCCATACCCGCGAACCGACGATTCCAACTCCTTCAGCGAGAACACTACGCTCGCCCCGCGCCACCCAATACCTACTCAATCAATCAATAAATAAATAAATCACAGAAATAACCAGGCGGAACTTCCAGATACGTACCGTATTCCACCCGCCAAAGCAACCCCAAAAGATTCCACGGTTCTCACACACAAAGCAGGCACAAGGCCCCGAGCACCCCCGGGGAAAAATCAGATAACAGCAAGTAACACGGTCGATCCACCAATACGCACCTTCCGAGAGCAGGACCGTCCGGGGTAAATACCGTAACCGTAACCGTACCGGTAGCGAGGGGCAAGGAAGGTGAAGCCTGTCGTGCAAGTATTATATGAAAAGTTCGGACGTTGTCCCGGAGGTACGATAAGTACTGTACGATAAATTCGCATACGATATATTATGATACCACGTGTGAGAGAGAAAGTGCGCCGGTGAGCTGAGGTGAACTCGGTTCAAATGTCGCGCCGTGGCGAACTGGAGTTTCTCACCTATTGTACTATACCACTGCGGGAGGGAGGGATTTATAAGTACGATATCGCGCTAATCAATGCCCGGATCTAACTGTCGATTAGTTTTCTAGGATTTTTTTTTGCAGTACGAGTACGGTAAGTAAGCCATGAGAAGCGAGCAAGAACTTGGAATATAATAACCACCTGGTCTTCCTTTCCATCATACAGTATCTTCAGTTCCCCCCGCCCACATGCACGCACCCCCCCAAGGCCTTCCTGCGAGGCGGTACAGTACAGTGCAACAAAGCCCAGTTTACAAACCCCACGCAACCTCCTCACCAACAGCAAAAAAAAAAAAAAAAAAAAGATCCCTAGCGCAAGGTCTCTACCGGCACCCCTCCGAATCCTTATCCAAAACCCACTCACTCGTGCTATCATATCATACATACGAGCACTCTAGTCTACGGTATGTACCATACTGTGCTGTACTCCGTCGTACAAGTTTGTCGATCAACCGATTTTGCTATGATACTTGAAATTGCTGACAAGCGCGGGTACCGTATACCAATTAGCGTAAAACCGCGCTGCGAATGCAGGACAGGATAGACAGTGTAACGTGGAGGTACGAGTGCTTGTACGGTGGGGGATGTGTGTGATTGGAGATTAGAGGGATTTTTTAGGCCGCCCGCGAGGACCGGGTTTTTTTGGCTTTTGTTCTCGCGTGTAGGTATGGACTGTATGGTGGGTCGCTAGACAATAAGGTACAGGTACTCGAGTATGGTATATTTAGTATTATATGGCTAGAAGTGTGAACGGAACATTGATCGATTGATAGAAAACAGCAATGGATGAGCCTAGGCTCATGACACAGTATGACGGGTGCGGTAAGCTAGGATCTGGGTCTAGCTTTTATCAGCTCGGAACACTCCCACTTAGACTGCTACGGTAGTATAGTACAAGTACCGATACTGCCATTTCTCTTGCCAAATCCAGCCAATCCCGTCGCCACCGCTGCTATAACTCCGCAGCTCTGGCATGGACTATGACCAGTCAAGACCTCACCCAGATCCAAGCGGGGAAGGTGCTTTCCCCCCCCTCCCCTCACCCATTAATCCAATACCAGTACCCTATTTATTGATTCTCTCACTTACCACACATGGAGAGAGAGGCCCGCTAACCTTTCTTAAAAACAAAAAAGGACAAAAAAAGGAAGGAATGTACTACTATCCTGATAAATGGAAAAGAGGATTATAGCAAAGATCCTAGGTTGTGCGCGACTTTGGAACTGCGGAGTGGAATAGATATATCCTCCCCCCACCCCCCCTCCCTTTTTTTCTACTCTTCTCCCATTGTGACCGTCCGTCATTCCGGCCCTCCCTCACCTCCGTCGTAACCTATCGTATCGATCAATTATAACAATTCAACACCCGGGGAAGGGCGCTCAGCATGACCTCACCCACAATGTACGCCCCGGCCACCACCACCACCACTACCACCACTCCCGTTTCTGCTGCCCCCACCACAGCGGTAGTAGACGACCACAACCCGGCATCACCCCCAAAAGAGCACCTCCTAGACCCCGCCCTAGACATTCAAAACCAGCACCACCACCCGCACCTCCACCATTCCGCTGCTGCGCACGCCGCACACAACCCGGCCTCCGAGCCTTCGTATGTTATCGACTGTCACGCCCCCCCGCGATTCTCGCACGAGCACTCGCACGATGTGGAGAATCATGCTGCCGCATTGGCGGGAGAGCCGGAGAAGGGAGATGACGCGGTCGAGGGCGGGAGCATGAGGAGTACTGGTGAGGGGAGTGGGAGGAGACCGGGGAAGGCAGGGGTGTATTATAGGAAGTATAAGCCTTTTGTGCACTTGTTTATTTTTGCACTGTTCACGGGGTACGTTAACCTCCTCCTCCCCCTCCGGGTATCACAGCAATTCCAGCATTAACGGTCCGGACGAATGGGATGGAACAGATGGTGGATAGCGTCCCTCG
This sequence comes from Tuber indicum, assembly GCA_006112555.1. Lineage (NCBI taxonomy): Eukaryota > Fungi > Ascomycota > Pezizomycetes > Pezizales > Tuberaceae > Tuber > Tuber indicum. The sequence goes on from VBSK01000105.1 coordinate 698,078, forward strand.
TCCTCCACCGCCACGACAAGAACTGGATCATCCCCTTCCTCCTCTGGCTCAGCATAACTCTGCGCATCATAACTTTCTGGCTACCTGCACACCACGTCTTGCGCCCCGCCAAATTCCTGTGGTCCAAGACCGCAATTCCGCTCGTCGCCGCGATCCCCCCGAGGTTCCGCATAGCGGCCGGAGCAACGCTGGTAATCTCGGTATTCCTGCTGGGCTCCTTCATCAGCGAGGAATCGCTCAACAACACCCGCGACAACCGTGCGGTATCCTTGTTTGGCCTACTAGTATTCATAGGCGCCCTCACAGCGACCAGCCGCAATCGGCGGAAAATCAAATGGCGCACGGTGCTCGTTGGAATGCTAATGCAATTCATAATCGCCCTCTTTGTGCTCCGCACGGGCGCGGGGTTCGACATCTTCACCTTCGTATCCGACCTCGCTCGCTCGCTCCTCGGCTTCTCGCGCGACGGGACAGCGTTCCTCACGTCTCCCGATGTGGCGAAGCTACCGTACTTCTTCATCGGCGTCCTTCCAGCCATCATCTTCTTCGTCGCATTGGTGCAACTCCTCTATTACTGGGGCGTGCTGCAATGGTTCATCGGAAAGTTCGCCTCCTTCTTCTTCTGGAGTATGCAGGTCTCCGGCGCGGAAGCGGTCGTCGCCGCCGCAAGTCCGTTCGTCGGCCAGGGCGAGAGCGCGATGCTAATTCGCCCGTTCGTAGCGCACCTCACGCAGGCGGAAATACACCAGGTCATGACCAGCGGCTTCGCTACTATTGCTGGTAGTGTCCTAGTAGCGTACATTTCCATGGGTGTGAATCCCCAGGCACTGATATCCTCCTGCGTAATGAGTATCCCTGCCTCCCTCGCCGTGTCCAAGTTGCGCTACCCAGAGACGGAAGAAAGTCTCACGGCGGGGAAGGTAGTGATACCGGAAGACGAAAACTCCTCCGCCAACAGCCTCCACGCGTTCGCGGATGGCGCATGGCTGGGATTGAAGATAGCTGGCATGGTGATGACAATCCTGCTCTGCGTCCTCGCGCTTCTCGGCCTCGTCAATGGGCTGCTAACGTGGTGGGGCCGATACCTAAACATCAACGACCCACCGCTAACGGTGGAACTAATCGTGGGTTACATCTGCTACCCAATATCCTTCCTCCTCGGCGTCTCGCGCGAGGGCGATGACATATATAAAGTTGCCCAACTGATCGGGACGAAGCTGATTGGTACCCAAAACCCCCCCCCCCCTGCGTGCGCGCTTCTACCCTAGCTAACGTGATCCCAAGCAAACGAATTCGTAGCCTACACCCGCCTCCAATCAGACCCGGACTTCCAAACCCTCTCCGACCGCTCCCGCCTCATCGCCGTGTACGCGCTCTGCGGCTTCGCTAATATCGGCTCGCTAGGCGGCGCCATTGGCGTGCTGTCCCAGATTGCCCCGTCCCGCAGCGGCGACGTCTCACGCCTCGCGATAAGCGCTTTGATCGCTGGCGCTATTTCGACCTTGACGAGTGCCAGTGTTGCGGGTTTGGTGGTTACTAACCAGAGGCAGTTTACCGCGACTCCTGCTGGGTCATAACTTCCCCCCCCACTTTTTTTTTTAACTTAGGGCCCTGTTTGACCAAAACAAAAATCTTTCAGGGGTGTAAGTTGAAAAGGGTTCAATGTCAAGATATTTCATTCGCAAGAAAGATGCCACAAAAGTCAGAAAAACGCTCTTTTTATAGTGTGCCAAACAGGGCCTTACTGTTATGCTATTGAATTTTTGACCCTTTATCCTCCGTTCGAAAAATTTATTTGTTCCCCCGGGAAACGGTTCTCTTCTGAATCATGGCACTGGATTTCTCCTTGGGTGGTTGCAGTGGTGAGGGTAATGAAGGTGGTGTGGATGATGGATAATAGTTGAATGAATGGATGGAGAAAAACGTTGTACGTGGTTTGGGAAACTTAGATGTTAACGCCACCACCCCGATGCCCATGCTGCTCTGGCTCATCTATCTTCGCCCGAGTGAGTGCATATACCCACTACCGAGTGAGGGCCGATGACGGTCGGGCACAGATTTCCCATACTTGGTGCATTTAGTACTGCACGATACAATACTAACTGCGCATCTCCCGTCCCCGACAAACAACCGCCCAGTCACCAATCAAATCCTCAGATTTTAGAAACTAAAACTTTAAAACGAGAACAGGCTCTAAAGAAATAGAAATGAATTTCCTCACGTCGGCTAGCCGGCGGAGGGGCGCCCAAGCTCGACAAATGCCTACATCACCCTACACCTACTCTCGCCGCCATCACCTCAAAACACCATCACACCACACCACCACCAGCGTCGTCAACCAACACCACCGCCAAACCACTCCAGTGCGCACCAGCACTAGCGCCACAACCTCGTCGGTGGTGGTCCCGTATAAGCGCCGTCTGGATGCTCGCTCTCCAAAAATGGACAATTCGGCCTGACACATTTGCCGTCCCTAATTGCGGCGCAATAGTGGCCCCTATAACAGTTTTCGTTCCGGCATGCCTCGCCGAATTCACACCGGGTAGCGCCGACCCTACTCTGCATCGCTTGAATATCCACCTGCGCTAGATTATACTTGTGTGAAAAATGGCATGGCTCTTTCCAGCACTGTCCGAGGATGTAATGGTCGTTGCAAGGTGGCGGCTGCAAACTTTTAATTTTGGTCATTGCTGCCTTTTGCTGCGGAGTTATAATGTTAATCCTGCTCCCGAGCCCCACCTGGGCAGTGTTCGCTGGTCTCGATGCAGTTGCTGGGGGCGGCGGGGCCACAACTGCACCGGCGTACGATACGGGATTTTGTGGGTACGGGTTCGGTACATCTACAGGCCTGGATGGGACCGGCAGCCCTGGGGGCAGACGGGGAGTCTCCAATTTCCGGGAATCGAAGATGTGAGAAAACTTGAGTGTCTCGAACTCTAAAGATTGAAATTCGCTGGCGAACGGGGGACCCTCCAATAGGCAAACCTTACTCTCGTCGGGTGTGGCGGAAGATTGTATGCTGTTTAGGATTCGGACGTATCCATTATCATGCGAGGCTCCAAGCACAACCTTTTGGCAGTTGTAATTCTGTAAATGAAAGTTTAATTCCGCTAATCGCGTCAGCCTGGCTGCTCAGTGAGGTTTGGGTTCGGTGCATAGGAAACCTCTAATACGACTGTCTACCATCTCTTTTCCATCCCCGACGTCTATGAAATAGAGGTGTTCTTTGGCTTGGATAAATCCTTTAGCGAAATCTTTAAAAACCTTGGGCTCTTTAACTCGACCAGAAAATTGGAGAACGTTTGCAAGCTTATACATATTGACGAAAACCATGACATGTACCTCCGGCGTACCTCCTGCCACAAGAGATTCAGTTAAAGCTTGGATAAGCAGCCTCCCAGCCTCCGCCCCGCCGGATTTCCCTCTAACTAGCAACTCTTCTGCAAACTGTCGGTTATAAAGTCAGCTGGCGTTCGGTACGATTGGGGGTGGTAAAGCATACGATCATTCCATCGCCGTCAACTAGGACGACAATGTATTGGTTGTTACTCTACCCTATTAGCTGGATTTCGGACGGGTAAGGCAGCAGCATACCAAAAGGCGTTCTGCTTCTTTAAACTTTAACTGTAGCTGTTCATACTCTCGACAGGTCGCAACCATGCTATTGTGAATCACCCGCATGTCTGCAAGATTTTTGCCGAGTGTTTTGTTTTCCTCCAATAGTTCCTGGGATAGAGTTTAGGTTAGGGTTAATGAAAAGTGAAAGGATGGAGAAAACATACTTGCACGAATTCGATTGAGTCTTTGCTGACTTTCTTCAAAGATTCAAGTCGTCTTGTCGAATCTTCAGGATCCATCTCGCTTCACTTTTTGAATAGTGTTAGAGGGTTGCATAGGGGCCAGGGTTGGCGTGGATGAATGGAAAGGGGGGGGTGAGGGGGGAAGACCTACTTAAATGTTCTCGAACTTAAACTTTTGCTGTATCATAGGCAATTGCTCTCGGCGATGGTGTGGGGAAAGATCGCGGGCGACAAAGCCATTGTGACAGCTCATTTGCACTCTATGAAGTTGCCTGAACACGTTTCACTCGCTTTCGTCTTGTGATATCGCATTTTTCTCTCGGCTGGAAACTGTGGCGACTGGTGAGCGAAACAGGGCTTGCAGTTTGTTGGTGGTTTCTTGCAGATGTCGGGAGGGTGTGGCAGGTGGGGTGCACATCTCTCTACTCGAGTACAGTACAAGTACGAGTACTCGTACAGTACAAGACCATGATACCGCTAAACTCGATTTCCTGACGGTTACAAGTATCCAATGTCTCTGATATGAAAAAATGCCCTCCCCTTTGCCTTAGAACTTACGGGGTTGGTGAGGAAGATACCCTCAACACTTGTGCAGTGCAATATACACACCCTTTGCCCAAGGAACTTTTTTTTTATTTTTGTTTTTTTTCTTTTCTTCCTTCCGAGAATCACAGAACCGCACCCGTGTAGTACAACACGGTACTATCCCTGTTATCCGTGCTTTCTTCAAGGACCCCCTTGAACGCATTGCTCGAGTACGAGCACCGTACTTATAGAACTGCCTAGGATCCGATAATCCGCAAGTACCGTCACCCATCCAACCGTGAACTTTGTATTCAGCAGCCAAACCTTAGCATTTAAATCCAAAAATATTCTTCCGCCAGCAGGGTGGGCACGGTGCACCGGTATCCCACCAGAGTAGTTCGCACTCTACCGTATATCATATGTTTCAGACTTTACCCGCAAAAAGGTAAATTCCCCCTCGACTAGCCCATTCGAGCCAATTGATCAGGAATTAGAAGATCATATCTCTTGATTCGCCGGACCCCCTCCTCTCCGCTAGGTGGAATACATGGCGAGCAATGAGCTTGGTGATGGTGGGCTGCATATGCTTGTTCGAGAGGGTTGGTCCTATCAGCGAGGACGCGCAGCTGCTGCTAAAAGCACAAAGCAATGGGCTTGTGGGGTGGTGTTGATAACGGTGATGGCTACGATGATGATGGTGATGGTGATGGTGCTTGGGGGAGCGGGTAGTGTTTGTCCGTCTGGGCAGTAGTCCTACCCGTTTTTTTTTAGCTCTCATAGCATACCGGTATTAGACGTAATGGGGACAAACGAAGCCACGTATGATAGCGCTACGCGAAGATTTGTAACTTGTGTTTGATTCCTTTCAACCCGCCATCAAAGCGGTAGGCAAGGATACCCGGGCAACAATTGTCGACAACAAAACTCCCTCACCACTTTTCATGATGTGAGAGGCCTACTACCCGTACGCTTTTTGATACACCTGCGCCCACAGAACGCTTTCACGATCGGGAGGATAGAGTCAATTCCACTCCTACTCTATCGGAATACCGCGCTGGGCTCTAGGAAGCCTGTGAAATCGAGAGCATCGACACCATGGTAGCACCCTCCCACGGCTCGTGAAACGGAACAAATAGGGTATGTTACATGCTTACAAACCGCCGCAAAGGCAGGAAAGTGCTTTTGCGAACCTCACACGCTAACACTTTGCACCCCCCAAACTGCTCGAGTATTCATTCCTATGGAGCAAGGGAGGGAGATCGTAAGGGATGGAGGAGGAAGGGAAAACAAAAAGGAAAAATGGAGGCTAACATTGATCGGCTTTGCATTACGAATAATCAGAAACCACTGGAATTGAAGGCCCCGAAACAGTATATCTTCCCGCTGGCGGTAGTTCGCGGCTGAGGACCACTGTTTTCGCTCTCGCCAACAGACTACCCCCGCAAACACAGGCTGTTGAATCGCATTTTCCAGCACCACCTTCCCTTTCACCCATCTTCCCCATGATATTTTGAACTCATCCCGGCACTACCCTTGCCCATCCTACCGTATCCTACCCTATCCCATCTGCCAAGAAAAACAGGAATGTGACCCCAATGATCCGTCTAATACGTATCGTATTACAGAAGCACAGAAGCTGAGGGTCCAATCCGGATATCCCGATCCTTCGCTTTTCCCGCTCGTCGAAAAGAAAGTGCTCCTTCTATCTGAAACTGTCTGGTTTGGCTTGACGCCTTCTCCCCACCAGCTGGTTTGCAGAATGAGGGAGGGGGAGGGGGGTGAGGAGCTGCTGGCTGGCTTTCTGATAGTCTGATACGGTGCGGCGTTGGAGCGGTGGACCCCTGTTGCGAAGGTAATGGGATAAGGTTATTTACCCACCGTAGGGTTAACCAATCAGTCAGCTCCCGGGATGGTCGTCTTGAGGCACTAGCATTAAACTGTTCAGGCACCTAACCTTTTTATTTTTTACCACAATTTATGTCTTGAGTTTATAGCAGAGAGACGTTGCGCTATGGCATACAAAAACCTTTTCGGGCACCAAACCTGCCTGCACGGTACTGTACTGTACCTGTGTGATATAACAGTCGCTACATCAGTACCGGTTATCATACCTGGTGCTCATCGTGTGATCACTTGGCGCAGTATCGAAAATATCCTCTTGCATCAAGCAATCACCATTCGATCCACGTCAAAGCGCGAGCCAAGATTGCATCCTCGGGCCATGTTCGGCCATCGATGCCAAAGGCCCGGCCCGGTTTGTAAGACCGTCCGATGCGCAAGGCTGGTCGCCGCCCACAACTTGCAGGTTCCAGTGTGTAGTGATGACCAAGCTGAACAAGGCTGTAGCAATACTCGTATCATATCATACCGGTATTGCCGGTAGCGTAAGGATTTCTTGTGCTTCTGGAAACAGCCCTTCTGCCCTATATCCACTTTGTTCCCTATTTGCCAATGGACGCGCGGCCACATTTTAAGGACCCCTGGCATTTTTTGCCAAAGCAGATAGATATGTTTCCCGCGCTCATTATGCATCACTCGAAAACCCGCCATTCTTCGATCTTGGACATAATTGGATTAGGTGTAAAGGGAATAGAATGATAACACGTCAGGATATGTGGACATAAGAATAGCTGTCGTATGGTAGCTTGTTCAAGTTCACACACGTATTGCGTGTGCGGGGGGGGGGGCGTGAAAAACGCCTCTGGTTGAAGGAGCACGGCAATAAGCTCACTGGAGCACAATCTTGCAGGATTTAGAGCAGCGATAAATATGAAGGAGAAGCATAATCATACCGTGCACTGCTACAGCATTTTCCTCCCTCACCCCGAAAGCAAGTGAAGAGCATGTACCGGTATAATTTTTGCTTTCTAGGGGGGGAAGGGAGCAGGTTCTGGTTGTGCGGGAAATGTTGACGAAATCGTTTTATCCGATGAGCAAGATTTCCTGGGATATTGTTAGAAGCACGGGGGAGGTTGTTCTCTAGAGTGAAGCTTTTTTTTTTATGACTCCCCTGTCTAGCCCTTGCTGATGCTTTCGCAGCAATTACCCCCAGTATCACTCGTTGCAATTTCGTCAAACCCACGTCCTGACTCAACTTCGGGACTATCGATATGGTAGCTCCTTTCTCCCTATGAAATATTAGAGGGAAGCGGGTATTCTGAGGTATAAAATCCAGAACTCAAATGATGAGAGGGAACCGCTGATTATTGGACAGCAATTGGGTTGCGTTGAGGGATAAATCCAAAAAAGCAACTTTATCAAAGATTATAGTACCGGTGCCGTAGGGGTTACTGTACCCGAAAGATTCTTAATCTAGCTCTGGTGCTCACAGAAGGCTTAAGTCCGTTTACACATACCACCCTCTAGAAGGACAGGCAACAGTACGTGGATACGCCAGAGCCCACGTTGCTTTGTTAGCAATTTCGACTCCACCAGCACTTAGGTGCCAGTTTTCCTCCAACAAACGGGAGCCCGAAGGCCGCCCACCGACCTGAAGGACCGGCGTGAACATGAGAAAAACAGCTTGATGCCTGCACCCTGCCTTGTATTGAGATATATTGAGGCAACAGGAGTATCATATCAGTACTCGTACAACAAGGGAAAATCTATATCTGGCTACGCAGTTGAAAGGAATTAGAACGCTTTGTGTAACACAGGGGTAGAGGGCCGAATATCGTCTGATAAGGATGGTCTGTGTGAGTTGTAGCGATGTCTATGCCTCATATCTCCTGGAAGCCATCCTATCCCAGCCTGGCCCACTCGACTGTGCTTGAAGTTTCTGATGCCATTGGCGCACTTAGCAACGTTTGCAATGACTTCGTTATCTTCTCCCACAGGCTCGGGTAGAAACCGTAGAATTAACCTATCAACTAGGCGGGAATTCCCTAGACACCGCGGATCCTCCCCAAAGTATTTTCAGTAACCACCAGCAGCAACAAAGGTTCAGATGTCTCCTTCCCCAGGGCCATCACATGTCCACAAAGAGGGCAGGGTAGGAAGAGTAAGGGAGAAAAAAAGGATCCATTTTCCGGCTTTTTTTTCCGGCCTTATGCCCCCCCTCGGCCCCCGCCCCCATCTGAGGGCATGTGATCTCGTTTATCCCTCCTCGGGGGAACAATTATTGTCTGCGAGGAACCGAACTTGGGGACTTGGAAAAACCAAGTTTGCAGGGACCATGATGTTATACTCGTACGAGTACAGGCATGCCATGGCTCCGGCTTTATGTGTCAGGTTGTGTTAGCTCTTGCACCATTCGCAAAGGGGAAGGAGAAAAACGGGTAGTGGATGGGAATAAAGAATGAAAAACGGAATTCACAGTTTGCTACATTGTCTTGCGGGGATAAATGCGTTAAACCGATGCTATTTCGGATGAGGTATTCGGCCAGAGGGTGGGAGGAGACCTCACACGTCCAAATAAACAGTCAGGACAGGAGCATTGGTGGCCAAAAAAAAAAAAAAACACGCAAGACAGGATCCTGAAGCTGTTTTGTTACAAACCACACACGCAGGGGCAAAAAAGATCCTCGGACAGCGCATATAGGTGCGCAACGAGAAAAAACAGAAAAAAAAGCTGCCACTGTGAGACTCAATCCACGACTTGTGATGGCCCTGTTCAAGGGACTACGTCCGAATTTCAGGTCGGGCGTCATGAGTTTACTTTGGGAGAAGCTGGAGCTAGCATACGAGTCATGGTTTGTGACTATCGGTATGGCAATCCCAAAGAAATGTGGGAGATCCATTTGCGAAAGTTGAGTGGACCCCAGAGTCGAATATAGACGCAATAATAATACTGCACTCCTTGAAAACATCAAATCATGTGCGCCTCAAGCTCAGTAAGAGACAGAGGCTAGTAGTAGGTTATAAAAAATCAGAAAGTTGCGTGTTATCACTTGTCACCTCTATGTATTTTTCTGCTTATTGACGCCGATACATACCCTTCCCAATGTTGTTATTAGTCATCCTCAACCCGCTAGTTTTCATAGGTGTTTACCGTGGCCGAGTTTACCCCTTATTTTCTCAATTCCTTATCCCGCCTTCCGATGAAGAAATACCATCTATGCCTGGATAGATATCAAAGGAAAACCACCTTTTATTCTATAACTCGTTCAACCTTTCTCAGGCATCTGTTATAGACCTCCGCTCTGCCTTATAATAAACTCTCCCAAGTATGATAATACCCCCTCTGGTCAGCCCAGCACCTTACCAACACATTGGCTGCTCTATTCCTCTCAGGTGGTTCTACAGTATTGCAAGCTAGCCCCTCGCTATCCCTTCCCTGGCTAGCTTGCCCATACTCTACGAGTAGTCACCCGGTCGATCTCTGCCTTACTCATGAGCAAAGCCTTCGTGACACTTGCGTGGCCGTTCTGTATGGTGGGTCCTAGAGGTAAATCTATTGATCCAAAGTCATCTTTCAGGTCTCTGCTGATCTCCCGTTTTCCTGATAGCATCTACGCAATCCCCCAGCTCTCCCAACTCAGCAGCACCGTGCAGAGCTGCGCCCCCACCCGAAATAAGAGTTCAGATCAACCCTTTCTCTATCAAACAGTACCCGCACAACTCCTAAGTCGCCAATTTGTACAGCAGTACTAAGCAATGCCCGATGGTGAATATCCCCAAAGTCACGGTATGCCTGGGGGTCGTGGGTATCCTCGAGATTAGAGCTTGCCCAGGGCGCCGCACGGGAGGAGGTAGGCTACGTACAACCTACCGGGGCCGGCGGCCGAAGTTGACAGCTGCCTACAGAGGAGGCGTCTGATAGGCTGTGTGGCTTGATCATCGAGGGGAATTGTTTCCTGGGTTAGCAACACTTTAACTGCGCCGAGGTCACCGTGTTTGCCGCTTCATACGAGCCCGGTGGGGTGCACGTCGTGGGAGGAGCATGCTCGTGCATTGGGATCCATGTCATAAGCGAGTAAAGTGTGGATAAAGGTTTTGGCAGCGCTAAAAGCACTCATACAAGCGCTCAGTAGGTAGCGTTGTCGACGGTATCGAGGATGCCATTATCTAGAGCCTTTTGGGCGGTCTGGATGTCATCGCAACACAGCGCTTCTGGCGGGCCCGCCGATGACTGTCCGAAAGCCCAAAGGCCATATAGGTTAGCCTATACAAACCCCAGTTGACCGCAAATTTGAAAGGCCAGTGTACAAAGGTCGAGGGGAGCCAGACCACATATTGCTTGCCCTGATATGCACCGGTCAACGTTTGTGCCTATGGAAAAGCTTGGTGGTGGGCTACACTGTACTACGGTCCTCAAACGCTCTTTTAGTTGCAGTGAGGATCAACTGCAGCAGGAATTGGTGGGAAACATCTTGCTCACTTTACCAGAATTTTTGAAGGGTCTCGCGCCATCCAACTAGCTCCAACCGCTCCAGGCCGGGCCTTCTGGTCTTTTGATTACCGGCCCAGTTTCAACCAGCCGAGCCCACCGGAGACACTACCGTGACATGCCGCAGAATAAAGAGCTTTCTAACTCTCACTCACACGGGATGGAGACCGGCGATGAGAAGGGCAGGAGGCTCGGACTATCAAAGCCTCCTGCTCTTCTTGGCATCACTCCTACCGAATTAAATATTATTATTATTTTTACTCGTGCTTGTGTCCCTGACAGTAATTGTGCGGTATTAACTATAAACGCCTTAATCCCGTATCCCCTGTCCCATACCGGGACCCGAGCATAAATGACAGGGAGATGTTTTCGTACTCGAGTACTGTAAGCACAAGATAGGGATCATATTGTATGTTAACCTGAATTAACTATTCACTCGAGGCATTCAGCCCAAGAGTTGAAAAAACGTTTTTCGAGTCCAAGTTTTGAGATGATTCGTAAAGTTAAGGGTGTACAGTACAAAAAAAGGCGTTACACACCAAAGAATTTACACACCAAAAGCTTGCATAATCGCTGTTCAACCCTGGGGCTGGATTCCTCTACTAACTCTGCTAGAGTACCGTGGCACGTGCGTAGGTACAGTATTAGCACTGTGATACTTGTGCTGGTGAACCGTCTCTCTGCGCTGAGTGAGTATCATACCGGTAAGGTATAATAACTTACGGATAGACTATTTTGTGGGCGAAAGAGGATATTTTTAAAGTAGGGTAACAGAAATTACCCGCTACTGGCCCTTGTTCGTCACCGATCCTGTTTCGTCGTGGGGCACGATGGCACGATGGAGACTGTGGCCGAGTTATCTATCGTCAGTCGAACAACACCGCGGGACTACCGGAATGATATTGTAAAAAAAAAACAATACATTACCAGTATCAGATAGGCAACGGAGCCAAACTACAATAATCTGGACCGAACAAGTAAATGAGATGCAGGGAATTCAGCCCGCTTAAACCACACCGCGTCAGTCAAACACTACAAACTGCTTCACGAAGTGTTTTATCTCTGGCCGCGGAGATCAGAGGCCTGGCGGAGATAGCGGGTTGCCCGAGTCTCATAATACGACAAGAGCTCCGATTGTCCATACGGTGGAGAGGGTAAACGGGCAACCTCAGAGCCTTCTCTCTCTTTCCATTGGGTCAACTCTTAAAGAAATAAGTTGAATTTCACATCCCATCCGTCCAGGGTCAATATCACATCCGCTCTCCCCGCAATGTCGATCAACCACCTCCCAAACGAGCTGATAATTCTGATATCCGAGAACCTCCCCACCCCCGCCCTCAACGCCCTCCTCCGGACCAGCAACCGGTTTGCCTCACTTCTCACGCCGCCCCTCCACAAACGCGCGCTAATCAATGACGACACACGCTCGGCCCTTTACTACGCTGTAGCCAAACGCCACCTTCCGATGGTGCGAATAATCTTAAACACCGGTACACCCGTCGATCGACTTCAATTTTGGGGTGAGTCAGTGCTTCGGTCGGCCATGCGCGCCAAAGATCTTACGATCCTACGACTCCTCCTCGAGGCGGGAGCCGATACCGAAGCTGTACCTGGACTACCGGTAGCTAAACGGAAAGCGCAAAGGAAACAGACAGCACTGGTACTATGCAGCGCGCTCGGCTTGGTAGATGCCGCACGACTCCTACTCGCCGCTCGAGCACGGGAGCGGGAACTTGCACTGGAGGGTGCCATAAAGGGTGCCGCAGGGAGTGCCGCAGGGACTACTGCAAAGAGTGGTTGTGTTGAGATAGCAAAGCTACTTCTTGACCACGGCGTCACCATAGACCCACCCCCTGTGTGCCTCTCAGCAAAACTCGGAGACGAGGAATTACTAAATCACATAATCCCAGGAGCCAGCAAGGACCACCTGAACCTAGCGATGCAAGAAGCTATAAACTCCGGCCACACCAACTTGGTGAGAATCCTCTTAGACTCCGGTGCAAATCCAAATTGCAAATTCCCCCGAGGGTTGTTTCTAGACACACCCCTAATACGACTGTTCAGACGCCTCTACTTCGGTTCAAGCACACCCATGGAATCCCATGTCGATATAGTAGAAATGCTGATCTCCCGCGGCGTAGACGCCACCTTCTCCTCGCAGACGACAGCGTTTCACTTGGCATGCCTAGTCGGACCAAGATTCACCAAAGACACAAATAGGCCATACGAAACAATCTGTAATGATTCAGAGTACAAACTCCTAGACCTATTCCTATCCGCAGGTATGAACATAAATGGCCCGGACCCGTACGGCGATACCCCAGTACACCTCGCCGTGCGCCACCTCGTATACAGCTCAACATCCATAGATTACCTGGAGTACTTCATCTCTCGAGGCGCTGAAGTCAACACTGTTAACAAGGAGGGCAGAACACCGTTGCATAAAGCCGCTAGCTCTCGCAAGGACGTGTTCACGCGGTTGATAGAGTTGGGCGCGGACTTGAGTATCAGCGACCCATCGTGGGAGGCACCCATGGTGAACGTGGCGAGTTGGGGGGCGCTCTGGCCGGATGTGCTCAAGTGGTATTTGCAGAGGAGGAGAGAAGGGCTGGGGTTCAACGGGATTAGCGAGACGGCGCTTTTGAACGCTTCGAGGAATGCTGGCTTGAGGGGGGAGTTGGAGGTTTCCAAGATTTTGTTGGCCGGTGTTAACCCTGGGTGATGTTGATGGCCGGATAACAGGGGTGCGATGGGTAGATGGTATGAAAGTGGTGATAATCTTACTCGAATATAGAAAACAAGAGGGGGGGGGATACATGATACGCGAAGCAAAGCGGAAAAATAAGTCACCAATTCCTCAAAGTTCCTGATATCCAGACCCGACACTACCCCCGGCAAGCCATAGTACAAGTGACAAGCCGCATAACTGGAGCACCAACAAAAGGAACTACGGTACCCGTATCAACTTGGATATGATAGGAGAAAAAATGTGTCACGGGACATCTGTTTTTCCTACCGTACAGGTATCTTAGCAAGAGACTAGAGAAAAATACCAGCAAAGAACAAAACAACTCACCACTCAAAGAGAGGAAAAAAAACTTGGACGTCCAAAGACATGATACTTCTCCCATTCAAACTAATATACGAGTACAGTATCATACGGGAATCTAAAATAAGCATCAATCCAATCCCCGCCCACGCACCAAAAAAACCCATCGCCGCACCAGAAATCACACATGCCGTGCCGCAGTCAGTACCAGACCCAAGAACCGGCCAGCAATCTCACAAGAGATATAGCCTGTAGACTGTCATCACCGAGCCACTACTACTAGACTACCCTCCGTTTCACACGCCGTCACCACCCACCGCCCAACACCCCACCCTGATAATAATCTCAGCAGCCACGGGGACCATCACACCATCATGAAACTTCGAGGGTATGACGGACCAGTCTACTGTTATTGCAAGTTGCATATCCGTGCCGGAAAGTTATCGTACCCGACTACTCGTATAATATTATTTCAGATTGTGCTTAAATTTTTTTTCTTCTTTCTTCCGCATATGCTATGCTAAGTAAAGTAAAGTAAAGTTATTTTATCGAGGTGGGGTGGGACGGCATGGGATTGGAATCGTGAAGTTGAAAGGATTATGATACTTGCATATGGTGATATGATACCTTGCGGACCTATATTATCCTACTGAAGCGCTATTGGTAATTTTATATCGTGGATATACAGTACCGTACAACCTTTCGGTGCTGCTCAAAGCAATGATACACAAGCAATGACAGCACTAGTTTTCCGAATCCAACTAACGAAAGAATCACGTGGTATCACTCGGTCCGCAGCCCAAGCACTTCCTTCCTTCCTTCCTTCCCGTCGTTGGATTCCGCTGACTTTGCCCCTTCCTGCGATACGATATAATCCTCCTGCCATTGATAAACTAACTAGCTGCCTGCCTGCCTCAGGACTCGTGTTTGTGTGTGCATGCTCGCTGCGGTGCTGTGTTGCGACCTTGGGCTTGGTGGGGCTGGAGACGGAAGTAGAGTTATATGGTCTGCAAGGGGGGTGATTTCGGGCGGAGCGGGGAGTGATGGGTTTCAGGAAAGTTGGATGTGTGGCTAATGTGATGGTGGTAGTTTGGGTAACTGTTCTTCGCTGGTCGTGTGATGCTCCGTCGTTTCCCCCTGCTTCTAAGATGGGACGTTGGTGACTTAGACTACATGAAGAATTAACTTGGCGAATACAAAATGGAAAAAGCTAAGGTGTAACGGAGAAGGAAAAATGAAGATAGTAAAGAAGCAGGAGAAAAAAAGAAAAAGTGATATTTCAGAAATTTAATATATAAATGGACAAACCCTTCATCTCCCACGCTCGCTCGATGAAAAAAATAATGAAAAAGTAAAAAGAAAAGAGACTAAGATTACAAAACCCCCCAACTCAAACAGAGGTTATCGTATACCACTCACTCCCCCAACAGCCAGGCATCAGCCACAATCTTCGCAATCCCAAGCCTGACGACACGAATGATATCGCCGACTTTCCAGCCTTCCGCGCCCTCTCTCCAATCCCATGCTCGCTGGACTGCCCCTGCTGTTGCACCGGCACCAACCAATCCCGAATCAATCCCGTCGCGAACGCTCTCCCAGCTGCTGATCATGCTCCCGGCGATATACCCGCTCTCCGTCATTCCGTTCGCCTCGCCAGCGCTCCCACCACCCTGAGAATCCTTGTGCGCGAGCACCCGCTGCAGGAATTCCTCCGCCCGCCGCCACACGTCGCCGCGGACGCACTCAAAGTTGGTAATCACCTTGAGCACGTCCATGGCCTCACGCATGCCCAGGTGGCGCTTCCGTGGGTTGATGTATGGCATCAGCTCGCCAAGGAGAACGGCTATCATCCACTCTTCCAGGGCGGAGTCCCAGTCCGCATCGTAGACACCGCCGTCGAGTTTTTCGCCGGCGGATTTGAGGACAGCCACTAGCGCTTTGACGGCGCGGGGGTGGTCGCCCGAGTCGCGGGATTCGTAAAAGTTACGGAGGGTGGCGTAGCCGGAGAGCTCGAAGCGGAGGATTGGTGAGGCAATAGAGGTCGGGGTTTTCAGGAGGTCGGAGAGGACGGGGTCAAGTGACGAGGGGACGGGCAAAGGGGTTGAGTGAAGAAGGGAGGAGGTGGTTAGCTTCGTGAGAATGTTGTGGAGGGAGAAACGGTCGTTTGCGAGGGCGAAGAAGTGAAGGCTGTCGCCACAGGAAGTGGTGCCTGAGAGACGTTCTGCAAACGACTGTTTATTTTTCTTGTTAGGTTTATTTTCTCCGCGCTACCAATATTGGATAAAGACACCTACCGCTGCTATTTCCGCAGCCTCATCTTCAAGGTTCTTTTCGCTACAGTACGTGAGAAGCCTCTCAACACGTTCCTTCGACGTCAACTCTAACTGAGTGAGTAGCTGCGCACAGTTCAGTCAGCTCCGGGTTGTCCCAGTAGGAGTCATGGTCACCAACCTTTCCCGACATCTCACGCCCACCCCTTACTCTGTGCAGAGCACCCACCGCGACCTCCCAGCCTTCAACCTGCGCCTTCTCGTCGACCCATTCCACACCAAACAACCCTGCCGCATATTCTTTGACTACACCATCCGCCTTTTCAGCCTCTGTCCCGGAGCCTCGGTTCATTCCAAAGACCGCAAGTTCGTCCTCATCGAAACCGCCCATCACTCTGGTCTTTGCCTCACTCCCGATCTTTCCCCTCTGTATCGATCCAGCAGCGCCGCATATCTCGACAAGAGTACTGGCCACAAGCAAACTGAATTTGGGCATAACTTGGACAACAACGTTTGTATCCCAGACTAGACATGCTCCTGCTGCAAGCTCGAGCTCATTTGTTGGGTCAAGAGGCGTATCGGATTCCACCAAACGTTCCGTCACTTTTGAGAGTCTAATCAGGTCCTTTTCCCTTCGTCTTCGATTCAAGGCTTTCCCGGTGCCATCATCATATACACCGTCTTCGTCGTCATCTTCCGAATCATCTCCAATACTTGAATCCGGATCATCGGAACTGTCAGAAACTCCCCACATCATTATCGCAAGCGCTGCATCCTCCCATTTTTGGGCATGAGAAAGGATGGCCTCCCTATCACCCTTCATAACATCGTAGATTGCTCTGAGACCTCTGCTGACTTCGCCGGGCGCCGGTGTTTTCTTCTCCTTGGCTTTCCCCATACCGATCCCAAAACCGTATGAGCCTCCATTCCGTGGATGGAAGCTTTCGTAATAACTATCATCAGTTTCGTCAAACGTAGTCTCACCATCGCCTTCACCCCCGGCCCTCACATCCTCCGCGGCAGCGAACACCTTTCCTTGCCATATCCGCCAATCACCTTTCGATCCATGAGGGATTCCTGTTGCCGGGAAGAATCCCATGGAGCTGGGGGCATATGATGAACGGGCCAATCCGGGACACGTACTTAATAATTTGATCGCGGAGGTTGTCGCATTCTTGGTGCTCTCAATTTCCTCCTTGCTGTAGCGTCTATCCCATGTGGGCTCTTGTGTATCGCCAATCTTTGGTTTGGGGACGGAATTGTTGTTCTCGTCCAGCATATCCCAGTCTGCGTTGCGAAGCAAATCCATGGCTTCCTGAACTTCACCGCGAAGGATCAGCTGTAGAAGAATCTTCCAGTACGAATGGCTGTAAATGGCATTGGGGTAGAAAGTCTTCAACGCCGTCAGCTCCTTTCTTGTTGGAACTTGCTTGTGTGTGTAAAGCCATCTCCTTAATGTCTCGACCACATTCGCTCGGGAGTGGTGCAGGGGTAAGAGTAACGATGTGAGGTAGTAGGCCTTGTGAAGACGCGATTTAGCCTGACCCTTGGGAAGATTCGATACAAGCGTATTGAGGAAAAGTCTCGATGCCCGGGTAAGATATTCTTCTCTCTTGGAAGGAGGCGGAGGTGCGTTGCGATCGACATCCACAATCATATCCTCCTCGTCCAACTCTGAATCATAATCCAACGGAGCTGCCGGCGACAAGAGGGTTTGCAACTCCATCATGATTTCCTCAGTTTGAATGATCATAGAACCAGGTTCCTGGACTATCCCCGGTTTGACTTTGCATTCTGTCCCGTACTGAACCTTGCGATTTTTACTGGCCGAACCCGCTGGCAGAACGTCGTAGGAATCGTCTTCCTCATCCTCATCGTCATCGTCGCCGTTAAAAAACATACTGGTCGCTTCATCATATTCCCCGTCCATGTCTTCGTCATCCTGTTGGGTGGGTTCTTCGCTCCGCAATTCGTCCTCAAATATCCTTGGGGAGCTGGCCTCCCCGTTATCACCGTGGTTGGTAGACGGAAACCTACTCCCACCCCACACAGCGTTCCCCTTACGCGCTAAATTTGCCGAGGGAGCAGCTGCGAAGGCCGATTCGGAGACAGGTTTGCTGAATTGAGGAATCTTGTTGCTACCAGTCGTTCCGCTAGTTCCCCCGGGGGTAGCAAATCGAAACAGAGTCGCAGACGAAGATGATGGGTCAGCGCCAAACAAACCACCCCCATTACTGGGACGGCCGAGCTTTCCCGTCCCCGATTTTAACCCCGGAGTCATCCCTGCAAACAGAGTACTCCCGGAAGAGGTGCGCTGAGGTCCCTGGGGTGTCGACTCGGCAGAAAAAAGACCGTTGCTAGGGGGGTTCGGGGCCGGAGGTGAGAAGGGAGCGACAGGGGGTGAAGGATCGGAGGGCATACGAAATATCGGGGGATTCGAAGGAGCCATTGGTGAAGAATCTTCTTGCGGAAAGATGCTTTCCCCGTTCTCTTTTTGGCCGGAAGCTGTGTTGTTTGTCAGGTCAAGCAGGTCTGGATGTTGCCGACGGTCAAAGCAAGATCGACAAACAGGATGGAGGGAGCGTGGCTGATATTGTTGTGCAAAGACGTGACGATTGTAGGAGGGGCTGGGTGAGAAATTGGGGAACAACTATGAGAGATGAAGTAGGGAGAGGGAGAAGGAAAGGGAGAAAGGGAGAAAGAGTTGGACAACGGATGCGAATATTTAGTAAGACTGCGGGTTTCGTGGAGTGCGGACTGGTTCAATGGAAAGCTTTGTTTCCCCGACCTTGCTCACTCCAAGAAAAAAACACGGGCGGCGACAACAATTCAAATTTGGCGATTGTAGGGCAAGAGAGAGGTATTGTTACAGGGTTAGGGTTGTTGTTGGGGTTAAGCTCTAAATTTCTTTATTTATTTATCTTTGGCGGGAGGCAACTTACGGGTATGCACTGTACTGTACAGTACAGAATTGCACGATACTCGTACACTGTACTCGTATCATAAGGTGGCAAGAGAAGGGGGAAGGAAGAGGGAAGGAAGGAGAGCCTCAACGCGTCCGGCTGAGAAAAAATGAACTGCCGTATCATAGATTACCGTGCCGTAATTCTTAGCGAACAGGGCAGCACAGTATCCTCCCTCCCACCGTACCGTACATTCCATACTGTACGAGTAGTAGTACAGGTACCTGGAAATACAGCGAATGGTTTCATCAGGTGAATAATTTATCACGTACGAGTACTGGTGACCGGCAGAACCATTCATAGAACTGACGGACCACTTCTGGTGGCGGCATGAAAGGGTAAACTACCGTAGGTATCATAGGCACAAGTGCTTGTGAGTAAAGTATGCACTGTACTGGTATGATACACCACTCGTTCAGTTGCTCCAGCACAGTATTGGCAATCCATCCACGACGGGCCGCGAGCGATGAGCCATCGCTACAATCAGTCCACAGCCATGGCCTTTCTCCATGATGATGATGATGGATGATTCAGATTCAGGGAGAACCTTACTGTACCCGTGCTTTTCCCTTTTGCAGCTGTTGGCAATTGGCTGTTGGTGACATTCTCCAACGGAAGTCATCATTAATATGATAGAATCACCGGTCACGCCTCTTTTGTAGTCACGCCAGTCCCTTCAACCACACACACCTCCCCCCACTCGCCACACCACGAGATTAGTGGACAGGTTTGGCTATGTGGGCGAGTACCTAGAAGCTGCCCCCCAGCCACTTGAATACATTCACATTCACATTCACATTCGCATTTCCCCTTCTCACCTTCTCACCTCCCCCTGCCCCTACGAGTACGAGTACTCGAGTACAACGCATTCAAGCTCTTCTGCCACCGCCATAAAATGTGTTCCAGTGGCTGCCCCCCTCATCGCCGGCAGTAGCGAGAGTGAGTATCAACGGGAGACTCAGACGGGCACCCCGTTTGTGACTCGGGAACGCTTGCCCCTCTCTCGATACCCATTGCCGTGGGATACCAGTACCGTGCTCCACCTCTATGCATATTCGTTTGTGAACTTGCTCGATCCCAAATCTACTGGCTTCCTCGTCGTTACTGTGTCGACACCTGAACAGGATACCGGTGCACACCTCATTTCCATTGAAGCGGTAGCCCCAGTCGACAATCACGTCCATCCTCACCATTTTCTATCCCTATAGTCTATTTATTTCCATTTCTATTCCGAAATCTATTGCATGTTTCCTCCTCCGCATACAACCGCCTATCGCCTTTATTTAAGCCTTCGTTCCTTCCTGCATAAATAAATCGCATCATAGACCCCATCATCATCCCCTTTCCCCTTCCCCTCACTATACCCACCCACCGCCAATACCGGTAGCGGAATACTCGTCTTCCCCTCTCGCACCGACAAGAAAAAGGTCACCTCTTCCCTCTCCTTGGCGGCCTGGCTCGTTTCCACCTCCCCACCCTCATTCGCCACCGCCCGTGATGTTCTCGCTTCCGCTCTCCCTGCCTAGTCAGTGGGAGAAACGGATTGTTCGCTACATTCTTGGTCGGTTCGATTTTCTGGAGGAGCGGACTCTTGGAGATTTGTCAAACTTCGAAGGCTCTCTCGGCAGAAACTCGGTTCTCACTCTCAAAGATGTCGGCATCAAGGTAGATGTATGCCGACAACGACCCATGTCCATTTACTTTGCCCCCCCACCTAGCGTGGAGTGACCACTGACCCTTTTTTTTTTTAGAGATTAAAACAACTTGCCAAATTGCCAATACCTCCCCGGCTCCACATAAACGAGGCCGTGATTGGCACCCTAACCATCACACTTCCAACAAACTTCCTCGTCTCTGGCTCGATAGAAATCAACGTTTCCGACATCAGAGTTGTCGTTTCTGTAGCACCCGTGGCTCCTCCGACGCCCCCACCTTCCCCGGGAAAGCCTGATTCGACCAGCCCTGAGGATGGAGAAGAGGGTTCCGAACACGAAGATGAGGGCCACCACTTACCCGCCACCGCAGAGGATTTGGCCCAGTCTTTTCTTCATTCTCAACCCTTGAGTGAACAGGATCAGCTCCTGCACTCACTTTATCAGGACCCACTTGCCGCTTCCAACATCACCACTAGCAGCTCGACTTCTGAGGATGACGAAGAGCCCGAGCTGGGGATTGGAACGAGCATTGGCTTGCCAACTGTGTTTGCAAACATTTTCAAGGGGATCGGTGATAGGTTAAAGGTCCGGATCAGAGGATTAACGATAGCGTTGGAAACTACGGCTCCCGAAGATCAGGGGGGAGACGAAATACGTGTTGAGTTTGAAATGGAAGACATGGATGTTGAGGGGGTCACCAACATTGCCCCAGCAGGTAGCGCAGGGGTCTCTGAATTGAAAGCCAAGAGACGAAAAGAGGGCAAGCGATGCATTACCCTGGAAAACATCAGGGGGTATATCATTTCCGACCCTTCTCTATTCGAATCGCCATCCTCCCCGGAAGCTAGTGCTATGTTCGGAACAATGTCGGAGATGACAGAGAGGGGTATGGAGCAGAGCACAGATGGTATCATTCGGAGTAATTCGGTAGACAGTACAATGGCATCTACCAGCACCATTAGGACCCCAACCCCGCAACCTCCCCCCGGGCCAGCCTTACTCGGTACCACCCTGGATTCATCGAATCCGTCAACCCACAGGGGTCGGGAGATAATTGTTGATGATTTGGGTGAAGGTGCGCAAGTGGGAAAAGAAGATGGTCTTGACAGAAGCCTTTTTCCCGACAGTGATGCGCTGGCTGACTCTGAAGACTCCTCGTCGGATGAAGAGCTTGCCTTCGCGCCAATTCACTCCACTAACAAGACCCACCCACCTCTGAGATCTCCATCCCAGGCCCTTCGCACAATGCCCGATGAGTACGATGATGAAGATAGCGAAGATGAGGGCGGTGCCACATTTGCATCTGGCACTTTTTTCCTTGAGCAGCCTCGGCCCCCTGTCCACATCCCCACCGGTTCGGTCAACCCACTCGTTTCAGACCCCGACCCAACAGTATCCCAACTGGACAAGCACCCAAGTGACCATGACAGCAATAGCTCCGGTGATGATGAGATGGATGCCGAGACTAGTAGACTTTTGAGTGAATCAACCCTCTTCACACATAGCGAAGCTGGAAGCCTCTATCTTTCTGCTACAAGTGGAGTCCTTCATGATTCACTTCCTTCGGAACGCGATGAGGAAATGGGTCGCCGGAAGGATGAGGAAGACGAAGAGGAAGTTGGTGAGGAAGAAATTGATGCTAGGTTGGACAAGTTATTAAGTTGTGGTATTGGAGCTCCCGCCTCCGGGGCTACGGAGTCGTCATCGCCCGATGTTCCGGCTGCTGGATTGGCTTCAGAGGCAGGATCCTATAAAGTTGAGAAGCGACTGAGAAAGCAGGTCTTCGACCTCAACACCATAGAGATATTCCTGCCTTCGCTTTCCGGGGAATCTGGGACTCCGGCAGATATATCAAGCTCCATGACCGAGTCTGCCTCTTCTCTGAGGGGTGCATCGCATATGAGTGAAAGTAGCCATCCTCCAATTCCTGGTGCATTCTCGATGTATGCTTCTTCTCGTCCATCAAGATTCCCGGGTTTGAAGCCCGCTACTGCTCCCTCGTCGCCTCCGAATCCTGCTCCACGAAAGCCAGCAGTTCGTATATTGGACGCACATCACCAGACTCGTCCAAGGAACTACCTACCCGGGGAGACACGTCCAGATATCGAAGTTGTCGTTGGTGATATTGATGTGTCTGTGGATGTAGTGACCGCCAAAATTCTCCGAATGGTTTCTGAGACACTAAGTGTCGCATTTGCGGAGGGGCCAATCGAGGAGCCCAAGAGCAGGGGGAAACCAGCAATAGATACGCCCGATACGGCTACGGATGGCGGGCTCTGTCTTGAGGTTGCGATTGGTGCTATTGGACTACGCGTGCTCCAGAATCTCGTTGGCGTTTACATTACAGAACATAGCGAAGAGGAGGATAAGACGGGAGCCGAAGGGGGTGTTGACGAACATCTGATCCTGGGCTGTGTTTTACGGCAAATCAAGGTTTCACACAAGGTTCTGCAAAAGAATGTCACAACAACGAAGATCGATGTCAAAACGTTTACCTTGGGCGATGGGAAAATAGACTATTTATCCTTTATTCAACCTCCCCCTACTGCAGCTAAGTCCAGGAGACGGGGCTCCCACCCCCCTTTAGCAACAGGCTCTGTTCCCGAGAACGACGTGACCCTCATAATATCCCAAAGCCCGGTCAAGAAGAGAATCAATGTCATAACACTTCCTCTTAAGGTCCAGCTAAATCTCTTGAACCTGGAAGAGACTCTACGCGCTTTCGGGGGATTTGGTGGTTTTATGGCCTCCACCTCCGCGTCTACTGCGACTATATCGATGGGCCGACCCACTGAATCCCCGGACAGAGGCGGCTTCGTTCCGGAGGCTCCACTTGTTGTTCACACGAAGGTTGATTGCAAGATTGGGGGCTTGATGGTAGAGGTTGTGGGGGCAACTGGAAAGATAACCCTAGAGGCCACTCCATTAAAGATACGGAGTGAGACCAGCGACCACAGTAGTATATCCCTTAGTATGGACAAAATTGCTATCTATGGTCCTGTCGCCCCCTGGGATTCTCCTTCGGTACCGATTGATGCAAATATTCTGGTTGAAAATACAAGAGTTGAATTCCTGGGCACACCGGAACAGGAGGACCTAGGGAGATTGCTGGAACTTTTGACACCGAGCAAGGATCGATACGAGGCAGATGATGATATCCTAATCGACACGTTACTTCGCCAGAGGGAACAGGGTAGTTTGCTTCGGATTGGTGTCGGCGCGATAAAAGTGGAGATTGGGGACATTGGGGTGGGTGAAAAACTAAAAGAGTTGGGGAACGAAGTTGCGAAGGTTCTTACTGTGACCGAATTTGTTGCGCAAGATGAACGACCCGGGCTCCTCACGTTATTGAACATCGATTCCCTATACGGAAAAGCTGATCTTGGTCCCGGGGTCGGGCTGCTCGAAGTGCATATACGTGGTGTAGGAATTGCCCATGTTTCCCTACCTAGCCTGGTCGCCCTCGCTATAATGCAGATGAATGTTCGACGAAACGGGGAGGAGGAATTGGTCGGCGAAGGACTTGAGGGGCGGATTTACGACAAGGCGGATGAAGGGAAACCAATGCTAATGGTGAGGATGGTTGGCGACGACCCGGAACCAGTCATTAAACTTAAATTTTGGAACCTCCGAGTAGAATATAGGGTTGAAACCCTAATGTCAATGATGCGGGCGCCGGAAAACGCTTCTGCCGAGGTTTTGGCACAGGAAATGGTTCAGAGTATTGTCCACATTGCCGAAGAGAAGGCTGCTACCGTCCGGGGCCCGCCATTAGGGTTTGATATCATACTCAAGGATTGTGTACTCGGACTTAATCCGTTAGGTCTCAAAAGTCGGGCTCTGGTGGCTCTCACAGACTCTAGGTTACAAGCTGCGCTGCCCAATGGCGGGATGCTTAGTGCTGGTCTCGAAATCAAGAAGGCTAATCTCATGGTGGTGGACGATGTTTCGAATCTTGCGCCCCCATCCGAGAGACATGGGTCTAGAAGACGCGGAGAACCAATCGATCGTCACCTTATGGGGCACACCGCAATGGGCTACGTTTCGGTCATCACTATATCTTCCGCCATGGCTACGCTCTGCGTAGTAGAAATGGGGGGTACAGGCGGCGAAAAAGCTGTGGATCTTGAGATTCATGATAAATTGCTACTAATGGAAAGCTGCGCCGATTCCACGCAAACTCTCATGGCAATCGTCAATGGGCTTAAGCCCCCACTTCCAGAAGGAGAAGAGGTCAAGTATTGCACCGAAGTTATGCCCGTTGACATGTTACGATCCTTGACGGAAGATGCCTTTGTTCACCCGTCCCGCACGAGGGCTCAGGAAACACCGTTCCGTATGGATGATGAAGACGGCGACATGGTTGTTGACGATGTACCAAGTAATCTCACTTTTGTGGAGAGTTACTATGGCCATAATACCTCTAGTACATCCGAGGCATCAACTTATAGCAAGGATGAGCTCGCCGATAGTATGCTAGACGAAGATCTCGGAAAGCTTGCGCCCGGGCGTAGTAAGCCCCCGGGGGTCGGCGAAAAAGGTATGCTAGCTAGCTTTACTGAACAAGTACATGTTCTCGACGACTCTCCACTATCTATCGTGGGCGATTACGTCAAACAATCCGAACGGCAGCGTCAGGCATCTATGGCTAGCAAACGACCCGCCAGAGAGACTGTCAACAAATGGGATTCTTTTAGGAAGAGATACGTTCCTTCTCGTGGCATCGATGGCAGGGCTCAATACTTTCCTCTAAGGGTTAAGATCAGAGATGTCCATGTGATTTGGAATCTACACGACGGTTACGACTGGCAGAGGACAAGAGAAGCCATCAATCAGGCTGTAAGAGACCTCGAAAACAAAGCTTTGGAGCGGAAGAACCGCCAGGTGTCTTTCGATGCTAGTGATGATGACGGGAGCGAAATTGGAGACTTCCTCTTTAATTCCATATACATCGGAGTTCCAAATAACAGAGGTCCGGGTGATCTCGCAAGTGCAATTAGTAAAAACTTCGACGATCACATGAGCGAGACCTCTATGGGGACTAGTATTCCCGAGTCGCGGCCCTCTAGTCACTCGAGAAACACAGAATTCGGCGGTGGTCATAGGGGCTCGGGAAGGCATCTCCACCTCGGCCGATCAAGAAGTCATAAGATGCAGATCGAGCTGAAGGGTCTATGTCTGGATTTCCTCCTATTCCCGCCGGATATGGGTGAGACGCAAAGCAGTGTGGATTTGCGAGTCCGAGATTTGGAAATCTTTGACAATATTCCGACAAGCACCTGGAGGAAGTTTGTCACCTATATGCAGGATGCCGGTGAGAGAGAAACTGGTAGCAACATGGTTCATGTAGAAATTATGAATGTCAAACCAGTTCCTGGGTTGGCAGCAAGCGAGATTGTCTTGAGAGTATGTACCACACTTATCCTTCTAGTTATGAGATACCTACTAATAAATATACTGTCAGGCTACCGTTTTACCTCTGAGGCTACATGTTGACCAAGATACCCTGGATTTCATGACGAGATTCTTTGAGTTCAAGGATGACAGCATTGCGCCACCAGCCAGCCCGGCCGAAATTCCGTTCCTGCAGCGAGTAGAAGTTAACTCTATCCGTGTTAAGCTTGATTACAAGCCCAAGAAGGTCGATTATACTGGCCTTCGCTCCGGTCGTACGACCGAATTTATGAACTTTTTCATCCTCGAAGAGGCCGATATGGTATTGCGTCATGTGGTCCTCTTCGGCATATCCGGTTTCCCCAGAATGGGCGAGGAGCTGAATGCTACCTGGATGCCGGATATCAGGTCCCACCAGTTGGGAGATGTCCTCGCCGGTGTTGCCCCCGTCAGGAGTCTCGTGAATCTGGGAAGCGGCATGAAAGATCTGGTTGTTGTCCCGATGCGCGAATATCAGAAGGATGGCAGGATCGTGAGATCGCTTCAGAAGGGCGCATGGAGATTTGCCAAAACAACGACCTCCGAGCTTGTTCGTCTCGGTGCTAAAGTCGCAGTTGGGACTCAAAACATGTTACAGAATGCTGAAGGGCTTTTCGTTCCCACTATTTTGGATGATGGAACCGAGTCTGTCGAGTACCTGATCAGCGATAGCGAGGAGGAGGGTGATATGGGGCCAAATGAACATGGACAGAAGAAGGCCATTAGCCTTTACGCCGATCAGCCGCTCACTGTTGCTCAAGGGCTTCGAGGTGCGGGTGACAGTCTTAGGAGGAACTTTGGAAATGCCAGGGATGCTATCATGGCGGTGCCGGTTGATATCGCGGAACGAGGGAGTGCTCAGGTGAGTTCTTCGCCCCCACGATTTGTTCATTATACGTTTTAACACTTTACAGGGAGCCGCAAAGGCGGTAGTGAGAGCAGCGCCGGTGGCCATAATCCGGCCCATGATAGGTGCTACCGAGGCGGTCAGCAGAACGTTATTGGGAGTGACGAACGCGTTAGACCCTGACCAGAAAAGACGGGTTGATGATAAATATAAGAAGCATTAGGAGGTGTAGAAAGGGTTGTTTGTTCGATCGGGAATGCGGAGTTTTTTCTTTCTATTCTACTTTTTCCTCTTCCTTTCTTCTTCCCCTCCCTCTTCTCCAACTTGCGCATTACTTTTACCCTTTTTCTTCTCTCTTCGGGTGAGGTGTTTTCTTGGTATGGGTATACAGTTTTCAACTGTTTTTCATGAGGGATGCCATGGCGTTTTCCTACGGTATTCTTCCCGAAGCATCGTGGTGTTTACATGTGCTTCTTGTAGATATGATGTATAACAATGTAGTGTTTGACGGTAAGAGGGGAGGCCGCCGGCATGCCAAGATGGTGCGAGTGAGGCGAGGTGACGCGGGCATAGAGTTGTATCCGGTACTCGAGTAGCGCAGAGTATGACTTAGGCTTACCCTATTTGTATAAGTGGTCGGTGCAGCGGGGCCGAGGACATGGTCTATGCTTATCAAGTTGCACATGACTACATGCAGAACCACACTACCGTATACCGGTATCTTATGATTCCGGAGAGAAGTCCTCGCAGATCATTCAGTGGGGGAATACTAAACACCGATCACTCATCACTCAACAGGGAAAACAGCGCTGGGCAGTTGACAGGATGGTTTAATAATACATACTGTGCAAGTGCAGCACTGTGTAGACTACTCGTATGATAGCTCAGTCGGGAGAGGGACTTGTCATATCCGGCCCTTGACGCAAACGCTGGGTCTGGGATCCGCAGGAGCGAGCTCGTCTCTCTGGAAAGGAAGGGTGGGGGTGGACTTGTTCAAGGAAGTTTTTTTCTCGCTTGCTTTCAAAGAATTTAGTTTGTGAGATATCCTTTTTTTTATCATACAGTACTAGTCCGAGTACTCGTACTTTACACATGGTTGGCTAGGTCTTGATGAACTTTAGGTTTTTGTTTTTGTGTGATGATTTTGCCTTTTTATTACCGGTATTAACTTGGACTGCCGTACAAGTAACTTATGTCGTTAATTTGTTGCGGTATCATAGGTTGGGTAGACTATTACCGGTAAGCATTCTTAGGTCAAGTCTACCGGTACCATAGGTGCGATTGCATGTGAATTTTCCTGTATTACAAATGAAGCTAAGAGGAATTGGATAATGGCTCGGCCGAGAGATCATGGATCATGCCGGTATCCCAACCGGATCAAAGTACCCTGAAGGTTTGATAGCGCACGTTTTTCCCAGCAACTCGCGTAATCCCGTGAGGGGCCGCCAATAGCATTCCAATCTATCAATCCTTCCATCCCTCCATGTTGCACCGGTCCCCGAGGCATTAAGGCAAAGGAATCTGCCAACCAGCTAGACTACGGTAACCAACCCCGCATCCGGGTGATCGAGCAGCACTCTACAACACATTCTCGTACATTCCCCATGCTGTTCCTAAGCCGAGTATATAAACCCCCATCACGCCTATTCAACTACTCCCCCCTCGTAAGCAGCATCAGCAGCAGGCAAACCAGTACCCTTTCCAACAACAGATTTAGACGCCACCACCAGAGCTACCATCGCAAAATGTCCGCAAGCACGGAAGCCGGCTCCCTCTTCACAGACAAAGACAGTGGCGAAATCCTAGACTTCTGGTTCAAAGACGTCCCGGAGCACCCACCCATGGAGTTGATACAACGCTGGTTTCAATCAGACCCAGCATTCGACGACGCTTGCCGGTTCATCACCCCCCCCCCACCTCCCACAAACCCCCACTAACGTGACACTTAATCCAAACAAAGAGCAAACTTCGGCCCCCTCCTCTCCAAGATATCCCCCCTCCCCGCGGCGACGGTGACAGCGCTCGCCACGACCCCGCAGAAAACTCTCTCGCTGCTCCTCCTGCTGGACCAGATCCCGCGCAACATCCACCGTGCGGATTCGCGGAGCGTGTACACGGTCACGGACCCGCTCGCGCTGGCGGTGGCCCAGCATGCGACGTCACCCGCTCTGAGGTTCGATCTGGGACCTGAGGGGGCGTGGAAGGGGCTTCCGACGAGGCGGTGCTGGTTCTATTTGCCGTTTGAGCACGGGGAAGATATTAGTGCACATCAGCGCGCGACAGAGTTGCATGAGGAGTTGGTCAGGGATTGTAAGGGTGGGGAGGGGGAGAAACTGGCGGTGGACACGGGAGACTTCTTGAAGTCGCATACGCAGGTGGTCGAGAGGTTTGGAAGGTATCCTTATAGGAATCAGATACTGGGTAGGGAGAGCACCAAGGAGGAGATTGAGTGGTTGGAGAAGGATAAACCTGCCTGGGCTAGATAGGGATTTTTTTTTTCTTCCTAATGTACCTTTATGAGTGAGGTGGGAAGGAGAGGGGAGATGAAATTCAATAAAAGATATATATACCCGCGCACAGTCGAACTACGGATCTTTGCATTTCTCCTTCCCTGTTCCATTGCGAGTGGGTGGGCAAGATTCCACGGCATGCTAGATGCACTCGTACAAGTGAGACGTTCCACAAGCGTGGCCACATAGACCATTGAGGAGGTTTTTTTTTTTTTCCGTAAAAAGTTTGTATTGAAATCGAGTTTCCCCCGTCCACTTCTCGCGTGGGCTGAGGGGAATCGGGAGCGGCCCCATGGCACCCCCCCTTCTCCATTTTCTTTCCTTAAGTTACCTACCGTACTTGTGCCATCTGGCACCCACCGGGTTCTCCACACAAAATGCCCATTTTAAACAGACGGCTACTCACCGCCAGGACCTCAGAAAAAAATCCAGTAATTTTTTCCCAATTAGCACAGCTTGACATGAGACTCACGTAATTGAATCCCGTGTTACAGGGGCCGTTCTAAAAATTCCGAGGGCTCGAGTTCCGGAAGATGAGCCAAAATTTTTTTTGACAATAACAATTTGTATGGTTAACCATTAACTCGCTACCTGTGTTTTAGCAGAATATGTCAAATTCCCTCTGATCCTCTTTCCATCTGATTACTGCCTGAGGGGGAAAATATGTTGTGCACCTTTGTGTTGATTGGTTGGCCAAATTTGTGCATTATGTACTTAACTTATGGGGGCCTCGGGTGATGGTTTCTTCGCAACTCCCTGTTAACGACTGCTTGGCGGGGGGATGGTGTTTGGATACTGATTAGACCAATAGCGGGTCCGGAGCACGGTACCGCCACGCGGGTACCGGTAGTGTGAGGGCGGGCACACGGCCAATCGGAGGTGATGGGAATGAATGAATGGCACGAGTGAGTGGGTAAGTGAGGTGGGTAGTGAGCAGGTTAAATCATGGAAAGTCACTCGGGAAATATAAGCAAATGGCCCGCCTTGATTGGCTGGTTGGCCGGTCGGCCTACCCCACAATATATAATGAATAATGGGCAACTCGTCGCGCGACGCAGTTTGTGGACCATTCGCTGTGTCTCGCAAGAAACGGTGTATTCGCTGGAGTATAATATCTGTTTTTGCTCCTGTAGCGATCCAGTGAGCTGAGCCGTGGATTAGGTTGTGCTAATGTAGCCCGCTGGAAACATTATCCCAGAGTTGGCGGAATTGCTCAGAGCGCGTATCTCTATCCTTCAGCGTTACATGTGTCGAGCCCCAGTGACGGTATCAGTACTCAACTCCTCCATTACGCACCATTTGCAGCCTGGACATGACTGCTCGTAGATGAGTATGCATCGCATTAACAGCCTGATTCGAGTTTGGGATCCCCCGCACATCCACTTCCTTCAGATAGCACAAGCCAACTTTGGCATAGAACTCGCGTGTCTTCTGCTTCTGAGCCGTCGCACGTGTAGTCCCACGCCAGAACTGGGAGGACGCGATGGCTTCTTGGAAGAGTTTGTTTTGGTGGTTTGCTCTCTGGCTCCGATTGTCACATTGGCTAGGTCATGATAGAAGGAGGAAATGTGCCCGTGGGCCAGCCTTAGGCCGCGTGGCGGCTAAGGAGCGTGGGTAAGGTATGTTAGGTGTATAGGGGTTGAAGGGGGAGAGGGGGGGCGGAGTTTGGATCCTTTGATACGCCGTAAGAGGGCAATCCGAGTGCTTGTCAAGGGAATCGATCGTGGGGACATCCAGACAAACTACGGGAACAGGCGTACACCTCGCAATCCAGATAGACCACAATATAGTCATTCGCCCCGAGATACTCATAACGGGATATGTCACCGGTATCCTCGTCCTCTCGAGCCCTGGGTAAGGGCCCCTCCGTAGAAGCTGAAACACCCGCCAACCCCAACCCTATTCTGTCTAAGGATAGATATCAAACCCGGCAACACCATAACAACCCTATTCCTCATCACCCCTCCCTCCATACCCAAGGCCTGGAATACAAGGCCAGGTATGAAAATCTTCACTCCCGTTCACCGTGCGCTAAGGGCACATGCCATGTCCAGCGGAGTAGTACGTCCCTTTGAGCCTACCCACCACCGGCTATGGAGCGGAAGAAGCTCCCCCCAACAGGCGGGGTGGGGCAGGGCGGGCGGGCGGCTCTTTGCGGAGGTAGTTGGTGTTGTGGGCTCTGTCATGGTTGCACCAGAATCCACCTTAGGGTGGTGGGGGGTTTGGAGGAAGTGGGGAGGGCGAGGATGTGGTGGATAAGAACAAGGAATACGCGGCCGGTGGGCTGAGGAGAATTGCGCCTTGGGGGGGCATTAACGCGAGCTTCCAAGCTGGAGTACGGTACTACATTAACGGATTTACACCACTACCCCATTTGATTCCCTCCCATATTTTCCTATCTTTTTTCGCAAATAAATATAAAAAAAAAAAAAAATTTAATCAAACCGGGGACCTGCCATGCGGGGTTCATACTCGTACGATAATGTAATTGTGCCCCCCGTGATCAATCATTCATCTCCCCCCGTCCGAGACTAGGATCTTGTTGAAAAATATAGACGACAAGGACAGGAGTACAGTGCCTAGACCACGAATACGGTACTCCACAAGTCCCCCCACAAATTAGCGAAGCACCCCCATCCCGGCTATGCGCTTTTCGGCGAAAAGTGCGGTGGGGAAGATCAACGCTTGGCCATCCGTGAGGTGGGTCGGCAATGGACTGATTTTGTGCCCGGGTTTTGGGATTCTGTGGGGGTTGGAGTTGAGGTGGGGTGGGGTAAGAGGACCGATGGAAGCGGGAACGAGGGAAGGCGGGAGGGAAGTCAACTGTCGGTCGGTGGTGGGTAATTTGCTATCATATCATTCCTTGGAATTATTATTTGTTCGTCGTAATTCATGCCGTGGCCGCTTACGTGCCTCACCTTTGGATGCTATCTTATCTACTGTAGCAGTACCAAAATGGGACCCCACCCATTTTCAATGACCGAGGGTACTGGAGAATTATCCGCACTCATATAATGCTAGAAGTTACAGGAATTGATCAACTCTAGGTGGTAGATGATAATAGTCCAGATAACGAAAGGTTTTCCTTGCTTCCATTTGACATGGAGACCGAAGGGCATGGGGAAAGGCGGTAAGTTTCGTCAAACTTTGATGTAAAGGTTGAAGCTTACTTTTTCTTGGAGCCTATACTAAGTCCTTGATGCCTATGACCAAGAAATACTGATGCCCTGTTTCCAGGAGCCACACTAGTGATCCTGAGACTTCGTTTTCTCAACCTACGCCGCCCGTATCATAGAATCAACCGGGGAACTTGAAGTCTTAGAGTAACTAGATCATGACATATCACCATCCATCACGGGAAACACCAAAATAGACCCATAAAGCGATAATAAAACCACAATTTTGGCTTTCAAACCCCCCAGACCTCCCTTACTTTGATTCTCTAGAGCATAAGATTCTACCCCACAGTGCAAGAAACACTCTTCCACTCTCCATTACCAAGCTTAATGGTATTGTAAAAGCATTCGTAACACGCGGGCCCACGATACAGCTTTAGTCAATGCTTCTATCATTTCAAGTACTGCGCCTCTAGTAGTAGTAGGATAAATGTTCTACGGTCACCAGGGAAACGCCCTCAATGTGTGCCAGTCTTGCCTGACAGTCTAGCGGAATGGCTTTCACGATTTCCATTATAATAATATTATTATGTGATAATCTCCACGCATTTTTTCTTGCATTTCCATCCATTCCTCCATGCATTATAAGTCTAGAAACTTCTTTGTGCCCCGTGATGAGTAGACACATTCGCGAAATGTCTGCTAGGGCGGATGGGATAAGTTGGGGGGTGTTCTGGGGGTCGTTTTATATTCTAATACTCTGTATTTTTATTTTTATTTTCTGATTTTTTTTTTTTTTTGTGCTGTATTTCCTGTAAACCTATTAGCACAAAAATAACTTATTACTTCCCATAAAATATCACACCTGAATAAAAATTAAATTAAAATATAATAAGACTTGAATTGTATTGTGCTTTTTTTATTGATAACATACATAATAACATAATTTGCACCTGAGTATATTCAGTTAATTATGAGGCAGGATATATTAGTAAAAACACTAGGTTTTTTCTCAGTATGATACAACTTATAATTGGTTTATTTTATATTTATTGTTAAGTATTATTTGATACATAGTTTATTTTATGTTTATTTTCAAGTATCATTTAATACTTAGTTTGTTTTATATTAAATTTTGATTCCAAGAATCATTTAATGCTTAGTTTATTTTTTGTTTAGCTTCAAATATGGTCAATATTAATCATCTCTGTTTATCCAACTAGGCCCTGTAATATCCCCTCTGGCTGGTGAACTATCCTAGTATTTTAGTCACTAGCACTCAGGCTACCTTGTACAAATATGTAACCAACCTCAATTAGAACATATTACAAGTAAAACTACATGCTAAATAATATTAAGTTTCACTATTTTAACTCTCCAACTCTACTATTATGACATTGAGCCTTTTATTCATCTTTATCTTTTAAAGAACACATTTCAGTATAGCTGTACTACTCTTAGGACCCATCTTCCCACATAGAGTTCCAGTTACAAGTATATCCAGTATATCCAGTTTTAAGTCATATTTCATCACAGCTGAGCAGTTTTATTCTTCCATCATATATTACAAATATCCCCAATCACTTATTTTCAGTATCATCCAATTTTGGTCTCAGTAGTTGGAAAAGTGGTACATATTTACTGAAAAGTACTATCTTCCTTTATCCATTTATAAACTTAATTCTATGAAGAAGAACAATTGTTTAATATCTGCAACTTGAACCTGTGTCATAAATAAACAATTGAACTTGCCCTTTAGCACATTTATCAATGAATATCCAAACACCGACTAACACAAGTCCAGTTCCATCCTACTTCATCCCACAGGACAATAACTCTAACACTCATCTTCTGTCATCAAATTTTCATGGTACCAGACACCTTCTGGATTTTTTTCACAAGGGCCATTTTGGGGCATGATTTTTTGCTTATGGACTGGAGCGTAGGATAAATGTGGTATACTAATATCACTTGGCTGGCAACAAAAGAGGTATTGCTGATAGACAACAGTGGAAAACCAAAAAGCAACCGCTACGGCATCCAACCCTTCTAACACTCCGAATGATTGCCTATTCAGTTTACCCGAGCAGTGCCAAATAGTCCGGCCCGCCCTCTGCTGAGAGGATGGCTCCCGTACCAGCTACCATAGGCACGGATCTACAATAAGTCGAGTACTGTATCTCCGCGCACGCTTCCAGCCTCTACGAGTAGTCTAATTTATTCCTGGACAAAAAAACACCAAGGAAAAGCCCAGAACCGGTACCGAAGAGAGAAGGAATCGTGTGAATCTCTTGTACTGACCAAGTCCCTGTTAACCTGCCGCACTTTCAATCAATCCCAGCGCTACCGGTACTCAATTTGTTCAAGTTAGTCTAATACCGTACAGCACTCTGTCACGGATAACACGGCAAGTATGATATTCCTGCCCGCACGAGTATTTGACTGATAATCACTCATTCTGGGGTCGTCGATGTTTGCCTGTATTGTACTAGTACAGTACTCGTGCGATCCTCAACTCCGGCGTGTTTGGCGGATGTACTATACAAGTATTGTACCATACAGCGCTGACCGCTTTTTTAAAAAACCCCCGGAGGGGGAGCTACATAGACTACATCATCCCTTGCTCGAGATCACGGCATAATTAGTTCCCGCAATGCATTGTGCTTGTGAAGGCATCAGTTATCATAACCGAATACTTTATTTTGCTCCCCCCCGTTCTAGAGACTTGTATAATACAGTATTTGCGGGGGGGGGGGGGCTATCCTACTGCAGTAGCCAGGCAGCTGGTAAGCCAAAATACGGGAAATTCTCCTTCCGATCGTCTAACCTACCGTACGCACCACCCATCCCTTCCCTCCATCACAAACCCCCCCCATATCACAGGCAAGAAATATCATAAAACGGTGCAGAATCAAGAAACGTACCCGGCGGGGAAGAGCGCCACTGCCCACCAAATCTCCACTCTTCCAGTCGCGAGTTCGTTAGGCCGCCTTTAGGGAGCTCGTCATTCCGGAAGAACGATAATCGGGTCTAGCTCGCCCACTCCCCCAGACCCCCCCCCCCGGGTTGTTTTTGATGCTCAAAAAATGTAGGGGAACGCAGCGGATAGTTTCCCCCCCTTACACCGGCAACGAGATACGAGATCACCGCTCGGGGGGGTCGCGTGGCTTTCAAAATTCTAAAAGGAGGAGAGAGGATATCGGCGCCGGGCACATGAAATCAAACCGAAAACCAACGCGAGAATAAATTTTTCCCAAAATCCCAAACCGCGACGGCACCTCTAGGATAGGGCGGAAGGAAGGCACTCCTCTCTAATTCCGCGTACAGTACGAGTACAAGTACGATACTTCCCACTTTCCATCGAGGGCAATGTTTGGTGGAGATTGTGAAATTTCGGAACGCCTCGTGGTTGCTTTGGCCGAGCACCCGCTACCGGTATCTCGTATGTAAATTTATTATCGTATAAGTTTATTATCATGTAAGCGTGATGAATTCCGGTAAATTTAACCCTTGAGTGTTTATTTCAAGTGCCCCGCACCATACGATGTTTAGATATACTTCCTCAAAGTCGTTCATTCCCCCCCCCTGCTGACACGCCTTTGGGGTACTTTTTCTTCATGCCTGTTCTACCGGTAGGATGTCGTTAAAGCTCGTCGTTTTTATCTCTAGAGGGGCTCCCACCCACCGCGCTTGAACAGTACAAGTATTCCACTCGACTTCAAAGTCATTATTCAGCCTCTCTTGGTCCCAGGAATGTCTACAGCATCTGTGAACAAAAAGCGCAAGCTATGCCAAGGTAAATCTTAGAGACAATCGAGAACTTTCGCGGTAAACCGCAGCCAGAACAAGCAGCTCCAGCCACGGTACCCTACGAGTGCTCGTACAAGTACTATACAAGTACACCAGCAGGGCAGCGTTATATGATACCGGTGGCATTATTTCCCACGCATACCAGTATTTTAGCGAAGACAAAATAATATCACATGATATGATACCATGAACACTTCCCACGTCCGGACAGACTCGACATCCAGGACAGAACAGAAAAGCCTATTCAAGAGCGCGGGGTGCGGCAGCCCACAGACCTCCGAAGGAAACTATACGCACAGCACCAAACAGTCAGCGTGAGACAGATCAATCGCAAAAATCCCTGTGATGGCAGATGTCCAATGGTCCAGATACTGTAATTGTACGATGCGGAGGGCTTCAAAGCAAACCCTCGCATTCAAAAGTCCGTCGACAATCACCCAGATTAGAACTCCTCCATCCATCCATCCAACTTCGCGACCCACGACACAGTTCCAGTTACAGTACCTGAAGTTATCCCGCATCAACCGTCCAAGTAGAGCTATGCATACATGCACGAATAAAATATTCGCAATCTCGAATATGATATCACATCTCGCAGATGGATTACAAGGCAGTACGGTACTGTACCCCCCCCCCGCCCGTTTGTCGACAGGGCGTCGAAATCATCGCGCGATCGGATTCAAAAAGACGTGCTGCATGTTGCCAATCATTTTGACGATTTCGCAGAAAAAAGGAGGAAGGGGTTGTTGCGAGTTTACTGTGCTAGGCGCATACGAGTGCCTGTCAAGTTCCTGCTGGGGAAGTTTTAGTCTAGTCCATGCATGGAGGATTGGAAGGCAACTTTGCGGAAACACGTGGGGATCATGAGTAAGCAATGTCCACACCATCTTGAGACACACCGTGCGGTTATTGCCAAACCTTCGGATGCGGGGCTTCCACATGTTGATAGAAGCTTTGCAGTATAAACTGGATATCCCCATTTAGTCTGCCGGCAGTGGGTTACCGGTACCCGCGCATCGCGGCGGACATCTTAACTCATCACATAAACCGCGATTTGCATTCTGTTATCCAGAAAATCCCTCAACAGGTATTAATACCTATCCCCAACCCACCACAGGAACAACCCTCAGCCCACACGACCCCCCCGACCACGAAAGTCCAACAACCCAACACCTCCCATTCCCGAATCCCGGCCCGCACCAGTTAAACTTCGTCCAGCATCCAGCCCGCGCTAAAATGGCAAACCCGGAAAAGTTCTAGAACCCCGCAGAACTACCAACTCCCGACAGGCCTGTACGATACTACTATAATTATAGTAGAGTGCTGCAGTTCTCATCTCACCCGCATATCGCTGTACTCCCCGATGCATCGCACAACATCAACCATCCCCCTGCCCAAAAGTTACCTGTGCAATATAGCACGGAAGTGGTACCAGCTTCCCCCGCGCAACCCCAAACGTTTACCCGTGCGAAACCGCCTCGCTTGAAAACCTGGTTCACTGGAAGTTTGGTGTCTGATGTAACTAGCAAGATAAGCGGGGGGAGGAGGCTCTATCGGATGGGGATATAGGTGGTGCTAGTCGGACTTGGCTTTCTCAGGTAAATACCGTACAGTACTCAAGTTGCGGGGCCGGAGCTGCACTCCTCCCAGTTGCGCGACAAGGGTGGCTCCGGTACTGTGAGACGACGGCCAAGCGCAGGTATTTGGTCCCGGTGGGCCCTCACCCACGGAGGTTAGCAGACTTCGCACCGTACATAAGTTACGAGTGATGCCCTATGACATGTTCAACAATCAGGGAAATTGTGGAATAGCTAGTTAGAATGAAGGAAGTTGGTTTTATCGCAGTTGGAAAGGCTAAGGGATGGTGAGCTGAATCCTACCTACCGCATCAGGAGCTCCGCTGGAGCAGAATTTCTGCAAGATAGGCGGGCTAGGAGCTCTCGGGGTTGCATTGGGTGCATCCCGAACCATCGCCTTGTCTGCATTCTTTCCATCCGGCGTGAGCAGGATCAAGTGGCTACCATAAGAGTTGGTGTCAGGTACACTGCGGCAAGCAGGCGAAATGGGCGATGCTGTACTTGTCGCACCATACCGAATTTGTGCGAGAACTATTGCTAGTTCCCTAGAGATCACCGTTATCGGTCCATATACACCGCCCCCAGCACCATGCTCCACTAAACATGCTCCAATATTGACTGTATTGGAGACCCGAGGAAGTGCCCCAGATCCATCTCAAGGCATAGCATTGCGACATGTTGACACTCAAACGTTGCATCCCTACTGCTTCGAGAGCAACTCAGTTGCTTTGTTCCGGCAACCGAGAAGACTCAAGTTTTGTGATTGAGGACTCAGTTACCCTGACTGCCCGATTGGAGCGATCTTGAGCAGACCTCGACTTTCTCGTGATCCACAGCTTGCCAGATATCATGAATGCTCCCTATTATGCTTCTTAGCTTGGGTGGTCGCGACTAGTATTCCAGTTTCGCTGTGCATTATAACTTTCTAGAGGCCGCGAAAGCCCCCCGTCCGGTTGAAGCAAAAGTGCACCGGCATAGCAATCAGGGGTATCTCCTATCACTTCCTCAAATATACTAATAGCTGATGCGGGATCATTCGGGTCACCCAGCCGCTCAAATCCCCTCACCGTCAGGACGAGCCGACGGTATAGGAACCCTATTTTATTGGGACTCGGAAGAGTATGCTCTCGTTGCTTTTCCACCAGAGTGATTGCTGTGTCGAGGACACGTAGGTTACCGAGCTACTTATACCTCTGTAGCAAAACCACGTCCGGAAAACCAATTTCTTATGATATTGCTCGTTAAATCGAATACCTACCTCCCAGCTGAGTAGACCCGGATTAGCAACACCAAGGGCGGGGACGATGGAATTTATCAGTGCCTACGGTACCTGGCGAAGCGCTGAGCGTCACCAATATTTCCTAGGCATCATACCTAGGGTTCCACGGGTCCCGCGGATTTCACGGATTTCAGCTGACAAGCACCTAGGCAGATAAGTATGGTCTAACTCTATTCCAGCTTTTCACCGTTCCTGACTTTGGACCTTGCAACCCTGCCCCTCAATCCCAGATCATAAAACCCCCCACCGAGCCTACAGTACGCAACGTTAATAAATACCTTGCCAGACGCCGGTCCGTGACTCTATCTTGCCCCTTTCGGCGGTGTACTGCGCTCCCTTTCATTGAGCCCGTCTTAGACGAGGTATTCCCGTCACTCTTCAACTCACTCAAAGCCTCCCCCCCGCCGGTGCGGCCAGCTGGGAATCAATCATTTGTTTCGTAAGCGAGTCCGCTGTGAGGTTAGCCCAGGGTAGTGGTGCCGGATCAAGAGGAGGCTGTAACATAGTAGCCAGGAGTGCGGGGTTACAGGTACAATGCTACTCCGGCCTCCGAAAGTCCGTTTACTGTGGGGCATTCTGGTAGTTCTTGCTGCCTCGAACTCCGAAGAAAGAACCGATTCGTTGGTTCCGTCTCTGGTTGAGATATAAAATGATTTCCCCCTCCCTAGTAAGCAAAGTGTGGCCACGCGGCCCGTGAGGACTGGCCTCGAGCTGTTGGATCGTGGTCCCACATGCAACAGCAGTCCACTCCACAAAACGTCTGGATATTGCCGCTATGGTATACCGGCAGCCGTGCTCTCGCCTAAATCTAAGCCTTACCCATGGTAGCGCAACCTACTGGCAATATTGGTACAGTAGGCTGAGACAAGAATCTTCTGGGCGATTTGATTCGATTTCAGGAGAAACCTTGCTTGTTTCCTGCCAACCTTAGTTTCCTGCCCCCCCCCTCTCCTTCGTATTCTTTGTTCCTTTTTCCCCTCGACCGCACCGGATGTTCTCCTCGTGGGAATGGCTCTTGACCACTTCAGTGCGGTCCCGCTATGTTGCGAAGAGGTACTGTGCGAGTCTGCCATTGTATGTAGCGTGGGCAACCGGTCGCAGGGAATGTCCAAAATCTATACCCGGTTTCATTGGGGTACGGTGTTTGTCCTCTCTAAGCTCGAGGCAAGATTCATTTTGGAACCCCAAAACGAATAAAGTTTCTGGATTGTAACTATCATAACTTGGCACCTTATTTCGCACCCCATAACAAACCATCCACAAAAAATCTCAGACACTACCTGCCGTATTAAAGCCAAAGTTCGACTTATCCCACTACCTCTCCCGGACCCATGGATAGTTCCCTAGACTATGCCGGGAGCCTACTATGTTCGGACACTGTTGGATATCTTACGATAGTCGACACGTGACACTTGAGGCTCCTTGCTGAAGATTCGGTTGAGAGATGCACTCTTGGCAACACAGCCGAGCAGGGTGTGACACGGTACGGTACATCATTCTTCCATCTTAATCGGCGTAATACGGCAGTACCCGGGGTAGAGATATCCCCGGCCACGGCGAGAGCACACTTTCCTTGCTACCTTCCCCTCTTTCCTCCCTTCCTTCTTTTTTTCTCCCCTCGCCACCTTGGGTGCTTGCTGGTACAAACCGTAACGCCTTATCACCATGCGTGCCGTTCTCCAAAACGGCGAGCAACGACCCCGGAAGCATTTCACAGCCGCTGCCGAAGCCATTCGGAACGTAGATGTAACATGGCGAAGCTGACTACTACTCGAGTAGTGGTGCATGGTGCAATAGGGTAAGGGTATTTAGGGGGGTTCATAAGTATCAACGGTTTATCTTCCGCGTTACATTCCGCGTAAGCTTCCACTTTCCTTTTTTCTTTTCCCCTTCCATCGCCATGGTTCCAGGGGGGCCAGGGACCGGGGGGGGGACAAAAATGGGGCGATGTCCTGGTGCGGTGATTGCGGCCAGGAGGGTAATATATTATGGGTGGATTTATGGTATTGGCCTATTAAAGCTAGCCACTAGCGCCTAACGTTTTTTCTTCTTCCGCGCTATAATTATGGCGCTCCTTCTCTCCCTTGAAAGGAGAAACATTTTTAGAAAGCAGGGAAAATGGAATACAGTACCGGTAGCCGATTCGAGTGACGATACATGACAGCTTGATCGCATTTAGTGAAATACCGTACTTGTAACCGGGAAAAAAATAACAAAATCCCATCCTCCCCCCCACGATATTTCCTAGTTCTCGCACTGCCCCCCCTTCAAGCTTCCCCGGCGGGCGTGATGTATTGTATCGTACGATAATGATATCAAAATCCTATCCCATCTAGGCTTAACTTTCTCCGTCTCGTGCACAACAACTCCTCTCCCATCCCTTCACAAAGTGTGTCGGGTTTGGGACGGCACGCGGCGCGTGTCCGTCCGGCCGCCCTTACAGTGGCGATATTTGTGGCGTGGTAAGCGAGCCATGTGATTGATTGGTTTGTGGCGGGAATGGTGGTGGCAGGGGGCTCTCCATTTTGGGCCCTCCTCGGCCGGGAAGAGGGGAAGGAAGCGCGCGTGTGTGTAAAGTATCTGTGTCGGGACCACGGCGGAAGGATCGGCCGGCGGGGCGGCGCGGCTGGATTATGTAACATGGTATCATAGGGTGCTTAAGCCTATATTTCCTCCTTACACTGCTACGGCTGGGGAGGGAGGGGGGGCAGGGAAGACAACATTGTGGTTGTCGCTTGTTTTGGGTTTGGCATGGGGACGAAGGGATTGGTGAGATTTGGGCTCCGCCGCACACCTTTTTACTGTATCATATGGCTGTGAGGTGGTGGGGAAGGGAAGAAAGGTGGTGGTGGGTGGGTGGGTTGGTGGATGTGGTTGTGACGACGGTGGTGGTGGGCTGGGAGTGAGGGCGTGAGGGCTTGAGGGTGAAAGAAGGAAGCAGAGCGACCAGGCAGGCAGGCTATCGCAGGTATGCTGCCACTACTTGCCTCCTGCGATACCCACCTACCGTGCCCACCTATCTTGAGGTACGGCGCGGTAACCAAAACGTACCGCTATGCGAGGAGGGGTGGGGAAGAGCGACGAATGCTTGAGAAGGGGTTAGAAACTGTGAAAGAGCAGATTCGGGAGAGGGAAAAGGCTTTAAAAAAGGAATCCTTTCGCGAATAGTTCTATTACTTGCAATACGGTAGTAAATATAGATTTTGGTGCGGGTGGGAGGAGAAGGTCTTGAACCCCGTTACTGAATGGTACTGACTTGTCGCCTACGCCTCCATATCCTCTCCACCACCCACTCCGGCCCGACAAAATTTCTCTTTCGCTCAAGGCACCGTTCTCTCTGGCTGGGGTTTGCTGCTTCTTGTGCTGCTGCTGCTACTGCTGCTTCTGCTGCTGCTTCTGCTGCTCATCCCCTCCTCCTCCCTCTGAGCCCTTCCGTCTCCACCCAGTAAGAATACATTTACCCCAGCAACTGATTTTTTTCTTTTTTTCTTTTCTAACTTTGCCGAGAATCTGCAGTCGCATCGGGCTTTGGTCACCCTTTCTGTAAATTTCTGATTGTCGCCTGTCGCCCACTCGTTTTTTTGGGTGGTGTTGTTGCCCAGCTCCGAGGCCGCCTTTTTCTCCCGCTCTTGTTGCTGGTGCGCAGTTCTCCCTCCAAAGAAGAGTCTCCACTCCCCTCTCTCCCATCCCAGAACCTACCTTCCCCTACCCTCATCCCACACATTCCCTTCCACCACTCTCCTCCTCCTCCACTCCCACCCCTCCATCTCTTCATCCTCACCACTCAGAATTTCCCACTACCCTTCCCCGTTCTCGTAACCGTTTAGCTGCTTCAACGCTGTGGTTCCTGTTGTCGCTCTCAACCACTCCGGGCTGTAATATTTTCACTACTGCCCACCCACCAGCACCACCCTCAGCCTCCTGCCGGGGCAACAACAAGTTGCTGCTGCTGCTCTCTCCTCTCGTTTCTGTTGCCCACCTATCCCCAGCACTATTGTTCCCTCTCTTTCAATATACTTTACCATTTACCCTTTTCCCGCTTTAAAATAACATCTCAGTACCGTACACTTCGGTTGAGGCGTATCA
Source organism: Tuber indicum (assembly GCA_006112555.1). Classification (NCBI taxonomy): domain Eukaryota; kingdom Fungi; phylum Ascomycota; class Pezizomycetes; order Pezizales; family Tuberaceae; genus Tuber; species Tuber indicum. The sequence continues at coordinate 741,326 of VBSK01000105.1, forward strand.
CTATGGCGGGCAGCCCTGGGTCGCCTCCCCCCGCTCCTGCAATCAGTGTATCTTCGCCTTCATCTGCTATCCCCGCAAAACGCCCCCTCTCCGACGGGAATCGCAACGATCATGGAAATGGTAACGCGGTGAATAGCCACAACTCTTCCTCTCCTCCTAATTCTACCGTTCACGCGTCCGTCTCAACTCCTCCGACAAAAAAGGTCTTGGAGAGGAATCAGGCGTGTTTGTCTTGTCGCTCGCGCAAGAGGAAATGTGATGTTAGTCCCCCTCCTTCTTACACTCGCTCTTGTTTTGAATGGTGTTCCTACCGGCTCGCGGGTTTTTTTTCTCCCTCCCTCTCTTCTAAATTGAGAAATAAAAAATGAAAACAATCGGTAAATATTCTTTGTAGGAAAAAGAGCTTGGGAATGCTGACTATCCGTTGTACGTAGGGTGGGAAACCGACTTGCGGTGCTTGTGAGCGCCTGGAGAGAAAATGTCAGTACTCGCAGAATAGTCCCGCTGCTGTAACAAAGATCCATTCGTCATCTTCGGCATCTCATCAGACTCAGAGTAAGTTTCCTATTCCGGTGGTCTTGGAACGTTTCGGTTGCGACTGAGCTTGTGCTCGTGCTGCAATATGATCGGGGGTGCGTATATGTGATAGATGATATTTGTATGTGCTAATTTCTGGCTCCTTAGAAGCCAGCCAACCTTTACAACAATGGGCTCCGAATGCGACAAACGAAGATTCTCAGGCGCTCCAGATCGGGGCTCCTCCGCCGCGTGCAGACCGCTCCGAACGTGTGCCCGCAAATACAGTGGTCGCTTCCACCGTCACCTCAGGTGTTGCGGTCCCGAACCAAAATACTTTCACCCCGATCAACCTTGAGTCTACATCGCAGCCCCCCATGGTTAATGGGAATTCCGGTCTGCGCCATGAGGTTACTCAATCTTGCGACTCGAGCAAAAATTCCAAGAGGCCTTATGACAATGCCGCCTCGAACGAGGCAGGTAATTTTGCCTGTCAATTCTTGCAAGCTTCTCCGTTTGTGGGGTTGGATGCTATTAACATCGTGCCCTGGGGTTCGCCGGCTGGGGTTGGCGCTTGGGATGATAGGCCTAAAAAGAACAAAAGCCTTTCGCCTCAAGATATAGAGACCCCCGAGAGCACTAATAGTGCGGTTACATTGGTCAACAATGATGTAGGAGGTGTGCTTGAGGAATTACCGTCACACGATACTATCGTGGAGTTGTTTGAATTGTTCTTTGACCAAGTTCACCCAATCATTCCATGTCTTTACCGAAAGCAAATTCTCGCCGACATTCAGCCAGGCGGTAGTTTGTCCAAACCGCTGCCTTTGGTGTTTGCGGTTTTGGCATTGGCTTCCCTGATCCATCCTGCGCCAGCTGTGCAGGATAGATCAGCTCGTTGGCATGCCGCCGCCAAGCGCGGTTTCGATGCTGCAGTTACCCGTGGCAATTATTCCCTTGATAATGTTCAAGCTTCGATCTACATATGCATGTACTGTTTTGTTACAGCCGAACTGTCTGAGTTGTGGATATTCCTTGGCAAAGGTTATCGCATGTCAAATCCGCTTGGTTTGCATCAGATTGATTCCCCGCGAAGGGGAAGGTTTCAGGGCTTCCTGCCACATCCGAAATCGGAACAGGATCTCGAGGAGAGGAGAAGGGCTGCTTGGGGGCTATATGTCTTAGATAGTTTTTGTTCGTGCTCGTGCGGTTGGCCTTTGGCTATCAATGATCGTGACTTTTGTGTGAATTTCCCTGTCGATGAAGATGTATTTCAGAGCGGGGAGATCGAGGTATGTTCTCTTGATAGGTTTAGCCGGTGGCATTCGTTATACTAACTCGAAGCTCCTAGAAAATGTCACATATCGTCGTGGAGCCATTTGCGCATAATTTAGCTGACCTGATCGGCCCTACGAGCGCCTCGTCTCCACCAAGAGGACCTTTTCACTATCTCTGCAAGCTCGCGGTTCTCATTGGCCGTATTGTTTCATATCACAACTCTCCCATTGCTCCGACCGATAATACGGACTTTGAGTCCCTCGAAACGACTCTCGCACGTTTCCGACTTTCTCTCCCCAGGAGGTATCGTAGCATTGTGGAACTCAGTCCTTCAGAAGTGACACACGTTACTCAGCTTCAAATCCTCCTCCACGTCTGTACAATCCTCCTTTACCACCCAACCGTCCCAGTACCGACTTCACCCCTATCATCCTCCTCCGACGGCCAACTCCACCAAAACCGGGGCCAATCCCCGGGCTCCTCCTCCTCGATCCACGACCTCCCACCGGCCGAACCGGCCTTTACCCGCTGCGTCTCAGCGGTGAACAACATCCTCTCCATCCTGAGAACACACATCAACAGCCCGCCGCCATGTTCACCAACTGGGTCTCTAGTCGTGATAGATGTCCTACAAAATCCCTTCATCACCCCGTCGCTTTTCCTCTCCGCACGCATCCTTGCCGTGCGCTGGCTAGAAACTGGTCGGGACAAGGGCGTTCGCGCAAAGATCGAGTTGATACTCGGAGTTTTTGATCGGATCAAAGAGGTTTGGCCGGACGTTGCATCAAAGTATCGATGCTTGGTACTGGCCGATATGGCAAGGGACGGAAATGGCTTGGGGGGTATCAGGGGTGGTGGTTCTGGGTTTATGGGGAAGGAGTGTGCGGCGGCGTGCATTGGTCCGGATAGGTGATTTTGTTGGTCTGTCGATTCGTGTTCAAGTGCGGAGTGGGGTGTAATATTACTTTTCACTTGCTGGGCTTGTTCTTGCTTTCCGCTTCTGGGTTAGCTTACTATCTAATCTTCTCTATTCCTTTTCTTTGCCTTTTCTTCCCATCTCATTTGTCTAAGGGTTCCGGGGTTAGCACGGTGGTATTTTTTTTTCTTTTTTCCCCTTATTTCCTTGTATCGTGTTTTATTATCATACTCCCCTCTTCCTTTCCTTTCCTTTCCCTTACCTCTGCGCTATCTCTTTGCTTCGGGTTTTGCGCGGATCGTCGCCGATAGAGGATAATGAAAATCTTTTCTTCATTTCTTTTCTCTCTTCACCTTTTTCATCTCCCCCTCCCTCAGCGTGGTGTCAAAAAGGAGTAAGTGTCGGTCATGCCTTGTCACTCGAGTTTGCCATTTTGCGCTTGGTTTCATTTCGTTCTATATCTGTTACCTGGTTTGGTTTCTTGTTTTTTTTGGGACGGGTGGGGACGGGTCAGTCAATGAAGTCTTTTTTTCGAGAAAAACCGACGAGATGAGCCTTTGCCCGATGCGATCCATGAAAAAGCCCATGATCCGCACCCCGTGCTCGCTCCACACGTATTATCCTATGCATACGTATGCATACATCTGGGAAGAACCCGTTAGCAGCTGGATTCGCGTGTTGACACAAGCGCGTATTGTTACAGTACTGTACTGTACTAGTGCTCTCCGCACGCTGCCGTCATGACAGATCATTCGCTGAACAGTGAACATGACAGCCAATTTCCACTTCTGTACCTACCTACCCGAACATTTTTGGGTCGTCAGGCCTGCGAATAGGTTGTCTGTGCATGTGCCATTAGACAGGGTTACCAGATACGCCAGCGAGGGAGGGAGGGAATACGCCAAGGGATTGTTAGGGTGCCCCCGGTTGGTGATCAGAATAGAGTATAGTACCCGGGAGCACGCGACAGAATACTATGGCATGTACGGTACCACTTCCGGGGCCGTTGACGCCAGCCGGTCATGTACGGTACTATATTGGAACGAGGTTACCCAGCACACTAGTTACCCATCGACAGATCGGTATAGTGGTGCATGTTCATGTTTGGTATGGACCTTCTACAGTACTCACTGGTGTAATAGAACAACCCCCACCGGCTAGTGGTAATCTAACTTTGTCCAAGCTTTTGCTTTTTCGAGTGTGATACTTGTCGTCTTTACTGGCCACGAGGTATGGCCCCGAACCGAAGCCACCGGGTCGGGTTATCATAGCTTAGTGAGCATCTACTGGCTTGGTATCATACCATGTAGCGGCGGGTGGATGGGTGAGGTGAATGGAGCGGTGATTAAAGGGATGTTGTAGGCTTGGGTCTGCGGTGGGGTTTTATGAGAGATTCTCGGGGGTTGCAATGTGATGAAGCGGTGTAAGGCGTTATATTTATCATACACGAGGGTAGATGAATAGTCGTTGACGAACAAAAAGGGAGGGAGAGATTGAAGTCACTATCTGCCTGCTCCCCCCCATTCCTCCGTGATATAAAGGGACAGACATTTCTGGAGAATCTCTTTCGTGAATCTCTGAACCTCTACACAGTGATCTACCATATTCCTAAACCATCCATCAGACTCCCGAAACAAACTCAATCTACTGCGGTCATCCAACGCCCAGCTAGAACTTTCAACAAATCGGTACTGGGATCCTTGGATATTCGTGGGTAGGTGGGTAGTTTTGGGAACAATTTTGGAGTGCAAGAAAGATGGCTTGCATGACCTTCCGAATCGTTTCTTTTCGAACATTCCTTTCACGAAAGGCTCAGTGTTATATATATAACTGGACGCCTTGGAATAACGACGATGTCAATCACTAGCGGGGGGATCTCCTCGCATGCACAACACACAAGCAATACATACTCTGTACTGTATAGTACATTTGTCTTTCCGTCCGCACATTCGTACCCACCCACCGCCTATTCATGCACCCCCTAACCAACCAACCAAGCACGGGAAAAAAACCACCACAACATAAACGCCAACCGACCATACCCCGTCCTCCCGCCCACCACCACGCCTGCTCCCCTAGTCTTTCTTTCTAAGACCTATTCGCCAAATACGCAACCCTCGCCTCCAGCGCTCTAGTCTTCTCTTCCGCCGGACCCGGCCCCGCCATGTCAGTACCCGGGTCCCGCACAAGCGAGGAGGAGGAGGGCGCCTTTGCCAGAAGTTTTTGAAAAGCGGATTTTATAGTGAATGTTGTAGAGGTGGAGGTGGTGGAGGCGGCGCCGGAGGTATGTTTTTCCGGCATTATGGTTTGTGCTGTGGGAGCTTCGTAAAAAAAAGAGAGGAGGAGGGAAGGAATTGAGTGCCTTGGAGTAGAGGTGGGCGCTGGCAACTCCCGCAATGTCTTTATATTTGGATTGATTACTTTGATAGGGAGGAGGTGGATGAAGGTGGAGATTATATATCATTTTCCTACCAAGTTACTCTACGAGACTGTGGACGGGGGCGGTGGTGGGGTAAGTGCTGTAGCGCATGGTTTTTGGGATTGGCGTTCGATTCTGATCTTCGACTCATAATCTTTGCACGATACGATCCGATACGATGAAGCTATTATATCCCAATCCGTGTTATACCTCCCGCCACCCTCGCTAGCTCGGTATGACCGCCACGCCACGGAGGGAATGCAAACCTGTAAATATAGCACCAGCGAGGTGCACATACCAACTAACCAACACACAACTGATCAATCAGCGGTCGACAGGATGAGCTATCCTTCCTCTTCTAATCGATCAACATTCAGAACACGAGGGCACTTTACGATACTAACTGCTACAACACAATGCCTCCCAGCCTGCAGGAGGGCACAAATTAATACGATCAGAGATGTTAATGCTGGGTGCCCTACCGGGTTAGAAGAGCCTGCTCGAGTGGGATACCGGGTATTTGGATCCGTCCGTGGGATCTCCATCCTGGAGAATCGGCGGTGGCTCGTATCCCGCGAATACGGTACTGGGGTTGAGTCATGGGTTGTGACTGCCAAGCTGGTCTGTCAGTCGGTTGCATTTGACTGTTTCCGCTCCACAGTGTTTTCTGGCCGGGTTGGAGCGCACTTTTTGGGATGGTGGGGTGCGGGCTCTTGAGTGCAGAGGAGCGCTGTATTGTGATAGGGAGGACTGACGGTACCGTACTGTGAGATCGACATATGGAATACGTGAGGAAGGAGGAGGTAGGGGAATTGGTAGGATAAGCTACCATATTGGGTACGCGACAACTGGTGTCTAGTACTTGCGGCATTGGGCGGTGGTAAATAAGAATGATAGCCTACTACCGGTACAAGTACCGTACTGTATGAGTAGATGTTGGTACAGTACAGCACAGTATGATCTTACATACTGTCCGGTTAGGGTAACGAGAGGAATGTTGACCATTTTGCCATTTAGGACTCACCGCGAAACTGCCCGGGTAGATTGAGGAATTTTGAGAAGCTGTACAAATCTTGAGAAAACCGTTTCTCTCTATAACGGAAGTGTAAGGCCTATAAATTGATAAGCTGTGATTCACACTATGTTGTGTTAAGACGATTATTGTGGGGGTATCATACTGAGAAAAAAAATCCGGGTCCGGAAGTGAAAAGGTTAGAAATAAAGGAAAAATCAATTCAGGTATTATTCGTATCGATAGGGTCTTTCTCACAACGGAAAGGATTTCTCATTTAGTGTATGATACTTCACTTGCACACTCACTAGTTTGCGTTCATTCCTATTTTCACCATGTTCGATGGCGTGGTTCCAATTCGGTTATCGACAACGACGAAGGGTGGAGAAAATTCTTATGTAAAGTACAGTACGAGGTTATCTGCAGGATTCGCTGACACCCACTATTATGACAACTATATCGACCACTTTGTATTGTTAATATCTTAATAAGGATAACATATTTTACAGGGCCTCGAGGTGTTTGAATCTTCTAAGAACTCTTGATGTTAGGGTACTAGTACGAAAGAGGGAAAGTACTTTAGTAATATAGTAGATCGAAGTATCCTATAGATACTTAGACATGGGATTTAAATATTGAGGTGTTTTCCTAGCTTTTAAACATTATTAGGTAATGGGGCCGGGGAAGAGACCCCAATAATGTAATAAGTTCTCATCAGGAATCCCTTACCTTTGAACTGATTCTTTATATAATAGGAATTCTTAGTCACAAACTAAAGAACGACTGAGCCTTCTCAGACAGTCCTCCATTAGTAAAAGTATCTAGGTTTTGGCCTTTCTTGACATCTATTAGAGTTAGCTACTGCCTAATACTTGTAGTTTATTGTTATTTATTTTTAATTTTTTTAATTTTTTTAATTTTTATCTTTTACTATTTATTGTTTATTGTTTATTGTTTATTGTTTATTATTATTGTTTGTTTATTTGTTACTTGTTATTTATTTATTTATTACTTATTTGTTTATTAAATTTTGTTTGCTATTTTCTGTTATTCTTATTACTTGTATATTATTATCAAAAGTACCTATTATATATTAATATATAAAAAAGATCTTTTCTGACTACCATAAGAACTTGAATAAACGAGCCTTGTACTAGGTAGTCAATTTAGAGTTTAGAATACGAGGGTTTCGGAAATTAGTGTCTTAGTGAAGACTCATATATAAGATATACAACAATCTCAACACTCTTTGAACCTCAAGTCAACAACACCACAACTGTGACTCTAAAGTAATTCTGAATAAATAAACTCATTAAATAAGAAAAAAAGTGAGTTGTCTTCCACCAGGATACTTCACAACAAGAAAGTAAGTTAAAGAAGAAATCAGCAATCCACCTATGCCAGCCAGAAACTCAAATTCCCCTGTGGATGTATACAGATCGAACTGAATCTCCAAGCCCTGCCTGATGAATGATGCTATGCAGGCATAAAAAAAAAAACCTGGCTCAAAGTGAAAACCATTGTCTGACACTTTACAGAAGCCCCAAAAGTCCACAAGCAACTCCTATTATTCCTATACTGTCAATTATAAGCTTTGTATTCTTTCACATTGGAATACAAGCATCATACTCTATAGTTTCAATTAACTTTATTAGCCAACCTGTGCTGAGGTAGCAGTCTGATTTCGTATTCCGGTGACAAATCTTTTACGTTGGAGGAGGGAAGAGGAGGCTGGCTACTTCAATAATGTGAAAAGCAGCCAGTGTTGTGCAATTGGTGGAGGGAGGCAGTGGCAGTAGAAAGCAATGGAAATAGAACTCTTTAATGAGTTTCAGGAGAGGTGGGCAATGGGAAGACCTATAAGAAGAGGTTAGTTTTGACGAATTAGTAAAGACTTAATTTGAAAGTACTATGGAGAGGAAGAAGTTAACCAGTTTTCTTTCTCCAATGGCTAGTTCTGAAACTTTCTCTCCTGGCATCAGATCAGCCTTCATGCAGTTACCAATGAAGCAAGTAAGTTACCTAGTGACTTTAGTGATATGATTCTCGATTGGATGAGATTTAATCACAGAAATTCTCAACTCTGAGGAAAAGAAGAAAGAGAACTTACTGGTTGTGACTCTGGTACAACATTTAGTAGATATAGGCCTCAAAATATCTGTAATATGGATCAGATACTTGTACCATATGAGTTCATAGGAGGACACACCTACGATATAAAAGGAGAAAAGACAATCTGGATGCAAGCAAGTCAGTCATCAAGCTGGGACAAATGCCAGAGAACTATTCAACTTATAATTTTCGTAGACGAGATTCTACATGATAAGCTATTGGTATTTTTTTAAGGGAAGGAGATCTGACAAATGATTTTGACCAAGTCCCAAAGAAATGATCAGCGGGATATTGTCAAATTTAACCCTAGAGCCTACGCAAATAGCGAAAATGTGGTTAGCTGGATTAAAGAACAGTTAGTATTATACCAGTATTAGAAGATAAACTTACCCTATTAATCCTCGATCTCTTTGCTGTACATAGGACAGAGGAAGTTCTTAATATGTTAAAAGCAAATGATATTACAATTAGTGTTATTCCAGGTGGGTGCACAGAACTCATCCAGTTTCTTGATGTTTCTATAAATCCTCCCCTCAAAAATATTTTAAAGGTTAGTGAACTTTCAATACTTTAATTGTAACTTCAAGTTGGGGAAGCTTTAAGATGCAATACACATATAATAAACTACCACTCGCAGCTATCTCTACTTCCTCCTCCTTCTTGAGCAACACTTTTGGGCTGGCCATGGGGGTAGTAAGGTATGGAGCAGCTGCCTCTTGTATTTTTCTGAAGTTTTACCCAAGACCTAATAAATTGTTAACTTTGTCTATTTAGGAGAGTTTAGAAACCAAACTAGATGGGATTGAAAGAGAGGAAGAAAGAATTTTGGAGGAGGGAGGAAACCTTATAGGAAGTAAAGTTGGATGAAGGTAGATTGCAGTTACCTGAGTGGTAGGGAAGACATGGGAGCAGTTTTCGGCAGAGTGGGTGGAAGTTGTACGGTGGGTCTTTCAAGTTGTAGGTTTAGGGCTTCTGTAACATGTTTGCTAGGTGTGAATTACGTTTCAAAAGGTGTACAATAGTTAACAGATAGCCTGATCTTCCAGAGAGGAGGTGAGAGCTTTATGAACTAAAGGAGGCTTTGGAGGTGTACTAGAGTAACTAAAGAGTAACTGTTCAACTAAGTATATTGAAATAAATACTGTCTGTCGAAGTCTGTCCTTTGCATTGTGGAATTGTTAGGAGTACCCGATTCCGATAGCCTACGAGTACCCTGGGTAGGGTGAGGTTACCCGAGTTTGAGAATCTTAGTCTCCAACACCCCCCTCCAGCCCCCTTACGGGGCCCACGCGTCATTATACACATCAACCTTAGTTGCGTCCTGTGACTATATCGTCACAGAATCGAAGGTATTAGAACAATACCATATACATCACTGCCGTCCATCCAACCAAAGGCTGTTCGCAGGATATATAAGAGGGGACCTCTGGTAAGACCTGGAAAGTGGAAAAAGTCAATCCGTCAACTACTCAGGGAGTTACTAGGCTTCAAAGATGTGGCATCTTTAACATAGGCCGTACATAACGCGACGTTTTCGCACAAGGTCGTGATAAGAATGTTAGGAGGTTCAGAACAAAGAACCAACGCATTCATACCCACTCCCCTAATTAGTAGAAAGAGTTTAGAGCTCCTGGAAATGCTACCAAAGAAGCCAACAAGCTCCGGGGAGTGTTACAACTATGATATAGGGTGTACCGCAGTTGCGGGAATTATGACCAACTGTTAGGCGGTAGCCGAGATCAGACTTATCGGTCGGACTAGGGCCTGAATCTTTGATCGGAGATTGTCTAGAAAGACTCGTAAAGTAGTAAAGAATAAAAGAGTAAAGATTCGTAGTTGTAAACTTATTATATTGTTAAGGTCTCTTCTCCGTTGCTTGATTCCTCTAACTAACCCGGAGACCTTAAACCTATTTATACATTTTTACCGGTACTTAGTATCCCCATACTAACTTGTACCGAGGAGCTTTTGACTTTAGTTTCTATTAAGTGCGAACACCGTTTGACCCTGAAAGTTCATACACCACTTCAACCTTAATTGAGACGAGATATTTATCTTGAGAGGATAGTGTCCTATCTCCCAATGATCTCTTTCCGATCTCTAGGCTTGAATGGACTAAGTATGTAAATGTAGTCCGAATGGCTATCATTCCAATCGTCCCTTCTGATCAAGAACTAGCTAAGTTCGTTGTCAGGAACTGGTGCATAATTAATATATGCATGCATGAGTCTCGACATGCCAGTATCATAGAAAGGCTTCATGCATCCCCAGTCTTCCAATTCAAGTGTGGTTCCCCTCGGACCTCCTGCCTCTAAGAGGGACCCCTATTGGAGCCGTCCGACATACACCTAATCTTGAATAGGTATTGGTAACTTCTGGTGTAATCTGATAGCGCCGGAGGTCTTGTATCTAATTGATAGAAAATCCCTCAGTCCGCTATTCACTCATAGTGAGTGGTCTCATATGGTTCGCGGTCAGGGAGATATAGATTAGAAATTATTACTTTAATTCATATATAGCTTTGCCGCAACCATCTTATCGAGTCACTTGACCTTTTATGGTCACATGCGTGACCTTACCACTATGCTAGGTCTTATATGCCTAACACCAATACAATACGAAGGTCCACCCCCTCTACATAGAACAACCAGGAGTTGCCGACCGAGAAATTATGAGAGTATTCGATAGAATAACCTCCCCTCTACGAAGGAAGAGTCTTCGGAACAAATTCCATTGGTTAGTTGTTGAGTTATCACAACTAGAAGTCATTGACTCCGGCATATATGCAAAGGCAACTTCGTATTAAGACTGATCCTCTTGATAACGAAAAGGACTATTGGAGCCAACATAGTTTGACTTGAGAACTCGGCTACAGGTCTAAGGACTCTGGAGATCGGATAATTACTACTGATGACAAGTATATCTTCCAGATAGGAAATAGGAATTACCAAAGAGGGTGTGATGGTTTTCAGGATCTTCCGGTGTTCGCACCTCTATGGAGAACTCGACGTTGCGCATTAGATTTGAAGAGGTACATATTTTGTATATTAGATAGATGGAGTCCATGAACACTCAGATGCGGAATATAAATATCGAAGTGCCTCCCAAAGCTTAAGACATCATCAAGCAACGGAGAAGAGACCTTAACAATAAAATATTGTTTTTACGATTCTATTTTACTTTCTTGCGCTCTTAGTAGTCAAACGAAATGAGTTGCTTCCGAGCCTTCCTAGACAAATCTCCGTCTATACGAATGAATCTCGATTGGCCTAAACAACCCTAAGTCTATACTGGTTGTTTCCACCTAACAGGAATAAGATGGTTTTTAAATACACAAATTCATTCATGTCTTAGTATGACTGAAACTAATCAAAGGTATTAAGTGATATACTTTAGTAAAACAACCTAAGTATCAAAACGGTACTTCAAACAAAACATAAAATAAACTAACTATCAAATTGATACTTAAAACAAAACATAAAACAAACTAAGTATCAAATTGATACTTCAAACAAAAAAAGTATTAAAGCGATACTTAAAACAAAATGTAAAACAAAATCCTTAACCGAGTACCAGTACCGGTTACAACTTTATATTGATTGGTCAGCGGATCATGAAATTTCAATCAAAGGCATTGAAACTGAATTTCTTACAGAGGGTTTAAAAAACTGGGAGGAAGGAGGTATTTAGATTGACGATGAGGAGGATTATGTAGTTAGAAGTTAGAGATAATGAGTCAGATATATTTTTTAAATAGAGGTTTTTGCCAAGAAATAATATTGCACCTTATTTGACAAATATGCTTGGCAGGTTTCACTTTAATCTGACTCTTTAGTACAAGGCTTGTTTATTTGAGTTCTTACAGTATTTTTCTCTCCTTTTTTATTAATAACTATCTAGTACATTAATTAATAATTACATTCAGTGACAAGATAAAAGTCTTAGTAATTATTCCCTTTCACATTAAAAAGGGGTAAAATACTAACTTTTCAATAGATGTTCAAAGTTATCTCATTGAAAACTGTATCTTATTTTTTCAAACTCCTAATTAAAAAGTAATTTTATCTGTATACTAGATTATGATTCATTTTAAGTATCATACCATAACAGGAAGCCTTAAAACTACCCTTTTGGAAAGTAAAAAAGGTTTACTTCGCCCTCTCCATAGCGCTTCTCAATTAATTCCCTGGTAACACAGTGAAACCAGTTATGATTAACTGGCCTCTCTATTGTTCTCCTTTCTTGAAAGAGCTTAAATAGCTTCTACTATATTTCCTTCTACCAATTGTACCTATGTTAGGCATGTACAGCCTAGTATAGTGGTAATATCACGTAACTGACTATGGAAGTCAGGTGACTCAATGTATGGTTACGGCAAAGCCATATAGGAATTAAAATAATTTCTAATTTATATTTCCCTGACTGCAAATCATGCAGACCACCTATAATAGGAACTTGCTGACTGAGAAATTTTCTATCAATAAGATAGAAGATGTTCAGCGCTATCAAGAAACTTCAGAAGCTACCAATACTCATTTAAGACTAGGTATATGTTAGATAGCTCTAATAAGAGTCCCTTGTAGAGGAACAGGCAAGAGGTCTGAGGGGAACTATACTTAAATTGGATGACTGGAGATGTATGAGTCTTTCTATGATGCTGGTGCGTTGAAATTCATGCAAGCATATATTATTTATATACCAGTTCCAGATAATGAACTAAGCTAGTTCTCGATTAGAAGGAACGATTGGAATGATAGCCATTTAGACTACATTTACATACTTAGTCTATTAAAGCCTAGAGATTGTGAAGAGATCATTGGGAGACAGGACGCTAACCGCCTGAGATAAATATCTCATCTCATTAAAGGTTAAAGTAGTGTGCGGACTTTTAAAGTCAAACAATATTCCCACTTAGTTGAAACTAAAGTTGAAAACTCCTTGGTACAAATTAGTATGAGGAAACTAAGTACTAGTAGATTAGTATAAAGAGGGTTAAGGTCACCAGGTTAGATAGAGAAGCAAGCAATGTAGAAGAGATCTTAACAATATAAGAAGTTTAAAAATTCGAAGCTTTACTTCTTTATTTCTTTACTACCTTTCAAGTCTTCCTAGACAATCTCCAATCTTAAGATTCAGGCCCTAGACCGACCAATAAGATTGCTCTTCACTACCATCTAACAGCCTACTTCCATTTAGCATTTTATGTTACCCACCTTTTACCTCTTAGAAGTATCCTGCATCCTCCTCTCTTCGTAGTTATGACAGGTTCATTGCTGGGAGTTAGAACTCCTAGATCTATGCAACTTCTACTCTTGTGGGTTCTTGAAACTATACAGGACTGTAAGTGTTAGAATTACTACTTGATTGCTTTCAAGATATATTCGTATAACAGGTAATGGGTCTTATCATAGAAGTAATATATATAATTACTTCAGTTGTCTTAACTATAGTATCCGTCTTTTATCTGTTACCTGTTACTCAAGAAAATACACTTATTTTTCTTAGATACTTTAACAGTAACTATCATTTACTATATCAAGTATAGTCTTTCCTATAAGAAAGATATTTGAGGCGTGAATATGAAGTAGTATTCATTAAGATATATGTTAGGAAATAACTTAGGTGGTTGCATGAAGAGCTATTTCAAAGGCTAAACTTCTTACCTTATATAGACCTTCTCTCAACCTGCTTACAAATCCAATTGTCATATAGATTGCAGCTGTGTTCTATATGACTACATAATCCTTTACCCTCATGACCTCTTCCTAGGTTATGCTCATAGCCCCTATGACCTCTTAAACAGGTCATGTGCGTGAAATTCAAGTAAGTCTTGTAAGACTTACTCCTATCTAACTATTGATTTCATATAATATAACAATCATGACTTAAAGTTTAAGTCATGTGTACAAACAATAATCATAATATCATACGACTGAACTGAGTTGTTAATCAAAACATTTCACATATAAGCCCTAAGCAGGTCATGTGTACAAACATTAAAAAACATACAAAATTCTTTGCAAACTGAACTAGGTTTGTAACAGTAAGGTATACATTTTAAACACCAGCACGAAAGAATTTTAAGCTTATAGTTTACTATATAGAAACGATAAGGGTTGGCAATCAGACCTTTGGGCTTTAGAAGTGCTACCAATAATGGCTTTCACTTCAGTCCTAGTTTTGTTTCAATTCCAGCATACAACCAGTTGGCTGGAAGAGCAGGAAAATCTGGCTAAATGTGGATACAGACACAGGGGAGATTGGAACTTCTGGATGGCATTTTTTGATCGTTGAATCTTTTGTTTTCTTCACTTTTCTCATTTACACAAAGCTGTAAATATCTTTCTTTTTTTCATATCAATATAGCCTACATATTAACTCACTTTTTTTTTCTACTATGATATATGTTCTCTTGGTAATATAATTGACTCATTTTTGACGTGTCGTAGTGTTTATATTTATTTCTTTGAAGTGGAAATTTTCTTTTGTCTTAGGTTACAATTTTCTTTAATAGACTAATCTCCCGCACTCCCATGTTTCATACTCAAAACCAACTTCCTAGCACATGGGCTGATTATTTGGGTTCTTATAGTACTTTATAAAGCACTATAATAGCTATAAATTTTTACTGCATACAAAAAACATACTAAATTGATTTTCTATGTCATCTGAGGGTGCTATGGGGTCTGAGGAGTATCTCATACAATTTATGTGGCATTTGAGATTTTTACCGCTTTTATTATCTGCTAGAGAAGGAAATGAACGTGAAACAAAACTGTACTACGCTTTATTGCTCTATTCCCCAATTTGCATATTTTATTAGTGGCAAGCCTACCGTTCGTATAAGATCCTCATTACATATTCGAACAATCCCTCCCTCCGCATACATACCGACAGTGTATGCCAAAGCAAGTATGAATACGATATACTCTCCGGAAACTTGGCCCTCCCTTCTCCCAATAAACCACACTGTTCGGGAGAAGGTCTCTTCAATATCCACGAACCAAATCCGTGATCCTCCTTCACGAACCTACCCCCTGGCCATCAGAAACACACTAGAACAGGAGTAGCAGGCTGCGGGCTATACCACCCTGATTATTCACTACGGCATCCTACAGCGGTGGGGGTACCGACTTCACTGACTTTTTCCGCCCAGCGCTTTACCCAGATACCCATACTACAAGTATGACATGTCCCACGACAACATATCATACGAACCTCGGCACAGTAAGAGTACAAGTAAAGTACAGTAATTACAGTACAAAAACACACTACACCAATCAAACCACATAATCCAATAACACACCGCACCAATCTCCTTCCCTCCTCAACTACGTACGATACCGATAAAACGAAATCTTTTCCACGGCACCCCCCGCTGGAAGGATTACGGTAATCGAGTACGGTACCGTAGAACCGGGCAAAAGTCTAGATTAACGCAAGACTAATACAGTGGGCGCTTCCAGCCACGATAATTGCACTTCTCGCGTGGCGCACAAATCTACGGTAAGAAAGTGATTTTTTTTTTTTCTTTCGCCGATGCGGGCGCTGACTCTTCCTGTCGCGGCTGGCTCTACTCGCACACATGACCTGCGGACCATCCAACCAGCGATGGGGTGGGCTTTTTTCGGCTTACATGATGCGTACCGTATCACACGCAGATCTGGTAGCTGACTTATACAGTAGGTATGGTAGCGTACGGTACAGCCCCGGTAGGATTGGGGATCTGCGGTGGTTGAAGGGAGGTGGCGATAGTCGGCGAGTGATTTTCAGTGGCGTATGGGGTTTTGCCTTGGTGGTGGGATGGATAACTTGTCGTGATGGAATTCGTTCGGTCGTTTCACTGAAAAGAAATACACTTCGAGATATAGAAGAAGAAAAGAAGAAGAAAGAAAAACAAAAACAAAAGTCGCCTCCATCCCATCAAACACCTCTCTCAGCGCAAAATTTCTCCACCTCTTTCGCCAAGTCTGCCTTCTGCTTCGTGACTTTCTCACGTACTTCGGCGATCGCGGGCGTGGCGTGGTTGAGGTCCTCAAGGGCCCTGAATACCTCCATCTGGGCGTTTATTACTGCGTTGAGTTGGTTTGGTAGCCACTGCTTGCGTGCATCAGCACTGCGCAGGGCACGGGGAAGAAAGAAGGAAAGAAAGAAAGAAAGAAGGGAGTACTCTAATGATTGGCGACCCCCCAGTCGCTGTTGGATGAGCCGTCTTCTTGATGATGTACTCGCGCGTGAAATTCCAGTGACGCCAGCGAAAGTCGCGGACTTGGTCTAGGGCGTGGAGGTATAATGCTTTTTCCCCATTAGTATTCTGTGCAAAGTTGGAAAATGGGGAGGAGTGAAATTACTAGCGGACTCCGCATCCTCAAGCGCGAGCTTCTTGATCCCGACTTGCTCTGCGGAAGACTTGACCCATGATAGGAACTCCATGTGGTTTCCGGGGCGGTACTTGCGAAAGTCTTTCAATATATCCGTCAAGGGGGTTTCCGGCATGGAGATTTGGAGGAGGTTGTCGCTTAGTGGGACCTTTGTAGTGGAAGTGGGATAAGTTAGACATTGTCGCAGTTTACTGTAAGGAGGAAGGAGAGGATCAACCATGCTATCGTTAGCCCCGGATTCACCACGGAAGGTGAACGGTGTGTCGGAGACCCCCTTGTAGATCACGCCGTTGGGGAACATTGATTGTCCGGTTATTCCGAAAATGAACCTTTTTAGCCGTTGCGATTGAGTTAGCCTTTTCCAACGAGATCTTTTTAAGGTTTCGGGAAGGAGGAAAGGGAAGGGAAAAACGTTACGTCCGGAAGTTGCCGTATTCCCCGGGTTTGGAGCGGGACCACATTCCTGCATGCATTTAGCAATGTATTAGCGTCATGGGTTATCATCCATGGTGCATGTATGGTAAGTAACTTGCTTTCCAAAACACGGTTAATCTTCGTCAAACTGTTCACCACTTCCTTCAACCCATCTTTGAACAACTTCTTGTCGCCGTGCGCAAGGCAGTGTTCCGCTCCTCTAAGAGTGTTCACCGCTCCAGCGACGAGTTGGGGACTCTCCTTCACCATATCAACATGCGTGAGGACGAAACCCGCCTCAGACGAGGTCCTATCTAGACCCTTCTCGAACGCACGGATCGGCGCGAGGTTGTCGTACGTCAGTCCTAGCGCGGGGTCCAGAAGGCGGTAATTGTAGAGTGCGTAACTACCAGCATACTCCATGAACGGTTGGAAACCTAACAATTAGCCAATATGACTCTCAACAAAAAAAAAACAAAAAAAGAAAAGAACCTATTTTATTCGGGGAAATTCACCAGTCCTAAAAACTTATTAACAAGAGCACCTTAGAAAAGGACATGTATATCTCGGGGGGGGAACTCACAACCTCGCAACCTCGGCCAACGGCATACTAATATTCTCCGGCAACACACTCCTCCCAAGCCCATAACTTCCACTCTTTAGCATATTGTGATGGCACGGCTCGAGTAGATACGAACTCGCCAGAAAGCTGTAGTCTCTGTACAGCGCCGTCAGCATGGCTTGGTCGTTCGCGTACTTTGCTACGTGCTCGACGAGGTTCGGGAATTCCTGCTCGACGACCTCGCCCAAGAGGCCTTCGGCCAGGAGGCCGGGTTCACCCGTGGCGGTCCTTATCGGGCAGCGGTGGAGGAGGGTATCTAGCGCAGCGAATTCGCGGGGGAGTTCGGTGATAGGTTCCTGTGTAAGTCATGTTAGGGTGGTATAGATGGGGAGGGGGTACTGTACATACGTCCCTAGGGAGAAATCCCCTTGTAGTGCTCACCATGAAGGCTGGCAATGTCTTGTCATCCTTCCTGGTATCCTCGAGGACGTGGAATGACTGAAGTGTTGGGGTTGGGGCCATCGTTGGGCTGGGAATTATTGATACCGAGATAGAAATCCTAGTTTTCTGCTTTCGGGACAAAGAAGGAAGGGATCAAATCACAGTAAATCAACTTCAAATAGGAAACCGACTATGACAGTGAACCGCTAGATATTGAATAATACCATGAGGGGAAAGGGGCAACGACCACCAATTTATACGTAAAGTTTCCGATATCGAAGCAACACTCACCCACCGGTACTTTACCTATTATATCATACCTACCGTACAATCCCGTGCCTCCCCATAAAAAAAACATCCCCAATCTCCAACCCCCAATTCGATTTTTCATCCTCCACAGAAGGTATATCCTGGAATCTTCTCTGATGCCAACCACGTCAGGCCTCCGTAGATGGTGGTCGTGATATCGGTTACCATCGGAACTTTTGTTCCGGCCTACATTTTGATAAACCCGGCCAACATTTGTCCCTGAGAGTACCGTACTTCTCTCTCGCTCACCAAGAAGTGAATTTCTGTTACCCAACCGGAATATGCAAACGCCCGGGTCTTTACGTTTTGCCGACTTCCTTCACCTGTCACTCAGGCATGTCGGTCTTTTCTCGATAAACTTGTGTCCATCTTCTCTATAATAATATTAGCGCGAAGTGTTATGCATGTTCGCACGTGAGGTGGTCTAGCTAGGGCTCTTTGTTACAAGCATGGTTGCGGTTTCATGAGGTCCTTAGTCCCAGCAACGGTCCTGGAAGGTAAAAAAGTGAGTACCGTAGGGCTAAAGGATCTTTCTATCACAAGTAAACCCAGGCCAATATTAATAAATGGTGACTTGCTATTGTAGTGTGTTTGCACAAGTGTTTTGCCTGATCTCTCGTCTGCGGGATAATTATACTTGTAAATTTACCCATTTTGTTCACTCGTCCAAATCCCGCGTTAACTAATGCGGAGGGGGAGACCTCGGTAGCCGGATCATGCAACCATCCATCCAGGCTTGGCCATATTCTGCCATTAACTTTATGCCAACATGACCCTATCACAGGTGGATCCCTTGGAAGATACCCAATAACCGTCTGCGCCAACAGAATTGAGACTTCCCCAGCTCCAACCAGAGTTTTACCTTTAAACCCCGGTATCTCCCCGGAAACTCGAGGTACTTTCATTTTCTCAGTATATTAGTGTGTGTAGAGTCACCTACTATATCATTTAATAGAGCCATAATTCACATCAAAGCGGTTGCTGAAAACCCTTTGGAGATTGAAATCGAGCCATCGTATATTTTCTTGGCAAAGTCCTGTACTCCAGCTATCCACCACAGGGAGTGGCGAGGAGGCTTCTTGGCAAGATAAGCGCCGGTACCCATTGTAAGCAGTGAATAGATTCCACCATGCACTTCTTCCTCCGAGAGAAATTGAACAGGACCAGATAGCCGGTAGATCTAATAGAAAGGGGTACGCCGAGGAGTTCCCTCCAATTGTCACCGGCCATCTCTTTCTTCCTCCCAGCTCTTGCGCTTCCCGGAAGACATCGGTGCGAAGGTTCGCTTTCGCAAGGGATGGATGGGTGTAGAGGTGGCTTGATACTCGAGCAACTTGTGGAGCGTGAACGGCAGATGTTGCCAGCCGTGTTCGAGAACTAAACCACATTAACTTTATAGTTTTGATAAGTGAATATTTAGTTCTGCCTCTCCTGCAGCCACATCCCATCAAACTAAGTAGCGAGCTAAATCACCACCTTCAAGAATTCAGCTGGTTCGTTATTTTTCCGCACATGCGGTGAATTTGGCTGAGGGGAAAAAGTCTCGGGACATGCTACGGGTAGGATATACGCAGTGGAAGCCGCATTGTCCCTGACGAAGTGCTCGAGCAGACACAGCAAACACATAACTTCAGTGATGCCTGTTATCCCCGACGACACCCCTACCCAGCTGTACGGCACAGTAGTACCACTGCGGTCGCTGGGCCAATCCAAGAAATGGATGTATTGCGCCTCTATCTCCCGGGCTGGGGGAACCAGGGTACTGTGTGTCGGACAAAATCGTCTCGAACGGGCGGTGTGTTTCTTGGGACCGCCCTCAAGCACAAAGTGCGTGCATCGTGAACTGAACCTGCTGGAGCTTCATGACTTCAAATCCAAGGCGTCAAGAGCCCGGATTTCGTTCGTCGACACCATTCATGGCGTTACGCCACGATAACTGTACTGTACCAACGGAGTGGCGAATTTAGGGCGTGAGGCATCATTAATTCTTATCCTGCCGAGTTGACAATTGGGGTATGGTTCGGGGTGGTAGTAAACCTGTACGAGTACTAGTACGGTAGATTTACGAGTTTGAGTGCGGCCATTGTTCAGCTTGATTATTAAGCAAACTATCGGCTTATTATCAATCTAACCTTTTATGGGTTTCTCCGGAAAATCTGCACCCGCGGGAAGTCGGCAAACTCACGCAAAAACTCATCTTTAATAGCGGATATGCGAAGACTATATCTGAAAAAGCAATAATTTACCAGATTGGGACTAGTGATGATGTCTTTATCGCCGAAAATGCGTCACTTGGCCTGTTTTTTGCTTACTCGAAGTGCGGGTACGAGAACAGTGCATTTTATCATACGCGCAGTCATTACGTGAGACTCCCAAACAAAATGCTCCAGACTTTCGATCCGAAAAATCAAGATCTTCTGATTCATATTTTCCAGATATCGAAAATCATAAATGCCCACATTTCCACAAGTTAATAAAGTAGAATAAAATATCTATGTTGTTGGCAGTTAAACCTTCGACCCGAAACCGGCTCGATTATTTTTCCCTACCGCGCCCGGACAGGTTTATCCCGACCGGAAAACCGTAGAAACCTTCCCGCCGACCCGAGCATGTCGGGATTAGCCGATGTTGTTCCGGAGGCGCAGTGTTGATAACTTTGATGCGCCTATTACTACTGGCGCATGGCGAGATCATGGTAGCCTATCAGTTGTTGCCCTCATCAGCCCTACGGACCGATACCCCGCGAGCCTGCGACAAGTGCAACTTGTAGCAGATCTGCCTCGCCGGAGGGCAGATATGACCGAGACCATCCCATGGGTTGGCAAAAGCCACATCTCTTTTGCGAGGGGAGACCTATATTGCTATTCGCCTCCCTGTGAAGGGGACTTATTGTTCCTGCAATAATCATGGGTAAGCTGAGGTACGAAAATCGGCTCAAGATTGACGACCGTACAGTAAAATCGGTTGGATTCCGCTATCAGGTTATCGGCGAGGAGTAGCTCCCTGCACCCGTCAGCACGGATAGGCTTGGCCTGACAAACTATCGGAACTGCGAATACTAGTTGACGAGATCCAGCACCTCCTGAGGGCTGATAATATATTGTGTCAGAAAGACGCTGGTTCTTCCCAGGAGCTCCTGCCTCGGGATCCGGGGGTTACGGGGCTGGCGAAGATGTTGAACTTCAAGAGATTTTACTGTATGATAGTAGGGGTGTCTAGGAAGTATTAGGCGACCTGAGGCATGGCGGAGCCGGCATTTGAGTGAGCAATACATCACTTTAGAAGCATCGTGGGTGATTCAATACGAGAGCAGTAGGTTAACTTGTTGGATTCATACGACGGTCGTCACTCGAGCCCTCGGCTAATCCCGAATAAGACAATCCCAATTCAATATCGCATCGAGTTTATACTTGGAGAAGAGAATAATTGTTTCCCTAGCCAATACCATTCCAGTTGTATAATACATACAGCTCAATCTCTATGATTTGGCGGGGGTGGACCGTTGTGCGGAGCGCTTGGAACACAGTAAAACACAACCGACCCACTCAAAGGACCAAAAACGTGGGGTAGAGTGTCGAGAAAAACATGCTATAAGACATCGCTTCGAAGCTCAAATAGTTTCCCGGCACCGCCAAGCGTAGCACAGAATTGTCCTGCCCCTCAAGGGCTAATTGACGGCATGATCCTTAAAAGATAGTTCTTAGCTAGAGGTTAGTGCAATTGCTCAATTTCGATACGCAATTGAAAATGGAATCTTTAGCCGGTTTCTTTGCATAATTTAGCTGGCACCTTGCGACCTTTCAGTTCCTTGGTCAGAAGGCCCCATACGAGGGGGATGCTGGCTAGGGTTAGCCAGCTGAACCACTGAGTGAAACTATAAATGGCCATCGTGATGGGATAGGGGGCAGTGGTCGAAACCTTTGGAAATGTTGTGTGGAATGGCAATGATCGGAGCCGAGGTTTCACAGAACTGGATGGATCGAAGGAGGGGGGGAGGAGCGGATGTGACAAGTATGATAATGATATGATACAAAGAGTGTAGAGTCAAACCTGATGAGGGTTGTGAGAAAGGGGTAAGGAGGGAGGGAGACGAAACGAATACACAAGCAAAGGCCCTCAACGCCCACATCATTTTGTGTGTAATGGTAGACGTATGTTCAACAGAGATTGGCTGGTGTTCGAAAGTTGTCCCTTGAGGGGAGGCATTTTCATGGTGCCTTACCTGGTGGCACGTCCCGGCACGTGCATGGTAGCGTCGTGCTACGGAGTTAGTTATTGTGGGAGGAGAATTGCTCTGCCCTGTTAACATGGGATGGTAATTTCAAGCCCAATTGGAGTAATCATGGTTTTTAAAGCAAGCATGAATATATACAAGCGTATGTGGGATGTCTGACCAGTCTCTACCCTGCGCCCATGAGGGGTAAGCCCAACCGTCAATAGCTACCCGCTCTGATTATCGGAACATCTTCCGGAGAAAGTGGGATAAAAAGTGATTTGAATTGAGTCAGTGAAACTGCCATAAGGAAATCCTGCTTCTAAGACTTGAATTCGTGAGCTAATTGAGGAACTTGTGCCCCAGTGCATTCATAAAACATCACTCGGGAAAAGAAGTCGGGCGGGGACTTCGCAGTCTACAGCCTGCCTAAGGCTAATTTAGAGTGCATTTTGGTTCTCCAATCCGGGCTGAGAAGCTGTCATGATAGAGTTGCCGTATCCAATGATTCTATAGGATACATTACCCTGGGACAGGATATTCTGTATCCTGGCGGTAAAGCTCAGCTAGGATCATATATTTAGCATGTGTCCTCTCCAATAAAATATCTTAAATTGCGAAACGGAGATCTGCAGATGTTGTGGACATGCCCCAATATAACATATCGCCTATAGACCAAGCCACCTAGGACCACACAACAATCCCCTATCGACACCCTAAGGCTGTGCGACTAGGTTTTCCCGAGGTGATTCAGTTCTTTTTGGGGCCCAGTAAGTTGGTCCTATCGGACGGAACTTTCAGCGCGTTGTAATATATCAAGTCAGCGAAAATCATACAAGACCTTAGGATGTCGCCGAGAGAGGATGATAGGCAAAGAGAGACCGAAGGAGGGGTACGATACCAACTTTCGGTGACCTCCGGCCCCCCTGCCCATGTCTGGTGTGAGAACCCCGTTCCACGAACCCTAAAAATTCCAGACATCCTCCCAGAAAGTATCATACTTGTACTCGTACCGTACCAGTATCTTGGAATGCCGGTACTTCACCCGCTTCGTCCCGTCCCGTTTTCCAGTCGCCAAGAGAATAACAACGGCAAAAGCCTCCTCTCTCGCACAGGGCCATGACTTTTATTGTTCCTTACTATTTTCACAAAATTCCCCTCCATAGTGATGGTCTAGAGAAATTTTTCGGAGGAATAGCGGGCGGGGTTGGGAATTATTTTGTCCCCCTTCCTCGGTTCAAGCATTGGTCTCGTGTGATGATACATGTCAGCTGGTTGACAGCGCAGCGGAGCCAGGGTTACAGTATTATCAAAACCTGTTCTGTTCGTATTAGACTCCCGCAGTACTCGTACTGGTATGATACCTAGTTTGGGAAGTTTAGTACAGTACAGTATCGTACTCGTGGGGCGTGCGCGCGTGGCATGGTCCCACCGGTTGCCAAGACAAAAAAAGCATCTATCATTGGCAACCCCGATGATCCTCTGAAACACCCGAGAACCAAGATTCTTCAGTTCCATCCGCCCTCTTGAAAATGGGGAATTATTTCTCTATCGGGTACCGGGACCGGTTTGTTCGGATACGGATCCCATGGCTTCACCATACTCCGGCCCCAAAGCGATGGTTTCTACGGGGATTTTGACGTCAGATTGTTCCGCAGCTGAGCCTCAATCTTAGAGTCACGCTTAGTGAGAATATAGTGACACTCTTTTCGCAAGGAGTAGTCATTTTTCCAAGCGTACTCAGTATTGGTGGCAATCGCAGCGGTAGCGGTGGCCTCATCCCCATTGACGTGGTGGTGAATTTTGAGTGAGAGGAGGCTTGCAGTGCACATTTCGCACTTTTGTCAAGAGATCTTCATCGCGAGGCGCAACTAGGGGGCAACGGTAGCTAATGTTTTTCGGGGTCCTCCCAACAATTGAGCTCCGTAAACCATCGGGTTGGCGCCCTGGAGATAGGCTACCGCGGGATGTTTTAACAGAACACCTGATATTTCCGATAGGTTCAGTGGCAAAGTGTCTGATCTGGAGATCTGCTCCTTGGAGCGGTTGCACTGCAGCGGCCACGATCAATAAGCGAGTTATCATATTACGTATGGAGTAAGCGAGTCTCTTGGCAACAGTCATACAAGGCTACCCTACACTGCTCAAGTTCAAGTAAGGCAGACTCGCAAAAGTTCTTGAGTGGGAAAATTGCAGAAAGACACATTTGCGAATGGTAGGTTTGCCACGCCTACCTGATGTATCGCTACCGGTATGCTACCTACTTGTATCGAACTTATGTATCAGGCACGAGTTCAGGGGGAGGGACAGGGCTGGTTAGGTGTTTCAGGTTTGCGTGGGGTGAGGGCCCCCCGCTTGCTTATTGGTACCCCATTTATTACCGCTCTTGATGAAGACAAGCAGAAGAATACCGACACTGAGGCGAATTGATATCGTTTTGTGGGGCTAGGAGCACTACTGCATAGGTTGCATGTTTCCTGGCTTTTGGGAGTGCGCGGTTTTGATCACGGGGAGTTGAGCCCCCGCAAAAGATCCTGACTTGCGTGCCCTATGACTGGACTTCAGCAAAGATCTCGAAGGCATCAGGCCCAACACCGGAACTATGTCTAATGGAAGCTAAAGCTTTCGGCAAGCGGGTTCAAGGCCCAGAACAGGTGCTGAGGGATCGGGGGAATAGTACGTATGAGACCCATTGCAGTTTTATTTTATGATATTTCGCCACCAGAACTTCCTGGTTTAGTGTTGGAGTGCGGGTAAACTTTCTCAGGATTCTATCCACTTTTTCCCACGCCCGAGCTTCCCACTCGTTCAGTCGCCAATGCCTTATGGTAGGTTTCAGACGAGAGCTACATACCAAGGTGGTATGAATTTATGTACCACGAGCATTCCTACAGCATATTTGACACGGAGTACCGCGTGCAGTTGTGCCTGGCTCCCCGCCTCTTTACAAAAGCCATGAGGGTACCTTGGAACATGACCAAGAAGATCGCCCCTATGTTACAAGGGGTAATTTTTGTGTATGAAACTTCACTAGGAATAATCTCAACGACGATCGTTTAAGATAAAACTCAATTTCCATCTTTCGCCGGGAAGAGGAGAATTCGGTAGATTCAGACGGAGTCCGGTCCCACCTTAATGCAATATGCTGATTCGGAGAAGCTGCAAGGCAACTCTCCCGCCGTCCGAACCGGGGGAATGTGTCGATTCGGGGAAGCTGCAGGGCAAACTCTCCCGCTGTGTCAACTGATGAAGAGCCAATTATACATAGATCCCAGTCACCACGAGTACTGTAAAATCTGTTGAAATCCACCATCTCCGCTCTGACGAAGCGCCAGCTCGGGAGTGACCGGACAGGGTGGATTTCAAGAGACTTTACGGTATGTGATGATTATATCGCGTTGGACGGGTCTGGATTGCATATTTCCTGCCTAGGGCTACTATGGTCCTTTCGAGCGCAAGGCTGAGCGTTGGCCCCTCAAAACTAAACAAAGAATGCGGTGAGCATCGGGTTCTCGGTACGGCACAGATTTCGCGAGTGAGAAAAGGTGATGTTGTTGACGTCAACCGAGCGATGTGGTAATCAGGCCTTGCTACTACCGGTAGTGTGCCAATGCCACGCATCCGGTAGTGTAAAGGAGTTCCAAGGGTTTTTGTGAAACCCCTCCCCAATATTGCTTAAGTTATGCGATGGGGATACTTTCAGAGAGTTCGCTATTTCTACCGGGGGGGGGGAGTTCCCCATCAAGCATGCATTTGCAACCACTTCCAACTCTACTCGAGTAGCCTGAAGGTGCATTTGCTAATGACTCTCATTTGCTCACTCTGTGTCGGATCCAAATCCCGGAAACTTGCGCTATCCCCCAAGGCGGGGCGGGCCTCGCCTTAGCAGAGACTTTGGAATTACCACGAGGATTTGATTTCCAATGATGGCAGTAAGCTCTAGCGCTAAGCGTATGTCATTTTTTTTTTCTTTCGCTATTAATGCTATTGGCGGTGCGGCTTGTGTTCTACGGTTGTGTGCATTCTGCCCTTTGTACCTGCATTTCGGGCTCTCCCTAGTGGTCGGCTGTGCGTCCGCAGGGCTGCATGATGCTCATGTAGCAGTGAGCGGTCGGGCTGGGATGGAAGAGGGAAAAGTAGGGAAAGTGAATATCGCAAACGAATGAGCGGCTACATACCATGCGGCTTACACCCGCAACGAGAAAACGCTCAGCGATCGCGCGACCTAGCCAGGGAAAGTGTAATGATCTCAACTTGGGAACTATCCTCTACTAGATTATGGGGCAGTGATTCAGCGTGACATCAGGGTCGTGAGAGAGTCAAGATAGTAAGCTGTCGTTGATTCCTAGAGACCCCATCAAGGGATCCTGATTCTGAAGACCTCCGAGCTTTTCGCTAAGCAAGCTTTGCCGATGGTAAGTCTCGGATGAAGCTTCAATACAGCTACCGGTGACGATCTTCAGCAGTGCCTGGAATTTTGTAGGGGTTTTCGCTAGGATCCGGGGTCTAGTATGAGCCACGCTATGATAGGCGATTTGTGAACTTTAATGGTGTGAACGCCGCGATTTTAGGCCTAGACCCTCGCGACATCCTTCTCAGTAATAGCGGCCATGTGCAGGGATGGCCATCTGACTGCGACAACAGGTAAGAGGCCGGATTAAATCGCTCGGAAAAAAGCTGTTCCAGCCAACTGCGGTATCCTCTTGAGTTTTGCGATGGTTACAGTACAGTACCCGCAAGCTATTAAGGACATGATACTTTTTTCATCTGGAATAGAAAGGCCCAACAGTTTTCAGAAATGTGGCCGCTTGGAATGTTAATTTCTGTCTGTAGTGGGGCATTGTGCTTTGGTTGCACCGTTACAATACTAGTAGACACACCAAAGAGGTATGATACTTAAGGTGAGATTAAATTCCCATAAGCGGCAACTCGCGACAGTGAACTCCTACACCACAGCCATGTCTCCAAAGACTGTAAAAATAAGAAAAAAGAGGCTTCCCGAGGTTGGAGGGACCCAAATAAACTCATTAGATAGATCTCGCAGTTTTTCCGTTCATGTGGACTGTTGATGTCGGTGCATGTTTGGTAGCGGGCCGTGGACATTTCCGCTCACCCCAAGTACAGTACCGGTAACGTATCTCCTGGGCTCTGGAAAGAGGGAGGATTTTGTGCCACCCCCATGGGTCTCGAAGACATGGGTTAATAAGCACCATGGCTAAATTTAATATTAGCTAAATGATTGTTCCTACGCACATCATCATTACCGAGGAATACTGAGACTGAGAGAGAGGTTACCTTTAGTAACCTCTGTCTTGGATACTGACGGGGGTGGCTAAAATTTCCCTTCGTTTCAATAGACCATGAAGTACCGTACAAGTAAACCTGAATGTTATAGCCTAAAACCGGTTATTTTATGAAATTACGCTGGTTTGTTCTGTTGCTTGGGGAGAACGATGGGCTGGTAACCGGCCCGTGGCGCCGGCGATTGGGATCACCAAAGATCTGTGGCTCAGCCGCCAGAATGCCTTGGGCCCGACCGGATTCAGAAGTTCGCCTCACCTAAACTTGCCAACCGCACTATACCATTCCAGTCCAAGACCTGATACCTACAAAGCTGAGTTCCACCCCCCCCCCACCGACCAACTCCACCCATGCGGAGAGACCGCTTCTGGCTTGGGAAACATGCTTTCTCGAGTACTTTGGCCTTTCTCCTGGTACCTTGCAGAACAGATGAGAGATCGGTTTTTCTCCACGCGAGAAACAAGCTTGGAGCAGTTTCCATTCCTGGTTCGCGGGTGCTTTCCAGCCCAATCTGACCCAGACCTCTGGCATTTCTTTTCCCACAGGGAGCTGAGACCACCCATAGCTGATCCTAAGAACAGCTGAGCGTCACCATACTCTAGCCAACCATTGGCGACTACCGGCACCGTGGGAAACACCCCATCGGCTTTCTTCCTTGCAACCTATGCATGTCCCACCACCCGATCACTTTCTACGCTTTGCACCTGCATGCCCGCTTCTTTGCGGGATCGGACTGGTGAAATGGAGGCCACCAGGGCGCAACGTGACTGCATCCCACCTTTGCCCTCCTCCCCTCCCACTCCCCTCAGTCACCCTCGCATGGTTTCCCTACGTCCCTACTTTCCCTACACAACCAAAACTGGCCCGGGGACAAACTTACCGATGACTGCTGCGTGGAGCCCGCGATGACTACATTGCGATTTTTTTTTTTGCGAGGTAGGCTGTGCGAGTTCTGGGACTTTTGCACCTCAACTTGTTTGGGATCGAACAGATGCATGTCCTGTCCGGATCATTCAGTGCACGTTCCACCTCCCAACACCGATTTCCATAGTATGCCGAGCTCTGCAAGTGGCTTTCTGGTGTATATAATGCTCGTGGTTTCGCCGCCATTGTGCTCACCTCGTTCTTCGCCGCACACCAGTCTACATTCGCTACATTCGACAAGCATTTGACTTCTACTCCCTCAAATACATTCGATTCACTCATTCATCGTCCTTCTATACAGTTTCTACTACCGCTTTTACGCTTTCTAATTTCCTTTCCTTCAGGAATCGCATACACCGGGCGATACTTCGAGCAGATATTCAATTGCAGTCGCTCACACTCAGTGATTCTTTACCTACCTCTACCTAATTTTTACCTTCTTTAAACTTCAAGCACTTTTTTTTTAAAACACCCTTCAATATGTGCATGAGAGTCGTCGAACGCTATGCTGTGTGCAAGTGCGTCTACTACACCCATGGTATCGATCAGTGCTCCGCATATGGTCGCCGCGGCCACTCCGTTCAGGACAAGACCGTCCTTGTCGGTCACACCTGCCCCGATCATTCAGGCGCCAATTGGGCCACTGGCCCCGCTCCCAACTATGGAGGTTTCCCGGGAAGCAGCAGTACCGGCGGTTTTGGCGGTTCGGGAGAATCCGGCCGCTACAACGTTCACTGGCGGTAAACCCGCATTCAATTCGACAAGTTATCCGGCGGTCCGACTGGGAAGAATCTCCTCAACTGAATTTTCTTGAATTGGCATTTGGGGATACGGAAGGGGAAGGGGGTGGGATGGTGGAGGAATGGGCTGGGGGGGTTTAGCTGGGGGGGGGGGGGTAATGGAAGTGAACGGAGAACATGAGCACCATACTGGTATAAAGAGAGGAGAGAACGCGGGGGGGCATTGACGAGCCGAAGATCCGAATTCCGACATGGGATTTTTTTTTTTCACGCATCAGTCGAAATCCGTGGAATATCTTATTGCGGTTTCGATTTGTTCGAGCGGTTTACGATTCACGCGGGACGCGGAAAACTTTTTTCTTCATAGCGTGGGAATGTTTTACGCAAACGTTTACGAGGCATTGTTCAATACACGATTGAATGGGAAATGACATGGGTTTCTTGGTTTTCCTTGTTATTATTTTTTTTTACCCTCTAATGGATACTAGTAGGGCAAAAATTGGAGCTGTCGGAGTCTTTGGTTGGGGAGTTTTTCTTCTTCTTTCATTCTTTCTGGTTGATCGCTACTTTACGTCTCTCCTTTGTCTTTTTTTCATAACTTTGTTATACCACAGGACTTTTTTTTTTGCTTTTCCTTTTATTACTACTTTGTATACTATTTGCGATGGTTCCGGTTCCTTTTTTTTTTTACTTTAAGGTGTTAGTGCGTTAGTCAGGGATTATTTTATTTATGCTTCCTCGCGGTTCGGGAGGGGGGACTCATTTTTATTTGTGGAAACCGAGTGAACTGCCTCCTCCCAAGCATTCTTTTTGCGGAAAAAAAGGGCTGTGATTATTATCTACCATATTATTATCCCGAACCTTAGCCGTCACGGGGAGAGGAACGGGTGTGGGGGTGAGGGGCCTTCAACAGTACAAAACCCGGGTCACCAGCTTTTGTTTTTTCTCGGAGGAGGGAGAGAGTGGGGGTATGAAAGGATACATACTGTACTTGTATCATCCTATGACCTCAAGGCTTATGAGGCATCACCATCACAAAGAAATCTACCGGTATCATGTCTCGGATAACCGGTAATTTTTTTATCCCCATCTGAAACCTATTGCCTGCCTACGATACCAAGTTCCGAAGGCCACGACAGCACAATAGCTGTACCGGTAACTGTGCCATACCGGTACGTCTTGGGAGAGGCCGATTAGTCGAGAAAAAAAAAGAAAAAAGAGGCAAAATGCTTATTACCATTATCCCGTCGCTAAATCTATCTCAAGCTTCTCAACTCATACACGTTCTATTATGGTATGGTATTATAATGATAATGACAGTCAGGAAAGGAAGCGATAGGGTTCTGACAGGTTATGATTGAATATAATACCGGTAAAGTGCGAACTTCTCAAAGTATCCTCTCTCTCTCTCTCTATCTATCTATAATGTGAAATTCTGAAGGCAATTAATCATTCACTAGCATACATACTCGTACATAAATTATCACAACTAGGCAACCAGTCAACGTACTGTACTGACTGACTGGGTGAGTGAGTGGCAGGGCACTCACCAACTCGCCAAAAAAAAACCATTACATTACAAAGTATGATAAATTGGCAGTGTGAGATCATTTCCTTTCCAAATGTTGAGTTATCATTCTCCGAGAATATCGTACAGTTATGCGAGAGTTTGATTGGAGGGTGGGGGGTGCAAGTCGACTACGGTATCATACCTGTACGACTTGCGAATACTGTACCTATCGTCGAGGTTAGTCTACGATGCGTGCGTGCGTGCGTAGGCACCTACGTACGTTACGTACCGGCGCGGTAAACGGTAGATCTCGCTGGCGGGGGATGGAGAGGAAGGGGGGTTTTTGTCTATTGATCCTGTGTAACCGTTTTTTTCTTCTCTCTTCGAGTATGATATAGTTTTTTATGGCCTCGTGGGGTTTGGATAGGTTGGTTTCCGTACTACATTTGGATGGAGAGTGCACAGTATGCTTGTGCTGGTTATTGAGTGGCAAAATGGCACGAGTGGCGAATTCGCCCACTTCTTCCTACCCTTTGAAATCTTTCGGTATGATATACTTGTCAGTGGGATAGATTGATCGACCATCCTCGATACGGTACGATACGATACGTGCGGTACGGTACCCCGTCGGCGAGGAGAGAATGTATGATTGACGCGCAGTGGCTATGGGGAGGTACCGGTAGGTAGCATAGTCGCCCATTCACTCATTGTGCGATGGGCGCGATTGTGATTTGTATTGTAGCATACGGTACCGTAGGCAGCAAAAAAGCGAAGAAGCGAAAAAGCAATAATAACACAACATGATTTTTTATACAGTGAGGTTGCCGGTTTTTTCTTTTCTTTTCTTCTCTTTTCTTTTCTCCTCATCCACATCTTTTAATAACTCCCCTTTGCCCCTGTCGATCAGTTTGAAGTGGGGGGTGAGGGGTGCGATCTCTGGTTTGTTACTGGAGCGGAGTAATAATTTTCCGTTATTATCCTTGCCAAAACGGCGAAATACCGTAACTTGTCTTCTTCCTTCGGGGGAACCGCGGGCCGCAGCAACGGAGTACTAGTAGCGCATAATCTTGGGGGTGATAAAAATAAACGGCCAATACCGGTCTTTTTGTAATGTTATGACCACTCATTCGCGCCGTTCAACTCCTTGTTCTCTCTCTCTCTCCGCAAAACAAAAAAAAAAAAAAAATCCTACGATAATGGGTTTGTTCTACGGGTGCTTATGATATGGTGTATAGTTGGTGGTGTCGATCTAAAGCCTAGGAAGGAGTGCGGAACTGATCACACATCACGAGGGTGTCAGCTCGCTATGTATGATATGATAACCGGTAACCTATTCCTCCGCACCTGGTCCTTTCTTCGTCGCACAACGGGTTGTTTTTTCTCTGGATGCCCAGATCCTTGAGATATCAAAAGTGGCGCTTTTTGCCCCAAGATATGGCACGGCGTCTTCATCGCTACTTCTTCCTGACCAGAATACCAAGTTGGTATTACAGTCCGCAATTCAAGGACTTCGCACATTGGGATTGTCGTGGGACTTTTGTTTGTGTGCAAGTCCACGTGATTAATGGCGGAGCGCAAGGGTACTTGAATAGACATCAATTGGTAAGCGGGGGTCGGAGCCTACAACTGCACCTTTAATTTAGCGAGACAGCACTGAGCCGGGTGGGAGGAGGAATTGTGGCGGGTCAGGTGCCGCGGAGTTACCGGGGGATTGGGCTCGTTGGAATGCGAAACCTAGAATGGGAAAAGGACCCCTACTGGAATATTCAGACTGGGCTGGGGGAGCTACTGATGTTATGCTGTAAGCAAAAGGTCTGAATCTAATATTAATGCCCGCACGACCGACTGGCCGCAGTGCGTTATGCCACTTTTCTCCGCCAACGCCTGGTGAGGGAGGACATGGAATGTACTAGGGCTTCTTGCTTGAAACGAGTGTTACTTGTCCCGGGCAATGAGTACCGGGAGGCAGGGATTCGCAGGATATCTGGCTAAAAAATCCCTGGGTCCGTATGATATGATACCTGAACGCCCATAGAAATTCATGATCCCTGTCCCCCAGGCACCCATTGGCAGGGACAAGTGCTTGGGGTATTTGTCAACAAGATCGGCGTGTGAGCCCCCGGCAGCACCGCGGCTCCACCACCCAGCCGGAAATAGCGCAGGGAAGCGTTGCTGAGTTAATCCTACCCCACGCATCCGAGTGAGCCACGGTGCCTTGGGCGGAGTAGTGAGTCAAGCCCGTCTGTGAAGTTGGCGGAGTGGCATATTTGACACCGGAATTCGATCTTCCTATCCTATTTCTTTATTATTAGAATTGCTGTTTTAGCTCTTGAGAAGCACTTCACTACCTAGAACTTTGATTGGGTAGGGAATTAATTGCATTTGAACCGGGTCATTGGGCAATTGCCCTTGTTTTCTGCTCTGCTGTAAAGAAATGCCCTGATTTGGTTTTGCCGACTGGGGGTAAGCCCCCTGCAATGATTCTCCCTGCCTTGTGCTCCGGGGCCGGAGGCTAGGACCCGCACTCGGGATCGGGGGATGGACAGAATCCGTATGCGACAACGATATAGGGGTAGGGGTCGCTACTGCCATAGCACAGCCAGGGGATGTTAGTGACCAGACTATTGGAATTATGATACCGGTGTATGATAGGAAGATGGCGGCCCCACACAAGGGACCCCAGGTTTGAAGGAAATAGGGATAACTATTCCGCTCGTATTCCTCTTTCCGGCTTTACTGAAGCCCTTAAAACCGGTGATTTGTATGAGCAAGGAAGAAACGGGGCTTGGAGAAGAAGTACCGGTACCAAAGGAAATGTTACTACGTAAGTGCAGCATACCACTTGTTCGCTTTTGACGAGCTCCGGCCCGTACGGGCCTTGCCCGGTTCCGACGGCCCCAGATGCGAAGCGCCATTCCCCCCGTTACACACACAAGCACTGTACCCCAAAGTGGGCAAGGTGGCTGTAGGTAGGACGCGTAAAAAAAACCGCGGAGGTTTTTCGAGGACCACAACGCTTCTGATTCGGAGACTTACATGCCAAATAAGGAGATAAAAAATTGGCTAGGCAATGTATAGTACTCGCAGCTGAAGTATCATACAACGTACGCGTTTTCCCAATCCTGTGCATCCGATGAAATCCACTCTGGAAGAGATCTGGATTGCGAAACGTCGGTTGCGATGGATCCTACTCGTGGAGAAAAAACGGCTGTATTGGGAGGCAAGTTGCCTTGAAATTCGTGGCATCTGATGCTCAGTTACACTGCAGGAATTGGGGCACGGGAACCTCGGCTTCATTGTGGTCTGTGTGGGAATAAATTTTCTGATTTTTCTCTGTGGGCTTCCAAAGGGGATGTCTGAGCAGCTGTATGACTCGAGAATCCCTGGTTTCAGTGAGGTTTAGGCTTGCCCATTGTCCCCTCTTCCGCACTTCCATACAGTGTCATAGTTGCTGGTCCCCGGGGAAAGAGAGAATGAACCCTGATTGTCTACCGCCAGCACAGGAGTGGGCTTTATACCCTCGAGCCTAGAAAAGGTAGAAACACAAAGGAAGACAAAAAAACTAGGGAAAGCCGAGGCTCGTATTACGTTAGAAAGCTTAGAAGGCTTAGAAGGAAAGAAAGAAAGGAGGCGAGAGGAGGGGGAGGGATGCCAAGTGATGGGAAAGGGGGAATTGTCATACCATACTCGAATAGGATGTGGTTGCGAGCTCATGGGCCGGAGGGAGAGGAGGTGAGGACCGAAAAGGTAGTGAAGACCAGTAGTGGGGAAACCAATTGTGAAATGAGACTGGTATCATAGTAGGAAAACTAGTGGTGAAGCGGGAATAGACAGTATGGCGGATAAACACTAAACAAATTCGTACTGGACGAGCATAGCGAGTGATTACTTGTGACGACTGTAGAAAGGTAGCGAGGAAGGAGTGCCCGGGTGTGTTAGATGATGGCCTTTAGAATATGGTATAGCTCCGGGAGTCTATACACAACACCTTGATATACAACGGGGGACGCCTTGGCATAAATTTCCTGCAAAAACTCCAAGTCGAAGCTCAAATCAGAACCGGAGTTGAGCTATTTTTTTTTTTTTTTTATCTTCTTGGGCTTGAAAGCTGTATGTAAAAAAAAATTTAAATGAAAAGGTATCATAAGTGGAAGAAAACATCCAATATTCTCCGTTTATAATGTGATTGTAGTTTCTGTTTTTTAAAAAATGGTATGATAACGTTATGAATGGGATTGAGCTTGAATTAGTTGTACGGCGGACTATAGCGACCACAACCGCCACTACAACCAAATCTTAAAACTTAAAAATCTTAAAACTTAAAAAGTCCCTCAACCATTAGAACTCCGCAAGCGATAAGTTTATTTATAATTATCATTGGGATCATTGGGTGTTAGCCGATGCTACGCCGCAGAACAATGGAAATGGAGGAATTGAAGAGAACTCAAAAAAAAAAAAAAAAAAAAAAGCAGTAAAACATTAATTACGTCAATCCTGACACAGCCGACAGATTTCGGCCTTTAATTAACGAAGCACCACTTTTTCGGGCTGCCCTGAATAGGCAAGGGGGAGTCGTGAGAATACTACCGGAACGGGACGATGTCAACCTTGACAGAGTTGACAACCTTGGCCGAACACCGCTCTCGTGGGCCGCAGAGAATGGATATGAGGGAGCCATGAGGATACAAGCAGAGCGGGACGGGGTAAATCCTGGCACATCTGTGGTACATGGCCTAATGCCGCTGTGGTGGGCTGCGCAGAACAGGCATGAGATGATTGAGAGGCAACTGCTAGAATGGGAAGAAGTCAACTTAAACACACGCGACGAGTACGCTTGTAGGCCGCGATGTATGAGCATGAGGGGATCGTGAATATACTGCTGGGTCGGGCTGGGGTTAATCCTGGCATATTGACGTACATGGCGAAACGCCGCTCTGGTGGGCCGTCAAATAATAAGGATATGATAGGTAGAGAGTGTCTGCGATTCTTGTTCTTTCTATGCGGCCGCAGGTGTCCTATATATATACACAAGCTGCTCCTTTGCAAATATCTTCCTCATCGATCAACATCGCAGAATTCCATACCACCTTTTTGTCGTGATTCCACACCGTTCCTTTCACTCAACTCCTTCAAACATCCTCCAAAACGTTTCCCTTAAGCTATAGTTGTTCCAGACAGTCCTGATACCTTCGTGCTTCTCCTCCGGTTCCCCAACCCTCACAGCGGGACACCTAATTGTCCTCTAGACCTCCGGAGCGTAACCTGTTACTTCTGGTATCCCTAGTGCTAATTCCTAAAACATCCCAAACACTTCTCCTTGCCATAATCGATAGTTCTCACACACCCTTACCCACACGCAGACCTTTTCCTTAGCTTGTTCCACCATTGCATTTCCAAACCATTGCCAAACAACCTTCGCCTCATCCTCCAAACCATGGAAGCTTCGTGACTTTCAACAGGCCGCACAGTATGGGCATGAGGGTCTCATGAGGATTCTACTGGAAAGAGACGACGTCAATCCTGACACAGTTGACGAAGATGGCGAAACACCACTCTCTGGGGCTGCTCAGAATTGGCATGAGATGGTCGTGAGGATACTACTGGAACGGGACGACCTCAATCCCGACAGAGCTAATATATTTGGCCAAACGCCGCTCTCTCAGGCTGCACGGTTCGGGCGTGAGGGGATCGTGAGAATACTACTCTGACAGAACAGGGTTAACCCCGACACAGCTGACCAAGTTGGCCAAACATCGCTCTCTCAGGCTGCAGGATATGGGCATG
The DNA here is from genome assembly GCA_006112555.1 of Tuber indicum. Taxonomy (NCBI): domain Eukaryota; kingdom Fungi; phylum Ascomycota; class Pezizomycetes; order Pezizales; family Tuberaceae; genus Tuber; species Tuber indicum. The sequence goes on from VBSK01000105.1 coordinate 778,158, forward strand.
AGGGGATTTTGAGGATTCTACTGGAACGGGACGACGTCGATCCCAACACAACTGACCAAGATGGCGGGTCACCGCTCTCGTGGGCCTCAGAGAATGGGTATGAGGGAGTCGTGAGGGCGCTATCGGAAAGGGAGGATGTCAGATCCGACATGGCTGATGAATTTGGTCCCCCATGGTCTATCCCACTTTTACCTTCCCTGGAGTAGTTTAGTGATGGACACGATCATGCTCGAGCATGAAATTTTGGTGTGCTCGAGCACATTTATGCTCGAGCACAGACCCAAATTTCCTGCTCGAGCATGATCGTGCCCATCACTAGAGTAGTTTGTCTTTGGGCCAGGGAAAAAGAGACCATTAGCCATAGTCAGTCATGTTCTAATCCAAAGGCAGAGGAACTGCAGACTTGAGAATACTGGTCAAGGGTATTAGATATTGAGCATTATTTTTCATGATATATCTTTCACACCCCACACTACTAGGAATACATAAACTAGCACACTCAGAGGGTATGGGCTTCAAGGACAACAAAGGACCATGGATTAGGGTCTGTTGAGTTCCGGGAGGGTTTTGGTGTTAGTTAGTCCGCGTGAGATATCTCCTGGCCTATCCTGAGCTAGTAGGGGATCTAATCTTCACTTCTGCACGGGAGAGGTCTTTTTTCCTCGTCATATTTTTTTTCAACTTTAAATTCATTAATGGGGGAGTTGTTTTGGGGGGGGTATGCTATGGATCAGTACCTAATACAGTGCAATGATAATTAGATTTATTGCTTACAAAATTCTGGTGGTTCAGGGATATTTTAACTTTTTTTTCTATTTTCAAATTTTGATTTTGAAGATTTGCGGGTGGTGGCGGTTGTGGTCGCTATAGTCCGCCGTAGAGCTTGAATTAGTTGCGACTTTTTAGCGCTGCATTTTAGGCTAAGGGAACAAACAAGTCCTGTTGCATCGACCGAGGTGTTGCGTATAGACGGCCGGAACCGTAGTATGATATAATACCGGTATGACCGCTGTAGGCTGGCAGCAAGCGCCACTGGAGCATAAATCATAGCAGGTCCGCCTGTTGTGCTCTTGGTGCATGTTTTGAGGTTCTTGCTTGCCACGTTTTCGGGTTTTCTCGCCAAGGAGGCTTATGACGCCCTTCTGGCGTATTGGTCTAGGCGCAGAGACCAGGAGGAAAGAGCCCTCAGGCGTGTTTCTGGTTTATGGGTATTTGGTCGCCATATTTGAACAGTGTTCACAACCTGAGATTCACAATTAAGGGTCCAGCAGGTGAGTCTAAACCGTCCTATTCCGGCCACTGATTGTGGGATCACCGAATGCTCTTGGTTTCCAAATACGACATGAATCCTGCCAGAGGCAGAGGCAGTGTATATTGCCTTTCCCGCTTATGTTTACGTATTTCATCTTATCCACCTTTGATACCTCATTTCCCAGATATCTGAAAGAGGTAATTTTTGACCACGGACGGGTGATCATGTTGTGTTTTAAATCGTCGCTCAAAAAATTTTGAAAGAAAAAAAAGGGGGAGAAAAATCAACCTCTGGATCCGTTGAAAAAAAGTAGACTGTTACTTCGCATCAAGAGGATCTACTGTCATGGGCACTGTCTGTCGGCGGCTAGGCGAGATTCCTAGACTTCCGCTTTTTTTCCCTTTCGACTGATATCTTTCCCGCACTCAAAGTATCATAGCTTCCTAGGCTGATGACAAGCGACCCAAACCCAACGAAGGTTCGACCCGACATGACCCGACCGAACCCAACTTTAACCCAACTTTAACCCGGCGAACCCACTGGGTCTCCCTATTAAATGAACAGATGAAAATATTGAGGTATCATACTCTAGCGCTTTAGATGTCGGATAGCATCTTAAAATGATTTAATTGATACTAACAGGTAGCGAATACATGTCGAAGGGATAAAAATTAGACCCCCCCACTTAATAGACCTTGCGGGCCAAACAGATCAACCCAAATTCGAAAGCTAAAATCATAACAGCGCTACTCTCTATTCCCAACGCAATATAACTGACCTTCCCAGCCAAGCATTTTAATACGGGAGAAGATCCAGACAGAGGCCCCGGTTGACGGAAGCAAAGACTAACTCGTATGGATTGTGTATCTGTTATTAGGCATTGATTTTTGGAATACCAGAAGCGGGTGATGGCTGAATACTAATAAGGACTTGTTTGGAGGGCTACTATAAAATAAAATGCCATTTTTCTTGGAGGTAGCTTATCTGCCCTTTTTGAGGAAATTGAATCTTTTCAGGATAAGAGTTTTAAACAACAAGGTATACGACAGCGATTCCGGACTTGGATGTGGTTGACTTTTTTGGATTCAAATAGAATAACTAGGCAAAGATAGAGAGATAGAATTCAAGTATCCTAAACAGAGAAATATTCTCGCGATAACAATAGGGAATAAAAATACGGGAAAGACTGTAAAGACCCAAATACTCGTAAAGGAGGAAAGAGAGACAATTGATTCGGATAGTGAACGAAAACTACTTAACAAAGGGAAAACAAGCTGCCTTTTATCCTTCCTTGGATCATGCTGATCCACTTCCACAAACTTCCAGCGTGTGCCGTGTTTTCCATCACGTTCACCTTTATTTCCGCCTATCTTGCTACTTCGGCCGAGGATAACACAATTCGGCCGAGGGTATTCGGTTATCCCATATGATAGGGGTAGGACCTGCATAAGGAGTCGTCGCAGGTATCGTCGCAGATATCGTCGCAGATATCGTCGCATGTGGTGTTTGATGTGTAGAGCTAACCGGTAGTCAAATATAGAGGCGTTGGATATGTTTGATATGCCAAGAGGGTTAGGGTTGTGGGTCGTTGCCACAAGAAAAATATGGGGTGAGCAGCCAAGAAACATTTCCGTCCAACACTCCCACTCTGCGAACACGCATCACCTTCTACTGCACCAATCTTCTCGGAAACAGAAAACAAAAAACTGCAATGTGAAGTGAGAAACGAAACATTTAAAAATTAGGAAACGATGATACTAAGAAAATGTTGCAAACAGGAAAAACTTTTTCTCCCACTGCCCCGCAGTTTTGCCCAAACCTTTTTCTTCTTGTCCTTCTATCCTTTTGCTTCCTCTCATGCTTTTTCAATTCCCATCTGTTTCCGGAATCTCTCTACCTTCTCTCGTGGTAGTGCCTTTGTCAGCTGATCTGCTACCATGTCGCCGGTCGGTAAGTACTCCAACTTTACCACTTCCTCTTCTACCTTTTCTCTTATGAAGTGTTGTTGAATACTAATATGTTTCGTACGATTGTGAAACTCAGGATTCTTGGCCAATGCCATACTGCCCTGATTGTCGGCGAAAATCGTGATTGGCGATTGTGTCTGGCTCACTCCACTAATGCCTGAAATTTCGGCGAGGAATCGGCGTACCCAAATGGCTTCCTTACATGCCTGGGTCAGTGCCATGTATTCCGCCTCTGTTGACGAAAGAGCAACTGTGGACTGTTGCTTGCTGGACTACAAAATCGCCGTATGGTCTGCATTTGGTCTGTTGTCGGTGATGGTGCAAAGGTAAGCACCCGTACTTCTCCTGTTTTCCTTATCTCCCGCCCAATCAGCATCACTAAAAACTAAGGCAGTTGGTCTACTGCCACTTGTGAATGGACCAAAGTGAAGTCCATGATTGCGGGTTTTGCTAACGTATCGTAGGAGGCGTTTTGCTGCGCTCATATGCGCGGCGCTGGGATTCGAACTGAATTTGCTGAGCCGTCCAACGGCAAACGCGAGATCGGGGCGGGTGCATAGCATAAGGTACATTATGCTTCCTAGGATACTCCGGTAAAGAGTTTCGTCTTCTAACAGCTCCGTTTCGCTTCGACTGATCAGTTGTGATCCAGGTTCGATTGGAGTCGAGACGGCATAGCTGTTTTGAAACTCGAATCGTTTGAGTATCATCTCGATATACTGGTCTTGGATTAGTATGATCTTCCTTTCTTCTGGTTTTCTTACAATCTTCATTCCTAGAAAGAAGTGCGCTAATCCTAAATCTTTTAGTGGAAATTGCCTTCCAAGTTCCTGCTTGGCTTCGATGATATCATTCTGGTGACCGATCCAAAGAATGTCGTCAACCCAGATCAGAGTCCATATAGGATTGTTGCTTGATCCAAGACGGTAATATATGGCGTAATCCTCTGCTGATCTTTTGAAGTTACATTTGTCGATAAGGTACTGATCCCAGGTCTGGTTCCAAATTCGTCCAGATTGCTTTAGTCCGTATAAGCCACGAAAGAGTCGACAAACTGGCTTTCCCGAATATCGTTGCGGGTCGTCGATTTTTATTCCCTCCGGGATATCCATAAAAATCTCTTCATCGAGATGGCCTAAGAGGTATGCTGTTTTGATGTCTCCTTGGTGTATTTCGTAATTGTTGAAAGTGGCAATCGTAAAAAGGATTCGGAGTGAACTGAGTTTAACCACCGGGGCATACGTCTCCAGGTAGTCGATACCATACTGTTGCGTAAATCCTTTTGCAACCAGTCTTGCTTTGTATCTAATCGTTTCCCCTTGCGCTCCTTTCTTTTCCCTAAATACCCACTTGCATTTTACTGTACTTCTCCCACTCGGGAGTTGCGTTATCATCCATGTATTGTTTTCTTCCAATGACGTTAGTTCTTCATCTATAGCCTCCTTCCATTTTTCTCTATCTATCCCACTAATAGCCTCATCATAAGTTGTGGGTTCGCTATTGCTGGTGGCCGCGTATGCATGGTATTCCGATAAGTGGGTAGCTGTAGCTATCCTTGAGTAGGGCTCATCCCGAAATCTTGTCGAGGTAAACTTTCCAGCATTGGAACGTCGTGGTCGTCCTGCATATACCTCTTCCTGAGGTATCGGACCTGGATGTTGGACTCGGAGCTGTATACTCTCGTCCTCTGGTATATTGCTAGGAATCTCTCCTGGCGTATTGTGTCTTTGTGGGGTTTCGGGGACCGATGGCTCGCTTTCAGCCTCATGCGGTTTTGGTATTGTTGCGGTGGATACTGGTTCCTTAGTAGGTGGTGTCAAAATCTCCTCGCTAACCTCTTCAAGTGTGGTTACTGGAATGTGGATCTCCGCTAGCGTATTAGGCAACTGCTGATCAGTATCGCTAGGAACCATTTTAACCAAATCAAGGTCCCGGGTGACGTGAACCTTTCTGTCAATCAATACTCTGAATTGATTCGTTCCCTCATAGCCGAGGAAGGTGCAGAAAATACTGTTCGGCTCCCACTTAGTTCTTAGCTCTTTTGGTACATGCTTGTACCCTTTTGTGCCAAACGGGATTAGGGAAGTTAGCTTGGGTACTTCCCCACTAAAGGCTTCTAATGGTGTCATTCCTTTTTCTAAGGCGCTGGTGGGGCTCCGATTCTTCAGGTATACTACTGTGTTTACCGCTTCTCCCCACATCTCATCACCTAATCCAGCAGATGATAGCATCGCTTTTGCTCTTCCGATGATCGTTCGATTTGCTCGTTCGCTGACACCGTTCTGTTCCGGAGTATAGGGTGCGGTCTTCTCTTGTACGATTCCTGCAGTCAGGAGTACCTTGGTGAATTCCTTGCTGGTAAATTCACCACCGCCATCGCTTCGGAATCTCTGTATTCTGCAGTTCAGGTAATTTTCTGCCTGGGCTCTGAACTCCTGAAATCTCTCAATCACTTCTGACTTTTTCTTAATAGTATACACCCTTGTGTATCGAGAAAAGTCATCAATAAACAAAACAAAATACTTCGAACCACCAAGCGAAGCCGTCGCCATTGGTCCGGCAACATCACTGTGGATTAACTCGAGAGGCTTCTTCGCACGATGTGTTGCTGGGTTCGAGTTGGGTTTTCTTGTTTGCTTTCCGATCAGACAGTGCGCGCATGTTGGGTTTTGCAGAGAGCCAATGATCTCTATATCTGTATGTTTCCGCACTAAGTCTTTGACATCATCAAAACCTAAGTGTCCAAGGCGATTATGCCACTCTATCAAAGTCCCTGATCTTTGATTGTGTGATACTCGATTTGCGGCAATGTCTTCTTCCTCTACCGTGCTCCTCCGATGTTCGGCTTGGAGGAGGTAGGAATTCTTCTGGAGTTTGGCAATAGCAATCTCCTTCGCATCCATCCGGATTTCGACCTGGTCCTTCTTTCGACCGCCGAAAATCACTGTCGCTCCTGCGTCCTGGATGCATCGTACTGAAACCAAGTTGTTCGGACCTAGTCCCGGAACAAATAGTACATTCTGTAGGCGGATCGGTGTCCGCTCTCCCTTACTGTTCCAAACAGTAATCATGATCTCTCCAATACCCGTCGCCGTCATGGATTCTCCATTCGCGATACTGATACTAGCCATATGGGTATTCCAATCGTGGAAAAGATTTCGCTGTGAGCTCATGTGATGTGTCGCTCCCGAATCCAGGATCCATTCATGTCTGATGGCCTCCTGATTTGTTGATGCCATCCAAGCACCAACCCGATGTCTCTTTGCCATATTCGCGGTACCTCGTCCTCCCTGTACCTTACGCGGGCAATCCTTTGCCCAATGGCCCCGTTCCTTACAGTATAGACAAGTATCTTTGTCTATCCCTTTCGCCCACCGTCTCTGACCACCGGTGGCGAATGCCTGATCCATCACAGGCACTGATGATCCTCCATCGGATCTCCTAAAGCTTCCAAAGCTTCCTGCTCCACGTCCGCGTCCTTTGCTCACTCTGCCTTGCCCATTCCTAGCAGAAAAGAACGCACCACTACTGGATGCAGAACCTCCTAGAGGTTTTCCCATATCTCCGATGAGCTGTTGATGTTCCAAAATCAACCTATCGCATACATCATCATAGAAGATATCTTCGAACGTAGGGCTATTCGATATCGCAGTTCGGAAAGGATGGTATTGGAGTGGAAGGTTCGAAAGCAGATTATAGACCTTGTCTTTCATACTTTGCTGCTCTCCGGCTCCACTCTACTGGTTGAAAATCTTTTCTAACTTTGCAATGTAGTCAACCATAGGTTCATCATTATATCGGACTTGGGACAGTTCACCACGCAAATACCAGATCCTCGCCTGGTCCTTTCCAGTATATCGGCTTTCTAACTTATTCCAAAGTTGATGGGGATTCCGCTCCGTTGCATATAACTCGCGGTGATTGCTGTCCAACAGCCGTCCCAATAGGCCCCTGGCCTTCGCACGATTTGCTATTACTTTGGTGTCTGTGGTATCACTCGTAGAACCTTCGGTCGATACCAGGTCCCAGTAGCCCTTCTCAGCGAGTATGTCGATAACGGCAAGTCGCCATTCCCGATATTCCGTTCCACGAGACAACGGTCAAATGCCCGTACCGGCCAGAAGTTTGAATTCCGCTGATGTCGACATCTCGTAGGGGGGTAGGAATAAACAGATGTAATGATATGGTTTGTCCGGATCGTCAAGCCGGGCTCATAACCTTTTAAACAAGGTATACGACAGCGATTCCGGACTTGGATGTGGTTGACTTTTTTGGATTCAAATAGAATAACTAGGCAAAGATAGAGAGATAGAATTCAAGTATCCTAAACAGAGAAATATTCTCGCGATAACAATAGGGAATAAAAATACGGGAAAGACTGTAAAGACCCAAATACTCGTAAAGGAGGAAAGAGAGACAATTGATTCGGATAGTGAACGAAAACTACTTAACAAAGGGAAAACAAGCTGCCTTTTATCCTTCCTTGGATCATGCTGATCCACTTCCACAAACTTCCAGCGTGTGCCGTGTTTTCCATCACGTTCACCTTTATTTCCGCCTATCTTGCTACTTCGGCCGAGGATAACACAATTCGGCCGAGGGTATTCGGTTATCCCATATGATAGGGGTAGGACCTGCATAAGGAGTCGTCGCAGGTATCGTCGCAGATATCGTCGCAGATATCGTCGCATGTGGTGTTTGATGTGTAGAGCTAACCGGTAGTCAAACATAGAGGCGTTGGATATGTTTGATATGCCAAGAGGGTTAGGGTTGTGGGTCGTTGCCACAAGAAAAATATGGGGTGAGCAGCCAAGAAACATTTCCGTCCAACAAAGAGCCATGCTTTTAAGAAAAATAGCAGATATCGGAAGATATGGCAGTGTAGCCGGAACCTAAAAAATGGCATTTTAACATGCATGCTAAACATGCCTCCATTTATTTACATTTATATGAGAAACAAATGCCCACAAAAGTCAGAAAAATGCCGTCTTTCTTGCGCACCAAACGGACTTAAACCTTAAAGGATTAGCATCTCACATAAAATATCATACCTTGGTTTAGGCGGTTTTCCGGCACCCATACCCCGCCCTTGTAAATAGTTTTCCAGTTCCGCGGGCTCGGGCTACCGTGAAAGGGGATATAATAGATGGCTCAAATAGGGAAAAAATGCGAGAAAAGTTTATCTGGTTCGATGGGTAACCTGGCTTAAGCATCCCTACACCACACACCCAACCATACCCGAGGAAGCGGTACCCGCAATCCAGCCCAATGAACCCGGCCCAACCCAGCGGATCCTGGACTCGTTGGAAGGCTATGATATGTCTGATGCCGGCACGTTATGGGAACTGGGGCAATCGGCGGCGGAGGGGCTGCAGACAAACGAAAATAGTGCGGTGAGGGACTACAATTTTAGGGATCCACGAACTTTCTGACAAACTTAATCGCCCCTGGGGATGGATGGACTATGCTGGTCTGCAGCAGAGATTCTTGTACTCTTATGGGTGAGCTAGGAGTTGGTTATTCTGCTCCATAGATAACCTGTATGTCTACCTAATCTTAATAAGATCACGAATATATGCTTAATCTGAAGCAGAACGTCAAAGTACGGAGCTACTGCCTTAGAATCTATGTATAGGTGTAGGAGGAGGTGTAGGAAGAAAGAGATAGGCTGAGGCCATTTAATTGGAATGTGTTAATTCCACTTGAAAAAAATCGCCCACTTGATCACTCTATTAATTTCGTCGATTATTGGATCATGAGATCTTTCGGTCAGTTTATAGTTAAGCAGAAACCCCATTATTTACATGAATATACTGGTGTCCACCACCGCTTCTGTGCCTCCGCAGGTGGTGGAATGGGGGGTTTCTTGGGATTTGAGCACTGTGCGGGGGGGTAGGGATGGTTGGCAACCCGGTTCTCTTCTTTTTTTCCCACTCTTCTTCGTCTCTGACTAAACCAATGGTAACGATAGGTGTGTAAAGAAAGAATCATTAAAGCACCCTGATCCTTCCCTATAACGTTTTTTACGTGGTAACCGACCACGACGGGGAAATCGACCACCCCACCAGATACATGATTGAAGTAAAGAATGAGAACAGCCCAACCATGAACATGAAAATAAAAATATAAAAAAATAGAAAACGGTTAAATGACAATAAGAGAGCCTATTCATGGTAAAAAAACATGAAAAAAGAAATCGGAAACAACTCAGGCATGATAATCCGAGAAAAATGCCTAAATGAGTGATATTAGATCTGATAACAAATAAATAAATAAAAAGGGAGGTCAGCTAACCCAGAAACTAGTGCTGGGGATAGTTCAGCTTCGCCTATGAGTCCTGTTACCAGATATGAATTGAAGGGGGGTAGAATGCGGTTGGCCAATAAGGGTAGGTAAGGTGGAATTTGATGCACCGTAGCTGGAAGACACGCCCGTGGTATTGAAGGCTGTAGTTTGATCCAGGGAAATCAACGATTGTGGCTGCTGGTTTTCCTGTCCTTCTAGCTGTGATATCTTTCTGCTAGAGTCGGATGCCGGAGCTCCTTGCTTTCCTTTCTTTTTTTTTTGAGCCTTTTCCTCCTTTTCCAAGCGGTCTCTCTGTGCCCGGTCCAAATCTCGGCGGGAGATGAGTTTGGCTTTGCTGATATGCCGGCGATCGGTTTTGCTCTTTTTTGGTGCAGCTGCTACTTGGCGGACTGTTTCCTGAGAAATGACAGCTGCTGCCATTGCACTCCCAGCTGCAGAACCAAGGGCAAGGCCAACTCTTTTTGCATCATCAATATTTTCAGAAGACTCAAGCAGATTTTTGAGTTGAGAGACCTCTTTGGCATTTGTGGGAGCTGTAACCCTAGCAATTGTGGAGGATAAGCTTGGGGTAGATAAAGTTGAAGGACTCGAGGTTGGGTGGAACTCAATAAGTGGAGAGGCAGAAGGAGTAATTTTCTGCAAAATCTCAAGAACTCGGGCGCGGCGGTAGGGATAAATGCCAGTAGCAGCATAGGCTGATTTGATATTAGCCTCTGTAAATGCTGCCCGTCGTGCTTTCTGACAAAGGGGAAAAAAATCGCCCTTATTGAGGGATTGATAAGGATGGGTCCGGGACCAGGAATCCACCTCATGACTATAATATGTTGCTAGAGGACCAAAAAGACCAACATCCAAGGGTTGCAGAATATGAGTAGAGTGGCTGGGGAAGCAGAGGAGGTGTATGTTATGTGACTGAGAATAGGAAATGAATTCTACAGTCAAGTGGGAAGAGTGGCCATCAAGAATTAAAAGTCTTGAATTTCCACTCCGAGTTCCAGGCTCGAAAACCTGTCTCAACCAACGGGCTCCAAGCTCATCATTGGTCCATCCAGTCTTCGAAATACTAAAGCTAGCCTCCTCTCGCTCCTCATAGTCATGGTTACCCATTAGGTGTGCTCCTCCCTCATAGATGTATAGCGGTTGCAAAACCTTTCCCGCTGCTGAAACTGCCTCAATCAGGGTCACCCATTCGCGATTTCCAGGATGGCGCACACGGGGATTCCGCCTCTGACGATGACAAACTACCTTTCCCTTCTTTGCTAGTCCAATAGCAAAACCCTTCTCGTCTATATTCCACATATCTTGTGAACTAATATGGTATCTTGCCTTTACCTCTCCTAGTCGGTCAAAAAAGCTTTTAATGCTAGCTGGGTGGGTGGCAGACTCTTGCTGAGAATCTATTCGGCTTGCCAGCCGGCTTGCAATTTCCTTATGTCTATCCAGAAACCTGGATATCCAGTGCTTTCCCACAGTCTCCATTCCTTCCTCCTGTCTCCCTCGCACTATCACCTCGGCCATTTCATGCAAATGTGCAAGCCTTGGTGGAATTCCTATATTATCCAAACGCTTTACCCACTCTACCATTTCATTCTCCTGCTCTACAGTAAGTAACTGTTGCTTCTTGTGTGCCTGATTCCGTGGTTGGGTGTTACCAAAATACCGGTCATGCAGGGTGGTTCGTGAAACGGCAAAATGGACAGAAGCTGCCCGAATACTAAGCCCGGGGTCACCGGCGAGTGTGCTGAGAGCCTGCTGGATTCGGCACTCATGTTCAGAATCTTTCCTGGCTCTTACTGGTGGCATTATCGACTTCGGTTGTGGATCCTGCAGGCAGACAAATGGGGTATGTCGTTGACTGTGGGGTGGTCGGTTACCCCGTCGTGGTCGGTTACCACATAAAAAACGTTAGTGTCTCACCACATCTATCTCGGTATCTCCACACGTGTTCTCGTTCGGACATCCCCACACAATTCTGTGATAGCAGAGGAAAGACATGTCCAGAATCTTTGCTGTAAATCAATAAAGCTCTAGAATAATCCATCACATTCCTAAATGATTCACCGGACTCCCGCATCTTGCAGGATTGGCTAGGATATTCCTGCGCCCAATTGGGATCTCTAGCACACCAGAGACCGGACAGCGCGGGGGGAAACCTTATAAGGAGAAAAACCAAAAATGGTATATTATAAGTAGAACCTTTGAAGAAAAATATGGGGTTTTTTTTGCCTCAATTTCTCTGGATCATCAGATATCATGGATCCCAAGGTTGACGGTATGGTAATTACCCGTTACAATAGCATAGGATAGATTCACTTCAATTTCTACAATAAGAGCTCGAGTAATCGGGCCATGTGCTATGTCGTCCAAAATTTCCTGCTCCGGCAACGGGGCGAAAGACGCACCAATAGACCTGCTCTCTGAGACAAATAAAAGAGAAAAAGAAAAAAACACCGGACCCTATCAGGAGAGGGAACTCAAATGTCCTAGCACAAGGTCCGATTGGTCAATCTTACGGTCACCTAAGTTAAACCGCATCAAACATCGACCGCTTTGGATATGATACATACATCGTGGACAAAATTCCGGAAAAGAATGCCCTGTAATTTAGAGTTTTACACCATCCTTGTGAGTAGCAAAGGGGGGGATATGAGGCACTTGTGATGTTAATGGCGCCGAGTTATTCGAATAGGGGATACCAATCCCAATCTACAGGCCAAGCTGGAGCGAATACGAATCTGGTAAGCTGCTCAGAGGGGGCATAAGGTGTATAATAATTTTGCGCCGGACATGGAGGGTGCCAATATCAATCAATGTATGATAGCATTACTAGAGTACTGATTTGGAAATCTAAGATGTAGAATAGGTCTAATAATGGAAGTCATGTTCTAATATTATAGTATTATTTACTTTTCTCACTGCTTGCTCCTTTACTCACTCATCCATCATTGTAAATACACATACAATATAAAGGCATTGAGCAAGGTCACTTCTGGTTTTAATATATGATATTATCATCGGAGAATTTAGTATCATAGTTCCGGAGCTCGGTTCGTTAGGTCAAGAGAGCGGCTGCAAAGGGTTTAGGCATGATACCCGAAGATCGTCCCTCCCCGCCTCGGGAGGTATATACCCGCCTAGAAAGTTTCTCATCTTTAAATACTTCTTAGAGGACAACAGCAGCATTTTTAAAGTTTTGGAATATGGAGCCCAAATCCTTGGGTAATCATCAAGTCCGTCAAGAAACTATTCGGGATTAGCATACTTTCCTTATGTGGCTCATAACGTATTGGACCGTGAAGCGGATTAGACGGGGAAGTGAAACTAAAACGCACCAAAAAAGTCGAAATTTAAAATTCTCGCTTATCGCCTGACACTAGGCAGACAAAAAAATGCCAGACCATGGGAACCCTCAGCGAGGCGCGGCGAGACTTGGCTGCAAAAGCTTCTTGATTTTTAACTACAGTAGCAAGCCAAGCCATGCCGCGCCTCGCTGAGAGTTCACATGGTCTATACGAGTACGAGTAGTGGAGGAGGTACCCCAGATAGAAAATTATTCTAGATTTTTTGACCTTTTTTGGGCTAAATTCGGATGTTTTGGTTTTGGGGAAATTTCTGTGGTGGGGGGTTTGAACAAAATTCACATACAAAGTGATTCACTTCCGCGTCGAGTACGTTAACCAGTAGCTTTTTTGAGCTCAATAGGAAGAGCCACAGGATAATCTATCCACCACCAACCCTCACAGCGGCCTTTCCCGGTCAGCGATCAGCCGCTGTTGTGTCGTATCATACAAGAGATCATGGTTATCATTTGGAAGGGTTAGGTTCTTTTTTTTTTCAGCTTTGGCCCAAGACCCCTGCCTACTTGGAAGCCAGTCATGAAACAACTCGGGTGTCTTCCCTATTAGTAAGTGGGATTAGGAGCATGGGGTCACCATGCTCGTAGGAGAAGCGGGAGAAAAGCTCTTCCCCCCCTTGGCTAACTTGAGATAGCCTATCTAGACTTCGGACACTACGTCTATATGACATGGGAACGCAAATTGGAAAGATCGCGATCGCCTTGGCTAAGCCCGACAAAAAAACCGTAGAATACTCGCTTGTGGATTTGCGCAGCTTGGTTTGTTATTCGAAGAGCCTCTCTATCATAGTTCTGTGTATGGATCCTTTTGCACAAGGGCTAAGTCGGTTGGACTTTGTGATACTTGTGATGTGGTGAAGTTTGTAAAAAGGGCTGCTAATATCATATTTCATATTCCAACAATCGGCCGGAGCCTTAGAATATTGGTGGTATCGTATGCAATTGCATTCCATTTTATAAACGCCACGAGATGCAAGTATACAAAGGGCGTCTCGTCCTGTGTTGGGTCTTCTCCTATCATACATCCAGTAAACCGCCTCTCAAGTCGTTGAATGGACGAGTTATATCTGAATTGACTAGACCCGCGCAGGTGCAATATGATACCAGACGAGGTGCACATAATTTAGGCAACAGCCCCGCGCTTGTTCAGCTTTCTCGTAATACGATACCTACAATTTCCATCAACTACCGAATCAATCCATAACTCACGTTTACATCCCAAGTTGCGAAAAGGAGATCATGGCTCACGACAACACTAATAGTTTCAACGTTACCAACAATTTTAATACCTTGAATGTATCGACTCCCTCCCCCGTTGCCGATCACCAGCCTGAAATCCTAACATGGTTATCTCCACTCGAGCCTTGTATGCGCCACCATGACATTCAATCCCTCAGAGCCGATAATGTGGGGAATTGGCTCCTGGAGACTGACGAATTTCAACGCTGGAGGGAGACGAGCGGAGAGGGCAACCATGAAAATGCTGCCTTATTTTGCTACGGTGGTCCGGGAGTGGGCAAGACCTACCTTAGGTATGAGACGATCTAGGGAAAAACCTCGGGATTGCAATGCTGACGAGCCTTGCCGTTAGCTCACTAGTAATCGATAGGTTAGGTGATGAGGCCAATGGACGACCTGATGTCGTTGCTTGTTTTTATTTTGATTTCGCCGCCAAAAAGGAGCAGACCCCGGCCAATATGCTCGGCTCTCTACTCAAGCAGATCGTCGGCGGTTTAGACAGAATCCCAGAAGATATATTGCAGGTCTTTGGAGAGCAGAAGAAGATCATTGGTGGTCGGAGACTACAAGTTTCGGAAATTGTGAAAATGTTACAGACCGTGACATACTCACGGCGCACATTTATATGTGTCGATGCACTGGATGAATGTGCCGAAAAGCATCGACCTAAAGTTCTTGACTCCCTCGGAGAGATCCTGGAGAGGTCAGAAGGCACTCGAATATTCATAACCGGTCGACAGCATATCAGTGACGAGATAGAGAGGCATCTCCCAGGGAAAGTGTCGATGCTACCCACAAAACCAGATAGCGAAGACATCAGAGAATACACCCGCATGAGACTGAGTGAGGATGCCTCTCCGGGAGCGATGGACAGCGCTCTCAGGGAAGAAATCACCAAGAGTCTCACTGAAAAGTTTCCAGAATCGTAGGTGACCAACAAGCTGGTAGTTTATATGGCTTAAGTGCTTCGCTGATGGATGGAGATAGATTTCTGCTAGTTTCCATAACCCTAGATTCCATCCTACGAGAAATGACTATTTATAGTAGGCGGGAAAAGCTAGTGGCAATGGAGGGTGGCTCGGACTTGGAGGATGCTTATGGTTCAACGCTGGAGCGAATAAAGGAGCAGGGTGGAGAGAGAGAGAAACTTGGAATTTCAGCTTTGATGTGGATCTCTCACTCAGAGCGGCCATTGCGACCTGATGAGCTACTTCATGCCATTACGGTTGAGATAAGATCAACGGAGCCAACCCCCGAAAATATTCCTTCACTCCAGACGTTGATCAGCTGTTGCCTAGGACTTGTCACATTTGATGAGAGAGCTTCGAGAGTCCGCTTGATCCATTTTACTCTTCGGGGGTATCTTCACACCCGGTATCCCAACACTCACTCAAAAATCGCTGAGATCTGCTTGATATATCTCAACTTTCAGGGTGTCAAAGACCTCTCGCCCACCATCCAAACAGCCCCGGAATCAGCTCCCTTTCTCCAATATTGTTCCCTCTACTGGGGGGTTCACGCTAAAAGAGAAACGTCGCTCCGTGTGATGTCACTTGCACTCGATCTTTTCGACCAGTTCGAAAACCACTTGTCTACTAATTTACTTTTGATGGATGTATTGCCGAGGCTTGACAGATGGAGTGGCATCCCCATGAATGGTCATCTTGTTGGATTTACTGGGCTACATTGTGCATCCCTTTTTGGCATATTCGAAATTGCAAAGGCTTTCACACAAAAAAAAGGCCGGAAATCGAACAAAAGAGATTTTCTGGGTCTTACACCGCTCATGTGGGCTGCAATCTTCGGGCAAGAGCAAGTGGTAGAACTTCTCCTCCAACAGTCAGACATCCACCCAAACAAAGCGGACAAATATTATGGTAGAACTGCGCTCTCGTGGGCTGCAGAGAAGGGACATGATAGTGTGGTAAGGCTGTTCATTGGCCTCACGTCTCGCCATCCTGATGGCACAGATGGCTTATGGGGCGAAACACCGCGAGTAGCCAATTTACTCCTCAGAAAGAGATATGTCAACCTCGAAAAGGAAGACAACAGTGGTCGAACACCCCTATCCCGTGCTGCCGGCAGCGGCCGTGAGGGAATTGTGAGGCTACTACTAGAATGTGGTGATGCCAACCCCAACAAAAAAGACAAACGAAATTGGACACCACTCATGTTTGCTACTCGAAATGGCCGTGAGGGAGTAGTGAAACTACTACTGGAGCAGGCAGATGTTGGTCTCAATACCTTTGACGAAGGTGGTCAAACGGCACTCTCCCATGCCGCCGTCTGGGGCAGGGAGCAGGCGGTGACGCTGCTACTCGAACGGGATGATATCAGTCCAGACACGGCGGGTAAACGAGGATGGACGCCGCTCTTATTGGCTACTCGATATGGCCATGAGGGAGTTGTGAAGTTGCTACTAGAGCGCAAAGATGTCAACCCCAATATCCCAGACAACAATGGTCAAACGTCGCTCTCACACGCCGCCATCCGGGGGAGGGAGCAGTTAGTGAGGCTACTGCTAGGACGGGGTGATATCAGCCCCGACACCCCAGATAAATCTGGCCGCACGCCACTCTTGCTGGCTGCCTCTCACGGTCATGAGGTAGTTGTGAAGCTGCTGCTAAAACGAGATGATGTCGACCCCAACGTCCAAGACAACCTCTGCCGGACACCACTCTTGTGGGCTTCCCGTTATTGCCAGGAGGGGACGGTAAAGCTACTGCTTGGGAAAGTTGGTGTCAACCCCAACATCCCTGACAATACCGGCCACACACCACTCTCGTGGGCTGTCGGTCACACACTATACCCACCCGTTACCAATGACCATGAGGGAGTTGTGCAACTACTACTAGGATGCGGAGATGTCAAACCCAACATTCCAGACAATGCCGGCAGAACACGGCTCTGGTGGGCTGCCTACTACCGCCGTCAGGGGCCAGCGAAGTTACTGCTTGATCGTGACGATGTCGACCCCAACATTCCAGATAAGGATGGTCAGACACCACTCTCCTATGCTGTCCATAAGGGTTATGAAGAAGTGGTTGAGCTACTACACGAGCGAGAAGATATAAACCTTAATATACCAGAAAAGAAGGAGCGGAAACTATTCGGGTTGCTTTTAGTATGGCTACGAGGTATCTGTGAAGCTACTACTAGGATGTAACGTCCCAGGGTAAATATGGTTAAATGCCACTTTTCTGGGCTACCTGGTGTGGGGAGGGGGGGTATTGTGGAACTTCTGTCGAAAAGAGGAGACGTCCATCCTTTTTGGATATATACTTCCAGTCGAACGCCGCCATTTTCTGTGGTTGAGAAGGCGCCCGCGGGACCCTGGAGACACTGCCGCCCCTAGGGCCCGGAATGCTGGAGTTCAAAGACTCTCATAAAGTCATCGAACATGACTCCTGTTCCCCTCCGGCAACGGCACCCCAAGGTCTGAAACCGAAAGTGCTCCCACCTCCCCTGAGCCTTGATCACCTTCCCAGGGTACCTAAACATTGCCTCACCGGTATCGCCATCTGTCCAAACCAGAAGGACCAAGTTAATCCGAGGAGCTCTCTTCTGGATAGTCCGAAATGCAGCTTTATCTATTTCATTATTTTACTTTTTTTTCTTTCCCACTTCCCCGGTTTTTTCCGACGTTAGTAGATTAGAAGTTTCCTTTTATCATTTCCATCCTTCTACTACGATACCATTCCTCCATTTCCTCAATCCTCTACCTAACCATAGAGCCAGATTTAATCCAGTGGTGGCGTGTTACTCCCAGTTATCCGTGAAGGCTTCTTTAGATTGGCATTTAGTCTTTGTAATATTATTTGATATTCTAGAGAGTTTATAATACTGTACATCATTGGTAAATGATGGCCAAGTACACAAATAGTATACGAGTATATTTGTTATCAACTTTTGGTGGCGCCACCAGACTTTTGTTGAAGCAATGCTAGCCTACCCCCCGCACCCCCGGAGCCTTTCAATGGATTGACCCGGGTTGAAAATTAGTCGACCTAACGAGACCTAATGAGACCCAAACCCAATAAAAGCCCGACCCGACCCAACTCAACCTTAACCTGGGTTAGCCCGGCCGACCTACCGGGTCTGTACGCGACATAAACCGACGAACATATTCGTGTAACTTATTCTATTGCTATGGATGCCACCTAGCATCTTAAAACGAGTTAATTGGTTTGGTAACTAACTAACAGATAGCAATGCAGGGCCGGGAGATAGTAGCGGTGTGGGATGGAAACACCTCCTTAGGCCACGCAAAAACATATCCCTCGCAATTCCATCCTCAACGGAATAGATCCGATTTTGTCAGTCAAGTGTTTTAATATGAAAGAAGACTAAGTTACTCAAAACGGAGGCTCTAGTTGACGAGAAGGAAGACCAGGAAGTAGCCACCGCATGTCCGTCGTCAGGTATTAATTTTTGGAAGTGCTCGAGTACCAGAAATGGGGGATAGCTGAATAATTCCTACTAGGACTTTAATTCAGATCAAGACAATTTCCCGGCATTTAACCGTTCGCGTAAATAGAGTTTTCCAGTTCCGTGGGTTCGGGCTATCGTGGCCCAAGCAGGAAAAATAAGCGAGAAAAATTTTGTCGGGTAAGATGGGTACGGTAACCCTGGTTGAGCACCCCCAACCCCAACCCCACCCAAGGAAGGGGAATCCACAACCCAACCCAATGAACCCGACCTACCGTAGCCCAACCCAGGACCTGGGTGGTTTAACCCAACGAATCCCGGACCCGTTGGAAGGCTTGACCCCCCCCTCCCCAAAGCTCTGTTGAATCCGTGCTGTAGTGTACCGTTCGGGAGGCGTCGTTACCAGCCGAAGTCTTTGGGGATCACGGTACAAGGAACTCCGCAGAACTCATGAATGGGACGCGAGAAATGTGTGGAAAGTCATATTTTGTTCGGCCAAATATGGTTTTAGAATGCAAATATATATGGCGAATATGTAAAAACAAAAGGGAGTATCATACTTGGGAAGTAATCTTGTGTATTTGGAGATTGTAGGATAATCTTTCACTTTTTTCTAAAACAAAAGTAGACCAAATTCAAAGATAATGAATGCGAGTGGTGATTAGTGTCGGTGGATTTCGGTTTTTATTTTGACAACCGTCCACCGTTAGGGGTCCTCAAAGTAGGAGGGCAACGGTGGTTTTTCGGTTCGGGCTGGGAGATGATTGGCTACGAGTAGTCAAGTAGACGGATGAACATGAGGGGGAGATCTCCATCCTCAAGTCGGTCCCCCGGCACCAACGAAGCTTCCTCCTCCCCAAAGAGTTAGTTAGCACCATGAACATGAACCATCATGATCGCTACCCCATGCGGGAGGCAAGGGATATCCCATAACCACCATTTTTATTTTTTAGGCTTGGCCAGGAGACTCGCACAGTGACGTTTGAGGGCGTGCGCAAAGCCTGACCAGGAATTTTAGATAAACGTTGCCTGACACCACCCTTGTTGGCTCCCGGAAATGGCCATGAAAGAGTTGTGAAGCTACTACTAGGACAGGATAATCTCAAGGTCGATATTCTAGACAAAGACGGCCGAACCCCACTCGTGCGCGCTGTGGACTGTGGCGGTGAGGGAGCTGTCAAACTGCTATTAGAACGGGGTAATGTCAACATTCCAGATAATTACGGTCAAACGCTGCTCTAGCAGGCTGCCTACAGCGGCTATGAGCGAGTTGTGAAGCTGCTACTAGAATGTGGAGACCCCAATATTTCAGACGAAAGTGGTCAAACACCACCCCCGCATGCCGCCGGCTGGGGGGAGGAGGAAGTGGTGAAGCTGCTACTAGGACGGGGCGATGTCAGACCCGACTGGGCAGACAAACGCGGCTGGACCCCACTCTTGTCGGCTGCTCTCCATGACCATGGGGGAGTCGTGAGGCTACTATGATACTAGGACGAGATGATGTTAACCCCAATATTCAAGATTACCTCTGCCGAACACCACTCTTGGGGCTTCCCGCTATCGCTGTGAGGGAGTGGTGAAGCTGCTACTCGGGCGTGATGATGTCAACCCCAACATTCTCGATAAATATGGTCCAACACCGCTCTCCCATACCACCCATAAGGGTCATGAAAGAGTGGAGAGGCTGTTACTTGAGCGAGAGGATGTCAACCCCAATAGAGCAGACAAGGAGAAATGAAAACTGCTCGCGTTTCTGCCGGCACGGCCATGAGGCAGCGGTGAAGCTCGTACTGGGGTGCAGCGATGCCAACTCTAATATCCTAGATAAATAACAGTTTTTTAATTGCCACTTTTCTAGGCGCCCAGCATGAGGAAGGGGGAAGGGGCAGATGAAACTTCCTTTAGAAAGGGAGGGTGCTCACCCCTATTAGTCGCATACTTCTGTCGAACGCCGCTCCGGTTCGTGGTTGATGATGCACATTTAGTAGGGCTGCAGAGTTGCCGCCGGCGCAGAACTCTGGAGACATGGCCGCCCCCCAGGGCCCTGGGAGGTCAGAGTTCAAAGACCCATAAAGTTACCGAACATGACTCAGTTCTCCCCCCGCAACGGTACCGCAAGGTCCGAGACCGAAAATGCTCCCACCCACAGACTTTTACTCATCCTCCTATAATAGGTCACCTGTGTTGAAGGTTCTAGATGGATGTTGATTGATTGGGACAGATTGTAGAGGTTTCGGGAGTCTGACGGAGAGTTCAGAGGTTCAATGGATTAGTGTGGAGGTTCAGAGGATGACAGGAGATTCTCCAGACATGTCTTTCCTTTGTTATCATGGGAGTGTATGGAGGAAAGGGTAGCATGCTTGGAGAGATACGGATAGGTGTGGTGATTCATGAAATGGTCAGGATACATTGTTTATGTTTTACTTATACACCTGTCTTTACTGTTAGTTTAGAAACAAACAAACGAAGTTGTTTTTCCTTACCTCTCACTCTTGTCCACATCCTGTGACAGTTCCCACATAGTCCTTTAGTTTTTCTCTCTATCGCTGCACGAGTCAATCATTGACTGCTATACCCACACATAAGAACCTGACACTTCCTCACCCATACCGCCGCCCGGCCGAGCCAGAAACAAGTCAATCCAAGGAGCTCTCTGCCAGATAGTCTGAAATACTGGTTTGTCTATTTTATTCTTTCTTCTCTTTCTCCTCCTCTTCCATTGATTCTTTTCGGCGTTACGTGGAGTAGAGGTTTCTCTCATCATTTCCCTCTTTCTCCTACTACCATTCCCCCATCCCCTCAATCCCCCACCATACCATAGAGCGATCTTATTCAGCGGCGGCGTGCTACTCACAGTTATCTGTAAATGTCTTTTTTTTTTGGTGGACATTTGGTCTCTGTAATGTTATTTGGCATTCTAGAGGATTCAAAATGTTGCACATCATAGGTTAAAAGATGGCTAATTAGTCAAACGATATGTACTTATTTTGGACATTTGACAGCGCTCTCACCACTAGACTTAGTTGAGGTACCGGTAGTGCTAATTTACCCCCCAAGAATTCTATTGAATCTGCGCTGTACTGTACCACCCGGAATGAGTCATTTCCGACAGAAGTCTTTGGAGATACCGAACTGAGTCGATATAACTCCAAGTTCAAGAAACACGCCAGGTTAGTCCCAATATTCGCAGTATCATACCAAGGTTTTTGTTTCGCAACCTCTTTAGTTGATTCTTCACGGTTCCCGTGATGACGATCACATATCACCCCCACACCCACCAACTAGCACCTTGCTAACACAAAAGAAGAAGTCAGACGGCATTCACAACTATTCGTCTTCAAGCTCCTCCCAAATCGCAGAGTAAACCCCCAAACCCGGGATCTATGGATGATTGCCATCACTCAAGTCATCGCGTTCATGATACACCACGGACGGAGATTAATAAGCCCTAATCCGACTTTACTAGCTCTACTCCACCCCCAGAGTATTTGGGCGTTTGGTTGGATACTAGGTATATTCCACTGATTTACTGCCCGCAGGCGCTGGTATTAGGAGGAAAGGCACCTTCAAAAAGACGGTTTAGAAGCTGTTTCCTGCTCCCAAGGTGTGATACTCTCATTTCTGGAGGAGTGGTCAGTTTATTACTCGATAAGGTTATAACATAATACCGTTACTGCTATTATACTTGTAACATTGATGACATGTGATTCTCTCATTAATTCTGGAGAGTGTCGGACAAGTGTGTTTAGGTTTATAGTGGGTATTCGGGGGACCCCGAAGACCTGGTGCGGCGGAGCGAGACCTTATATCATTAGCAAAAAAAGGGGGGGTGGTATTAGAACATATGATACATGGAGATTGAGGAGAAGAGATTGGGTCCTTCAATTCCTTCAGGACACCAGATGTCACTCATCCCGAGGTACGATACTTACCCATCATACCAAGATAGCAGTCTCACGCAGAACAAATACTTTTCAATATCCAACCTCAAATACTGCAAATATCGGCATCCGCGAATACATGATGTGTCAAAATTTGGGAAATTGATACCCCGCAAATTAGATCCCAACGCGACTCGCTGGCTGCCAAGAGTGGTTGTAGGAGAGCGGTGAAGCTGCTACTGGATCAGAAAGACATCAGTTCCAACGGTTTGTAGAGGCATGAAGGGATGGTAAAGCTTCTATCGGAACGGGAATATATCAACCTCGACAAGCCAGATAAAGGCACCCACCGTATACAGGAATCGGGGACGGGAAGACGCTACTTGATTGCAAGGGACACAACCCCGACGGACTGTCGCATTCCGCTCACATCTTCAATCTGTACCATTATCGAGGAGCGGTGCCACCCAAAGCCCTTCTACTTTAGCATCCATAGTAATTCTTTGAAGTCGACAACCCTTTGGGGTTCTTGCTTGGGTGGGGGGAGTTTTCCCTCCCGCAAACCTCCCCGATGGCAACCGCACGATCACCCAGGAAAAGAGCGCAGAATACTGTAATTGCAATTTCTTCGGTTGCTTCCCCATGGCTCCAGAGCGCATTCTGGGCCCACCACGATTCCAAATGGTCTATTGGATGTTCTGCACTGGCAAAAATCCCCCGGCTATCCGCCAGGAGATAGAACGCCAACGAGCGCTATTTGAATGTTCTACTAGGCGTGGGATCCTTGATCTCTTTGGTCGTATGAATTGCCGAACACGGGTATTGTGGAAGCCCGTCTACCGCTAAGATACATACCGAACCCAACCCCACTGTGCATGAAGGATGTGCCGAATCTCAAGGAGCCTTTTGATACTAACTTCGGAGGCTCCTCACTCGACACCAGGGTAGGTACGATACCATACCAGAAACTTGTAAATAAATGTACGGTTAAATCCACTATCGCCCATCCGAGGCAAAGCGCCTCGAGAAGGAACAATGTTTTCCAGACGGAGTCGGGATTGTGCGGGCTGAGCTTGCTGGACCTCATTAACTGGTATTCGTTATTTTGGTAAACTACTCCGGTAATCCTATTATGGCCCGGACAGCTTTTCTTTTTTGTCCAGACTCCCGATACCATAGTGGATTTTAACGGGTTTTTATAGTATGCAGGATTTCAGAGGCCCCGGGACGCCGTAAGTCTCCTTTTCGAAGTTCAGGTTATGGCGGTCCGTCGAGAGCAGAGTAGACGGTCCAAAAGCATACTTGTGTTAGGTGACTTCGCCAGCCTAGTGGGCCTACCAGTGTTGAAAATGGAAAATTATCAGACCGGAGATTGCAAGGAGTCAAGAGAAAAAATTTACACTATTAATGCATTCAGCTCACGTGCACTGCACCGGTTACTCATGTACTTGTATGATACAATATTTCGAAAACTGGTATCATATATTACAGATACCGAGTGACGTTCTATGATGGTACTTCTAAACCAGTATCATACTATCACCAAAGACTATAGTGGATGATGGTGTTCAGGTCGTGGCAGCACAAAAACAACGAAATAATAGTGGTTGCTGTGATTGCCTGAAACGCACCAGGCAAATTTGTTACTAGTCCCGATTTAGTGATTATTAGCAGCCAGAAAGGGTGGTCGGGGTGTCCTTCGAAATACAGTAAAATCATCACCCTATATTCACCCCGCAGATCAGACCAAGATTCCCCAAGGATACAGTTGGTTAGTCCCTACTTGCCTCCTGTGGCTGGCACCTTACGCTCATTTTTTTACTCCAGCACCTACATTCGCGGATCCCAGATTCTACCCGGGTGAGGGCATTTCAACGAGATTTATACACAGAGGTTCGATGGATAGACGTAATGATAGTGCGATAAAAGGTAGTAGTATAAAAGGGAGCGAAAGAGTTGATGGTAGGATGGTATTCAAAAAAAAAAAAACCCCCCCCGGCCTATAGGAAAAACTACCCGAGTGCGGGGGGGCACGATATACAGCAGAGAGAAAATCATCAACGAAAAAGTGTATCATACCATCAATTCCCCAAAGATCAACAGCCTCCACCCCCGAAGCTTTCCGGATCGTTTGCACCCATTCTATCATATCATGCTCCATTCTCGCACACACCGTCGGTTTCTACCACTCTGTGGCAAGCCTGATGCTTTATCACCCGGGATGTGGTTGTCAGGGGTAACCGGTAGGCTTCGGTAATCTCGTACCGGTAGTCTCCGCTTGTCCAACCAGTCGCCGATTGTCGAATATCGTCACCGACGGTGCTTGTACTCGAGTACTAGTACTCGTACAGTAAAAGAGAGCTGTAATTGACCAGTTGTAGGATATGCAGTGAACAATCAAATCAACCCGTGGCCAATAGCAGCGCCTAAGGTGCAAGTACAAGTAACAGGCAAGAATTATCCGAACATGAGACAACGGTTATTGGTCGGTTAGCCATATATTAAACATGTCTCATGTTCGGATACTTTTTTTTTTTTTTTAAAAAAAAACTTTTTCCATTTCGTGCTTTCTAACTATACTAAAGTATCTGCACAAGCCTAACTACCCTTTCAATTTAGTCCCTTAAATCCCCCTCCTTTCCTTTTTCCAATTTCTTCCTACTTGTCTACTCCTCTTTCCTCGTACTCACCAGCCCCATATGTTCGGATACTTTTTTTTTTTTTTTTTTTTAAAAAAACTTTTCATTTCGGGCTCTCTAACTATACTAAAGTATTAGCCCCTACCCCTTCTCCCCCTTCCTCCTACACAATTTTATCCCCTAATCCTCCCTTCATCTACAATTTCTTTACCACTCCTTTTAAACCTCCCTCCTCATACTCAACAACCCCATGATGCTTGTACTGGGCACCATTTGGTTATTCAGTCTTGCGCTTTCCTGTCTTCTCCTCTCTCTCAGTCTCCTCATCCTTTCCCTCGCCTCCCTCAACATGTCCCTCCTCCTCTCCTCTGTTCTTTCCTTCCTCCAACCCCCCCAATTTTCTCTCCACGTTTGTATCAACATTCCCTTTCTCTCTTCCCCATCTGCTATCCTTCCTACCCTTCTATTCCTTTCCATCCACTTTGTCTTTTTTCAATCTCTATTACTCTCTTCGTCCCTTCCTCTCTGAACAATAACCTGTCCATTTCCACCCACCCTTCTTTTTCCCAAATCCCTCTCCACCATCCTTTCCATACCTCTTCCCTTATCTCCTCCCATTCCAAACAATGTAGTAGTATATGATCCCTACTTTCCGTCCCTCCACAATCACATTCTCCTCTTCCTCTCATATACCTTGCCCCTCTCATTCCCCCATGGTTCGTCCTCATCTATACCAAAAATTGACTTTCCCATCTCTTCCCTCCATGTCCTCTTTCTCCTCCTGCACCCGTCCCAAAATACTCTTCCCCTTTCCTTTCCTTTATCCAAAATTCTTTCCAACTCCTCCTCTCCCACTTTTCCCTCCTCCGTTCCCATTCTCCCCACGAAAGTATGTCCCTCAAATCCTCCTCTTCCTCATCATTCCATGCTCCTTCCTTCGCTCTCTCATCCGCCTCCTCATTTTCTTCTATTCCCACATGCCCCGGTACCCAACTCAACCTTATCCTCCATCCTTTTTCTACTAACCTTCTTCCTACCTCCCTCACTCTCTGTTCCACTTCTCCGTACAACCCTCTCCCTTTCTTTAATCTCAACAACACTCCCTTGTTTCTACCCCTACCCATATCCTCTTCTTATCCCCTTTGTATTCTTCTTCTATTCTCCTCAATACCTCTCCTACCCCTTCCATCTCTCCATCTCCTACCGTCCATCCTCTTCCAATATTTTTGCTCCATTCATTTTTTAAAATTCCCCTTTCATACCATCCTCCCCCTACTCCTATTCCCATTCCTTCCCCACTCGCATCACTTATCCCCACCATCCACTCTCTTTCCCTTTCCTCCCTCTCCCTTTTCCACTCTTCCTTTACGTTTTCTTTTCCTTCTCCTATCTTAACCTGCCATTCTATCCTTCCCCTCCGTTCTCTTTCTACCTCCCATCTCTCTCCCTCCAAACTATGTTTCCTCACATTTCTCAACATTCGGCACACCCAACTCTTTTCCCCAAATATTCCCTTTCTCTATACCATCTCTTCCATATTTCTCCAAACTCCTCTCCTTCTCCTTTCCTCATGATTCTCATTCCCCACCTCTCCGCTCTTCTGTCCAAATTCCATCTCATTCTTTTCCAACCCAGCTCCCCCAACATCGCATCCACCGGTGTCGTCCTCACCGCCCCCAATATTTTCCTCATACCCTTATTTACCCACTTCTGTAATCTTTCTTCCATCTCCTTCTGCCCTTCCTAGTATAACTCCATCCCATACATCAACGCCTCTTCCACCACCATCTTAAATATTCCTTTCAACACCTCCACTGTCGCTCCTCTTCCCCCTCTTCCCAATAACTTCAACATCATTCTCCACCTTCCCTCCGCTATTCTTATCCTATTCCTTATATGCTCCTGCCACCCTCCATTACATTGCATCCACACTCCCAGTACTCTCAACTCCAATCTCATCTTTAACTCCTCTCCCAACCACTTCACTCCCCTTTCCTAGTCCATTCTGTCCTTCCCCATCCACATTCCCTCCAATTTCATCCGTTGTACCTCTATTTCCCACTTTTTCAAACCCTTTTCCAACGCCTTTTCCATCCTCATCACCCTTCCCCTTATTTCCTTTTCATTCTTTCCTACTACCATAAAATCCACATCATCCACCACCGCTACCACATGTACCCCCTCTACCCCCTCCTCTCTTACTTCTTTCAGTACTCCTCCCAATAACATCATAAACAACACCGGACTCAACGGCGACCCCTGTGCTGTCCCTCCCTTTGGTCTCACCTTCCCCGTCATTCTTTTCCCCACCCTCATGCACACCTTCCTTTCCCTTAAAAACGATTCCACCCATTCCAACAAATATTCTTCCACTCCCAACTCTTCCAATCTTTCTCTCATCTTTCCCACCCCTACATTTTCATATCCTCCTTTAACATCCAAACATAATAATAAACCCCTCTTCCAGCTTTCTTCCCATCTCTTATACAATTTTCCTACTGCATCCATACAACTTCTATTCCTCCTCGCCCCAAATTGTTCATCTCCCATTCCTTCTTGCCCCCATCTTTCTAATCTTCCACACACTATTCTTTCCAAACCCTTTCCCAACACGTCCAGTAAATTAATTACCCTATAACTTCCTGGTAGTCCATAGTCCTCCTTCCTCGGCTTCTTCATTATAATTCCCACACTCTCTCTAAACTTTCTCGGCACATACCCCAACTCCAAACTCTCCTTATAAATCGCCATAATGGTTTTCCTTCCCCCTTCCACTCTCCACAACCTCTTCCATACTTTTTCTCCCAATCCATCATTGCCGGCTGCCTTGTTATTCTTCTGTCTTCCTATTACTTCTTCTACCTCTTCCTCTTCTAACTCCACTATCGCTATTCTTCCCCTTTCTCCTTTCTGATCCTCATCCTCTCTCTTTCCCAATCCTAAAATTATCGCCGCCCCTTTCTCCATGTCTCCCTCTACTCTTCTTCCTCTATCGGTGGTAAATCTACCACAAAATCCCTATCTCCCTTCACCCATTTAAAGCCCTCGTTTATCTTTAACCCTTCCAAATAACTCTTCCAATGTTCCGCCTTTTCCCTTTCCACCACCCTTTTAAACTCCTTCCTCCTCTCTTCCATTTTTTTCCTGTTTTCCTGACCTCCTTCTGCTTCCCACTTTCTTTCCCTTTTTCTCGTCTCTCTATAGCTTTCTTCTACCTTTCTATTCCACCACCTCTTTTTCCCATCCTTCCACTTCCTTCTTACCTTGCACTCCCTCACTGTCTCTCTTACGTAATCTTCCAATTCTTCCACCACCTCATCCAACCTCCTTCTACTTCCATCCATACTTCCCCACCATTTCTCCCAATCCTTCTTTAACCTCCATATCGTCTCTACCTTTTCCCAATCCACTGTCCCCCTATCCTGTTCATCCTTCTCCATTATTAACCCAATCACTTCCACCTCCATTTCTATCGGCCTATGATCCATCCCTACCACTCCTTCCTATACTCTTCCCTTTACCTCCATCCCTCCCGTCCATACCCCTATATCAATTACTCCCCCTCCTCCTCTTACTTTGTCATCCCTCCTTGTCAATTCCTCTCTCGGCGTTCCCAACCTAAATCCTTCGTCATCCATCCACTCCGCCACCCTTCTTCCCTCCCTGTTCTCCATTGTTCCCTCTCCTCCCCATCTCTCGTGTCTAGCGTTCACATCTCCCATTACCACCACGTTGCCATCCCCTTCCACCCATTTGAATCTATCATGTTTTCCCTGTCCCACATATATGTTTCAAATCTCTATCCTCCTTCCTTCTCCCACCTCCACTATTATTCCTATCCTGCACCTCTCCCGTTCCTTTACTCTCCATTTCCCCCCCATTTCTCATATATAAATGTCCCCACTATACACCCTTTCCCTTGTACTCTTTCTTCCGTACAACCCCCCACCATATCATAACCCTCAATTCCATATAGCCTTCCCTCTCCCACTATCGGTAATTCCTGTAACAAGTAAACATCTATCCCTTTCTCTCTCGACGTCGTCGCAAACATTCCATTCCTCCCCATCCTCACATTCGCCGATACTATTCTCAACTTTTTCCCTTCCATTAATCTAAACTTCGTAGCCTTGCCATCTCAGCTCTAACAGCCACACAATTCACTTCATTTGCCTCATTCATCGTGTGGTTCCCATCACAACCTGCGCACTTCCTATAATGTACACATCCCGTTCTCCACTTCTGGCATATCCCACACCTGTGTTGCCAACTTGTGTGTCCCTCCTTTGCGCATATTCCACATCTGTTCTCCTTCTTCCCACATTCCCACCATCCGTGCCCTAACCTCGCACACTTTGTGCACCATTGTACCTCCCTTCTTGTTACCAATCTTCTCAATTTTCTCCATTCTCCTCTTATAGTAACCCCCATCACCAACAGTTCTTTCCTTTCTAATTCCTTCGCCACATAGCATACCACTCCCACAAACCTTAACTTCATTCGTTCCGCCTTTTCCTCATTTATTAACCACACTGGCTCCTTCATCAACTTTATCCCACTCTTGTCCTCTATTTCCTTCTTAAGTTCCCCTAACTTCCCTTTCCATTCCCTCATATCCATTCCTGATATCACCACCCCTGCCCACTGGTCCACTCTTTTCATGCTCACCACTTTCTTCCTGACCACTTTCTCCCATTCTTCCTTTTTAACTTCTGCCAACTCCTCCAAATCCCCTTTATCCTCCACCTTTATTCTCAACCTATTTCCTCTCCCTTTCACCTCCATAATCGTTCCTTCCTTCAGATTCAATTCCTTCTCCAATTCCTTCTTATCCCATTTCCCCTCTGTCTCCCCCTCCTCATTTTGTGATTCCATAACCACTTCCATCACGTTTCCTACCCTTGCCTCTCTCTCTTCCTTGGTTCTGTACTCTTTCTCTCTTTCCTTTTCCTTCTTTTCCTCTAACTCCCTCTTTTCCTCCTCGTCCCACTTTTCCCTCCCTTCCATTGCCACCTCTTTATAGTTCCTTCCCTCCTCCACCGCTTTCCTCTTCTCTATCCCTTTCTCCTTCCATAACCTCTCTTCTTCCTCCCTCCTATCTTCTCCTGTTTCCTTCCTTGCCCTTTTTGTCTCTTCTCCTTCTTTCAATTTTTCTCCAATCACATCCATCACATCCTCCATCCTCCTTGTGTACTCTTTCATCTTCCTCCTATCCAAGTATCCCCTCCTTCGTGTTCCAAGATCCAACTCTCCTTCTCTTATCTTGTACTGCATGCTTGCTATCGCCCAATCCACTTCCCTCCGTGTTCCTTCCATCCTCCAACCCCATTGCCACATCCTTGTCGCCCTCTTCGCTTCCCTTTTCTTTCTTTTTTCCTCCCCTTCTTTCTTCCCCTTCACTTCTCGCTTCTTCCCGCCTTCCTCCGCCCCCTTGTCTCTTTTCATCAATCCACTTAGCACTGCCCCCTGCATCTCCTCCAATGATATTTCTTCTCCCCCACCCCTGTTCCATATCTCACCAATCAAATCCTTTCCCATTTCCTTCCACCAATCCTGTAATTCCTCCTTATCTTCCAATCCCCTCTCGCCACCTTTCCCTGCCACCCCTTTTCCCTTCCATTTTCCGGGTCCAACCTCCTTCCCACTTCTTTTTGCGCTCTCAGCCATCGTCCCTCAGGTCCACACCCAACCTAAAGGTCCTCTGGTGAGATAACTGTCGTAGTGATGAGCGCTCCTTATTCGTCGAAAACTCTTATCGTGTAATATCTCGGTGTTGTTATTTCAATGTTCGGATACTTCTTGCCTGTAACCTGTACTCGGGGGTAACCATAAGTCGTGCGCACTACCTAAACAAGTATGGCATTTATATAGGAACTAAAACAAAGAGGGAAAGTCGAGTGATTTCCGATGATAAAAATATATGAAGGACAAAAGTCTGGCGCACTTTTACAATTTCTATTCTATCTACAAACTAATATGCCGTGGGCCCACCTGCAGCATCAATAACAGCCTGTAATTGTTATAGTATGCTTTGAATTAAGCTCTCCAATCGCTCGTGAGGAATTCCATGCCAAACGGTACTCAATACTGTTTCTAAGGTGGGAATATCGCTGATTCTTTCCCAAGTTTCGCCTAATTCCATTTCCATTTCAAGCCAAAGTGCTTCGATGAGGTTTAGATCTGGTGACTGTGCGGGCCACTGGATCTGCTCCATCTCATTAAGCCTTCGGTATCGATTGGCGGCGCCCTTATGGCCCGGCTGTTAAGGGGTCCTGTTCCTATATCAGTTCACGCGACAGGCAACGATACTTCCCTTATAGTCTCTTACGACACTATATATTTCGTACTAATAGTGTGCGTTCACACTATTACTTTTCTTCGTCGTTCTCGTATAGTGTGCGTTCACACTATTACCTTTTCTCTTGTTACACTTAGTAGTCTTAGAGGCGTTCCTCTTCTACTAAGTTCGTGTAACTATCGTGAGGTATATAGAATAAAGTAAATTCGTTCTTAAAACAATAAGTAGGAAAATAACTTAGATGGTTGCGTGAAGAACTAACTAACTCGCCTCTGAGGACTCCTTATATAGTCCTTCCCTCAACCCGCTTACAAATCAACTCCTAGGCAGTCTGCCTTGCCAGTCTGCCTTGCGCAGCCCCCTTGCGCAGCCCCATGACCTCTGAATAGGTCATGTGCGTGAAACATAACATAAACCTAACGAGTCTGCCTTGCGCACAGCCTCGTTGCATAGCCTCCTTATGCAGCCCCGTGACTTCTAAATAGGTCAAGTGCGTGAAACATAACATATAAAACCTCAACGAGTCTGCCTTGCAGTCTGCCTCGTTGCATAGCCCATCATAAATCACATGACCTCTGAATAGGTCAAGTGCGTGAAAACATAAATCATAACATAAATCAACTCGTAACAAATGAAACATAAATCAATCTCGTAACAAATGAAACCTACTAGCTAACTAATAAAACCTGCTATGTCCGATCTAGAATCGTGACAATAGCTCCCCTCTCCCTAGGCCTAAGTCCCATTAGGCCAACCAATCGTACTCCCCGCTCTTTCCCGCTATCTCCAACATGAGATTAGCGCTCCTCCTTATCCCCCCGGTTACTTCGTACAAGAGGTTTTTAAGCCTCTGGTACTTGGCCTCCCGGCTCCTCAGTTGCTCCCGCAACCTCTTTATCGTGTGCTCCGCAAGTCCCACCTTGACCTGCTCCGCCGTCACCTTCCTCGCCAACCGTTCGTTCTCCCTCTCCAACTGTCTCCCCTTTGCCTCCCACATCTTTGTCTGCCCTTGGTACAGGCGGGCATCGGTTTCGTGCGCGTCGATCGTCTCCTGCATTCATTGGATTTGCTGTTGGAGTGATTCGATCGTATCGGGCTCGGTTGTTTGTGGTGATGTGGGAGGTTCGGGACTCGTGGAGGAGGTTGGTGTGTTTGAGGGAGTTTTCGGTTCCGGGGTTGGCGTCGTTTCTGTGCTCGGGGGGGTTGGCGTCGTCTCCGTCTCCTGGTCCACCCACCGGACCTTCTTGGATTTTTTGCCCCCCCTTCCTCCTGACTTCGTCCCCGAAGTCCTTCTGCTGAGTTCCCGCGGGAACCAGTTCGCCCCGACCTTGTCTCCGTAGTGGGTCGGGCATCCGTCGTCGTAGCAGTGTGTCCACGACATTAAGTCGTGTTAGCGTGATGGGTTCGTTGGGCGATTGAGATCCGCCAGGTTCACCCATTGTTCGTTCGTGAGGTCCTCCTCTTTCACCTCCACCCAGTCTCCGAATCTTACTGGGCTCGGGGCCTGGCTTGCCAGGGCTTCGTTTGTGGAATTCTCGCGTTGCCACGGTTGCATTTTCGAAGTTGTCGGCTGGATACCACTCTAGATCGTGTTCTGGGGGATATCCGGTCCACTTCGCGCGGTATTGCAGTTTTCCGTAGTTTAAGCGAGAATCGATGATTTCGTCGAGTTCGTATTCTTTTTCACCGTCAATTTCGATTGGTGGAGGAGGAGGTTGTTTTTGTGAGGGAAAAGAGTTATCTTGATAGGATTCGATGAGACTGATGTGGAATGTTGGATGAGTGTTGTTCATCGAGCGTGGGAGGTCGAGCTTATATGCTCTCAGTCCTACTCGTTCTTTGATCGTAAAAGGTCCTAGTTTCTTGTAGTCCAACTTCCGTGATGGTCTCGTGGTTCGTATGTTTTTTGGTATTAGCCATACCTTATCTCCTATGGCTAAGTTCGGGTCGGGTTTTCTGTGTTTGTCGGCTGATTCTTTGTGTCTTTGTTGCGCGTGATAGATTTCTTCTCGTAATATCGCGTGCAGTTGGTGCATGTTCTCGACCTCCGTTATCTTTGTCGGCACATCGTATTTTGCCGGATCGAACGTTGGATCATATCCATAGTTCGCGTAAAAGGGTGTCATCTGAATGGTTTCTTGTTTTCCGTTGTTGTAGGCAAATTCTGCCGTAGCGAGGTAATCTATCCAGTTGTCCTGCTGATAGTTCACAAATGCCCGTAGATATTGTTCTAATATCGCATTTGTTCGTTCCGTTTGTCCGTCGGTTTGTGGATGAAATGCTGTGCTTAACCGTCGGTCCATTTTCAAATGTTGAGTTATTTCCTTCCACAAATCGGAAGTGAATAGCGATCCACGGTCGGAAATGATGTCTTTTGGTAATCCATGTAACCTAAAGACTTGGTCTTTAAACAACTGGAATAATCCCGTCGTATCCATAGTGGTATTGCATGGCACGAAATGTGCCATCTTGGTCAGACAATCAGCCACTACCCAAATTGCGTCGCATCCTTTGGATTCTGGTAGTCCGGTGATGAAGTCCATGCTAATCGATTGCCATGGTCTTCCAGGAGCTTCCAGCGGTTTTAGCAATCCATAAGGTGCATGACGCACTGCCTTAGTCCGCTGACATGTTCCGCAGTTCTTGACGTATCGTTTGATATCGTTGCGCATATCAGGCCAATAATATGACCTTCCGATAAGCTCTGCTGTTTTAGCCGTTCCGCCGTGTCCCGCTTGTGGAATGTTGTGATTTCTTCTTATCGTTTCCGTTCGTAATGCTTCATCTGCCGGAATCCTTATCCGATTGTCGTACCATAGGTATCCCTCGTTTCTTTGGTATAATCCCAACGCCACCCCCTTCATTTCCTTTCTTTTTTCTTCCAACGCTTGGGATATTTTCTTCATATCCTCATCTTCCTTTGTTTTTTCCTAGATCCATCGAGTGTATCCTTCGTCGCTTAGCACCGTTGTGCCTACTTCGTTCATGGATTCGTATCCACTGTCGTATCCTTCTTCGAAATACTTTTCCTTAGGGAGTAGTATTCTTTCTCTTTGTTTGATCCGTTCGTCTTCTTTGTTTGGCAGATCTTCTGCCCTTCTCGTGAGCACGTCTGGTTGTCCTCCTTGTTTGCCGGGTCGGTACTCGATTTTGAAATGGTATTGCGACAATGTTTCATACCATCTTGCTTGTCTTTGGTTGAGTTCCTTCGTGGTGGTGAACGGCACTAGATTCTTGTGGTCGGTTATGACTTTGATGTCATGTTTGTGTCCCAACGTATAGGTTCTCCATGTCTTGAATGCTTGTACGATCGCTAACAGTTCTTTGTCGTGTATATCGTAGTTGCATTCCGCTTTCGACATGGTTTTGGATCGGAATGCCACCGGGTGCCAAAATCCATCCTCCGCTAGTTGCGATAGTATGCCCGAGCATACGTAGTTCGATGCGTCCGTTTCAATCCTTATCGGTAATTCTGGATTGAAATGTTGGAGTATGGGTGCCGTAGTGAGTTTTTCTCTTAACTTGTCGAAACTCGTTTGATGTTGTTCCCCCCACTCCCATTTGATTCCTTTCTTCGTGAGTCCGTATAGCGGTTTAGCCACTCTGCTAAATCCTTCTATAAATCTTCGATAGAAGTTGCAGAAGCCTAAAAAGCTTTGAACTCCCTTGACGCTCTTTGGAGGTTTCCAAATTTCGATTTCTTCTGTTTTGACCGGATCCGCTTTTATCCCTTCTGGGCTGATGATGAAGCCCAGATATTCCGTTTCTTTTTTGTGGAACTCGCATTTTGTAGGCTTCAGCTTGACTTTAGCCTGTCGCAATGCCGTGATTATCGACCGTATATCCTTCTGGTGTTGTTCCAAGTTTTCTGAATATATGAGGATATCATCTAGATAGACGATACAACACACGTCCAGGAATTGACTTAACTTGAAGTTAATCCATCGTTGGAATGTGGCCGGTGCATTGGATAGTCCAAACGGCATTACTAGGTATTCGTATAGTCCGTACCTAGTGCGAAATGCCGTTTTCCATTCGTCTCCTTTGGTGATCCTGATATTGTGATAGGCATCCTTGATGTCCAGCTTGGTGTACCATTGCGCCTTTCCCAGTCGATCCAATGCTTCATCTATTAGAGGTAATGGGTATCTGTCTTTTTTTGATACCGCATTCAACCCTCTGAAGTCCACGCATAACCTCAATTTGCCATCTTTCTTTTTGACAAATAATATTGGTGCTCCTGCTGACGATGATGATGGCCTTATCCATCTTCGTGCCAGGTTCTGTTCAAGGTATTCTCTTAATACCTTGAGCTCTTCTTCTCGTAACGGGTAGAGTTTCATAAAGGGAGCCGTCTTCCCTTCCTCTAGCTCGATCTTGTGATCCTCTGGCCTGCGTTCGGGTAGATCCTTCTTTTCTCCTTCTTCGAACACATCCAGGAATCCATGGTATTCCTTCGGTACCATTTCTTTAAGCGTTGTCTTTTGCTTATTCATTCCTTGTCGTACGGCTAGCCGCGTACTTATCATCGAAGCTTCAGCTATCGTTGGCCCCTCCTCTTCGGGCTCCCATTTGAGTACTCCACATCGTTCTCCTTTTCGATAGAGTTTTCCGAAAGTTTTTGCTGATATAAAGTCGATATCGAGGGTTTTCCTTTTAGGTTGTTCTATCTCCGTGGTACCAGTACTCCCGAATCCGTTCTCGCCTCTTATCGTTTCTTCCAAGCTAACTACTTCCTGTAGTTGCCGAGTATCGATTTTTTCGATGATCATTTGGGCGATTCGGTCCCCTTCTCTGATCTCGTAGTTTTCGTCTTTCAGGTTCATAAGCAATACTTGAACCTCCCCTCGATAGTCTGCGTCTATGACTCCGGCTCCAGTGGTGATACCATGACGTACCGCTAATCCACTTCTTGGAGCTATTCGTGCATAGGTTCCTTCGGGGAGTTGTATCGCAATCCCGGTTCTTATCATGGCCTGTCCCCTGGCGGGGACAGTCATACCATGCATGCTGTATAGGTCGTGACCTGCAGCCATAACCGATCCCTTAGTCGGTATCTTTGCTTTCGGGTCCATCCGTCTGATCTGAATGTCCCCTTCATTATATGTTGTTTCCAACATGCGTGCTTGCTCGTTCTCCCATATCGCAATCTCTTCTGGAACTGTATTGACCGTTGGTGGTTTTTCGACACAGCTTGCCGTGCATTCGTCGCTGTCGAAATGTATCTTTTCTCGTTTCCAGTCGATCCTTGGGTTATGTCGTTTGAGCCACGGTGTTCCCAGTATGGCCGTATGCTTCCTCATATTGGCCACTTGGAAAACCACCTCTTCTTTGTGTGTTCCGATCTCCATAGATACTTCCGCTTCGTGGGTGATGGGTCCCGCTTTGCTTTTTTCCCCGTTGACTACATAGATGTCTCTGGGTTTGCTGATCCGATTCAGGAGTATTTGGTTCATGTCGCAAAACTCTTGGTCGATGAAGTTTTCCGTTGCTCCCGAATCCAGCATTGCGTTGGTCTCCGTTATTCCATTGTTCGTCGATATTTTTATCTTGAGCATGAGGTGATCGGAATCGTCTTGTTCTTCTTTGTTGTCCGTGTGTTGGAATAGTGCCGAGTTATCAAAAGCCGTTGATAGTTGTGTAATCCTGGTGGGTTTTCCCTTTGGCTGGTCCCTCCGACCACCATTTACTGGGGACCCGAGTCGTTTAAATCCTCCTGGGGATTTTCCATCGTCATCTCTCGGATCTTGACATCTTTATTCCCGCATTGCGCAATAAAGTGTCCCTTCTTTCCGCATCTGAGGCATGCGTTCTCTTCTCTTCTCTTCCGATATTCCAAGGGTGATAGTTTCGGCATCCCGAATCGGGTTTGGAACTTCTTCTTTCCTCCCCTTACCGCATCCAGGTCCATCGGTTCTCCTCCGCTTCCTCCAGATGTGGTAGTCTTAGCCACATATTTTCCGTCGGCGCTTCTTGGTATTTCTTGTTGTCTCGCCGTGGGGTTCTGCTTTTTTGCATGCTTCACCTGGTTGAGCTTGTTCTCCTTCGCGATTGCCCATCTTGCGAAAGCGTCGGTAGTGGTGAAAGGTGTATCTCCTAAGCCCCAAGCGTCTTGTAGCGTTTCGCTGCATGCTGACAACAGGTGATTCCATAGGGAGTTGTCGTCATATTCTGCTTCGCTTGCGATAAGTCGGAACTCGTTCCAGAACTCTGTCATGTTCTTTCTTCCTTGCTTCATTGTCTCGAGTTTGAGTCGTGCTGTTTCTCTTGCATTCGGGTCTCCGAATTGTTCCTTTAGGGTTTGTTTGAACTCGTCCCACGTGTCCCAAGTCCTTGGTTTGGATCCTTCGCTATAGGGGATGAGCCATGCCTCGGCCGTGTCTCTCAAGAGAGACTCCGCAAAGGCTACCTTCAGGTTGTCTTCGCTGCCGTTGTATTCTTTGACCCTAAAGTACCCCTCTAGTTGAGCTATGAAGCTCCGAAACTTCGTTCGATCTCCTTTAAACATATCAGGCTCCCTTGGCTTCGGTCGATTCCTCGAGTTTGGTTGAGCGGAAATTCGGAAAGCGTTGAATTGTGCCTCAGTCATGCCGATTACATTGACTGGGGCAGGTGGTGCCGCCGCTGGTGCGGGTACGTCCGCCATCCTTCTTGGAGTTGGTGTTCCTTCTTCGTCGGAGCTTTCCGCAGGTGATCTGTCTTCTGGTGTGACTGGACTTCCTGTCCTTGAGGGCTGTGCTGATGCGTTTTCTAGGGCGTCGGTAAAATCTCCTCCTAACCCTAGGGTATCGTCGTTTATATCGAGATCACCTTCGTGATCTGGGTTGAAAGCCGTGTTGTCTATCATTGGGCGTCGCTGGTGAGACGCAACCAAATGTTAAGGGGTCCTGTTCCTATATCAGTTCACGCGACAGGCAACGATACTTCCCTTATAGTCTCTTACGACACTATATATTTCGTACTAATAGTGTGCGTTCACACTATTACTTTTCTTCGTCGTTCTCGTATAGTGTGCGTTCACACTATTACCTTTTCTCTTGTTACACTTAGTAGTCTTAGAGGCGTTCCTCTTCTACTAAGTTCGTGTAACTATCGTGAGGTATATAGAATAAAGTAAATTCGTTCTTAAAACAATAAGTAGGAAAATAACTTAGATGGTTGCGTGAAGAACTAACTAACTCGCCTCTGAGGACTCCTTATATAGTCCTTCCCTCAACCCGCTTACAAATCAAACCATAGGCAGTCTGCCTTGCCAGTCTGCCTTGCGCAGCCTCCTTGCGCAGCCCCATGACCTCTGAATAGATCATGTGTGTGAAACATAACATAAACCTAACGAGTCTGCCTTGCGCGCAGCCTCGTTGCATAGCCTCCTTATACAGCCCCGTGACTTCTAAATAAGTCTCGTGCGTAAAATATAACAAATAAAACCTCAACGAGTCTGCCTTGCAGTCTGCCTCGTTGCATAGCCCATCATAAATCACATGACCTCTGAATAGGTCAAGTGCATGAAAACATAAATCATAACATAAAACAACTACGTAACAAAGGAAACTCATAAACCAATTTCGTAACAAATGAAACCTACTAGCTAACTAGTGAAATATACTATGTCCGATCTAGAATCGTGACACCGGCGCGCCATCCTCAACCACCCCAACCTAACCGTATTTCTCACAACACTCGTGCCAAAAGGGCACCAAATGTGGCTCCATTACGGTCTCCACGTAGAGTGCTGAATCCATTTTTGCCTTGCCAGGAATGAAAGCTAGGTTTGATTTTAAGGTGCCACAAAAAGCACCCCAAATCATCTTCGATTCCCTTCCCGATTCGAATGATGTATCGATACAGTCTTCATGATACTCTTCGGTGGCCTTGCCCGTTACCCATGGATGGGACCCAAAGCCAGCTGTAGAGAATGTTGACTCATCAGTCCACAAAACTCTCAGCCAATCATCAAATGTCCAGTTCAATCGCGCTTGACACCAAGCAACACGGATGGGTCGATTGGCCGGTCGAATTGCGAATTTCCGCCATGGGATCCGCCGATGATACCCCATCAAATGCATGACTCGTTTGATAGTACGCGGGCTACATGCATAGTTCATCTCTATACATATCGCATCCCAGCTCAATCGACGTGTCCTCGCATCTCGTGTCACAAAGGCCTCTAAACGTACTTTTTCTGCCTCATCAAATATTGGAGGCCGGCCGGTACATTTACCATTTGATGGGCTGCCTGATACTTGTGCCCGTTGATGGATCTATTATTTTCAGTTAGCACACTTCCTTTTTTTCAAACTCAGACTCAGAGTTAGACTCTTGCAAAGTGTAAAAGAAAAAAAACCTATACTACTTACCTTTTAACACGTTCTTCTGTTAATGATTAAATAATTTCCATTCCTTGTCCAGCTCCATCCTGCCTCATCCTATAAGGTAATCACCTTAATGCATTCATCACGCGTGGTTTCTCAGTGTCGAGCACCTTCCGGATTCTGATCACGTACACCCTTTTGCTTCATGATCACAGTCACAGTCACGGTACAAGAGTGAGATCTATAGCAGTGAAGATTTGTCTGAGCTTCGATTGTTGCTAATTCTTAGTGTAATGACAAGATAGATGATGGTCATGGTGAAGATTCTTCTGCTTGGTTGAAAACCTAACGCGTTGTTTGTGGGTGAGATGTTGTGTCTGAGATTTCAGTTAAGTACTTGGCAACCAGGTGGAAAAAACGCTAAGATGCTTGTGCCACCGCGCCGCAAATACCCTTACACCCGAGTACAGTATGACAGCACGCTACAAATTCCACACCTTACTTGTACGAGTATATTATGTATGATACCACGCACTAACTTCCCTGTCCCGCGGGGGTCCAGGCCGAAGGAACCTACCCCCCCAGAACCCTAGAACCAGTGTTGAGCTGACGGCAACCAGCCGCCCCCACAGCCCTGTGCTGAGTTGCTAAAGGCCAAGAGATGTTATGATACCTGGCACTCGCTATGATGTCTGAACATTACCTATACGAGTATTTGAGATATACCATATCAAAATTCTTTTTCTTCTATGTTTAATTAGCACTTGGCAAGCCACTAAAGTCGAGAATTTACAATACCGCATCCAATCTCCAGAGTGAAACTTTTAGGACAGCCACCAGCTAATGCTGCTGCGCAATCAATCTCTGAAGAAAGAAAGAAAGGCTCAACCAGCTGCTGCCGCCCCTTTTCCAGCCTTTAGGAAATTCATAACAGAGGAAAAGTTTTTGCCTGTTTGTGAAGATATAGTACACCCTGGTCGGATTTCGGGGAATACTATCGATCTCGAAAAAGTCAGCGGTTTGTCGGCTCTTCAATTTTCTCAATTTTTTTTTTCCATGACGCCACGCTTGGATTCAGGTTGGTCCTCTGACTGGAGAGGCAGTGTGAGGTTCAAAGCCGGAAGAATGAAGGTCGACCGTGGGAAATTGCGTTCGAGGGGGAAAAAAAAAAACTCTGAGAAAAAACACTAACACTGAGGAGTCCCCTGAAACCGATAATAGGGTACTCGAGTACGCTACCTGTCCTTTCCCCTTAAAAGAGGGAAAGAAAGAAAGAAAGATTTCAGGGTTCATAATACCGGTACCCGTACTGTTCGAGTACTGGTATATTATTGCCTAGTTCATTATGTTAGTCTACCCAAGTATCTGCGATTCGTACAAGTACAAGGCACAGGGGGGGTAGTCCCGTGCAGTACAAGACAGGTATTATTTTGCCTGTTAACCTAAATTAACATTTCGGTAACTTTCTGAGGGGCACTGGACTATAGGAGAACTTGGTCATAGGAGATGGGTTCTTATGGAGCAGTTCGCGGGGAATATGGAATTAGAAGAAATATGACTTTGAAAAACCCCCTTGCTATCACCGGGCACTCCGCACTACCGTATTTATCAAAACATACTACCTTATCATCCCCCACCTACAGTACTTGTAATCGCATCCATTCCAGATTTTCTGACAGCAACTATCTCAAGGAGGATTAGGAAGGGTGCTAAGGCCAAAATTGTTGGCCAAACGTATTCTCGAAGTTTACCATGGTTTGATATGGGTAAACCACTGTTTGCCCTGAACTTGGTGAAGATTCCTATCGAGTCGAGCAAAAGAGAGAGAGAGATGTGGCACCGATTGTAGTACTGTGCTTTTATCACACTGGCGTGATAATATGGTGCCTATGCCCCTAAAAAGTGCACTGGGTCCATGCATTGGCACGCAACACATAACACTAAATCATGTAATTACGAGTATAGCTTGAAGTCAGGCTTCTCGAGTACCCACCTCTCCTGTTGGGCCTGCAACCTCGGGAATACCGTAGGTATTCTTGGGAATGATAGGAAAACAGGAAGACCTTCAAAATTAACTCTTAGTCCTACTGGAACGCTGGCGATCCGTCCAATGATGGCTTGTTACCATAAAAACAAAACCCCCCTGTCATTGTTGCCTACCGTATTTACGTGGACATATTGTATAAGGAACTATCCACGTTCCAAAGTGTGGACCCAATTCCGACGACGGATGGTCAAATTGTGCGCCCGACTCTGAGAGTAGACTCCGGGCACTGGTGGCGCTCAACACAGCCTCAAATACCCAAACCTTTGGCAATATACTGGCAGTAATGACATGAGTAAGACCTGGCGGGTGGACACACTTCCCACGGAATCTATAAATTCTGGCTGTGCGTTGACTTTTCTCTATCAACCGCTGGCACACAGCCTCCACAAGCATTGGTCGCACCAATTTCACGTGAATTGATCGGTCCGCTCAGGAGTGCTATGTGATTCATACACTGTAAAAAAAATTTGGGGAAACAACAGGGCTGTTGTTCAGCTCTTATAATACTTCGCCTTTCCATCGAATGGTCGGCTCAATCTGCAACTCACCTTTATAACATTCCAAGTTGCAAGAAAAAAATCATGGCTCACTACCTCAACACTGCTAATTGTGTCAATTTTCTCAACACT
Organism: Tuber indicum; assembly: GCA_006112555.1. Taxonomy (NCBI): domain Eukaryota; kingdom Fungi; phylum Ascomycota; class Pezizomycetes; order Pezizales; family Tuberaceae; genus Tuber; species Tuber indicum. Next base: position 820,511 of record VBSK01000105.1, read on the forward strand.
AACAACTCTTTTAATACCTTGAATATATCGAATAATTATACCACCGCCAACCAGCAGCATGAAATCCTAAGATGGGTATCTCCACTTGAGCCCCATGTGCGCCACCAGGACATTCATACCCTCAGGGTCGATAATGTGGGGGGTTGGCTCTTGGAAACTGGCGAATTTCGAAGCTGGCGTAGGGGGGGTGGAAAAGGAAACCCTGGAAGTGATGTCTTATTTTGCTACGGTGGTCCAGGGGTGGGAAAGACGTACCTTAGGTATGAGAGACGATCCGGGAATAAACCAAAGGATGGCAGTGTTGACGAGCCTTGATAGCTCACTAGTAATCGACAGGTTAGGCGATGAGGCCAATGGGCGACCTGATGTCGTTGCTTGCTTCTATTTTGATTTCGCAGCTCGAAATGAGCAAACTCCGGCCAATATGCTCGGCTCACTACTCAAGCAGATCATCAGCGGATTAGACAGAATCCCAGAAGACATATTGCAGGCCTTTGAGGATCAGAAGAAGATTATTGGTGGTCGGAGGTTACGGGTTCCGGAAATTATGAAAATGTTACAGACCGTGACATGCTCAAAGCGCACATTTATATGTGTTGATGCACTGGATGAATGTGAGGAGGAGCATCGAGCTGAGGTTCTTGAATCCTTGAGAGAACTCTTGGAGAAGTCGGAAGGAGCACGCCTATTCATAACCGGTCGACGACATATCTGCGGTGAGATAGAGAGGCATCTCCCTCGGAAAGCATCAATGGTACCCATAAAACCGAACAATGAAGACATCAGGGAATACATCCGCATGAGATTGAATAAGGATGCCTCTCCGGGTGTGATAGACAGCAGCTTTAGGGCAGAAATCACCAAGAACCTCGCTGAAAAGACTCCCGAATCGTAAGCGACCAACAGGCTCGCAGGTAACCAATCATAAGTATTTCGCTGACAGACGAACCTAGGTTTCTGCTAGTTTCCATAACCCTAGATTCCATCCTACGAGAAACGACTGTGTATGGTATGCGGAAAAAGCTGGCGGCAATGGCGGGTGGCTCGGACGTGAAGGATGCTTACAGTGCAACGCTGGAGCGGATACAAGAGCAAGGTGGGGCGAGAGGAAAGCTTGGGATTTCAGCTTTGATGTGGATCACGCACTCGGAGCGGCCATTGCGGCCAGAGGAACTGCTTCACGCCCTGACGGTTGAGATAGAATCAACTGAGCCAAGTTCCGAAAATGTTCCTTCACTCCAGACATTGGTCAGCTGTTGTCTGGGACTTGTCATACTTGATACGGGGGCTTCGAGAGTCCGCTTGATCCATTTTACTCTCCAAGAGTACCTTTATACCCGCTCCGATCTTTATGCCAATGCTCACTCTAAAATCGCTGAAACCTGCTTAACATACCTCAACTTTCCAAGTATCAAGGACCTCTCACCCACCCTCCACGCAGCCCCGCATTCAGCTCCCTTTCTCGAATATTGTTCCCTCTATTGGGGAGCTCACGCCAAAAAAGAAACATTGGGCAGTGTGACGTCACTTGCACTCGATCTTTTTGGTCAATTCGAAAACCACTTATCCACCAAATTACTTTTGAGAGATATGTTGCAGAGGGTCGGTCGGTGGTATCCCGCCCCCTTAAATGGTCGCTTTTATGGATTTACTGGACTACACTGTGCATCACTTCTCGGCATATTTGAAATTGCAACCACTTTCACGGAAACAAAAGGCCGGAATTTGAATAAAAGAGATTTTATGGGGTTTACGCCGCTCATATGGGCTGCGATATTCGGGCAAGAGGAGGTGGTAAAACTGCTCCTTGAACAGCCAGACATCCGCCCAAACAAAGTGGACAAATATTGTGGCCGAACCGCACTCTCGTTAGCTGCGGAGAATGGACATGAGGGCGTGATAAGGATGCTTCTCGACCGCGCATCTCGCAATCCTGATGGAATTGATGACCTATGGAGTAAAACACCGGATGTAGCTGACTTACTCTTTGGAAAAAGATATGTTAATCTCGAGAAGCCAGGCAAAGATGGTCGAACACCGCTCTCCTGGGCTGCCGGTAGTGGACGTGAGGGAGCTATGAAACTACTACTAGGATGGGGTGATGTCAGCCCTATCAAGGCAGACAAATACGGCTGGACACCACTCTCCTGGGCTGCCATGAATGGCCATGAAGTAGTTGTGAAGCTACTACTAGGACGAGGTGATGTCAACCCTGACAAGGCAAATAAATACGGGTGGACACCACTCTCATGTGCTGCCATCTATGGCCATGAGGGAGTTGTTAAACTATTCCTAGGACGGGGTGATGTCAACCCTGACAAGGCAGATATATACGGGTGGACACCACTCTCATGGGCTGCCATCTATGGCTATGAGGGAGTTATGAAGCTATTACTAGGACGGGGTGATGTCAACCCTGACAAGGTAGACAAATACGGCGAGACGCTACTCTTGTGGGCTGCCAGATATGGCCGAGAGGGAGTTGTGAAGCTACTACTAGGACGGGGTGATGTCAACCCTGACAAGGCGGACAAGTGCGGCTGGACACCACTCTCCCGGGCTGTCAGCAATGGCCATGAAGGAGTTGTCAAGTTACTACTAGGACGAGATGATGCCAGCCCCAATAAGGCGGACAAATACGGCCGGACACCACTCTCGTGGGCCGCCAGGAATGGCTACGAAGGAGTTGTAAAGCTACTACTAGGACGGGGTGATGTCGACCCTAACAAGGCAGACAAAGACGGCTGGACACCACTCTCCTGGGCTGCCAGGAATGGCCATGAAGGAGTTGTGAAACTACTACTAGGGCAGGGTGAAGTCAACCCCGACAAGGCAGAGAAACATGGCCAGACACCACTCTCGAGCGCTGCCCGTAGCGGCCATGAGAGGGTTGTGAAGCTGCTGCTAGAACGAGATGATATCGACCCCAACCTCCCTGACAATACCGGCCTCACACCACTCTCGTGGGCTGTCGGCCGCACACGATACCCGTCCGTTACCAATGACCATGAGGGTGTTGTGAAATTACTACTTGGACGCGGCGATGTCAAGCCCAACATTCCAGACAATACCGGACGAACACCGCTCTGGTGGGCTGCCTATTATTGCCGCCAGGGCCCAGCGAAGTTACTGCTTGGTCGCGATGATGTTGACCCCAACATTCCAGATAAAGATGGCCGAACACCGCTTTCGTGTGCCTCCGATAAGGGTCATGAGGGAGTGGTAAAGCTACTACTTGAACGAAAAGATGTCAACTCCAATAGACTAGATAGGAAGGAGCGAAAAATATTCGCGTTGTTGCCGGCACGGCCGTAGGGTAATGCTGAAGCTGTTACTGGGATGCAGCAATGCCAACTCCAATTTTCTGGATATATATATTGTTGCCAGGCTGCCCAATGAGAGGAGGGGGGGATGGTGGAGCTTCTATTGGAAAGGGATGGTGTCTATCCCTATTGGTCATATAATATTATCATAATTCCAGTCGAACGCTGCTCTGGTTTATGGCTGAGGGGGCCCGAGCGGGTTTGCAGAGTTGCTGCGGGCGCGGAACCCTGGAGATATTTCCGCCCCTTATGGCCTGGGATGTTGCAGTCCAAAGACCCGTTATCGAACATGGCCCAGTTCCCCTCCGGCAACGGCACCCCAAGGTCTGAGACCAGAAATGCTCCCACCTCCTCAGACTTTCGATCACCTTCCTAAGGCACCTAAATACTGTCTCACCTATATCGCGCTCTATCCACACCAGAAGGACGAAGTTAATCCGAGAGCTCTCTTCCAGATTGCCCGAAATGCAGCTTTACCTATTTTATTATTTTCTTTTCTTTCTTCCCCCCATCCCTTAATTCTTTCCGGCGTTACACGAATTAGAGCTTTCTCTGATCCGTTTCCTCCTCCTCTTCCTACCACTCCTCCATTTCCTCAATCCCATACCGAACAATAGAGCCAGTTTTAATTCAGTGGCGGCGTGTTACTCACTGCTCTCCGTGAAGGATTTTTTTGGTGGCGGGAATTCTGTCTTTGTAACCCCATTTGGTATTCTGGAGGGTTCCTAATACCGTACATCATTGGTAAAACTATAGCTAATTAGAAAAATGGTATCTATGATACTTATTATCAAATTTTGGTGGCGCTCTCGCCACCAGACTTTAGCTAAAGCAATGCTAGCCCACCCTCCTCATGCCTTCCAAAAGGTTGACGCAGTTTGAGAATTAGTCGACCGGGCTAGACCCAAGCCCAACAAAGGTTCAACTCGACGCAACTCACTATTAACCCGGCCTAAACCAGCTAGCCTAGTGAGCCTATTTGTGAAACAAATTAATGAACACATCGGTGTACAAGAATTCAAGTGCTTTATGTCACGTAGCATCTTAAAACAGGTCAATTGATAACTAACGCATAGCAATACGGGGCTGAGAGATAGTAGTGTGGGTTGGAAACACCTCAAGCCAGACAAAAACATATCCGCACAGTTCTATCCCAAAAGGAATATACCTGATTCTGTCAGTCATGTGTTTTAATACGAGGGGAGACTATCTAAACGGAGGCCCCAGTTGATAGAAAGACAGTCCGACATGCAGTGACCGAATATCCGCGATCAGGTATGATATTGATTTTCGGAAGTACGACAACAGAAACGAGTGATAGCTGAATACTACTGGGGCTTTGAAGGATTAGAACCCCGTATGATATAAAATATCTTGATCGAGAAAACTTCCCAACTTTCATCCGTTACGCCCAAATAGTTTTCCAGTTCCATGGGCTCGGACTATCTTGCAGGGCAGCGGGGAGGGCGGCCCAAGTATGATATTGTAGGAGAAAAATTTGTCGGGTCAGATGGGTAACCCGGGTCGAACCAGAACCAATCCAACCGGGGATCCGGTCTACCACAACCAAACGAATTCCGCACCCATTGGAAGGTTTGGCCTGCCAAAGCTCTGTCGGGCCAGTAACGTGCTATATCGTACTATACCATCCCGGAGGTGTCATTGCTGGTGGAAGTCCTTGAGGATACCGAACTAAATTCTTACCGTATTATACAAGAAACTCAGAAGAACGTCGGGGATCGCATGAAATGTACTGAAAGTCATGGTTTCTTTGGCCAGATATGGTTTCAAAATACAAATATATATAAGGAAGTATCATAAATCTTGTGTATTTCGCGATTGTGGATATTATAAAAAAACAAAAGCTGACTAAGGTCAAAGGTAATGCGAGTGATACTTAGTGTCGGTGGATTTCAGCTTTTATTTTGACGACTTTTTACTATCATAATTACGGAAATTCTCGGACATGACTAATTGTGATGGAAAAATCTGATCAAATTCGGAAGTGATGTGAGCGATAGTTGATGTCGGCGAATCTTTTTTTTGTCACCCTCGACCGGTACTGTATGAGTACTGTACGGTACAGTACAGTGTCCCTAATTTATGGTACAGTGCCTGACTAGCAGAAGCGGTTCCAAAGGGGAGGCAAACCGTGATATATGGTTGTGCTTCACCCAAAAACTCCGGGTTCCGGAAACACTTTATTGATATCCAGCGATCGCTCCCCTAGCACACCACCATGTAGAAATTAATAACCTCTAATCCCCCCTCAGCATTCGAGGGTTAAGTTAGCTATGATACCAGGTGTCATATATTGGACCGATTTATAGCCCGTAGGCTCCAGCGTGAAAGAAAAAAAATATATCTTCGGAAATGATAATTCAATTACCGCTTACTGCCGTCACGGTACCCTCGTCTCTAGATCTGTGAGCCACCTCCTGGAGGCATGAGGGGGTAGTGAAGCTTCCACTAGAACTGGAATATATCAGCCCTGGCAAGCAAGGCTAGGACGACCTCACATCACTCGGGTGGGCCACCACACGCAGGCACCGGGGGTGGTAAAGTCACTACAGTATGATACTCGATTGCAACGGCCTCAACCCCGATAGCGGTCTCACCCCGTTCACATTGGCAACCTGTATGATAGGTGAGGAGTGGTGAGCCACTTAAAGCTCTATTTAAAGTTGCGTAAACCTTAGCATCTTTTGTAACCCTTTGAAGTCGATAGCCCTTTGGGGTTGTTGCTTGGGTGGAGGGAGTTTTCATTCCTTCAATTTCCCAGACCGCAACCGCTTGATTACCCAGGAAAGGAGCGCATGATACTGCAATAGAAACTTCACCCTTTGCTTCACGGCTGCTACAATCCCCAGAGCGTCTTCTCCACCTACAGTGGTTCCAATTGGTCCCCTAGATGGTCCACACCTGCGGGGATTGCTGGGCTATCAACCAGGTAGTGGAATATCAGCGAGAGCTGTTTGAAGGTTTTACCAAGCATGGGGTGTTTGGTGGCCTCGGTTGCACGAATCACCGAACACGGACATTGTGGAAGCCCGGGGAACGAGTTGGGAGCAAAGAAACACGTTAGGGGCCGGTATATTCATGGAGTCTTGGTGGGAAGAAGACTAGTAAGGGGTTGAGTGAAGGGGTGTGACTCGCTATGGGGTGTTAGGGTGGCCTTGGGGGCCTAGAGTACCGGTATGTGTCGTGTCAAACAGGTGGAAGGCTAACTTGCATACAGGAGGGGTAATGGCTATCGCTTGCAATAGTACTCGTACAGTTCCTATTATACACTTGCGAATCCCAGATTCTTCATAGGTGAGGGCTTCACACCAAGATTTAAACATAAAGGCTCGACAGGTAGGCTTGAAGATAGTGCGATAAAAGGATGTAGTATAAAAGGACACAAACGAGTAGATGGTAGGCGGTATTCAAAGAAAAATAATACTATAGATGAGGCAAGACAACGAAGAGCGGGAGGTCACGATATATAGCATGACGGAGAGGAAATCAGCAACGAAAAACCGGTCCCTATATAACCTTTCACAGGCCAACAACCACTCCGCAGCTCTTAATACCGAAGCACTCCAGATCCTTCGCACCCATTCTATCGTATCATGCTCCATAGCACCGTACTTGTACACGCCGTCGTCTTCCACCACTCTCTGATAAGCCCGATGCCCCATCACCCGGGATGTGGTTGTCGGGGGTAACCCGTAAGCTTCGGTAATTACTCGGAGTCTCCACTTTGCCAACTAGTAGCCATTCGTCGAATACCGGTATCGCCGTCGACGGCACAGTACAGTACAGTACAGTACATGGTAGTTGTAACTATCAATCCATGCCCAATACTCGAGTAGCAATGCCTAAGGTACCGTACTCGAGTATTTGACGGCGAGATACAAATTTTACACTTTACTGTACCGCTCACTAACCCCCCTGCCCCGTGGGGGTCCAGGCCGAAGGAACCTACCCCCCCAAGAACCAGTGTTGAGCTGACGGCAACCAGCTGCCCCCACAGCCCTGTGCTGAATTGCTAAAGGCCAAGAGACGTCACCTGGCGCTCGCTAGGACGCTTGAACATTACAGTACTCGTACCTGTATTTGAGATATCAAAATTCTTTTTCTTCAATGTTTAATTAGCACTTGGCAAGCCACTAAACTGGGGATTTTGCCGCGCGCCACCTGATCCTTTGGAACAGAACTTTTCAGCACAGCCCACAGTGAATGCTGTCGCCCAACCAAGCTCTGAAAAAAGCTCGACGAGCTGCGGGGACCCCCTTTTGCAACCTTCAAGAAATTTACAATGGAGGAGAAAAAGTTTTATCTATCCGCGAGCTGCACCCTGGTCGGGTTTTAGGGAATACCGGTATTATCGATCTCGAGGGGTCATCAGTTTGTCAATTCTTCAACTTTCTCAAAATTTTCTCTCTCGACGCCACGTCGGGGGGTTCAAGAGTTCAAAGCCAGAAGAATGGGGGTCGGCAGTGGAAAATTGCGTTTGGGGGGGGGGAATCACCGAGAAATTCCAGCGCTGACGACTTCCTCAAAATCGATAACAAGGTACCGGTGTTATCGATATTTTTTCTTTCTAAAAGGGGGAAGGAAAGAAAGAAAGATTTCAGGGTTCGCAACACACTTGTACTAGTATTGTACTGTACAGTACTTGTATTACCGTATCTACTTGTATGGCATAATTGGCTACGGTATGTCAGCCTAGATGCAATTCGTGCTACAAGTGCCCGGAACCAAGCGAAGTGCCGCGTGGATGTCAGGGTTCAAGCGAGAATCATACTCAACTTGGTTCTACAAGTACTTGTAGGAGGTATTGTAGGTTCTTGTAGCGCATTTCACGGGGAATATGAATCAGAAGAAACACGATCCTAAAAAGCCCCTTCATTATCACTACGAGTAGGCACTCTACGAAGGTACCGTAATGCCAGAGAGTGCCGGAATCAACCAATGGCACACTTCGGCACAATTTAATTTTCGAGGGTGGGTGGGCCAGGGGCGTTAGAATAACTTCGCAACTTTTGCCCACCCTGATACTTTCTGATATTAGAATTTATCTTGCAGATGGGTACGGTACTCCTTTCACCTCCTCGAGTATGCTTTTCTCTCTCTCTCTTTTCATTTTTTCCCCTTATTTCTTGTTAAAAATCCCGTTTTTATGTTACCGATTTGCCTAGGCACGATATGGTGCCGTGCCGGGCTCATTGCTTCACCAAATGTCAACAATGTCGAGTACGATACTGGTACTTTTGGAATGAGCAAGTATTGTACCGGTAGTGTGCTAGACTCTGAGAGGCCAATTTATCGTATTGTACGAGTACCGTATCTCTCGGCTGAGACCCAGCGGGCCGGCACTTCCCGCGGAATTTATCAATTCTCGCCGTGCGATGTCTTCTCCACATCAACTACCGGTACCGCAAAAATCCAGTAGACTACCGTATCGCCCATCGGCCTCGGATCCCCCCGAATCTGTGACAAAATACTCTGAGAGGATTCAGAATAGTGTCCCCCAAACGGAGTATAGCTTGGGGGGCCTGAGCTTGCTATGATACAAGTATACTGTACTAGTACAATATCTCATTTACTGGTATTCGTTATGTTGTTTACCTGCTCTGCTAAGCCTATTGTGGCTTGGACAGTAATCTCCTCTGAGATCCCAGATAGCTGTACGAGTACGGTACTCGAGTACATACTAAGTACCGGTACTAGTGCACTGCCTCTATGTACTCGAGTATTGGTTGCATTGATTTCACATGAATTGATGTGACCACCCAGGGGTGCTGTGTGGCGTATACAAGTAAAATAAATTGCTAGCTCTTATACAATACGGTAGTGCCTGTACCTAGCATTTCCATCAAGCGACAGACTCAATCCATAACCCACTTTTCATCATTCCAAGTTGCGGAAACGAGAACATGGCTCATTATCTCAGCAACAACACTAATTGTCTCAACACTAACAATTTTGTCAACATTACAATCACTATACCGTCCCCGATCAGCAACGTGAAGTCCTACGATGGCTATCTCCACTTGAGCCCCGTGTGCGCCACCAGGATATTCAAGCCCTGAGGGCCGAAAATGTGGGGGATTGGCTCTTTGAAACTGGCGAATTTCGACTTTGGGGGGAGACGAGTGGGGAGGCCAACGGTGAAAATGCTGCCATGTTTTGCTACGGTGATCCGGGAGTGGGCAAGACGTACCTTAGGTATGAGAGACTATTTAAGATAAAACCAAAGAATGGTAATGCTGATGGCCTTGATGGCTAGCTCGCTGGTAATCGACAGGTTAGGTGATGAGGCCAGAGGGAGATCTGATATCGTTGCTTGCTTCTATTTTGATTTCGCCGCCCGAAATGAGCAGACTCCGGTCAATGTGCTTGGCTCATTACTCACACAGATTGTCGGCGGATTGGGTAGAATCCCAGAAGACATAGTGCAGGCCTTTGAAGATCAGAAGAAGATTATTGGTGGTCGGAGGTTACAGGTCCCGGAAATTATGAAAATGTTACAGACTGCGATATTCTCACAACGCATATTCATATGTGTCGATGCGCTGGACGAGTGTGCGGAAAAGCATCGAGCCGAAGTTCTTGACTCCCTGAGAGGAATCTTGGATAAGTCCGAAGGCACTCGAATATTCATAACTGGTCGACGGCATATCTGTGGTGAGATGGAGAGGCAACTTGCTGGGAAAGCGGTAATGGTACCCATAAAACCCAACCATGAAGACCTCAGAGGATACATCCGCATGAGATTGAGCAGGGATACAATTTGCGATGCGATGGATACTGGTCTCGAGGCAGAAATAACCGAAAGTCTCGCTGAAAACATTCCAGAATCGTAAGTGAGCAACATGGTCAGCTAATCTGTCTTAAGCGCTTCGCTGACGGATAGATGTAGATTTCTGCTAGTTTCTATAGCGCTAGATTCCATCCTTCGAGAAACCACTGTTTACGGTAGGCGCGAGAAGCTTGTGGTAATGGCGCGTGGCTCGGACTTGACAGATGCTTACAGTGCAACACTGGAGCGGATACACGAGCAGGGTGGGGAGAGAGCAAGACTCGGTATTGCTACTTTGATGTGGATCTCGCACTCGGAGCGGCCACTGCAGCTCGACGAGCTGCTTCACGCCCTTACGGTCGAGATAGGATCAGCGGAACTTAATCCAGAAAAGATTCCTTCACTCCAGACATTGTTGAAATGTTGTCTAGGACTCGTCACGTTTGATAAGGGGGCTTCGAGAGTCCGCTTGATCCACCTTACTCTCCAGGAGTATTTTTACACCCATTCCGATCTTCTCGATACTGCTCACTCGAAAATTGCTGAAACCTGTTTAACGTACCTCAACTTTCCAGGTATCAAGGACCTCTCGCCCAGCCTCCGCGCAGCCCCTCAATCAGCTCCCTTTCTCGAATATTGTTCCCTATACTGGGGGGCTCATGCCAAAAGAGAAGCATCAGGCAGTGTGATATCGCTTGCGAATGACCTTTTCAGTCAATTTGAAAATCATTTATCTACCAAATTACTTTTGATAGATATGTTGCCGAAGCTTGACCGGCAGGAGGATGTCATCCCCGCGGGTGGTCACCTTGTTGGATTTACTGGACTACACTGTGCGTCACTTTTCGGGATATTTGAGATTGCGACTGCTTTAGCGAAAACAGAGAGCCACCATTTGAACGCAAGAGATTTTTTAGGTCTGACGCCACTCTTGTGGGCTGCAATATCCGGACAGGAGAAAGTAGTAGAGCTGCTCCTCCAAGAGTGCGATGTCCACCCAAACGATAAATATCTTGGCCGAACCGCGTTCTTATGGGCTGCAGCAAAGGGCCATGAGGGAGTGGTAATGCTATTTCTTGCTCGTTCCTATCCTAACCCCAACGGCACTGATGGCTGGTGGGGTAAAACACTGCGAGTAGCCTATTTATCCCGCGGGAAGAGATATGTCAACCCCAACGGTGCAGATAGGTGGGGCAACACACCACTCTCGGAAGCTGCCGGCTATGGCCATGAAGGAGTGGTGAAGCTGCTGCTGGGGCGACATGATGTCAACCCCAACATTCCAGGCAACACCAGCCAGACACCGCTCTGGTGGGCTGCTGTGAAGCTGATACTTGGACAGGATTATGTCGACCTCGACAGGGAAGGCAATCTCGAAGGGATACACCGGACACCACTGGCGAGGGCTGCCGCTTGTGGCCATGCGGAAATTGTGAAGCTGCTGTTAGGACGAGACGATGTCAATCCCAACATTCCAGACAATTCCGGCCGGACACCGCTCTGGTGGGCTGCCCGCAATAGCCACCAGTGGCCATTGGAGCTACTGCTCAGTCGGGGTGATGTCGACCCCAACATTCCAGATAAATATGGTCAAACGCCCCTCTCCTATGCCACCGATGTATGTAATGATGGAGTGGTGAGGCTACTACTTGAACGGGAAGACGTTGAATCCAATAGACCTGACAAGAAGAAGCAAAAACTGTTCTCCTGGTTACCGGCATGCCTATGAGGTAGTAGTGAACCTACTCCTAGGACGCAGCGATTTCAACTTCAACCCTTAAATGAATATATTTATATGCCACTTTTCTGGGCTGCCTGGTGAAAGGAGGGGGGGGCATGGTGGAGCTTCTGCTGGAAAGGGGAAGTGTCTATTCCTATTGCTCAAATACTTCCGGTCGAATGCTGCTCTCGTTTGTGGTTGGCGCGTGCGGGATTGCAGAGTTGCTGCGGGCGCGGAACCATGGAGACACCGCCGCACTTTAGGACCCGGGGTGTAGGCGCTCAAAGACCCATATCAAATATCATACAACTCACTTCTTCCAACAGCAGCACAAGCCCCGAAACCGAGAATACCTCTCCCTCTCTAGACTTCTACTTACCTCCTAAGGTACCTAATACTGCCTCGCCGATATCTCCATCTGTCTAAGCCAGGAGGTCCAAGTTAATCCGAGGTGCTCTTTGCCAGATAGTCAGAAATACTGGTTTACATATTTCACTCTTTTCTTTTCTTTCTTGCTCATTTCTCTCGATTCTTTTTGGCGTTACTTGGATTAGAGGTCCCTCCCACCATTTTCCTTTTTCCCCCACTACTATTCCTTCATTTTCTCAATCCTTACCTAATTATCGATTCAACTTCAATTAATGGGCGGCATGTTGTTTGTGGTTATTCGTGAAGTATTTTTTTGAGATGGCATTATATCTTTGTAATATTTGATATTCTAGAGAGTTCACAATACTGTATATAGTACGTCATTGGTTAGACGATAGCTAACCCAAGAAAAGTTTAGTAATGCATGTCTACCACCAATACTTGTCGGTAACTCTCTCGTCATTAGACTTAGCCGAAGTAATACTAGCCTACCCCTGAAAGCTCTGCCGGAGAAGTCATGTGCCGGTTCGGCGGTGCTTCTGTAGTTCGCCTCAATAAATTTGAAGCTATATTGCATTGCACCAGCAAGTAAACATCATTTCCAGAGTAAGTTTTTGTAGATGCCAAACTAAATTGCCATAACCTTGAGTTTCAGAAACATGCCAGCTCCAAGATTCAAGATACCAAATTTTTGATTCGCAATTTCTTTAGTCTGTTCGCGGTGGCTACGACGATAATTGAAAAGCACTCGCACCCACCCCGATAGCACCATCATGCACGTGAAATACAAACGCCATTCTCGAGTAACTATTTGCTTTCTAACCCCCACAAACTGTCTTGAATTTATCTCTAGCTTAATATTACTGGGGGTTCCCATCAGTCGGTCACTCATAATGAGCTACCGGGGGGGGGGGAGGTTATCCGATTTTACTGACTCTCCCTCACGGCCGAGAGTGCTGGAGCATTGGGTTAGCTATAATACTTGGAATACTGGGTCCATTTTCTGCCTTGTTTTTTTTAAACAATGGTCTCTGGCTGACGAATAATAGGCACTAAGAAAGCAACGGCGTCGATGATCGAATACCACCGAATGCTGTACTATGATCAAACGCTGACCTGCTGACCGCTTGTACTGTACAGTACGAGGGTGTAAGGGTAAGTGATCGGAACGCCCGTGATCTGTTTTCCGATCACTTCTTTCCTCACATCATAGTGAAAACTTGATTGGCTGCTCCCAGATAACCCGTGGCAACGATTGGTCAAATTGTCGGTTTTCCGATCACTTTCTTCCACCCCCTCGTACAGGCGTACTGTACAATCGATCTAACGGCGAAACGGCCCTGGCGATCACCCACTGGAGCGGTAACGGCGATCCGATCGCGAGAGATGGTACTGGTGTCGTGAACGACTCTTAGAACGGTGGGTTGGCGATCCTATTGGAATGAAAACATGCTTAGTAAGGCCAGACGCGACTCTAGGTAAGGAAGGAGTGGAGAAGACTTCTATTCTCGCGACAACAACTCTCTCGCTCACACGCGCAGCCGCAACTTCTCGACTAACTATCATAACAGAAACGACAAAAACAGGAATACAAACGATCGATCCAAAACACTCTCCTATCGTTCCTATCGCTCCTACGATTTCCACACATCTTCTACGCTCCACGAGCTTCCCTGCAAGTTCCCCATTCCTCACGCGTTCACAGGCTACAAAAGAAATACAGAAAACACAAAGACTCCCAGCGCCGTCCCATTGACTCTCCTGTTCCTGACAATTTCACTCTCGGCTCTTTCATTGCGCTCCCCGTTTCGCCCGTTTCCATTGAATGCGCCTTTCCAAAGCGCGTCGCTGAAACGGTTATCGGAGTAAACGAAAAACAAAGGAACGAATCTCCCACCGGATACGCTGGTTCCCCGTATGTCGAGCATGTTTAAAACATGTCGAGCATTTCGCGAACATGCAAGACAGGTTCTGAGCATGCTGGGCATGACGAGCAGCGCCCGTGATTTCCAGCCATTTCCAATAGTTCTATCATAGCTTGAGGAGGGAAGATACTTTCAAGAAGACAACTCAAGGACTGTTTCTACAAACACAGCGCTCTACCCCGTGGAGAGATGGCCGCCTGATTGGGGCAGCGCAATAGCATAATTATGTAAGAGATAATTTGTTATGCCTGTTGGCGCAATGGGTTAGCGCTTGAGAGTTCATATATCACGCATATGGATAGTCAGTCAACCCATTAGAAATTTATTAGCCGATAATCCCAGAACAAAACATCGGCATTGCCAATATCGATGAGCATTTTTGACCTCACCGTTGCATTTAGGTTCGAAGGGGGGATTTGGGGAATATTAATGACCGGACCGCAGGGGGGAAAAAAGTGACATCAATAATATGTAGAGATTTGAAGAAAAGTTAGGGTGCATCGGATGTCGTGAACACCATGGCATAGAGGCCAACCTGTGACCAGAAACTCCCAACATCGACGACATTTTGGCAAACCGGAGCCAAACCCCACCCCACCAGATGCCCAGATCTTAGGTCGTGTATCCTTTCGCTACATGAAGAAGGCCGACACTTTTCCTGGGAATATATCTATTCTGGGTATAAAACTTGTCTGCGTTCTTCAAGGCGCTGAGTCTTGGTTAGCGTTATAGTACCATAAAATGATTTGATAAATGGGTAAAGGAAAAGTGAACGACAAGGCATAAAAAAGAAACTTCCGGACAGCGTTGTGATGCATTAGCACAATAATTATCGGTTAGGGCGATTGACCAAAATGGGGTTCCACAATTTTGCTACAAAATGTATTGTTGGGCACATCCGGTATCAAGGGGGAATAACTGAGAAAGGTACTATAGCATCCTATTCTAAGTTCCAAAGATATCTGGTAAACTCGCCAAACACCAATTCCTTCAGCAATTTAGAACCATATTCTAGGCTAGGCCTAAAGTTTGTATTGAGGGAAGAGTTAGGTTGGGTGACTTGTCCATAGAGTCCCGACTCTGATGTGTGGCTATGAGATAAGGAGGGTATTATAGAATGACCTAATGGATAGCGAAAGATATACCGACTACTCTGCTACTCAAGCACAGGAGCTATAAATGACTTGACAGAGGGGAGGGAAGACTTCCGGTCATCACGATGTCCTAAGAACTCGCGATTCAAAAAGTAGTACGGTAGTCTTCTAGGGGTCGATAATGGGGGGTCTGTGGGAGAACCTATGCCCATTTTCCCAGTCGATATTCCCTGGGACACACGACCATGACACATGACAGCAACCGTGCTTGCTTTTTTTTTTGGGAAGGCTAGGATTGCTAACTTCACCTTGCTCTGAGTCCGGGACTTGCGGGGGCGCAGACCATGAAGCATCTTGGGTGTTCTTTCTATTCTCGAGTGGAATTTGAGAAGGAAAGTGAGAGGGAAGCTCTTCCTTCAGTTGACTAACTTGAATTAAAGTCTCTGGACTTCGGTTACAGGGCTTGTGTGACCTCGGAAGGTAATTGGAAAAGTAGTGATTGTTGTGACTGAGTCCAAGGTAAATGCGGAACTATGCCGATGCACACCTATGCAACTTTGCTCGTTATTTAATAAATTTCTTTAGCGGTATCTCCGACCACGGGCCAATCTATATAGTACAAGGCTACAGGGGGGCTGGAATACCGGTAGAGACTTTAGGTTAAGTTAGGCTATCATACTCATAATAAAGGTATCAAGCAGTGAGTTGTCTTCTCCCACCTCTGCAACAGTGTTTCACTTGGCAAGGGTGGGACGAATTTCTGATGAATTTATTGGATAACCTTAAAGTGCTGCGCGGCTTGTGGGAGAAAAAAATAGGAAACAACCCCGCTCTTGTTCAGCTCTTATAGCGCCTCCGATTTCCGTCGAACAGCACTCTTAATCCGTAGCGCACCACTACGAGATTCCAAGTTGCGAAAAAGAGATCATGAATTACTATCTCAACCACAGCACCAATTGCCTCAACACTAACGACTCTTATAACAACGTATCTGGCAACTTGAGTGTATCGAATCACTTTACCGTCCCCGATCAGCAACGTGAAGTCCTACGATGGCTATCTCCACTTGAGCCCCGTGTGCGCCACCAGGACATTCAAGCCCTCAGGGCCGAGAATGTTGGGGATTGGCTCTTTGAAACTGGCGAATTTCGACGCTGGAGGGAGCCGGATGGAGAGGTCAACCCTGAAAATGCTGTATTATTTTGCTACGGTGATCCAGGAGTGGGCAAGACCTACCTTAGGTATGAGAGACGATCCGGGAAAATAGGAAAGGATGGCAATGCTGATGAGCCTTGATGCTAGCTAGTTATCGACAGGTTAGGTGATGAGACCAAAGGGCAACCTGATGTTGTTGCTTGCTTCTATTTTGATTTCGCCGCCCGAAATGAGCAGACTCCGGCCAATATGCTCGGTTCACTACTCAAGCAGATCGTAGGCGGATTGGACAGGATCCCAGGAGACATAGTGCAGGCCTTTAAAGACCAGAAGAAGACCATTGGTGGTCGGAGACTACGGGTTCCGGAAATTTTGAAAATGTTACGGACCGTGACATGCTCACAGCGCACATATATATGTGTCGATGCGCTGGATGAGTGTTCGGAAAAGCATCGAGCTGAGATTGTTGACTCCCTTGGGGAAATCCTAGAGAATTCAGAAGGCACTCGAATATTCATAACTGGTCGGCGACATATCTGCGGTGAGATAGAGAAGCATCTTTCAGGGAAAGCATGGATGTTACCCATAAAACCCAACAACGAAGACCTCCGAGGATATATCCACATGAGATTGAGTAAGGATTCCTCTCTTGGTGCGATGGGCAGCAGCTTCAGGGCAGAAATCGCCGAGAGTCTTGCAGAAAATATTCCAGAATCGTAAGCGACCAACAAGCTCGTAGGTAGTATGTCTTAAGGGCTTCGCTGACAAACGGATCTAGGTTTTTGCTGGCTTCCATAGCCCTAGATTCTATCCTGCGAGAGACCACTGTGTACGGCGTACGGGAAAAGCTGGTGGCAATGGCAGGTGGCTTGGGCGTGGAGGATGCTTACGGTGCAACGCTGGAGCGGATACAGGAGCAAGGTGGGGAGAGAGCCAAACTCGGGATCTCAGCTTTGATGTGGATCTCGCACTCGGAGCGGCCATTGGAACCTAACGAGCTGCTTCACGCCCTGACTGTAGAGAGAGAATCAACTAAACCAAATGCCGAAAACATCCCTTCATTCCAAACATTGCTCAGCTGTTGTCTAGGGCTTGTCGCATTTGATGAGGGGGCTTCGAGAGTCCGCTTGATCCATTTTACTCTCCAGGAGTATCTTTATACCCGCTCCGATCTTTATGCCAATGCTCACTCAAAAATGGCCGAAACCTGCTTAATATACCTCAACTTTCCAAATATCAAGGACCTCTCGCCCACGCTTGATGCTGCCCCACACTCAGCTCCCTGTCTGGAATATTGTTCCCTCTATTGGGGAGTCCATGCCAAAAGAGAAACATCGCCCGGTGTGATGTCACTCGCACTTGATCTTTTCAGCCAATTCGAAAACCACTTATCTACCAAATTACTTTTGGGATATATGTTGCGGAGGGCCGATGAGTGGTATTTCCCCTACATGAGTAGTGGCTTTGATGGGTTTACTGGACTGCACTGTGCATCACTTTTCGGAATATTTGAAATTGCAGCAACTTTCATGGAAACAAAAGGTCGGGATTTGAACAAAAGAGATTTTTTCGGGTTTACGCCGCTCTTGTGGGCTGCAATGTTCGGGCAAGAACAGGTGGTGAAACTGCTACTTGAACAGCCAGACATCCACCCAAACAAAGTAGACAAATATTGGGGCCGAACCGCACTCTCGTTGGCAGCACGGAAGGGACATGAGGGCGTGGTAAAGGCCCTTCTTGGCCGCGCATCTCGCAATCCTAATAGAATTGATGGCCTATGGAGTAAAACACCGGGTGTAGCCGATTTACTCTTTGGAGAGAGATATGCCAACCCCGACAAGGCAGACAAATGCGGCCGGACACCACTCTTTCATGCCGCCAGAAATCGTGATGAAGGAGTTGTGAAGCTACTACTAGGACGGGGTGATGTCAATCCCGACAAGGAAGACAAATGCGGCGAGACACCACTCTTGTGGGCTGCTGGTAGTGGCTGTGAAGAAGTTGTGAAGCTACTACTTGGACGGGGTGATGTCAACCCCAACAAGGAAAACAAATCCGGCGAGACACCACTCTTCCGGGCTGCCGGAAATGGCCATAAGGGGGTTGTTAAGCTACTTTTAGGGCGGAGTGATCTCGACCCCAACAGGGTGGGCAGCTACAGCCGGACACCACTCTTTCAGGCTGCTAGAGATCGCCTTGAAGCAATTGTGATGTTACTACTGTGGCTGGGTGGTGTCGGTCTCGACAAAGCAGATAAATTCTGCCAGACACCACTCTCTCACGCTGCTGGATATGGCAATGAAGGAATTGTGAAGCTACCTCTAGGGCGGGGTGATGTCAACCCCGGCGGGGCAGGCAATTATGGCGGGACACCACTCTCCCGGGCTGCCAGCCATGGCCATAAAGGAGTTGTGAAGCTACTGCTAGATCGGGGTGATGTCAACCCCGACAAGGCAGACAAGTGCGGCGACACACCACTCTTACGGGCTGCCAGAAGCGGCCATGCAGGGGTTGTGAAACTACTACTAGGACGAGATGATGTCAGCCCCAACAATGCAAGCAAATCCGGCGAGACCCCACTCTTCCGGGCTTCCAGCAATGGCCATCGAGGAGTTGTGAAGCTACTATTAGAACGGAGTGATGTCAACCCCAACAAGGCACCCAATTGCGGCGGGGGGCCACTCTTCCGGGCTGCCAGCAACGGCCATGAAGGAGTTGTGGAGCTACTCCTAGGACGGAGTGATGTCAACCCCAACGGTTCAAGCAAATCCGGCGTGACACCACTCTCCCGGGCTGCCAGAAAGGCCCATGAAGGAGTTGTGAAACTACTACTAGCACGCGATGAAGTCAGCCCCAACGTTCAAGACAGTGCTGGACGAACACCACTCTGGTGGGCTGCCTACCGTCGCCACCAGGGACCTGCGAGGTTACTGCTTGGTCGGGATGATGTCGACCCCAACATTCCAGATAAAGATGGCCGAACACCACTTTCGTGTGCCACAGATAAGGGTCATGATGGAGTGGTAAAGCTACTACTCGAACGAAAAGATCTCAACTCCAATAGACCAGACTAGAATTACCAAAAGCTATTCGCGCTGTTGCGGACACGGCCATAACATAGTGCGCTGGATACTCCTTGGATGCCGCAATTCCAACTCCAATATCGTGGATAAATACAGTTAAATTCTACTTTACTGGGCGGCCCAATGTGAGGAGGGGAACTTGGTGGAGATTGCATCGAAAAGGGAAGGTGTTCATCCTTATTTGTTCGATACTTCTCGTCGAACGCCACCCTGTTTTGTGGTTGAGAAGGTACATGCGGGATTGTGAGATTTCCACCGGTGCGGGATTCTATAGACACCTCGCCCCTCCGGGCCCGGGAGGTAGGATTTCAAAGGCCCATAAAGCTGTCCAACATGACTGTTCTCCTACTGCAACCTCATCACAGGCTCTGAGACCAAATATGCTCCACCTCCCCAGACATTTGATCACCCGCCTTGTGTACCTAAGTTAAAACCGCCTCGCCGATATCGCCATCTTTCTGAGCCAGAATGTCCGAGTTAATCCAAGCAGTTCTCTGCCTGGTAGTCCGAAATGCATGTTTGTCCTTTTTTTTCTTTTCTTTCTTTCTCCTTTCCCTCGATTCCTCTGGGCGTTACGCGGATTAGTTGTCTCTCTCGTCATTTTCCCCTTTCTCCTACTACAATCCCCCTATTTTCTCAACCATTTACCCAATCATAGAGCGGGGTTTAATTTAGAGGTGTCATGTTTCTTATTTATCCGTGGAGCATTCTTTTGCCGGGAATTTGGGTCTTTGTAACATTATTTGATATTCTAGAGATAAGATGGCCAATTAGACAAATGGTCTGTATTTATTGTCAATTTTTGGCAGCGCTCTTGCTATCAGGGTCAGTTGAAGAAGTGCTAGCTTACCCCTGAAATCTCTACTGCACCCGTGCCATACAGCCCTGTGCCACCCGGTAAACACCATTACCGGCGGAAGTCTTAACACCGAGTTTCCGAAACATACTAGTTCCAATATTCGAAGTTTCAAAACTTTCGGTATGTGCTCCTTTTTGCCCATAATTCACTACGTCTACGATGACCATCTCAAATTACTCAACCACCTGAAAGCATCACCTTACCATGCACAGGAACTAGAAACGCCATTCTCCTATAGCTTTCCGTTTTCTAATTTCCACCAAACCACATGAATAAACAATTCATTAGCTTCATATCCGCGGCAGGTTCCTCCCTGTCAACTGTACTCACAATAATCTGCCGGAGGTGGTGTTATCTGACTTCAGCATCTCTCCCTCATCGTCAAGATGGCTCAAGCATTATGTTAGCTTACTAAGTTAGGGATGTGGGAAGATTTTTAGCCGCTAGTTCTATTATAGTATGAGGATGGAAAAAACACTCAAGGCAATTCCATACCTGTACATAACTGTTTGCTACCAACACTGGTCTCTACCCGGTAGAGGGGTAGCCGTCCCGTTAAGAAATCGCAATAGGATAGTTTCCCAGGGGGTGATTTTACTATGCCTATCTGAGCAACAGGTTGTCCCTCAAGGGGTTCATGGATCACGCGAATGCTCAGCCGAGTACTGTTCTAACTTTACTAGTCGATAAACCCATAACATGACATCGGTATTTCCAATTCCGGCGAGCATTTTGACCTAACCAGCGTATTTGGGTTTATACATGGTATTATATTTGGGGGAGCAAAACCGCTTACAAACGAAGAGTCAAAAGCGTTATAAATATGTAGAGATTTTGAAGAAAAGATACGATATCATAGGCTGTTTTTTCTTCCTTCAATTCATGTATTAATAGGGTATCGGACGTCATGAACCCCAAGGTATGATAATCACCTATCATACCGGGATGAAGAGGTCTCGTATCGATATATACGTTTCAATGATCAAGCTGAACCGCACCAAACATCGACCTCTTTAGATCCATCGAGTGCTATAAATTGGAATAATAAGGACTAACGCTACCCTCGCGGGTAGCCAAGAAGGCTCATGAGGGAGTGGTGAAACTGCTACTTGAACGGTTCGCGCGATCTAAAATGTGCGCAGGCCTCAACTTGTCAATTTATTATATCTCACTATCAAGATCTGTAATCACTTCAAAAAAAAAAAAAAACCGCTACGTTATTCTCTTCGGTAATCCTAAGAACATGGTAGTTTTTTTGAGGAAATATTTTAACTTGGTGGAGGTCTATAATCATTTAAAAATGCTATCATAATTCATGGTGTACATTTTGGATTGCACGATCTAAAAGAGAAGTATCGACGCTAATAGTCCAGACGAACCAGAGCGAACACCGCCCTAGCAGGCTGCTAAGAGGGGCCGTAATGGGGTAAATAGACCACTAGTGGAATGGGAGGGTGCTAATAGCAATATACTAGGCAGATAAGACTGGTCACCACTAGTGTTGGCTATCTCCCGCAAGCATGGGGAGAAAGCAGAATTACCCGGGAGGGGAGCTGGAATTCCGCAGGCACTGATGCGGTTTTGACCCCCGTAGGTACCAATTACTGTAGCAGTTCCAAGACAAATTCAAACGTGGCTGGATGCCATTTCCTGTTGGAAATCCTAGAAAACACCCGATACTACTCGGCATACTCAATGCGCCCAACATGCCCAGAACCTGTCTGACATGTTTACAACATGCTCGACATGTTCCGAATACGCTCGGTATGCGCGCGATATTACGATATTTTTACCGAATTTATCTTTGTCCCTCGCCCTCCCCTCCGTACGATTATTTGTTTTCCGGTCTGTTCGCCCGCCTGTTTATCCGCCGTATGATGGCCATTGCTGCCCACCGCTGTCCATCGCTCATTTGTCTTTGTTTGCAGTTTGCCCATCTGTCGTTCTGTTTTTGCCGCTGTTCGTACCTCATATGAGGGCTATTTCGGCGATGCGCCAAAGGGCATCGCAGCCGTAAGAGAAAGCAGCGGGAACGGCAGGGAAGCGGGAGCGATAGGATAGTGGAAACCGTACGACGGTAGGAGAGGCAGGATAAAGGAAGCCTCCGTAGAGATTGTTTCTGTATCGTTTCCCTTTTGTTAGCGATGGGAACGAGCTGAGAAAGGGGAAGCTTGCGTGGACGGGCGTGGATCAGGAAGGGCGTGTGTGGAGTTCAGTGGAATGGCGTGAGAAGGCTTGATTATTGTTTATTTATATTCCTGTTTTCCCAGTCAGCTTAGTTGAGTTGAACAAGCGAGTTGGTGAGAGCAAGTGTGTCTCCGGGGGAGAGAGATAGCAAGCGGAGAAAATTTTCTTACCCCTCTTTTTTGATCATCACGAAGCCATCTTGGCGTTTCGTTTCAGTCGAGTGATAGTTTGTGATCGCAGTGGTCATGCCTTTTGCTGCTCCAAAAAGTCAGAGCTGTTTAAAACTTCTGCAAAGCATCATAGACTCTAGCGCTATTAA
Organism: Tuber indicum; assembly: GCA_006112555.1. NCBI lineage: Eukaryota > Fungi > Ascomycota > Pezizomycetes > Pezizales > Tuberaceae > Tuber > Tuber indicum. The sequence continues at coordinate 843,335 of VBSK01000105.1, forward strand.
GTTAATGCTATTTCCTTTTTCTTCAATTACTGTTATAACTCTCCTGGAGCGTTTGATACTCTCTTGACTATTGTGAATCGTGTGCTTTACTCTCCACCATTTAGAGCCTGAGCATCAAAGTCGATAGGGGGGTCTCCCTTGTTGTGAAACGATTTAAATTGCAGATACACCTACTCGAGCGCAACACATACCATTTGCGTTTGAAAGTAATCGGCCCAACTCCAACCCCGGAGGGGTCAATTTACCCAACTCTGGGAGGTCAACTTGCGAGCTGAAATTACCAACATTGGCAGCGCTTTGGTAAAACCAGAGCCAAACCTCGCGGTATCGGATGCCAAAACCTTAGGACTGTTTCCTCTGGCTCCAGAGGGTAGGCCTACACTTTTCTGTAGACCATATCCATCCCAGGCACGAATCCTCCTAGCGTTCCCCAAAGGGTGGAGTCCCAGTCCCAGTTATAGTACCGTGAAACAATTTGATAAAAGGGTAGATGAAAAGGAAGATGTATAAAAAAGAGACCTTCGGACATCATCGTTATGATGCGCAAACACTTTGGTTCTGGTAGGCGACAAAAACTATGCCCAACAATTATGCTATCATACAAAATATATTGCCAGGCAGGTCCAGCGCAAAGGAAGAATATCCGAGCACGCACTCTGGTACCTTAATCTAGACCCCAAAGCCAACCGTTGAACATGCCAAAGACGAAGTCTATGGGTGATTTAGAGCCCATATTTAGAGCTGCACGTAAATTTGTATTGGGTAGGGTTAAGGCGGTTGGAAATAGCTAGGAACCAAGGATGCTGTTCGGCATGGTCACATTAGATCCAACATTCTCGGGACCTGTTCGACATATTGAGAACAGGCTCGACGCCCAGAGAGACGTCGGATCCATTATCCCGTCCGTCTGTTTCTCCTGGTCCATCCATCCGCCCGTTTATCCACCACGCGATTGTCGTTAGTTCGTATTTATTTGCAGTTTGTCTGACTGCCGTTTCTTTCGCCACTGTTCTTTCGCACCTCGTATAAGGTTATTTCGGCGATGCGCTTTGGCGTATCGCAGCCGTGGGAGAGAGCACCGGGAATGTTAGGAATGCGAAAGCCGTACGACGGTGGGAGAGAAGGGAATGGGAGCGGTGGAAAAGGGAGAGGTAGAACTAGAGAGTCTGGGGGACTCCACAGGAGTCTTTGTGGTGTTTCCCTTGTGTTTCTTTTGTTAAGAAGGAAGCGTGCACAGGAAAGGGAAACATGCGTGGACGAGTGGAGAAGATGGTGGGCACATGTGGGAGCTGATATAACAGTAGGAGGATGGTTTCTCATCAATTATTTATACTTCTGTATTTTCCGCATATGTTAGTCTTGTCAAGCAAGAGGGTGGTGGAATAGGTAAGGCGAGTGGTCGAGCGAGTTGTCAAGCGAGAGTGTGGCTTCCCCGCTTTTGAGTTCTCACAGCGCTTTTAGATATCGCCGTTTCGTTTCGCTGTTTTGTTAGCAGCTATCGTACTACCGGTTAGCATTTGCTCTCTAAAAAAGGCTGATGTCTGGCACACTAAATTTTGACTTTGGCAAAGACATACTCAAGTGGTTATGAGAAAGGAAGAGAATATTACAGAATGACCTAATACGGGAGCTATTAATTGTGAAGACCCGCGAAGCTTATGAGTCCTGAGAACCGGCAATTCAATAACTAGTGGATTCTACGAGCTCCGAATAGGGGCATATGCGGAATAAACTATGTTCACTTTCACTGTGCCCGCCCCTCGGTATTCCCTGGGATCATAATAGCAATCAGCGATTGTGCTGTGCCTCGTACAGTATCATATACTGAAAACCGTATTATATCATACACGTTTTAGACGCCTCACTCCATAACCGCGCCAAGGTTGTGACTCCGCCACAAACTTGGGCACTCTCTTCCAGAGAGTGCCCGACAGCTCAACGTCAGATTCGGCTCAACGTCAGATTCAATTTGTATGTGAATTTAAGAATTACGAACCACTACCAAACATCCCCTGATGCTTTAAATGTTCTTCTGGCTTTCTCACACATTATCCTAAGTCTTTGAGAATAAGTCTTCCATTTTCTCTCTGCTTTTATTTTCACCTGGTGGGACTTTGGTCTCAATTCAGCGTGAAAGTGACGTTGAGCCGAATCCGATGTTGAACCGTTGGCACCACTCTCTTCCAGAGAGTGCCCAGGATTGCGAAAGCAAACTGTGGGTTGTGGCGGAGCCACAGCCTTGGCGTGGTTAGCGGTAGCTTGATTCGAGAGACAGTTGTTATGATACAATTTCGAAGGGTTAGGGTTGTTTTCAAACCTTGTCATGGATGCTCGCTAAAAAGTTAGCTCGGGTGTTCCTTCTATCTGCGAGCGGGATTGAGGTGAAAGAACAACCCATCTTCCACTTCCCTAACTTGAGTAGAAAATTTAATACAGCAATTGCGATAGTAAGGCTGAGAGCAAAAACGCAGAATTAGGAGCATAGTTGTCTATACAACTTGTTTGTTACTAGTTTTGAAGCAATTTCTCCAGCCCCGAGCATGGATTTGTCTGTGCGGGGCCCGAGGGGGGCTGGAACACAGACTTCAGGTTACTTGTGCTAAAGGTATCTAGTTGTGCGTTGTCAGTATCTTCTCCCTCTTCAGCAACACAGCCTCCGTAGGTAGTTGATACAAATTGATTGGACGACGCACAAGTTGCGTAAGAACGGACAGGGGGTGTAGACTAAGGTGCACAAAAAAAATCTAAGAAAACAGCCCCGCTTTTGTTCAGCTCTTATAACACCTCCGATTCCCGTCGAACAGCTGTCTAAATCCATAGCACACCACTACAACATTCCAAGTTGCGAAAAAGAGATCATGAATTACTATCTCAACAACAGCACCAATTGTCTCAACACTAACGACTCTTTTAACAACGTATCTGGCGGCGTGAATATATCGAATCACTATACCGATCAGCAACGTGAAGTCCTACAATGGCTATCCCCACTTGAGCCCCGTGTGCGCCACCAGGACATTCAAGCCCTCAGGGCCGAGAATGTGGGGGATTGGCTCTTGGAAACTGGCGAATTTCGACGCTGGAGGGAGGCGGGTGGAGAGGTCAACCGTGAAAATGCTGCATTATTATGCTATGGTGATCCGGGAGTGGGCAAGACCTACCTTAGGTATGAGAGTCGATGCAGAAAAATAGAAAAGGATGATAATGCTGATGAGGGTTGATGCTAGCTCACTAGTAATTGATAGGTTAGGTGATGAGGCCAAAGGGCATCCTGATGTCGTTTCTTGCTTCTATTTTGATTTCGCGGCTCGAAATGAGCAAACTCCGGCCAATATGCTCGGCTCACTACTCAAGCAGATCATCAGCGGATTAGACAGAATCCCAGAAGACATAGTGCAGGCCTTTGAGGATCAGAAGAAGATTATTGGTGGTCGGAGAATACGGGTTCCGGAAATTGTGAAAATGTTACAAAACGCAACATGCTCGCAGCCCACATTTATATGTATCGATGCGCTGGATGAATGTGCGGAAAAGCATCGAGCTGAGGTTCTCGACTCCCTTGGAGAAATCCTAGAGAAGTCAAAAGGCACTCGAATATTCATAACTGGTCGGCGACATATCTGCGGTGAGATAGAGAAGCATATGCTTGGGAAAGCATCGATGCTACCCATAAAACCCAACAACGAAGACCTCCGAGGATATATCCACATGAGATTGAGTAAGAATGCCTCGCTGGGTGCGATGGACAGCGGTTTTAGGGCAGAAATCACCGAGATTCTTACTGAAAAGATTCCAGAATCGTAAGCGACCAACAAGCTCGTAGGTAGTATGTCTTAAGGGCTTCGCTGACAAACGGATCTAGGTTTTTGCTGGCTTCCATAGCCCTAGATTCTATCCTGCGAGAGACCACTGTGTACGGCGTACGGGAAAAGCTGGTGGCAATGGCGGGTGGCTCGGACGTGAAGGATGCTTACGGTGCAACGCTGGAGAGGATACAGGAGCAGGGTGGTGCGAGAGCAAAATTTGGGATTTCAGCTTTGATGTGGATCTCGCACTCGGAGCGGCCGTTGCAATCCAATGAGTTGCTTCACGCCCTTACGGTTGAGAAAGAATCAGCGGAGCCAAATCACGAAAATATTCCTTCGCTCCAGACATTAATCAGCTGTTGTCTGGGACTCGTCACAATTGATGAGGGGGCTTCGAGGGTCCGCTTGATCCATTTTACTCTCCAAGAGTATCTTTACACCCGCTCCGATCTTTATGCCAATGCTCACTCAAAAATTGCCGAAACCTGCTTAAGATACCTTAACCTTCCCAGTATCAAGGACCTCCCGTCCACCCTCCATGCTGCCCCACACTCGGCTCCCTTTCTCGAATATTGTTCCCTCTATTGGGGAGTTCATGCCAAAAAAGAAACATCGAGCGATGTGATGTCACTTGCACTTGATCTTTTCAGTCAACTCGAAAACCACTTATCTACCAAATTACTTTTGGGATATATGTTGCCGAGGGCCGATGAGTGGTATTTCCCCTACATGAGTAGTGGCTTTGATGGGTTTACTGGACTGCACTGTGCATCAGTTTTCGGAATATTTGAAATTGCGGCCGCTTTCACGGAAACAGCGGGCCGGGATTTGAACAAAAGAGATTTTTGGGGGTTTACGCCGCTCATGTGGGCTGCAATGTTCGGGCAAGAAGAGGTGGTGAAACTGCTCCTTGAACGACCAGATATCCACCCAAACAAAGTAGACAAATATCGTGGCCGAACCGCACTCTGGTTGGCTGCAGACAAGGGACATGAGGGCGTGGTAAGGGCGCTTCTAGGCCGTGCATCTCGCAATCCTCATGGAATTGATGTCCTATGGAGTAAAACACCGGTTGTAGCAGATTTACTCTTGGGAAAGAGATATGTAAACCCCGACAAGGCAGATAAATACGGCGAGACACCGCTCTTCCGGGCTGCCAGCAATGGCCATGAAGGAGTTGTGAAGCTACTGCTCGAGCGGGGTGATGTCAACCCCAACAATGCAAGCAAATACGGCGGGACGCCACTCTACTGGGCTGCCAGAAATGGCCATGAAGGAGTTGTGAAGCTACTCCTAGGACGGAGTGATGTCAACCCTAACAAGGCAGACAGGTTCGGCGAGACACCACTCTACTGGGCTGCCAGACATGGCCATGAAGGAGTTGTGAAGCTACTACTAGGACGGAGTGATGTCAACCCAAACAATGCACACAAATCCGGCGAGACACCACTCTCCTTGGCTGTCAGAAATGACCATGAAGGAGTTGTGAAGCTGCTACTAGAGCGGGGTGATGTCAACCCCAACAAGGCAGACGGGTCCGGCCGGGCACCGCTCTCCCGGGCTGCCAGTAATGGCCACGAAGGAGTTGTGAAACTACTACTAGCACGCGATGATATCAACCCTAACATTCAAGACAATTCCGGACGAACACCACTCTGGTGGGCTGCCTGCTGTGGCTGCCAGGGGCCAGCGAAGTTACTTCTTGATCTCGATGATGTCGACCCCAACATTCCAGATAAAGATGGCCAAACACCGCTTTCGTGTGCCACCGATAAGGGTCATGAGGGAGTGGTAAAGCTACTACTGGAACGGAAAGATTTAAATTCCAATTGACCAGACTAGAATAGGCCAAAGCTATTAGCGTTGTTGCCGCCACGGCCACAAGGTAGTGATGAAGCTACTACTAGGGTGCCTCAGTTCCAACTCCAATATCCTAGATAATTACTGTGAATCCACTTTTCTTGGCTGCCAAATGTGAGGAGGGGGGACGTGGTGGAGCTTCTGTTGGAAAGAGAATGCGTCCACCCAAATTGGTCATATACTTCCAGTCAAACACCCCTCTGGTTTGTGGTCGAGAAGGTACATGGGGGGTTGTGATGTTGCCACAGGCGCGGGACTCTATAGACAACTCGCCCCTCCGGGCCCGGGAGATAGGAGTTCAAAGACCCGTAAAGTTGTCCAACATGACCGTTCTCCTCCCGCGACCTGATCACCCGCCCCGAGACCGAATGTGCTCCACCTCCCAACACTCTTTCTCGCCCTCCTATGGTCCCTACAACCGCCTCCCCGATGTCGACATCTCTCTGAGCAGGAATATCCAAGTTAATCCATGCAGCTATCTGCCTGGTAGTCCGAAATGCATGTTTATCCACTTTTTTCTTTCTTTTTCTTCCTTATTTTCCTTAATTCTTTTTGGAGTTACGTGGATTAGAGGTTTCTCTCTTTTTCTTCTTTCTCCTACCATTCCTTCCTTTCCTCAACCCTTTACTTAATCATAGAGCGAGCTTCAATTTTCCGGAGGCATGGTGTTTCCAGCTATCGGTGAGGTAAGTTTTTGGCGGGTATTTGGTCTTTGTAATATTATTAATTTTGGTGTTCTGGAGGGTTCGCAATGTCGTGCGTCGTAGGTAAGCCAACAGCTAATTAGACAAATGATACTTATTTTTTCAATGTTTGGTAGAGTGCTTGCAATCAGGCCAGTTGAGGTAATACCGACTTACCCCCACCAAACCTCTGATAAATCCATGCCGTACTGTACATTTAAAAAATAAGATTTACTGACAGCAGATCGTATGGCAAGAGTATTGAGTGATATAAAAATAGTATACGAATATCCCAACCGGAGAAGTTATTCCCGCGAAGAAAAAAACAGGAAACAGTAAAAACAGACGAATGACTGAATGACCAAATAGATACAGGTAACGGAGATGAGAGAGAGATAAAAAGGATGATGAAACGAAAACAGCTAAACAAAGGGAAAGAACAGGCTGCCTTTCATCTTCACTAGATCGTCATCCGGATCCTTTCCCGCATACTTCCAGTTGTGCACGCCGAGTTCCCCGTCACATTCAACTTCACTGGCATCTCATTTGCTGTTCCTGCTAAGAATGATGGTGGGGGGGATTTGATCGAGGGTACGCAGATCGTTGAGGATGTGAGTATGCACGCGACGGGGCTTGGTGTTGCTTAGTCGGAGAAAAAAAGGTGGAATGATATTTCCACGTGTTTTTCCGGATAAGCATGTAAGGGTCAGCGCGTTTTTTCCTCCGGTGTGATACACAGCGGATATGCGGTGATCAGCCAAAAATATCTCCGGTCAACAGTGACTTTATGTGACCGATACCGAGTGACTTTCCATGATGGGGTTGATGAACAAGGACGATAACCAAGAGCTAAGTGGATAATGGTGTTAAGAGAATGGCAGCGCAAAAACAGCGGAATAGTGCGGTGGTGTGTGTAGTGATTAAGTGAAACGCACTGGGCAAGCTTGTTACTTGGTTTGATTTCGTGACTCTCATTAGCCGGAGGGGGGGTGTCTTCTGGGCGCTGGGAAATCATTGTTGGAAATAGGGATGCTGCTCGGCATGCTCAAGCCTTTGTTCTCTTGCCCGCCGGCATATCCGGCCGTCTACACCACTACCCGGCCGTCTACTCCACTACCCATCTGCCGGTACCACAACCCGTCCACCGGCACCACTACCCGTCCATCCAACCACCATCAGTGCTCTTGTCGCCCGTTTGTTAGGCTATCCGCATATTTGATGTGCATTCCCGGGACCAACCGTTTATCCGTTCCCGCCTGTTTGTTCCCCTTCAGCCACTTGTTTTGTTGTGGCGGATGTTCTTGCTATGCGCTTTGGAAAGGTGCTTCCGGCGGAGAAGGATAGGAACTTCAAGGAAGTCCTAGACAGTCAGGAGTCTTTGTTCCTGTATTTCTTTTGTTAGCGCGGGAGCGTGGAAGACAGTGGGAGTGCGGGAAGCAAATTGGAACGCGGAAGGCAAATTGGAGTGCGGGAGGCATATTGGGGAGTCTCAGGGGAGTGTCTTGTTTGTTCTTTCTTTTGTTAGTATGGGAAGCGCACAGAGGAGATATGGGATGGGTGTGGGAAATGTTAGAGATATTGGTGTCAAAGTGATAGCAGGAAGGATAGGATTGGTGATCGTTGTCGTTTATTTATACTCCTGTCTTTTCCTGTTAGTTTAGAGTTAAAAGAAGTCGGGGATCAGAAGAGTCGTGGATCAGCAGGGTGGAGGAGCGTGAGATAGAGTCGTCGAATAGAGCAAGTTTCGGAGCGATTTTTTGGTGATCTTTCCCATCCTCAGTTGTGCGGAGTGTTTACAGCGCATTTAGCCCTCACCGCTTCGTTCTGTTATCGTCGTGCGGTATAGTCCTAGCTCCGGCAAGCCCATGGATTTCCAATAATCATTATCCTCCATATACTCACCCCGCGGATCAGACCTAGATCTCCCAAAGCTACAGATGGTTAGTCCTTATTTGTCCTGCACTCTTCTTACCCACGCTCGCGGATACCAGATTCTACCAAGGTGAGGGCTTTTGCCAACGACAAGATTTACACAGAGGTTCGACAGGTAGACATAATGATCGCGCAATAATAGGATGCAATGTAAAAAGGCACAAACAGGTAGATGGTAGCTGATATTCAAAAAAACAAACAAACAGGGGACAGGCAAAAGCAGCGAAGAGGAGGGGGTTACAGCACACAACAGAGAGAAGAAAAACAGGTCTCTTTAACTCTCCACAGGTCAACAATCATTTAGCAGCCCTCCTCCTAAGCACTCCGAAACACTCGCATGCATTCTATCATAATATTATGCTTCATTCTCGTACGGCTTCTACCACCTTCTGATAAAGTTAATGCTCTATCACTCGGGATGTGGTCGTTCAAGGTGGCCGGTAGGATTTGGTAATCACTTGTATAGTACCGTAGTCTCCCTTGCCCAACTAGTCGCCGGCTGTCGAATATCCTCGCCGACCGTTTTGTAATCGATAGTTAGAACTACACGGTAGTACAGCATGATATGCAGTGAGTAGTCAAATTAATCCACACCCGATAGCGGTTTCTGGTCGTGCTCGAGTATGCCGGGTAGGCTGTACAGTACCATGATAATAAATTAGATTGAATCTACTGTCGTGCGCTATACTAGTACGGTAACAGCACAAATTTTACACTTTACCGACCCCTGTCCCGTGGGGGTCTGGCTAAAAGAACCTACACGTATGATACTGTACGAGTACTTTTCTCTTAGCATTCCATGGGATGATGTCCTAGCAATCAGCGTTTGATATGATACCTGTCATACCTAGTGACGTGGCTTGGTCCGAGAAAATGTGGCTATGATTTCGAAGGGTTAGGGTTGTATTCAAGCGGTGCCCCCCAGGTCCCATACTCGAGTACTTTCCTCTACGGTCGTCATAAAGAATGCCCGGGTGTTCTTTCTATCTACGAGAGGGATTGAGAACATGGAATTACGAAACTTGAGAGAAAAACTATTCTTTCTCCTAGCTACAATAACTTGAATTAACTTATTTAGACTTGAGAAAAAAACGCAGAATTAGGTGCCTAGATGTCTGCAGTTTGTCTTGTTTCCGGTATTCGAGCAATTTCTTCAGTTCCGAGCATGGATCTGTCTGAACAAGGCTCAAAGGGGGCTGGAACAGAGACTTCGGATTACTTGTGTCTGGTTGTGCGTTGTACTCGAGTACTGTACTATCTCCTTTGGCAGCAACACAGCCGCTGCAGGTATACTGGTTGCACAAATTGATTGGACAACGCACAGGGGGTGTAAGGCGCACAAAAAAATCTGAGAAAACAGCCCCGCTTTTGCTCGGTTCTTATAACACCTCCAACCCCCGTCAAAAAGCTGTCTAAATTCATAGCACACCACTACAACATTCCAAGTTGCGAAAAAGAGATCATGAATTACTATCTCAACAACAGCACCAATTGTCTCAACACTAACGACTCTTTTAACAATGTATCTGGCGGCGTGAATATATCGAATCACTATACCGATCAGCAGCGTGAAGTCCTACGATGGCTATCCCCAATTGAGCCCCGTGTGCGCCACCAGGATATTCAAGCCCTCAGGGCCGAGAATGTGGGGGATTGGCTCTTGGAAACTGGCGAATTTCGACGCTGGAGGGAGGCGTGGGGAGAGGTCAACGGTGAAAATGCTGCACTATTTTGCTACGGTGATCCGGGAGTGGGCAAGACCTACCTTAGGTATGAGACTCGATGCAGAAAAATAGAAAAGGATGATAATGCTGATGAGGATTGATGCTAGCTCGCTAGTAATTGATAGGTTAGGTGATGAGGCCAAAGGGCAACCTGACGTCGTTCCTTGCTTCTATTTTGATTTCGCGGCTCGAAATGAGCAGGCTCCGGCCAATATTCTCGGCTCACTACTCAAGCAGATCGTAGGCGGATTGGACAGGATCCCAGGAGACATAGTGCAGGCCTTTAAAGACCAGAAGAAGACCATTGGTGGTCGGAGACTACGGGTTCCGGAAATTTTGAAAATGTTACGGACCGTGACATGCTCACAGCGCACATATATATGTGTCGATGCGCTGGATGAGTGTTCGGAAAAGCATCGAGCTGAGATTGTTGACTCCCTTGGGGAAATCCTAGAGAATTCAGAAGGCACTCGAATATTCATAACTGGTCGGCGACATATCTGCGGTGAGATAGAGAAGCATCTTTCAGGGAAAGCATGGATGTTACCCATAAAACCCAACAACGAAGACCTCCGAGGATATATCCACATGAGATTGAGTAAGGATTCCTCTCTTGGTGCGATGGGCAGCAGCTTCAGGGCAGAAATCGCCGAGAGTCTTGCAGAAAATATTCCAGAATCGTAAGCGACCAACAAGCTCGTAGGTGGTATGTCCCATGGGCTTCGCTGACAGACGGATCTAGGTTTTTGCTGGCTTCTATAACTCTAGACTCTATCCTGCGAGAAACGACTGTGTACGGTGTACGGGAAAGGCTGGTGGCAATGGCGGGTGGCTTGGATGTGAGGGGCGCATACAGTTCAACACTGGAGCGAATACAGGAGCAGGGTGGGGAGAGCGCAAAACTTGGGACTTCAGCTTTGATGTGGATCTCGCACTCGGAGCGGCCATTGCAACCCGATGAGTTGCTTCACGCCCTTACTGTCGAGAAAGAATCAATGGAGCCAAATCCCGAAAATATTCCTTCACTCCAGACATTAATCAGCTGTTGTCTGGGACTTGTCACATTTGACGAAGGGGCTTCGAGAGTCCGCTTGATCCATTTTACGCTTCAGGAGTATCTTTACACCCGCTCCGATCTTTGTGCAAATGCTCACTCAAAAATTGCCGAAACCTGCTTAAGATACCTCAACTCTTCAAATATCAAGGACCTCTCACTCACCCTCGATGCTGCGCCACACTCAGCTCCCTTTCTCGAATATTGTTCCCTCTATTGGGGGGTGCATGCCAGAAGAGAAACATCGCCGGCTGTGATGTCACTTGCACTTGATCTTTTCAGTCAATTCGAAAACCACCTATCTACCAAAATACTTCTGAGATATATGTTGCATAAGGTCGGTGTGTGGTGTTACACCTCCATGGATAGTGGCATTGATAGATTTACGGGACTGCATTGTGCATCACTTTTCGGCATATCCGGAATTGCAACCACTCTCACGGAAACAAAAGGCCGTGATTTGAACAAAAGCGATTTTTTGGGGTTTACGCCGCTCATGTGGGCTGCGGTATTCGGGCAAGAAGAGGTGGCGAAACTGCTCCTTGAACGGCCAGATATCCACCCAAACAAAGTAGACAGATTTTGGGGCCGAACCGCACTCTCGTTGGCTGCAGACAAGGGACATGAGGGTGTGGTAAGGGCGCTTCTAGGCCGCGCATCTCGCAATCCCTATGGAATTGATGTCCTATGGAGTAAAACACCGGTTGTAGCAGATTTACTCTTTGGAAAGAGATATGTAAACCTCGACAAGGCAGATAAACTCGGCACGACACCACTCTCCTTGGCTGCACGCAATGGCCATGAAGGAGTCATGAAGCTACTCCTAGTACGGAGTGATGTCAACCCTAACAAGGTACCATTGTTCGGCGAGACACCACTCTACTGGGCTGCCAGAAATGACCATGAAGGAGTTGTGAAGCTGCTACTAGAGCGGGGTGATGTCAACCCCAACAAGGCAGACGGGTCCGGCCGGGCACCGCTCTCCCGGGCTGCCAGTAATGGCCACGAAGGAGTTGTGAAACTACTACTAGCACGCGATGATATCAACCCTAACATTCAAGACAATTCCGGACGAACACCACTCTGGTGGGCTGCCTGCCGTGGCCGCCAGGGGCCAGCGAAGTTACTTCTTGATCGCGATGATGTCGACCCCAACATTCCCGATAAATATGGCCAAACCCCGCTTTCGTGTGCGACCAATAAGGGTCATGAGGGAGTAGTAAAGCTACTACTTGAACGGAAAGATGTCAACCCCAAGAGACCCGACAAGGAGGAGCAAAAACCATGCGCGTTGTGGTGGGCACGGCCATAAGGTAGTGGTGAAGCTACTACTGGGATGCAGAAATGCCAATTCCGATATCCTAAATAAATACATCCAAATTCCACTTTTCTGGGTTGCCCAATGCGAGGAGAGCGACTTGGTGGAGATTCTATTGAGAAGGGAAGGTGTTCACCCTATTGGTCATACACTTCCGGTCGAACCCCACTCTGGTTTGTGGTCGAGAAGGTACATGCGGGGCTGTGAGATTGCCACAGGTCCTGGACTCTATAGATAACTCGCCCCCCCGGGAGTTCAAAGACCCGGAAAGTTGTCCAACATGACCGTTCTCCTCCCGCAACCTCATCCCCTGCCCCGAGACCGAATATGCTCCACCTCGCAAGTCTCTTGCTCGCCCCCCTAGGGTCCCTACAACCGCCTCGCCGATGTCGACATCTCTCTGAGCCGGAATATCCAAGTTAATCCAAGTAGCTCTCTGCCTGGTAGTCCGAAATGCATGTTTATTTATTTACTTATTTATTTATTTATTTATTTATTTATTTATTTATTTATTTATTTATTTATTTATTTATTTATTTATTTATTTATTTATTTATTTATTTATTTATTTATTTATTTATTTATTTATTTATTTATTTATTTATTTATTTATTTATTTATTTATTTATTTATTTATTTATTTATTTATTTATTTATTTATTTATTATTTATTTTTCTTCCCCCTTTTCCTTTATTATTTTCGGCGTTACGTGGATTAGAGGTTTCTCTCGTTTTCTTCTTTCTCCTACTATTCCTCCCTTTCCTCAACCCTTTACTTAATCATTGAGCGAGCTTAAATTTACCGGAGGCATGCTGTTTCCAGCTATCCGTGAGGGAATCTTTTGGCAGGCATTTGGTCCTTGTAATATTATTTGGTGTTCTGGAGGGTTCGCAATGTCGTGCGTCGTAGGTAAGCCGACAGCTAATTAGACAAATGATACTTATTTTTTGCCAATGTTTGGTAGAGTGCTGTTACGGGAATTTTCAAATTCATGTTTTTTCCGATTTGGATAACTCTTGTTGTATCAAGGTGGAGGTTTCTGGGGTTTTGTTTACGATGGAAGGGGTGATTTGGGGGTTGAGAGAGAGAAAATTTGCTTGTTGTACTTAGGGGATTTCTCCCACCATTCCTTTCCATAGTTTTTTAACTACGTACGAACCCACGAGAATACGAACGAGTCCGAACTACGAAATCTGAAAGCTACCGAAACGAATCTTTGAGTGAACCGGGAGTGAATTTGAACAACTCTGCGATTTCGGACGTGGGAAATAGCCAGAGGACCGTGCTTTTCCAACCTATCGTGGACCCTTGTACGATTTTACGCCGTTTTGTTTTTCATTTTTCTACTACTCCTTTTGAATCCACTTGGACCAACTCCGATTACCCTTTACCGATCTGACCGTATACCGTTCTTTCAGTGCTTGGATCAGGGCAGCGGAAGTAATACCGACTTACCCCCACAAAACCTCTGATAAATCCATTTCGTACTGTACATTTAAAAAATAAGATTTACTGACAGCAGATCGTATGGCAAGAGCATTGAGTGATATAAAAATAGTATACGAATATCCTAACCGGAGAAGTTATTCCCGCAAAGAAAATGAAAAACAGAAAAAAGGAAAAACAGACGAATGACTGAACGACCAAACAAAATACGGGTAAACTGGAGGAGTGAGACAGAGACGAAAAGGATAATGAAACGAAAACAGATAAACAAACAAAGGGAGAAAACAGGCTGCCTTTCATCCTCTCTGGATCATCTTCCGGATCCTTTCCCGCATACTTCCAGTTGTGCACGCCGAGTTCCCCGTTACATTCAACTTCACTAGCACCATTTTCTGGTCCTACTAAGGATTACGGAGGAAGAGGATTTGACCGACAATATGCAGAGGGTCGAGAATATGAGCGGCGGAGCTTAGTGTTACTTAATCGGACAGAAAAAAGCGAAATGTCATTTCCACGTGTTTCTCCTGCTAAGCATGTAAGGGTAGGGTCAGGGGTTCTTTGCCTCCGGTGTGATACACAGTGGATATGTGGTGAGCAGCCAAAAAGATCTCTGGTCAACAGGACCGTATATGACCGATACCGAGTGATCTTTTATGACTGGAATGATGAAAAAGGACGATAACCAAGGGCTAAGTGGATGATGGTGTTCAGTACATGGCAGCGCAAAAACAGCGGAATAGTACTGTGGTGTGTGCAGCGCTCGTGTGAAACGGACTGGGAAAATTTGTCACTTGGTTTGATTTGATTAGCTTGAGGGGGGTTGGTTGGGGGTGTCCTCTGGGCGCTGGGAAATCATTATCCTCCCTATACTCACCCCGCAGATCAGACCTAGATCTCCCAAAGCTACGGCTGGCTAGTCCTTATTTGTCTTGCACTCTTCTTACCCACGCTCGCAGATACCAGATTCTAGATAGGTGAGGGCTTTTGCCAACGACAAGATTTACACATTACACATAGAGGTTCGCTAGGTAGATAATAATAATATTATAATAATCGTGCAATAAAAGAATGCAATATAAGGGCACTAAGAGGTAGATGGTAGCTGATATTCAAAAGGAAAAAAACAAACACGGACGACGGGCAAAATCAGCGAAGAGAAGGGGGTCACAGCACACAGCAGAGAAGAAAAACGGGTCTCTTTAATTCTCCACAGGTCAACAACCATTTCGCAGCCCTCCCCCTAAGCACCCCGAAAGACTCGCACGCATTCTATCATAATATCATGGTTCATTCTCGTACGGCTTCTACCACCTTCTGATAAAGCTAATGCTCTATCACCCGGGATGCGGTCGATAGGGTGGCCAGTAGGATTTGGTAATCAATTGTACAGTACCGTAGTCTCCCTTGCCCAACTAGTCACCGGCTGTCGAATATCCTCGCCGACCGTTTTGTAAAAGATAGTTAGAACTACCCGGTGGTACAGCATGATATGCAGTGAGTAGTCGAATTAATCCACGCCCAATAGCGACTTCTGGTCGTACTCGAGTATGCCGAGTAGGCTGTACCATGACAATAAATTAGATTGAATCTACTGTCGTGCGCTATACTAGTACGGTAGCAGCACAAATTTTACACTTTACCGACCCCTGTCCCGTGGGGGTCTGGCTAAAAGAACCTACACGCATGATACTGTACTTTCCTCTTAGCATTCCATGGGATGATGTCCTAGCAATCAGCGTATGATTCCTGTCATACCTAGTAACGTGGCTTGGTCCTAGAAAATGTGGCTATGATTTCGAAGGGTTAGGGTTGTATTCAAAACCCTTTCCCCCCGAGGTCCCGTACTTGAGTACTTTCCTCTACGGTCGCCATAAAGTAGCTCGGGTGTTCTTTCTATCTGCGAGAGGGATTGAGAACATGGAATTACGAAACTTGAGAGAAAAATTACTCTTTCTCCTAGCTACAGTAACTTGAATTAACTTATTTACACTTGATAAAAAAACGCAGAATTAGGTGCCTGGATGTCTGCAGTTTGTCTTGTTTCCGGTATTCGAGCAATTTCTTCAGTTCCGAGCATGGATCTGTCTGGATGAGGCTCAAAGGGGGCTAGAACAGACTTCGGATTACTTGTGCTACTCGAGTAAAGGTGTCTGGTTGTGCGTTATACTCGAGTACCTATCTCCTTTGGCAGCAACACAGCCGCTGCAGGTATACTGGTTGCACAAATTGATTGGACAACGCACAGGGGGTGTAAGGCGCATAAAAAAAAAATCAGCCAAAGCAGCCCCGCTTTTTAGTTCAGCTCCTATAATACCCACAATTTCCATCAAACAACCGACTCAATCCATAACCCACCCCCACAACACTCCAAGTTGCGAAAAGAGATCATGACTCACTATATTAACAATAACAATAACTGTCTCAACACTACCAACTCTGTTAATGTATCTGGTAACTTGAATATATCGAATCACTATACCGTCCCCGATCAGCAGCCAGAAATCCTGAGATGGCTATCTCCACTTGAGCCCCGTGTGCGCCACCAGGACATTAAAACCCTCAGGGTGGAAAATGTGGGGGATTGGGTCTTGGAAACTGGCGAATTTCAAAGCTGGAGGAAGACGAGTGGAGAGGTCAACCGAGAAAATGCTGCATTATTTTGCTACGGTGATCCGGGAGTGGGCAAGACCTACCTTAGGTATAAAGGATCAGCCAGGGATAAACCAAAGAATGGTAATGCTGACGAGCCTTGATTCTAGCTCACTAGTAATCGACAGGTTAGGTGATGAGGCGAAAGGGCAGCCAGACACCGTTGCTTGCTTCTATTTCGATTTCGCCGCCCGAAATGAGCAGACTCCAGTCAATATGCTCGGCTCACTACTCAAGCAGATTGTCGGCGGATTGAGTAGAATCCCTGAAGACATAGTAGAGGCCTTTGAAGAGCAGAAGAAGATCATTGGTGGTCGGAGGCTCGGGGTTCCTGAAATCGTGAAAATGTTACAAACCGCGACATACTCGCAGCGCACATATATATGTGTCGATGCACTAGATGAATGTGCGGAAAACCATCGCGCTGAGGTTCTTGAATCCTTGAGAGAGCTTTTAGAGAAGTCCGAGGGCACACGGATATTCATAACCGGTCGACGACATATCCGCGGTGAGATAGAGAGGCATCTTCCTGGGAAAGTATCAATGGTACCCATAAAACCCAACAATGAAGACATCAAAGGATACATCCGCATGAGACTGAGTAAAGATGCCTCTCTGGGTGCGATTGACAGCGGTTTCAACGCAGAAATTGCCAAGAGTTTCGCAGAAAATATTCCGGAATCGTAAGTGATCACCAAACCCGTAGGTATCCTGTCATAGTTGTTTCGCTGACAGACGGATCTAGGTTCCTACTTGTTTCCATAACCCTAGATTCCATCCTGCGAGAAACGACTTTGGACGGTAGGCGGAAAAAGCTGCTGGCAATGGCGGGTGGCTCGGACGTGAAGGATGCTTATAGTGCAACGCTGGAGTGGATACAGGAGCAGGGTGGGGCGAGAGCAAAGCTTGGGATTTCAGCCTTGATGTGGATCTCGCACTCGGAGCGACCATTGCGACCCGATGAGCTACTTCACGCCCTGACGGTCGAGAGAGAAGCAACGGAGCCAAATCCCGAAAATACTCCTTCACTCCAGACATTAATCAGCTGTTGTCTAGGACTTGTCACATTCGATGCGGTGGCTTCGAGAGTCCGCTTGATCCATTTTACTCTCCAGGAGTATCTTTACACCCGCTCCGATCTTTATGCCAATGCTCACTCAAAAATCGCCGAAACCTGCTTGATATACCTTAACCTTCCGAGTATCAAGGACCTCTCGCCCACCCTCGATGCTGCCCCACACTCAGCTCCCTTTCTCGAATATTGTTCCCTCTATTGGGGGGTTCACGCCAAAAGAGAAACATCGAGCGGTGTGATGTCACTTACACTTGATCTTTTCAGTCAATTAGAAAACCACCTGTCTACTAAATTACTTTTGAGATATATGTTGCGGAGGGTCGATGAGTGGTATCTCGCATCCAACAAAAGTTGCTTTGATGGATTTACTGGACTACACTGTGCATCACTTTTTGGTCTATTGGAAATTGCAACCACTTTCACGGAAACAAAAGACAGGAATTTGAACAAAAGGGATTTTTCGGGGCTTACGCCACTCTTGTGGGCTGCCATGTTCGGGCAAGAACAGGTGGTGAAACTGCTCCTTGAACGGCCAGATATCCACCCAAACAAAGTAGACAGATTTTGGGGCCGAACCGCACTCTCGTTAGCTGCAGACAAGGGACATGAGGGCGTGGTAAGGGCGCTTCTAGGCCGCGCATCTCGCAATCCTGATGGAATTAATGTCCTACTCGTATGGGGTAAAACACCGGTTGTAGCAGATTTACTCTTGGGAAAGAGATATGTAAACCCCGACAAGGCAGATAAATACGGCAAGACACCACTCTTCCGGGCTGCCAGCAATGGCCATGAAGGAGTTGTGAAGCTACTCCTAGGACGGAATGATGTCAACCCCAACAATGCAAACGAACACGACGAGACGCCACTATGGCCGGCTGCCACCCGTGGCCATGAAGGAGTTGTGAAGCTACTGCTCGGGCGGGGTGATGTCAACCCCAACAATGCACACAAATCCGGCGGGACGCCACTCTACTGGGCCGCCAGAAATGGCCATGAAGGAGTTGTGAAGCTACTCCTAGGACGGAGTGATGTCAACCCTAACAAGGCAGACAAGTACGGCGAGACACCACTCTACTGGGCTGCCAGAAATGGCCATGAAGGAGTTGTGAAGCTACTCCTAGGACGGAGTGATGTCAACCCCAACAATGCAGGCAAGTCCGGCGAGACACCACTCTACTGGGCTGCCAGAAATGGCCATGAAGGAGTTGTGAAGCTACTCCTAGGACGGAGTGATGTCAACCCCAACAAGGCAGACAAGTCCGGCGAGACATCGCTCTCCTATGCTGCCAGCTATGGCCATGAAGGAGTTTTGTGTGAAGTATATAGGGTAAGGATCGAGTTACCGGTATATTCACTTATATCGTGGAGCAACAATACGGGACAGATAGACAAAAAGAGTGGATTTGATAGAGTCTTAGAGAACGGAGAGACGCATATGACTATGAGAATAATAAGTGAAATGAACGACAAAGAGAACGATCTTTATAGAAAGAAAGTCGGCGAAAAACATATGTGCCGGTGAATGTAAAGAATACCGAAATATCACAAGATGAAAAGAAATCCACCACACTCCCTAATTGTCAAACGCTACTAACATGAATCCAGTGTAGATATCCAGTATCTACTCCTGTTCGTTTCATCCCTAAACAATCTGTGTTTGCACTATACTAGGTAAAACTAAAAGATGTTTTCCAAACGACGAAGGTTGCTGCTAAGGTCGTCGAAACACTAGGCTCAGCCATAGTATGTCCAACATTTTGAAGCTACTACTAGGGCGGGCTGATGTCAACCCCAACATTCAAGGCATGTTCGGCGGGACACCGCTCTCCTGGGCTGCCAGTAATGGCCACGAAGGAGTTGTGAAACTACTACTAGCACGCGATGATATCAACCCTAACATTCAAGACAATTCCGGACGAACACCACTCTGGTGGGCTGCCTGCTGTGGCTGCCAGGGGCCAGCGAAGTTACTTCTTGATCTCGATGATGTCGACCCCAACATTCCAGATAAAGATGGCCAAACACCGCTTTCGTGTGCCACCGATAAGGGTCATGAGGGAGTGGTAAAGCTACTACTGGAACGGAAAGATTTAAATTCCAATTGACCAGACTAGAATAGGCCAAAGCTATTAGCGTTGTTGCCGCCACGGCCACAAGGTAGTGATGAAGCTACTACTAGGGTGCCTCAGTTCCAACTCCAATAACCTAGGTAATTACTGTTAAATTCCACTTTTCTGGGCTGCCAAATGTGAGGAGGGGGGACATGGTGGAGCTTCTGTTGGAAAGAGAAGGCGTCCACCCATATTGGTCATACTATTCTGGCCGAACGCCACTCTGGTTTGTGGTCGAGAAGGTACATGCGGGGTTGTGAGACTTCCACAGACAACTCGCCCCTCCGGGCCCGGGAGATAGGAGTTCAAAGACCCGTAAAGTTGTCCAACATGACCGTTCTCCTCCCGCGACCTCATCACCTGCCCCAAGACCGAATATGCTCCACCTCCCAAGACTTTTGCTCGCCCTCCTAGGGTCCCTACAACCGCCTCGCCGATGTCGACATCTCTCTGAGCCGGAATATCCAAGTTAATCCATGCAGCTATCTGCCTGGTAGTTCGAAAGGCATGTTTATTCACTTTTTTTATTTCTTTTTGTTCCTTATTTTTCTCAATTTTTTTTTGGCGTTACGTGTATTAGAGGTTTCTCTTGTTTTATTCCTTCTCCTTCTATTCCTCCCTTTCCTCAACCCTTTACTTAATCATAGAGAGAGCTCCAATATACCGGAGGCATGCTGTTTCCAGCTATTGGTGAAGGAATTTTTTTTGCGGGTATTTGGTCTTTGTAATATTATTTGGTGTCCTGGAGGGTTCGCAATGTCGTGCGTCGTAGGTAAGCCGACAGCTAATTAGACAAATGATACTTATTTTCTCAATGTTTGGTAGAGCGCTTGCAATCAGGCCAAGAAAGTAATACCGGCTTACCCCCACAAAACCTCTGGTGAATCCGCGCCGTACTGTACATTTCAAAAACAAGGTCTACGGACATCAGTTTGGACAATTGGCCAGCTTATATGGCAAGAGTATTGTGTGTTATAAGATAGCATACGAATATCCCAACCGGAGAAGTTATTCCCGCAAAGAAAAAAAACCGGAAACAGTAAAAACAGACGAATGACTGAATGGCCAAACAAAATACAGGTAAACTGGGAGAGAGAGAGAGATAAAAAGGATGATGAAACTAAAACAGCTAAACAAAGGTAAAAAACAGGCTGCCTTTCATCCTCTCTGGATCATCATCCGGATCCTTTCCTGCATACTTCCAGTTGTGCATGCCGAGTCCCTCGTTACATTCAACTTCACTAGCACCATTTGCTGTTCCTGCTAAGGATGGAGGAGGAGGACTTGACCGAGAGTATGCAGATGGCCGAGGATACGAGTATGCGCGCGGAGGAGCTTGGTGTTGTCCAGCCGGAGAAAAAAAGGTGGAATGATATTTCCACGTGTTTACGGCTAAGAATGTAAGGGTCAGGGTTTCTGTATGATACACAGCGGATATGCGGTGATCAGCCAAAAAGATCTCCGGTCAGCAGTGACTTTATATGACCGATACCGAGTGATCTTTTATGACGGGATTGACGAACAAGTACAGTCACCGAGGGCTATGTGGATGATGGTGTTTAGGACATGGCAGCACAAAAACAGTGGGATAGTACGGCAGTGTGTGTGCTGTGTTTGTGTCGAACGCACTGGGAAAATTTGTCACTTGGTTTGATTTCATTAGCTTGAGGGGGGTTGGATGGGGGTGTCCTCTTGGTGCTGGGAAATCACTACCCCCTATATACTCACCCCGCATATCAGACCTAGGTCCCCCAGGGTTACAGCTTGTTAGTCCTGGTTTGTCTTGCACTCTTTTTACCTACTCTCGCCGATACCTGATTCTACCTAGGCGAGGGTTTTTGCAAACGACAAGATTTACACAGAGGTTCGCTAGGTAGATAATAACATAATAATCGTGCAATAAAAGGATGCAATATAAAAGGGCACTAACAGGTAGATGGTAGCCGATATTCAAAAGAAAGAAAAAAACAGGCAACAGGCAAAAGCAGCTAAGAGAGGGGGGTCAAAGCACATAACGGATGGAAGGGGAACAGGTCCCTTTAACTCTCCACAGGTCAACATCCATTTCGCAGCCTTCCCCTAAGCACCCCGAAAGACTCGCACGCATTCTATCATTCTATCATTCTATCATTCTATCATTCTATCATTCTATCATTCTATCATTCTATCATTCTATCATGCTTCATTCTCGTGCGCATGGTCGGCTTCTACCACCCTCTGATAAACCTAATGCCTTATCACCCAGGATATGGTCGTTTGGGATGGCCGGTAGGATTTGGCAATCACTTGTACAGTACCGTAGTCTCCCTTGTCCAACTAGTCGCCGGCTGTCAAATATCCTCACCGACCGTTTTGTAAAAGATAGTTGTAACTCACCGGTTGTACAGCATGATATGTAGTGAGTAGTCGAATTAATCCACGCCCAATAGCGACTTCTGATCATGCTCGAGCACCGGTATGCCGGGTAGGCCGTACCAGGATAATAAATTACTCGAGAAGATTGAATCTACTGTATTGTGCTGTGCTAGTACAAGTACGGTATCAGCACAAATTTTACACTTCACCGAGTATCTATACTAGTACAAACACCCCTGTCCCGTGGGGGTCTAGCTAAAATAACTTTATCATACAAGTACTGTACTTGTACTGGTACCCCCCCCCCAGAACCAGGGTTCAGACGGGGGACACTGACTGCGCGGCCCCCACAGTCCTGTGCTGAGTCGCTACCGCGCTGGAAAGGCCAAGAGATGTCACCTGGCGCTCGTCACGGCACCTGAACATTACGATACCTGTGCTTGAGATATTGTGGATTTCCTAAAGGTTGCGAAAAAAACGCAAATCATCTCAGAGCTTCATGCCGAATTAACCTCCAAGCTTGAGAATGCGCAATACCGCACCTGATTTTTCAGAGAGAAACTTTCGGTGCGGCCCTAGCGAATGCTGTTGCGAAATCAATCTCTCTCTCTACAAGCTCTGGGTCCCGTTAGCAACCATTAGGAAACTCACAACAGAGAGGAAAACTTTCACCTACGATATCCACAAAGCTACACCCTAGTCAGGTTTCAGGGGATAATATCGGTTCCGGAGGGGTCGTCAGTTTGCCGGTTCTTTAACTTTCACAATTTCTTTTCTCTCGACGCCACGCTGGGGGTTCTGGTTAGTCCCCTAAGAGAGGTAAAGTTCAAAGCTGGAAGAATGGAGGTCGTCCTTGGGAAATTGTGTCCAAGGGATAGAAAAGGGATCGAGGAATCCACATTATATAATAAGGTACTTTTTTTTCTTTTCAAAAAGAGAGGAAAGGAAAGAAAGAAAGATTTTTGGTCCATAATATATTATCTAATCGGCTATGTTGGTCTGGGTGCAATTGGTGCTACGGGTGCCGGGAACCAGGATGCTTGTACTGTACAGTACGAGTACCGTAGGGGAGCATGGATGTCAAGGCTCAAGCGAGAATCACGCTCAACCCGGTTCTAGGGGATGGGTTCTTGTGGCGCAATTCCTGAGGAATATGGAATCAAAAGAAACATGAACCCGAAAAGCCCTTCATCATCACTGTAGGCCCCACCGGTATTTACCAAAGTAGACTGTCACCCACTACCTACTAGTAATCGTGCTGTATATTCAGAATCTAGCTTCCATTAAACAAACGCCCATTGAGCCAGGAGTTTTTTTTTTTTTTGAGAATTTACATATCATACCGGCAATTCAAAACCTTTTTTAGTTACAGCTAGAAGTCAGGTCCATTGGGTACCCTATATTCCGGTTGGACTTGTATCCTTAGGAATACCGTACCGTAGGCATGCCTGGTAATGCCAGGTAAATTGAAAGACCTGACTTCGGAATCAACCCTTCGTCTTATATGAACGCTCGCGAACCGTCGAATCATGGCTTGCTCGCTAACCCGTCATCACTGTCCACCAACACATCTACGGAGTAGGAACGCAGTGCCTGCTCTCGAAGGCAGTGGACACTGTTCCGGCAAGGGGAGGAGGCCGAGAGGGGTGCCAGGATCTGAGAGGTCAATTTGCAAGAAGAATATATTTCCAACATTGGTGGCGCTCAAAACAGCCACAACCAAACCTGGCCGCCTCAGATTCCCAAGGCTAACCGATAGGCCCGCACCTGTATGTTCCTCTATTGAGATCGAGCAGGGCGACACTTCCGCGGAATCTACAATATCAACTCTGGTCGTGCGATGTCTTACCCCCATCGACTGCTGTAAAGTGCAAGTACTCGAGCACAGTACCGTACTCGAGTATCTTCTCCTTTGGCAGCAACACAGCCGCTTCAGGTATACTGGTTGCACAAATGGTTTGGACAACGCACAGGGGGTGTAAGGCGCATAAAAAAATCCGAGAAAACAGCCCCGCTTTTGCTCAGTTCTTATAACACCTCTGGTTTCCGTCGAACAGCTGTCTAAATCCATAGTACACCACTACAACATTCCAAGTTGCGAAAAAGAGATCATGAATTACTATCTCAACAACAGCACCAATTGTCACAACACCATCGACTCTTTTAACAATGTTTCTGGTGGCGTGAATATATCGAATCACTATACCGATCAGCAGCTTGAAGTCATACGATGGCTATCCCCACTTGAACCTCGTGTGCACCACCAGGACATTCAAGCCCTCAGGGCCGAGAATGTGGGGGATTGGCTCTTGGAAACTGGCGAATTTCGACGCTGGAGGGAGGCGGGTGGAGAGGTCAACCGTGAAAATACTGCATTATTTTGCTATGGTGATCCGGGGGTGGGCAAGACCTACCTTAGGTATGAGAGACGATGCAGAGAAATAAAAAAGGATGATAATGCTGATGAGGGTTGACGATAGCTCACTAGTAATTGATAGGTTAGGGGATGAGGCCAAAGGGCAACCTGACGTCGTTTCTTGCTTCTATTTTGATTTCGCGGCTCGAAATGAGCAGAATCCGGCCAGTATGCTCGGCTCACTACTCAAGCAGATCGTCGGCGGATTGGACAGGATCCCGGAAGACATAGTGCAGTCCTTTGACGAGCAGAAGAAGATCATTGGTGGTCGGAGAATACGGGTTCCAGAAATTGTGAAAATGTTACAGAACGCGACATGCTCGCAGCCCACATTTATATGTATCGATGCGCTGGATGAATGTGCGGAAAAGCATCGAGCTGAGGTTCTTAACTCCCTTAGAGAAATCCTAGAGAAGTCAGAAGGCACTCGAATATTCATAACTGGTCGGCGACATATCCGCGGTGAGATAGAGAAGCATATGCTTGGGAAAGCATCGATGCTACCCATAAAACCCAACAACGAAGACCTCCGAGGATATATCCGCATGAGATTGAGTAAGAATGCCTCGCTGGGTGCGATGGACAGCGGTTTTAGGGCAGAAATCACCGAGATTCTTACTGAAAAGATTCCAGAATCGTAAGTGACCAACTATCTCGTATCATAGGTAGTATGTCTTAAGGGCTTCGCTGACAAACGGATCTATCATAGGTTTTTGCTGGCTTCCATAGCCCTAGATTCTATCCTACGAGAAACAACTGTATACGGTATGCGGGAAAAGTTGGTTGCAATGGCGGGTGGCTCGGACGTGAAGGATGCTTACGGTGCAACGCTGGAGAGGATACAGGAGCAGGGTGGTGCGAGAGCAAAATTTGGGATTTCAGCTTTGATGTGGATCTCGCACTCGGAGCGGCCGTTGCAATCCAATGAGTTGCTTCACGCCCTTACGGTTGAGAAAGAATCAGCGGAGCCAAATCACGAAAATATTCCTTCGCTCCAGACATTAATCAGCTGTTGTCTGGGACTCGTCACAATTGATGAGGGGGCTTCGAGAGTCCGCTTGATCCATTTTACTCTCCAGGAGTATCTTTATACCCGCTCCGATCTTTATGCCAATGCTCACTCAAAAATGGCCGAAACCTGCTTAATATACCTCAACTTTCCAAATATCAAGGACCTCTCGCCCACGCTTGATGCCGCCCCACCCTCAGCTCCCTTTCTCGAATATTGTTCCCTCTATTGGGGAGCTCACGCCAAAAAAGAAACATCGAGCGGTGTGATGTCACTCGCTCTAGATCTTTTCGGTCAATTCCAGGGCCACTTATCTACCAAATTACTTTTGAGAGATATGTTGCAGAGGGTCAATGAGTGGTATCCTGCCCTCTTAAATAGTCGCATTGATGGATTTACTGGACTGCACTTTGCATCGCTTTTCGGCATATTTGAAATTGTAACTACTTTCACCGAAACAAGAGACCGGGATTTGAACGAAAGATATTTTTGGGGGTTTACGCCGCTCATATGGGCTGCAATGTTCGGGCAAGAACAGGTGGTAAAACTGCTACTTGAACAGCCAGACATCCACCCAAACAAAGTGGACAAAAATCGTGGTAGAACTGCACTCTTTCTGGCTGCGGGGAAGGGACATGAGGTCGTGGTGAAGGTGCTTCTTGGCCGCGCATCTCGCAATCCTATCATTGATGGCCTATGGAGTTTAACACCGGGTGTAGCCGATTTACTCTTTGGAAAGAGATATGCCAACCCCCGCAAGGCAGACAAACACCGCCAGTCGCCTCTCTCCCGGGGCGCCTGCAATGGCCATGAAGGTGTTGTGAAGCTACTACTAGAACGGGGCAATATCAACCTCGACAAGGCAGACAAATACGGCAAAACACCACTCCTCCAGGCTGCCAGAAATGGTCACGAAGGAGTTGTGAAGCTACTACTTGGATGGGGTGATATCAACCCCAACAAGGAAGACGAATTCGGCAAGACACCACTGCCCAGGCTGTTTACAATGGCTACGAAGGAGTTGTGAAGCTACTACTAGGGCGGGGTGATGTCAACCCCGACAAGCCGGACAACTACGGCTGGACCCCACTATCTCATGCTGTCCTACATGGCCATGAAGGGATTGTGGAGTTACTGCTATGGCGGGGTGATGTCAACCCCAATAAGGCAGACAAATCCGGCGAGACACCGCTCTCCTGTGATGCCCGGGATGGCCGTGATGGAGTTGTGAAACTGCTACTAGGACGGGGTGATGTCAACCCCGATAGGGCAGGCAAATTCGGTGTTACGCCACTCTCAGAGGCTGCCTGGGGTGGCCATGAAGGAGTTGTGAAACTGCTACTAGGACGGGGTGATGTCAACCCTGACGGGGCATGCGAATCCGGCAGAACGCCACTCTCCCGGGCTGCCAGCCGTGGCCATGAAGGAGTTGTGAAACTACTACTCGGACCGGGTGATATCAACGCCGACAAGGCAGACGAATACGGCGATACGCCACTTTCAGAGGCTGCCAGCTCTGGCCATGAAGGAGTTGTGAAACTACTACTAGGAAGGGGTGATGTCAACCCCGACAAGGCAAACAAATATGGCAACACACCACTCTCGATGGCTGCCCGGCATGGCCATAAGGGGGTTGTGAAGCTGCTGCTAGGACAAAATGATGTCAATCCCAACATTCCAGACAATACCGGCCGAACACCACTCTGGTGGGCTGCCTACTATTTGATATTTATTATAGAATAACCTAAGACAGGAACTATAATAATTGTGAAGGCCGGCGAAAGATTATGAGTCCTAAGACAATAACCAGTGAATTTCCAAAGCCCCAAGTAGGGAGCTATGCAGAATAAAGTACGTCCACTTTTATTATGCCCTTCTCTTAGTATTCCATGTGATGATAAGAAATCAGCTGCATGCTATCATTCACAGTAACATGACGAGAAATTGTGGCTATAATTTCGAAGGGTTAGGGTTGTATTCAAACCACGCCCCCAAGTCCCGAACTTGCCACTACGCTCCTCATAACACAGTTCAAGTGTTCTTTCTATCTGCGAATGAGATTGAGAACATGGAAACTTGGAAACTTGAGAGAATAACACTTCTTTCTCCTAGCTAACTTAAATTAAATTATTTCGGCTTGAGTACTGCCGGATTTGTATCACCCGGGAACGCAGACCAGAAATAACCTATTCCACGCCACAGCGAGCGCCCGGGATAGCGAGCCATCCACCCAAATAATTTACCAGCCACTGTTTAAATCCCAACCGAAGCTCAGCCAATCGCGTGGCCCAAATTTGCAGAGCGCTCGCTATGCCGGGTGCTCGCTGTGGCGTGGAATAAGTGATAGCGACTGCTGTGGCGAGGTTGAGAGCAAAAACGCAGAATTAAGTGCCTGGACGTTCGTGTTTGTCAAATTTCTTTAGTTCCGAGCACGGATCTGTCTGAGCAAGGCCCAAGGGGGACTGGAATAGAGACTTCGGATTATTTGTGCGGAAGGTGTCTAGTTGTGCGTTGTACTCGAATACTCATATCTTCTGCTGCTTCGGCAACACCGCCTCTGCAGGTGTATCGGTTGCACAAATATCATACAAATTGATTGGACAACACACAAGTGATGGAAGGCGCATAAAAAAAGTCTGGGAAAATAACCCCGCTTTGGCTCAGCTCCTAAAATACCTACGATTTCGATCAAACAACCGACTCAATCCAGAACCCACCCCTACAACACTCCAAGTTGCGAAAAGAGATCATGACTCACTATATTAACAATAACAGTAACTGTTTCAACACTACCAATTCTGTTAATGTATCTGGTAACTTGAATATATCGAATCAGTATACAGTCCCCGATCAGCAGCCCGAAATCCTACGATGGCTATCTCCACTCGAGCCCCATGTGCGCCACCAGGACATCCAAACCCAAAGGGCCGATAATGTGGGGGGTTGGCTCTTGGGAACTGGCGAATTTCGAAGTTGGAGGAAGGCGAGTGGAGAGGTCAACAGAGAAAATGCTGCATTATTTTGCTACGGTGATCCGGGAGTGGGCAAGACCTACCTGAGGTACAAGAAATGAGCCAGGAATAAACCAAACAATGGTAATGCTGACGAGCTTTGATTCTAGCTCACTAGTAATCGACAGGTTAGGTGATGAGGCCAAGGGGCAGCCAGACGCAATTGCTTGTTTCTATTTTGATTTCGCCGCTCGAAATGAGCAGACTCCGGCCAATATGCTTGGCTCACTACTCAAGCAGATCGTCGGCGGATTGAGAGGAACCCCCGAAGACATAGTAGAGGCCTTTGAAGAGCAGAAGAAGATTATTGGAGGTCGGAGACTACGGGTTCCGGAAATTGTTAAAATGTTACAGACCGTGACATGTTCACAGCGCATATTTATATGTGTCGATGCACTAGATGAATGTGCGGAAAAGCATCGAGCTGAGGTTCTCGACTCCTTGAGAGAAATCTTAGAGAGGTCCGAAGGCACACGGATATTCATAACCGGTCGACGACATATCTGTGATGAGATAGAGAGGCATCTCCCTGGGAAAGCATCAATGGTACCCATAAAACCCAACAATGAAGACATCAGAGAATACATCCGCATGAGATTGAGTAAAGATGCCTCTCTGGGTGCGATTGACAGCGGTTTCAACGCAGAAATTGCCAAGAGTTTCGAAGCAAATATTCCAGAATCGTAAGTGATCACTAAACTTGTAGGTAACTTATCATAAGTGTTTCGCTGACAGACGCATCTAGGTTCCTACTAGTTTCCATAACCCTAGATTCTATCCTACGAGAAACAACTCTGTACGGCAGGCGGAAAAGGCTGGCGGCAATGGCAGGTGGCTCGGACGTGAAGGATGCTTATAGTGCAACGCTGGAATGGATACAGGAGCAGGGTGGGGCGAGAGCAAAACTTGGGATTTCGGCTTTGATGTGGATCTCGCACTCGGAGCGGCCATTGCAACCCGATGAGCTACTTCACGCCCTGACGGTCGAGAAAGAAGCAACGGAGCCAAATCCCGAAAATACTCCTTCACTCCAGACATTAATCAGCTGTTGTCTAGGACTTGTCACATTCGATGCGGTGGCTTCGAGAGTCCGCTTGATCCATTTTACTCTCCAGGAGTATCTTTACACCCGCTCCGATCTTTATGCCAATGCTCACTCAAAAATCGCCGAAACCTGCTTGATATACCTTAACCTTCCAAGTATCAAGGACCTCTCGCCCACCCTCGATACTGCCCCACACTCAGCTCCCTTTCTCGAATATTGTTCCCTCTATTGGGGAGCTCACGCCAAAAAAGAAACATCGAGCGGTGTGATATCACTTGCACTTGAACTTTTCAGTCAATTCGAAAGCCACTTAACTACAAAATTACTTTTGAGATATATGTTGGGGAGCGTCGATGAGGCGTATCTCGCATCCCTAAATAGCCGCATTGATGGATTTACTGGGCTGCACTGTGCATCACTTTTCGGTATATTTGCAATTGTAACTACTTTCACGGAAACAAAGGGCCGGAATTTGAATGAAAGAGATTTCAAGGGGTTTACGCCGCTCTTATGGGCTGCAATATTCGGGCAAGAACAGGTGGTAAAACTGCTACTTGAACAGCCAAACATCCACCCAAACAAAGTGGACAAATATCGTGCCCGAACCGCACTCTTGTTGGCTGCGGAGAAAGGACATGAGGGCGTGGTAAAGGTGCTTCTTGGCCGCGCATCTCGCAATCCTGGTGGCATTGATGGCCTATGGAGTAAAACACAGGATGTAGCCGATTTACTCTTTGGAAAGAGATATGTCAACCCTGACAAGGTAGACGATCGCGGAAGAACACCACTCTCCCAGGCTGCAAGAAATGGTCATGAAGGGGTTGTGAAACTGCTACTAGGACGGGGTGATGTCAACCCCGACAGGGCAAACAAATACGGCGGGACACCACTCTCCCAAGCTGCCAGCGGTGGCCATGAAAGGGTTGTGAAACTGCTACTAGGAAGGAGTGATGTCAACCCCGACAGGGCAAACAAATACGGCGAGACACCACTCTTCCAGGCTACCAGCGGTGGCCATGAAGGAGTTGTGAATCTGCTACTAGGACGGCGTGATGTCAATCCCGACAAGGCAGACAAATTCGGCGAGACACCACTCTCCAAGGCTGCCAGCGATGGCCATGAAGGAATTGTGAAACTACTACTAGGACGGGGTAATGTCAACCCCGACAAGGCAAACAAATATGGCAACACACCACTCTCGATGGCTGCCCGGCGTGGCCATGAGGGGGTTGTGAAGCTGCTCCTAGGACGAGATGATGTCAATCCCAACACCCCAGACAATACCGGCCGAACACCACTCTGGTGGGCTACCTACTATCGCCGCCATGGGCCAGTAAAGTTACTGCTTGGTCGGGATGATGTCGACCCCAACATTCCAGATAAAGATGGCCAAACACCACTTTCGTGTGCCACCGATAAGGGCCATGAGGGAGTAGTAAAGCTACTACTCAAACGAAAAGATGTCAACTCCAATATGCTAGACAAGGGGCAATAGCTATTCCCGTTGTTGCCGCCACGGCTATACAGTAGCGGTGAAGCTACTACTGGGACGCAGCAATGCCAACTCCAATGTCCGGATAAGCGCAGCCAAATTCGACTTTTCTTGGCTTCCAAATGTGAGGAGAGGGTCTTGGTGGAGATTCTATTGGAAAGGGAAGGTGTTCACCCTATTGGCCCGATACTTCTCGTCGAATGCCACTCTGGTTTGTGGTTGAGAATGTACATGCGGGGTTGTGAGGTTTCCACTGGTGCGGGACTCTATAGACACCTCACCCCTCAGGGCCCGGGAGGTAGGGGTTCAAAGACCCGTAAAGTGTTCCAAAATGACCGTTCTCCTCCCGCAATCTCATCACTGACTCCGAGATCGAATATGCACAGCCTCCCCAGACCTTTACTCACCCCCCTAGGCTGCCTAAAACCTCCTCCCCGATATCGGCATCTGTCTAAGCCAGAATGTCCAAGTTAATCCACGCAATTCTCTGCCTGGTAGTCCGAACTACATGTTTCTCCATTTTTCTTCGATTCCTTTTGGCGTTACTTGGATCATTTTCTCTCCTCGTTTTCCACTTCTTCCTTCCACCATTCCTCCATTTCCTCAGCCTTTTACCTAATCATACTGTGGGCTTTAATTCATCGGCTACATGTTCCTCGCAGTTATGCGCGAATGGTTTTTTTGGCGGGCATTTGGTCTTTGTAATATTATTTTGTGTTCTGGAGGGTTCGCAATATCGTGCGTCGTAGGTAAGCCGATCGCTAATTAGACAAATGATACGTATTTACCACCAATGTTTGGTAGAGCGCTCACCATCAGACTAAGCTGCAGCAATGCCGGCCTACCCCTTGAAAGCTCTGGTAAATCTTTTCTGCATTGCACCACGCGGTAAGCGCTATTACCGGCGGAAGTCTTTGGAGATAGTGCGAGAGAGACTGAGGCTGTGATGCCATGGTGGGCGTTGCTCTTCATAGGATACAGTACTTGAGTAGAAACCAGCGGGTTTAAATACATGATAAAGACCCGCCCCACGCGTCCATATTGATACCGAGTCACCCGGTCCTAATCAACAACGTAGCCAGCCATCCATGAGTCCGAACTATATCGATGTAACGCTAAGTCTCGGAATCACGCTATTTCAATGCTCTGAATTGTAACAGTTTTCTTTCTTCCAATCTCTTTGGTCGATTCTCCACGGTGGCTATTATGCCGATCACACATTACTCACACCCACTCACAGCGCAGTCAAGCCGTACATACAAAATTCATTCCGCATTCACAAGTAGCTAGTTATTTTTAAGCCTCTTCCGGGCCCTCTGGGTAAATCGCTAGCTCGAGATCTATGGATGACAGATATCCGGCCATAAATTTTGGATCTTAATGCAAGACCCGTGGGGAAAATCGGTAAACCCAGCAAGGACTGTATCTGATTATATTAACTTTAGTTCCTCTTCACGAACAACACATATTATCATTCTTATTCGCAAGTAATCTGTCTAACTCCGACCCAGGAGGGGTCAAATTGCCCGACTGTGGGAGGTCAACCTGCGAGCAGAAATCTTGAACATTGGCAGCGCTTTGGTGAAACCAGAGCCAATCCTCACCGTATCGAATGCCCAAACCTTATGACGCGAATCCTTTGGCTCCGACAGATAGGTAGACACTTTCCCGTGGAACATGTCGATTCCGGGAATAAAGCTGATCAGCGTTCCTCCAAGGACCAAGTCTTTGTCATAGCCACAGTATTCTGAAACATTGTTGAACAGTGAGTTATGAGAAAGAAACCCCTAGGCATCACTATCATATTAAGATGCACGAACACTGTGATTATGGATGGATTATAATAATAATTATTTAACAATACCCTGCAAAATATATTGCCAGGCAGATCCGGTGTGGAAGAAAAATATCCAAGGACGCACTCTGGTACCTTATTCTAGGCCCCAGACCTAATTGTTGAACCTGCCAAAAACGAAGTCCATGGGTGATTCAGAGTCCATATTCCAAGCTGCACATAAAATTTGTGCCGGGTGGGGTTAGGGTTCGCGGCTAGTGCACTAAATTTTGACTTCGACAAATACTCGAGTATGATACGGTGAATTTAGTTATGGGAAGAGAAGAGGATATCACAGAATGACCCAAGACCGGAACTACTATAATTGTGAAGGCTTGCGAAGATTATGAGTCCTAAGAACCGCCAATTCAATAACCAGTGGATTCCCCAAACCCCAAGTAGAGAGATATGTCGAATAAACCGCTGACGCATCTTTGCCAAGAAGGCCTTGAACCTGCTAATATTTGCCCGAGATATCCAGACCGGCCGGGGCCTCCGTGGCAAAGACGTGCGAGTATACCCACCTCTTCTCTTGGTATTCCGTGCGATGATGGTCTGGCAATCAGCTGCCGTATCATGATACCTGTCATACCCAGTAGCGCCGGCTTTGCCCAAGAAATTGTGGCTATGATTTCGAAGGGTTAGGGTTGTATTCAAACCACGTCCCCAAGTCCCGAACTTGCGACTACGGCTCGTCATAAAACAGTTAGGGTGTTCTTTCCATGATATCATATCCGCGAACGGGATCGAGAACATGGAATTAGGAAACTTGAGAGAGGGACTCCTCATTCTCCTGGCTGACTTAAATTAAGCTATTTAGGCTTGAGTACTACCGGGTTTGTATGACCCGGGAAGGCAAGCTAGAAATAACGTATTCCACGCCATAGCGAGCGGCCGGGATAGCGAGCCATCCACCAAAACACCAGCCACTTTTTAAATCCCAACCGAAGTTCAGCCAATCACCTAGCCCAGATTTGCAGATGGCTCGCTATCCAGGGCGCTGGCTATGGTGTGGAATAGGTTATAGCGATTGCTGTGGCGAGGCTGAGAGCAAAAACGCATAATTAGGTTCCTGGATGTCGGTGCAGTTTGTCTTGTTTCCGGTATTCGAGCAATTTCTTCAGTTCGGAGCACGGATCTGTCTGAGCAAGGCCCGAGGGGGGCTGGAATAGAGACTTCGAATTGCTTGTGTTGAAGTTGCCTAGTTGTTTGTTGTACTCGAGTACCTTACTGTATCTTCTCCTTTTTCAGCAAGACCTCAACTGCAGGTATCGGTTGCACTAATATCAAAGAAATTGATTGGACAACGCGCAAGTGGTGTAAGACGCATACAAAAAAATAGGGAAAACAGCCCCGCTCTGGTTCAGCCCCTAAAATACCTACAATCTCCATCAAACAACCGACTCAATCCATAACCCACCCCCAGGTCATTCCAAGTTGCGAAAAGACATCATGAATTACTATCTTAATAACAGCACCAATTGTCTCAACACTAACCACTCTTTTAACAACGTATCTGGTAGCTTGAGTGTATCGAATCACTATACCGTCCCCGATCAGCAGCCCGAAATCCTAAGATGGCTATCTCCACTTGAGCCCCGCGTGCGCCACCAGGACATCCAAACCCAAAGGGCAGATAATGTGGGGGATTGGGTCTTGGAAACTGGCGAATTTCGAAGCTGGAGGAGGGCGAGTGGAGAGGTCAGCCGAGAAAATGCTGCATTATTTTGCTACGGTGATCCGGGAGTGGGCAAGACCTACCTTAGGTATGAGGGAAGATCCGGGAATAAACCAAAGGATGGTAATGCTAACGAGCCTGGATAGCTCACTAGTAATCGACAGGTTAGGTGATGAGGCCAATGGGCAACTTGATGTCGTTGCTTGCTTCTATTTCGATTTCGCCGCCCGAAATGAGCAGACTCCGGTCAATATGCTCGGTTCACTACTCAAACAGATCGTCGGCGGATTTGAGAGAATCCCAAAAGACATAGTTGAGGTCTTTGAAGAGCAGAAGAAGATCATTGGTGGTCGGAGACTACGGGTTCCGGAAATTGTTAAAATGTTACAGACTGTGACATGTTCACAGCGCATATTTATATGTGTCGATGCACTAGATGAATGTGCGGAAAAGCATCGACCTCAGGTTCTCGAATCCCTGAGAGAAATCGTGGAAAAGTGCGAGGGCGCCCGGATATTCATAACAGGTCGACGACATATCTGCGGTGAGATAGAGACGCATCTTCCTAGGAAAGCATCAACTGTGCCCATAAGCCCCAACAACGAAGACATCAGAGGATACATTCACATGAGATTGAGCAAGGATGCATCTCTGGGTACGATGGACAGCGGCTTCAATGCAGAACTCACTAACTGCCTCGCTGAAAATATTCCAGAATCGTAAGTGACCAACAAGCTCATAGGTAACCTATCCTAAGTGTTTCGCTGACAGACGGATCCAGGTTTCTGCTAGTTTCCATAACCCTAGATTCCATCCTGCGAGAAACGACCGTGTACGGTAGGCGGAAAAGATTGGTGGCAATGGAGGGTGGCTCAGACGTCAGGGATGCTTACAGTGCAACGCTGGAGCGGATACAGGAGCAGGGTGGGGCGAGAGCAAAGCTTGGGATTTCAGCCTTGATGTGGATCTCGCACTCGGAGCGACCATTGCGACCCAACGAATTACTTCACGCCCTGACGGTCGAGATAGAATCAGCGGAACCAAATCACGAAAACATTCCTTCGCTCCAGACATTAATCAGCTGTTGTCTAGGACTACTTACATTTGATGCAGCGGCTTCGAGAGTCCGCTTGATCCATTTTACCCTCCAGGAGTATCTTTGTGCCCGCGCTGATCTTTATGCCAACGCTCACTCAAAAATCGCTGAAACCTGCTTAATATACCTCAACTTTCCAAGTATCAAGGACCTCTTGCCTACTCTCGGTACTGCCCCACTCTCAGCTCCCTTTCTCGAATATTGTTCCCTCTATTGGGGAGCTCACGCTAAAAGACAAACATCGAGCGGTGTGGTATCACTTGCACTAGATCTTTTCAGTCAATTCGAAGACCACTTATCTACCAAATTACTTTTGAGATATATGTTACGGAGGGCCGATGAGCGGTATCTCGCCTCCATAAATAGCCGCTTTGAAGGATTTACTGGATTGCACTGTGCATCACTTTTCGGTATATTTGAAATTGTAACCACTTTCACAGAAAAAAACGGCCAGAATTTGAACCAAAGAGATTTTAAGGGGTTTACGCCGCTCTTATGGGCTGCAATATTCGGGCAAGAGGAAGTGGTAAAACTGCTCCTTGAACAGCCAGATATTCACCCAAACAAAGTGGACAAATATCGTGGCCGAACCGCACTCTTGTTGGCTGCGGATAAGGGAAATGAGGAAGTGGTAAAGGTGCTTCTTGGCCGCACAGCTCGCAATCCTGATGGAATTGATGGTCTATGGGGTAAAACACGGGGCGTAGCCGATTTACTCTCTAGAAAAAGAAAAGTCAACCCCGACAAGGCAGACAAACACGGCCAGTCACCACTCTCCCGGGGTGCCTGCAATGGCCATGAAGGAGTTGTGAAGCTACTACTAGGGCGGGGCGATGTCAACCGTGGCAAGGAAGATAAATACGGCTGGACACCACTCTCCTTAGCTGCCAGCAACGGCCATGAAGGGGTTGTGAAGCTACTACTAGGACGGGGTTATGTCAGCCCCGAGAGGTCAGACAAATCCGGCTGGACACCACTCTCCCAGGCTGCTAGAAATGGTCATGAAGGAGTTGTGAAACTGCTACTAGGACGGGGCGATGTCAACCCCGACAAGGCAAACAAATACGGCACGACACTACTTTCGATGGCTGCCCAACGTGGCCATGAAGGAGTTGTGAAACTGCTACTAGAACGGGGTGATGTCAACCCCGACAAGGCAAACAAATACGGCACGACACCACTTTCGATGGCTGCCCAACGTGGCCATGAAGGAATTGTGAAACTTCTACTAGCACTGGGTGATGTCAACCCCGACAAGGCAGACCAATATGGCGGGACGCCACTCTCGAGGGCTGCCCAATGTGGCTGTGAGGGGGTTGTGAAGCTGCTCCTAGGACGAGATGATGTCAATCCCAACACCCCAGACAATACCGGCCGAACACCACTCTGGTGGGCTGCCTACTACGGCTGCCAGGGGCCAGCGAGGTTACTGCTTAACCGGGATGATGTCGACCCCAACATTCCAGACAAAGATGGCGAAACACCGCTTTCGTGTTCCACCGATATGGGTCATGAGGCAGTAGTAAAGCTACTATTGGAACGAAGAGATGTCAGCTTCAATATGCCAGCCAAGAAGGGGCGAAAATTACCCTTATTGTTGCCGGCACGGCCATAAGGTAGTGGTGAGCTACTACCGGGACGCAGCAATGCCAACTCCACTGTTCTGGATAAGCACAACCAAATTCCACTTTTCTTGGCTTCCAAATGTGAGGAGAGGTACTTGGTGAAGATCCTATTGGAAAGGGAAGGTGTCCACCCTATTAGTCCGATACTTCTCGTCGAACGCCACTATGATTTGTGGTTGAGAAAGCACATGTGGAGTTGCCAGCTTTCGACCGGTACGGGACTCTATTGTTGAAAATCACGAAGCTTCCACTGTTTAGAGTATGAGGCGTTGGTTGTTTAGCAATGGTTTAGAAACACAATGGTGGAACAGGCTAAAGGAACTAGTCAACGAAAGAGTCAACGAGTGAGTGAGAGTATGTAGGAACTAGCGTTAGGGTAAGGAGAAGTGTTTGGAATGTTTTAGGAGTTAGCACTAGTGATGCCGGAAGTAACAGGTTACGTTCCGGAGGTCTGAGTGAACAACCGGGTGTCACACTATAGGGGATAGGAAACTGGAGAAGAAGCACGAAGGTATCAGGACTGTCTGGTACAGCGATAGCCTAGGAGGAGTGTTTCAGAGGATGTTCGAAGGAGTTGTGTGAGTGGAACGGTGTGGCATCACGAAGAAAAGAAGGTGGTATGGAATTCTGCGAGGCAGATTGACGAAGAATATGTTTGCAAAGGAACAGCTCGTGTATATATAGGACACCTCCGGCAGCATAGAAAGAACAAGAATCGCAGACACTCTCTACCTATCATAGCCTTATTATTTGATCTATAAGCACCTCGTCCCTCAAGGCCCGGGAGCTAGGAGTTCAAAGACCCGTAAAGTTTTCCAACATAGCCATTCTCGTCCCACAACCTCATCACAGGCTCCGAGATCGAATGTGTACTGTACAGCCTCCCCAGACCTTTACTCACCCTCCTACGCTGCTTAAAACCGCCTCCCCGATATCGGCATCTATCTTAGCCTGAAGGTCCAAGTTAATCTACGCAATTCTCTGCCTGGTAGTCCGAAATGCATGTTTATCTATTTTTTCTTTTTCTTTCTTTATCCTTTCCCTTGATTCTTGGGCGTTACGTGGATTAATTTCTCTCCTCGTTTTCCACTTCCTCCTTCTACCATTCCCCCCTTTCCTCAGCCTTTTACATAATCATACAGTGAGCTTTAATTCATCGGCTACATGTTCCTCACAGTTATGCGTGAAAGTTTTTTAGCAGGCATTTGGTCTTGGTAATAATTATTATTATTTGGTGTTCTAGAGGGTTCGCAATATCGTGTGTCGAAGGTAAGCCGATGACTAATTAGAAAAATGATCCCTTGAACCGTTTTCAAGCACTTGCGCTAAACGCAGAACCAGGTGGTAGTCTGAGCAATCGGAGTTTGTGTAACTAAAGAGAGTAAAGTCGGAAATATTGGTGGCAACCGTGTTTGTAATAATAATGATCGCAAATAATCAGAGTAGGGGAAAGTGACATCACGAAGCACAGAAGTCTTATGAGTTGGGTCTTCCCCCGAACCCTGCCGGAAACCAAATCATACAGCAAAACAACACACAGAGGAGCAGTACTCAGCCGGCGCTCGACACACAGAGCAAGAACGAAGGTACACCTGCCCCCGCAAGAGGAGCTCAAAGGTCTGATCCTGCCAGGACAGAGGAACAGGATTCCCAAGACGAGATAGATGACAGTGGTGAAGAGGAGGTTGAGTTTGAAGGAACAGGGCGCCGACTGGGCGAGTGTGACATAGCTACCATTCACGAGAATCCAGAGCTTGCGGACCATGAAAATATCGAGGAATGGGATTTCGACAATAATCCAATGGAGGAACATATCACACAACCTGACCACCGAGTTGCTCAAAACCAGCTTGATCTCCCTCCGGTACCAATTTTTGAACCCTACCAGCATCCCCAATCAAGACATAACCGTATTCTCCATTTATCAGCAAGGCTTTCCATGGATTTTGATCCAATTCACAATCCCGATCGGCAGCCCCTTAAACCTTTGGACTTTTTCATGCTTTTTTTTGGTGAAAACCTGTTTGAGGAGCTTGCTCGTAATAGCAATGATTATGCAACCTCGAAGGATGCAGGAAGAGAAGGTAGAAGAAGGTGGTATGCTGTTAAGGGCCCAGAATTGATGATTTTTGTTGGAATTGTAATCTATATGGGACTTTATCGCTCAAGTACTATATCAGATTACTGGCGGAAGGATGAACTTTCACCTCTCCACAAGTACGTCTAACTTATCTACTTGATAATCTTGATTCTAGCTGTAAACTCAAGTAGTTAGTTTGTCTGTCTCCATGATATTAATTAAAAATACTACTATTACATACTACCAAACTATGATATTTGTTCCAAATTTTGGTGGTATGTAATAGCAGGACTTTTTAACTCAGTAATATTTTCAGACAGATATACTAGCCACTTGGGATTACAGAAAATAGTTAGATATTATTTTCTAATAAATTGTACTATAGGATTTCTAGATACATGACACATACCCGCTTCGAGCAATTGAAACGATTTTTTCATATATCCCCCCCCCTTTCCAACCTACCACGGCATCGATGGTATGAGAAATTGGAACCTCTTTCCCAGAATCTCCAGCGCAGTTATCAACGCTACTGTACTCCTGCAACAGAGATTGCAATTGACGAGATGATGATTCGATTTGTTGGCCGGTCTGTACACACTGTACGAATGCCAAAAAAGCCAATCCCCGAAGGCTATAAAGTGTTTGCACTCTGCGAACATGGTTATACATATTCATTTATGTATACCTCACGAATCGATCAATTTTCTGTATGTAACTCGGCCTATCCCAACGAAATCGATTTTCCATTAAGTCCTACATCACGAGCAGTACTCCAGTTATCACTATCACTTCCCTATATTCAACGAAGATTTGTTTTATATTGTGATAATTATTTTACAAATGTTCCCCTCTTTCAGGCTCTGCGAAAATTTCAAATCGCCGCTTGTGGTACTGTACGGCCAAACTCTGCTGAATATCCTCGTGTTCTCAAGATAGACAAGGCTAAAACACTTTTACCTTGGGGAACTATTGCTGGTGCAATTCCAAATAATCGGCAAGTTCTTGCTGTTATTTGGCAGGATAAGACACTCGTTCGTTTTTTGACTACAGCTTACGATATGCGCCCAATTCCCGAAAATTATACAGTTCGTACCCGCCGTAGACCCTGCCGTCCAAGAACCCATACACCATATCGTGATATGATCGATGAGGTTTGGGGCACATTGCCTGTGCGGGAATTAGCTGTACCTACAGCAACGGCAGATTATAATCTCTACATGGGTGGAGTAGATATAGCTGATCAGCGTCGAAGCTATTACTCCACTCAACTACGAGTTGTTCGGACTTGGATGCCTATTTTCTTTTGGCTATTAGATACTACAGTTATCAATTCTTTTCTAATAGCAAGGCAAAGGATTGGAGGAGAGCGTACCTCACATTGGCAAGTTCATGCCAAATTTCGAGAGCGTCTTGCCTGGGATCTGGTTGAAAAAGGATTTCAGCAGCTTAACCCAACCCACAGTCAGCAATTACAGTCTCTTCCTCCTCCGATCATCAGAGCACATGGTCGGCATTGTCCTAATATAATTCCTTCTGGAAACAATTCCTTGAGTCGTTCAATGGGTTATGTGACGAAACATACAACACTACCACATATGCGTAAGGATCCTGTTCTACACAAGATTCTGCGAAATGAGATCAAAAAATCACCACAATTGTGTTTTCTTTGCCGTTTTCTATCGAAGTCCTCCCCTGATAGTCCAACACACAATATCTTTCTTTCTGACCCCAATGGCCCACTTGGTATTGTTCGGAGAACACACTTTGTTTGTAATTATTGCACTATCGCTAGTTCTAAGGTTCCTCTGTGTAAGAGTTTTTGTTTTGACTTATTTCATTCGCTGGTAACTTAGGAGGAGAGTTAACAAACAAGTCAAAACTTTAAGTGTATTGTTCGTTCAGCCCTCCTGTCTTCTGACTTCACGATGCCCCCCCCCTACCTCATGTTTGTTGATTCTCTGCCTACCAGCTATATCAAATTTGATATTTACCACCGGTCAAAATTTTTTTTTTTCCATTCTATTCATAGTTGCCTTTTCTACGATACTTCCATCTGTTTGGCGAAGTTTCCATTATGCCAAGATTTCCTCTAGGTGATACTTCTGTCAGTTTTAGTGTGTTGTTTATCGTTGCCATTTCTGTCCTGCATCTTCCCGATCGTCTTATTAGTGCAACACTAAAGGTGCGTGAAATTCGGGAACGAACGAAGGGATACGTATTTACCGCCAATGTTTGGTAGAGCGCTCACCATCAGACTAAGCTGCAACAATGCCGGCCTTCCCCCTTGAAAGCTCTGGTTAATCTTTGTTGCATTGCACCACCCGGTAAGCGCTATTACCGGCAGAAGTCTTTGGAGATTGTGCGAGAGAGACTGAGGCTATGGTGCCATGAGGGGCGTTGCTCTTCACAGAATACAGTACTTGAGTCAAACCAGCGGGCTTAAATACATAAAGACCCGCCCCGCTCGTCCTATAAGTTATTGAGACCGAGTTCTCTAGTCTTAATCGATAACGTAGCCAGCCACCCACTTGTCCGAACTATATCGATGCAACGCTAAGCCCGGGAACCGCGCTTTTTCCAATGCTCGGAATGGTAACAATTTTGTTTCTTGCAATCTCTTTGGTCGATTTTTCACAGTGGCTGTGATGACAATCGCTCATTACTCACACCCCCACGTCTGGCCATACGTACAAAATCCGTGCCGCACTCACAACTAGCTATTTATTTTTAAACCTCTCCCAAACCTCTGGGTAAATCGCTAGCTCGAGATCTATGGATGACGGATATCCGGCCATTGGGATCTTAATAAAAGACCCTAGGGGGAAATCGATATACCCAACAAAGAGCGTATCCGGCTCTGCTACGGTAACCCCTAGCTCCTATCCAAGAGTGCTCAAATATTAGGTTCGCTACTACCAGAGATATTGGCCTGATTTGCTGCCCGCGAGCTCCACTAGCATGAGGAGGAAAGATACCTTCCAGTAGGCAATCCAATTGCAGTTTGCTGCCGCCACGCTGCCCTCACCCCCAGCAGCAATGTAGCAATACACAAGCAATAATTAGACCTCGATCTTAGACAGTAAGTTCGATTGCATTTTCCTTCTTATTTATCTCAGCTAATAGTTGAAAGACAGTTTTTTTCGTTCAATATTTTTCCCTCTGCTAAAGGAGGAAATTCCAGACGTCTTAGCGCGAGGTCCAATTATTCCAGTTTTTACGGTATCTCGCAAAAGGACGGACTACCAAGTGCGGTCAGATAAGTTTACTACAGAACACTAGTATTGCTTTGTAGTATTGAGGACCTCACCAGTGTATTCCGCTTGAGGTGGGTAATTAGGCATAATTAATGACCAGGAGCCGGGAAGGAGGGGATGCCCCGCATGACAAGCACAAAATAAAAAAATTGTGTCTGGATCATATGAGGAGATTTTAAAGAAAGGATGGAGTATCATACCCCCTTTTTGCCGCAATTACTTCCCGTAGAGCATCGGATATGATATCACGAAGCCCAAGATATGTCTATTATCCACTAAGACGGTGACCTTGCAGAGGACAGACAAACTGCATCTCAATTAGCATCAACTTCATCAAACATTAACCCCTCTAAACACCTTGTGTTCCAAAATTCGGGGAAGCAACGGCCTATAACTTAGAGGTTGGCACCGCTGTCGGACGTAGTAAAGAAGAGTCATGAAGGGGTAGTGGAGCCACCGCCACTTCAACCGGAGCGCCAACACCAATGGACCAGACCATTTTAGTATCATAGGCAGAGGTAATTAAACTACTAATGGAATGGAAAATCGCCAAGTACAATACTAGACAAATTACGTGCCAGGGCAGTTTTGACCTGGGAAGTACAGACTTAAAATTTCGTGATAACATTGGCCATGGCTGGACGCAACTTCTATAAAAGGATTGTAGACTTCCATACTATCACCTGATACCACATCTCTCACCCCCAACGTCTGCTCAAACCCTCCTAGGCTGTTTGATATCATCCCGACTTTTATACCCGTGAAAGTCTCCCTCCACCCCCCGAAACCCAGAAACCCAAGTTAGTAGAGGAAATCTTCCAATCTCTCAAATGCCTTGGGCGGAAGGTCCACGTCGTCCGCGTTTCCCCCCAAAAGTAACTAGTCTAATTCCAAGTACCGAGAGGTCTCCGTAAAAATCTAGGAAACTTCCCCGCTCTTGTTCGGCTCTTACGAGTATAAATAATACCCACCATTCCCATCGAACAACCAAACCCATAACCCACCCCTATAGTATTCCAGGTTGCGAAAAGAGATCATGACCCACTATCTCAACAACACTAATTGTCTCAACACCACTAACACTATTAATATATCTGGTGGCTTGAATATATCGAATCAATATACCGTCCCCGATCAGCATCCCGAAATTCTGAGATGGCTATCCCCACTTGAGC
The DNA here is from genome assembly GCA_006112555.1 of Tuber indicum. Classification (NCBI taxonomy): domain Eukaryota; kingdom Fungi; phylum Ascomycota; class Pezizomycetes; order Pezizales; family Tuberaceae; genus Tuber; species Tuber indicum. The sequence continues at coordinate 887,067 of VBSK01000105.1, forward strand.
CTCGTGTGCGCCACCAGGACATCCAGACCCAAAGGGCCGATAATGTGGGAGGTTGGCTCTTGGAAACTAGCGAATTTCGAAGCTGGAGGAGGACGAGTGGAGAGGTCAACCGAGAAAATGCTGCATTATTTTGCTACGGTGATCCGGGAGTGGGCAAGACCTACCTTAGGTATAAAGGATCAGCCAGGGATAAACCAAATAATGGTAATGCTGACGAGCCTTGATTCTAGCTCACTAGTAATCGACAGGTTAGGTGATGAGGCGAAAGGGCAGCCAGACACCGTTGCTTGCTTCTATTTTGATTTCGCCGCCCGAAATGAGCAGACTCCGGTCAATATGCTCGGCTCACTACTCAAACAGATCGTCGGCGGATTGAGCAGAACCCCCGAAGACATAGTAGAGGCCTTTGAAGATCAGAAGAAGATCATTGGCGGTCGGAGACTAGGGGTTCCTGAAATCGTGAAAATGTTACAAACCGCGACATGCTCACAGAGCACATATATATGTGTCGATGCACTAGATGAATGTGCGGAAAAGCATCGAGTTGAGGTTCTTGAATCCTTGAGGGAAATCTTGGAGAGGTCCGAAGGCACTCGGATATTCATAACCGGTCGACGACATATCTGTGATGAGATAGAGAGGCATCTCCCTGGGAAAGCATCAATGGTACCCATAAAACCCAACAATGAAGACATCAGAGGATACATCCGCATGAGATTGAGTAAAGATGCCTCTCTGGGTGCGATGGACAGCGGTTTCAACGCAGAAATTGCCAAGAGTTTCGCAGAAAATATTCCGGAATCGTAAGTGATCACCAAACTCGTAGGTAATCTGTCATAAGTGTTTCGCTGACAGACGGATCTAGGTTCCTACTTGTTTCCATAACCCTAGATTCCATCCTGCGAGAAACGACTTTGGACGGTAGGCGGAAAAAGCTGCTGGCAATGGCGGGTGGCTCGGACGTGAAGGATGCTTATAGTGCAACGCTGGAGTGGATACAGGAGCAGGGTGGGGCGAGAGCAAAACTTGGGATTTCGGCTTTGATGTGGATCTCGCACTCGGAGCGGCCATTGCAACCCGATGAGCTACTTCACGCCCTGACGGTCGAGAAAGAAGCAACTGAGCCAAATCCCGAAAATACTCCTTCACTCCAGACGTTAATCAGCTGTTGTCTAGGACTTGTCACATTCGATGCGGTGGCTTCGAGAGTCCGCTTGATCCATTTTACCCTCCAGGAGTATCTTTACACCCGCTCCGATCTTTATGCCAATGCTCACTCAATAATCGCTGAAACCTGCTTAATATACCTCAACTTTCCAAGTATCAAGAACCTCTCACCTACCCTCTGCGCAGCCCCGCAATCAGCTCCCTTTCTCGAATACTGTTCCCTCTATTGGGGAGCTCACGCCAAAAAAGAAACATCGAGCGGCGTGATGTCACTTGCACTTGATCTTTTCGGTCAATTCGAAAACCACTTATCTACCAAATTACTCTTGAGTCATATGTTGAGGAGTGTCAATGAGCGGTATTTCATCTCCAGAGGCAGTCAAATTGGTGGTGGATTTACTGGACCGCACGGTGCATCACTTTTCGGCATATCTGAAATTGTAACTACTTTCACGGAAACAAGAGACCGGGATTTGAACGAAAGATATTTTTGGGGGTTTACGCCGCTCATATGGGCTGCAATGTTCGGGCAAGAACAGGTGGTAAAACTGCTACTTGAACAGCCAGACATCCACCCAAACAAAGTAGACAAACATCGCGGCCGAACCGCACTCTCGTTGGCCGTGGAGAAGGGACATGAGGGTGTGGTAAGGGTGCTTCTTGGCCACGCATCTCGCAATCCCGATAGCATTCATGGCCTACGGAGTAAAAAAACACCGGACATAGCCGATTTACTCTTTGGAAAGAGATATGTCAACCCCGACAAGGCAAACAACTACGGCCAGTCACCACTATCCCGGGCTGCCTGCAATGGCCATGAAGGAGCTGTGAAACTACTACTAGGGCACGGCGATGTCAACCCCAACAAGGCGAGCAAAGCCGGTTGGACACCACTCTCCTATGCTGCCAGCAATGGCCATGAAGGAGTTGTGAAACTACTACTAGGGCACGGCGATGTCAACCCCAACAAGGCGAGCAAAGCCGGTTGGACACCACTCTCCTATGCTGCCAGCAATGGCCATGAAGGAGTTGTGAAACTACTACTAGGGCACGGTGATGTCAACCCCAACAAGGCGAGCAAAGCCGGTTGGACACCACTCTGCTATGCTGCCAGCAGTGGCCATGAAGGAGTTGTGAAACTACTGCTAGGACGGGGTGATGTCAACCCCGACAAGGCAGACAAATGCGGCCGGACACCACTCTCCCGGACTGCCAGTCGTGGCCATGCGGGAGTTGTGAAGCTGCTGCTAGGACGAGAGGATGTCAACCCCAACCTCCCTGACAATATCGGCCGCACGCCACTCTCGCGGGCTATCGGCCACAGACCATTCCTGCCCTCTACCCATGACAATGAGGAAGTTGTGAAACTACTACTAGGATGCGACGATGTCAACCCCCATATTCCAGACAATACCGGCCGAACACCACTCTGGTGGGCTGCCTACAATTGCCGCCAGGGGCCAGCGAAGTTACTGCTTGGTCGGGATGATGTCGACCCCAACATCTCAGATAAAGATGGCCAAACACCGCTTTCGTGTGCCACCGATAAGGGTCACGATGGAGTAGTAAAGTTACTACTCGAACGAAAAGATGTCAACTCCAATAGACCAGACAAGAAGGAGCGAAGGCTATTCGCGTTGTTGCCGGCACGGCCATAAGGGAGTGGTGAAGCTACTGCTAGGATGCAGCAATTCCAGCTCCAATATCCTGGATAAATACTGTACAGTTAAATTACACTTTGCTGGGTGGCCCAATGTGAAGAGGGGGGTTGGCGGCCCTTAATTTTCGGGTTTTGTGTAGCGCGGCGAGAAACAGTTGAAGGAGGGGCATAGCGGAGTTTCTGTTGGAAAGGGAAGCTGTCCATCCCTATTGGTCCGATACTTCCGGTCGAACGCCACTCCGGTTTGTGGTTGAGATGGTATCATACATGCGGGGTTGTGAGATTGCCACCTGTGCGGGGCTCTACAAACACCTACCCCTCAGGGCCCGGGAGGTAGGAGTTCAAAGACTCATAAAAGTGTCCGACATGACCGCTCTCCTCCCGCACAGCATCACAGACTCCGAGGTCGAATTTGCTCCGCCTCCCCAGACTTTTACTCACCCTCCTAGGGTACCTAACACCTCCTCGCCCATATCACCATCTGTCTAAGCCAGAAGGTTCAAGTCAATCCAAGCAGTTCTATGCCTAGCAGTCCGAAATGCATGTTTATCTCTTTTTTTCTTTCTTGATTATTTCCCTAAATATAAAATCTCTTTTTTTCTTTCTTCTTTCCCTCGATTCTTTTCGGCGTTATGTGGATCAGGGGTTTCTCTCATCGTTTCTCCTTTCTCCTACTATTCCTCCATTTCCTCAACCCTTCAATTCGGCGGCGGCATATTATTTTCACAGGTATCCGTGAAGGATTCTTTTGGTCGGCATTTGGTCTTTGTAAGATTATTCTATAGGGTTCACAATATCGTACTTCATAGGTAAACCGATGGCTAATTAGATAAATGATATACTGTATATTTATTACCAATATTTGATAGAGCACTCGCCACCAGACTAAGCTGAAGCGATACTGGCTTACCCCCCTGAAGGGGATGCAGAATCTATATTGAACTATACCACCCGGTAAGTGCCGTTACCGGCCGAAGTCCTTGGAGAAACTGTGACAGAAACTTCAGGTATGGAGCTAAGAGGGGCGCTGATCTTCACGAGATGTAGTAGAAACTGGCGCGCTCAAATAGATGATCAAGACCCGCCCCACGCCTCCAATATTGAGACCGCGTCCTCGAGTCTTAATCGATAACATAGCCATCCACAAGTCCGAACTACCTATGTTAATGTAACGCTAAGTCCCAGCTTCGCGTCATTTCCAATTCTCGGAATGGTAACAATTTCGTCCCTTACAATCTCTTTGATCGATTCTTCACGGTGGCTCCAATGACAAGCGCACATTACTCACACCCGACAGCACCGTCTAGCCATACACACGAACTCACGCGGCATCCACAAGTAACTATTTATTTTCAGACATCTCCCAAATCCCCCGGGTAAATCTCTGGCTCAAGATCTACGGATGCTCGATGCCCGAGGACTGCGTTCATAATAAGAGACCCGAGGGGGAAATCAATAAACCCAGCAAAGAGCGTATCCGACCACACTAATCCCACCTCCCCTCCAAGAGCAATCAAGCATTCAGTAAGCTACTACCAGAGATATTGGGCTGATTTACTGACCCCCCCCCCGGCTCTAGCATAAGGTCAACTCGATAACTGTTTGCTGCCGGTGCTCCCACTCCCAGAGGGACTCTTACCCTGTCGAGAAATAAAGATGGGAAAACAAGGCAGAGTATTGACGCTCAAGGGGTTTATATACCGCATAGAAGGACGGCCAAGTGTCGTTCGAGATTTATCAGATGACATGTCTGCCTTCCTTTGGAGCGTGTTGGGTGTTATCATACTGTGAGTAGTATTACACATTCAGGTTTGTTGGTAGTATTCAGGGGACATTAAAGACAAGACAAAAAAAAAAGTAAACTCCCCCCACCCGGGAAAACGAAAACGAAAACCCCCCAAGGGAAATGGTGTCAGTAAGTATGTAGTTATTTTAAAAGATAGGGTTATTTTTTCCCTTTTCGCTCCAATTCCTGCTACGATAGAGAATCAGATGTCACGAATCCAAAGAAAGGCACGTTAATTTCCTACCAGGACAGAGGCCTTACATAGGATAGATAAATTATATTTTAATAATAATATAACTACTTGAACCGCATCAAACATTGACCTCTCTGAACAAACCGTGTGTCAAAATTCGGGAATAGAATGCACTATAACTCAGAGTCTATCACCACTCTAACCGGTAGCCAAGAATGGTAATGAGCGCAATCACAGTATACCAGACAAACAAAACCGGTCACCGCCCTCACCAGCCACCTGTGCCGGTCATGAGCCAATAGCGGGATTTCCCGGCGGGGGAGGGGAGGGCTGCAACGCTGCAAGCACCAGCTCAGTTTCGCCAAGGAGACACCGCTTCCGCGAAAGCATTACAGACTTCAGCACTACTACTGCTATCCATTTCTATGCTGAGTGCTGATTAAAGCCTCCTAGGGTCTTAGATGTTTGATAGTCCATCGGCTGTGGTGGGCCGTGGACGCCTCCGCCCCTTGAAACCGGGAAACGTAGGCGGGTCGGAGTCTTCTAATCTGCCAAACCGCTTGAGGTGGAAAATGATTATTATAGTTAATTACTCTTCTTCCTTTCCTTTCCCGCTCCCCTCTCTTTCAGATCCTATCCTGCGCTTTTGGGATAAGAGATATTCGAGATATTCAAGTCTCTCCTGTACCGATCCTCATGTTTCGGTACAGAGTTTTGGTTTTCCGAACTGAAGGAGGTTGGAAGTGAGAGTTGTATAAATTGTGTTGTAGAGGGAAGGAATGAAAGGAAGCAAGGAAATATTGATAGGGAAGGCAAAGCTTTGATGACCTTGATGGCCTATCATGGCCACAATTCTTTGTGTAGCGCAAAATATTCAGGTGTGGTTCGTGGTTTGGGAGGATATTCTGATCACTCACCATCACTCGACAATGTGCCAGGCATCATGCTGTCGGTCAAGTATGATACCTATCAAAATATTATGAGAAGGTGAACCGAAGAGAAGCAAGGACTAGTAGGAAATGAGGACTGTGTGAAGGTAGAATCAATCGGCAGTATAAAGTATCAAAATAATTGTCCTTTTTTTGTTCTTCCGTCTGTGCCCGAGACCGCAATACAGCTCCATACTAATACCCACGGGAGAGGTGACTTCATACAGCGACCCAAGTCCCAACTCTTAGTCCTCAGAAATATTTCCAACACTCCATCTAACACCCAATCTATGTCGCACCAGATCCGAATATCATACACAACAGCAGATACTTTAACCACCTCTCACACTTCAAACCCCTTCCCAACACGGTCACCAAACCTCACTCAGTTCCAACATCACGCATGCGGCAAAACACCCGATCAATTCTACCCGCATCATCTCCTCCTCCCTCCCGCCATCCATACACCTAGTCACCTACCGCATACACATCATAAATACTGTATCTTTCAAAAACCGCCCTTACCCGTCCCATACCGGGAAGTGGCCATGGTTACCGCATGGGATGCAAACGGCCCAATATTATACGGGTGGCACTTGAAATTTGCTATAGCAAGTGCAGTAGGTGTTATAGGTAAGTGGGTTAGTGGTTAACGCATAGTGGGCGATATGTAATGCACCGGTACGCAAGATCACAGCATGCCGATATCCAGTATAGTGCCGTACCGTATGTAAAAAACCGAGTTTTGCTCTTCCCCCTCCCACCTTCCCTCCCTCCAGCCACCCTCTTACGATACCGCTGTCCAGATATTAGCTAGATTGGGGTGAGATTTTGTGATGTTGGTGATGGTGTTATTACATTCGCACAGTGCGACACACCCTATCTCTATCACGATATACTTATCCGCCAACAACCAGGGATTCTATCACCGCTAAAAAAAAACACCGACTCCGAAAACCCCCAATAATCAACAAAATATCCAAAATCCAGCACGGCAGCGCCGTTTCCCCCAGACCTGTTCCGGATAAATAAAAATAAAAATAAAAATAAAAATAAAAACGCCCGCCCGGTTCCCGCCCCCATAGCAATTCAAGAGATCCCAAACCCGACCAGTTCGAAATCAAACGGGTGCGGGGCGGGATTGTATTATACTGCCAAGTTCCACTCATGACTGCCCAACCTCTGGGAAAACAACCGGGCGCGTATCTGCCCGCCTACCGGTACAGTACTGTACAGCACATATGCAAGATACCGGTAGGCCAGTGGGATGTGGAGTGAGTGGAAGCTCATGAAAAATCAAGAAATGCGACCCACGTAAGGTTGCTCCTCATGCTCCATGCTGGGTTTTCGAATCGTCACTAGAGATCCCCTTTCGTTCAGGGTGACTCGTTATCAGAAGGTATGATACTGTACGGTATTTATCGTGTGGGTCCCGTGCGACGCGGCCTTGGCAGGATATTGGGACCTGGTCCTTTTTTCGCAATTACGAGTGCGAGTCATGCAACTACTACAACTGAACTTTTGCTCCTCTACCGGTATTCTCAAATATCCCCGCGTTCTTATCGGACCATCTCTTTCCCTCTCCACTCGAGTATCATATGTGTTTTCTGTCCAAGTGACATGAAGAGCGGGGTAATGGGTGCTATTTGCTCCCCCTCTTTACTTTATGGGTATGAAGAGAGTTTGGGAATTAAAAGACTCGAAATTGGGGTTGGGGTTACGTGGTCGCCCTCGGAATGGGCGTGATAGAGTGGGTCACAGCATCTCATCAGATTCTAATACCAATAGCGCGGTGAAGCCATAGATTATACCATACGTGGATCACTTGTTCATTTCCAATTCCAGGAGGTATACGACACTCAAGTGGGTGGGATTGTGTTTGTTATTTACAGCTCCAAGTCACAGCGTACCGCACTTAAACTCCGTCCATCCCCCAACTCGCGAGATCGTATCCATAGGCCCCTCCATAACAAGCTGAGCACAATGGGCTGCAGTGGATGAGAACCTGATTTGCTCCCACGCACAAATATCGTATGTTATCATAAACAGCACGGCACAGCTCACCCAAAGCACGAACGGCATGTACGAGTATGCACCATGCAACCCACAGCTTCATCAAACAGCTGTCAAAAACCGTTGGCTCCGACCCCCCCCCCAGTCTTGTCGATCTTCCCGCCGACACGCCGGCCGCCCCCACCGCTGCATGTATCAAAAAAGGTGTGGCCTATCGCCACACTTAATCTCCAATGTCCAAATGAAAAAAAAAAAAAAGAGCCAAGACGTTGCGAAGAACCCTGGTTTTTCCCTATCAAGAATCGCTGGTGCGTTGACGGATCCTCGCTCAAGGCATAAACACACACAAGTAAGCTCTCGACAACGGGACTTGGCCAACTATACCGGTAACCGACCGACCGACCAGCCAATCAATCATCCCATCGGTCCGTAAACTGTCGTATTAACCGACTTGTATTCCGCCAGTAACTGATAAACCTGCTGCGACGGAGGTTGTATGAGTTCCCCCTCCCCCGTTCACCCGGTAGACCATTTTTATCTATGATACCGTTACCGCTCCCAAGGGTTTTCCCACTTGTCCAATTCCTCAACCCACATAATAAGCAAGCCCAATTCCCCCTCCCAAGCCGTCTAAAACATTACTCTATTTCGAGGCCAGCACATAGCACCCATCATCATCACATTTATCACTTCTCTCATAACTTTGCTGCGCCGGAGGTGGTTACTCACGCGGGATCGCTCGCTCTGGGCTAATTCACGTCGTTCTCGGCATACGCTTTTTCGCTCGCCGGTTCGTGTTATGCTGCGGGTGCGTATGCGGGCGGCCGGGCGGCGCAGGAAGGAGGGGTGGGTGGGTTGGAGTTGGTACAGTATGATACGGGAAGTGTGATTGGGTTCTACCAACAACACCTATCGTAGATATCATACGAGTTATGGTTGTTGGGTGCACCAACCACCCGAACAAGAAAGATGTGAAGAAGAAGAAAGATAGGAAGGTGTTAGATGTCACCGTCAGGTAAAGTAAATTTAACTATGATAATAATATTATGATACCATGGGGACAGAACTGGAGTAGTTGAGTCACCCCCGCAAACCAAAACCGAGCCCTCTTCAATAGCCATTTTCTCGCCCCCCGCAAGGAACCCGGAGACCGAGTTAAACTGTGAAAACAGACAGACAGACAGAGAGCGGTTTTTTTTGTCCTTTTTTTCCCTCTCCGACGAGGAAACAATTGAATTAGAAGGTTTAAGGATTGGGAAACCTACTGGTACAGTACCATGACAAAAAGGTGGTTGCCATGTATCTTTCGTATGATATGGCGCCAGCGGAGAAAAGAAACAAGTAAAAAGTCATTTTCGCATCCTAACTTACCGCACCCGGTGTAATACATTGCAGGATTTAGGGTGCGTTCGGGTTGCCGTCCATCTTCAAAATCTGTAAAGGTAGAAATGAAAGTCACGAGTGTGGGTCTGGTTGCCACGCGAAGGGAAGTCCTGGAATGGTGCTACCGGTAGTATCGTAGTGCGGTGGTATCTCCCCCGGGTCTTGTAGGAGGTATTTCATTAGATTGTGATCTTGTGAAAAACAGGTCTGACCTATTTTTTATTTTTTATTTTTATTTTTTTTCGGAAGCCTTCATTTTGGCCAATTTGATTCCTGCCATTTCTTGTCAACCGGACACAGCATTTTATGTCGAAATGATGTCCTCACACAAAACTCTATAATCAGGATCATTATGGAGGTTTCGCGCCGCAAGCAGACACACCCTTAGACATCATGGATCGAAATATTTTATCAATTTCCTCCAAATCCCCCCCCCCCACCCCGGGTAGTGTCAAGCCTCGAGTTCTCTTTTTTTTTTTTCACTTCCTTTTCACCCACCCAAGCATAATAATAATATTATTATTATCATAATAAAACCCATAAAAGTATAACAGCCCCAACGAGAGTGCCCAAAATGCCCACCTCTCCTCCATCCCGATCATACTGTACAATTCTCACACCCATAAATCCCACAATCACCGCACAATAACAAAACAAACAAACAAATACCCGCTACAAGATCCGCCCTACCGCAATTTTCACAATTCCCGATTCACAACCGCCTCGTAAGTCGATCCCAACACGAGTGATGCCTTATGACCACTGCATCATCCCTGCAGAGCCTCATCTTTTGTGATACGGGGGTAGTACGAGTACAACTTTAAAGCCTTGAAAAAATGTACTCGTACCGGTACTGTACTACCGTTACATTCATCGGTGAGAGGGGAATCGGTCAGGCTAGCCCTATTCCGCCCCGCTTCCGCGCCTTCGAGAGGTACTATCGGTTCGTATTGTCGTATCGGAAAAGTACTATGAATCTAGCGGCTTACTTCGCACGCGAAACGAAATGAAAAAAAATAAAAATACACTTGGATATTGGTAATATTGAGGGGGTCGGTGTCTGATCGGGCATGGGGGTGGTGCGGGCATGGGTAAGCTTTTTGGTTTTTTTTGTTGTTTCTTTCTCTATTTTTTTCCTTTGCTGTGATGATATTGGTGGTGTACTGTACTGTACAGGTACAGTACAAGTTTGAAGTTGGGGCTGGGAAGGATTGGTCGGGGTGTTGAGTAACGAGACAAATCGCCCCGCCCACTCCGCACTTTCTGTTTAATAATTATTATGCTCATCGGCGTTAAGAAGAAAAATTGAGGAATTGAAATTAATGGCATGGTCTAATGTCCTCTTGTGCCAAGACCAATGTACTGTACTAGTATGATACTACTACATTATCGTACCCTACACCGACCCAGCCCTCTTGACCATTCCCCGGACTGCCCGAATCGAATCCCAAAAGGTCGGGAAGTACAATAGAGGGAATTGTTTGGCATAGATGCCGGTTTGGTCCGGATCGCTTCTCCGGGTTGTTGTTGGAAGGTCGACATGGTTGTTTCCGGTGGAAAACGCTTAAATTACAATGGGTGGGTTTAGTCTCCGTAGGGGGTTTTTGGTGAGGATACCCGGAGAGACTTTTCATTCTCGCCTACCGGTAGGCGGCTATATGCCTGCCCAGAAGGTGCCTCGCCTTTGAATGCTTCTTTGGAGACGACAAATGGTGCTGAGGTGAAATATTTCGAGTGGGACATAGGGCTAAAAGAAAATTAGGCCATTATAATATTATGATACCTATTAGAGTAGGATTGGGAAAAAGGTGTGTATCATCATATGCATAATTATGATGTTTCCATGGTGTGGGAAGAGGACGAAAGGGAGGTCAAAGGGTTTCTCAAGGGACTACCGGTAGTCTAGTGGAGATTGACATGATTAGGGTACCGGTGTGGAGTTAAGGCATAATTGATAGGGTATGTCCGAGAGTGTTGATGTTTTGCTCTCGGGAATCTCCTGTTTGGCAGACAACTTAGCACGCAGAGCTTTCTGCATATACCGGTAAGCCAGGAGAGTTTCTTACTACGGTAGTTGGGCAAGTTACAAGCACCCCTCGATAACAATTGTTTGGATAGCAGCTCTTGCCTATCTCAATCTAGTTTCATCCAGCTCCTTCGCTTATTCTGTGTCAGTAAATTTACCCCATACCAATTTGAGCCAAATTTTCCATCTTCTACATATCTCACGCTAGACCAGGAGGTCACAGAGCACATCAAAGTGCACAGACCCAACCCAGTGCTCGTAGAGACCATCCACAAAAGGGAAGACCCGTCAAACCTTCACACCGGTATCTACCGCTATCATATGGCGAGGAAGAGCTTATCGGCAGCAGCCCGAATGGACCATGGTTGCAAATCCCCGTAGCACGCTTGGGCTAGGGCCGGTGAACCGTAGGATACGGTAGCACTCTCGTTACCCCAGCGACCCGTGCGCCGAACCAACTAAATCCGCCTAGTACTCGTACTGGCAGCCTCGTACTAGAGTAGCCCCCTGTTTTGCTGATGCGGTGTGTGAGGTCTTGAGGGGAGAATTTCTCCGCGGTTGAGGTGTTGGGACGTGCCGTCTTTCCACAAGCTACAGTACAGTAGACTAACGGTGCCTCGCCTACCGGATGGTATTCCATTCAGCCCCGGCGCTGGTCTATGATACGGTATGCGGGTTTTTCGTCGGGCTGTTTGGTGTGTGATGCCCTTTTTCGCCTAGAAGTATAAGTTACTCGAGCGTTATCCCACAGAATCAAAAGTCTGTCCACAAGGTATTAACTTGTTTTGGTAGCACGGCAGTTACTCTCCCCGGCCCTGGCAGCCTTGATGATAGTTATGTCGATATCAACAGCTCGTAATGTCAAACCTGTTAGCAGTGTTTACAGGTAGCTATCTTCATAGGTGTTCGGGGTTGTGTATAGGGTTTGAGCGTGGTGTAGGCAAGCTTGGCATGTATGTATTTCACCTTAAGTAGACGGTAGTAGCTGGGAAATACACTAAGCCATTCCATCCACCAACACGCACACCTACAGGTTATGAGCCTCTGCGTTTCCTGTTGACAGAATAATCGAAAAAGCACGTCTGATAAACGGTAACCAATTCCGTGCGGATTTCGGACCTTTTTCCAGTCTTTTCTGTCGTCAACCTTTTTCTTCCTACTTAAAACCTATCCTCGGGAGACTAAAAGAAAAAGTTTTTCAACCATCACGACCTTCAATTACGCCATGTCGCACGATTACGATTCACAGCAAAATGGCCGTCCCGCATTTCCGCTGTTAGGTGACAACAATTTCGGTCCATGGAGGCAGCGTATGTCAGATCAGTTGAAGGAGCTTGATCTGTGGTGGATTGTTTCTGGGCGAGAGACAGCTCCAGATAGGGATAGTACAGAACCAGCAGATGTTCTGGCTTATGAGAAGTGGCTTCGCAAATGCTTTCGGATAACGGCAAAGATTCGAAATGCGATGGAACCCCATATCTGCGTACAATATGCTTCGGATATCTACAATGAGGATCCAAAGGCCTTGTGGGATAAGTTGGGTGAAGGATACCGGAAAGCCCTCGGACTAGAGCTTTACTACTTTCGACGTTCGCTCTTTGACTGTTCGCTTGAGGCATCTGGCACGGTTGCGAAATATGTTCACGAAATTGAGAGGTTGATTGAGTGCCTGCGTGAGGCCAATGAAGTTATCAAGGCACCAGAAAAGACCTTCTACCTTCTGAATGGCCTGCCTGCTCTCTGGCGTGAGTGGAGAGATCTTCAAGCAACAATAATAAAACCAAACCAGCCTGATGAGTTGATTGCCGCGATCAAGGCCCGTGAGGCAAGCCTAAATCGAAATCGAGAGACAGCCAATGAGACTGTGCTGGCTGTGGGGTCGACTGGGTCTAGACGCCGTGTTGGAACCGGTGGAGTCAAACGGCATGAGCAACTTCGCGGTGGAAGACACAGTGGAGGTATTACAGATGAAGGCCTTACATGCTATTACTGTCAAAAGAAGGGACACAAGCGAAATGAGTGTAGGAAATTGAAGGCTGATCGCGAGAAGGGTGTCGTAAGTGATAAGGCAAACTCACTTTTTCCTCCCGCTACTCCTACACCTGGTACTGTGAGCCGATCGATCTTTACCGCCTACAGTTCTTCTACCACCCCACCTACCACTGGTCACTGGCTGCTCGACAGCGGATGCAGTACACATGTCACTGGATCGAAGGAATGTTTCTCCAACTATATGCCGATTGCCTCCGGAGCACACAGGATCCGTGTCGCCAATAATGTCGAAATCGATGCTAGTGGTGAGGGAGATGTAACCTTGGTTGTCTGGGATTCAAAGCAAGGTATTGAAAGGGACCTAGTCATCTCTGGCGTTCTTCATGTACCAGAGTGTGGCGGGAATAGTCTTCTTTCAGTCTCGCAGCTCCGTGCTTCTGGGTGTTTTGTGAATTTCCAACGGAGTGGGGGAGCAACTTTACAACAAGATGATGGATTGGTTGTAAAGCTCAATGAGGTTAATGGGCTGTATGTCTTGCAGGCTCGTCAACGGAACTCGTATGAAAATGCAATGGCAGCGGGAGCAGATTCTATGGATGAGAAGGCTGGCTCCCGGCTGTCGGCGTTGTGGCATTTTCGACTCGCGCATCTTGGAACTGATGCAGTGAGAAAGCTGTCAATGGAAGACAACACTATTCCTCGGATTCCAGTTGTTCCTCGTTGTGTCTGTGCTGGGTGTGTTTATGGAAAGATGGTTCGGAAGCCTTTCCCACCCCTACCCCCAAGCTCGCGTGCTTCTCAACCGCTTGAGCTAATCCACAGTGACATAACTGGACCGGTTAGTCCTATGTCACTTGGAGGGGCGACTTATTTGTTAATGTTTACAGATGACTTCACTCGTTTCAAGATTGGCTACTTGATTAAGAAGAAGTCTGAGGCTTTGCGCTGCTTTAAGGATTACAAGGCAGTTGTCGAAAAGCATCATGGAAAACCAGTTCGAAAGTTGCGTACCGATGGTGGAGGTGAATACACCTCAAATGAGTTCATGCACCTTTTACGACAAGAAGGGATTGAGGCGCAGCGATCTACTCCCTATACTCCACAGTCGAACGGTGTGAGTGAGAGGGCGAATAGGACAATTATTGGTACTACAAGGGCCCTGCTCCATGCTGTAAATGCTCCAAAGGAATTGTGGGGGGAGGCAGCCATGACCGCAATTTATGTCCGCAACAGACTACCAACTCGTGCTCTTGCTGATGGTTTGACGCCCTATGAGAAGTGGTTTGGGAAGAGACCACTCTATGATAATCTTCGGGTTTGGGGTTGTGAGGCCTATATCCAGATTCCCAAGGAGAAGAGGCGGAAGTTGGATAAAACTGCCCGGAGATGCATGTTTGTTGGCTACACAAATACAGCAAAGCAATACCGTCTTTATGACCCAACCAGTAGACAGATTACAATTTCGCGAGATGTCATCTTCGAGGAATCCCAATCATACTATCCGTGCCCTCCTTCCGAAGGGAAACCGCAACCTCGATATTACGCTCCCCGGATACAGCCATGGGAGGAGCGAATGGCGTGGAATGATGAGTTTGATGAGGGTGATGAAGTGTACCCACTGCCCATGGTAGACGACCTACGTGGTGACGGTGGTGGTGTTGTGAGTGTTAAGTCTCAGGATAGTGTTAAGGTTGTGGATGAGAACAAGGAAGCTGAGGTCGGAGAAGAGGCCACTGTTGTTAGCAAGGTTCCAAGAATGCTACGAGAACTTCAGTCTGATGGTGAGAGTAGCTTCTGGGGTGCACAAGTGGGGGAGCTTCCGGTTATGCAAGAAGGTCACCGTGCGAGAAGACGCAATGCCGATCAAGGAGGTTCAAGTCACGCTATGATTTCCACGGTTTATATGGTGGAAGCCGGACCAGCAAACTATAAGGCTGCGATGGAGACAGCTGAAGCTGATGAGTGGCAAGCTGCGGTAGACTCTGAGTGTTCTTCCATTGTAAAGAACAAAGTCCTTACATTTGTTGATGAGTTGCCACAGGAAAAGAAGGCGATCCCAACAAAGTTGATTTTACAAAGAAAGCTGAGTCCCGAAGGAGAAACTACTCGGTACAAGGCTAGGTTAGTTGCCCAAGGTTTCAGGCAAGTTGAGGGCCTAGATTTCACGGAAACGTTTGCTCCTGTTGCGAGCCTGGCAAGTGTTCGTATTGTGCTGGCAGTTGCTGCAGCACGACGGTATGAGATACATCAGATGGATGTGGTGACTGCCTTTCTGGGGAGCAGGCTCGACGAAGAGGTTTACGTTCGTCTTCCCTTTGGTGTTCTCGGTGGTCCGAGCCTGGCACGTCTCAATCGTAGTTTGTATGGCCTTAAGCAATCACCGCGCTGTTGGTATACTTCGATTGATACCTTTCTGATCTCTGAACTTGGTTTCAGGCGTGGACGCTTCGATTGCTGTATTTACACACGCCCTGATGGTACCATTCTCGCACTTTATGTTGACGACTTGCTCATTGCGGGGGAGCTCAATAAGGTTCATGAGATCCGTGGAAAGCTGAATTCTGCCTTCGACATGGTGGACTTGGGCCCTGTCAAACATTTTCTGGGCATGGTTGTATCACGAGACCTACCAGGACAGAAGGTTTGTATCTCACAGGAGGGCTACATTGGACGTATTCTTGAAAAGTTTGGAATGCGCGATTGTAAGCCGGTGGCGACTCCTATGGAAAAGGATAAGCCGGGTGCAAAGACTGAGGATGAAGAGTCATGTAATCAAGTACTCTACCAGCAGTTGATTGGAAGTCTTGGTTGGCTCGCGTTGGGTACTCGGCCCGATATCTCTTTTGCGGTCTCTTACTTGGGACGTTTTGGTGCCAATCCATCCCGGCGTCATTTGGGCTGTGCGAAGCGGGTTCTACGTTATTTGATGGGAGCCAGGTATCTCAAGCTCAGCCTGGGGGGAGATTTGGTGCAGAAGGTCAAAATTCAAGGTTTTGTTGATGCAGACTTCGCTGGAGATGCTGGTTCTTTGAAGTCTACAACAGGTTATGTTTTTCTTGTTGGCGCTGCAGTAGTTCAATGGCACTCGAGGAAGCAATCTATTACCGCAACCAGTACCGCAGATGCCGAATTCATAGCATGTGCATCAGCAATTCAGGATCTTCTTTGGTTTCGGCAACTCGTCTCAGAAATCACACAGTCATCAATGGAGTTGAGTGTACTCTACAACGACAACCAAGCATCTTTGTTGTCCTTTGCTGATACTACATACAAGCCTCACTCAAAGCATATTGGTGTTCGCGTTTGTCGTGTTCGGGAAATTATTGAGGATGCAAGGGAGGTAGTTATGAGGTATTGTGGAACGGAGGATATGGTTGCAGATGGACTTACGAAGCCTCTTATGGGTATTAGGCATGCGATGTTTGTGAGAATGTGTGGTTTGAGTTAGTTTACAACTGGATGCCTGATGTGGGCACCAGAGATATTTGTATTTTTTTTTTTTTTTTCTCTTTCATTTTTTATGAGATAGCACCCGTAGGGGGAGTGTTAGCAGTGTATACAGGTAGCTATCTTCATAGGTGTTCGGGGTTGTGTATAGGGTTTGAGCGTGGTGTAGGCAAGATTGGCATGTATGTATTTCACCTTAAGTAGCCGGTCATAGCTAGGAAATACATTAAGCCATTCCATCCACCAACACTCACACCTACAGTAATATCAAACATCTCTTAACCTGGTGCTCCTAGTAGTCGAGAAGCTATGGGCGGGCAAGTGCAACTCTTGCAAGTAAGGTGTGCGACGGACTCTTGATCTTGGTGAGTAGGTGAGAACTTGTGGGGCGAGTTCGGTTTCTATGGTATGGCGCTGGACAAAATGGTGAGTGACCGGACGAACGGTTCTACTACCCGCACTAGTACTTGTACTGTACTATTCCTGCCACAGTGGCTCCGGGATAGGCGATATGATACTGCTCTCTGAGTGGCCCAAGGAGTGCACTAGCCAATCAAGCCTTCTTCGCCTCACTTAACTTACCCATAACAACAAGGACCAAGGATAAAGGATTGGTAGGGAGCAGGGGTGTTGATGTCGATCTTGGTCAGAATTAGTGGTACTCGAGTACCGTATTCCCAGCAATCAACTCGCCTGAAAGCACAAGCCTTCTATTTCTCAACAAGAGCCTGGGTGAATCATTCTTTCGATAGATGTATCGAATTGGAGGCCAGGCACCTAATTTATCAACCATTTATGCACCGTACAAATATTTTACCCCTGGCCTTTTGTAACGCCGGGGAACAGACACATGATGAGGGACCTTGACACTCACCTTCCTACATCACAAAGAGCACTTTTTTCTCGGACCCGGGGCTGAATTCCTGATAAGGTGTTTGGCGCAATGCGGCGCGATGTAGAGGTTCTACGGGTACTGCATTTCAGGCTGTACTCGAGTTATCGTGTTATGTGCTGAGACACCTTGGTTTATGATGCAATTTGACAAAACCCAGGAACGGAACAGGAGACGAGAGTCTTGGTGGGGCAACGGTCACCGCTTTTAGTTCGCCTCTAGGCTCACAGTAATTCCGGCTACCGTCCTCTACTACGGTATCATGCAATCTGGTGCAGTTTGTTACAGCCCGGCTTGAGGTACTCGAGTAAGGGGAGAGCCGTACTCGAGTAAGGGGAGAGCAGTGATTGCCCCATCCAAGGCTCTAATACGCGAAGTGAAAGGTGGGGCTGTTGGCTGAAGTTGCAAAGTGCGGGATGCTGTTACCTTGGAAAATTATCAATGCTACCATAGTGCTTGCACCTTTCTCGCTCCATCGAGCACGACACTGCTCGAGTATGTCGACAATCTCCATACCACTACTCGAGTACCGGCAAGCCACCTCCAGTGCCGGTGGGGCAATTTATTTTTCCAGTTCGAAGTTCGTGAACCGCGAATCTCCTGTTTGAAGCGTATCGAACCGACGCGGTGGGGCTCCCTATTACATTTACTATTGTATGCCAAATTTCAGCAGCGTTGAGTGGTTGGACACTGGAGATACAGTGTTCAACGGGCACGACGAAAAGCGGAGGATAACGAAAAGGCCATTTGGGAGGCAAAAGTGTGAATTGGTCAAAGTAGGGTAACAGGTTAATACCTGTTACTGATCCTTGTTCGTCACCCCCGTAACTCGAGTACAGTACCGTACTACAGTAGCGGTAGAGAGCAGATGAAAGGAAAAGAAGGCAGGAAGGAAGGCAAGGGAAAAAGAAAAACCGTTCGATCCCTTTGATTTTCCACCTACCGGTAGTGCGGTGCGGTGCTGTGCGGTCCTGTCCCAACCCCCAGCGCAAGTACCGCAATAAGACAAGACAATACAACTGCTCTCTCCGAAGCGTGTCCTGCCTCCTGTCAGCCAGGCGTCTTCCTCATTTTTTTATTCCTCGCTACACTAAATTACCGGTAGGACAAGCGGGTTCGCGTTTCCGAAGCTCAAGCCTCAAATGCGGGGCTACTGGCGCGAAAGTCAAGGCAAGCAAAGGAGTTTTTGGAGATCCGTGCTGTGCTGTGATCCATTCATTTATTTATTTTTCTTTTCTTTGCTTTTGTTTGTCCTTGCACGCTAGTAGGCGAGCAAGCAAGGGATCAGATCAGTAAACTGCAATATTGGTGCTTTCGATCTATTCCGCGGTTGCGGTCGCTTTCGATTTTGAGTCTGCTTTCGGCCTAGGGTTTGGGTTTGTGGATCTTGAAGGAGGGGAAGAGGAAGAGAGAGGGAAAGGGAGAGGGAGAGGGAGAGGGAGGTCAGGTGCTGTTTGCGGAAGTAAGGGTCGTCGGGGTTGGCATTATGTTACGAGTGCCGATACTGTGGATGAAGATCGGAAAGGGAAGGGATTGCCATCTTTCTCTTCACCATGTTATTCATTCATTCGAATCTCATCTTTCCCAATGCGGAAAAGATGGGATTTTTGAGAATCGGCATGTTTGGTGGATCCCTGGGACGTTGGGCTAAAATTTGATGTGAGACGGGGGTCTGCCATTCGCTGCCAGGGGGCAGAGCACAGCACAGCGCAGCCCAACAGAGAAGATTAGATTCGGACCAGCACAGTGCCAATGCAGCGAATGAATGGACGGATTTTTTACCCTACTGTGGGTTAACCTCTATCCATGGGTTAGCTTAGCACCGCCGAAATAAAAAAAGAGAAAAGAAGCCAGGACCACTACTGTATTGTATGATATGCCCAGGCTACTGTATGTAAGGTGAGTCTGCGGAAGTCTGGACCATCGGCAGGGAGGGAGACACATGCTGCCTCGCCAACGGCTGGGAGGAAGGTGGTCAACATCTCTCCTCTCGTGTGCCCTGTAGCGGGTGGGTCTCTCATTTTTTCCTGATGGGGGTCAATATCAATCGCGGTCCTGCTCTATGGCACCGTTTCAATGTACTCGAGTAGAGTGCAGCGTGAGTGCAATGCTGGTATGCTCTTGGGAACAGAGTACCGTACTCGAGTATGGACTGCCGGTGCGATATCATGCTATGAATGGAGGGGTGGTATCACACAACATGGCATTCGCTCCGATGCGGATGATTTCCTTTTCTGCCTTTTCCTTTCCCCCTTGTGCATTGCCGCTCCAGTGCGAGTGTTATTCACCCTTGCCCACTTTTGCGGGACATGACTTGAAGGTGTGTTCGTGTTCTGATAGAAGGGACGCTGTAGATGTTCAGCCGCAAGGGAAGGAGGTTTGTATTGTACTCCTCTCCTCTGCACGCTGCACCTATCATGTTGTATGGGGTCTTTGGAGTAAATTGTATCAGATGGCGAGCTTGCGTCCGCCTTATCTCCCCTTTCGGTCTACTTGCTTTCACCTTTCACCCAGTGGATAGGCATGCCCACACCCTTCTTCACTTGCCGACTCTCTTTCCACGGTCGTCTTCTGTTACCTCTCCCAAGGATTATGATAGCTTTCGGTTTGTCCGATTTCGCCTGCTATCGTAGCTTACGCGCTAACTACTCGAACACTGTAATAATAGCTAAGGAAAAATAAAACAAAATAATTAATTGCCCCGTCCGGCAAGGCATGTGGAGAAAGAGCGGCCGTCGTTGTGGACGCTGTTGTGGTTTTTGCCAGGTCTTCCCTCACACACGCTGTCCCAATCTCTCTTGACAACCCTTTTTTTTTTTCTTTCCTTTTTTCTATTGCTATCATACCTGCTCACCCCCGGATCTTTCATCCTTAGGGGCTGAGGCGGATTCGCCTGTTTTTCACTTGAGAGTGAGTTGAGTTAGTCCTCTTTCGTGCCCATCAACCTGTCAACTGGTGTAAGCAGACTGCCGTAAATATTCGTGCTTTCCACTCCCACTCTCTTTCCCGTCCCCCCCCCCCCCACACACACACCCCCTCCACACACCTCCTGTGCTTTTCTTTTCACTGTTTTTTCTTCAATCTTTTTTTTCCCGAATCTTTTCCATCTCACTTTGTCCGCTCTTCTTCGACTCACTCTCCGAACCTGCTGATGGTTGAGAGGGACAAGTTCTTTTCCTCCCAAGTCTGAACTGCAGATCCGCTGCGTGAGGAGGAGTATCGGGCCCTTCGGATCCTTCGCCCAGCTTTCGAAAGCGACATAGGCGCGGCAAGTGGCCAGCAAACATGAGGATTCGCATTCGTGAACAGCTCAGTTTATTGGTCGCTCTAACAGCGCTGATAGCGGTTGGTGTCTTGGCCGTTGTAACAGTGAGCTACAATCTCTCCATCCGTAACCCCGCCAAACTGGATCAAACTTTTGACCTGGTGCCCCACAACAATTTCTAATGAGAGCAGTGGGTTCACAATTACCGACTAGTCCGTGAAGTTCGGTCATCGAGATTCTCGCTCACCGCCTCGTTAAAATCTATACAGGTCACCCAGTCAATTGCCCTGCTACACAACACCGTATATGCCATCAGCACTAGGGCCATCTTGCAGAGTTCTTTACGGAGGTACCAGAGGGGGAACAATACTGCGGATAATTGGCTACGGGCCATCGATGACTTGAAAAACTCGGCTAGTGCTAGTATAGGAGGCTTCCCGTACGTCCTGCAGGTGGTGGTCTACGATGAGAACCTTAGCAGCGGCATGGTTGGGGTGCCTGATGGAGCGGTGATTGACGGAATGCAACTTAGTGCTACGAACCCAAACTTTACCGGCATACTACCGAATGGGACGGAGATAAAGGTTGGGAGCGGGCTGGGTGGCAGAATGGGTCTGTTGAATGTTACGGGGGATAATGCTAATGGGGTTATGTTACCCGCCAACCCGGCCAATGGAAACATGACCTACCCAATGGTTCTCGCGAATTCATCTGCGGCTTACTACGCTGAGGCTGATGCAAATCTCACTAAAGGACTGCCAGTGAAGGACGGTTTGCCGCATACACTGTACCCTTTTTTGCATGGCAGTCATGCACTTGCTCCGAGCAACGTGTTTACCCCGGAGGATATATATTCTAGAAAGGGGCTGTTGCTGGGTCCGATGAGGGTTAATGAGTCGTTCTACATGCTGTCGTTTACTATCCCAGTCATCAATAACACTAGCGAGGCGACGTTATTGGGGTTTCTCACCGTCGTACTTAACGCCGGTGTAATACTGGATATTGTTCGGGATACGCGTGGCCTGGGGGCTACGGGTCAAACAATATTGGTTGGTCCGGCTACAATTAACAACAAATGGGAGAATCCCGCTCTCTCCGCCACTTCCGAAATGCCGAATACGACCAATAACGGCCAGTTGGATCACACAAGAACCGTTAGGATGGCCAAGAGGAACTCTTTCGATTGGGATGTGGGTTCCGCCGGGTCGACGGCTAGATGGGTGGGAAGGACGTTGGGTCTTCGAAGGAGGGCTCCTCCTGAAGATATAGGAGACTATGAGTTCCGATACTTGCTCCCACCAGGCAGGCATCCGGAGCTGGCGGGGGAGGTTCGTAAGCTGAAGGATTACTCTATGATTGAAAAGGTATACCAGGACGGGATTGGTGTGAATGGACGGGATGGTGATAGTGGTGATGGGGGAGGGAGTAATCTCGACACGAGGAATTCCGAGGACCGGCTTGTTAGCGTTGGGTATGGCTTCCCTGCTTCCGCACCCCCCTCCCTGGCTAACAGATTATAGTTTTTCCATCACGGAAGTCGTCAAGAATCTCGCTGATTGGGCCCTTTTGGTGGAGCAAGACCAAGAGGAAGCCTTTAAGCCGATCTACAAGCTAAGGAATATATTGTTGAGCACGGTCTTCGGGACCTTCGCTGTTGTTATTGTCCTGGTGTGTCCGGTAGCTCACTTTGCCGTCAAGCCTATAACCAGATTGAAGCGCGCAACAGAGAAAAGTAGAGAATTTTTTCTGATTCTCATCCTACTCGTCTGAGCCCAATACCATTTACACTGAGTGCTGACACCCTTTCCCCAGGCACCCGACCGCCTTCGTATAGCCCCGATAACGGATCATCCGGCACCATCGATTCCTTTGATCCCGAGGCCAACCTGGAGAATTCGGCAGATAGGGACCGAGGGCGTAACCGGTTTTATGGAATGGGGGAGCTCATGCGGTGCCGGCATCCTAGAAGGGATAGTTCTCAGAGCGGGGATGGGAGCGATGATCAGCGAAGACGGGCGTTCCGGATCCCCGGCAAAGTGCAGGAAAGGAAACATTTTGTCGACGATGAACTTACCGACTTGACGCGGACATTTAACGAGATGTCTGAGGAACTCGTGAAGCAATATGTGAATCTCGAGGAGCGGGTCGGCGAGCGGACCAAAGAGCTTGAGGAGCAGAAGAAGGTTGCTGAGTCAGCTAACCAGGCTAAATCACTCTTCGTAGCTAATATCACTCACGAACTGCGGACGCCATTGAACGGTATTTTGGGTATGTGCGCTGTTTCCATGCAGGAAGATGATCTACCAAAGATCAAGCGGTCACTTGGCGTGGTTTATAAAAGTGGGGAATTGCTACTGCATCTTCTCACAGATTTATTGACCTTCTCGAGGAACCAAGTGGGGCACATGGCTATATCGCTGGACGAGAAGGAGTTTCGGATGGCGGAGATATCGACGCAGATCAAGGCTATATTCGAAACCCAAGCAAATGAGTCTAAGATCGATTTTAGTGTTAGCATTGCCCCAGAGAAGAGGGTTCAGGAGATGGTATTTTGGGGTGATTCGAATAGGATACTCCAGGTTTTGATTAACCTGGTTAGCAATAGTCTCAAGTTCACTCCGTTAGTTAAATCCCGACCTCTTTTTGTTGCTTTGCTGATATTAGAGTAGAGAAAACGGTGCCGTTCATGTTCGGATGAGGCTATTACAAGAGGTGCTTCCCGTCCCCGAGGAAACTACAATACGGCGTGGCAGCTCCAGGACCGGATCCAAGCATGACCACGGGTCAAAAGCTGTCTCCCGGATTAATTCTACTAACACCCCTCGGAATGGGTCACCCGCTATTAGTAGCCCTCCGCCAACCAGCCAAGCAGCTAGTCCCCCCACCTTCGAGAAAGTTGGTGACCAGGTTCTTGGGGATGGGCCAGTGTTAGCCCCGCCCCCAAATTCCAAGACATATATGTTCGAATTTCAAGTTGAAGACACAGGCCCTGGCATCCCGGAGAACCTCCACCAAAAGGTCTTTGAGCCGTTCGTTCAAGGTGATCTCCGCCTAAGCAAGAAGTATGGCGGAACGGGCCTCGGCCTAAGCATCTGTGACCAACTCGCAAGATTAATGCAAGGCACTATCGAGCTCAAGAGCCTAGAGAAGGCCGGGACAACTTTCACACTGAGAATCCCTCTAAAACAGGCAAAAGAGTACACCCCAAGCGTCGGCGCCGTCTCGCGATCCAATTCACTAGCTGGTTCCGCCGTCGCAACCGTTGACAAAGCGGTGCCCGAGACGGCATCTGCCAAAAGCGTCCAGAGTGGTGTCTCCTTTGGGAAGAATCATAAACCACGTCTGGTGGGCCTGAGCCAGCCATTCTTCGCCCCCAGCATACCGCCGAACCAGGCATCCAACCTGGAGCCATCCGAGAGGGCTATGGATGGCGCGATATGCGAGCGCGGAGGGGATGAGGACACGGGGAGGGTTCGAGTGCTGGTCGCGGAGGATAACAAGGTCAATCAGGAGGTTGTGCTCAAGATGCTGAGGCTCGAGGAGATTTACGACGTCACAATTGCAAAGGATGGGCAGGAGGCTGTGGACAGGATTAAGGAGGCATTGGATGTTGGGAAAATTTTCCAGCTTGTGCTTATGGATATTCAGGTGTTTTTCTCCCCTCCCCACACCCGGTCACTTTAGCAAGTGTTAACAATGAATAAAAGATGCCCAACCTCGACGGCATAGAATCCACGAAAATAATCCGCCACCTAGGCTACGATGCACCGATCGTAGCATTATCAGCCTTTGCCGAAGAGGGTAATGTTAAAGACTGTAACCACACCCCCCCCCCCCACCCCAGCCACATAAATGCTAACTTGACCTGCGCAATAACAAAAAAGGCCTGGACGCCGGCATGAACTACTTTCTAGCAAAACCCATCAAGCGGCCCGAACTCAAACAGGTGCTAAAAACTTACTGCCCCACTATAAAAGAAGAGTGTGCGTCTTCCACAGAACAGCATGCTGAGGGGTCCGCTTCTGTGAGGACGACCCCGATGAATACGCCTCCCATGGAGACGGCGGAGAAGATGAGTATTGGGGGGTCGATTGGTTGTAGCGGTGGGATTTTAGGAAGGGGGAGGGAGTAAGGGGCTGGGTGTATATATGCTCCTCTCTCCCCCTTCACACACGATTGAGAAGAGATTTTCCTTTCTGCCTTGGGATTTTTCACCTTTTTTGACCATTTTCGTCCACGCCCGGGCGCCCTTGGGAGCTCTACTGTAATTTTACTCTTTTCCCCTCTTTTTCCCCCTTCTTTTTTTCATTCTGGCGTACTTTCGGTAACTTGCTTTTTTTCGGGGTGTTTCCATTTTTTCTCTTTTTCTTTTTCACAATCACTCGGCCCAACGGACGGGGGATTACGTCCTTTCCTTGGGAAAAATCAGGAATAGCTTTGTGGGTTTCTTTTGATATTATGATAAGTTATGGTATTGGGTGTTCATTATTTCTCTCGGTTTAGTAAGTAAAAGGGGGGGACTACTTTTTTCTTCTCTTTCCTCCTCCTTTCTCCTTTTCTCTTCTCTTCCCTCATGGTTTTTGGGGAATTTTTCTTCTTCCCCCACCACTATCGAAAGGGGTGAGTTCGCTAGTTAGACGTACAATACTCGAGCACTATACATACATACCTACAATAGTAATATGGTAGTTCATGGCATGTTCCGTTGTGACATGATTATGGGCTCATGGCTGAAATGGTATTATACCTACTACCGGTAGGTAGTATGGCACTTGATCAAAACGCTTCGTCCGACGGCCTTTCTACACCAAAAGTATCCATTTTTTAGACTACCCCCCACTCAGATAACATCAATGAATATGAGAATCCACCAAAATTCTATGCTATTGTACGTTATTAAATCCAGGGATAACATATAAAACCCTGGAGAGAGGATACGGGCTAAGAGGGAGATATGTGGTTGCCATGTATAGCATGTATCATGCCATTTTCCATGGTCTCCCGAACACTATTTTTGAGTCGAGACTCAATCTCAATTTTTTTATAATTTTTGCACTTCCATGGGAGCGAGCCCGAGGTGGTTCCCCAGGTGGTGCCCAATTATTTTTAACAAGCTAGAGCTGGGGGGGTCGTCTCTCCGAACACACCGATTTTTAGCCAAATTTAGTGTCAAAAAACCATGTCCGACAGAACATTTTGATTGGGTATTCGAGTATGATACCACAGTTATCGTTATGGGTTATCTACTACCATGTGTATCATACTGTACAACCGCTAAAAAAATTAAAAAAACAGTCGACATCACACCATTCAGTCGAACACTTTTTTTTACCGTGCCAGGTAAAAGGTGTTCACGGGCCGACGCACATAAACATGAAACCCTTTCACCCAGGCCCACAAACCGCAGTGAACGGGAGGGAAGCATGGGCTCAGGAGAGAAAATCCGATAACGAAAGAGAACTCCACGACCCCCCCACAAAACGGAGCAAGTGTGTGTGAACGGTGTGAGTTATACCTTCGCTCGAAGTCACAGTACGCTCCGCCATATATCGCTCCCCAAAACAGGCCAAAGCCGAGGGGAGGGGTAGCCATGTTTCGCCGAATACGTATCGTAGGCATCCCTCCACGCGGGATTCACCCGGAACTTCAACGCCACACCCCGCATTGCACTCACCATAACCTTGCTATCATAGCTAACTTATAGCTGTAGCTAACTGGCGGCCATTGCAGAGGGGACGGTTTGTGTGAGTGCATGTACCGTATTTCCTATGAGGTTATGGGCCGGCTTGGCCGGATCATGTGTGCCCTCACCGGGTCTTCGGGGGGGAGGATATATACATGGTATGTAGAGTACTCGTACATTTGAGGATGACATGTATTATACTTGTATCGTAAGGTTGCCAAGGCACGGGGTTTCGGGTCAGCATTGCTATGGCGTGAGATCCCCCCGGAGGGTTGTTTGGCGTACGCAGACGGCTGGCTAAGTTAGTACGAGTAGACAGTAGTGGTGGTGGTGGTGGTGGCTACTATTTATTACTATTCTTGTGAGCGTGCGTCTGAGGGGGGGTTCATGCATGGAGATTTGTATGGAGATGTGCGGTAGGGGGTATAGTCCAAGTGGGAGTAGGTACTATATGAGCAGCTATAGCTGGACGCGGAAGTCGGTATCTGCTCGCAAAGTTTGAGGTATCATACAGTACTCTCACTACGAGTATTACTTGATTGCCCCGAATCTTCCGCCTACCCGTTAGTCAGGTTTACAGTTCCGATTCCGATCAGCGGTGAAATGGGGTACCATCATAGTAAGGTATTATTAAATGGCTTACGAGTAACTTATTGGTGGAATCACTACCTGGCCTCGAGTAAATAGAGCTATGATATTAGGACAACAGTTCATTTCTGACCATCTTAACCTCTCAGCGGGTATCACCCACCCTTATATACCCCGAGAAGATCTGGTGGGTTTTCCCTCTTCGTTATTACAAGTATCATAAACTGAGCTTTTTTTTCCCCCGAAGAGTTCTTGTAGTAATGCTTGAGAATGTATTCTCAAAAGAGAGCAGGAGATGAACTTGATAGTGTTGCTCCGTCTGCCCGCTGGAAGCCCTTCTACCAATAGAGGACTGGATAGGGGGAAAGGGGGGTTTTGCCTACAGACGTATCGGTTCAATCAGATGACGTTACCTGATGTCTGCTTACATGCGAGAGATGTAAATTTAACTTAGTCTATTGGAGTGGTCCGCATCAGGAAGCCACTACAAGCAAACTGTGATTACTAATCTGGAATATTCCGCGCTTGCGATGATAATGTCTCACAGGCCAAGAAACCGCGAGTTGTCTTGCCCCACCCCAAGGGAATCATAAACGATCACCCAGGGCCAACCGATCATCCATATGATATGTTTTTCCACCATAACACTCCCACTTCCCACTCCCCCCCTCCCACTCCATTCAATTGACCCTGAACATTTCAAGGAAAGGAAAGAACACTACCAACAACCCTCTACCTCCAACCAAAACCGCAAAACGTCCAGTCCACCAACGTCCAGTCCACCAACGCCCACCCCTCCTCCCTGCACTCCTCATGACAAATCTCCAATCCAACCCTACACTACATTTTTCCCACTTTGTAGATAACGCCTTGAGCGGTTGCCCCGATCAGTGAGTTAGTTACCCCACCCCCGGCTAAGCCCGGATGCGAATGTCGGGATTTCGAAAAGGATGGGCACGGCGGTTCCCACGTGGGGTGGGGGGGGGTCTGCGGACTATCCTGTTCTCGGTACTTCTTGTGGAATGATGCTGCGGATGCTAGCGCTGTTTTTTTGTTGTCGTCTCTGGGCATCCGCTCTTGTGTTGAGTGTTGATCAAAAGTGGGAAATGGGAGCGGGTACGAGGGCCTTGGTAGGGTGGTTCCGCACCCGGTCTCGTGCGTGTGCGGGGATGAGCTGGGTGCGTTGGTGTTAGCTTTTGGACTCGGGAGCACCTATAGTAGCGGGCCAGGGAGTTTATATCACCGTGTGCCAAGGACCGCTGTGATGTAGAGTATTAGAATAACCAGGTCCTGGAAGGTGGAAAAGTGCGGATCGAGGGGGATGTTAGGGTGCACTTTCCTAAACTCTCCATACACGCCAGGGCGATAGTTATGGGGCTTTTATACCGACACATGGAGCACCTGAGCTTATTGCTTAGTTACATCGTCCCCTACATAGTATCATCCTCCACCAATGGCTAACGGCAGCCCGTATTCTTTCCAATATTACCTCCCGATTTCCACCCGAAGCTTGGTGCTAAATATCAGTAAGTATAGAAAGAAGCTTTCTCATGAAACATGTTTTAACCCCGAGAAAGGAGCGATACCATTGGCCAGCATTACTGAAACCATGTTTTCCTACCACTTGGGGGGGGGAACTCTAGATCGGGACAACAAATAGAGCTAGCCGGGTCCCGGGGACAAGATAGTTAGCGCGTTACAATATCGCAGGCTCTCCCCTGCCTTCAAAATTATGCAGATCAACGACATTGGAGTACAATTGTCTGTGGTTTATAATAGGCACAGGTACGTGGCCATTTGACGTAAGCATGTATACTACTGGCTGTCCCCCTCCCCCCGTGGTCGCTGAGGCAGTATATAAAGACTACAGCAGGTACAGTACCCACGCGTCGAAATCTTCTGTTTTTTTTTTCTCGACCAAAAACAAACAAAAAAGACATGATACAAGATTCCTCACTCGAGCAAAAAAAAACAACTAGCGAATATCATATCATACCAATCCGCAGGCTCCCATTTTCCCAAATTTTTATATAATCCGGTATCCTCAACTCGTCCGTTTTGGTCCGGCAACCGGGGTCCGTATTTACGTCGAAACAGAGGAGCCCATCTACGAGGGATAAAAACATCTCTGAGATCACATCCTGTTTCCCCGACCCCCCCCCGCCGCCGCGCAACCCGTCCTGGGTGTACTCTGGATATCCTCAATCACTATCTCCCATCTAGAGGGGAGAAAAACTTGGACAGACCCAAGATCCCGAATCGGCACTCCGTCCTTCCCCCAAGCCCTTTGATTGGCTAGCCTCTCTCACCGAACTTTCCAAAAAGAAACTGGCCGACGGGTAAAGCGTGCCGCACCGCGTCCCTCTGGCAACTGGAGGACAGTACTCGTATTGGTGCTCGAGTACAGTATCCCCCCCACTCACTTTAACACACACAAGACGCTAACAAAATCCGGGGAAGTCTCAAGCAAAATGAAACGGTCCCCGCCCCCCCCCCTACGAACCCCTACCTTTCTATATATAAAAAAAAAAAAACACACAACTCAGCAAACTACCGTACCGACTAACTACCGTATCCTACGGAGAAACTTTCTCCGGAAGTTGGGCACTTTTTGATCAAAGCAGACTTTAATTCCCCGAATCTTGGCAAAATCTTTGTCACTTACCGTGACAGTACCGGGTTGGGTTCCGAAATGCGCGTCACGTGTAGTAAGCTGCAGGAACTGCCACGGGATTGGTCCACGAGTAGGGTACAGTACCGGTACCATTCTGGTAGAGTCGATCTTGAACTTCCGTACCCGAGCTTTAGTATGATACTTGACTTTTTTGTTTAGTGCCAAGAAGTCCGCCCTCCTGCATCATATTGTATGCTCGATTTGGGAGTTTGTGTGCAGACAGGTTACCGCAACTGGGATTCACAAGTTTGTGGGACGTCGTGAAGGAAAGGAAAGGGAAGGGAAGGGGATAAACTGACTATTCGGCCTGAGATCGGGACTCCTTGGGGATACTGTACAAACGGACAAATCCCCGAATTCAAGGAAGGATCCGGAGTTTCCCGCCCGAGTGAAAGGCCATGAAGCGGGCACGTCCGGCACCGGATGAAGCAGCTAGGTCAACCGGCTTGTACTGTACGAGTACTAGTACTTGGAGCTGCTGTGGCTGTGGCTGATGTCAGGGAATGAGCGCCGAAAAATCACTTGGTACAACATACCGCACAAGATAGCAAAGGCACTGCCCGGCATTGTAGGGGCATATATGGGAATCAGAGCATCCAGGTTTAACCACATTCATCCAGCGCCACAGATGTATGACAGTGTTCGGAGAGTTTATTTTGTTACTGAGCGTGCATGACCGTATGTATTGACCAACCTATCTCGAGTTCCTGGCTCTGGTGCATGGGGGCTAATGCACTACGCTCATTGCATCATAGCTTCCCGCATTCCCTTGGCTCAAAGCATGTTCTCATCAAAACTATCATACCGCCAACCACAAGCCCCAGCGGCCCTCACAAGCCATCACTCGAATTAGCGAGCCTGCCAGCACATTATCTAGGATATGTACATATAAACTAAAGAGATGAAGGAAAAAGCATTAAAAAGTAAAGCATTCGTTAGAGAAGGATTCAATGAGATTGGACCTCGACGACAACCCCAACGGCACTGGTTCCAGCCGTTCGGGCTATCTCCTGTACAGCCAGCCAATCCCTCCCATCCTCAAGGTCCACAACATAAGTCTTGCCCCCAACTATCTCAACCTCCACGCCGTGTATTTGAGCCTCGGATGCAAGGTGAAATTTCTTGCGGACCTTTTCGAGAAAAAGTGCAAGAGTAGGTGTATCCGAGGCATAGATGATCTTCATCTTTTCCGACGGCGGAATGCGAGTTTCCAGAATCAGGCCGAGCGTAGCAGAGGGCGCGGAAGGAGCCTCCAACGGGCGGGGGGCGATCCAGGGAGGAGGGGGATGAGCACGTGAGGTGCGTGGGCGTTTCGGTGGCGTAGGGTTGACCTCCTCGTGAGGGTTTTGCGGTGGGTGTTTCCTCACAATGGTGGGGGTATCCGACGGTTCCGTTGGTGGGTTGACGGGTGGCTTCTTTGGCCGCCCAGGGCCCCGGCGTGGCGCCTCCGACGGTGTCAAAGTATTGGTCGCGGCGCTGGATGTGTCCTCTACCTCCTCCGTACGGGGATTCGGTGCGGAAGAGGGAGAGGGTATGACGTTTGCGCTTTCGCGAGGGGTCGAGGGAAGAGTGGCCGCCCTAGGAACGGTCGCGGTGCTCGTCGACGCATTCGGAGCATTCCCCATTTCCTCGTCCTCTTCGTCCTCCCTCTTCGGCCTCGCGCGGCTGCTTCCCGCCCCGCCATCCGTATCCTCGCTCCCACCAGCCCTCTGAGCGCGCCGCTTCCCACGTTCAACCCCGGCCATCTCAATAACCTGCGGTCTGAAGATCCTGCGAACACTAAGCGCCCCACGGAAAGAAAAGCGAATCACGCACCGTTAGCATTCCTCAATTGGCCAAAGAGGAGAAGAAAAAAGGGAAACAGCGCGAGGAGTCCAAAAAGATAAGGAAAGATAAAAAAGCAAGAAAGAATCAAACTAACGCCACACGATCAGTCTTAGGCCAGTACTCCCTCGCGACTCTCTCGGCAAGTTCTTCAAACCAATCGTCCCACGCGGTCCCGTGCACCGAGGGGCCTTCGAGGCCAATTGTGCTAGTGTTCAGGGCTTCTATAACTGTCGAGCGTAGGCCTGCCCATTCCTCCTCTGAAACGTGGCAAGCCTCTAGACTGCTGAGGCGCCAGGGAACGTAGACCATTTGCCTTCAATTGGTGCGGGGATAGGCGGTCGAATGGAATAAATTAGGGTTTGTAGCTGTCGTTTGGGTATGATGACGACGATGCATACACGGATCCGGCGGGGGGGGTAAGAGCAGGTGGTGAAGGTGGAGGAAGTGGTGGGATGGAGGGAATGGAAATAGGGTGAATAATAGGCAGGTACGGTAGGCGGGAATGGTTGGGCAGAGAAGCGGGTGGGTAGGGTGGGTACTCGAGTAGGTAAGGCAGGGCAGGTAGGTAGGTGTGATGGAGAAGGTAGTGTAGTTAAAGCAGGCAAGTAGGCGAGTGGGTAGGTATGGTTCCAGTGACCTCGTTACTCGCGTTCGGCAAGTCTCTCTGCCTACCGTCCACTGTGGCAGAGGAGAAGGGAAGAGGGGAGGGAAGAGTTGTAATGGGATGGGAAAAAAATGCGATGTGATACTGGGTGCATTGCTAGGCGAGATACAGAAGGATAGACAGGGGTGGACAAAGAGGTTTAGACCCGTTTGAAAACGGGTCGAAGGGCTTGAATGAAGTTGTGGAGTCTTACCCCTCTCGAACGCACTTGTTCCAATTCCACTCCCACCCTTTCACTCCACGAGTTACCGGCAAAGCGTGGGAAACATTCTCACCCATGATATGATACATAGCTTAGCTACAGTACGATAGATCCCCCCCGAGAGAGAGGAAAAAAATGCCAACTCGCAAAGGCCAACCAGACACACACACCACCACCACCACCACACCCCAGTGACCCCATCCATCCTTTCCCACACCCCATCCCAACAGCCTCCCCTCCCCCCCCAAATCCTCATAAAAATCTCATCCACCCATCCCCCCCCCATCCACCCACCACCCAATCCTCCTCACCGACAAGCCTTCCTCTTCCTTCCCTCCCCACTCACCAATTTCAACAACTCATCCACAACACATCACTTTTCATTACATCTTATCACAACCAAAATGGGAAAAAAAATTAAAATAAAGTGTGTGTGCGTTGGAATTACGGTATCATACCGTGCGAGTATACGCAGTGGTACATTCCCCCCCCCCTCAATTCAATCCAATTCGACCAAAATTAAAAAAAAATGTCCCAAAACCGGTAGTTGCGAGAGTAAACTCATCACGTATTCGAGTGGAAGAAGGGCGGAATCAAGGATTGAGGGGTGACAAACGGTGCACCATTTCCACCGGCAAGATAGGATACGGAGGATATTGTACTCGAATACAAGACGAGCTAGATATGATATAACAAATCCCCCCCCCGCCGGCCGGCAGGTGGCTCTGCCTCATCTCCGCGAGCGACTAGCCAACTAAGCTCGTATGTAATTCCTCACATCCCGCCCGAAATTTTGGTTCGTCAAATTTTATCTGTCGATTTATCCGCTTTTTTTTTCCTCTCTCGCCCCTTGATATCGATACCAATATTTGTCGGGCTTGTATCATACTTACCGCCTCGGGTTATTTGTGCAGTATACCCTGCGCCGCCCCGAATTGCTCTCTCAATTGCTCCGACCAGTTGTTGCTCACCATAGGATACATAGCTGCCCGCCCATGACATCTTCCCCACCGCTTACCGGTCGGTGCTCGAGTACCGGTACTACCGTGCCGACACCGACACGAGTAAAGAACTTGCACCATACCGACGGAGCACAGACTACGCATACACACCAAGTCCCGTGACGACCCACCAACCTGGCCCACGCTTCGCGTCTCCCTTACTTACCGTGACCCCCCGCTGGAAAGGAAACAAGAAAAGGGAAATTGGGGACCCCCCAAATTTGATTTCGCTTTTTGCTTTTTTCCTCTTCTCGATATTTTATTTTAAATTAAATTACATTTTTTGTTGGTTTTTTTTTTTTTTTGCACCCTACGAGTACGAGTATGATACAATACATGTGCTCGAGTGCTTGTACCTTCTAAATCTCTCATTTTTTGGTTTCTCATTTTAACCCTAAAATTAAGGGTGGAAATTGATCTTTATCGCTTATTCTACAATACCATTTTCTTACTGTGGCAAATTATTATTTATTTATCTATTCGGTGCAAGTTCTAGGTTGGGGGGCATTTTTCTTTTCTTTTCTTTTCCTCTTTTGTTTTGTTTTATGATACAAAGTGAGGACAGGGATACTTTGTTTCCCTATGATACCATGTTGCACTTGTACAAGTAACTTGTACTCGTACTCTTTACAAAGTCTGAAAAGTCGTATGATATCTTTCGCTTTCTCCCTTTTGCCCGCTCATAAATTCTCACCCGTTCTCGGTTACTGTTTTATACTTGTACCTTGTACTTGTATGGAATCTCCCTTGTCGCATACCGGCACTCCTTGGCCACGATGGCAGTTATCGTCGTACAAAGTACCAAGTACTTGCCGACATCACAACCGCTTCTCCTCCTTTTTCTCCCTCCCTGCAACCCTTCAAAACCGTTGAATTGGGAAAGGGAGAGAAATACCACTTGTATTCCGTAGTAATTGAAAAATAAAATAGAATACTAAAAAAAGATTAATAATAATAATAATAAAAACTACCGAGCGCTTTGAGGACCTAATCCTAATCACTGGGACGACGAAAAAAAAAAAAAAAAAACATGAACCATCCCATCTTTTTTTTTTTTTCTTTCTCCACGCTTTCTTTCCTCCACCACCACAACCACTCCTACGATCATCCCTGAAATGCGAACCCAGCGGGAGGTCCGACCCGAAGTTTTAGTGAAAGGGGAAGAAAAAAAAAATAAAAATAAAGAAGTGAGAGTGAGAGTAAGTTTGCTGGGCCATAATCCGCTTACATTTATCATATTCTGCCATTTTCCTTCCACCTTGGGAGTGGTGGTGGGGGGTTTCACAAGTGGAAAGCTACAAGTACGGTACGAGTACTTTATGAAACGGGCGCGATGTTATACTTACCGTAGCGGGAACGAGTCATCCTCCCCGGAACTGTCTCGCCGAGATAGCCAGCTAGCTGGCTAGCAAGCAAGCAAGTCCCGAGACATGAATCAGTCATTCGGAGAGTCCGAGAATCGATCGATTATGGTACCTGTAAGTTACTTGTATTATGAAATAAGGGTTCACGTTCCCTCGCCATGCAAGTCATCTCGGCCACAGAGATTGAGTTGAGTGAGTGGGTGGGGTGTGTGATTGTATGTGTGTGGCGGTGATTTAGTAAGTGGGCTAGAACTAATTTGCCTTACAGTGGCAGTTTTATTGTGTGAGGGTCTGTCTGTCGGTCGGTCGGGCAGTAGGGTCGGGCAATTCCGGCAGATGGGGATATATAAGCCTTTTGCCGGCGGGCACGGGTTGGTGGTGGTGGGGGGTGCGCGGTCCCAGTGTCTTGGGTGTGCTCTCATCATAATATCACGAGTAGATATGGTAGATAGACTTGGCCCGGTTCTGCAAACACTTGATGAAACGTAAAGGGGCACTTGTACTAGTACTTGTACTGTACGTAGTGCGGTTCTTCCATGCCGCTGTCAAACCGATCAACTAACCGGCCCGCGTCGACGAGGTATACTGTACTGTAGTATCATACTCGTTTGTTTTTTGTCCCTCGATAAAAATAAAAATAAAAATAAAAACTACCACGAATAAAGGACCTTCGTTTATTCGGGCATTAAATTGGTAAAAAAAAAAAAAAATTCCCCCATCTACGCATTTCAAGTTCAAGGGATCCGGTGTGTGTATCATACCTACACTACACTCGAAACTTGGCACTCCCAGTCCTGACTTCCGTACCTTCTAATACCGGTACCGTACCGCAAGTCCTTCTTCCACGGTATGGGCCGCAGGCTACAGTACGAGTATAAAAACTGAGACACACATCGTGTTCACTACCCTTGCAGCCATTCAAATGGCAAATACTGTACTGTACCTGGTCCCGAACTGGCGCCCACGTGCAAACTCGCATTGTTGATCGTGGTGCTCGCCACGTGTGATTAGGGGATAAGCATGCGGTATCACTCGTGAGCCGAGGGATTCCGCTTGGAAAATTTGATACAAGTATCATAATATCATAGTGGCTTGCATTGTCCAACACAGGAAATGTCGTCACACACTCTTGTTAAGTTACCCCCCACGAGTACTGTGTTTTGTTGTTCCCGCGTTGAGTTACTCATCCTTCTCATTTTATTCTTCGTGTACTGTATTCCTCTCCTCCCTCCTCCTGGTTCCCCTTAATATCCATCAACTGGGAACTTTCTCGCACCACATATTTCCCTCAGTGTTCACGCGGGGATACTTCAAACACTTTTCTCCACAAGTGGCGGGATGAAGGGGGGGGGGGAGGATGAGAAGCTTCAAATGGATTAGGCCTCCGGGCTCTTCTATGGGCTCATTATGATGTCATACTGTGAGTACGAACCCATGTTCCTGTCCCTGCCACGGGAACTGCCCATACGAGTGATACACTATGATGAGAATTACAACCACGTCACCTAACTTTCCCGTTCCCATGAAAAAAATTATGTTCCCTCCGGTCCTCATCCTCTGCCTCCTTCATCATCTCGATGAGCCTGCACGCTGCCAGCTCGCCAAACGCCTCTTCGTTTATCCCCATCCCCTCCACCCTCAACTCCAGCCTGGGTTCGTTCTCCAGGACTCCCCCTAATCCCTCGACTAGCTTCTCCTTGAACCTCTCGAACCTAACCCTCCCTTCCCAGGGCCCTCGGCGACTGGACAGCGAGCTGAATCCGGTCATCGGCAACCAGATCGCCGTCCGCCATGGCTTCTCCAAACTCCCGACTATGCGCTCGGCCATTCTGGTCCCCAACATGCCCATCTCCTCGTCGTTCACACACATGAGGGTGACAGAGTCGTTGTGCACGAGCAGGTCCCTATTCCGGAACCTCTCGGGTACCATGTCCCTCGCCCCGAAATTCACACAATCTAAGGCGCCGGTAGAAATGACCTGCGGGATTCCCATCCTTGATGCGGCCGTTAGCCGCTGCTCCCCGGCGCTCATGACCCCGCCGACGAGCTCGTCAGCCAATTCCGTCGTGGTGAGGTCCAACACCCCGTCCATTTTCCCTTCCATGATCAATTTTTCCATCGAGCGGCCGCCGCCACCGGTACAATGGAAGATGAATACCTCGCAGTTCTCCCCCTCCAGCACCTTCCGCGCGTGGGTCACGGCGGGGGTGGTGATGCCAAACATGGTTATCGCGACCGCCAGCTTCTTTGGTGTTGAAGGGGGCGCTCGGTAGATCGCGTGGTAGGACTCGGCCATACCGGTGATCGCGGCCGCGGCATTGGTGAGAATGGCTGAGAGTATCGAGTTCATGCCTGCGATGTCGACGACGGAGTACATGGTTGTTATGTCGGGGTCGCCGATGGAAGAGCTCATTTCGCCGGCGGCCATGGTCGAGACGATCATCTTTGGGAACCCGATCGGCAGCGAGGAATTCCGCATAGCGCTGGTCGCCAGCAAAGTGCCCCCGGATCCGCCGATCGAGATGACCCCGTGCAGGGAGGAGAGGGACAGCTTGGAGTTTATGAACGGTACCAGTGCTTTCGACATACTCGATATCACAACGTTACGAGGAAGCTCGTTGAATCCGGCGGGCGGATTGGGTAGCAGCATGCCGTGCGGGATGTCAATTGCCGGGTGGGCGACAGGGGCGCGACCAACATCGGCGAGGAGGACCGCGGGGCGCCGCGAGTTCTCCAATAGCGCATTTTTGAGGAAGAGGAGTTCGGATAATTTGGTGTCACAGGTGCCGAACAAAAGTATCGTTGGTCTTGCGGGTGATGGCAGGTCCATGGTACTCGAGTACGTCGGGGTCGGGTATATCGATCGTGGATTTGTGACGCACGCGCGGGAGGAGGGGGTGGGGGAGACATTAATGCAGGGCAGCTACGATAACATACTCGAGTACTGTACCGTACTGCACGAGTACTGTACTTCACTGGTGGCTTGGCCTGCCCCTATTACCTCCATGCCCAACATTCAACGACAGGGGTTCGGGTCTACTATTTGGTGGCCTCAAGCCTTTTCTGGTGAATGTGTGATACTGGTAGTATGATACTCGTAGACTATTAAATTGTTTTGCCCGGTTCGCGTCGCGAGCGAAACATCGTAGTAAACTATTTTACGGGAACCAATTAGAGGGATACCTTGGATTTTGAGTTTTGTAGAGACCTAACTTTACGGGTCCACGCCGAGATGATATTTGTTTTACTGTAATATATCGAGGTCCATTTTGGCACACCATAAACGGGCATTTTTCTGTGCCTCACGCCCTTCTCTCGCGGATGAAATGTTTTTAAAATTGCACTCCTCGGTTATAGCCCGACTCGCTTCCCTCCTGATTGCCTTTTATTTTCATCACAAGGGCAAGAAGGGGGTCTGCTACGTGGATATGGCTTCC
Organism: Tuber indicum; assembly: GCA_006112555.1. Lineage (NCBI taxonomy): Eukaryota > Fungi > Ascomycota > Pezizomycetes > Pezizales > Tuberaceae > Tuber > Tuber indicum. The sequence goes on from VBSK01000105.1 coordinate 925,260, forward strand.
CTTTTGTTATTCCACAGGGTTTTGTCGGAAATTTGGTTTTCGCCGGAAGAGGGCTGATTTTTGTTTTATTGAATTGTGGCGCGCGGGGCGGGATCTCGGAATCGTTACTATAGGCGAAAGAAATTGTGGGGTCAAGTTTTGCGAGCAACGGAAATGCTATTATTTGGGCTTGAAATTTTTATTTTTATTTTTATTTTAATTTTAATAGCACTGAAAGAACGGTATTTAGTCGGCTCGGTAACGGGTAAGCGTAGTTGATCGAAGAGGCATTCAAAAGACAAAAAGGCGTAAAATCGTACAAAGGTCTACGATAGGTTGGAAAAGCACAGTCCTTTGGCTATTTCTCCATATTCGCAATCGCAGAGTTATTCAAGTTCACTCCTGGTTCACTCAAAGGTTCGTCTGGGTAGCTTTCAGATTTTGCAGTTCAGACTCGTTCGTGTTCTTGTGGGTTCGTATGTGGTTGAAACTTTATGGAAAAGAAAGGTGGGAGAAATCCCCTAAGTATGATACAACAAGTAAATTTTCTCTCTCTCAACTCCCAAACAACCCCTTCCATCATAACAAAGCCCTACAAACCTCCACCTTGACACAAAAAGAGTTTTCCAAATCGGAAAAAACGTGAATTTGAAATTTCTCTCAACAGTACTTGGGGGTAACCATAAGTCGGGCGCACTACCTAAACAAGCATGGTATTTATAGGAACTAAATCGAAGGAGGAAAGTCGAGTGATATCCAAAGATAACAATACATGAAGGACAAAAGTCAGGCGCACTATTGCAAATTTCCATTCTATCATATTTACATACAAATAAGCTGTGGGCCCTCCTTCAGTATCCATAACTGTTTGTAATCATTGTAGTATGCTGTGAATCAAGCATTCCAATCACTCAGTTGGAATTCCATGCCAAATAGTGCTCAATACTGTTTCCAAGGTAGGAATATTGCCAATTTGTCCCCAAGTTTCACTTAATTCCATTTCCATTTCTAGCTAAAGTGCTTCAATGAGATTTACGTCTAGTGACTGTGCAGGCTACTGAATCTTTTCCATCTCATTAAGTCTCTGGTATTGATTAGCAGTACCCTTATAACCTGGTGTACTATTCTCAACTACTCCAATCTAGCTGTATTTCCCATAACACTTGTGCCAGAGAGGTACCAAATGTGATTCCATTATTGTCTCTGCATAGAGTGCTGAATTCATTTTTGCCTTGCCAGGAATAAATGTAAAATTTGATTTTAATGTACCACAGAGAGCCTTCCAGATCATTTTTGATTCTCTTCTAGATTCAAATGTAGTATCAACATGAATGCAGCCTACATAATACTCTTCAGTGGCCTGATGTGTTAGGAGTACCCAGTTCTGATAGCTTAGGAATACCTTAGGTAGGGTAACCTTATCTGAGTTCGGAAATCTTAATCTCTAACACCCCCCTCTGGCCCCCTTAAGGGGCCTGCGCGTTATCATATACATCAACCTTAGTTGTGTCCTGTGACTATTTGGTCACAGAACTGACGGTATCAGAATAACACCTTATACGTTGCTGTTGTCAGTCTGACTGAAAGCTGTTCGCAGGACATATAAAAAGGGACCTCTGGCAAGACCTGGGAAGTGGAATGAAGTCAATTCGTCAACTACTCAGGATGTTACTAGGCTTCAAAGATATGACATCCCTGACATAGGCCGTAAGTGATGGGACATTTTTACATAAGGATATGCTTTGGATGTTAGGAGGTTCAGAGCAAAGAACCAACACATTCACATCCACCCTTCAATAATTGGAAAGAGTCTAGAGCTCCTGGAAGGCACTAACAGAGAAGCCAACGAGCTACATGGAGTGTTGTAACTATGATACGGGGTGCACTGTGGTTGCAGAATTATAACCAACACAACACGAAGGTCCACCCCCTCTACATAGAACAACCAGGAGTTGCTGACTGATGAATTATGAGAGTATTCAATAGAATGACTTCTCTTCTACAAAAAAAGAGTTATTAGAATATATTTCATTGATTAATTGTTGAGTTATTACAACTAGAAGTTATTGACTCTGTCATATATACAAAAGAAACTCCCTATCGAGACTGATCCTCTCGACAATGGAAAGGACTATTAGAGCCAACATAGTTCGATTTGGGAACTGGGCTACAGGTATAAAGACTCTGAAGATGGGATAATTACTACTGGTGACAAGTATGTCTTTCAGAAAAGAAATAGTAATTACAGAAGAGAGTGTGATAGTTTTCAGGGTCTCCCAGTGTTCGCACCTTTATGGAGAACTCAACATTGTGAGTTAAATTTGAAGAGGTACATATTTTGTATGTTAGATAGATGTAGTCTGCGAACACTCAGACGTGAGATATAAATATCAAAGTGCCTCCTAAGCTTTAGATATCATCAAGCAATGGAGAAGAGACCTTAACAATATAATATTGTTCTTACGATTTTATTCCACTTTCTTGCACTCCTAGTAGTCATAAACGAAACGAGTTGCTTCCGAGCCTTCCTAGACAAATCTCTATCTATACAAATAAATCTCGATTGGCCTAGACAATCCTAAGTCTATATTGGTTGTCTCCGCCTAACATGATGTCTTGCCCATAGATGTAACCCAATGCCAGCAGTAGAGAATGATGACTTATTAGTCCACAACACTCTCAGCTATTCATCAAATCTCCAGTTCAAGTGTGATTAATACCAGAAGACTCAGATAGGTTAATTGACAGGTTGAATTGCAAATTTCTGATATGGGATATGCTGGTGATATCCCATGGAATATATGATATGCTTAACTGTATGTAGACTACATGCATAGTCCATTTCTATACATATCATGTCCTAACTCAATTGACAAATCCTTGTAATTTGTATTATAAAGGCTTCTAGTCTTGTTGTGTTAGGCGGAAGCCGACTCTAAATATTTGTCGAGAGGACTTAGGCCTGAATCTTTCGTAATAGACGGAGATTTGTCTAGGAAGGCTCGGTGTCGTTCCTTTCGTTTATGACTACTAAGAACTCGCTTAATCGGTAGAGGAAATATTCTTATAAAGATTCGTAGGTAACACAATGTTATATTGTTAAGGTCTCTTCTCCGTTACTTGTCTTGTCTAAAAGCTTGGGAGGCACTTCGATATTTATATCCCACGTCTGAGTGTTCGCGGACTACTTCTAATCCTCCTATAACAAAGTACCTTCCCCAAAATCGTACACTACGTCTCATAGTCTTAACAAGTGCGAACACCGTTTGATCCTGAATTCTTGCACACCATCTTCGTCCTCATAAATTCTTTTCTGTCTATCGTAGGATGTGTTATTACCCTCGAATGACCGGTCTTCGATTTATAGAGCCGAATAGACTTCTGTCTGAAACTGCAGTCGTCTTGACTATCGTCCCAGTAGTCTCTTCCGATTTCACATAGTGGCCAGCGTATGTGTCGGGTACCTATGCATGATGTAGGCTTCGTAGACAGTGCGCCAACACCCGTATGTCTACCGCCTATTAGGTCTTCTGAGTCTGAGCAGCTTCCCCTCGGTCCGCCTCGCCTCAAAGAGAATCACCTCTCAAGGGATCCCGTTTCCAGGACCAACCAACATACAGTGGCCTTCAGATAGGTATTGGTGTCATATCTATCCCCTATGGCCTCTGGGGCACTGTAGGAGTAGTTGCAGGTTTTCGAACCGAAAACGTCCCGTCACTTTTGGCCTGTAGTTAGGATGCCTAACTTTGAAGCCTAATAACTCAATGCGCCTTCCACGGATTTCCTCCGTTCCACTTCTCAGAGGAACCCATTTTTTTTTTTTTTTTTTTTTTTTTTTATATATCATATATTCATTGTTTGGTTAAGGTACAAGAACGTGCATGCATCATGCAGCCCTAGCTATGGCAGAAACAAAACCCAAAATCAATCAACAAACAAACGAAAAACCAAAACCAGATCCTCCTATGCCGTCCAATAACCGACGCATTGCCTACACAGGACTTATAAAGGAAAACTACTAGCTACCTAGCATCGTAACAAAAACAAATTAAAAACTCATAATAACAACAAGCAAATGAAATCAAACAGGAGACCTTCCACCACTTAGACCACTTGGCGACCCAGCCAACGACAACCGAGGCGAGGCAGGAAGGGAAGGGGAGGGGGAGAGAGAGGGCTGGCGGGGGGCATACTGTGCATACATCTCGGGGGGGAAACCAGTCTTGGTAGCGGTGAGATAACGACCGAGGCCTAAAAGCATCGGAATCGAGGTCCACAGAGAAGAGTCAGGTCCAATATCCGTGACCCCCTGGAGGTGGCGACCGCGGGCTGCAGACTTGACAGGACAGAAAAGGAGGGCATGTTCGAACGTCTCGTCCCCCTCCTCACACCTGGGGCAGAGGGGAGAGGGGTCGGCGTCGTGCCATGAGGGATGGGCGGCTAGGTAGCTCTTGCCAGCACGCATCTGGTGGAGCCGGCCCGAGAGGAAACGCCCCAGGCCCATAAAGGGGTGCGGGCGCAGGGTGGGGCCAAAGAGGTAGTAAGGCGGGGGAGGCGAGAGGAGGCGCCACGAGGTGAGGAGTTCCTCACGGCAACGGGCCTTGAGAGAAGCGTAGAGGGCTGGCGCCCCCAGCGGGGCTACCTGCAGTGGAGGCAAGAGGAGGGGGTTCGCCGGAGGGAGGGGGTCACTGCGGCCGCCGATAATGGAGTGAATGCGGTGGGCGACCGCATCGACTGGGAGGTGGCGCCGGTTGGGCGGGGAGGGTGGTTTGGTGAACCATCTGAGGGGCCGGTAGTTGGGGCCGGCCCATAGGTGGCGGCCTCTGACAGACCCAGGGAGGCGGAGGGAGTCTGGAGCCATAAAGGGGGACGTGGTCGGGACCGAGTGGTCCAGGCGGGCAGTCGCCGGGTTGATTTCAGGCGGCAGGCAGACCAGGCGGACCGCCGCCAGGCGTTGAAGATGTTTGATCAGTAGGTCAATGGGAGGGAGTGATGATTCAAAGGGAAGGATGGCCGTGTTGGTGGAGGCGAAGCAGTTCGTAACCCACCTCTGTACCCGGTGCCAGAACGCCCTCATCTTGTCGAGCATCCTGGAGTTGGGGGAGAGAAGGTCGCTGCCATAGAGAAGGACGGTGCGGACCAAGGAGGAGGCGAGGCGATGGCACAGGTGTGGTGCGAGACCCTTGCCTAGTCGGGACAGGCGGTCTATTGTAGCGAGGGCAGCTTCGGCCAGGGCAAGGCGCCTGGTGAAATGAGGAGTGGTGGCTCGGTCTAACGAAGGAGTCGCGGGTTCCAGCCAGTAGCCCAACCACCGTAGTACTTGGGCCGGTTTGTAGGGGACGGAGTCCACTGAGACGGGGAGGAGGCATGGGGGCCCTCTCTGTTGGGGCGTCCTCCAGTGCATCAGTTCTGTTTTGGGAAGGGAGAAGGCAATGCCTATGCGCCTTCCCCTCGACATGAGAGAGGAAGCGACTGCCTGCAGCTTCTGGACGTTACGCCTGTAGGAGGGCGAGGAGACAGTTATAGCGAAGTCGTCAACATAAGAGAGGATTATGCCGTTGGGGACTGGAAAGTGGAGGGAGGAAACGTAGATCAGGAAAAGAAGGGGGGAGACAGGTGAGCCCTGGGGGGTGCCGACTTGGACCGGCGAAAGGACTTTAGGGGAACCCTGGTATAGGAGGCGGCAATGTCTGCCGTGCAGGAAGGATCGGACCTACGAGACAAGGTAGGGTTGAACGCCCCTTTCCCGAAGTTTGCCGCACATGGCAGCGGAGTCGACATTGTCAAAACCTCCTTTGATGTCAAGGAAGAGTGTGGAGGAGCAGAGGCCCATGCAATGCGAAAGACGGACCTCATGTGAGAGAGTGGCGAGGGCATCAAAGGTACCCATGCCCGATAGTGAGCCACATTGGTTGGGGTGGACTAGGCCAAGGGCCCGAGCAACTGCGGCTAGCCTTACAGCTATCACACACTCCAGGATCTTGGATAGGGTTTGGAGGAGGACGATGATGTGGAAGGAGCCCGGGGTGTCGTAGGAGGCCTTGCCAGGCTTGTCGAGGACAATACCATTGGCCTGTTTGAGGGAGGACGGGTGAAAACCGTAGAGTAGGAGGGGGCCCAGGAGGGACGTGAGGATTTTTGGGTTGGTGCCGTGGACTCTTTTCCAGACTGAGTACGGGATATGGTCGGGGCCGGGGGTGGATGAGCTTGAGCTGGATGCCAGAGCCTTAGAGATCTCCTCTTTTGTGAGGACATCGAGATCCCGGAACGGGCGTAGGATAGTAGGGGGGGAGGAGGATTCCCTAGGAGGAAAAAAGTGGGACAGGAGGGGGGTGTTAACAGCAAGCGTGGTGTCGGCTTCCGGGAAAGACGGGAACCGGTCTGGGGGGTGACCTATTGTGAAGCGTTTGGCTGTCCATACAGTCTTAGGGGTTGCAGAGGAGAGGAAATCGTCCCAGTGCCTTCGCTTGGCCTGTTTGATGGCCTTGAAGTAGGCATTGCGGGACCCCCGGGCCTCAGCCAGGGAGTCCACACAAGGGGACCTGCGGGCATGACGAGCAGCGGCGTGAAACGAGATTCTGAGGGAGGAGAGGAGGGGCGACCACCAAGGTTTGGAATGGGTCGACATACGGTTGAGGGGGGTGTGTAGGAGGAGGGTAGTGCGGAGGCGGTTGACGTTGCTGTCAAGCCAGGCTATGGCAGAGGACAAGGTCGGGAGGGCGGGAGGCGGAGAGACAACAAACAATTTGAGGGCGTCACCAAGGGCAGACCAGTCTGTCTTGGCCCAGGCAGGCGTGGGGGCAGGGGGGCGCAATAAGGGCGTGGAAAGTGAGATGCAAATAGGGATGTGGTCAGAGCCAGTGGATGGGAGGGTGGTGGTCCACTCAGCAAAGAGTTGGGCCGCCTCGCCATTGGCAAAGGAGAGATCAAGGACAGAGGGCCTGTCCTGGGGGGTAAAGGAAAAATAAGTAAACACACCAGGGGTGTTAAGAAGGGAAAAACCATGTAAAGAAGCCAATTGAAAGTAAGGAACTGACGTCCTAAGTTCGGTGGATGAAATGGCCCTCAGTGGGTCAGAAAGAGGGTGGTGGAGGTTAAAGTCCCCCAAAACAAAAACAGGAAAATTCAAGTCAGGAAAACACAGCTTGGGAGAAACAATGCACGTGTGGGTTGAGGTGCCTTTGGTGTTGTACACATTGTACACCCTAAGGCGGGTTTGTGAGGAGGAGCAGAAGCCTACATCGGAGAACAAGTCAACCGCCATCACGTTGGCAGACTGGTCCACCCATACGGGCAAGAGGGAAACAACTTCAAGAAAGGACAAAAGGGCGTAGCAAGCCACGCGGGGCTTGCCAAAAGTGGGGTGTGGGGAAAAACATTTATAACCAGGAAAGGAAGGTAAGCGTGCCCGCCACACAGGGGGATCCTGTATGGCCACAATTGCAGGTAAGGAAGACAAAGCAGAAAAACTCTGAAATAAAGAAAGAAAAACATCCCAGCTACCCAAGCTGTTATGTTGAACGAAGGAAAGGTTCAAAAGGCCAGGATCCCTGCCAGAGGGTCTGGGGAGAGGAGAGTCGGGAGAAGGCATTTACCCGGACAAGCCGGAGGGATTTTCTGCGGTGCGGGCTGGGTCGTAGTCCCCGTGGGTGGGGGGGACGTTGGCCCTGGAGGAGGAACGAGTTGCTGTCTGTGGGGTCTCGGGCGGGACGCGAGGACGGGGGCGGCGGGGGGTTGCAAAAGGCGGGGCAAGAGTCTGTCTCGGGGTGGAGGGGCCAGCGTTGGCGTCGGCACCATCAGGGCCGACATCCATGCCATCCTCATCACTTTGGCCTAGTGGTTGTGAGGCGGAGGGGTCTTTGGGGGTTGGGGCGGGTCGCTTCGGGCAGTCCCTGTCAGTGGCCGCGTGCGGCTCCTTACAGTTGGGGCAGGAAGCAATGGAGGAGGGGCAGCAGTTGAGGACTGCCTTGGTGTTACCCGCCTTAGGGCAGGTGGGATTCTGGCAGCGGTGCGCCGAACGTGTGTGCGGGAGGGAGTAGATTGGACATATCGGGTGATCCAGCTTACATCGAGGGGCCTGATGGCCGAACTTCCAGCAGTTGCGGCACTGGGTGAAGCGGTTGGAAGAGAAGGCGCGTTCAACTCGGCGTCTTCTAGAGAAGAGGTGGATAGAGGTTCCCATGGCATTGATATCCTCGGGAGCGATGGTGACGACGACAGAGGTAGCGGACTTGGACATCCTGGAGTCCAGGTCTCGATTGAGGTAGCGGGCCGAAAAGATGGTGACGCCCGCGGCGTTGCGGACGGACTCCTGGAGGAGGGAGAGGAGGTCTTCTTGGTCTTCTGGGAGGTAGGCGAGGGGGAGGGAGTGGATGGCGAGTTGAACTTCGTTGGGGGCGGGTCTGAAGGGCACGTAGGTATTGTCGCCTACCGGGGAGACTTGGTTGAGGCGGTTGGTAAGGGCTTGGTAGTATGGGGCGTAGGAGGTGGTGGGAGTGTAGGGGTCGAGGACGGTGAGAGTGACGGAGCCTCTGTCGTTAACTCGGGCAGAAAGAGAAAGTGGTAGGGAGCAGTTGGCCTCACGGAGAACAGAGGCAGCGATGTCAGGGAGGGTCGCGGAAATTCTATCAGCTTCGGGGTGGGGAGCAGGATAGGAGCGAGGAGCGAAGAAACGATGTTATGCTGCTGGCAGGACATGAGTCTCCTTAACAGGAGACGCTGAGGTGCCGGATGCGACTTGCGCAGCTGAGGGTGGTTTCGACTTAGGCCCCTTGGACTTCTGCTTGCCCCCGTCGGCGGCAGCCAGGGCGAATGAGCGAGGAGGGCGCAGGTAGGTAGGATCCATGTTGCCAGGGGTCCACTCAGAGAGGGGGGGGTATTTGCCGTCACGGAAGGTTTGGGCTTCCCATGAGTTGGGGTACTTGACCGCGTAGGCCTCGGGGTTGCCGTAGTTCTTGCCCGTAGCGGTGTCATATCTGGGGGTGTCTAGGTCGAACCCATTCACAATCACTCCAACCTGGTAAAGGGGGGTGCGGGAGGGGGCCTGTTGGGGGTGTGGGACGGCAGGAAGTTGTGCCGTGTTGGTGTGGGGGGGCTGAACTGAGGGAGGGAGTTCTTTCCCTTTCCAGGTAGGGGGTGGAGCTAGAGGCGCCGGGGCTTGCTGACGCGGGGGCGGTGGCTGGGAAAGCCTTTGTGACACGTCACGCAGGGCTGACTCAATAGGGGCCAGGGACGAGAGTGAGGGGGCCTGAGCGGCGGAAACACCGTCAGCCAGCCCTTGAACTCTGGCAGCGAGGAGGTCGATTCGCTCGTTGGTGGTGGCGAGCCCATTGAGGGTAGCAACTAGGAGGGGGACGAGGATGGCCTCGCCTTCACTGAGCTCGCGAAGGTCCGACGAGATGAGAGGGGAGACAGAGGAGAAACCATCACCAAGGACTGGCTGCAAAGACTGTAGGAGGGCCGGGATCGCGAAGACCGCGGGGTGGATGGGCTGAGCAGAGCTTGCCCTAGATTGGTTGGCGGAACCAATGTCGGACATTGGATCGCGAAGCAGAGACCTGAAGCCTAAGCAAGAGGGGGAAAAGCGTGCAAAAATGAGGAGTCACACCAGATGCGATGGTGTTGAGAGTGCGTAAGAAAGTTATGGTCAGGAAAATAGGGGGCGCGGAGCATGTTCTCAGAGGAACCCAGAGGTGCCCTCTTATATATCCTGCGAACAGCTTCTGGTCGAACGGACGGCAGAGACGTATATGGTGTTATGAAGCGAGCTTCATTGAGATGACATTATAGTCATGGGACGCAACTCTTCGAAATCTCGCTAAGGACGTGCGGGCCCCAGAGCGGGGCCGGAGGGGGGTGTTAGGCTTCGATAAATGAGGGTCTGTGCGCAGTTACCCTACTGAGAGGCCTGTGCATTTTATTTATGCCTAACATGTTGTTTCTGTCTTATTGAATATTAGAGACCTGTCGGTATATTTACAATTTGTTAAACTAGCAGATACTTGTACCTGTTGATAGATTTTTTCATATTTGTTAGCAATTATCTTCTTTCCAGAGTGTTAGGTGGTAGCTGAGGTCAATCTTATCGGTCGGACTAGGGCCTGAATCTTTGATCGGAGATTGTCTAGGAAGACTCGTAAAGTAATAAGAAATAAAAAAAGTAAAGATTCGTAGTTGAAAACTTATTATATTGTTAAGGTCTCTTCTCCGTTGCTTGATTCCTCTAACTAACCCGGAGACCTTAAACCTATTTATACTAATCTACCGGTACTTAGTATTCCTATACTAACTTGTACCGAGGGGCTTTTAACTTTAGTTTCTACTGAGTGTCAACACCGTTTGACCCTGAAAGTTCTTACACCACTTCAACCTTAATTGAAACGAGATATTTATCTTGAGCGGATAGCGTCCTATCTTCCAATGATCTCTTTCCGATCTCTAGGCTTAAATGGACTAAGTATGTAAATGTAGTCCAAATGGCTATCATTCCAGTCATCCCTTCTGATCAAGAACTAGCTAAGCTCGTTGTCAGGAACTGGTGCATAGTTAATATATGCATGTATGAGTCTCGACACGCCAGTATCATAGAAAGACTCAAGCATCTCCAGTCTTCCAATCTAACTGTGGTTCCCCTCGGACCTCCTGCCTCTAAGAGGGACTCCTATTGGAGCCGTCCGACATACACCTAATCTTGAACGGGTATTGGTTATTCCTAAAGTAGTTTAATAGCGCCAGAGGTCTCGTATCTATTTGATAGAAAATCCCTTGGTCGACTATTCACTAATGCGAGGGGTCTTTATATGGTTTGCGGTCAGGGAGTTATGAATTAGAAATTATTATTTTAATTCCTACATAGCTTTGCCGCAACCATCTTATCGAGTCACTTGACCTTTATTGTCAGGTATGTGACATTACCACTATGCTAGGTCTTATATGCCTAACACAGAGTCAGATTTAGACTTATACTTAGACTTAGACTTAAACTCTCACAATAAGGAATAAATAAATACCTAGTATTACTTCTTGCCTTTTGATATATTCTTCTATCAATTTTCAAATAATTTCCAATTCTCGTCCAACTCTATTCTACCTCATGCCGGAAGGTAATTACCTAAATGCATTCATCATATTTGGTTTCCAGGTAGTGAACGCCTGCTGGATTCTGATTCTGTATACCATTTTGCTTCATATTTATGGTCACTATCATGATAAAGAATAAAAGGTCCTTAATGGTGAAGATTGGTCCAAGCTTTGATTGTTGCTAATTCCAGTATTAAGATAGGAAAGATAATCGTGAAAGTTTGTCTACCAGTAAATTTTGATTTTTCCGGATTGAAAACTTATTGTGTTATTTGTAGATAAGACATTGTGCCTGAAATTTCATTTCGTTATTATGTTATGCTCTGATGCTTAGTAATCTCATGGGAAAAGGCTAAGATGCATATACCACTGCACCGCAAATATCCTTACACCGAGTACTTGGATGTAGGGGTATGTCAGGTATGGTAGCACAATGCCCTATTTATTTTTTCTCCCTATTCTAGATGTGCTACCTGAGTACTCATAGGTAGAGAGTTGTAACTATACTTCAGGTATAAAAACTGTGATATGAAGCAAAAAGGAATACGTAAACAATAACCATAGGGTGTTCGGTACTGTGAAACTACCTGCAATAAAAACATTAAAGTAATTGCCTTACGAGATACTGGATGGAAATAGACCAAGATTGTAAATTTTTTGAACAATGATAGGCAAACATGTTAGAACGTGAATATGTGTATTCTGTCAAATAAACGAAGCCAATAAATCAATAGATCTATCAGCAGGCAAGGGAAACTGGGACTCTATTAAATGCTCACAGGTGTGGCAATCTACCAATATTCAATGAGGCTGAAAAGCAGTGGCGTGAAGCCTTTGTTACAAGTAATGCCAGAACAGGATGCTTGAGCTAGGATGTAGTGTGTATAGAGATGAATTATGCCTGTAGTTCCGATACTGTCAAGTGAGTAATGTAGTTAATGAGATATCACCAGCGAGTTCCTTGGTGCAAATTTACTATCCAGATATGTTAGGGGAGACAACCGGTATAGACTTAAGGTTCTTTAGGCCAATCGAAATTCGTTTATATAGACGAAGATTTGTCAAGGAAGGCTCGGAAGCAACTCGTTTCGTTTATGACTACTAAGAGTGCAAGAAAGTAGAATAGAATCGTAAGAATAATATTATATTGTTAAGGTCTCTTCTCCGTTGCTTCATGATGTCTAAAGCTTGGAGGCGCTTCAATATTTATATCCTGCGTCTGAGTGTTCGCGGACTACATCTATCTAACATACAAAACATGTACCCTTCCAATTTTAGCTCGCAACATCGAGTACTCCCTAAAGGTGCGAATACTGGGAGACCCTGAAAACCATCACACTCTCTTTGGTAATTATTATTTTTTGTCCGGAAGACATACTTGTCACCAGTAGTAATTGTCCGATCCTCAGAGTAATTAGACCTGTAGCCGAGTTCTCAAGTTGAACTATGTTGGCTCCAATAGTCCTTTCCATTGCCAAGAGGATCAGTCTTGTTACGGAGTTGCCTTTGCATATATGCCGGAGTCGAGCACTTCTAGTTGTGATAACTCAACAACTAACCAATGGAATTCATTCCGATGATTCTCTCTTCGTAGGGAAGAGGTCATTCTATTGGATAGTCTAATAATTCTATGGTCGGCATCTCCTGATTGTCCTATGTAGTGGGGGTGGACCTTCGTGTTGTGTTGGTTATAAATCCCGCAACTGCGGTATAACATATATCGTAGTCGCAATACTCCTTAGAGCTCGTTGGCTTCTTCAGTAGTGTTTACAGGAGCTTTAGACTCTTTCTGATTATCGAAGGGTGAATGTGAATGCGTTGGTTTGTTATCCCGAACCTCCTAACATTTGTATCTCGACCTTGTGCGAAAACGTCCCGTTACTTACGGCCTATATGAAAGATATCAGATCTTTGAAGCCTAGTAACTCCCTGAGTGGTTGACGGATTGACTTCGTTCCACTTCTCAGGTCTTGCCAGAGGTCCCCTCTTATATATCCTGCGAACAGCTTTCGGTCGGACGGACGGCAGCGACGTATACGGTGTTATTCTGACACCTTTAATTCTGTGAACATATAGTCACAGGACGCAACAAAGGTTGATGTGTATGATGACGCGCGGGCCCCGTAAGGGGGCCGGAGGGGGGTGTTGGAGACTAAGATTCTCGGTTTCGGGTAAAGTTACCCTACCTAAGGTACTCCTAGGCTATCGGAATCGGGTACTCCTAACATGAGCTCCCTCCTCTAGGGCTTCGCCTCGAATGCCCCTTTGGTACAAAAATAAAAATTAAACATTAAATTTTAAATATTAAATAATAAACCTTAAACATTAATCATTCAAGGACCCGATGAAAGCAGGGTAAAAAACCTTCCGCGTTTGCTTGTCCACGGCAGGAAAACCTTATCTTCATCGTCCTTCCTCTGCCCGTCGTGGCATTTCCGGATTATCGCGATGAAATTCTTCCACCAATTCCCTCGCATTATCCATTCCTGTTGCAGGTTCCCAAGTGTTCTCGTCTTCGGAACAACCCTGCCATTTGACGAAATACCACAGCTCGCGTATCTGTTGATACCGGCCACGGACTCTTTTCCTGTAAGAGCGTATCTCGCTTCTTACAATCTTTTCTATCTCCCATTGTAGGTCGCCTTCAATGTCTTCGGGTTCCCTGGGAGGTTGTTGTCGGTCTACTCGTACCGACTCCCTGTAAGGTTCTAACAGGGAAACGTGGAATACTGGGTGAATATTCCAACGATCCGATATGTTGAGCGTAAATGTGCAGCTTCCTCATTTTTCCAAGATCATGAAGGGTCCATAAAGTTTTAGACTCAATTTTTTGGATTTCCGGCGAGTACGAATGTTTTTTACGTTTAACATAACTTTATTGCCGGATTTGAAGTCTGCTTGTTGCTTTGCCTTTCTATCATAATATTTGGCCATCGCTTCTCATGTTTGTTCGAGTGATTGCCGTGCTTGCTCATGAATCCTCTTTATCCTGTTTGTGTAAAGGGTTGCTCCTGGATTATGCGCTTCACGCTCCTTCATCCACTCCGTTTGGGGATGAAAACCGTAGTTTGCGTAGAATGGTGTCATTCCGTGTGCGTTCGTAGCCGAGTTATTATAGGCATGTTCGGCTAAAGGTAGGAGCTGGTACCAGTCATCCTGATCGTAGTTGACAAAACTTCGCAAGTATCCTTCCAGCACTTGGTTGGTACGTTCAGTTTGTCCATCAGTCTGGGGGTGGTACGCTGTTGACATCCTTCTCTTTATATCTAATGCTTTGCACAATGACTCCCAAAATTCTCCTGCAAACTTGGAATCCATATCCGAGACAATTTCTGATGGTAAGCCGTGTAGCTTCCATATTTCCTTCGTAAAGGCGGTAGCGACATCTTTCGCGGTAGCCGTTCCCTCTAATCCGATGAAATGAGCCATCTTGGTGAATCGATCAACCACTACCATTATCTGGGTACATCCTTGACTCTGTGGTAATTGCGTTATGAAGTCCACGGATATAGATGCCCAGGCTGCGTATGGTATCGATAGTGGTTGGAGTAGCCCATATTTTGCGTGTCGTGGTGACTTATTGTGTTGACAATCGTCACATGACCGTACATAATTGTTTACCCAATTAGCTAGGCCTTTCCAATAAAAATCTCGAATGGTAATCTCAAGAGTTTTTTCTTGCCCGAAATGTCTTGCAATCTTCACATCGTGACGTCCCTCAGCTATGGTAGTATAAAGGCTTTGGTTATTAGGTACGAATAGTCTTTGCTTGTTGTAAAGTAAATCATCGGTTAGGGTCCAATCCTTTGGGAAAGGTTTGTTGTTGTCTTGGAGTTTTTCCAATTCTTTTCTTCGTTTAAGCCATTCCTTATCACCTGGAATGGCCTTCTAAATCTGCTCCAGAAATTCGGGATTGAATTTCTTCAATTCTTTGCGGGCTAGTATAGTACTAGTCATGAGGGTTCTTTTGGGTATTTCGGATACATCATACCAGTGTTTATTCTGATCCTTTGCTGCATGAAGCTGACTGACTACTGGTTCAATTTCTTGGATAGTCATAGCTCTTGTAGTAATATTTGTATTACCGAATCCCGCTGTTCCTCTTTCTGTCTTGTCCAGGCTATCTATTTCCATCATATCAACGGTATTAATCTTTTCTATCACTAGTTGGGCGATATGATCTCCTTCTTTGATGTGACAGTCCGCGTCTCGGTGGTTGAATAGTAGAACTTTGAGTTCTCCGGTGTAATCCGCATCGATTAATCCAGCACCTGTTGAAATCCAGCTTTTAATGGCTAACCCGCTTCTTGGAGCAATTCTTCCTTAAGTTCCAACTGATAATCTCACTGCGATACCGGTTCTGACTATTAACTGTCTCCTAGCTGGGACTATGGCTTCTTGTAGGGCGTAGAGATCATGACCCGCTGCCATTCTTGAGCCTTTGGTTGGTAACCTTACTCTTGTGTCTAATCTTTTAACCCGAATAATGGAATTGGAATCATTTTATTTAGGTTCTTCTTGGATGTCATCGGCACATATATGGCCTTCGGAGCTTCCAGCAACTAAGCACACTTGAATTTCCCCCATCTTAGTTCTTGTAATTGAACTGATCTGGAAATGTTCAGGCTTCAAGATCGCTTGTTTGCGATGTGCAGCTCCCTCCTCAGGATGGTACTCCAGCTGTCGACTAAGTGCATTCGGTTTTCCACCTCTAGTGCCTGGGCGGTAAACAATTTTAAAATTATAATCCGCCAGTTTCTGTGCCCAGTGAATCTCGCGACCTCTCCAGACCTTTGAGTTGTGGAAAAATTGGAGGTTTTGGTGATCGGTATAGACAGTAACCGGCTTTTCAGTTCCAACCAAGTATTGACGCCATTCCTTAAATGCTTCTAGGATCGCCAATAGTTCTTTATTGTGGATCTCGTAATTTCGCTCTGCTGAGTTCAGTTTGTGGGAATGAAATGCTACTGGGTGTAGTCGTTTCTCCACAAACTGCAATAAGACGCATCCTAAAACGAAGTCACTAGCATCTGTTTCCATGACCATTTCTCTCTCGGGAAAGAAATGGTGTAGGATGCGGGCAGAAGTGAACCTTCTCTTTAGCTCTTGAAAGGCTGCCTCTTATTCCGGGCCCCACCAGAACTTTTTTGGGTTGCCCTTTAATGTTTTTGTGATTGGAGCACAGATTTTAGAGATGTTTTCTATAAAGCGTCGGTAAAAATTCACAAATCCTTGAAATATTTGGACTTTCTCAACTGACTTAGGTGGTTTCTAATCTAATACGGAGCCCACATTTCGGGTGCTCATAGACACCCCATTAACGGCTATTATATCGCCTAAAACCTCCACCTCTTTCACATGGAAGAAAGATTTTTTTATTGAAATTGCGAGTTGGAAATCTGCTTGTTTCTGCAGAACCTTTTTTACCAACTCGATATGTTCTTTCTCAGTCTTTGAATAGATGAGAATATCGTCAAGGTAGCAAACAACTCCTTGGTCAAGATGTTCCCAAAGAACTTTGTTCATCATGTCTTAAAACGTTGCCGGAGTATTAGCTAGTCCGAATGGTATTACTTTATATTTGTAGTGCCCATATCTGGTTCGGAAGGCCGTTTTCCATTCATCCCCCTCTTTTATCCGAATCAGGTTGTAACCGTCTTTTAGATCAATCTTGGAAAAGATGCTTGCCCCTGCTACTCGATCACATAGTTCCAACATTAGTGGTAGTGGGTACTTGTAACGTGTTCGCAGGGTGCTAATCACGTTTTGATAGTTATACAATAGTTGACAGGTGGCCAGCTCTTCCAGAGAGGAGGCGAGAGCTGTGTGAACTAAAGGAGGCTTCGGAGGTGTACTGGAGAAACTAAAGAGTAACCGTTCAACCAAGTATATTGAAATACTGTCTGTCGAAGTCTGTCCTTTCCATCGTGGAATAGGACGGTCTTTAAATACACAAATCAGTTCATATCTAGCATGAATGAAACAAAACAAAGGTATCAAGCGATACCCTTTGGTAAAACAACATAAGTATCAAATCGATACTTAAAACAAAACATAAAACAAACTAAGTATCAAATCGATACTTAAAACAAAACATAAAACAAACTAAGTATCAAAACGATACTTAAAACAAAACATAAAACAAAGTAAGTATCAAAATGATACTTAAAACAAACCAAGTATCAAAGCGATACTTAAAACAAAACATAAAACAAACTAAGTATCAAAACGATACTTAAAACAAAATATAAAACAAACTAAGTATCAAAACGATACTTAAAACAAACCAAGTATCAAAGCAATACTTAAAACAAAACATAAAACAAAACCCTTAACCGAGTACCAGTACCGGTTACAGTACTTGTTTGAGATAGTGATCTTATTTATGTTCCGGTAATCTACTACCAAACGTAGTCGACCATTGGCCTTTGGTGTGAACAGAATCGGTCTACCAAATGGCGATTGACTTCGCTTAATTTTTCCTTGTCGGATTATATCGTTGAGATATTTGCGTAGGAGTTTGAGTTGCTTTCCGGATAGGGGATATATGGGTCCCCAAGAGGGTTTCGCTCCGTCAACTAATTTGATCTCATGATCGAATGTTCTTCTCGGTGCTAATTTTGCCGCAGTTTGCGGTAGGAAGAGCTTCTTGAATCCCCAGTAGTGTTTAGGGAGAGAGTCGAAGTTAACTTCATTCGGGTCTTCGATAGTTCCAATTCTTCCAATTTGAATCGTGTTCTCATCCCAAGCTACTGATTTGTTGTATTCGAACATATCTGCAATTCCTTCGTCCTCTTCTTCCACACAAGTAGTTTTACACTTGGGATCTTTGAATTCCCAGTTATCGGGGTCCCCAATGTTTGATAGGGGGTGATCTGAATGCCACCACCCAAATGGAATAATCATCCCATAGTCTCCTGCTGCTGCAATTTCGCACACAACTTCGGACAAATGTTTATTGCATCCTATTTCAAGCCATAACGGACATGTGTAAAATTTTCCTCCCGATAGAGATGATACTCCATCGAAGTCTTGAATAGTGACCAGATTCGGTCTCTCTGTGAACAGAATTTTTAATTCCTTAACGAGGTCTTTGTTGATGAGGAACACAGTGGATCCTGAATCTAACAGAACATGGATTCTGTATCTTTGTCTGTTCAGGTTTAAAACATGAATATAAGCATACCCCTAGGGACTCCCATATCGTTTAGGTTTTGGCGAGTCAAACGCGCGTCTCTTTGGATGAGAGGTCGAACCGTCATCTTTTCGTTTCGACATGTCTGAGGTTTGATAACAACTAGGATGTTTGTTACCGCGCTCGCGCAGTTTCGACCATTCAGGTCTTCTCAGACAAACTGGTTTCCTATTAATAAAGAAAATCTTAAATCCCTACTCGGCGTTTCACCGATACACTTAACAGTGTACAACCAGTTCTCATTCTGGATGCCTCTCCTTTCTCTCATACTTAGGGCCTTGGTGGTAACGAGGTCTGCTTTCGCAAGTTTATTGTCACTCTCCAATTCCTTTCCCTTAAGAATTGGTTCGATCTTTCAACTAGAAGCAGCTGTGTGTGCAACATAGAGGTATCTCCAGTGTTTGCCCAGCTGATACAACCTCCCGGATATGTGTCCTGCAATTCCACATATGTTTTCTGGGTTTGAGATCTTGTCACGTGATATAGTCATCCATATCATCCTTCATCAACCCTAATGGCTAACTGGGAGTGGAAAATGCTTGTGGGTAAGGCCTGTGGAATAAATAGTGTACTTGAGAGACAAACTAGCTTATTCACTGCTCTTGTCCGGGCGCTTGAACCATCCCCTCTTTCCAACATAACTCAGCTTCAGGACTGAAAGGTTCGAGAGCGTGGGCCTGTACAGTCTTCTAGGTCGATTTCATCATCATGAATTCGGCAACCCTTCTGACTGGAGGTCTCTTGCCTACAAGCCTACTTAATATGCCTGTCAATGCTGGTATGGAAGGAATGCTTGGTTAAGTCGTATTTTGATTCCCGTTGACCCTAACGGCCTACTCAGACGATAATGCCACTGGTGCTTGATTCCATTCACTGACTTCACCCCAGCCCCAGGGGGTTCCCAATTTCGATTCCGGTCTCATATCTTAACGAATCCCGACTACCCAAACGCTGTCACCGTTGGTGCTAAATGGGATGACTTAAGTCATTTCCTCATCTTTGCTTAGTTCCTAAAGTTTATTTCCTCTAGATGTTTGGACGGCGGAAATGTTACGGGAACGGTGTACCGTAGCTACCGTCCTAGGCCTATGTCTAATAGGAAGAGCAGGTCGCTCTGCCCTTGTAGTAGACACCTTAATTTGTCCCCAGCATGTTTTGTAGTCGTGGTTTATCTTCCCATAACAAGTGCATATGCCGTCTTTATTTCGTTCGTCGGTGACGGACTGGGGAATTCCTTCGTGGGCCTTTTTGAAGTTGGTATGCGTTTGTTTATTGACTCCGCCAGGTCGTTTTGCCGGTTTATCGGATTCCGGTTCCCGTCTTCGTTTCTTGGAGGGACCACCACCTTTGATTTGGGGCTTCTCCTTCTTAAACCTGGGTTTGTCAGGTTTCCTATCGTCGGAGGAAGCCTTTGCAGGCTTTGGTCTATCCCATAATAGGTGGTCCCGTTCCTTTAGCTCCTCCTCTTCCCGGCCTGCCTTCCGGAGTGCTGCTTCCTATTCTGCATCGGTATCGAAGGTTTTAAGGGACAAGCGTAAGCGTATACTGGCGGGTAACTTCTTTTCCATCGCTAAACGCCATGCTGGGCCAGTTATTTTGGCCTTAGTATTGAGGTTGGTCATGATTTGGACATAGTTTTGAATATTGTCTTTATATTCAACTTTCTCCATATCTCGGACCGCCTTTTGTCCCTCTTCGATCGAAGCGAATCGTTCGGTAAACTCATGGTGGAAGTGTCTCCACATGGCTAGGCCGATATCTTGTTCCACTCCATGGAGGCCATCCATAGCCCTTCGGTACCACATCGATACCGGGTTGACCAATTCCCCTTTGGTTCTTCCTAGAGCAAAGATGACTCTTTCTCGGTCATTTTGCCAGGTTCTAGGATTCCTTTCGAAGTAGTCCACACATTGTAGTAATCAATGGCGGACGCATTGGAAGGGTTTGCTTCGAAGAATGAGGGTGCATCAGCCGGCCATTTGGTGGTTAATGCAAAGGCTTCTGCCAGTACATCGGCTGTTCCACGTTGTTCGGGTGTCAATTCGCGGCTAAATCTGGATGGGCCTCCACCACGTCTTCCTCTATTTCTTCCTTCATCATCACTCCCATCGTTATCTAGGTCACCACCTAGTGCCGCAGGGATGGGAGGTTCTCCTTCTCCTTGCTTCCCCTTATCTCGGGGAGGCCCCTCTGGAGGGTGAGTCTCCTCTCTTGCTTCTGCCCAGCTTTCAGGGACTGATTTCAACGCTACCTGTTGACCAGTTGGTCGGTTCTGTGTGAGCTCAGTTATCTGATCTTTCAGCAATCCAAGAGTATCCATGATACGGATTTGGTCTATCTGAATTGTTCGGGTAAAGTCTCTGTAGCTACTAGCCTTGCATTCTTGTCTTTCGGCGAGGTTAGATATCATGGCTCGAAGTGTCAGATTTTGCTGGAATTGGTTGTCCTTGAACTCATGGAAATCTTGTTCCAGGGTGAGGTCTCTTTCTAGGGCTTCTCGTTGCAACTGAGAGGTTACTCCCTCATAGTGCCCATGTTGAGCATCTTGTTGCGCTAATTTAGTGGCAATTTCCTTCGTCAACCGGGTTTGGATATCCCGGATATTGGCTTCCACCAAGACACACTGCTGTAGTACGAGTGTTATGTTGTTATCATGTAGATCTAGGCCTTCCAATCATTGCTGTTGGACTTTAATTAACCCTCTTGCATTTTCCTGAGAATCTGCAGAGAGGGTTTCGAACGCAATATTGGAGGCATCAATGCTGGTGGTAATGTCTTGACGAATTTGCCCAATAACCACTCCTAACCGAGCCGCAAGTCTTGCGAGATCGACGGTGTGGGTGTTTGGTCGTGGTGTAGTGGATCTGGAATGAGGAGATGTTGCTCTTTTGATGACGACGCAACACTAAAGGTTCTTCCTCCTCTTCTTGGATCTCGAAGAGCTGGAGGGAGAGAGGTAGGATTACTGAAGGCACTGGGACTGTTGTCCCCTGAAGTATCCATCGGTTCCCCTGAACCGATCTGCTTTAGAGGCTGCGACATCTTTTTCTTTCGGGGATAGTCTGCTCTGAGCCGAGCTAACCAATTCTTGTTGTCTGAGGTAATGGTTGTAAAGGTAGAAGGCTAGACACTTGGTGTCTTGTCGTATTGTGCGGTGAGGAGGTAATGTGAACTGAGGTTCACTCGTATGTAGAGAGCCTTGGTAACAAGGAGATCTAACAATATACTGTTAGGCGGAGACAACCGGTAAAGACTTAAGGTTGTCTAGGCCAATCGAGATTCGTTTGTATAGACGGAGATTTGTCTAGGAAGGCTCGGAAGCAACTCGTTTCGTTTATGACTACTAAGAGTGCAAGAAAGTAAAATAGAATCGTAAAAACAATATTATATTGTTAAGGTCTCTTCTCCGTTGCTTGATGATGTCTTAAGCTTGGGAGGCACTTCAATATTTATATTCCGCGTCTGAGTGTTCGCGGACTACATCTATCTAACATACAAAATATGTACCCTTGTAATTTTAGCTCGCAACGTCGAGTACTCCCTAAAGGTGCGAACACTGGGAGACCCTGCAAACCATCACACCCTCTTCGGTAATTACTATTTTTTGTCCGGAAGACATACTTGTCACCAGTAGTAATTGTCCGATCCTCAGAGTTATTAGACCTGTAGCTGTGTTTTCAAGTTGAACTATGTTGGCTTCAATAGTCCTTTCCGTTGTCAAGAGAATCAGTCTTGTTACGGAGTTGCCTTTGCATATATGCCGGAGTCGAGGACTTTTAGTTGTGATAACTCAACAACTAACCGATGGAATTCATTCCGATGATTCTCTCTTCATAGGGAAGAGGTCATTCTATTGAATAGTCTAATAATTCCACAGTCGGCATCTCCTGGTTGTCCTATGTAGTGGGGGTGGAGCTTCGTATTGTGTTGGTTATAAATCACGCAACTGCAGTACACCCCATATCGTAGTAGCAACACTTCTTAGAGCTCGTTGGCTTCTTTAGTAGTGTTTACAGGAGCTTTAGACTCTTTCTGATTATCGAAGGGTGAATGTGAATGTGTAGGTTCGTTATCCCGAACCTCCTAACATTTGTATCTCGACCTTGTGCGAAAACGTCCCGTTACTTACGGCCTATAAGAAAGACATCATATCTTTGAAGCCTAGTAACTCCCAGAGTAGTTGACCGATTGATTTTGCTCCACTTCTCAGGTCTTGCCAGAGGTCCCCTGTTATATATCCTGCTAACAGCCTCCTTCGGATGGACGGACGGCAGCGATGTATACGGTGTTATTCTGACACCTTCAATTCTGTGACCATATAGTCACAGGACGCAACCAAGGTTGTTGTGTATGATGACGCGCGGGCCCTGTAAGGAGGCTGGAGGGGGGTGTTGAAGACTAAGATTCTCGGATCCGGGTAAAGTTACCCTACCTAGGGTACTCCTAGGCTATCGGAATTGGGTACTCCTAACGAGATATAAAACTGTCTAATCAGAGTAGTATGGTACTAGGAGCATTTAAATTGGACATGTGATAACTGGCTCCAAGGTTTATGGACCAACGAATCAACATTTTTCACAGCAGGCTTCAGCAATCAATCTTAGATTACATACAAGGTATCTGAAGAGCATCATTCCAACTATATTAGTAGTGCCTATCAGTTTGGGAGGGAATAAAAAATAGTATAGGATGTCTTTTACAGTATCTTAAAATCAGATTTGGTTTTCATCTCAGGTAAGGCCAAGATATACTTAGAGCTTTATATGAAAACAGTCATAGAACTATATTTGATCCCTTTCTGGTATCAGGCATGTGAAGAATATAGGTGGGTTAGTATTGTGGAGGATGGTGCTTCCAGTTATAAAGAAGGAGCTAAGAGATACTAATAATTAAATAATATGGAATCAATTAAATAGCCTGCATATTTACTAGATGTGAATGTTACAGAGGCACTCTGGTAAGATATGGAATCTGAGCTAGGAGAGGCAAGTACAAATGTTTTTGATTTGTTTTTAAAAAAAAAATTTAAGTAGATATAATGAACACTTCAAAGACTTGGAGGAGGATTGGGAATATCTCAACCTTAGAATGGGCTTTAAATATTATGTGGTAGGCAATTTCTAGTGAATCGCTTATGGATTTGATTGATACAATACCCTAAAAACTACAGGCTAAAATTGATGCTAAGGGAGAAGCTACTGCATATTGGTTTCAAGTTATCATTGGTGTTAATCTTCATGAATGGTGTAGAGATGTGACCATGATTGTGAGGTGTCACTCAACCCTCTTCACATAATAATATACCTAGACTAGAAGTGTGCCCAACTTTTGCTGGCCTGTAACTGTAGTCATGGACAATCATTTAACCTTCCTTATTAGTTTTAGTTCTCACATAATCACTCTTTCTCATCAGGAAGTGCGCCTGACTTATGTCTACTCCTGAGTACATAAGGCACTACTCAGCATGGACTAAATTTGTTTTTTTTTAAAAAAGAAAACAAATATCGCGACAAAAGCTGAAGGAGCAATATATTAAGAAACGAATAAATAAATAATTGTATGTATATGTTCCTTCTTACTGACAGAACTTGAGTTTGCTGATAAGAAATTATGCTCTTTATAATTATCTACCTCCTCTACAAAGTATATTTACTTTTAGTTTTAATACATATGGAAAATGGTAGATATTTTTTTAATAAAAACTTTACTATTATAGCGTTTCTTAATTAACTAGTATTAAATTAATTAGAAAAAATTGTAATTCAGAATTATTACCTTGAAATTCACTAAGTTGTAGTTAATAGGATAATATAATATTATTAAATTTTCCTGGTCTGATAATGTAACCAGTACTGGTACTCAGTTAAAGATTTTGTTTTATGTTTTGTTTTACATATTGCTTTGATACTTTGTTTGTTTGGAGTATTGATTTAATACTTAGTTTGTTTTATCTTTGTTTTAAGAATTGCTTTGATACTTAGTTTGTTTTATCTTTTGTTTTAAGTATTGCTTTGATACTTAGTTTGTTTGAAGTATTGTTTTGATACTTAGTTTGTTTTATGCTTGTTTTAAGTATTGCTTTGATACTTGACTTGTTTAAAGTATTCTTTTGATACTTAATTTGTTTTATATTTTGATTGAAGTATCGCTTTGATATTTATGTTGTTTTACCAAAGTGTATCGCTTGATACTTGTAATTAGTTTTGCTTATACTAGACTTGAATGAATTTGTGTATTTGTTAGGCGGAGACAACCGGTATAGACTTATGGTTGTCTAGGCCAATCAGGATTCTTTCGTATAGACGGAGATTTGTCTAGGAAGGCTCGGAAGCAACTTGTTTCGTTTATGACTACTAAGAGTGCAAAAAAGTAGGATAGAATCGTAAAAACAATATTATATTGTTAAGGTCTCTTCTCCGTTGCTTGATGATGTCTTAAGCTTGGGAGGCACTTCGATATTTATATTCCGCATCTGAGTGTTCGCGGACTACATCTATCTAACATACAAAATATGTACCTCTTTGATTATAACTCGCAACGTCGAGTTCTCCCTAAAGGTGCGAACACCGGAAGACCCTGAAAACCATCACACCCTCTTTGGTAATTACTATTTCCTCTCCGGTAGACATACTTGTTACCAGTAGTAATTATCCGATTCTCAGAGTCATTAGACCTGTGGCCGAGTTCTCAAGTCGAACTTTGTTGGCTCCAATAGTTCTTTTCGTTACTAAGAGGATCAGTCTTGATACGAGACTGCATCTGTAGATATGCCGGAGTCAATGACTTCTAGTTATGATAACTCAACAACTAACTGATAGAATTCATTCCGATGACTCTCTTCTCGTAGAGGAGAGGCCATTCTATTGAATAGTCTCATAATTCCTCGGTCGGCAACTCCTGATTTTTCTATGTAGAGGGGGTGGACCTTCGTGTTGTGTTGATTGTAAATCCCGCAACTGCGGTACACCTCTTATCATAGTTGCAACACTCCTTGAAGCTCGTTGGCTTCTTTGGTAGTGTTTCCAGGAGCTCTAGACTCTTTCTAATCGTCGAAGGGTGGATGTGAATGCATTGGTTCGTTATCCCGAACCTCCTAACATTCATCTCATGACCTTGTGCGAAAATATCCCGTTACTTACGGCCCATGCCAAAGATGTCATATCTTTGAAGCCTTGTAACTCCCTGAGTAGTTGACGGATTGACTTTGTTCCACTTCCCAGGTCTAGCCATTTTTTTCTTTTTTATATATATATATCATATATTCGTTGTTAAGGTACAAGAACTTGCATGCAGCACTAGCTATGGCAAAAACAAAACCATAAACACGCGCGTCCCACCTCCGTCTGAGGCAAAAACCAAGAACCCCAAGCCCCTCTGGTATGGAGCCAACCGCACATCTCGCCCCGAATCAAGCCCCCCGAAAGAAACCCAAAACAGGAAAAGCAGGAAGCCCAAGGAAAAATCCCCCCGGAAATCTCAGCCCAAAGGCACAAAGGAAAGCCAAACTCATACCCACCAAACCCTGCCCATAGCACGGCCGGCTGCTAACAAGCTAACCCTAAATCGGGCCCAAGAAAGGACCAGGTGTACCGATTAATGGCGCAACCCCCACCGAGGGGGAACCTTAACAAGGATGGATCCCGACCGACCGGAGACAGTGCGATACCAATGGGAGGGAAGGAGGCCAGGGCTGGGGCCCCCCAGAGAGAGGTGGCAGTAAGGTGCCAGCTGGGGGAGCAGTAGGGTGCTAGCCGAAAAAAGAGGCAGTAGGGTGCCGGCCAAGGAGGGTGGCAGTAGGATACCAGCCGAACAAACCGAGGGAGCGAGAGGGAGGGGTAGACCCAGCTGCCAAAACAACTATCGGAAACGTGTTCGTGTCTTGACTAGGCGGTCTCCATTAATCCCCGGTGCCCACAGTAGCCAAAGCCACCGCGAAGGGCAGAGAGGAGGAGAGAGGCGAATTCGACCGTAGCCTGTTGAGAAAACCAACCACCAACCCCCGACTGTGGGACTAACCCGTACCTACCAGTGGGACAAAACCCGGACCCAGCAGAGAGACTGACCCGAACCGACCAGAGGAAAGGAGAAGGAATTCCCAGGTCTAGCCATTTTTTTTTTTTTTTTTTTTATATCATATATTCATTGTTTAAGGTACAAGAACCTGCATGCAGCGCTAGCTATGGCAAAAACAAAACCTGTAAACACGCGCGTCCCTCCTCCGTCTGAGGTAAAAACCAAGAACCCCAAGCCCCTCTGGTATGGAGCCAACCGCACATCTCATCCCGGATCAAGCCCCCCTTACAACCCAGACGAACTAAGCCCCAAGAGAAACCCAAAACAGGAAAAGCAGGAAGCCCAAGGAAAAATCCCTCCGGAAATCTCACCACAAAAGAAACCAAACTCATACCCACCAAACCATGCCTATAGCACGGCCGGCCGCTGAAAAGCTAACCCTTGATCGGGCCCAAGAGGACCAGGTGCACTGAATAATGGCGCGACCCCCACCGAGGGGGAAAACTTGACAAGTATGGATCCCGACCGACCGGAGACAGTGCAATACCAATCGGAGGGAGAGGAGCCAGGGCTGGGGCCCCCCAGAGAGAGGTAGCAGTAAGGTGCCAGCTGGGGGAGCAGTAGGGTGCTAGCCGAAGAGGTGGTAGTAGGGTACCAGCCGGGGGGCAGTAAGGTGCCAGCTAGGGGGGCAGTAGGGTGCTAGCCGAAGAGGTGGTAGTAGGATACCAGCCGAACGAGCCGAGGGAGGAGGAGGGAGGGGTAGACCCAGATGCCGAAACAACTATCGGAAACGTGTTCGTGTCTTAACTAGGTGGTCTCCATTAACCCCCGGTGCCCACAGTAGACAAAACCACCATAGAGGGCAGAGAGGAGGAGAGAGGCGAAATCAACCGTAGCCTGTTGAGAAAGCCAACCACCATCCCCCGACTGTGGGACTAACCCGTACCCACCAGCGGGACAAGACCCGGACCCAGTAGAGGGACTGACCCGAACCGATCAGAGGAAAGGGGAAGGAATCCATAAGAATCGTGTACCGCAAACCGTATACCCAGCCGTCTGTTGAAGGGAAAAAGGAGGAACCCGACCGTGCTGATGCTAAGCGAGGCTAAAGCAAAAGCGGGGAAGGAGAGAGACCCAGCGATGAGGACGCCAGGAGGGAGCAAGGAGGGGTCTCATGAGGGTAGACCTCAAGAGAGAAAGCAGGAGAGAAGTTTTGCCGTTGCAAAAAGATAAAAGATGATGGCCTAGTCCCCCCCATAGGGGGAGGACCAGACACGAAAAGTGGTGATAATTCCTTGGTGTTGAGATTTCAATCAACGGAGGTGTAGCGGAGACGGTCGTTGTTCCCAGGTCTAGCTAGAGGTGCCCTCTTATATATCCTGCCAATAGCTTTCGGTCGGAGAGCGGACGGCAGCGACGTATAGGGTGTTATTCTGACACCTTCAATTCTGTGACCATATAGTCACAGGACGCAACCAAGGTTGATGTGTATGATGACGCGTGGGCCCTGTAAGGGGGCCGGAGGGGGGTGTTGGAGACTAAGATTCTCGGATTCGGGTAAAGTTACCCTACCTAGGGTACTTCTAGGCTATCGGAATCGGGTACTCCTAACAGTATTTAAAGACTGTCCTATTTCACGATAGAAAGGACAGACTTTGACAGATAGTATTTCAATATACTTGATTGAACAGTTACTCTTTAGTTTTCCAATTACACCTCCAAAGCCTCTGAAGATCACAGCTCTTGCCTCGTCTCTAGTAGAGCAGGCCACCTGTTAACCTTTGTTGAAATTTCTTGTTTCATTTCATAAATATATTTCCTTGATAATAGTGTAAATTCTCTCACACTTAGTTAGTGTTTTGGCATACCTAAACACCGCATACATTACTACAGTTAGGATATGTTTCTTACATTATTTCAATAATATTTAGTGATAATGATTAAGGATTTATGCATTCGTTAGTTTTGTTGGTTTACGGGATATTTCACCATCTTTATATATTTTCTCGGACTTTACAGCCATGATTATTTCTTCAAACTTACTGTAATTTCCCTCATACTCTCTTTAATTCACACATATTTTACAGGAATATCTTGGCAGATTCTCAGGATCAAATACGTTCACCCTTATGCTTTTCCAACTTATGTTACGTTTTTACACGGTCGTACTTATGTTTCTCCCTATAATATTTCTCTGTTACATAGGGTTTACACGCAGGATACAAACCTGTATAAATAGACGCCACTGCTCACTTCATTTATAAGACAATTAAGAACAAGAATCTCTACCAATCTGCCTTCATACTTCTTACCTCTTCGCTAGAAATGTGTCTGTAATATACTCTTAATATTACATCCACATAATCTATATTGCTATTAAGATTGTACTGTTCAAAAATTCCAATAACTTTCATATCCTATTCTGAAATGTGATTAGCACATTGTGAACATGTTATAAATAATATGAAAAGAAATTTATAAAAGTAAGATAATTGAGTTTGAGTATTTAAAAGATTGTATAGAAATTAGAGAACATTTTTCTTCAATTTTTATATATATTTAGATTCAATGAATAATTATTGATCAATTTGAACTACCTGTTTCTTAATAATATTATATTATACCTAGCTATAAAAACTCCTCAGACTTATAGAAGTCTCTTTAGAATGTTTTATTCTACAGGAATAATAAATAACTATTATATATATATATGTAAAAACTTATTCAGGTTACTAATACTTGGAATTATTTTGTCAAAATATAAAAGGCAAGATAATAGTTTTAGTAGAATAATAATAACTTAGGCCCTGTTCAGCATACACCAATAAATTTATACTATAGTATTTCCTGAAAATAGCTTTTAAGCTAAAATAAAAATACTGTAGTATTTTCAAAACTATTAGTATTTAGCTACACACTCAGGCTTTTACTATAGTATTTTTCTTAATAAGCAAAATCTTATCTGATATTTGTAATAGAGCTTGCATGCTGTAAGTAAGTTTTCTTAATTATTTATTAGACAATGTCATGTAAGTACTATAATATGAGCAAATTACAACTTAGCTTCCTCCCTACATTAAAATATTTTTTCTTTGTCCCTATTACTAGTCTTATATTCATTAACAGAGCAAGTAGTTCATATGTATAGTCTTTTCCAGAAAGTATCGAGTTTCAATACTCTCAAACCTCATATCAGGCTCCAGCTTCAGCAGTGATACCTGTAGCAATATTCTAAAAGATAGTACTTTTTATTTGAAGGAAAAAATCATGATTGTAAGGATTGGTCAGATCTGTATTGTCTTCTCTGAATTAGCAAGAGAGATGGTATTATTGATTCAAAACAATATGATTCTTCACAACTGAAATTAAAAAGATCTTTTGTAGTAATAGGAAACTGATAATACTGATATTCCATGAAATAATGGAGTAAAAAGAGTAGTATTTGAAGAATAGAAAAATAAATCACAATTTCACACAATATTACTAAAAGAAGGCTTGAATTTATTTTATAAAAATACTATAGTAAAAAAGTCATACAAAAATACTATAGTATTTGTGGCATACCAAATACTAGGCCAAACTAAAATCAAAATACTGCAAAAAATATACCATAAAAGTGGAAATACTATAGTATTTTTGGTGTGCCGAACAGGGCCTTAGTTATCCTTTGAGTTGTAAAACAATATTAATAATCCTAATGCTTAAAGTTAACCGTGGGGGAAAATTAAAAGAAATTAAGAAATTATCTTTTATGAAGCTTACATTAGTATCTAATGGGCTTAATTTGCCAACTACTCAACTACTATTAATCTAACTAATTTCTCCTTTGACTAATATATACAAGTAAGACATTTCAAAGAAATAGACTACAGGTTAAAGTAGTAACAACTTGAACTATAATTATATTGGTATATAGAAGAGGTAAAGTTGATATTTCTTCAAGTTATAAAACGTTTTGGTGAGGGGGATGAAAACGCAAGTACTTATTATACTCAGTTGCATATATCAAGTACTCGGGTAAAGTAATCTTGACTAAGAGAATATGCTCTTCAGGTTAGTTAAGTAATTTACTTGACAAGTGAGATAGAACAGAGGTCAAACTTACTTATATGGGAGCTCTGATTGGAAAGTTTCTGACCTTTGTCGCAAATTATGGTTTGTAACCGCCGTAGCACTTAACGCCAAATGATCCTAAGAGTATTGTGAGATACCGGTACTGTATCTGTATCATACATGAGTTGAATTTCATTGCTCCTTTCTGCCTTTTATTTATTCTTCATATGAACCCCTTCTTCCTACCACCTTGACAAAAAAAACAACAGTTTCACTTCTAGCAGCGGGCGAATCTCGCCAAATAATGCGGTCATGAATCCCAGAGCAGCCGCTAGAAACCTCATTTCCTACAAAACCCCGCCCCCCGGGTGCGGCCCTACTGTACGAAAGCGTATTCCCGGGTGCTGAAATTACCGAAACACCAATTTTTCTGGAAAAATGTCTTTTCTTTCGGGATACATTAAATTCCAAATTGTGCAGGTTGGACAGACCCCTAATTGCTTGAAGGAAAGAAAAGTGATGCACAGTGTGAACATGGGTTAGAGAGAGTTTATGAAAAGAGATGAGGACTAAGTTTCTAGAGCACATAATATTATATGGACTAAAATAATTGGAGGAAAAATAACTTTTATAGGTATATGATGGGGTTGTAATCCGGTTTGGGTAACATTTCTCCTTCCATGTCCTCCGTATATCACCAGCACCTCCCGTTCTAGAGGGGTAGTCAAAGAAAAGAAAAGACATCCGCTATGCGTCACAAAAATGGTTTGTGGAGATCTAGCTTGACTGACGGAGTATTTATAGAAGAAAATAAAATAAAATAAGGAACGACTAGTCGGATTGACTCCGTATTAATCTGATATAAAGGACGAGAGTACCGTGTCCGAGAATACCGCCCACTCGGCAGCTTCCAATTTCATCTGTCAGAGGCTTTGCAGGTGACTTGCTACTAGATGTGACATTTCCCGGTGTGTGATTTTAATGGGACCTCCGAATGTTGAAATGTAGGGAATTGCTTGGTAAGGGCTGTGAATGCGGTGCAACGGCCACGTTGGTGGGATTTCGATAGTAGGTAGCCGTAGTCACTCACCACTCCTTTATATATCGTCTGTAAAATTTTATCCATGTTGCTAATATCGAGCGCCCCCGCTTCCTCCTTCCTAGACCTGAACCTCTGCTGGGATGGTTGCCATGAGCACACGATGAACGAAAGTCGGGCACCCTGGCAAAGTCACTGGTGACGGTGGTGGCGTGGCAGGGCTCAATGTTCCTGGTTCCGGTCTCGGATTCTCACCACCCGCTATAGTAGCGGTTGAGAAAGTGCTTTATACTCTCACTCCCGTTCTCTTCTGCGTGATGGGTAGCGGCTCGTCCGTAACGGTCTCTTAGTGTCGTGCTGGGTTGGTGATAGAGTACTAGCATCCTCACTACCACCCCATGCCCGTGCTTAGCGGCGTAATGGAGCGGGATCATTCGCTGCCATTTACAGCTGGCTGCGAAATCCACTTTGTTGTCACAGAGGAATTTCACCACAGCTTCATGTCCCATTTGGGCGGCGTAATGTAGAGGCGTCATTCCATCCCTTCCACTGCGAGTGCCGATATTGGCACCGAGATCGTATAGTAACTTCGCGGTAGTGGCATGTCCGTGCCTCGCCGCATAATGAATAGGCTCTCGTCTCTCCCAACCACACCTGGCCTCTATCCTGGCCCCACACTTGATGAGAAACTTCACAGCGGCATCTCTCCCGCCCATGGCGGCGAAATGTAATGGTGTCATGCGGGACCTTTCGCTCGTGACTGCCAGGATGTTTTTCAATGTAGCTTTCTGCTCGGGATTGTCTTTGCCGCTGGGTTTCGGGTGGCCTCGTCTGCGAGCTCTCCTCGGCTGAACAGGCTTCCAGTCCCCTTGCTCAGTCTCGGGCACACCATTTGTATTTTCTCTAGGCGCCGGCAGGGGGGGGTGTTCGTTCATGGGTGGCCTGCGTGCGCCACCGGGCTTTTCTTCGTTCTTCTCTCGAGAATTGGACTTATCTGAGATGTTTTCTTGGCCCTCGAGATAGGACTTGAGTAGGAAAAGTATATTGACGTGCCCGGACAGGGCCGCAATATGCATAGAGTTCATGCCATAAAAATTGCACTGGGCCTTAACATCGGCTCCGACCTCAAGCAGAACCCTTGCTACCTCATCGTGCCCACCTTCCGCTGCATAGTGAAGAGCATCCATTCCATGATTATTGCTCTTGCTGGCTAGGAGTGACTTGACTGCGTCCTTGAAATCGATCAGAGGCATGGCTTCGGGCACATTTTTTGGTGGTTTCTTTCCCTTTTGCCCGCTTCCGGAATGAAATTGGAAGTTTGCTCTCTCCCCGTGATATGATAGTACCAATCGAACTATTGTCTGGTTTCCACGTTTTGCTGCATAATGCAAAGGATTCATCCCGTTTTGCTTATCCTTCTCCCCGACGTCCCGCATGCGTTTGCTCGGCGAGCTTTCAGCCTTCCAACCATTAAGTATACGCGCTACCTCAACTTCGTCTCCCTCCTCGGCGGCACTGTGCAAGGCTGGTATCTCTCTCCGTCGCCTCCTAGTGCGGTACCTAACCTGGCCAGTATTGAGTAGTTCGGTAGGGGTTCGTGAAATTCCTTGTATTGTGGGGGGTGGCACTATCGAAACTGAAGTGAAAAATTTAAAGATATAGGTGTTATGAATAGTGCTGCGATTGTAGCTCCTAATGGTGTTATTAGAGCCGCTGTTTCCGGACGAATTACCAGTTATTTGACACTGGCTGTCTCCATTAACTCTGCTCCGTCTGTTAGCTTCTACAACGTGGGTGCATCCTCAGGACTATACATACAGGGTGTCCCCCGAAAGGGATGAACTGGTAGTGCGCACAAGGCGAGGTGGGGGAAGAGTCTGGCTCGCCATTCATTGTCCAGTGGATACAGTCTCGAGGGACCCGAGCCTATTATCTGGGGTTTTTGAGAGAGTGGGAGCGATGGACCAGGGAGTCCCCACAAGGCTGAGGCTCCGCTGATGCTGAGCAGCGGCGGGAGGAGCTGCGAAACCAAATTCAAGAAAGCCTTGGAACAAAAGTGCCTCTTTTCAACTTATAGCCGGTTCCCCTCCTATTTTGCGCTGCACATGGTCATGAAAGGCAAGTGCAAGGCAAAAGCAAATGCAGTATAACACAAAGGTGTTTTTTTTTTTTGTTGTTTAAACTGGTGAATATAACATAAATTAAGTTTTCAACTACATATTTCTCCCAACCTATTATATTCCTCCAATTCCATGCAACTATCATGGCTTCTCAACAATTTTGAAATAGTAACTACAGTGATTGGATCTACCTAATAGCTAGAAATAAAGTAATAATTAAATGGACCTTTTGAATGTTTAGAAAATCTAGCCAAGACAGCAAGTATATTAGTTCAAAACTTCAATATGAATGCTGTTTTAATTTGTTTATATCAGCCCTTTATTTATAAATAAATATGAAATTCTTATAGAACTTTTAATTAATACAGTGAAAATAATTTAACTTGAATATCTTCTTCTAAATTCATTGTATGATATGCATATTACTTACTATACTTCCACCATTTGTATCCTATTACTAAAATATAAAAGTTTGTCAGCCTTCATCTAAAATTGTATATATTGTTATCAGACTGACTGGAGGCTGCTTAGAGGATATATAAAAAGGGCCTCTAGTAACATCTGCCAGTAGGAAGTAGATTAAAAGAAATAGTATGAGAGTGTATATAGTTATAAAGGATTATAATATTATTTAGGCAAATTGAAGGGACTCTGAATATAATAAGCCTTTTTATACTAAGTTATATCATAGGTATGATGAGACTATATTACTATTGTGATAAATATCTATCTATCATACTGGTATATTAATTATTATAATAAAGTAGAGTTACTAGAAGACCTGCTTGCCTAAAAGGAAGTAAGAAAAAAATAGTATACTTGTAAATACTATAACCAGATCGTCTTAAAAACTATCAATACAAGTACTAATTCAACCATTGAACTTGATAGATTCTTACCAATATATATCATACTATAGTCTAATGTTAGAGCTAGATCTTCTATATATAGTGAGGTTACTGGTATATTTACATGTTAGATAGAGACAACGAGTATAGACTCAGAGTTGTATAGGCCAATTGAGATTCAATTCTGGAGACAGAGATTTGTCTAAGAAGGCTCAGATGTAACTTATTTTGTTTATGACTACTAAGAGTATGATAAAGTAGAATAGAAGTTTAAGAACAATATTATATTAAGGTTTCTTTTCCTTTGCTTGATGATTTCTAAAAGCTTGAGAGACACCTTGATATTTATATTCCACCTCTGAGTGTTCATAGACTACATGTATTTCTTATACAAACTATATACCCTTCTTATTATAACTCACAATATTGGGTATTCTTTAAAAGTGTGAATATCTGAAGTCACTGAAAACTATCACATCCTCTTTGATTATTACTATTTCTTTCCTAGAGAACTTTATTATTTCTGGTAGTAATTGTCCAATCCTCAAAGTCTTTAGACCTATAGCCTAGTTCTCAAGTTGAACTGTATTCGCCTCAATGGTCTTATTCATTTATGAAAGGATCAGTTTTGTCTTGAAGTTGCAACTACAAGTTTGCCAGAAGTAAGGACTTTTAGTTATGATAGTTCAATAACTAATTGATAGAATTTATTCAAATAACTTTTCTTATATAGAGGAGAAGCCCTTTCAGAAGATTTAGTTATAACACTTCAGTCAGTTACTCTTAGTTGTTCTATGTAATGTGGATTAGTCATTATATAGTATTAGTAATAATTCTGGTACCTATGACCCAACTCCAGATATAGTTATAACATTTCATAGAATCCATTAGTTTTCTTGATAGTACCTTCTTAGAGCTCCAGACTCTTTTAATTATTGAGAGATGAATGTTAATATATTAGTTCTTTTTATTAGATCTTCTAACATTTAATATCATAATATCTTTATGCAAAAACATCCTGTTACATATGGTTAATATACAAGATATACTATCTTTGAAGCCTTGTAACTTCCTGAGTTGTCGACAGATTGACTCTGTTCTACTTCTCAGGCCTTGCTGAAGATCCTCTCTTATATATTCTGCAAACACGATTTGGTCAGACAGATGGTAGCAACATATTTGGTGTTATTCTGACACCTTCAATTCTGTAACAGTATAGTCACAGGACACTGCTGAGATTAATATGTATGATGACATGCAGGTCTTGTAAGGGGGCTGGACACAGGTATTAGAGACAAAGGATTCTATTTCTGAGTGATGTTACCCTACCTAGAATATTTTTAGGTATTGGATCTGGGTATGAAAAAGGAAAAGCCAAAAGAAAATTTTGTATTATTTTTGGTATTTAAAGAAACGTTAATAAATCCTCTTCTTGCTGCGAAACCTCTTCCAAACACTCTGGCAGATGGTCGCAAAAAGGAGCCTCCCCGACAAGTATCCCTTGGATATACTTGCCCCGAGAATAACCCGGACGCTCTGTAGCACTAGTAAGCGTGAGATGTGAATAGAGCAAGAGAAGTTATCAAAGAGGTCTGGGGTTATAGATTGGATTGTAGTGTCCGAGTTACACAGGAACCTGGATAAGGCTCCCCAAGAAGGTGACGGATTTCCTAAAGTCGCGCCTTGGTCATTTCTGGTTGGGTCGTGCCCTGGTATAGTATTCGAGTTTTTGATCCCACCAGGATATCGTCATGGGGTGTAAGGCGCCCGGGAATTCCGTAGCAACCGGCCGGAAAGCCGAGAATTGCCTAGGCACCATGTGTAAAGTGAAATGATACCCCTCTAGGCAATAAGCAGAACGGTGGATGAAGCAGAAATCATTAGAGGAGAGACTTATACTTGTAGGGTAGTTGGCAAATGTTCTCGTAACTGGTGCTCTTTTATATCCCTTGTCATCATGTCTTACTCACGCACTCAACTGTATTTTTTAGCATGGTACTGTACTAGGTACTCGAGTACAACTACTCGTAGACTGTGTCCGTGGTTTCACGTTTTCTCCTCGAATTATTCTAGCTTGCAGCACTTAGTTTAAAAACAAAGCTTGTTTTTAGGGCCCGGTTTGAGCCTATTTGCACTGTACGGTCAGGTACAGTACCAGGACAAAAATATTGGTCCGATGCCATTTCTAATCCAAAAGTGCCCATCTTCACTCCATCTCTCATTGCACAACGCCTATGAGAATTTGGGCAAATTTGTCCATACACTAGTAAATCTGTAGATGACATGGAGAATATTACAGAGTCCTTAAATATTACAAAGTGATGGAGAAAAGGTTGTTTAAGTATCTGGTATCAGTTGCCATGTACTTTTTGTATGGAGCCCCAGAGAAAAATTTAGGTCACTTTCACCCTGGTTGATACAATCATGAACAATGAAGACCGCTTTGATTCTTTACACTTCTGCTTGTAGAAGTTGGAATAGCTAGTTATTCCCTAGCTGATCCATTTTTGGTGTAAAAAGGGCATAGGACAAATCCTTTTGACCCGTACTGTACGATACTGGTATTGGAGACCCCGGGCACCCGATGGCTTTCGCTAAAATGCTTTTCGGTTATCCCCCCGGGCGTTGGCTAGCTAGCCTTGCTCGCGTCTCCTAGCCAAGGATTGGGCTGGTTTGACCTTTCATGGCTTGTGGTACTTGTATTCGTGCTTGAACTCGAGTAACTGCTCCAGAAAGGGGCTAATTCTTGGCGCTGGGACATGGCTCTTCCCTGCCAGGTTCGATAGTAAGTTACTAATCTACTTTACAATGCATATTTGAGTTCTTGTCATGCCATAACTACAACGATAGCTAGCTACCGCGCATGATCCGCTCGCAGTGGGGGCCTTCGATAGAGTTAGAAGGGGAGAGGAGGAAAAGCGCTTTATCAGTGTGAACAAAACTCCCCTCCGAGTTGAACAACCTCACAAGGTTGGCGTTATATTATTCTCCTTCTATGGCCTGCCCTGCTGGTATCGCCCCTATCTCCACATCCTCTCCCCCATCCCCCCTATCTTGCCGAGCCCTTTCTCCCTCCTCCCGGTCTGAAATCCTCTTCGGCCCGAACAGAAAACTGAAAAATATGGAAGAGACTAGGATCCTAAAAAATCAAGGCTCCCCCGTCCAGTCATTGATCCTCTCTTCAACCGTATTCGTGAGGCGAGTGAAGAGAAAGAAAAAACCTACAAGATAATCCAAGATATCGAAAACCTCCCCTTCAGTAAACTGCAAGTCATGTCGTACGAATTCTTGTCAGTATACCGTCCTGCATCAGCCCAACTACACCCATGCGATTTCCCTGAGCCTTCGCCCCAGTATGAAGAGTTGTAGGAGTTCGCCTTGAGACTCATGTCCTTGGCCTCGGTGATCTCGAACGTCGTGAGGGTGAGCCATATCGGCATGGGAAGGGAGTAGACCACACAGAGGACTTTATGGCGGAGCTGGAGAGAAGGAACGAAACAGCAGGATATGTTGAATATCGTGTAGAATATCGTGAGCAGTGCTATTGTGAGGATTGACAGCCTGTGGATAGTAGCTATTCAGTTGGATGAGATGGGGGGGTGAATTGACGGGAAGGGAGCAGCGAGGAGGGTATACGAACGCGATCCCATTTGTTGTAACGCATGTTTCCGCCACAGTTATTCCAAAAATTGCCGAGGCGATCAGGAATAGCAGACCCGACAGAGGGAGTAATCGCCTCTTAACCCATTCCTCCCAAGCAAGCGGATTATCGAGGGTCATGATGTGTGAGTGAGGATAGGTGATGATAATGATAGTACTGATGGAATCTTGTAATAAGTGAAGATTTATGGAAATCACTTCGGTACCATAGTAGGGGCGATAAGTTACCTGAGATCGGGAAAGGATTTGTGGGCGAGGAAGCCGTTAAATCGATTGAATCCAGCTTGACTCGATCGTTGAGAACATCTAATCCAGTATGGGTGTTCGCCCACTTTTTTTGATATTTCGTCGATTGTGCGAAACAGAGAACGCACTTTCGGGATGGTCTCCTTGCACTGCCCAATTTTGTACAACAGGGTATCGATGTTGCTTTTTGTTCGTGGTTTGGGGGGGGGCGAGGGGAAAATGGGGCTTGCAGTTGCTACAAATACAAGTATTGGAGTTATGTACTCCTAAATGGAATGATGTTTGTGAACACAACTGCTACCGCACACCGCAAAAGTTCAGCTCTTTCGCTTGGATCTCGGGGTCGCCCCATAGTGGGTCGCGTTCCCAAAATTTGTACTCTAATACCGGTACCGGTACCAGAGAAATGCTCCCCTCCGGGGTGGGCTCTGGCAGATCACCCCAAAGTCAGCCCTCAGCTATGGCGGGGAAAAAGAAAAACACACAGCGCCTTAATACGAGGGGCAATTACAACGTGCTAGAACATTTCCCTTATATCCGAGTACTCGTAGCAGGCAAGGAGTATTCGAGAACAGGGGCAGTGGGTTTGTATGAGCGCCTAGATCTAACGGATTTTGTGCCATACTGGTAATCAAGTACAAGTAGGTTTTGCGAATCCCTGTTATGGGGTACTTCTTGCCCTTCTGCGAGTTCTGGTACAAACTTGTACTTGTGCCGTCAGCCGTAAATGTCGCCACTGGTTACCTTTGGTTGCAGCTGCATGTCTTACCTGCATAGAACGAATTATGATATCCTTGTTGACGAATGGAAAAAAACTCTCTTGGCGGGGCTTGGTTGCTCGCCTAGTTAAGCTCCCGTCTTCCTCACTGTTGCTGGCCTCGCTTTACCTCGTTTTTTTTCCGATCAAATTTGACACCGGTACTCTTGCCGCCGAGTGACCTTTCATGGTGCCCTGGGCTAACCAATTACCTCCTCCTGCCTAAAGCTCGATACATTGCTTTCCTGCTTTCCTGATTTACGTCTTGCCATTACATACCGGCACCGCATCCCGTTCCCTTCCGGGGTAGCCCCAGGAGTTGCCAAGTCCTGCTCTAGGCGTTACGGTACTGGTACGTTTAGGCGAAGCTGAGACATTATGCTTTTCCAGAAAAGCTCAGCCTTTCGGGCTCGCTTGATCTTGTGAATAACGTGTCTGTGTTGGCTTCTTTTCTTCTTTGTGTGTTCTTGACGTTTTGGGGCTGTAAGCGCCCGTAGCCTTGATGGCTTGATGTTCTGATGGAAAAATCTTGGCCTTAGACTATTTTCGCCTAAAATTTTGATGCTCGGGGGGGATTGAGAATTGTATATTTGCGTTTTTGTATCATAACCTGTTTTATCTTAATGTTGGGGCTGAAAATTTTTGATCGCGACTTTGAAATCTTTCTAAGGTGATCCAGAGATAGTCATCGGGGGTTCAAGGGCGCTATGGCTATTTGTCTTGTGCTCGAACAGTCCTAAGTCTTAGGTTACGGTAGGGGGTTCAAAGCTCTTGGTGCAGCAGCCAGTACTGAACATATCGCGCTTTTTTTGTTGTTTTTTTTTTAAAAAAAAGGCGGGGATTGCGGTGTCTGCTTTCACGTTGCACTTGCTATGACGGGGGGTATCATATACGTGTAACTTCGGACCTCCCTAGTAACTAACACAGACAATTATACTCATCTAATTCCCACTGCCTGACTTCTTCCTCGGGTTATTCAGTACATTCTTCGATCCACGTTTCGAGTATAGTAGCTTCCCTCTAGTTTGCTTGTTCATCCCTCTGAAGGGTCTACTTATTTTCAGAAGCGAGCTCTGCCACTACCTGTGCCTACTCGGTCCACTGCCCTGCTAGAAGAGCACCGGCGGACTTGCTTTTTTGCCATGGTCTCGAGATTCCATGTCACCTGCTTCCTGCGCAACCAGTTTTGGCTCACTTCTCACAGGGCATACTAGGTAGCGAAGGATACAAAAGGATTAGAGTTCGACCTCGACTATCCTTTCCACCCGATCGTTCATAATACCGGGGGCTCCCAGCCGTCCCTCAGCCAGGCCACCTAAGATTGCTTCCTAGCTTAGGGTTAGAACTTGAAAATGAAAAGCTGGTAGTGAGGAGATTGTGCTATCGGACACCTTAGCACGCCCTTTAGCACGTGAAATTACTCACTCTCAAGCATCATGACCAATAAGAGGATTAGGTTCTAATCAATATCCTGTCGATAGATGGTAATCCCCCGGACATATTCCCCTTTCCAGTATTTGACATTTTCCACGTTGGCGAGTTAAAGCCTCTCGAGGGAACAAGAACGTTGGAGCTTTTGCGCGGCGCAATTTTTCCTCCGGTAATATCTTACTGATGTACCATACCTACTAGTCTACCCGCTATCCCCACAAGTGGTATTTGACTACGGTGACGTGTTAAATAGGGGCTAGTGTTCTGATTTACGGAGACACTCACAATCCGAGTGAGGTCGTGGGACAAAAAAGTTTCCAGATATCTCGGAATGTGTCAAAGGGAAAGAAAAATAAGTAGTGCTCCCCCCGAGTAATTTCTGAACCACCAGAACTACTCCAGACCTGGCGTTGCCAAGAAAACCAATATGTTGGCATTTACAGTACTGTACCCGTACTGTACGATACGAGTGCATAAGATCTCTGTTTCCCCCCCTTAGCCCTCTCGGGGTATGGGGTCTTTCGAAATTCGCAATATTTCTCCACGCCGACCAAATCAGTGCCATCTTGCGAACTAAGGTACAGTACCGTGGAGCTAGAGATAATCAGCTGTCTTCTGGCGCCCCTATTGATCCTCCCGCCTCTATTCCGCCGGGAGTTCTAGGTGCTGACAAGGATGGACTCCCTCCATCCCAGTAGTTGTCTTTCAGGTTGGCGCTAGTGTTACCATTGTTCGAGCAAGGCTGTGCCATGCTCTTGGGTGCGTTATGTTGGGCGACACCAGATGTTGTATAACAAACCAATGATATAGAAGCCAGCGATATTTATAGCGCGAGAAGGGGAGTGGGCTCTTATCAGTATTTAGGGTTTTTTGTTTTGTATGTGGTGAAAACGTCTGGCGAAACTGAGAATATGCGGAGTAGATAGATCCTTCTTCTGATCCAAGCGCAAAACAAAAAAGGGAGGGGGGGAAGAGAATAAAAGCAAGAACTTAGCAATAGTAGGTTGTTGTATTGCCCATTGCGGCTGTCAAAGCGCGAGATTAGACATGACGGTTTTACTACCGCGCGCCAGTTATTTACCATTGTACCTGAATACATTACCGTAACGCGGTATGATACCCTCTCTCAACCGTCACTAGATTCAAATGATAAAGAGCTTTGATTTATCCACCAGTTTCTATATTTCGCCCGGTGCCTAAAGCACTCCCTCTTTCTACGTCTATTGTGTCTATTGTTTTATTTAAAAGTTCGAAAAAGTAGTGTGACCGCACGGGCGGCTAAAATATCATCGTTACTTTTTGCGAAAGAGTTCATATCGCGTACGATTAACCTCGAGAAGGATCCAAGATGTTGTGTCAATTTATCTTCTTGCTTCTTGTGAGCTAATTTAGGTGAGTGGACATCTCGTAGATTGCGCGGGGATTAAGTATTGAGCCTATGGGACGTGTTGAACTCGACAACTCGCTCAATTGTTGGTGTGGAGCGTAACGGTATATTTTTTATGGGATGGGTATTTTAAGATCTCAGCAGGTTTTGTAGTCCTGGGAGAGGTACTTGTACTACCAGTAACGGTAAGGCAAGTGTACCTGGGGTGAAGGGTAAGTCTGTCGAACTGGGAGTGGTGGTGGAGGTGAATTGGGTCATGAGGGATTGAGGAGGGATAGTTTGTTTTTGTTTTGGATGAGAGTGGGGCATGGAAAGTTGAGGGGTACACGGTATGGGAAGGAGGATGGGCTTTGTGAATGTGGGATGAGAGAGGATAGGGATCATGTGTTATTGTATTGTGAGAAATGGGGGAGAGAATGGGAAGTGATGTTGGAGAATTGGTGGTTGGAAAAGGGGGTAAAGGATGAGTGAGTGGATATGGAGGATTTATTGTTTAGCAGGGAAGGCATGAAGTTGGTGAAGGAATTTGAGAGAAGTACTGGATGGATGAATTAGAGATGGGAGGAGAGGAGGATATGGGGGTGGGAAAGAGAGGAGGAGGGTAGGAGATTGAAGAATGTGAAGGGGGAGGGGTTGAAGTTGTCAAGGAGGGAGGAGGATAGGAGGTTGAGAAAGAATCATTTTGATAAGTCGAGGATGAGGAGGAATAGATTGAAACTTAAGGAGATGGCGCAGAGCAGGACAGGTGGACCCATTGCAAGTTTGTCAGTTCTGGATGCTGGGTCAGGAAATAAGAGAAATGTGTTGGATGAGTTGGTGAATAATAGTGTTAAAAGGTGATAGTTGGTAGGATTTTTATTATGCGAAGGTTGGATTTGGGCAGACAGTTATTTTAGCTATAGAAAGCCCGTAGTAGTAGGATATATAGTGATATACTCGAAAAGTTTAGAAGAAAAAAAAAAAAAAAAAAGTCTGTCAAACTTCCTCTTATTGGTTCCAGGCCTTCCCGGCCACTGAGTGAACAGTATTTGCTCCAGCCCTTGTACCAAGAGTTCGATAGACTTTTTTCCTTCACCAAATTGCAAGGAAATCTACCAATTATGTGCTTTAGCAATAGTTCGTACTCATACACATTATGTCTATAAACGGAAAGTTCGACAGGCTTTTTTTTTTTTTGTTAACTTTTCCAGTATATTACTATAATATTATACTACTATGAGCTTTCTATAGCTAAAAATAACTGTCTGCCCAAACCATTATTCCTTCATACATACTGTCATCCAGAGTCCTACATATGTTACCTAAAGGGTAACAGTCCAGCACGACCAAACCATGACAAGAGGAAACTCTCAAAACCCCCAACTAAAAACACTCCATCTACAAATCCCAGGCCCCAAAATCCCACAATTGCACAAACCCTAAACAAACAACACATGGGACTCCAGGAAGCGTGATCAAACATGTAATAGGTCTGAACATTCTACCCTGAACCTACTTCAATCAACCTGCAAACCACCCTCAAAACTTTCCTCAAACCCTAACCCTATACCTCAAAACTTCCAACAAATCCTAATTCTTTACCCTGCACCAGTCCCGACCAAATCAAACTGATCAACTCCATTGCCACCCAACATGGCCTACAACCTGAAGTTACTCAAGTCAATTGATTGCAAGGCCCCTGGGACCTCTCTCCTACTAAATTGACTATCACAGGTTGAAACTAGCAAAAGCATTAGCAGATCCCACAGTATAATAGAAGGGGAAACTTCAATCAAAACATTACCACAGTACTAATTCACTTTGAGCCAACCTGAAATGAACCAAACTTCCATAGGAACAATGGAAAGATAACTTTCCAAAAACTTAACGATGAAACCAAGGAACTGTAATCTTGAAGCCATAATC
Source organism: Tuber indicum (assembly GCA_006112555.1). Lineage (NCBI taxonomy): Eukaryota > Fungi > Ascomycota > Pezizomycetes > Pezizales > Tuberaceae > Tuber > Tuber indicum. Next base: position 968,972 of record VBSK01000105.1, read on the forward strand.
ATGAAGCTATCGTAAGAGAAGAGTCATAGATGCTGATTGGCCTACTTTCCAAATTGGACTTATCACAAGGTGTTGAAATTTCAATCACCAGGGTTGTAGTAGAGATCGAGCATGTTCAACAGACTTTCGTAGGCACCCTAAGTACTATTTTTACGCAATAGAAGTGCTTGGATAATTGGACATTTCATAGAGAAGTTTAGTTAGTATTAATGAAACTTGGAGAAAGCACAAAAGAACGAAGTGGTGAGGGTGGAATCACGATAGATCAAAAGTGGTGATGAACGCGAAAGGAGGAAAAACTCTGACTGACAACCCCATCTCCTAGCTAAGGACAGGGCCGGCGATATATCTCCCAAACTCCCAAAACTCAACGAACTCCAAAGAAACACACCAAGCTAATGAACCATGATCTCAAACAATCTAGAACCATCCTGATATCTCATGATCCACTATGATCCCTCAAGCCTCTGCCCTAAGCAAACTATTCTATGCCTAATAGCATAGAATGTGAAAGAAACAACAAAAGCCAAAACCCTATCTCCTATGCCTAGTGGTATAAGATGCGAAAGAAAGAAACGGTCTCATACCTCATGCCCAATAATCACTGATCCGCCTAATCGCATACCCAAACCGCATCCACTAAACCCCATGCCCTATAGGTAATCCAACAAGTATTTGTCTTGTAGATATCAGTGGAGTACTGTAGATAACATTGTTGAAATTTCTTGATTCGTTTCATAACTATATTTCCTTGATGATAGCATATATTCTCTCACTCTTAGTTAGTGTTTCAGTATACCTAAACACCACATATATTACTACAGTTAGAAAATGTTTCTTACATTATTTCATTAATATTCGGTGATAACGATTAAAGATTTATGCATGTGTTACTTTTGTTGGTTTACAGGATATTTCATCATCTTTACGTATTTTCTCGGACTTTATAGCTGTGATTATTTTTTCAGACTTACTGTAATTTGCCTCATACCCTCTTTGATTCACGTATATTTTACGGGAATATCTTGGCAGATTCTCAGAGTCAAACATGTTTGCCCTTATGTTTTTTCTACTTATGTTACAGTTTTACACAGTCACACCTATGTTTTTCCCTATTATATTTCTCTGTTACACAAGGTTTATGCAGAGGATGCAAACCTGTATAAATAGATGCTACCGCTTGCTTCGTTTATAAGAGAATTAAGGACAAGAATCTCTACCAATCTGTCTTCATACCTCTTACCTCTTTGCTAGAAACGTGCCCATAATATACTCTAAATATTACATCCATATAATCTATATTGCTATTAAGATCGTACTGTTCACAAATTCCAATAAACATGACTACTGTAAGAACTTGAATAAATGATCTGTATGCTATGAACTCAATTTGAAGTTTAGAAGATGAGGTATTTATATTGCTGGTCAGATGTAGGACAAGTACAGACAAAGCTTTAATGGGTGGAAACAGGAACCAAGCAGGTGTTGAAGTCAAGTAACTGGTGGGAGAGATAAATTGTAGAAAATTAACAGGAAATAGAGCTATTTTAAAGGCAGAGTATATTGAATTCTAAATATTTTCAACTATATTTTTTTATTTATTCTTAATTTTACTGGTATCCATATGGTGTAAGGTATTTAAAACATGTATGAATACCAACAGTGTTGCACAATATGATGCCTTAAATAAGGAGGGTTAGGGGTAAACATTAATCTTGTGTGAGTTTTCCCATAAACTAAGATATTCTAAAATTTAAGAACTAATATATGAGATCCTTTATACTTCATCTGAAAATTAAGATTGGTTATTGTTAAATACTGATTTTAGAACATGAATATACTAACAGTATATTGGAAAAGTATAAAGTTCCATTAATTGATTTTAAGGTAGAAATCTCATACTTAACTTGCAATATGATGATGAGTACTATACTTCCTAACGCATTTGGGTGTATTATAGGTCAATACCAAGTTATAGGTTACTGTGTTTCATTAGAGATAGTGAGTAGAAAATTAAATAAAATAACAATGCTTAATTCTGTCGAGCTTGTAATAAATTTAGAGAGAGTATATTAGACTAGCATTCCATTTATTTAAAAAAAATTAAAAAGATATTGATTATTGATATTGTTATTAATACAAATGATTATTTGGCTACAATGGCTTTTTCTAATAAAAATAGCCTACAAGTAGTTTTGATTTAATTGTTACAAATCTAAGTACAATGAGTAGAGTATGCTCAATAGTTTACCTAGTTGTTAACCTCAAATTCAAACTATATAAGGCAAGTTATGTGATTTAATAGTGCAACTTTTACAAAACACTAATACTACCAAATGATTCACTTTCCAACTTTCATCCATATCTCAAGCATCTAACATCTAACCAAGCTCAAAAATGCCTAGGAAGAAAGCTAATCAGGAGGAGAAAATCGCAACAGCTTGTGAAGCTTTAAGAACTACAGGGAGATGTTTAATTCACAAGGCAAGTCAACAGTTTGGTGTATCAAATACAACACTTAACAATCACATTTATGGATATACTCAACTAGTAATTCAATATTATCCAAATCAACAGTTCAAATGTAAGGACCGGGAGGGTTACAGTAGCAGAGGTCTTTTTAGAGAAGAATACTGTAGTTAGAGCCAGGAAAAACTTCCAGAATGCAGTTTGAAAAGTAAAGTTAAGATACTGGAAGGAGTTTCTGGAAAATGTAAAGAAAAACAATGTGTAGATTACATACTAATTTTCAAAGAATCAACTTAGATTAAAGATGCCTAGAAGTGGTTGGTAATAGCCTATAGGAGCACTGAACCAGGTGATAATGACACATTTTTCCCCACCTAACCCAAAGCCTGTCCCAGAGACAGAACAAATATTTCACCAGTTGGATAAGAGATATGAGAAAGACAAAAAAGAGGTAATAGTTGCACTGTCTAAGTACAGCAATAAGTCAACCTCAGGGCCAGACCAGATACCTTACAGTGTATGGAAAAGCATCTATTATTTGGAATGAAAGCTAATCTCGAAACTTGTAAATCACTTAGAGGGCTGATGGATATACTCCAGAAGCCTGAAAGAGTGCTTTAGTATTTTGCTGCTCAAACTGGGCAAGGATGAATATGAGGCATTTTCAAGTTACAAAGTCATTTGTAACCGGTACTGGTACTCGGTTAAGGATTTTGTTTTAAGTATCGCTTTGATACTTGGTTTGTTTGAAGTATCGTTTTGATACTTAGTTTGTTTTATGTTTTGTTTTAAGTATCGCTTTGATACTTGGTTTGTTTGAAGTATCGTTTTGATACTTAGTTTGTTTTATGTTTTGTTTTAAGTATCGTTTTGATACTTACTTGTTACTTAGGTCGTCTTACCAAAGAGTATTGCTTGATACCTTTGTTTAGTTTCGTTCATGCTAGACATGAACAGATTTGTGTATTTAAAGACCGTCCCATTCCACGATGGAAAGGACAGACTTCGACAGACAGTATTTCAATATACTTGGTTGAACGGTTACTCTTTAGTTTCTCCAGTACACCTCCGAAGCCTCCTTTAGTTCATACAGCTCTCGCCTCCTCTCTGGAAGAGCAGGCCACCTGTCAACTATCGTACACCTCCCGAAACGTGATTAGCACCTAGCGAACACGTTACATTTTTTTAACCTCAGCAAGTGGTTAAGAACCTGTCTCCGGATTTAGGCCTGATCAACCTATCGATATCCACCCTGAAACGCTAGCGGAGTGAAGCGGCAGAATCTCAGTACATTCGGCTTCAGCTCAACCTCAATATAGAGTCACTGACAACTCGAAGTGGGAAGCGAATCCCACGAGAAGGCCTTACAAAGAAGAAGCAAGGCAAGCGTCCTGCAAAGGACTCTCAGGACAACACAACGGAATCCCCACACCATCCGGAAGAAGTCCCTCCTACTCTCAGAAAGAAACCCGCAGTCGAGCCTCCTCAAGATCCGGATTCAAGCAGCGAGTCCGACATGGCCAGCACAGGTGGTGGACCTTCAAGGTCCCACCCCGCAGATACACAAGCAGATGATATTCCATTACCTGACATAAAAATCCACCTACCCGCAACGTTCACAGGAGAAGGAAAGGACCTTAAGCCCGAAGCCTTTGAGCGATGGGCAACTGAAGTTACACACTACCTCCTCCTGAAAAAGGTCGATATTGAAAAGGCAACTACCGGCCTTTGGATAGGCTCGTTCTGCGAAGGAAAGGCAGTTGATGCCTACCACCAATGCTATAAGGAAAACAGAGGAAACCCAAAGCTAAAAGGCTCCACAGTACTCGATTATCTCAGAGCCCGTTTCCAATCCTCTATCACAAACGATCTCCTGTTCAAACGGTTCAATGAACTTCACCAACTCAACGGGTCCCACGTTAAAAGAATAACAGATGTGGCAACAGATCTCGTGATGCTTAAGAACAGGATGGTGGAAGACAGCATCTCAGACTACATCCTGAAACGAAGGTTCTACGATTGCATGCACCCCACTCTTCGACGCGAAGTGGAGCCACTTCAGGACGAAGATGACGAGTTTGCAACCATCATAGCTAGAGCTGAACGAAAGGACGCCATTCTTCATGAAACCAAAGCCTACAAAACCCAAACATCCACCAGTAGCAATAGACAACCTAGACGAAATACCCCCAACAACTCAGAAGAAGAAACCCCCCGATCCTACAAGAAGAAAGGCAAATCCACTAAAGAATCGAGAAGGGAGAAAGGTGAATGTTTTGAGTGCGGTAAAACCGGACACATGGCGAGAAACTGTCCTACCAAGAAAGGCAAAGGAAAGGCAGTTAAAGTCAAGCAAGAAGCGTCAACAAACCACATTGAACTCAGTGACGATGGCGAGCAATCCAGTGAGTTTGAGGAAATTCACATCGGCTATATCGAGATAGAATGCAACAGCACCTGTTCACCGGCGATGGCAAAGCCTCACCCAGCATTAGAAGGAACAATTTTAATCAATGGGAAACAGGCACAGGTCCTTTTCGATACCGGCGCTATTGGGCGAGATATAATCAGCAATACCTTCGTCTCCGCCTACGGTCTACCTACCGAAACCCTCAAACAACCATTAGCCGTCAATATGGCAGTTAAGGGATCTCGCTCCACTAGCCATAAGACATGCAAAGCTACCGTCCAGCTAGGATCAGTCTCGCTACCTCCACAGACAATGCTTGTTGGGAACCTAGCGAAATACGATGCCCTCATTGGGATGCCCTTCCTCAAACGCTTTAATGCTACCATCAAGTGTGGAGACTCAGTTATCGAGTTCCCAAATCACAAGGTCAGGGTTGTTTGCAAGCCAACAAGTGGAGAACTCCGAGCCGCTGTTTGTGAGACTACAGCGCTAAGCCTGTTGGATGAGTACTCCGACGTCTTCCCTGAACGAATCCCAGAAGAACTACCTCCTATGAGGGAAATAAACCACCATATCTGCCTGGAAGATCCCACTAATCTCAAGAATCAACCGACATACACCATTTCGGAAGCATACAAAGACCAACTCAATACCTGGGTCAATGAGAACCTCAGGCGAGGGGTCATCTACCGATCAGAAGCACCAGGTGCCGCACCTATGTTTGTCCAGCTTAAAGCAGATGGAAAGCGCATCCGCCCCCTTGTCGATCTCAAACTACGAAATGATACTACTATTATGGACAGTTCTGCGATCCCCAATCAAACTCAGATCCTGAATGCAGTGGGACGAGCTAGATTCCGAAGCAAGATAGATCTAAGCAATGCCTACTTCCAAACACGGTTAGATCCGGAAAGCGAGCGAATTAACAGTTTCAAGACACCCTTCGGAAGTTTCGTTAGCCGAGTCATGTTGCAAGGTGACATGAATGCGCCCGCCACCTTCATGCGTATTATGGAAAATATGCTTAGCGAATACCTCCATCACTTTGTATGGATCTTCATCGACGATATCCTCATCTTCTCCAATACTGAAGAAGAACACAAGCACCATATCGGCCTAGTTTGCGACAAGCTAAGAGAGAACAAATTCTATGCCAGCAGAAACAAATCCACCCTGTTTGCCGATAGTCTAGAAATACTCGGACATGTAATTGATGATCAAGGAATACATGCATCTCCTGGAAAGATATCCTGCCTGACGGAATGGACTACACCTGAGAATCAAAAAGAACTTATGCGGTTCCTTGGACTTGTCAATTACATCTCCCAGTTCCTCCCACATCACGCCACTGTCACGGCACCACTCACGGACCTTACCGGAAATGCTGAATTCGTTTGGACCCCTACCCATGATCGAGCCTTTAATAACATTAAGGAGTTAATTAAAGACGCAAATGTTATACGGCCTATTGACCTGTCCAAAGAAGAACCCATCTGGTTGATAACCGACGCCTCTGATGTTGGCATAGGAGCTTGGGTTGGACAAGGACCCATGCATGAACAAGCGAGACTGGCAGCATTACACAGCAGGAAGTTCACAAATTCGCAAATGAACTATGGGACCACAGACAAGGAAGCACTTGCAGTGATCGATGCTCTTGCCGCTTTCAACCACCTCCTGATGGGAACTACCTTCACCATTGTTACCGACCATCAACCCCTTACGAACCTAAAGACTGAAAAGGTTCCTGGACGAAGAAGAACCCGATGGATAGGAGAAATCAGCAAATACGACGCCAAAATAGTCTACACCTCTGGAAGGACCAACTATTTAGCTGACGCCCTCTCCCGCATCTATGAGAACCAATCACTCCAGAACCCTCCTCTTGTCCATGACCACACTAGACAAAGTGACGACAGTTCCGACAGCACAGCCTATGAGGAAGAACCAGTCATGGCTTCCATCAACACGACCTCTCCATCCCCTCCTTTCTCCTATACTATGTATGCTGCGGCAGGAACAGAGCAAGGGCAGCATCTCGAGGACGAATGGAAAGATGATTGCACCATCCGCAGTACGCCACCTCAAGAACTTGAACAAAGCACACTTCATTACTCCCACTGTTACGAAGATACATGCCCCTTTCACCAAACTGAGATTAAGTTCGGCAACAGCCCTACAGGACCATGGACACCCTCAGCGATCCGATCATCTGCCCCTGTCGGTAATCCAGCCCCAAGAAGACATCAAAACTTAGAACAACTCGAAAGAACGGCACAACTCGAGGAAGCAGCAGCCTTCCTACGTGCACCATCCTTTGCACCACCGTCTTCCACACCCCCGATAGACTCACGTCCCCTTTATGGTAGATCCCTCCGAGTTTTCAATAATGAATCCATTATCTCAGTTATGCCTCCCACCATTCCTGAACACCGCCGCCAACTTTATGAAACCTTTGAAGAAGAAGAAGAAGAAGCACCAATCGAGCCATCTAGGGGATCTCTTATTGAAGATGAACGCGATGTCAGAACCACCACAGATGAGCTCACCACCGCCTTCCGGAGTCAAATGATTAAGGGATACCGCCATGACCCAATCTACTTCAAAGCACTAGATAGTACCAAGCACGGAGACCTTGCAACCTACCAGGTATCCGATGGAATGGTCTATACTGCTACTCGGTACGGCTACCAATGCCTATACATACCAAAGGGCCACATGTTCAATGGCACGACAATCAGAGAATATGTCATTTCCGAAATCCACAACAAAGGACACCATAGTGCAGATCGAAACCTCCGCTATGCCTGTGAATATATTTATTGGCCAGAAATGCGACAGGACTTCCGAGATTTCGTTAAACAATGTGAACTCTGCCAGGCGAATAAGGAACGTACGCAGCTACCTGAAGGAAGAGCTCAAACCCTCCAACTACCCTCCGATGTTTTTGAGTCCTTTGCTATTGACTTTGCAGGACCATTCAACAAATCCGCCAGGTATGATACCATTCTGGTAGCTGTTGACCGATTCTCTGGATACACATAGCTTCAGCCTATGAAGACTACCGACACCTCCAAGGATACATGGAACATCCTCCAACGAAACCTTTTTACACCCCATGGATACCCTCTGTCTATTGTTAGCGATGCTGACTCCCGCTTTACCTCTCGATTCTGGAAGCAGACCCTCACCTCTCTTGGAATCAACCACATCATGGCCGCTCCTGGACACCATGAAACTAATGGTCAAGCTGAACGCAAGATCAGGGAAGTGAAAACCGGAATCCGGAACCTCATCAATGTATGACAGACCAATTGGGAACCCGCCCTTGTTGAGCTTGCAGCATACCTCAACGCCGGATATTCCGATACCCTTGGTATGTCACCATACAAAGCAGTCTTTGGCCGACAATACCCCCTCCTACCTACCACTCTCTTCAAGAACTCCTCAATCCCCGACTCAGATGATCACCTCAACCGGCACCAGGTAATACGCAATGACGCTTTCCAAGCTATCAAGGCTGCGCGATTCCGAAGCACCACTACTGCCCAGAAGCGAAGACGCAAACACGTGCCTATCCCTGTTGGCGATATGCTTATGGTCAATGGGAGCATGTTCATCACCACCCCTGGACGAAGCAAGAAGCTTCAGCCTCGCTGGAGAGGACCCTTTAAAGTCTTAGCCTTCGAGGAGCACACCGAAAACTATACTGTCCAGATGGATGGACGCATGTACCGCAACCCCACTGCCACCTTCCATGCCTCCTCTGTTAAACGATTCTACCCTAATGACAATTCTAAATTCCCTGGACAAATTCACTCTCGCCCCGCTCCCATCACCGTTGACAAGAAAGAGGAATGGGAAGTTGAAGAAATCCGGGACCACCGCCTTTGGCATGGAAATGATCAGTTCCTTGTCAAATGGAAAGGATATCCCACAAGTGAAAACAGCTGGGAACCATTAGAAGGACTGGAGCACGCAATGGAGATGGTAAATGAATGGTGGGAAGCCAACATGCCCGACAACTCCCTACCACCGACCATCAACTATATCACCATGTGCTGGTCACCAACGGTGCCGGAAACAGAGCGATGGCATAAGGAACTCGAGGCCCGAGATGGATTCTGGGCCCCACACTTTGAGTCCGATTTTGAAAGCAGCGATGAAGAGAACCAAACCATGGAGCAGGCTCTCGATGACTTCATCTGACTCGCCACCATCCGAATACCTTAACGATGTCAAACTATGAGGAGATCAATGTGAGGCAGCGACAACAGCTTGTTGGACTGTTGTTGAACCGCGATGTTATCCAACCTGAAGACTATTTCGCCATCCTTTGGGTGGACTATTGTCCTGATTGCAATGAAGCGCGGGTGGAAGCTGAACGCGAATCTGGTATTCGTGACTACAGTGATTTATCTTTCTTTGAATCCGGCTGTTATATTAAGGGTTTTACTTGTGTTTGGTGCCTCAATGAAGATAATTGGATGTTAGCAGAAAGCGAGTTTTTCGAGCCTTCTGAAGACTCTAATTTTCAGGACTATTGAAACTTGATTTTGTTTAAACAGTTGTTTTGTTTTGGGGAATGTAACCGGTACTGGTACTCGGTTAAGGATTTTGTTTTAAGTATCGCTTTGATACTTGGTTTGTTTGAAGTATCGTTTTGATACTTAGTTTGTTTTATGTTTTGTTTTAAGTATCGCTTTGATACTTGGTTTGTTTGAAGTATCGTTTTGATACTTAGTTTGTTTTATGTTTTGTTTTAAGTATCGTTTTGATACTTACTTGTTACTTAGGTCGTCTTACCAAAGAGTATCGCTTGATACCTTTGTTTAGTTTCGTTCATGCTAGACATGAACAGATTTGTGTATTTAAAGACCGTCCTATTCCACGATGGAAAGGACAGACTTCGACAGACAGTATTTCAATATACTTGGTTGAACGGTTACTCTTTAGTTTCTCCAGTACACCTCCGAAGCCTCCTTTAGTTCATACAGCTCTCGCCTCCTCTCTGGAAGAGCAGGCCATCTGTCAACTATCGTACACCTCCCGAAACGTGATTAGCACCTAGCGAACACGTTACATCATTGCACTAGTACGAACTTTTTCCAATATTATAGAGAGGATAATAATACCAGAAGACTTGTCACAATTCTAATCTGACATAGTAAGTTTCTTTTGTTATGAAATTGATTTATGAGTTTCCTTTGTTACGTAGTTTGATTTACGTAGTTTGTTTTATGTTATGATTTACTTTCACGCACATGACCTATATAGAGGCATGTGACTATAAGGGCTATGCAACGAGGTTGACTGCAAGGCAGACTCGTTGGGGTTTTATTTGTTATGTTTCACGTACGAGACTTATTTAGAAGTCACAGGGCTGCATAAGGAGGCTATGCAACGAGGCTGTACGCAAGGCAGACTCGTTAGATTTATGTTATGTTTTATGTTATGTTTCACGCACATGATCTATTCAGAGGTCATGGGGCTGTGCGAGGGGGCTGCGCAAGGCAGACTGGTAAGGCAGACTGCCTATGGTTTGATTTGTAAGCGGGTTGAGGGAAGGACTATATAAGGAGTCCTCGGAGGCGAGTTAGTTAGTTCTTCACGCAACCATCTAAGTTATTTTCCTACTTATTGTTTTAAGAACGAAGTTACTTTATTCTATCTACCTTACGAGAGTTACATGAACTTAGTAGAATAGGAACGCCTATACAACTACTAAGTGTAACAAGAGAAAAGGTAATAGTGTGAACGCACACTATACGAGAACGACGAAGAAAAGTAATAGTGTGAACGCACACTATTAGTACGAAAGATATAGTGTCATAGATACTATAAGAGAAGTATCGTTGCCTGTCGCGTGGACTGATATAGGAACAGGACCCCTTAACAAGACTGGTCAAATAGACTAAGAAGAAGGAGATGTACTTCTTAAGACAGATGTGAAGCTTATCCTAGAGCGCTACCTTGGATAAAAGAGTTTCACTTCTACATTAGGACCAGGAACTACAAGTGACTAAAAAGCGTATTAGCTCCATGTTCCTAAATGTTAAGGGAGGTATTGATAATGTTGATAACTGTATCTTGTTTGAAAGACTCTGTTCTTATCAGATATCTAGATATATGGTACAGTGGATATCAAATTTTATTTTATAATATATATGTTGTACAAGGTGTTTCCTGGATCAACAAGAGACATGGTACATGTCAATACTGATATACCACAAAGATCAGTATTATCATACACACTCTTTGTAATATATATTGTTAGGAGTACCAAAATTCAATAGCCTAGCAATACTCTAGGTAGGGTAACTTTACCTGAGATTGGAATTCCTGGTCTCTAACACCCCCCTCGGCCTCCTCATGGGGCTTCCGTGTCAACATACATATCAATCTTAGTTGTATCCTGTGACTATATGGTCACAGAATTGAAGGTGACAGAATAATACTGTATACATTGCTGCTGTCTATCAGACCAAAGGCTGTTCGCAGGATATATATGAAGGGACATCTGGCACGACCTGGGAAAGGGGCTTGGGGCTCTGTATTTTTGGCTCAGATAGAGGAGGGACGTGTGCTTTTCAGTTTTGTTTTTGCCATAGCTAGCACTGCATGCAGGTTCTTGTACCGTAAACAATGAATACCGTATTAACTTGAAAAATTCGGTAGCTCCGGTCAGGGATTTAATCTCCGGAGGAGGCCTTGGGGGGTCCGTGTCTGAGTGATCGACAATGATCACCAAACCACTAGTGAACGTCAATATTCAGGCACGGCAAAGTAAAAAAAAAAAAATTCAATTAAGACAAGAACGAGCCACGAAAAATCAAATGAAAACTTGAGGAGTAGAAGGTAAACAATGTCTACAAAGGTGTATCTTGTTCTGCCTCCCCGGCAGCCCAAAACTCAATTCCTTCTGTGTTGTCTTCAGTGGCCGGAATATCAGCAAATGGATCTTCAGCTAAGTTCACATTTCTCCTCCAATTGCCTATCTGTAGTCCGCCAAACCCCTTAATATCAAGCTCATTGTCTTGACTACCATCAATTGGGAGCGCCAATCCAACCTTTCGAAATGATTGTGAAATAATATGAGACTTTTCAGTATGAAACTGATAAAAAGTATCACCAACACAGCGGGTTGTAAGAATACGGCGCTGACGAACAGACCATTCTTCTATCTGATCCGCCTCCTCACAATCAAGAATCGCTTGATCAGTAATATCACGTATCATGTCTTTAAAAGGTTTGTTAATTGATACGTCAAGGGGTTGAACGAGTGAGGTGCAGCCGGCAGGAATAAAGGAAGGAAGGATTTGATGAGAGCGGAGGAGGTCAAGAACGGCAGGGGTTTTATGAGAACCCATGAGGTCTAAGGCAAAGAGACTAGGACGACCCTCAAGAGCTGGGATAAGGTAGTTTGTAAGATAGCGTAGAAATAGTTCTTCGTTCATGTAAGCTTTTTCGTTGAATTCAACGAGTACACCCGCATGATAGTGATTAAACTCATCTCCCAAGCGCTTCCCTGTTCCATGAAATATCACCATAGGTGGAATACGAGGTATGCCATCTGCAAACACACAAAGTACTAGGCTGGCCTGCCTTTCATCCCATCCTCCCCTAGTACTTTTTGCCCAAACAGTTTTAGAACCAACGGTATCATAGGTACGGCCTTGGAGATATTCGAAAGGAATTGGCGTCTCGTCGAGGTTGCAGATATTCGTAAGGTCAAATCGGCCAACGGGGTGGGGAATTGCAATATCCCAAAAGCTAGATATTCGTGGTTGAGAATTACGGCGATTAAAACGAAGCCATTCGAGAACGGTATTCTGATACTCGACCGGGACCTTTTGTGCTTTTTTTGTGATCGAACGAATGCTAATCCGATATCGAGTAAGAAATCCCCCAAACCAGCCATTACTAAAGCGGAATATCTCACTCTCTTCACTACCAGGAGTCACAGTATTAGGATACAACTCGCGAAAGAGGAATATTGCATTCACTCGAAACCAGCTTCTTCTAATTGTTTGTCCTTTCTCTCTTCTCTCTAAAAACAGCCTATGAAGCTGGGACTCTAGCTCCGGCCAGCGCATGATCTCCACCTCCCTTATACTCCGTGCCTTTGTTGCGTTTCCTTGTTGTTCTATTTTCTCCTGCCTTCGAACCCAGTCGCTAATCGTAGATTGGGGAACTTGAAAGAGATTGGAGGCTTCTTGCTGTGTGGGCTTCCGGTATTCGCCATCTCCTTTGGGTATTCGGTGGTGGTAGAGGAATTTTAAAACTCGAACTTGCTGTGAATGGCTCCAGGAAATCTCACGTCGTTGAATTGGACGAATATCGGCTTCTCTCAAAACCCGTTCCGCAATAGTTTTTGTCTTCGGTCCTGGCTTTGGCTTTGTCAACTTCTGAACCCGGGGCATGATAGGCTGTCGTTTTTCCTCTCACTACTCTTGCCCATTTTCTCAATTCATTCAATTTATATACTCACAACTTGTGCTTTGATTCCTGCATCGTATACTAGCAGAACCTACTTCTTCATCATGTTGCTTTCTTGCAAGCCGGAAATTTGATATTGTGGGATCGGCACCAATGTCTTATTCATTGACGATCACTCAGACACGGACCCACCAAGGCCTCCTCCGGAGATTAAATCCCTGACCGGAGCTACCGAATTTTTCAAGTTAATGCGGTATAGGATATAAAGATAAAAGAAAAAAGATGGCGAGACCTGGGAAGTGGAACGAAGTCAATCGGTCAACTACTCGGGGAATTACTAGGCTTCAAAGATATGACATCTTTGATATAGGGTATAAGTGACAGGACATTTTCACACAAGGATATGATATGAATGCTAGGAGGTTCAGGACGAAGAATCAACGCATTCACACCCATTCTCCAATGATTATAAAGCGTCTAGAGCTTCTGGAAGGTACTACTAGAGGAGTCAAATAGCTTCAAGGAGTGTCACAACTATGATATGGTGTGCGCTACAGTTGCGGGAATTATAGCCAACATAACACAAAGGTCTACCCCCTCTACATAAGAACAACCATGAGTTGCCAACTGTGGAATTATGAGTATATTCAATAGAACGACTTCTCCTCTATGAAGAGAGAATCTTTAGAACAAATTCTATCAGTTAGTTGTTGAGCTATCACAACTAGAAGTCTTCAACTCCGGTATATACCCAAACGCAACTACGTATCGAGACTGATCCTCTCAACAATGGAAAGGACTATTGGAACCAACACACTTCGACTTGAGAACTCGGCTACAGGTCTAAAGACTCTAAGAATCGGATAATTACTACTGGAGACAAATATGTCTTCTGAAAAGAAAATAGTAATTACCAAAGAGGGTGTAATGGTTTTCAGTGTCTCCCAGTGTTCGCACCTTTATGGAGTACTCGATGTTGCAAGTTAGATTTGAAGAGGTACATATTTTGTATGTTAGATAGATGTAGTCCACAAATACTCAGACACAGGATATAAATATCGAAATATCTCCCAAGCTTTAAACATCATCAAGCAACAGAGAAGAGACCTTAACAATATAATATTGTTCTTACAATTCTGTTCTACTTTCTTGCATTCTTAGTAGTCATAAATGAAACGAGTTACATCTGAGCCTTCCTAGACAAATATTTGTCCACATAAACGAATCATTCATATAGACGGAGATTAGTCTAGGAAGGCTCGGAAGCAACTCGTTTCGTTTATGACTACTAAGAGTGCAAGAAAGTAGAATAGAACTGTAAGAACAATATTATATTGTTAAGGTCTCTTCTCCATTGTTTGATGATGTCTAAAGCTTGGGAGGCACTTCGATATTTATATCCCACATCTGAGTGTTCGTGGACTACATCTATCTAACTGTTAGGCGGTAGCCAAGATCAAACTTATCGGTCGGACTAGGGCCTGAATCTTTGATTGGAGATTGTCTGGGAAGACTCGTAAAATAGTAAAGAATAAAAGAATAAAGATTCGTAGTTGTAAACTTATTATATTGTTAAGGTCTCTTCTCCGTTGCTTGATTCCTCTAACTAACCCAGAGACCTTAAACCTATTTATACATTTTTACCGGTACTTAGTATCCCCGTACTAACTTGTACCGAGGAGCTTTTGACTTTAGTTTCTACTAAGTGCGAACACTGTTTGACCCTGAAAGTTCGTACACCACTTCAACCTTAATTGAGACGAGATATTTATCTTGAGAAGATAGCGTCCTATTTCCCAATGATCTCTTTGCGATCTCTAGGCTTGAATGGACTAAGTATGCAAATGTAGTCCGAATGACTATCATTCCAATCGTCCCTTCTGATCAAGAACTAGCTAAGTTCATCGTCAGGAACCGGTGCATAATTAATATATACATGCATGAGTCCAGACACGCCAGTATCATAGAAAGGCTTCATGCATCCCCAGTCTTCCAATTCTAGTGTGATTCCCCTCGGACCTCCTGCCTCTAAGAGAGACCCCTATTGGAGCCGTCCGACATACACCTAATCTTGAATGGGTATTGGTGACTTCTAATGTACTCTAATAGCGCCAGAGGTCTTGTATCTAATTGATAGAAAATCCCTCGATCGGCTATTCACTTTATAGTAAGTGGTCTCATATGGTTCACGGTCCAGGAGATATAAATTAGAAATTATTATCTTATTTTCTATATAGCTTTGCTGCAACCATCTTATCGAGTCACTTGACCTTTTATGGTCATAGGCGTGACTTTACCACTATGCTAGGTCTTATATGCCTAACACTAACATATAAAACATGTATCTCTTCAATTTTAGCTTACAACGTCAAGGACTTCCTAAAGGTGCGAACACCGGGAGACCCTGAAAACCATTACAGCCTCTTCAGTAATTACTATTTCTTATCCGGAAGACATACTTGTTACCAGTAGTAATTGTCCGATCTTTAGAGTCATTAGACCTGTAGCTAAGTTCTCAAGTCGAACTACGTTGGCTCTAATTGTCCTCTCTGTTGTTAAGAGAATCAGTCTTGATACAGAGTTGCCTTTTTATATATGCCGGAGTCAATAACTTCTAGTTGTGATAAACCAACAACTAACCGATGAAATTCGTTCCGATGACTCTCTCTTCGTAGAGGAGAGGTCATTCTATTGAATAGTCTCATAATTCCTCGATTGGCAACTCCTAGTTGTTCTATGTAGAGGTGTTGGACCTTTGTTTTATATTGGTCATAAGTCCCGTGATTGCGGTTCAACCCATATCATAGTTGCAACACTCCTTGGAGATCGTTGGCTTCTTTGGTAGTGTCTTCTAGGAGTTCTAAACTCTTACTAATTACTGAAGGGTGGATGTGAATGCATTGGTTCTTTGTCTTGAACCTTCTAGCATTCAAATCACGTTCCTGTGCAAAAACGTCCTGTTACTTGCGGCCTATGCCCAAGATGTCATATCTTTGAAGCCTAGTAACTCCCTGAGAGCTTAACAGATTGACTTCGTTCCACTTCTCAGGTCTTGCCAGAGGTCCCCTCCTATATATCTCACAAACAGCCTTTGGTCGGACAGACAGCAGCAACGTATACGGTGTTATTCTGACACCTTCAATTCTGTGACCATATAGTCACAGGACGCAACTAACGTTAATATGTACAATGACGCGCGGGCCCCGTAAGGGGGCTGGAGGGGGGTGTTGGAGACTAAGATTCTCGAACTTGGGTAACGTTATCCTACCTAGGGTACTCCTAGGCTATCGGAATCGGGTACTCCTAATACTGCCTAACGAGAACAATTTTATTGAATTGAGAATTACCACCTCCACAACAGTTTGCTCTATTTCATCATTATCAAACTCCTAAGCATGTCCATAAAGTCACACTTCTAATTGACCTTCTAGGAAATGTTTTAATAACTGTTGACATGGATTAGTTAGTTTCTCTGAATTCTAAGTCTCTTCCTAGCAAAGCTATTGATAACTCCACTCAAGCAAATCAACACCTGGTACCGGGTTCCTTTTTTCACTTTCCTTTTTCTGGAGACTAAGTTTGAAATACAAGCTCATAATACAAATCCATATTCAGTATCAAAAGAGCTGGAGAGTCTGGCTGCTAGTAGCGAAATACTATACCAGAAGTATTGATTATATGTATTAGCCTATTAATATACATAAGAGTTCGTAAGTCAATGAGAGTAAGACTGTTTTGAGAGAGGAGTGATGAGTTTCTAAGATATGAAATCACTTAATATATTTTTAAATTTTGCTTCAAGCAACTCAAGAGATATTTTCATATCTTATCAACTCTATACCCTGATACCAATTGCGTAATCTTCCATCAGCCTGAGCCGACAGTATGCCTAAGGTAGATACAAAAGCTACAAACCCTTGCAAGCAATTTGGAATATAGGTTTCGGTCCTATTTGCTCCACTTAACCAACATTTCTATCAATGAAATGACAGTGTGGTTTACTGGCCACTCTGTACACATAATGATGATACAAGTAAAGTCTATTCTATAAAGATTCATGATATCTTTGTGTGAGCATAGATATATATTTGTTTTATGTTTACATCCCAAGTAGATAAATTTTCTGATTTTCCAAGAAGTCTCTATGATTGGTCTAGCCAACAAGTTCTTTCTCCTATCTCATCTACTATATTTCTACTGATGATTTTATTTCCTTATACCAGTCATCCATTTGTTCTCTACTGTAACAATTACTTTTCCAATATTCCTCTATTTGAGGCTCTTTGAGAGTATTCCATTGCTGCCTGTAGAACAACTAGGCTTAACTCAACCTAATCTCCTCTCAGCTTGAAGTTTAATAAGTATATTTCTTGGCTACCTTAGAATACTCTCTGACAGGTTGTTTTAAATAATGTTCTTGCTGTCATTTGACAAGATAAAAATGTAGTTCAGTTTCTTATAACCTATTATGAGTATACATCAGAGGAGTAAAGCTTTATAACCTAAACTAGCAAATAATCATGCATTACTGCATCTAATTAAGAACTCATTAGAGCTGGATAGAGTGAAGACTATATACAGCTGCTGAATATCCCTCTCTTATCAGTCAATTACAATGACTATAATATTATAGAAGGATTTGATATTGCAGACCAGTAGCATAGCTACTATTACACTCAGCTTCCTACTTGTCACAATTGGTTTCTTTTATTTATTTTTGGCTACTTGATACTTTTATTATAAATTCTTTTCTTCTATCAAACACTTATTTTTCCACAATTCATACCTCCTCTTCACCATTCTCATTACCAGCAAGTGCTCAAGTTCTTGCTCCCTCAAGTACATACTCTTTTCTCAATCCTAAGTGTAAATCCTGGTCTACCCATAGATTTTACCATAACAGACTTGTATGGAATTTGGTTCTTGAAGGATTTCGCCATTCAAGAATATTACCTATACCTACTCCCATCCATAATCCCCACTCTCCTTCCTCCAGAGTCCCACTATCAGGTAATCAGGTACAAAGGCAAGGAGTTGGCTCTTATGTTACAAAAAACCATGATTGGAGTTCACATCATCTCCTACCAGGAGACCACATTTTAGAAAAACCCCTTTGTACTAAGAACTGCTGCCCCTTCTGCCAGTATCTTTCTAAAAAAAAAAACCTGAATTGAACTCTCTATTCCAAAATCCCAATAGCCCAAAAGGATGGATTCAATATACTAATTTTCAATGCTCATTTGTAAAGTACCCTTATGCAAACCCTTTTGTATGCAAAAGTATCATCATTCTCAAATTTCTCGCTAGGTGTCTGCAGTGTTTATCTTTCCTCTGTTTGTGGTTAGTTTCAAGTTTCACTTCATTTTCTCTTGGTATAGCTTACCCGCTTAAAAATGTTACTCCTTCGTTGATCTTTGTGCTATCACTCACTAATATTCCGTGAAATTCCGCATACGAAAGAAGGGATGTGGTCGGGGGGGGGGTAATAGGTATCAGCCTTACCGCCAAATTCCAATTCCAGAAGCCGGGGGAGCCGATTTGATAATAATCTACAATTCCGGCCGGTACAGAATGGCAGGGATGGGTCGCTAGCGGGGCTATTACCTACGGCGATGCTAACGCTATTGTCTACGACATGGTTACTAAATTTTCTACATATCAAATACCTTACACCCGTTCCCCAACTGAATACCGAAGCGACTACGGCGAAAGAAGTCATCCCAATGGTACAACACACCCGTTCCCGCAGGCATCTGCGGCACAGATCCATTCCCCAGCATACCCCGCTTTCCCACTGAGCTCCACTGCCTCGGCTTCATCGGTGTGCAGAACTTTCCCATAGTACCCATCGACGGTGTTTTTCGGCAGAACCTCGAAGAGACGGAAATGGGTTTCGGCTTAGAGGTAGAGATGATCCGCACGGCGCACTAAATGGATATGCTCACGTGTCCGTACATATTCACGCCGGAGCAAGCGGTGGATATGGTGCTCGTGGGCGTGAAAGTTATCGTAGTGCATATAGGGCTCACGACGAAGGGGAGCATTCGTGCCGGGACTGCGCCAACCTAGGAAACCTAGGGGCTGCTCACGAAGCTGGTAAAGCAGACCCTAGGCTTCCTAGGTTGGAGACCGCGCTGAATCTGGATGGGTGTGTGATTAGGGTTCAGGAAATCCAGAATGCTGCGGTAGCGATGAGGAGTGATGTGTTGGTGCTGTGCCATGGAGGCCCGATTGCGGAGGTAGATGATGCGGATTATGTGCTTGATAAGAGTGCGGTGTGCATGGGTTTTTTGGGCTAGTTCTATGGAGTTCTTGCCGATCGAGCTTGCGTTAGAGAAGACGGTTAAGGGTTTTAAGGGGATCATTATTAAAGATTCGAGTGTTAGGGGGAATTGAGGGGGGCGTCTCGCGTTTCTACAGAAGCTGTAGCTTTATTGCGTGGACTATGTCCTGTTTGCTATTCAGTCAGCGGTGGGCTCGAAAGACAAGCCAATCCGCACTGCCAACACCCGCAAGAACTCGAATAACGGACCTCGCGATGGAACGTTGGATTACCTCTCTTATTGGTCTGGAGTTCTTTCCTTTTTGTCTCGGAACGCAGATTCCGTTGTGTGCTTTTCGCCCCCTTTGCAGAGGAGGAAATTCTAGACCACCACGTAGCATACGTTCCGTTTATTCGAGTTTTTACGGTATCAGTAAAGAATTGATGGAATGTAATGGTATCAGTAGCCGTCTTTTGCCAATTCTGAGCCCTCACCAGACACTATAGTGCCTTCTATTCCCTTATCTGCGCCCGCTTCTCCGCCCACAATGCCAGTACCTAATTTCTCTTCACACTCCCCCCTCTCCCGTTGATCGTCCACGAAATTCAGGCTCCGATAAACCCTCCCCCTAACTCTCTCAACCATAATCTCTTTTCCCTTCCTCTCCCACCCCGTATCAGCCCCCACCTCCGGCCCCTTCCCCGGGGCGAGCACAACAAACCACCTCGAAGACAAACTCAAAGCATACAACAACCCCCATATCTCCCCCTTGGAGCACAAATGCAGGGCAAATGAACATATCACAACATCATACCTACCTCCCTTCAACCTGCCCTCCAGTAATATATCCTTAAAGTTCTCCTTCCCGCATGGCAGTCCCGTGCGGGTAGTATATAGTTCGTGCGTGTAGGGATCGGAGGCATTTATTATGGCAGAGGACGCAAGGGCTGGGCGATGGGTTTGTAAAAAACGGGTAGCTGCGAGGGTGGCTTCGCCAGACCCTGAGGATAGATCGAAGATTCGGACCGGGGGTGGGTGATTTGGGGGGATCAGGACTTCGAGAATTGCGCGGAGGGACTTTGCGACACCGGATTCGTGTGGGTTTCGGTAGGTGCTGGCGTTTTGGGCGTAGTAGGTACCGACACCGGAGGAGTAGGCTGCACGGAAGGATATGGAATCCATTGGTGCTTTTGTTCTTTTGTTTTTGTTTGTTTGATTATATTGCAGGGAGGAATGTAGGTATCGTAAGTCAAATCCAAGGCCGGTGGAGTGGAGGGGGTTGCATCTAGGTACCAAGGTTTTGGCTCGTCAGCGCGGCCAGTGAGCCGTTGGTGACCACTCTGTGGAATCCAGCGTATTGATTCGGTGGTCTCACACCGTGCCGTGAAGTCCTTGATTGCGATGTTTTCCAGCATTCAATTGAGCAGTAGAGAGAGAAGAGCACTCGCAGACATGACACAGCATCCGCTACTAATCGCACGTTGGTGAAAATATTTCTAGGGCCGGGTAATCATCTTAAACGCCGATTCCCTAAAAACATCCAAGAGAACACTCACCCAAATCACCCCAATCCTCAAATGGCGGATATGCTAGTGCGAAATATGTAAGTTACTGTTGGACAGTATAGCAGATCCGGAAAATGATCCTACATTTCTCGAGATCCCAAGGATCGGTACACCACATTTGCCCTTCAACTGATGTTTGAATCATAACGCGAAAATTGCCTACCGGGAACTATTTCCTGAGTATCAAAATCTGCCGTAAAATCTCAAGGAACCACTATCTACTCGTGGGTCTCAGCCAAGATTTGCCTTCCCCATTTGTAGAAGTGTGCAGCGAGGTTGTTCTTTTCTACCGAAGAAGTATCCCTTCAACCGATGAGACATGCAGATTCCGTTCCTTCCATGAAAGGAAGGTGGTACCGTTTACTAAGCAGCTAAGCGATATCAAACAATATAAATAGAAAAGGAAAAAAATCCTAATAGGAAATACAGTAAGGCCAGCCTGCCTCCGAGTCTAGGAATCTAAATACTAGTAGTTTGCATATGTTTTCCCAGCGGTCAAGGCAACTCCAATGTCCTAGCATGAAGTTCCATTATTCATGTTCTTACAGTATCATACGGTGTGAAAATCGTGAAAACAATTTTGAGCCTTGCATAACAGCAAGTTACAGAGAGTGCACCAGATACCTGTCTGAGATATATCCATCGTCGCTAATGCTTTTGTTCGTTCCCGGACTGGAATGGGATTTTTTGAATTGCCATGTACTTTCTTGTAACGGCAGTACCAGCAGCGGCGATGCATATGCGGTCGGTGGTCCTCTCTATGTTCACCATGTGTGCGGAATTGGAATGATGGAAGGGTCATATGCTGCGTAACATGGCTGCGGTAGTGGGGAATTGGTTTCGTAGGAGAAGGATGTGCTATCGTCCACCCACATTGAATGAGAGATCGGGAAAGTTGGAGGCGAAAGGACTTGTGAGTTATGTTGAAAGTAGAAAGAGACGTTCGAGCCAATGGCATATGAGTTGCAATAACATATGCATTGGCAATTGTTGTATCTAAGGCCCAAAACCATAGTGGAAGCCATGTCCTGCGGCTTTTTTGATGAGTAGGATAATTACTTCGCAGCTGATCAGCAATGTCGACACCCCCCATGAACTGATTGTAATCATTAATCAGTTCAGGAATAGGTAAAAGCTTGCGATGTTTGAATTCACTAAATGCCTTACGAGTAGTAGCTGCGTTTGTACTACTTTTCTTTGGCTTTCGTCTGTTGGCAAGTACAAGTTGTCGTATATCATGGATTGTTGTAAGAAAGAGGACCATATTATTATCTTGCCAAAGAACCGAGCAGACCCCATTGACTGCAATTCCACTCAAGTGATTCCACTCCAAAATCCTTCATGCTAGTGACTTGTCAAGGGCGAGTTTGGGAGGAAAGTCCTGCCTTCCAGGACGGGTGGTTCCAGCAGCACCAATTCCATAGTATCTAAGATGACAGCATAGAGGTATACTGCTAAAATAATTATCCATATAGATATTGAATTGAAACTGCTGGAATGGGAGCCGAAAGACTAAATGACACACAGCTTGCGTTGTGGGAGAAAATTCTTTCACCTGAGTACTCTGCTCCTCAGGCGAACAAGTAGATGCCAATTTGGGGATCACAAATTGAGTAGTCTCTTGAGTGAAGTTACTACTCTCGTTTTTTGTCTCACCGGAATAAAATAAAAAGGAATAAGTATAGCCCTTTTCACAAAGTGCATATAGCTTATACCCTTCATCGATAGGCTTGTTAGGCATCTTAATAGTATGGGCTGAGCGGCCCTTGAAGAGGACCATCATCTCATCAAATGCAACGTTTAACCCAGGAAGGAAGTAGTCCTCATAGCACTTTCGAAGATGGGAAGCAAGCGGTTCAGTTTTTCGCCACCACTCTGCACGGGAATAGGTGTCATCCGGAGGAGAGAGGTGAAAATATCGCTTTATCTGTTCATAGCGATTGCAAGACATTTTGTGGAATTCTGGATATTTAACCCCCTTGCTCCAATAGTCTTCAATCACTGGATATCGGTAGACTCCCATGAGGATTTGCAATCCGATAAATATTTTTAATTCACCAATATCCATAGGATGCCATGGCCGTTCCTCCATTCTCCACCGTTTATCACCAGCAAATACGGTTCTCTCAGTTTGCGGCTCCCGTACTGAATCCCGTTCGGTCCGATCCGCTCCTTAACCTTTAAACTAATTAGCAATCCTACAATGTACTTCCATATTCCATGTGTTTGCTTATTCATTGGCTAACGTACCTGTATTCACAGGAGCCGGAACCTGCCTCTGGCTCTGAGAAGCCCGTTTCAGCTCTGCATACCTATTGGTATTTCTTACAATTGATTCCAAAATTGAATCTGTGAAGAAGAGCGAAAACAAGGCAAGCGGCGAATAATCATGCTCTGCCGGCAATCCGGGAAGCTGTGGGCATGCATCATGAGGTGGAAATGGACTTTTAAGAAAGTCAAATTCTGGAGGAGTGGGAAGCTGCTCGAGGATCGCTTGATCGGTAGGTCTTAAGACTATCAGAGAAGAAGATTATACTACTTAGCATTGGAAGAAATATAAGACACTTCATTCATAAAACATACCTCGCCTTCTTTTAGCTTCTCGTTTCTCGGTCGCAAGGTCCTTGGATGAGGGCCCTACTCCATTCTCAACGCTGGCAAGCGGTACTGTCTTCGGGGACATTATAATTGAAGAAATTTCGAACTACTCGGTATGTTTTATGGCAAGCGGTGGTGGTAGAGAAGTATAAAGACACCTCTTTTCACTGATATGAATTTGTCGATGGTGAAGCGTAGTTCAATTTGGCTGATTAATCATAGGCATATTGATGGATGCAGATACTAGATTTGGAAGGAGCGGAATCTGCATGTCTCATCGGTCAAAGGGATAGTATATTGTTAAATTTACTACAGTCGAACCTCGTTGTCTTGGATGGCCAAAATTTGGCTAAAATCTAAGAATTCGTCTGGGACAGCGGATTATCCGGGACATCAGGCTGGGGTAACCGGTATGGTGCAAGAAATTTTTGAAAACAGAGAATTTCATCCGGGGCAACGGGGGATCCGGGAGAGTGAGGTCTCGGGCAACGGGTGTGACTGCATGCAACAAGTGGCAGAGACAATTCATAATAATATTATGTTGCTAGTAAGATTTAACATCGCGAAACTGAATTCTCCATGCCTAATGTAAAGACTCTTTCTAAGTAAACTAAAGCCCCTAGTATTGTTGCTCTTCATGTACCGTATGTGCACGAATGACCTTCAAGCAGTTGTCAGTTTGCCTTTAGGTCACTGCACTATCCAAACCTGAATTCATGAGAACACAAAATGCGAAATCAATTCTTGGAAAGTAATTCAAAAAGAAGGTATGGTTACAGTGGAGGAAGCAAGACCTCAGAAAAAAAGAAAAAAACCCCTCGGATTCTCACACTTGCTTTGGCATCCCGCTTGGTTCGCCCGAATATGAGCAACAGCGAAATAGGGGGATAACCAGCTATTAAATTAATCCGAGGATTTAAAAACAAGAACCACCCCAAAACCTTAAAAACAAGAACTTCCCTATCCACCACAACACTCACTCCATCGGACGAAGCGGAAACCGCGCCGTGACATCGGGCAATGCAGAGCAGGATGGGGCAAGTGGAAACCCCCACTAGCTGAACCGAGCCTCTCGGTGGGAAAAGCACATTTTTCCTGTGCTAGGTTAATTTTTTTTCCTCCTAGAAAATCCTCACCCGCTGGTATATGGACCGGGGGTACAATAACTGTGGTAGACGTATGGTCGACAGGGTTGGACGATCGATAGTCAAATTACACTGGGGTGTCCACTCGGCGGTTGTCTTGACGCGATACGCACACCAGCATTGCGTCGAGATGCCCAAATCTTAGAGCGAGTCGCGTAAAAACGTAGCAAATTGGTACTATCTCTCGGACCAACAACACACCGAAACGCTGTGCCACCTCTGTCGGTTCTTGAGACACAGGTCAGCTAGCAGCTAATTGCTAAATCGTCAAATTTCACAGACGCGTAGATATCAGGTCATACTAACATTAGCCTCATGACTACACGAAATACGCTGGTGTCACTGGGAAATACTGGGGTTGCCATTTAAAACCTCCTTAGTCATACATATTTCAAACAGACATGGACGGCACAACACTTCAATGACTTGCCAGTCCAAGGGATAGAATAAGGGGGGTTGCTGAAGTTTCTGGGGGTGTACTGTACTGTACGGTACCGCGACTACCGTACAGTACAGTGCCGTACCAGCACTCGAGTATCATACTCGAGCACTAGTAACTTTATTACCGAAGGTCAATATATATGAAACGATTGGTCTGTGGCACACTTACCAAATCCCATCTGGTAAATGGAGGGTTTGTTGAAAAGCCTAAGTGTTTATGCTCGCATATTATCGGGAGAATACTCAAGTAGAATACTCCAGTTATACTCAAATGACTCTCTTTGTTGGCCAAGTTTGATAAGCGTTCTTCAGAAGCTTCAGGAATTTCCCCACTTGCGGATATACTTGTAAAACCCAAGACTGTCTCATAAATTTTCCAACTTATTATTTAAGTAAACCTTGGTATTAGGATGAATTGTTGAAGGCTTGGATCTAGCGGGGGCTCTCACTTGATTAGGAAATTTAGCTCTTAACGGACTTGGGGAGTGCTCTGGTACCAACCCCCATCGATTTGAACAGATAGTACCAGAGTCGAATATTCTTTGGTACCGTACCGGTACCGTATATGAATGGTGCGCTACTGCTGGTAGCCCATTGCATAATGCGGCTCAATGGTACTGTCTTAAGCGGGTAGAGGTATCATACCGGAGGTATCATCCCTCCAATAAAGTGTCAACCTCCTCCCATCCAGTGGACAGGTGTCAGGAGTAGGCAATTTACTCGAGCACCTTCTGGTACAAGTACTATCCTCCAAGAATTAAACAGTAATAGCATTTATATTATAATAACAGTACTCGAGTAAGCGACTTAGGTCTTTTATTATCCCTGAACATAAGGGTACTTGTGAGTAGGTGATCCAACATATGCGGGGTACACGAGCCCCCGCCCGCCCCCGGTTCTTTGATCCAAGTTAAGTTACAGTACTGTACTCGAGTAGCTCCGGAATTGAGATCGGAACCGAAAGTTTCAATGTGGTGGCACAGCAGTTGTGCTCTTAGAGTTATCTTGCAGCGGGAATCGGTTAGTTTGGCCGGGTGGAAGGGATTCTCTCCTTGTTGCTGCCTTGCCATGCGAGACCCACTCGACTTGGCATAGTACGAGTAATACCGGTATTACTGTATTGGACTCCAGGCTGTTATCCAAAGTGAGAGAACTTTTGTTCCTGGCACTTTTGCAATGCTTTTTCCCCCTTTTCCTCTCCATTTTTGTGCCCTTCGAGACGATTGCCCCAAGGGCTGAGCAGAAGTGCCTCAAGCGCAAGGAAGGGGAAGGGATAACCGACTCAAAAAAAATTTTCATCGAATTAATGAAACAGAGCTTTCTATTCTCAGTTCCCCATTCAACCGAGCGATAGTCGGTAGTCCGCAGCAGCTGGGACGGTATCTTTGTAATACTGGCCGCGCGACAAAATACCCTGAAATCGGGTCCTAAGGCTGGACGAACCGGGAAAACGGAAGCCTTTTCAAGGTTAAATAAATAAAATTTACCAAAATAGCAATTGAAGCACCGGTAAGCTTTGGGCCCACTTGTGATTTAAGGTTAATCAAACTTCACCACACATAACATGCAGAGGAATACTTGAGCATCTTACAATACCAAGCTTCAGATGCAGTACAAAACAAGATATGCAAGCACAGCCTCCGCGAGGCTGTAGAAATCCTGAGCAGCTTGTGGTGCTGCCGTAAAAGCTTTGGTGGCTTCCATCAGCAGAAATAAAAGCCTCCACTGCCCGCAGTTGTCTAGGCCTTCCTCGACCACAGATCTTCTAGAATGTCGGTATGGCGCCAAAAGTGGACCACGCTTCACCTCTTCACTCGGCTAATGGGACTGGGGAGCGGTGCAAGTACTGTGACCCAAAATAAGGCCTATTCCCTGCCCGATCAGTGGTAGCACAATCCAGTACCTGTGAGGTGTGGTCCGTTAGTAATTGTAGAGCATGGACATAGCATAAGCCATACATTTCCAGAACCAGCAACACAGTCACCGTCACCCGGAGATTTTATCCCGGATTCATGTGCGAGTACCTGTAGGGTCGATAGCAAGGCCAGCCTATCGTGTTTTGTGCTTTTTCTCGGCGGGGTCGAGGAAAGGTATATCATGCAGTGGCTTTCCCGGTGGGGGGTTGACAAAATTTTCATCATTATAATACTATCACCGTCAAGTCGAAATGGGTGCAAATACTGGTGTTAAATCTGTCATGTCGCGGCCCCTCTTTGTCTTTCTCCTCACCGCTGCCGCGCTAGTTTCTGCCACTCCGGTTGGCAGCCCAAAAACCACTACCAAAGTTGCGAGCGCTCTGGCCCAGGACCCAGCTGCGCCCGAGCCGGATAATGGGTGTGGGTTTCCGGGGAATCAAGATGTTTATGGGTTGGGTATTCGGATAGGCCTGTACGCTCAGTGGCTATCAACCTTTCTTTCCAACTGGCTGCATCAGACAAAAGTTACCAAGATGAGGGATGTCAATACATGTTTCCAGCTGGCCATGTTGACAGCGCTGTTGTCTATTTCGAACCAGGGTGCGACTCACGCTATTGATCCTTATATCATCATCATCCAGATCATTGGCTCTGTAAGTCATCTTCCTTTTCCTCATATCGGGCCGCAAAAGCAAACTAATGCCAAATTAAGGCATCAACAATCACCAACCACGCAACTCATAAATCCCAATGGAACAAAACCACTTGGGGTGGCGTCATCCGTTTCTTCATTTATTTCGCCGTCGCCGGCTACGCCACATGGTTCTGGTGGATGGGAATCGACAAGATGGAACCAACCCCTTGTGGTACCAAAGCCTTCGCGTTCGTCGAAGCCGACCTCTGGGACTGGTTCCGCACCGCAAACAAGTACGTCTCCATAGTTTTTACGGTAATCTTCACTGTCCTCTTCGGATATACCGTCTGGAACTTCGGTCCGGAATTCTGGCGGCGAACGCCAATGGGTCGATACAGGAAATTGCCTGCAAAGGGGGAGCCCATGGGAGGGGTTGAACAAGGCCTTCAGGAGATCACCTCCGGGAAGATGCCTAAATGGACTCCTGCGCTTTGTATTATCGTCTTGATTGTTTCGGTCTTTGCTATCGAGTGTGTAATTGTTTGGAATCAGGTCCGGGATGTCAACGACATGTTCTCGACGGGACAGTTGATCCCGTTGGTTGTAGGTGTTGGCGGGTTGATTCAGGTGCTTTATAAGATGACCGATACCAATGTTCGTGTTCACCGACCTAGCACTATGGCTGCCAGGGGTGCGCAAGCGCAAGTTCAAATGAGGGCAGGCTGGCCGGCTCAGTAGCAGACGGCATATAGGCTAGGAATGGGAGATCCGATGGATAGGCGTTAAAATGGATGTGCATGGTAATAGAGTTTGTAATATAAACGTTATTAAAGATGTTCTCATGAGCTAGTTAGGCAGTAAATTGGTTTCTCCCACCGCAGAATGCTTGTTTCTCGAGTGATAATCTGTGAGAGTTGTCTTCGCGTCATGCGGCTCTGCTCCCTTGTGTGCGACATTAAAATAGTTAAGTTTCTCGTCAAGCGCTGATCATAGACTGATAGTCCCCCACCTCAGCTCCCTCGTCTCGACCAAATAAGAGAGTAGCTCACTATGCTGCCCTATAACCATCCCGCTTCTTCCTCCGCCCCGCTACTCCCGCCAGCGCCCCCGGTATTCCACAACCACAAACTCCCTTCGGCGTCATGGTTTTACCCATTTGCCGTATTCCTCCTTGCTGCCCACTAAGTGTGTTTTCCCTCAAAATACTGACTTTTACAGGGCGTGTTCTACCTCCTATTCCATCCTGAGTTGATGAGACCGCTCCTCTCCCGAATAATACCACTCCTCCTCCTCTCTATCGTAATCCTAAGCATCCTCTTCGCTACCGTCTACCTCCCACAAGTTGCGCTACTCACTCTTTTCCACGGACCCCTAGCATGGATAAATGCAGCGTTCATGGTCCTAACCGAAGCCGCGACGCTGATAACCTTTGTCGCAGAGAACTTCATGACAGAAGGCCAGATCGTGGATACCTTTGACGCTGTGCTTATACACGCGGCTGAGAAGTCTAACGATGCAGAGTTTAGAGAGCATATTTATGCCCTTGTACACACTGCTAGGGATATTCATCTCGAGAGGGAGGGGGTCATAGCGAAGTTGGGGGAGCATAGGAAGAGTCCTTATCTGAGGTTTTCGTGTAGGCTTACGATGGAATTTATTTGCGAGCTCCCGTTGAATTTCATTCCGTTGGTTGGGACTCCGCTGTTTTTGATGTTACAGGGTAAATCTGTCCACTCTTTTGTTGCGCTTTACTGCGCCGGACTGTGATTTGAGTGCTAATTACCACTAGGCTACCATCTCGGCCCACTATCGCATTACCGATACATTCAACTCAACGACTTGCATAAAAAAGAAAAGAAGAAATTTATTGACCTTAATAGGTGGAGATACTGGCTGTATGTCCTTTCATATGACAAAGGTATTCCGAGTGCTAACCTTGTAAGATTTGGGCTGCCGCATGTCGGTCTGTAAGTTGTACCTGTATTAAGTATCCTATTCCTGTTCACAAGCGCCGCGGGGGCAGGTTTGTGGGCTGTGGAGGATCAGAAGAGGTTGTTTGATGGGACTGCTCGAAGTGGGCCTAGTGAATATCCCCAGCGGCCGGGAGAGGGTGAGAGAAAGAAGCGTTGGTGGTGGTGAGAGCAGTAGGGAACAAGAATGAGAAACGAGAAACGAGAAACGAGCACGATGAGCGATTAGTTCTTTTTTATTCAAGCTTTTTTTGTTTGCTATTACCCTATGTGATGCGCCCAGCATCTAGAGTAGTACCCGGTCTTTTAGCTCATTGGGCAACTGCTTTTTTTTTTTTGGTGGATCATAGATTATCACGCGCGATCAGAAAACAAGAATCGTGTTCGAGGTTAAGAAAGCCTGTTATCCATTGGGTACTGCGGTCACCACTAGTCACCACTAGTCGTTTGCTTTCATATCTATTTTCACTCGGGGCTCTCCTGATATCTAAATACGATCTAATGCTCTTACAATAAAAAAATACATCCGCGTTCTTGGTCTAAACTTTGGATAGTATTTTTCATAAGCGGGTCATGGGGGATCTTCACATTTGGGTTCAGGTTGGCCAATCCCCACTTTTCGCCGCTGCCTTCCTGCGGGATATTTCTTTGTGTTGGACATTCATGCTGCCTGGATGGTGCTCAAGGGTATCGACCCCCCGTGGGAACACCCCCCATCTGGTCTTCTGAGTTTCCATTCTGCAATGTTTCTCCGATCGGAATTCACTGGAATTTCCCGCGATATATATCATAGTTGCTCTACGGTAGGATTAGGGCTTTCGCGCCTACTATCGCATTCGAACCCCCATCTCACACCAATGACCTCCGAGTGATGGGGCAATATCCTCCACGATAATAATATTATTATTATACGTAGCTACCGCCCTACTCACCCCTCTTCCTATCCGGACTGAAAATATAGCCCTTGTGCGTAGCAGGCCCGTCAACTCATCACCTGTCGTACACAACCCCCCCCCCCCCCCCGCTGACGCGACTCCGAGATTGGCGGCTTAATTCTGGTATTTGCGTCTACCGCGAGCTAGCTCGATCGCAGTCCGTAAATTTCCCCCAGAGAATGTTCGTGTGGTAGGAGAGGGGTATAAACATTGCGGAGATCCCATATATGTTCTTCCCCTTCCATCCATCCATCTTTATCTCCGTCTGCACACACACCTCTGATCTGGCTTCTTCTCTGCTGGTGGGTGGAGGGGTTCCTAACAAACTGTCCAATGGTGGGTTATTTTCCTCCCGTGCTCCGTGGTTATGTCTGGTTTATGGCACCCTTTAGCTAGACGCTTTCTTTTCTCCTGCGCCGTGAGCCTGGCTCTTCCTCTGCTGGGTAGGAGGGTTCTGGTGAATCTGGTAAATGGTTTCTCATGTTCCTTCTATCTATTACGCCTGGCTTTACCTTTTCGTCAATGTACTGCTTTCCCTGCACTCACACCATATATCTGGCTTCTCCGTTGAAACGGAAGGCGCCAGAAGAGCCTTCAAGAGCCCATATCTTTCACCCTCCCCCTACCTACTACATCTGATTTTACCTTTTCGTTTGCGCATTCTCTTCTTCGGTGTGGATGTCATTTCTGCAGGACTGGGGCATCTTTTGTATTGCTAAGACTTCGAGCTCTGCACAGAGTAGGTTTATGGCAGGAGTGTCTAAGCCACCTGGGACAAAGTTCAGAGCACCCAACACCTATCGTGTGTCCAGTGCCGGAGTCACCCTGGCTTGGTGGTAACCTCCGCGGGGGTCTACTATAGTGCGAGGGGCCACAAAATGATCCCCCAAGGGAGCAATGCCTTCCTGGGGAGTATACTTCACTGGGCTATGTGCTCCTCCCACACATGGTAGTCTTCTTTCTTTTTCCTCTCTCTTTTCTTCTTTCACCCACCGTACCACTCATCCACCCCAATTATACGCCTTTGGTTTTAGTATTATACTAGTGAAAAGTTCTGCACTAGAGCATACAGAAGGAATGCAGACTCTAAAGCCAGTGGCAACAGATGGGAGATGGTACAAGTGGAACGTCTCCCTGCCAAGGTTTACAGTCCAAAGAAAGTAGTCTTTCAACTTATCAAGTAGAGGGAGCCTAACAAGCAAGCCCACGCTGGCTTTGCACCTGAAGCTCATGTTCCGCCGATCAAAATGGATATTGGTATTGGCTCTGAAAAGACAGGTCCGGGTGGAGTATGCGGAAGCCAGATCTTCACGAAGGTACGCCCCCTAGGCATGGAGATGGCAAAAGATTGGTCATTCACCATCGACTGGTAGGCTCTGTCCGATGAAGCCAGAAGCAAACCATCTTGTAGAAGAAGGAAAGAACCTGCTAGCGATATGGGGAATGCCGTGTTCATTTATTCTCGGCCGCTCCCTAGTGACTTACCCAGAGTATCAGTCGGTTGCCTGAGTTCCCTCAGAGCTCCAGGAGGGTTAGACGGCGAGCTTTTGGCTTGCCCCTAACCCTTGCTTGCCATCCCGAAAGACCGGATATACGGGATATCCTTTTCCAGGACTTGTTTCTAAATAGTTGTGGTCTGAAATGCGGTATATGGAATGAGTGGCTTGTGGTTTCATTCCTTGGCCAGGAATGAGTGGCCTTTTGAAGGAAGGCGGGTATGAGATAATATCTGCGCTAGACTAGGAAATTTTTATATATATTGGCTCATGTTATTTCTGTTCCGAAAGCAATTCGAGGAACTATAAGGGCTGACTTCGAATTTCAACAGTCTATTTGAGATTGGCGAGTGATCCTTTATGAACGAGATGACTCCATGCCTTATCGCTCCCCCCGACAAGCCGGGCCAGATATATCGTACCTACCGATCAAACTTCACTAATATAACGACATCCTCTTACATCCTTGTCTCTGGAATATCCACAGAATATATACACTTTACGCACCCTTGCCATCTCTCCCGAACCATCACGAAATAACCAACACAACTTACCTATCACTTTCTCTTCCCTTCACCTTGAGTTATTCTTTTCTTCTTCAAAATTCTGTTGACGAAAGCGACGACACACTTAATTTATTAATTGTTTTTCTCTCTTCAAGAGCTTCTCCCTAGCCAGTAGTGCCGATGACACTCTGGCGCTATAGTAGTCGACAGCCCGACAGGGAATGCGGGGAGCGTTCGACCCGTGGTGCCTTCCTGGGTAGCTCAGTACTACCGCTATCCCAGAAGGATACTTTAGGGCTCTGTTTGCTCTATATTTGCTAATGTGATAGTAAATTTTATATTGTACTTGTTGTAATTCTCCATATCTAAAGTGCAAGCTCCTTCACTATTTTCCGGACCATGCTTTTCACCTTCCTATATTTATTAAGGGGGTTATTAAGGGCAGTGTTCGCAGGCGGCTAGGCAGGCTCGCAGATAGCCGGCAGATATACAGTCCGGCCAGGCCAGGCCAATGTGAAACCGACCTGGGCTTTGTAGTCCAGGCTTTCACCATATGCCATTGGATTAGAAAATATTTTGTTAAGTGTGTGGCAGACATCTTCGGATACCCGCAGATACCTGAAGATACCTGAAGTTCTATGCAGATATTCGCTAATATCTATGCAATATCTGAAGATATCTACAGTCGGCTCAGCTCTGGGATATGCGAATTGAAATCAAGCAAGGAATACTCCCACGTTCCCCAGCTTTGAGAGCAGTGCGGATGCTGAGAGATTTCCTAGGGCATGGTCGCCACCCGCAGGGCCCCAAGGTCGTCTGCCGGCTTGTGGGTCCTCCATGGAGTCCCTTCGGTATCTCGCACACTATTCCCTAATTGATGGTTATCTCGTAATATTAGCGGTTATTTCAAACTGGAGATGTATTTACAAAGGAATTGAGCAGAATGTTTTGGTTTCAACACAGAAGTGATGAATAAATAATCATAGATTTTACGAAAGAATCCAAGTAACCTGATGTACCAGAATCATCCCATTCCAAGCTCTCCCTTTGTTATTACTCCAAGAAGCTTTCTTTTGACAAATTTGTCCGAATGGTTATATGTAGGGTTGGAGAAACCCATTGCCAATTGGGCAATGCAGGGGCCAAACTAGACGCGAGTCAAAGCGCTGTCTCGGAGCTCTGCCGGGAGAAGGTATAGCCACGCACTGCCTTAGCGCAGGTCATAGCTCGACCACGACCGGCCGGTGGAGCAACCACTTCATATATCGCCCCCAACCCCCCCCAAGACACGAGTTCTTCCAAGTTATCCACATCCATGACCCTCAAGCTCCCAACAGCTCGCATTCTTTTTCCCACCCACCCCCCTCTCGTGGCAGAAGCGGCGCCCCCATTGTCAGCGCTGGATATATCGGTGCCAACAATTCCATACGACAAGGGGAGCAGCGGCATTGGCAACGCATTCGATAGTGGAATATGATCATTGGCATGAGAGCTTAAGGCAGGAGGCACAGGTTGTAGATATTCGGTATCGGTGGATAACAGTGTTTTCCTTACCTTTCGTTCTCCTTACAGTCATTTATTCCTCTAAATCTACTATTGCTTTGGAAAATTGGCACATTACTTGCATGGTAGCAAAGGAACCGTAAATCTTATTGTTGAAAACTTACCATGTACGGAATAAATCATATAAGTGAGATACCTGCAGTGCCCGGTCTAGTGTTCGTTACGGGGCCTCCGGGGGCCCGAAAAACCCAGGTCCCCGGCCAAAAACCCCGCCCCGGCCTGCTCCCCAGCCCTGGGCGGGGCGGGGTTTTTTCTCTTTTTTGACCCCCATCCCACCTCCGCTCATGCCCTAGGCGGGCCCCCGCCAATTTTTAGTGGTACTGGGTGGTAGGGTTGGGCCCCAGAGGCCGGGCGGGGCGGGGAGGAGAAAAAAATACGGGCCCCGGGCCCGGTAACGGCGGGGCCTCCGAGAGCAAAACCCGCCCCGCCCCGCCCCGTAACGAACACTATATAATACTCGCGTACTACAGTTGGGTATTCTACTGATGCCAAGACTCAGATGCTAGAGCAGTCAGTGGTTTATAGAGCGGAGCTGGAGGTATTACACTATATCATTTTTGAGGATAGTTGACCTACCAGTCTAGGTGGGTATATAAGAGATAGGGTTAATATTAGCGCTCCAAAAAGTCCTCCCCCCCGCCTGCCCTCCAGGTAGGACCGGACGGGCTGCCTACTGTAGTCGGTACTCTTTAACTTATACAGGGACGTTCTAGTCAGTGATCCCAAGCGTCCCGTCCGCCCGGCAGGTGTTTCAGGCCGCAGGGCAAGGGCTTCCGTCCTTTGGAAAAGACTGCCGTCTTCAAGTTCTTAGTATGATAACGCTAAAATTTTTCATGCAGGACGCCCGTCAACGCCCGTCAATTCCCGTCACCTGCAGGGCCCGCCCGTCATCTAGAGGCGCACGCCACATTCCGCAACCTAAGACACCTGTAGTCCCCGCCCGTCCGTCCCGGGCTGTCTTCCGGACGGACGCCAAGATACCCGTCCGTCCCGGGCGTCCTTTCAGGTACGATATCATACTGCCGTCCGTCCCGCCCACCCCCGAAGACCCACGGACTGGACGCTTAGACTCACTGGGCAATGCTACTATTACTAATCTTTCCAAGCAACCGGAACCTCGGGCGATGTGTGGCTGGGATCGCACTGCCTGCCTGCGTCCAGTTATACACCTTTAGTCCTGCTGGTTCGGTGTTCTCTGCCAGGAACTAGCATGCCTAGGCTGCTTCTCCTATGATACAGGACTAGGGGGGTTTCCCGTCCCATATCAGACTCGGAGGGACTGTAAGGTTGGGGTGCATTGAGCGTGCCCCTTTGTTAGTGCTTTGTGCACTTATGTCATAACTTAGTGCATATCTGGTTGCAGTCACAAACCGTCATTCTGATCCTAATTATTGAGGTTTGCGGTAAAGTTTCATTTTGCTCCCAGGTGGCATGTCTGAGTGACACTATAGTCAGGTAATCAAGTTGTCATCATGAGGTCGAAATAATAGTTGCTGAAATATCAATATTTTCCTACTATGGCGTGCGTATACTTGAGTATTGATACTGGTGAGGTAACAACGCAGAAAGTAGAATCGGAAGTCAAATAGAGTAAACAGAGATCCTCGAATGTCTTCTATAAACTCACATGCTGAAATATTTTCATCCATTTACTTATGCTAGATCTCACCTCCATTGGGGCTCATAGCAGCCTCTAATTCGATAAAAGGAAAAAACAGTACTGTACTAGACAGTCCGGCAGATGTGCCAAACTTTGCTGTTCACCAATATACAGTGCGATACCTCCTTCCGATGATTAATTATATTATAAACTTACAGTTCTCGGCACTTTATTGTTGGAAACTAGGCGTGACAATAACTTGACGCTTACTAATAGCTCAATCTATCATTGCGCTTCGTCATCACAACTAAT
The DNA here is from genome assembly GCA_006112555.1 of Tuber indicum. Taxonomy (NCBI): domain Eukaryota; kingdom Fungi; phylum Ascomycota; class Pezizomycetes; order Pezizales; family Tuberaceae; genus Tuber; species Tuber indicum. The sequence continues at coordinate 1,005,234 of VBSK01000105.1, forward strand.
GTTTTGCCAATATGAAGTTCCCGGGTTTGGTTAAGCCCTTTTCTGTGGACGAAGATTAATTAACCGCGTATACTACTACGATAGCTATAGTAGCGGAAATGCGCTCTCAGCAATAATATTATATTATGTTAATTACTTCCCGGGAGGTAGGAAGCACTTGAGGAGTAACTTTATTTCCTATCCTGCAGGTACAGTAGTTCATGCTATTTCATCCAGGTATCGGCGGGGAAAGGGAATTTTGGACATGGCTCTCATCGAAGCATCCGCGTGAGACAGGTTACCGAGTGCAAGCAAGCCTTCCAACCGGACCAAGCTTTCCTGACTTGACCGGGTTGTGGCCGGACTAACTTAAAGGCCCACGAAACTCCAGAGGCTACTTGAGCCATCCTCCCTATCTGGTTGATCCAGATGCTTTACTTGTAGCCATAGTGCGGTGCTGTAGTCTGAGTCAGTAGACTTACGATAGGACACAATTTCCTCAACATAGTGATATATAAGTACAATAGGTCCCTCAGCAGCTCATAGCCACACAAAACAGGAGGGATGAAGGGACAAGTTATATATTTGGTTGGGTTAGATCACAGATTATCATGCGTATTTATCATGGTTTTATTAATAAATCTAGTGTAGAAAAAGAAAAAAGATTACTGTAGAGGAAAGTAAGACATGTACAAAAAATCTTCATTCATCCTGATCCTCACATTGGTAACGAAACTAATGAGGAGGCTTTCCAGTTCCTTGCTCACCTGACGAGCTTGGAATACAACCCATAGGGAATCAGTGAGAATGACTCAACTCCTTATCTAACCCCAGACGCCGCTACATAGCAAATGTATCTTCTCGAGCCTCGTCGCAATCCACAACCGGATATTTCACGTTTCTGGAACGAACGTACCGTTCAGAGCACCCAGGTTCCAGTTATTAACTCACACTCGTGAATCCTGCTCCGGTAGCTGGTCCAGGTGGGAGAGAGAGAGAGAGAATCAAGTTCTCCGACCTCCCTGGTATTGGTATTAGTGAATGGAAAGTTGATAGCTATGGATGGCACTCAATGAGTGCTTCATATCAGCACATCGAGAGGAGATGGCAGTACAGGTAAGGTAGGGCTCAGATAATACACTTCCCGTTCGGCCGATGTCTCATTAAGATTCGAGATTGAATCGTTCGTTTATTTATCTCTTCTCGCGGGTCGTAAAGATATACCGGATTCTTGGGCGCTGATTGGGCTCGGATCCACTCGTTTTGGACCCGGATTGGCACATTGGAGGGGTTGAGTGGGTGATCACTACCCCAATTATCGTGTTCAACGCCCGAAAGCACTAACCGTTCTTCAATAATAATAATAATAATAATAATAATAATACTGGGTTGAATCCATATTGGTATAGGATTTCAATATCTAAAGTATCATGACAGTACGGGCTTGAGATTGTACCAAGCGTCAAGGATTCAAGACGGCCCCTCCTGCTATTCTACCGTAGAATCGCATGCGAACCATTTTTCAACTACGAAATGTGTTCAAGGGCCGCAAGGATTTCAAGCTCCGAATCATTGAAGGGGATATATACACTTCCACCACCGCCATCACCACCACCAAATAATTTCCATAACCAACACAATTCCACAGCCAGACTTACTATACCAAGATACACTAAACATATCTCAACATTGATCAGAATGCCGCTATTCTCCAAATTGTCCCGGTCACACAAATCTGCCAAGCCCCCAACCACTCCCGTCAAGGAGCCCGTCAAGGAGCCCGCCAAAAACCCCGACAGCGAAGCTATCACCGCCCTCTCTAGTCACACCCAGGCCCTCCTCACCTCCCTCCGCGACATCCGCACAGACTTCTACTTGGTCCACGCCAACATCCGCCTCTTCACCCCGGCCACCCCGGAAAAGCGAGCCCTCTTCAAGGCCCTCTGGAAAGACCCCCACCTGCGGACCGATAACGAGGAATGGGTCGCGGCCCAGAAGGCGATCCCCTTGGTGCGCAAGGAGCTATCCCGCGTCCAGGTGCGATTCGCGGAGAAGCGGGCGTGGGTGGAGACGGCGGTCAAGGAGGAATGGAAGTTGAGGGATACAATTATGAACGGGATTACGACGGGGGAAGAGGAGATGGTTAATACCGGGTTTTTGGAGGAGGTGGTAGAGATGGCGGGGTGGATCCAGGAGTGTAAGGATGAGTGTCAGTTGCTGGCTGCCGAGGAGAAGAAGATTGTGGAAATGTTTGCCGAGTTGGCGAAGTATCAGAGGGCTACTGGGGGAGAGAAGGGGAGAACGGGTGGGGTGGAGGGAAGCGAGTGGGTGCGGAGGACTCGTGTTGGAGAATCCTCTGCGATGGGTACGCTGGCGGCGAGAGAGAGTTGGTGGGTGGTGGGGGATTGGTGGGCAAGGGCTGGTTAGTAGCATAGATAGTTTGTCGTCCTGACCCCCTCAGGGGGTAGGCTCCTCTTTGATTTTCGATGCGGGTTAGTTAGTTTGATGTTTTCTTCCAAAATACAAGGCGTGTTTCTCCAGCCATGGATGTAGTGAGTGATATTCTGTGAATACTGGACATCAACAAGCAACGACAATTTGAAGGGAATGAATAGCGAGAATGATATACACCAATGACGCCAGCTAAAGTTTGCTTTCACCCTCCTTGGGCACACTGACGACAACCTTCCCCCACGTCTCCCTAGCACCCAGAGCCTTCAACGCCCTTGGAACACTCTCCAATCCCACAAATTCTTCTCCTCGATAGACGGTAGACTTAAACCCACCGTCCTTAATCATTCCCAGAATCCCACTCCATACATCCTCGACGGTCCCCTTCTCATTCTGGATCTCGGTATACCGCCCCCAATGTAAGCCCACCAACGAAACATTCTTCAGCAAGACCCTATTCATAGCAACCTTCTCAGTCTTCCCGCCCGCAAACCCAATAATCAATATCCGCCCATTCCAAGCGATGCACTTTAGGCTCTGTTCCACAAGGCCCACAGGATCATAGACAATGTCTACTCCCTTCCCACCGGTAATCTCCTGTACACTCTTCGGCCAGGTGCCCTTGGAATAATCGATTGCATAATCTGCCCCAAACCGTTTACAAACCCCCAACTTGCCATCGGTGGACGCAGTGGCAATAACCTTCGCACCGAAATATTTCGCGATTTGGATTGCCGCCAAACCCACGCCGCCCGCACCCGCATGCACAAGAACCCAATCCCCCTTCTTCACACCGGCCCGGCCAACAAGCCCCTGATAACTGGTAGGTGCAGTAACGTACAGCCCCGCTGCGTCGTTGAATCCCCAGCTTTCGGGCACAGGGTGCAGTACTGGCTCCTTGACGCATATCTTTGTGGCATATGCGCCCTGTTTGGCACCGAAGACGCGGTCACCGACTTTGAACTTTTTGGCGGAGGCGCCGGCGGCGAGGACTGTGCCGGCGAATTCCAGGCCCGAGATCCATGGGAATGGGGGTTGGTGTTGGTACTTGCCGCGGATTTGTAGCAGATCAAAGAAGTTTGTCGCCGAGGCGCAGATTTGGATCAGGTATTCGCCCGGGGCGGGGGTTGGATCCGGGAGGTCAATCACTTTAAGATCCTGCGGGCCCTATAACAGTAATCCACCAGTTAGCGGTGCGCTCATCCCTGTTGCGATTGTTGGGATGTGGGGAGCCTACGTTCACATATGAAGATACCTGAATGCCCTTCATGGTTATTAGAGTCCCTAAAATCTAAGAACCTGACGCGTAGGAGGGGTTTGAGAAAGGAGAGAAAAGATGATGTGGAATATTACTTATTTGCCGATGACCCCAAGGGTGTGTGGGTGTTCTCCAGATCTCTTGTTGCCGAGGCACGCACGATATAAGTTCGGGAGGCGGATGAACCCGGGATTTTGACTAATCTGCCGGTTCAGGGATTATGGTTCCGGCTGTCGATCTTGCACCAACAGTGTGGACACTGGCATGACACTAGGGACTTCAAGTGTCAACAATGCTATCGACTATCACCCTCAAAACTGCTGCCCACATACCTTCATCTCCATTATCATCTTCGAAATGTTTTGTGTTGTTGCCAGCAGACGCCTGATTGGTGTAGATAGGCTAAATTTATGGTTCTCTTCTTTCATACGGTACTCGTATTACTATAGTCACATGACCAGTTGGGAAACTACAAATTGCTGACGTGAAAAAAAACTGCTTGGAACAGCCCGGGCTGACATGGAAGTAATTGGGAAAGGCTTTGACCAATTTTTATCTTATTTCTATGGAGTAATCATCTCTCAGTTTCTCACGCCGGGCTAAATGGGAAGTAACAAATTATACAAGTACCCGTGTGCGGGTGAACTCCAGGGAATGACTGGATCTATCGGGTTATACTTGTAGAAGGTTCCTCGTACCTTAGAATCTCGAAAACCAATAGTCGAACTGCGTGCCAAGTAGTCAAGAACTCCTTACTTTGGAAAAGTAGAGAAAAAGTGGCAGAAAAAGAGTTCCTCAGCACTCTGAAAGACATAAAAAACACCAGATCTCACAGCCTCCACTGGGGGCATGGTGAAACCGGGCAGGTGGCGAACAGGTCTATCATACTTCATGTGTATCGTCAAAGCAGGGTAACGGAAAACGTCCTCGTATGATAAATTATCCCGTTTCACTATCAGCCTCGGTTTTGCCTTGCCCCCCCCCCCTCTGCGAAGATTGTACTCTTGCGTGCTCACAAAGTGCAGGTCGATCAGTATATCCCATGAAAAGAAACATAGCATTGAAAAAGTCAGAACTCCAAACCAGTTACATTGTTGTGACTTTCCTCAAGAGCCAAGAATTGGAGATTGTAAAGGACTATTCCAGTCACGAGCAATCCTATGGGACTGGTCAGTACTGAACCCAATTTCATGGTTCTTACCTCATACTACCCAAACACCCTCCTCCTGTTTTGTAAGATAATTCACATGGTATCCATTCCAGGTCGCTCATATCAACCAGACCTTGTCTTTTCCCACCAATATCGCCCAGCTCCTCATTAACGTATACGATCTTGCCTAAACCTTTTCCCCGCCCTCCACGACCACACCCGGACACTAGAGGACGCAACACCAACGACATGGCGCACACAGTTCAATCATTTGAAATCAATACCACATGTTGGTAGCCGTTAGCCGGCAACCTGCGATAGAAAACATAAACCTCTTCATCCTTGACCGCCATCACAACTGAGAAATTCCCTAACCCCTACTTGATGCTTGATAGGTGCAAGAGCGGCCGATAGATATGTCCGTCACGTTCACCATCTGAGCACGCAGCAACAAGAAGGTTCACCAAATTTCTCTTACCAGGCTTCACGTGATGGACATATCTATCCGCCGCGCTTGTATCATTTAGGACGAGAAGCTGCTCATGCTGATGAAACTACTCGTAGTTGTTTGGGAGCGGGACAGAACACTGCACTGTTGGGTTAATGTCACCTTATATCAGATCTCTCGGTTTGTGTGCAATGCTATCATCTGATGCGATGATGATAATATTATCAAATTCGATGCCAAAAAATACACCTGATGACATTTTTTCATAATATGGCATAAGTTCTACCTCTTTTTCTAACCTTTTCATATGTATGTCAGGTGACAAGAGGTTATCAGAGTAGACAGTCTCCCGAGCTCCCCAGGCAGCTAGACCCAAATAAGGAACTTTTTCAGTGGTATACCAACTGCTCTGATCACCACATAATCACACCAATGAGTATCTATCTACGCAGGGAGATGTTCAGCATTTTCAATTTTTTAGACTACCTGATAGCGTGCCGAGAATGATGGGGTAGCGAGGACCAATACGGGTACCTGCCTCGGAGGTGATGGCACTTAACCCGCGTGAATAAGGCTGACTCATCCGAGCTATGTTGTGATTGTCTCTACCCCACTACTCGTATTGTCGGTACTAATACCCGATCAAGTACCGTACAGTACCATAGCGGTAATCTAGCTCTCCACCAAAACTGCACTTGATTCAGCGACGTATCTATCACGGTCCACATTGCTGACAGCTGACCACCCCAAATGGTTGTGTGACCACAGCACAAGATTACCACAACCGTACTTTGCCGGCCGAACAAAGCTATCAAGTGTGCTAAGAATTCACTATGAATCGGCCATGGCGAACATATCTCCCTTTAACGCTCACCCCATCAAAATTCTGCTCGATCCCACGAAGAATTTATCACGACATAGCCTACCGGTAGAGGTAGTCCTAACCCCTGTGTCACATCGCACCCGAACACCAGGAGCTGGATTGAAATGTGGCTCTTGCACAGCAAGGCGGAAGTTCCAATGAAGATCGAAAACTACGGTACCGCACGTCGCTGGATTGAAGTCGTGCCACTCTTGGCGCACCACCTCCGAAAAAGAAGAAAGAAAAAGAAAACCCGGCGACTTGGTAATGCGGGAAAGCGGTCGCATGGGCTGAAGGAATGCGCGAAGTGGGCAGTAAGTTAATGAGAATTCACAATACCGATAAAGCTGAACATGTGCTACGGAACTGCTGGGAGAATGCGGTAGCGGTAACCGTGCCAAAAGTTCCCACCCCTTTTTGAGGAAGGCGGCGCTCCCAAGGAGTGCCGAAGAGTTCAACGAAAGTACCGGTAACAGCTCAATGATAGATTGATTTGACTTGACGGAAAACTCTCAGAATGTCCTCTTAGGGAGGGCCATTGAACAAGTATCTATTAAAATGATGATAAGAAAAAATATTTGGAGTTATTCCTGCTCAAAATAAGCAGTTGAGCAGCAATAATATCCATGTTTCCAAAACAAGCAGAGGTAAAGTAAGGGCTTGGGGGAGACTGGTGCGTGTAACCATTCTCATCTATTCCCAATCTCCAAGTCAGTATTAATATGCAATAACTCCCTTTATTGGTGCGTCCTACCACTTTCTCTGCCGGCATACGCTATCTCCCTTTGCTCACTAATCTCATGATTCCCAGAATGGATTTCTGCTTTCTTGACACCGTCTAGCCTGAGTCACTCGGCTATGTTGAATCCGATTAATCGGCCTCAGCAATCCCGTTAACTTGTCAAGCTAAACATATCTTGGGCTAACGTCGTTATCTCTATGGACGCCCAGGATATGACGAAGATAGCGGATCATAGGAGTCAATAGGGTATGGGATGGGAACTTTGAGCCGCGGCTGTGTTGCACATTTCCGCACGCAGATTGATGCTTCATCTTAGGTCGCGCAGCTGGAAGGGTGCAAGATGCCGAGCCTCAATGCATGATACCCCCCTACAAAGCCTAGCCCGGCTATGCTGATGTGGGGTATGCAAGTAAAGTACTCGTATCTAAACCGCTAAACCTATTCTCTAGGCAACCGCAGTGCGAATGCTCGCCCGTCCGTACAATACAAAAAGGAGTGGTGTTTCCCACCCCACTACCCATTACCTTTCGTTGGTATTCACGCGCCATCAGGATTCCTCTGGAGACAAACCTGCTTCCTGACCCAATCCCTTCAACAAACTATAAACGAACGGATACACTCACCATGAGGAACTTACTAGCTATTCTATTAGTTACTCTTTTTGGCATTTCTTCTTACACAGCTACCAACGCCAATGCCGTGGCAGTATCCCGAAACGGGGAGTTGTCTTCCCCTGTATTGTCCGCCCGCGACCTACTGGGTCGCGGGTTGTTAGAGAAACGACGCGGTGGTGGGGCTGGCGGCGGCGGAGGTGGTGGAGGTGGAGGTGGTGGTGGTGGTGGTGGTGGTGGTGGTGGAGGTGGTGGTGGAGCTGGAGCAGGAGGTGGTGGTCGTGGCGGGGGGTCTTCTTCATCCTCCTCTGGATCTAGTTCCTCATCCTCTTACTCTAGGTAACCCCCACCATCCAGTTCTTCCAATTCTCCGCGAACAATACTAACAATCGCTCTAGTACCTCCTCCCGATCCAACGCCGGCGGCACCTCCAAAGACGGTTCCGGCCGCTCTCCATCCTACGGCAGCAACACACGTGTCTACGGCGGCGGCGCGGCAGTCCCATACACCTCCGGCCGCCGTACGCCCCGTGGAATCACCCCTTTCCTCCTTCCCATCACCCTCCTGTCGTTCTTCCCGGGCCTCTGGCTTTTCGCGGTTTTCGCCTACCCATGGCCGAGCCGAGTCAATTATTACAACGTAACAAGCAAAATGAACGAGACTATTCCCGTGCTCTGCCTGTGCCAGGAATACTCGGTGTGTGGGTGCGAGGAAAACACGGAAGCGGCGTATATCAAACAGGTCATTGGCGATGCGAGCCCCAACAGCAATACGTCGAGGATCGCGACCGTTAACGGCACCGAGACCTTAGTGATTAATGGCACATTGCCAAACGGGACCACCGCCGCCGGGGCAGTTGGAGCTGCTTCTGGGATGGGAATGGGGAGGTTAGCGGGGGAGACGTTGGGGGTATGGGTTGTTGCGGCAATAGTTTCTTGGGGAGTTCTCTTCTCCTGAGTATTCTCTTGCGTGTCATGTCTTTTTTTTTTCGGGGGCCGTTTGTTCGTTTGCTTGCACTTTGATTCCGATGATTTAATCACTCTCCCCTTATCCCTACCGATAACGCCTGCACCAGTTGGCGAGCTTTTTACTTTTACTCCCACCCCGTTTTCATGTATTCACTTTTTTCCCCACCTCCTCCTAGACCCTATTCGACAGAATTTCCTTCATCTTTAGAGTACGACATTGCCACCACTATAACTCGTATTTATACTTGCACCGCTACTTGTGTTTCCGATATACTTTCCTCCTTTTCTTTCAAGTAGCCTGCTAGTACTAGTCAACATCAAGATTTGGAAAACATGAAATTTTCAAACCACCTTAGTATGTGTAGCTAATATCGCAAGCCAAGTAGTGACCAACGCATATATTTGCTGGCTATTTGGTTATTATCGTAACACGATAGGCTCGTGTGATCGGTCGCACCGGAGTCGGCGGTGTACAGTATCATAGGCTAAGTTGGGGCTGGATTTGGTCTCAAACAGTATCATACAGTACTCGAGTGCTCGAGTATCCTGTGGTGCTCGTGCGACCAGTTAGATTCAAACTACCGGTATTTACCTGCGGTCAAGATGAGGGTATTGTACTACCGGTATATCATATAATACCGGTGGACTAGTTACCAGTAACTTACGGGGGTACACCCCATGAGTTTTGTATATTTTACTACAGTAGCAGTCCTGCGCAAGTAGCTTATAGTATCACTGCACGGGGTGAATGGGTGAAGTAGGTACGACGACACTCAATTCACCCCCTCACCCCCCCTGCTATGGTAGTCGAACTCCCTCCGCTAGTAAAATATACTGTACAAAACTCACGGGCCGTACTCTACTGTACTCGTACCTCCGAATACAAGAACCACACAGCACAGTACCGGCAAACCGTACGAGTAATTAGACAATGTGTGCTACCGTATAAAGTCCAAAACCCCCTTCACAGGAAAGGGGGCAGAAAAAAGACACAGCCTCCTCATGATACCCCCCCCCCCGAGACAAGAAAGAACATGGGGAATTTCTTAGCCTCGCTGAGAGAGAGAAGGCAAACGAACGTATTCCGTAGCGCACTGTCCAATCGAGAGTTTTTACGAGTAAGCGTGGCAGTTATGATATCATAAGAAGTATGATATGATTTACCAGAAAGCAGGGGTCATGGATTCGAACCATGGAGGCTCAGATACGCACGCACATATTTGCCATATACAGCCCTCCAGTCGAAAAAATCGGGAAATGTGGAAATTAAAAAGTTCAGAACCACGGTTGCTCAATTGGTTCGAGCAACTCTGAATGCTCCAATCAGATCCCCTCCTGAAGGTAGGCCCCCCGCCCCCTCGAGCTTTTCCACCGGAGGCTGTACGAGTACAAGTACTTTTTGAATCCTTGCTTTCTGGTACTGTATTGTACGAGTACCGGTATCTACCGTATGATATTTAGCTGTTTGCGGGAATATATACTTGTACCATCCCAACACGAGTACCGTAGCGGTATGTAGAGGCTTAGATTCGGTCCTGCAATTGGGGGGGAGTTCACGAGGAGAAATGATATGATACCTGTAGGCAGCAGCAGAGGCAGTTCACCGCCTTAACGCTAATTCCCTCCTGAGTTTTATGGCACAGTTGTCTATATACTCGTATCGGGCGGAGTTTGTTTAGACTACCGTATGATACCGTACAGGGTTGGTGTGGTTGGGGAATGTGAGGTAGGTATCATATCACCAGCCCTGATGGTCTCGTACCGCACAGTATCGTACATGCAAGAACACGAACGATTGAACCTCGCGCAAGAACGTTGGAGTTGCCTTTTGCTGGGAAGGGGTTGAGGAGGTTAGTCTAATTTCCGCAGCATTCCTACACCACCCCGCACCCAAGAGAGGGAATTTTGGACGTCTTTGTGGTAGGATACCGGTACGGTGACTTCCGACCGCACTCAGCCCACGGGAAAAGATATGCGCCAGAACCCCGGGGATCCCGGGCACGTGCTTCGGAGAGCACCGGCGGGCGTGGCAGAAATTGAGCTGCGAAGCCACAGTGCGCCGGGTGCTGCGCCCCAGGAATCTGGTCAAAGTCTGCTTCCTTCTTTGACTGGAAGTAAATTACCGTACTCGGGGTTTCAAAACTGAGAACTATTCTACCGAACACTTAGGCGCTCTAGTAGATTGAGAGATACTGTAAGTGTAGTCTACTCAAGTGCCAGTACTCGTAGTGTATTTAGTAGGGAAGGAGCCTTGACATATGGCTAGGCGCATTCGCTACTGTAACCTCGTTGCGTTCCATACGCCTTGCAAGATTCCCCGGTATCATACCAGGATAATTAATATATTGAATTGCTAATAACTGCTTATCGCTGTGAGAAAGTTGCCTTTAAGGGAAAGAGCCTTGTGGGGGGGTTGTGGTACAAGTACTAGTACAAGTATCGTGGGGGGGGGGGCGCAATGGCGTTAATGCAAGTTGCACAAAATTGAGCCACGTTCGCTAGATTCCCATAGTACAAGTACTATGATGTACTCGAGTATCATACTTAGTACAGCACCGTGATAGATTAATTGCAGGCTCGCTACCATGCGGAGTCTGGACTTGGAGTGATCAAGAAGCTCGCTAGGGCTTGGAACTGCCTTTCCCGGGACCGTAGGGCTGTAGCAATTCATTCTTTTGACCTGCCCCAATTGGGGGGCTGTGGGGGGTGGATGTCCTTAGCGCCATCTTTGACCATTCCAGTTTTCGCGGCACGAACGCCGCCACTCGAGTATGGACGTAGGTGGCTGGACACTCAAGAATCAAGAACGTCCAGGCGAATTCTCGTGCACAGGCCAGACATCCTCAATGCAACCCAACTTTTTTTTTTTTTCATTCCTGAATTGTGCATGATACTACATGTATGAAGTCGGAGTGGTAAAGCAATAGCCCACGGGCAATTTTCCAATTCCGTGAGTGTACGGGCTTAGCATTGACAAAATGCTGTGCGCTACGGTAACATACTTTGAGGGATGTCTGGCCGACGCACGGGCATCCGCCTTGACGTCCCCAATCCCTAAATGTCCGGCCATCCATATCCGAATACGCGTGGAGAAGGCCTTGAGGTGAAAGGTAGTACGGTAGTGGGTGTGATATTTACACGGGGACATCTCCGTCGCCCGGGATAAAAAACTTGGACCACCGGTACCGGTGCTCCAGCAGGGAGGTGGGGGTGTTGCTAATGGTATGGCAAGCAGTACGGTATCGTACTTGAATGTGCACTATAGTGCAGTAGGAGGAGGTGCAACATCTTCGTATTCCTTTCTGCACTGGTACAAGGTATCACCCGACTATTGTCTCCTGAACGACCATAAGGAGCTTCTTGAAAGTGTACTGCCACACCTATCAGCCTACAAGGCACTGATCAATAAGCAAATTTTTGTTGATAACTGGGTTTCTGCGGGTGTGAAAGCTGCGAACCATTGTTAATATTATCTATATCGTCTATTTCCTAGCAGTATCATACATTCCGATATAATCATTTAACTTAACAGTATATTGGCCAATACTGTAAATAAGAGCAGTGAAAATATATGGAAACATAGTCAAATAAGTCAACTAGCCGGACGCTGTACTAGTGCATCCCCAAATCATATTTTATAAACCCTGAAAATTATAACTCCAAACAATATAGTATCAAAACAGTACAAACCTTCCAGAATGCATTTCGGATGGAAAACTTATTCAAGATATATCCTGTAAGAGTTTAGCTTGCACAAGTTGGTACTAGTATACTAGATTAACTCCTATTTTACAAACTATCCCTCTCCTCAGAAAATATGGCTTTCCGCGCATCTCTTTCACCCGTTCATGATGTTCTACAGCGTTCCTTGTAATAATGTATGATATTATTATTATAATAATATCCTACCACAATCTATATAGCAGATTCTTAATGGAACAAAAGTCCCGAAAACATGTTTGAGAATTTTGCGAATCATATTTTCCTGATATTAATATGATACTAGCATGCTATACACTAGACTTTTCCCAAACAGCAACGTGCCAAACAGCCACTTGGTATACCAATTAAAGAATATCAAGATGGTGCCCAGTTAGTTACTACCTTGTGCTAGTATAATACAGTGGGAAAAGATAGCAGTAACCTTTCAAAAGTTTTAGTAGTACAGGAGATAGCGTAGCTCTGGCTTTGGCAATTTATTCCGCCGATATTACCCAAAGCCATCACCACGAGCTCCCTTTCACCCTTCGATGGAATTACTAGGGATCTTCGGGTTTCATGGGGAGTGAGGTTGGCCGGGTCGCATCCTCAGGTGCTAAGGCACTTTTGTCGATGCCTAATGCGCACTCTACCCCCCTCCCTCCCTTCCCCACTTTGACCACATCATTGAATCAAGTGGACCGATCTTCTCGCAGAGATTCTCGGGAAACAAGTGCTCTCCCCACCCTCCCACGATAATCGGCCAGCAGGTCTTTCACTGGACCGAGCTCTATACGGATATCCGGAAGGTACGAGCAACCAGAGTGAATTAAAGAATACGAGGTGAAAGTGCAGTACGTAGATAGTGTGTAGAGAACCAAGTTTACAAAGTGAAGGATTAGATACCAGCGCGAAATAGGTATCGTTCGAGCAGTTTCAGTCAGTGCCCCGGAGGTCTGCTTTCTATCCATACACGGTGCCTAGAAAGGTCTGTTGGAGTCGGTCACTCAAAATCATGGCCTTTTTGTTCGCCTTCATGGGACTTTTAGAGGACCATCCTTGTGTACGCCATTTTTAGTATGAAGTATTGTTAGTTAACAAAAATAACCGACTGCACAAGGTGCACAGCAACCATCACCCATCACCCTCATCCATTTTCAACCCCATCAAAAGAAATTGCATCAACTCAACTAAAACCCAATCACATTACCTGATTCTTTTTTTTTTAAATACCATGCCTCCTATTCTTCGCAGTCATCTAAAAAAGCCTATTCCAACCCATCACCTCTCTGAGTTTACCAGGAGGAGAATCCTTGGGTTACATGAGCCTCAGATGGGATATCAGCAAATTTCTGACTACCTCAACATCCCCCTCACAACTGTCAAAAACACAATCTCAAAGAAAGGCTTGGAGGGCAAGGAGAGGAAGGGTAGAGGAAGACATCCTAAGACTACCAAGTTACAGGATGATGCTATGGTGGAGGAAGCTCTTGAAAATCGTGATACTACCTATTTTGAGATTGCTCAAAAAGTTGCTCCCAATGTTTCTTCTATGACAGTCAGGAGAAGACTTGCACAAAGGCATCTAAAAAAGTGGTTAGCACAAGAGAGGGTTCACTTGGATGAGGATCTAGCTCAGGAGAGATTGGAATGGGCATTAGCTCATAGGCACTGGACAAGGGAGATGTGGAGGAGGAAGGCAATGTGGGAAGATGAGGTTGCTGTTCAGAGGGGAGGAGGGAAGAGGAGAAAATGGGTATTTAGGTACCCAAAAGAGAAGTGGAATAAGGATTGTGTGGAACCTACTGCTAGGACAGGGGAGAGGAAGATTAGCCAGATGATGACTGGTTGTTTTTATGGTCAAACTCATGGTCTCTTTTTGCCTGTTTTTCCTGATCCTTCTTCTGCTGGTGGTGGAGTAACTGCAAAGTCAATTATTGAGGTTTATGATCAATATGACTTTGTAGGGATATGGGAGGATATTAAGGAACATCTTGAGGAGGAAGAGGTTTTCTTTATCATTGACAATGCTAAGACTCATTTGCCTTTTAGGAGATGGCTCAGAGGGCAGGGAATTACTCTTATGGAAATTCCTGCCTTTTCTGTTAGGAGTACCCGATTCCGATAACCTAGGAGTACCTTAGGTAGGGTAACTTTACCCGAATCCGAGAATCTTAGTCTCCAACACCCCCCTCCGGCCCCCTTACGGGGCCCGCGCGTCATCATACACATCAACCTTTGTTGCGTCCTGTGACTATATGGTCACAGAATTAAAGGTGTCAGAATAACACCGTATACGTCGCTGCCGTCCGTCCGACCGAAAGCTGTTCGCAGGATATATAAGAGGGGACCTCTGGCAAGACCTGAGAAGTGGAACGAAGTCAATCCGTCAACTACTCAGGGAGTTACTAGGCTTCAAAGATGAGACATCTTTGACATGGGCCGTAAGTAACGGGACGTTTTCGCACAAGGTCATGAAATGAATGTTAGAAGGTTCGGAATAACGAACCAATGCATTCACATCCACCCTTCGACGATTAGAAAGAGTCTAGAGCTCCTGGAAACACTACCAAAGAAGCCAGCGAGCTTCGAGGAGTGTTGCAACTATGATAAGAGGTGTGCCGCAGTTGCGGGATTTACAATCAACACAACACGAAGGTCCACCCCCTCTACATAGAACAATCAGGAGTTGCCGACCGAGGAATTATGAGACTATTCAATAGAATGGCCTCTCCTCTACGAGAAGAGAGTCATCAGAATGAATTCTATCGGTTAGTTGTTGAGTTATCACAACTAGAAGTCATCGGCTCCGGCATATCTGCACATGCAGTCTCGTATCAAGACTGATCCTCTTGGTAACGAAAAGAACTATTGGAGCCAACAGAGTTCGACTTGAGAACTAGGCGACAGGTCTATAGACTCTGAGGATCGGAAAATTACTACTGGTGACAAGTATGTCTCCCAGGCAGGAAATAGTAATTACCGAAGATGGTGTGATGGTTTTCAGGGTCTCCCGGTGTTCGCACCATTATAGAGAACTCGACGTTGCGCATTCGATTTGAAGAGGTACATATTTTGTATACTAGATAGATGTAGCCCGCGAACACTCAGACGCGGAATATAAATATCGAAGTGCCTCCCAAGCTTTAGACATTATCAAGCAACGGAGAAGAGACCTTAACAATATAATATTGTTCTTATGATTCTATCCTACTTTCTTGCACTCTTAGTAGTCATAAACGAAACGAGTTGCTTCTGAGCCTTCCTAGACAAATCTCCGTCTACACGAAAAGAATCCCGATTGGCCTAGACAACCGTAAGTCTATACCGGTTGTCTCCGCCTAACATTTTCACCAGATCTCAATCCAATTGAACATGTTTGGGCTCTGGTGAAAGATAAGCTTCAGAAGCATTATCCTGAGCTATATCTCATGAAGGGTTCTGACAATGAGGTCAAAGAAGCTATTGAGGAGGCTATTACTACTTGTTGGGAACTTCTTGACCCAAAGATTTTTGATTCTCTAGCAGGTTCAATGGTGGATAGGATTGAAGCAATTATTAAGGCAGATGGATGGTATACTAAATATTGATTTCTACTATGTATTTACATTTTTTTAATTTTTTTTGTTATTGTGATGTTGAGGTAGGTGAGGGGGTGGTTGTTGTATGATCAAATTATTTTTCGGCTCGTTGTAGTTGGTTAATTTTGTTAACAAACAATATGATAATAATAATTGGTTCCTCGACCAATCGTGACCAGCACTCCTGATTTAGGAACCCGATTTATACAGGCGGCCAGTTAGTCAATCACGGGCACTTTTCTGTCATACGTGTGAGCAGGATTTCCGACTGGCGGGTTACACCGAGAATCTTCAAGGCACCTCCAAGAGGATGAGATAATAAATTGCAACCATGCACACCCGATCACTCCCTCACAAAATTGGTGACAAAGTGAACAAAAAACGAAAGGTGGATAGGAGGTAGGATATATCAGGAGGAGGATATTCGATTGCTTCCAAATTGTTACATCACGCATACCGTAAAAACCGAAATAATTAGGAACCTCGCTAAGGTGTTGGAGCTGCCTCTCCTAGTAAGATCTATTGCGCGTTACATGGCTAACAAAAAGGCAGGAATCTCCCTAGGGTCTCCAAAAACACCTTGGTTTTATAAGCCCTAGTTGCCCGAGGATGGGTATATGATATGATACCTCCCTGCGCGCGTAGTGTCTTATCATACCTGCCGTAGACAGCTAACCTTGTCCTTGCCCCCGCTCTCTCGGTGATCCCATTACGGCCATTCACTGGTATCATATCAAAAAAATGTATTATACATAATATTATTATGCAGTTAAGTTAGATAGGATTTGTATTTTATTTCTGAGATCTGGGGTCTACCTAATGGGGTCTAGCGGAGCTACCTACTAGCAGTACCCATTATCGATTGTCTGTAAGAGGGAGCGGTGGTGATTTCTAGGTGGTTTTGAGGGAAATCCTCGGGGGAGGTAAACTGGCTAATTGCCAATTTGGACGGTATTCTGCAAGTTTACGGTCAACCTAGATGATACCAATCCACTGAGAAAGGCCGTTATGTACAGTACAGTACACTAATATGCTCAAAACCATAAGGCAAATGTTAACTTAACGAATAACAGGAATCAGGGGCAAGAAACACGAGGATATGGACAAATTCCAGGTAGAACGCTAGGGAGGGAAAATGCGAAGAAATAAAAAAAAGTATATAAATCACAAACCGCCAGCTGATGCCGGTAGAAAACATTTTTGTCAAATAAAAGTATGTTTATGATACGTTTAAACCGGTAGGGGTTCTGCCCACACCAAAGCCTTAATCGGCAATTACCTGCAGAACGAAAATAGGTCTGGTTTGATGAAGAAGGAATGATGTAGAGGAAAATAACTAAAAGACGAACGAAAGAGGCAATGATAATACAGCGGCCGACAGCAAGCGAGAGGGTTGGTCGGGTGGTGGGATGGGTGTCGCTTTGGCTTGGGGGGTACCAGAACTTCAGGGGCCACATCGAAGGGGTTGAGGAGTGGGCGGTTTGGTCGGGGGGACGTCAGTATCTGCGGACTTGGAAACAGAGTCATTGATGTCCGGTATCCCATCCTGCTCACCGGGGTCCGCCGATGGGGGGGGGGGCCTCAATGTTAGGATCACCATCTTGGAATTGGATCTCCGCTACAGACTCGTCTTCAGCGGAGCGCGGGAGAGATTCTTAGCCACCGGGATTAGTTGTACCAGAATCGATATTCCCCGGCTCCTGAAGGGTTTTCACAACTCCGTCATAGGCTCTAGAGAGAGCCCACCACAATAGTGTTCGGTTCTTGCTGTCTGGCGTGGCAATGTGGACATCTTTCCTTTTTAAAAGCAATTTAACTATCCCCACATGCCCGCACCCAGCAGCCAACGAGAGCAGTGTACGGCCATATTTGGTGTTTGCCGTATTGGGATTCAGGGTTAATCTCGTATTTATACAATTTTGTATAATACCGTAAAATACGGTTTTATAACGGTTTAATATCATGAGATACATATATTTATTTGATAGAAGAAAATTGTTTCCACAGAAATCCATAATTGGATAACAATCACTACTAGGACTGGTAATGGGGAAGAATACTTTTTATTGCAGAAAACCTAGTCTCAAATTCAAGAGAATTATGAGTAACTGGTTTTCAGAATAGTCTTTCAAATAATATCTAAGGTTTGTCGAAGGTGTAAAGTGAAAATTTCAAAATTTACATTAAAATCTAATGTTAGTACAGAAGTTGCTATGTCAATCTCTAGTTAGGGTAGCTATTCAGGACATTTACTTTTTAGGGTCATTAATTTAGGGTTACTTATTTTAGTACATGTATATATGGTATGTATGGTATGATATAAAAAGCAAAGCACAATAATTAAATTTTCATACAGTATTAAATTTTTATAATAATACAAGTGGTAACCAGCCTCCAGCCGGATATGGATTTCGAGGCTGAGTGAAGAAATGATGGGTTGGCAGCTTGTTCAGTGGAGGAAGCCGAAAGGCATGACTGAGTATATTTTTCTGGTAATAAGAGGACTGGAAAGCATATCAAATTGCAGACAAACTCATATACCAACATTCACCCTACATTGTATATCCTACTCCCATTCCTCCTCTCCTACTTCCAATTCCTTCTCCAAATCATTTCCATCAATCTTTTCATCTATATATCTCTGCCAAATATTCAGAAGCCTGTTAGGAGAAACTATACTAAGATCTACCTGTCCTCTCCTGTAACGGGATGACAGAACAGAGAATAGCCAAGGGGTATTATAGAGCAGGCAAAGGACGAGGTCAGGAAACGGGAGGCGAGGTCGGGATGCACAACTTTTACAAGAACAGGGACAGAGTCGTGGAAGAAGAAGATATCTTTGTATAGTAATGATACTAAGATACAAACTAGAGAGAGAAGAAAGAAGAACAGAGGAAGGAGTACCTTCGTATCCTTTTATATATAACAGAACACCTTGCTAACTGTGTGCCCTTATTAGATACTACTTCAAACCCTAACAAACCCCAGAATATATGTAACACCTATCTACCGTGATGCAACTAACTTTTACGTAACTGTAACATCAAAACCGTAACCTCTACCTCTGTTAGAGTCAATACTCTCTAGCTTGGCCAAGCTAGTACCATGATACATCTTGGTTTGCCAGGCCACCATACTATTTGTCACTCCTTGAATTCTGATTCCATAATCAGAAATAAAGAAGTTACCCCCCTCACCTTCCCCTAGGCTTCTATCGGTTGTCCAGAATAAACTGTACTTATGAGGTCCACTCTCCTTATGAATTGCTCTATAGCTCTCAGTCAGTAGTTTTCTAACTAAACTTTATACTTGACTACATACCTGGAGTAGTTGCTGGTGAAGAAGCTTGCTGGAGGGGCTAGCTCTCCTTGATAAAACTCATATACCTCCCCCTCTGCTAGGCGGAGACAACTGGTATAGACTTAGGGTTGTCTAGGCTAATCGAGATTTGTTCGTTTAGATGGAGATTTGTCTAGGAAGGCTCGAAAGCAACTCGTTTCGTTTATGACTACTAAGAGCGTAAAAGTAGAATAGAATCGTAAGAACAATATTATATTGTTAAGGTCTCTTCTCCGTTGCTTGATGATGTCTAAAGCTTGGGAGGCACTTCGATATTTATATCCCGTGTCTGGGTGTTCGCAGACTACATCTATTTAACATACAAAATATGTACCTCTTCAAATCTAATACACAACGTCAAGTTCTCCATTAAGGTGTGAACACCGGGAGAGCCTGAAAACCATCACACCCTCTTCGGTAATTACTATTTCTTATCCGGAAAATATACTTGTCACCAGTAGTAATTATCTAATCCTCAGAGTTATTGTTAGGAGGTAGCTGAGGTCAATCTTATCGGTCGGACTAGGGCCTGAATCTTTGATCGGAGATTGTCTAGGAAGACTCGTAAAGTAATAAAGAAGAAAAGAATAAAGATTTGTAATTGTAAACTTATTATATTGTTAAGGTCTCTTCTCTGTTGCTTGATTCCTCTAACTAACTCGGAGACCTTAAACCTATTTATACTAATCTACCAGTACTTAGTGTTCCTATACTAACTTATACCGACGAGCTTTTGACTTTAGTTTCTACTAAGTGCGAATACTGTTTGACCCAGAAAGTTTGTACACCACTTCAACCTTAATTGAGATGAGATATTTATCTTGAGAAGATAGCGTCCTATCTCCCAATGATCTCTTTCCGATCTCTAGGCTTGAATGGACTAAGTATGTGAATGTAGTCCGAATGGCTATCATTCCAATCATTCCTTCTGATCAAGAACTAGCTAAGTTCGTTGTCAGGAACTGGTGCATAATTAATATATGCATGCATGAGTCTCGACACGCCAGTATCATAGAGAGACTCAAGCATCTCCAGTCTTCCAATTCAAGTGTAGTTCCCCTCGGACCTCCTGCCTCTAAGAGGGACTCCTATTGGAGCCGTTCAACATACACCTAATCTTGAATGGGTATTGGTAACTTCTGAAGTAGTCTGATAGTGCCGGATATCTTGTATCTAATTGATAGAAAATCCCTCGGTCGGCTATTCACTAATGCGAGTGGTCTTATATGGTTTGCGGTCAGGAAGTTATAAATTAGAAATTATTATTTCAATTCCTATATAGCTTTGCCGCAACCATCTTATCGAGTCACTTGACCTCTATGGTTAGATACGTGACATTACCACTATGCTAGGTCTTATATACCTAACAGTTATTAGACCTGTAGCCGAGTTCTCAAGTCGAACTATGTTGGCTCCAATGGTCCCTTTCGTTATCAAGAGGATCAGTCTTAATACAAAGTTACCTTTGCATATATGCCGGAGTCGATAACTTCTAGTTGTGATAACTCAACAATCAGCTGATGAAATTTATTCCAATGACTCTCTCTTCGTAAAGGAGAAGTCATTCTATTGAATACTCCCATAATTCCTCGGTCGGCAACTCCTGATTGTTCTATGTAGAGGGGGTGGACCTTCGTGTTGTGTTGGTCATAATTCTCGCAACTGCGGTACACCTCATATCATAGTTGCAACACTTCTTGGAGCTCGTTGGCTTCTCTGGTAGTATTTCCAGGAGCTCTAGACTCTTTCTAGTTATCGGAGGGTGGATATCAATGTGTTGGTTCTTTATTCTGATTCTTCTAGCATTTATATCGCAACCTTATGCGAAAACGTCCCGTTACTTACAGCTCATATTAAAGATGCCATATCTTTGAAGCCTAGTAACTCCCCAAGTAGTTGGTGGATTGCCTCTGTTTCACTTCTCAGGTCTTGTCAGAGGTCCTCTCTTATATATCCTGCGAACAGCCTTCGGTCAGATGGACAGCAGCGACGTATACAGTGTTATTCTGACACCTTCAATTCTGTAACCATATAGTCACAGGACGCAACTAAGGTTGATGTGTATGATGACGCGCAGGCCTGCAAGGGGGCCGGAGGGGGGTGTTGGAGACTAAGATTCTCAAACTCAGGTAAAGCTACCCTGCCTAGGGTACTTCTAGGCTATCGGTATTGGGTACTCCTAATACTCTCATACTGGATAGTATAAGTATTATTCTCTCTTTTTCCCCTATTATCCATTCTCTTAATTCCTTGATCTAGAAATTCCTCAATATCCTTACTGATACCACCAGGAATAAGCTTTCTAGCCATATTCCAAAAAAGTGCAAATACGCTACCCTCTTCGTAATTGATTTCCTGTTGCCCTTAAGTGTTGTAGTTTTTGAATAATAGATTTTTTGTCCAATCAAAGCGAGAATAGCTTCAGGAACTGATAGAATAGTCAGCTTGGACTATGCTTCCTGGATCTTCTAACTATAGTATGGAATTTCAATTAGTATTATATTAATTACTTGGATAAGAATTGGATATTAACTTACTCTAGTACTTGTCTTTCTATCAATAGTTGTCATAATAGTTTGATTAATTCATTCAAGAATGGAAAAATACTGTCCAGGCATAAAGTTTCTGAAAAACATAGCAACTAAATTTATCTCGTCAGAGGTCTTATTTTGAATACTGGCACTTTGATTTCCAGCAATATCAAGTCGCAGTTGATTTTCCTCCAAATTTCATAAGAGTATGTCTTCTTAACTGTTAGGCGGAGACAACCGGTATAGACTTACGGTTGTCTAGGCCAATCGGGATTCTTTCGTATAGACGGAGATTTGTCTAGGAAGGCTCGGGAGTAACTCGTTTCGTTTATGACTACTAAGAGTACAAGAAAGTAGGATAGAATCGTAAGAACAATATTATATTGTTAAGGTCTCTTCTCCGTTGCTTGATAATGTCTAAAGCTTGGGAGGCACTTCGATATTTATATTCCGCGTCTGAGTGTTCGCGGGCTACATCTATCTAGCATACAAAATATGTACCTCTTCAAATCTAATGCGCAACGTCGGGTTCTCCATGATAGTGCGAACACCGGGAGACCCTGAGCACCATCACACCATCTTCAGTAATTACTATTTCTTGCCCGGGAGACATACTTGTCACCAATAGTAATTATCCGATCCTCAGAGTCTATAGACCTGTAGCCGAGTTCTCAAGTCGAACTCTGTTGGCTCCAATAGTTCTCTTCGTTACCAAGAGGATCAATCTTGATACGAGACTGTATATGCAGATATGCCGGAGTCGTTGACTTCTAGTTGTGATAACTCAACAACTAACCGATAGAATTCATTCTGATGACTCTCTTCTCATAGAGGAGAGGCCATTCTATTGAATAGTCTCATAATCCCTCGGTCGGCAACTCCTGGTTGTTCTATGTAGAGGGGGTGGACCTTCGTGTTGTGTTGGTTGTAAATCCCGCAACTGCGGTACACCTCTTATCATAGTTGTAACACTCCTCGAAGCTCGCTGGCTTCTTTGGTAGTGTTTCCAGGAGCTCTAGACTCTTTCTAATCGTCGAAGGGTGGATGTGAATGCATTGGTTCGTTATCCCGAACCTCCTAACATTCATCTCATGACCTTTGTGCGAAAACGTCCCGTTACTTACGGCCCGTATCAAAGATGTCTATCCTTTGAAGCCTAGTAACTCCCTGAGTAGTTGACGGATTGACTTCGTTCCACTTCTCAGGTCTTGCCAGAGGTCCCCTCTTATATATCCTGCGAACAGCTTTCGGTTGGACGGACGGCAGCGACGTATACGGTGTTATTCTGACACCTTTAATTCTGTGACCATATAGTCACAGGACGCAACAAAGGTTGATGTGTATGATGACGCGCGGGCCCCGTAAGGGGGCCGGAGGGGGGTGTTGGAGACTAAGATTCTCGGATTCGGGTAAGGTTACCCTGCCTAAGGTATTCCTAGGCTATCGGAATCGGGTACTCCTAACATGAGCTCCCTCCTCTAGGGCTTCGCCTCGAATGCCCCTTCGGTACAAAATAAAAATTAAACATTAAAATTTAAATATTAAATAATAAACCTTAAACATTAATCATTTAAGGACCCGATGAAAGCAGGGTAAAAAACTTTCCGCGTTTGCCTGGCCACGGCAAGAAAACCTTATCTTCATCGTCCTTCCTCTGCCCGTCGTGGCATTTCCGGGTTATCGCGATGAAATTCATCCACCAATTCTCTCGCATTGTCCATCCCCGTCGCAGGTTCCCAAGTGTTCTCATCTTCGGAACAGCCCTGCCATTTAACGAAGTACCATAGCTCGCGCATCTGTTGATAGCGGCCACGGACTCTTTTCCTGTAAGAGCGTATTTCGCTTCTTACAATCTTTTC
This sequence comes from Tuber indicum, assembly GCA_006112555.1. Classification (NCBI taxonomy): domain Eukaryota; kingdom Fungi; phylum Ascomycota; class Pezizomycetes; order Pezizales; family Tuberaceae; genus Tuber; species Tuber indicum. The sequence continues at coordinate 1,028,712 of VBSK01000105.1, forward strand.
TATCTCCCATTGTAGGTCGCCTTCGATATCTTCGGGTTCCCTGGGAGGTTGTTGTCGGTCTACTCGTACCGACTCTCTGTACGGTTCTAACAGAGAAACATGGAATACTGGGTGTATATTACAACGATCCGATATGTTGAGTTTGAATGCCCGGCTTCCTCGTTTTTCCAGAATCACGAAGGGTCCATAAAGTTTTGGGCTTAACTTTTTGGACTTCCGGCGGGTGCGAATATTCTTTGCGTTTAACATTACTTTATCGCCGGGTTTGAAGTCTGGTTGTTGCTTGGCCTTTCTATCATAATACTTGGCCATGGCTTCTCGTGTCTGTTCGAGTGATTGCCGTGCTTGCTCATGAATCGTTTTTATCCAGTTTGCGTAAAGGGTTGCTCCTGGATTATGCGCTTCACGCTCCTTCATCCATTCCGTTTGCGGATGGAATCCATAATTTGCACAGAATGGGGTCATTCCGTGTGCATTGGTTGCCGAGTGGTTGTAGGCATGTTCGGCTAGGGGTAGGAGCTGATACCAATCATCCTGATCGTAATTGACAAAACTTCGTAAGTAACCTTCCAGCACTTGGTTGGTTCTTTCAGTTTGTCCGTCCGTTTGTGGATGGTATGCAGTTGACATCCTCCTTTTTATATCTAATGCTTTACACAATGATTCCCAAAATTCTCCTGCGAACTTCGAGTCCATATCTGAGACAATCTCTGATGGTAAGCCGTGTAGCTTCCATATTTCCTTCGTGAAGGCGGTAGCGACATCTTTCGCAGTCGCTGTTCCCTCTAGTCCGATGAAATGGGCCATCTTAGTGAACCGATCAACCACTACCATTATTTGGGTACATCCTTGACTTTGCGGTAACTGTGTTATAAAGTCCACGGAAATGGATGCCCAAGCTGCATATGGTATTGATAGTGGTTGAAGTAGACCATACTTCGCGTGGCGTGGTGACTTGTTGTGTTGACAATCGTCACATGACCGTACATAATCGTTTACCCAATTTGCCAAGCCCTTCCAATAAAAGTCTCGCATGATGATTTCGAGAGTTTTTTCTTGTCCGAAGTGTCCTGCAATTTTTGCGTCGTGACACCCTTCGGCTATTGTGGTATAAAGGCTTTGGTTGTTTGGTACGAATAGTCTTTGCTTATAGTACAGCAAATCATCGGTTAGGGTCCAATCCTTCGGGAAAGGTTTGTCATTGTCTCGGAGATTTTCCAACTCTTTTCTTCGCTTGAGCCATTCCTTATCGCCTGGAATGGCCTTCAGAATCTGCTCCAGAAATTCGGGATTGAATTTCTTCAATTCTTTGCGGGCTAGTATAGTACTAGTCATGAGGGTTCGTTCAGGTACTTCGGCTGCGTCATACCAGTGTTTATTCTGATCCTTTGACGCATGGAGCTGGCTGACTACTGGTTCGATTTCCTGGATAGTCATAGCTCTTGTCGCAATATCTGTGCTACCAAATCCCGCCGTACCTCTTTCAGTTTCGTCCAGGTTATCTATTTCCATCATATCAGCGGTACTAATCTTTTCTATCACTAGTTGGGCGATACGATCCCCTTCTTTGATGTGACAGTCCGCATCTCGGTGGTTGAATAGTAGAACTTTGAGTTCTCCAGTGTAATCCGCGTCAATTACTCCGGCACCTGTTGAAATCCCGCTTTTAACGGCTAACCCGCTTCTGGGAGCAATTCTTCCATATGTTCCAACCGGTAATCCCACTGCGATACCGGTTCCGACTATTAACTGTCCCCTTGCTGGGACTATATCTTCTTGCAGGGCGTAGAGATCATGGCCTGCTGCCATTCTTGAGCCCTTGGTTGGGAGCCTTGCTCTTGTGTCTAACCTTTTGACTCGAATAACGGAATTGGGATCGTTCCATTTGGTTCCTCTTGGATGTCATCTGCACATATATCGCCTTCAGGGTTTCCTGCAAGTAAGCAGATTCGAATTTCCCCCATCTTAGTTCTCGTAACTGAACTGATTTGGAAATGTTCAGGCTTCAAGATCGCTTGTTCGCGATGTGCAGCTCCCTCCTCAGGACGGTACTCCGGCCGTCGACTGAGTGCATCTGGTTTTCCACCTCTGGTGCCTGGGCGGTAGACAATTTTGAAATTGTAGTCTGCGAGCTTTTGTGCCCACCGGATCTGGCGACCGCTCCAGACCTTTGAGGTGAGGAAATATTGGAGGTTTTGGTGATCGGTGTAGACAGTAACCGGCTTTTCGGTGCCAACCAAGTATTGGCGCCATTCTTTGAATGCTTCTAGGATCGCCAATAGTTCCTTATCGTGGATCTCGTAATTCCGCTCCGCGGAGTTTAGTTTGCGGGAATGAAACGCCACTGGATGGAGTCGTTTCTCCACAAACTGCGATAAGACGCATCCTAAAGCGAAGTCGCTAGCGTCTGTTTCCACGACCGTTTCTCTTTCGGGAAAGAAATGGTGTAGAATAGGGGCAGAAGTAAATCTTCTCTTAAGTTCTTGAAAAGCTGCCTCTTGTTCCGGGCCCCACCGGAACTTTTTCGGATCGCCCTTCAATGTTTCCGTGATTGGAGCACAGATTTTAGAGAAGTTTTCTATAAAGCGTCGGTAAAAATTCGCAAATCCTTGGAATATCTGGACTTCCTTAACCGACTTGGGTGGTTTCCAATCCAATACGGAGTCCACCTTTCGGGTGCTCATAGACACCCCATCAACGGCTACTATGTAGCCTAAAAATTCCACCTCTTTTACATGGAAGAAGGATTTCTTAATTGAAATCGCGAGTTGGAAATCCGCTAATTTTTGCAGAACTTTTTTTACCAACTCGATATGTTCTTTCTCGGTTCTTGAGTAGATGAGAATATCGTCGAGGTAGCAGACCACACCTTGGTCAAGATGTTCTCGGAGAACTTCGTTCATCATGTCTTGGAAAGTTGCCGGAGCATTAGCTAGTCCAAAAGGCATTACGTTGTACTCGTAGTGCCCGTATCTTGTTCGGAAGGCTGTTTTCCATTCGTCCCCTTCTTTTATCCGAATCAGGTTATAACCATCTTTTAAATCGATCTTTGAAAAGATGGTTGCTCCTGCCACTCGATCGCGTAGTTCCGACATTAGTGGTAACGGGTACTTGTTTAAGATGGTGATCTTATTTAAGTTCCGGTAATCCACTACCAAACGTAGTCGGCCATCAGCCTTCGGTGTGAAAAGGATTGGTGCACCGAATGGCGACTGACTTCGCTTGATTTTTCCTTGTCGGATCATCTCTTTGAGGTAATCGCGTAAGAGTTTTAGTTGTTTCTCGGATAGTGGATAGATGGGTCCCCAAGATGGTTTCGCTCCGTCAACTAACTTGATTTCGTGATCAAATGTTCTCCTTGGTGGTAGCCTCGCCGAAGTTTGCGGTAGGAAGAGCTTCTTGAATCCCCAGTAGTGTTTGGGGAGTGAGTCGAAGTTAACTTCATTCGGATCTTCGACAGTCCCGATTCTTCCAATTTGAATCGCATTCTCATCCCACGCTACCGATTCGTCGTATTCGAACATGTCTGCGATTCCTTCGTCTTCTTCTTCCACACATGTAGTTTTACATTTGGGGTCTTTGAATTCCCAGTTATCGGGATCCCCAATGTTCGATAGGGGGTGTTCTGAATGCCACCACCCAAACGGGATAATCATCCCATAGTCTCTTGCTGCTGCGATTTCGCACGCAACTTCGGATAAGTGTTTATTGCGTCCAATTTCAAGCCATAATGGACGCGTATAAAATTTTCCTCCTGATGGAGATGGTACTCCATCGAAGCCTTGAATAGTGACCGGATTCGGTCTTTCTGTGAACGGAATTTTTAATTCCTTAACGAGGTCTTTGTTGATTAGGAACACGTTGGATCCTGAATCTAATAGAACACGGATTTTGTATCTTTGTCTGTTTGGATTTAAAACATGGATATGAGCATATCCCTCGGGACAGTCATATCGCGTAGGTTTTGGCGCGTCAAACGCGCGTCTCTTTGGATGAGGGGTCGAACCGTCGTTTTTTCGTTTCGACATGTCTGAGGTTTGATAACAACTAGGATGTTTGTTACCGCGCCCGCGCAGTTTCGACCATACAGGTCTCCTCAGACAAACTGGTTTCCTATTAATAAAGAAAATTCCAAATCCCTACTCGGCGTTTCACCGATACACTAGATAGTGCACGACCAGTTCTCAGGCTGGATGCCTCTCCTTTCTCTCATACTTAGGGCCTTGGTGGTAACGAGGTTGATTTCTTGCGAAATCTATTGTTCCTCTCCAATTCCTTTTCCCTTAAGGATTGGTTTGATCTTCCAACCAGAAACAGCTGTGTGTGCAACATAGAGGTATCCCCGGCGCTGTCCAGCTGGTACAACTTCCCGGATACGTGTCCTGCAACTCCACTATGTTTCAGGGGTTAAGATCCCGTCACGTGGTATGGTCGTCCGTACCATCCTTCACCAACCCTAAGAACTAACTGGGAGTGGAAACGCTTGTGGGTAAGGCCTGCGGAATAAATAGCGTACTTGAGAGACTAACTAGCTTATTCGCTGCTCTTGTCCGGGCGCTTGGACCATCCCCTCTTTCCAACATAACTCAGCTCCAGGTCTGATAGGTTCGAGAGTGTGGGCTTGCGCAGTCTTTCAGGCCGATTTCATCGTCATGAATTCGGCAACCCTTCTGACTGGAGGTCTCTTACCCACAGCCCTACTTAATATGCCTGCTTGCTGGTATGGATGGGATGCCTGGTCAAGGTGTTATTTTGGTTCCCGCTGACCCTGGCGGACTACCCAGACGAAAATACCGCTGGTGCTTGGTTCCGTTCACTAACTTCACCCCAGCCCCGGGGGGTTCCCACTTTCGATTCCGGTTTCGTATCCTAACGAACCCCGACTACCCAAACGCCGTCGCCGTTGGTGCCATATGAGGTGACCTAAGTCATTTCCTCATCTTCGCCTAGCTCCCAAAGTTTGTTTCCTCTAGGTGTTTGGGCGGCGGAATTGTTGCGGGGACGGTGTACCGTAGCTACCGTCCTAGCCCTATGTCTAATAGGGAGAGTAGGTCGCTCTGCCCTTGTAGTAGACACCTTAATTTGTCCCCAGCATGTTTTGTAGTCGTGGTTTTTCTTTCCACAACGAGTGCATATGCCGTCTTTATTTCGTTCGTCAATGACGGACTGGGGAATTCCTTCATGGGCTTTTTTGAAGTTGGTATGCGTTTGTTTATTGACTCCGCCGGGTCTTTTCGCCGGTTTATCGGGTTCCGGTTCCCTTCTTCGCTTTTTGGAGGGACCACCGCCTTTGATTTGGGGCTTCTCCTTCTTAAACCTGGGTTTGTCAGGTTTCTTATCTTCGGAAGAAGTTTTCACGGGTTTTGGTCTATCCCGTAACAGATGGTCCCGTTCCTTTAGTTCCTCCTCTTCTCGGCCTGCCTTCCTGAGTGCTGCTTCCCATTCTGCATCGGTATCGAAGGTTTTGAGGGACAAGCGTAAGCGTATACTGGCGGGTAACTTCTTTTCCATTGCTAGACGCCATGCTGGGCCAGTTACTTTGGCCTTAGTATTAAGGTTGGTCATGAGTTGGACATAGTTTTGAATATTATCTTTATATTCAACTTTCTCCATATCTCGGACCGCCTTTCGTCCCTCTTCGATCGAAGCGAATCGTTCCGTAAACTCATGGTCGAAGCGTGTCCAAGTCGCTAGGCCGGCATCTTGTTCTACTCCATGGAGGCCATCCATAGCCCTTCGGTACCACATCGATACCGGGTTGACCAATTCCCCTTTGGTTCTTCCTAGAGCAAAGATGACTCTTTCCCGGTCATTTTGCCAAGTTCTAGGATTCCTTTCGAAGTAGTCCACACATTGTAGTAACCAATAGCGAATGCATTGTGACGGTTTGGCTTCGAAGAATGGGGGTGCGTCAGCCGGTCGTTTAGTCGATAATGCAAAGGCTTCTGCCAATACATCGGCTGTTCCACGCTGTTCGGGTGTCAATCCGCAACTAAATCTGGATGGGCCTCTACCACGTCTTCCTCCGTTTCCTCCTTCATCATCACTCCCGTCATCATCTGGGTCACCCCCTGGTGCCGCGGGGATGGGAGGTTCTCCCTCTCTTTGCTTTCCCTTATCCCGGGAAGGCCCCTCTGGAGGTTGATTTTCCTCTCTTGCTTCTGCCCAACTTTCAGGAACCGATTCCAACGCTACTTGTCGACCAGTAGGTCGATTTTGGGTGAGCTCCGTTACCCGCTCTGTCAATAGTCCGAGAGTATCCATGATACGCGTCTGATCGCGTTGTATTGTTCAGGTAAAGTCACTATAGCTCTGAGCCTCGCGTTCCTGTCTTTCGGCGAGGTTAGATATCATGGCTCAAAGCGTCATGTTTTGTTGGAATTGGTTATCCTTGAACGCCTGGAAGTCACGTTCCAGGGTGAGGTCTCTTTCTAGGGCTTCTCGTTGCAGTTGAGAGGTTACTCCCTCGTGATGCTCATGCCGAGCATCTTGCTGCGCTAGCTTAGCAGCAATCTCCTTTGCCAACTGGGTCTGAATATCCCGAATGTTGGCTTCCACCAAGACACACTGCTGCAATACGAGTGTCATCTCGTTGTCATGCAGGTCCTGTCCTTCCAATAATTGTTTTTGGACTTTGATTAACCCTCTTGCATTTTCCTGAGAATCTGCAGATAGGGTTTCAAATGCAATATTGGAGGTATCGATACTAGTGGTAATGTCTTGACGGATCTGTCCAATAACCACTCCTAACCGAGCCGCGAGTCTTGCGAGATCGACGGCGTGGGTATTTGCTCGTGGTGTAGTAGATCTGGAATGAGGAGATGTTGCTCTCGATGTCGGCGCAATGCTAGGGGTCCTTCCACCTCTTCGTGGATTTCGAAGGGCTGGATCGAGAGAGCTAGGATTGCTGAAGGCACTGGGGCTATTGTCCCCTGAAGTATCCATCGGTTCCCCTGGACCGATTTGCTTTGGAGGCTGCGACATCTCTTTTTCTCTTTGTGCTCGTACTCGAGCTAACCAAGCCGGAGTGTTGGAGGCAATGGCTTTATGGATAGAGGGCGAGACACTTGGTGTCTCGCCGTATCGTGCGGTGAGGAGGTGATGTGAACCGTGGTTCACTCGTTGGTAGAGAGCCTTGGTAACAAGGAGATCTAACAATATACTGTTAGGCGGAGACAACCGGTATAGACTTACGGTTGTCTAGGCCAATCGGGATTCTTTCGTATAGACGGAGATTTGTCTAGGAAGGCTCGGGAGTAACTCGTTTCGTTTATGACTACTAAGAGTACAAGAAAGTAGGATAGAATCGTAAGAACAATATTATATTGTTAAGGTCTCTTCTCCGTTGCTTGATAATGTCTAAAGCTTGGGAGGCACTTCGATATTTATATTCCGCGTCTGAGTGTTCGCGGGCTACATCTATCTAGCATACAAAATATGTACCTCTTCAAATCTAATGCGCAACGTCGGGTTCTCCATGATAGTGCGAACACCGGGAGACCCTGAGCACCATCACACCATCTTCAGTAATTACTATTTCTTGCCCGGGAGACATACTTGTCACCAATAGTAATTATCCGATCCTCAGAGTCTATAGACCTGTAGCCGAGTTCTCAAGTCGAACTCTGTTGGCTCCAATAGTTCTCTTCGTTACCAAGAGGATCAATCTTGATACGAGACTGTATATGCAGATATGCCGGAGTCGTTGACTTCTAGTTGTGATAACTCAACAACTAACCGATAGAATTCATTCTGATGACTCTCTTCTCATAGAGGAGAGGCCATTCTATTGAATAGTCTCATAATCCCTCGGTCGGCAACTCCTGGTTGTTCTATGTAGAGGGGGTGGACCTTCGTGTTGTGTTGGTTGTAAATCCCGCAACTGCGGTACACCTCTTATCATAGTTGTAACACTCCTCGAAGCTCGCTGGCTTCTTTGGTAGTGTTTCCAGGAGCTCTAGACTCTTTCTAATCGTCGAAGGGTGGATGTGAATGCATTGGTTCGTTATCCCGAACCTCCTAACATTCATCTCATGACCTTTGTGCGAAAACGTCCCGTTACTTACGGCCCGTATCAAAGATGTCATATCTTTTGAAGCCTAGTAACTCCCTGAGTAGTTGACGGATTGACTTCGTTCCACTTCTCAGGTCTTGCCAGAGGTCCCCTCTTATATATCCTGCGAACAGCTTTCGGTTGGACGGACGGCAGCGACGTATACGGTGTTATTCTGACACCTTTAATTCTGTGACCATATAGTCACAGGACGCAACAAAGGTTGATGTGTATGATGACGCGCGGGCCCCGTAAGGGGGCCGGAGGGGGGTGTTGGAGACTAAGATTCTCGAATTCGGGTAAAGTTACCCTACCTAGGGTACTCCTAGGCTTATCGGAATCGGGTACTCCTAACATTAACCTAGTATCAGGCTGCTTTCCATACAAAATATGGTTCTTCCAAAGAGCTTAGATTTCATCACTTTCATAAATCCAGTAGTTAGAAGATAGATAAAGCTCTTTTTTCAATAGCTTAGGAAGAGTAATAGTAGGAAGAAAGGATAAAAACTCCTGATCTCTGGTTTTAAAAGGTAGGCTAAGGTAGAGATTATAGGCTAGGAAGGCTTGCTTCTATTTGTAGTAGTGTTTATGGGTTTGAAGGTCTCGAATAGCATGAAGAGGGGTAAAGATAGTGCTATAAGATTCTTGGTTCCAGGAGGTGGTGGCAAATGAAATAAGATCAGAGAAAAGTTTCATGGGATTAGAACTCTTAGTAGAATATTGGTTTTACAAAAGAGTACAGAGTTATAAGTAAGGAGCTGGTTGGTACATTTGTGGAAGAAGTTGCAAAAAGTCTGAGTTGGTATTTATCCAGGTTCCAGCAGCCAAAAGAAATTCAGTATACTTATTTTTTTTAGCTAAAATAATTTCAATATTATAGGTAAAATTCTACTTGTAAAGCGAAAATAAAGAACTAGAAAGTGTGCATAACTAGCTAAAAAAATTAATTCTTTAAAGATAAAGCTAATACTGCAAAGCTCCTACCACAAGTAGTAAATGAGCACTAAGTATGTATTGCTAAATGTAAAAAGAAAAAATTTAAGTGGTAGAAATAACAGAAGATAAAAGAAAAGAAAAGAAACACTCCTCCCCATGGTTGGAGGTAGTATAAGTATGGGGTAGGATGGAAGTTGTAAGCTAGAAGAGCAAGCAAAGAGGAGTTAAGTGAGGAAGAATGAGTAAGGAAAATAGAGGAATAGGAGGAAAAAGCGAAATGCTGGAGGAGAAGGTGGTAATAATAGGTAGCAACCATACATATGCCATAGCAACCAGAAGCAAGTGAGGTGGAAGTAAGAATACCAGTAGTGTATTAAAAGCAGAAGACAATCCAGAGAAGGAAAGTCAACTCTGTCAATAATAATGAGATAGAGACATTCTTTATAATATTAGATAGCTGGAATTGAGTCCTATAACCTTGACCAATTGTTTAGAGGATTGCATGAGCGGTTGTGGAGAAACCAGCCACTAAAGATTTGGATCGCCAGGGTAGTAAGACTAAGAGACATCCCAGAGAAGAAAAGTCAACTCTGTCAATAATAGTTAGATAGAGACATTCCTTATATCATTAGATAGTTAGGATCAAGTCCGATGACTTCAATCAATCGTTCGGAAGATTGGATGAGCAGTTGTAGAGGAATTAGCCATTAAAATTTGGATCACCATAGTAGTAAGACTAGGAAACACCCTAGAGAAGAAAAGTTAACTCTGTCAATAATTATCAGATGGAGATATTCTTTATATCATTAGATAGCTGGAGTCAGGTCCTACATACTCAATCAATCTCCTAGAGGACTAGATGTCCAGTTGTAGAGAAAACAATTATTAAAGACTTTAATCGTCAGGGTCATAAGACTAAGAGATACTCCAGAGAAGGAAAGTCAACTCTCTCGATAATAGTCATAATGAGATATTCTTTACATCATTAGATAGCTAGAGTTGAATCCTACATGCTTAATCAATTACTCAGAAGATTTGTTGAGCTCTTGTGAAGCTATTAGCCATCAAATATTTGGAAGAGTTCTTCGCTAACTCTTCTAAACCATCCATGTTGTACAGACTGCTGAGTACTTGCCTCTCTTAAAACCTCTCAAACAGCTCCTTTTCCATCGCCAGCTAACTTCTTCCTCTTCCACCTCTAGTAGCTTTTTACTGACTTTGACTTAGGGATAAAAACTTTCCCTCTACTTCTGTTAGGTGAAGACTATCAGTATTGACTTAGGATTGTCTAGGCCAATCGAGATTCATTTATATAGACCAAGATTTATCTAGGAAGGCTCAGAAGCAACTTGTTTTATTTATGACTACTAAGAGTGCAAGAAAGTAGAATAGAATTGTAAGAACAATATTATATTGTTAAGGTCTCTTCTCTGTTGCTTGATAATGTCTAAAGCTTGGAAGATACTTCAGTATTTATATTCCGCATCTAAGTGTTCGCAGACTACATCTATTTAACATGTACAATATATACCTCTTCAAATATGACTAGTAATGTCGGATACTCCATGAAGGTATGAACACCAGAAGACCTGGAAAACTATCACGTCCTCTTCGAAAATTACTATTTCTTTCCTAGAAGTCTTATTTGTCTCCAGTAGTAATTGCTTAATTCTCAGAGTCTTTAAACCTGTAGCTGAGTTCTTAAGTTGAACTATATTAGCTCCAATAGTCCATTCCATTGTCGAGAGGATCAGTCTCCATACAGAGTTGCATATACATATGTGCCAGAGTCAAAAAACTTCTAGTTGTGATAACTTAACAACTAACCAACAGGATTTATTCAGATAACTTCCTCCTCATAGAGGAGAAGCTATTCTATCGAATATATTCATAATCCCACGGTTAGCAACTCCTGGTTAACCTATGTGATGGGGGTTGGTCGTTGATTGGTATTGGTAATAATTTACACAACCTTGACTCTTCCCTTAACATAGTTGTAGCACTTCATAGAACCTATTGGTTCTATTGGCAATGCCTCCTAGGAGTTTTAGACCCTTTTGGTTATCCATGAGTGGATGCGAATATGTCGGTTCTTTGTCCTGAACATTCTGATATTCGGCATTATAAACTTCTGCGAAAATGCCCCGTTACTTGCAGCCCAAGCCAGAGACATCACATCTTTGAAGCCTAGTAACCCCCCGCATAGTTGGCAGAATAACTTCATTCTACTTCCTAGATCTTGCCAGAGGTCCCCTCTAATATATCCTACAGACAGCTTTCAGTTGGATGGATGGCAGTAATATATATAGTATTATTCTTACACCTTCACTTTGTTAACTTGAACCATATAGTCACAGGACGTGACTAAGGTTAATGTATATAATGACGTATGGGACCCGTAAGAGGGCTGGAGGGGGGTGTTGGAGACTGAGAATTCCGAACTCAGGTAAAGTTACCCTACCGAGGATATTCCTATACTACCAGAATCAGGTACTTCTAATAGTTTCCTCCTCCTCCACCGAGAAAGGTTTGCTACAGGAACCTTGAACCGGTATGCTACCACTTCCCAGGTAAGTTCCCTTTCCTTAGGTGGACTACAGTGAACCTTGATCTCCTTCTAACATGACAAAATTAGCAACTTGTAGCTAACCATATATGACCAGTTGGGGTTCTTGGTGTACTTCTTTGACTTATGAAGCTGATCAATGAGTAGCTTTCTCTTTAGCCCCCTCTATTTTTTTTAACTCTGGCATAGAATTTGTCCACTGGAAGTAGTGCTAGGTTTGAATGAACTTGAATTCGACCAGAAGGTTAGAAAGGCATTTTGGAGTGGGGCAATGGCCTCTATCTTTTTTGCTTGCTTTGTATCTTTTAGATAATAAAGACTTTCTTGTTTAAAGGTTCTCTTTCTTGAATCTGTTTTGTTTACATTTCTATCTACACCTCAAGTTAATCATGTAAATTTGCTGTATGCTACACATGAAGTTGATTGTTCCTCATTTTTATCTTGGTTTTTGTTCTAAAAATCACCCATAGGACACTAATTTCCGCTTCACGAGAGTTTGCACCTTATTTTTCTTGTTATGGGAGAGAATAATAGCCAATAACTGACTTGCACAGTGGTAGGTAGAAATACTAAAGAACTATGCGAGGACTGTGAATGTGCACAAAAGTATATGGTAAGGTAAAAACTGCTTCGCTCTCTCTCTCTCTAAACTAACAGTAAAGACAGGTATATAAGTAAAACATAAACGACGTATCACTATCATTCCATGAATCACCACACCTATCCATATCTCTCCAAAACATACTACTCTTTCCTCCATACACTACCATGATAACAAAGAAAAGACATGTTCAGAGAATCTTCTAACCTCCACACTAGTCTATTGTGTTGAAGGTTCTAGATCGACGTTGGTCGATTGAGATAGAGTGTGGAGGTTTCAGGAGTCTGGCGAAGAGTTCTGATATTCGATAGATTAGTGTGGAGGTTGGAAGATTCTCCGGACATGTCTTTCATTTGTTACTACGGTAGTGTATGGGGGAAAGGGTAGCATGTTTTGGAGAGATACAGATAGGTGTGGTGATTCATGGAATGATGGCGATACGTTGTTTATGTTTTACTTATACACCTGTCTTTACCGTTAGTTTAGAGTGATAGATAGCGAAGCAGTTTTTACCTTACCATACGCTTTTGTGCACGTCCTACCACAGTCCCCACAGAGTCCTTCAGTGTTCCTACCCACCGCTACGCAAGTCAGTCATCGGTTGCTATTATCCCCCTCATAACAAGATATTGAACATCCAATTTCTTCGCCAGACTCTCAAAACCTCCACAATCTATCTCAATCAACCAACATCAATCTAGAATATTCAACAATTTTGACTACCTAGCACACTGTTCAATTATTTCAGTTCTTATGGTAATATAATCTATGACATCATTAATCTTTATTTAAATTATTATACTACTTTATTTAAGTCATATATGATATTATTACTGCTTTGCAAAAGTGATATTATTATTAACCTTTCAACCAATCAGAACTCTGGGATTTGGCCAATACCTAACCCTGAAAAAGCAAATATGAAATCCGACCAATGAGAAGGTTTTAAAGTAACAACAATCCTAAAGTATCTGCTTATAGTTTATAGATAGATTTGTAATGTATTATACAATTATTGTACTACTAAGTGTACTAATATTATCTATGACATCATTAACTTTTATTTAAACTTTATTTTAGTCATATATCATATTCTTACTGGCTTGCAAAAGTGATATCATTTTTAACCTTTCAACCAACCAGAACCCTGGGCTTTGGCTAATACCTAACCCTGAAAAAGCAAATATGAAATTTGACCAATGAGAAGGCTTTAAAGTGACAAAAATCCTAAAGTATCTGCTTATAGTTTATAGATACGTATAAGTTACTTGAAATCTCTAATTAGGATTGACATGATTCAGCTGCAAAAACACCTTTACTACCCCCTCATGCTTATACCTAGCAGCCCACCAGAGTGGTGTACAGCCAACAAGAGTGGCGTCAGACCATATTTGGTGTCTGCTTGGTCTGGATTGGCATCCGCTCGCTACAATAGTATCCCTACCACCCCCTTATGCCCCCCCCAGCGGCCCACAAGAGTGGTGTCCTGCCATATTTAGTATCTACCCGGGTGGGATTAACATCCTCTCGTTCCAATAGTATCTTTACTGACCCTTCATGCCCCTTCCTAGAGGCCCGTAAGAGTGGTGTCTGGCCATATTGGGTTTCCGCCTAGTCAGGATTAACACTCGCCAGTTCCAAAGCATCCCTACAGCCCCCCTATGCCCTCTCCCGGCTGCCCATGAGAGCGGTATCCAGGTTTTGTGTCTGCCGTATTGGGATTGACATCCGCTTGTTCCAATAGCATCTTTACTAAGTTACCCCTCATACCCCTCTCCAACTGCCCACGAAAGCGGTGTCCGGCCATAATCAGTGTCTGCTTGGTCAGGATTAACACCTGCTCGTTCCAATAGCATCTTCACTACCCCCTCATGTCCGAACCTAGTGGCCCACAAGAGTGGCGTCTGACCGGACTTTGTGTCTGCCTGGTCAGGATTAACATCCGCTCATTCTAGTAGCATTTCTACTATCCCCTCATGCCATTCCCCAGCGGCCCATGAGAGTGGTGTCCGGCCATGATCGGCCTGGTCGAGATTGTCATCTGCTTGTTCCAAAAGCATCTTGACCACTTCCTCTTGCCCTCTGGTGGCAGCCCATATGAGAGCTGTACTCCCGATGCCGTCAGTTGCATTAACACCCCATTCATTCATCTGTAATACAGCGCCAACTATCCTCACGAGCCAAGAAACGCCGCCCCATGGAGTCCTGTAAATCCCGTAGGTCCTCCCTCCCCGTCAAAATAAGGGCCCAAGAGCCTCTGGTGACTATAGCGCATTAACATCAATTGAGTAGCTAAATGCTGGTCAAATTCATTGAGAAGCCTGAGGGCAAGTGTTTTCATATTCCCCGTCATCCCCCTTCTTGTATAATCCCCCCAGTAATAGGAAGCACACTCTAGAAAGGGCGTTGTTGAGAGGACCGAACGAAGAGTTGGCGAGAGGTCCTTGACACTTCCAAAATTGAGGTATGTCAAGCAAACCTCCACAATCGTTGAGTGGGCACTACTGAATAGGGTCGGGTCACTGGAGGATGTTCCTGCAGAGTAAAGTGCACCAGTCGGACCGTTGGTGAAGACTCCTCGGCCGTAACAAGGCCCAGACAAGATGCTAGGAGTACCCGTACAGCAGGAACGTTTTCATTATCCAGACCTGCAGATCCTACCCCCACTCCCAAGGCATGACAGAGCTCCTCAGCCCGTATTGGCCGCCCCGAATACACCACCCACTTCGGGACCTTCAACCCGAGTATTGACCTAACCCCCTTTTGTGCCTTCAGTCGCGTTAGAGTTGTCGTATAAGCACCGCTCAGTCCATTCTCTTTTGTCATCTCTTCCAGCTCCTTTCTTCTCTGAGGAATTGTGACCTCTCCCAGAATGGCGTCTATGTTTAGCGTAACAAGGAGGAAGCTATACAAAATCTTTGCAAGCATCATTTATTAAGCGGAAACGCTAATTCTCTTACTCACATATCAGATACCCTCTCCATGATGATTCTCACAATATCGATCTGTAAATCATCGTTCATCGCCTCTGGCTCGCTATCCCTGTCAAACCCCATCTCCAGGTAATCCCTAATCTCATCGGTGTTGGGGCTGATAGGTATCACAACCGCCCCGACGAAATATCTTTGAATTTCTTCCCTAACATAGGGCCTCCCCTTGAGGAATATTCGCGCCCCAGGAGACTCCCAAACAACATCCCTCAAAGACTCAAAAAGCTCTGGCAGATGCTTCGGCAAGCACTCATCTAGAGCATCGATACCGATGAAAACGTGGGGTAAGTTAAGTTAGCGAAGCAATAGCCATCCTCAACATTCTCCTCAGATCTGGAAGCCACAGCCCTCTGCTACCAATCTCCATCTTCCCCTCCTAGAACGCCTCGCGTACATATTTAGGGATCTCCCTCCTCCCTAACAACTGCTTCAGAATAGCTCCCACCATGCTAGTGATCGTCTGCTCTTGGTGGGAAAGGTAATCACAGTATGATACAAGCATGCAACAGCAATATCTTCCTCCCTTGCCTGATCGCATAAGCTGTCGATCACCAGCGAACCGGTTTTTCCCGCCGTGAGCGTTATTCTCTCCGTTCAAAGGACCCGACTACTTACCTCACATATGTCTTGCCCATTTCCGGATTCCCAGAGCAAAACAGGACAGCTTTACGGCCCCACCCTCAAACTCTCTCCACTTCCGAAATTCCCTAGTTTCCAAAAGCCATCCCCAACACCGCGGAATCGGTCTTTGCGCACGCCTCGATGTCTATTATTTAGCTCTAGTAGAGAGAGCCAACACATTATCTGTGCATCCTCATCGGACTTATAGATGTTGAAGCTACCTATTATGTTGCAGCAGTGGGTATTCCTATAGCCGATGTTGACCGATTGAATGTGTGTAGCCTGGCCCATGATATCCTTTCTGGTGTTGTTGGATATAGGATTGGTACTGCACAAGAATTTGCGCGGGTATTGAGGGCGTATATAAACTCCGCGCCTGCAGAGATGAAAAAAGCGGGGCGAGCCGGCTTTTTGTGTGACACTAACTATCCAATTATCCGGTGAGGCACATCGCAAAGTACTGTACTCGTATATGACTAATACCAGTATATATTACATGCCACCCAACACTTCTGTTCGGCAGCAGTAGTATCGAATTCTGTTCCAATATCAGGAATCTCCCGAATTCCTATCGCAATTCTTGAATAGGAGGATTCGAGATCATTGAGATTTTATAGTGAACAAGGCACTTGACGGGGCGCTCGCACTGTATCGTGAATAACTGGCCCCGAAGATTGTCCCTGCTCTCTTTTTTGCGTGAGATTACCATTTTTGCCTTTGCGTTATGCTCCTTCTTCTCTACTTTGATGCATTATAGCCTACCCCGCGCGATTTCACCCGCTACAGCATATCCCGCAGTCGACGAATTGCTCTGGTCTAAATTAATGGAAACAGTTTCCGAGCTAATACACGCTTGGGAGTAACTAGATTGCACAGTTGCTGTAAGCAAACGAAATGGTTAGATATGATACGCACTTTAGACACCTAATACCATATTTCTTGAATCATACTTTGCCATGCACTTCTCACCATTGCCATCTATCTTTATTCCGTTAGGCTTTAGTACACTATTCTTTTCATTGCTCTACTTCAAGCACATTTGAACACTAACAACCAAAAACACCTATTTGTAGGTTCTAATAAAACCACACCCACAATATAATATTATGACAAAAAAAGCAATCATAAAGATAGGAATTCTCCGCCAATACACACTTTAGTTTTACAATCCTCAACACTCCTTGGTATATCATATCCGGCGCCCAGTAGATTTCGACGATAGTTTACGACTTCCATCTGGAGTATTCATGACATTTATTCCATACTGTATATCGAGCCACATTTCCCGGACCAGAAGTTAGGGTGGATGCATTCATTCCCACTTCGATCAGAAAAGAGTAGACTCCCTGCGCCCTGGAATGTCACAACTAAATATCAAACAAGCCAGGCAGGACATGACAGAAGAGAAAGCATCAAACGAAGGGAAATTGATCCTAATAATTTATCCTCTAATGAAAACCCCTCGGGATCTCTCGTTCGTTTCCCGAATACTAGTCTCCTCCTCGCCTCTCCGCAATCACTCAAGCTCGCCTTAACCCACTAGTGCTATTAGTCAGGCGCCGGGCAGTGAATGGTACGCTGCGTGGTGTTCCATACCGACAGCGTTGAAAGGCACCCCCGCAATGATACGTGCCATCTAAAGCCTACTCCATGCTACAACTTTTCAATTGATTATATCTTACTATTAAGAACTCCAATCACCTCAAAGAAAACCTCTACATTACTTTCCTTAGCATTTCCTGTGAGAAAAGCAGACTGATAATCGTCAAGGAAATTGTGTAATTTGATAGATAGAGCGAGATTCAAATTCTGGGTTGTTCACAAAGGCAGATGATCAATGTTCTGGTTCACATATGTTTCTTACTACATGATCAGGTCATTCTCAATAGGCTCTGTTTCCCCCAATATTGGGTCCATGTAGGCGAAAACTTTCACTCTCTAGAAGAAAAGATTTTTACCAGTAAGGGGTAGAGAGTTTCAAATGAATGAATGAAACCATAGCTCGGAGATATCCTGATCTCCTAACTTCTCAATAATGAAACAAGCAAGGAGACTACCAAGTGTTTTAAAAGATAACTAAGGTGACAGGGACCAAGAATCCAACATTTCCAACAATTTAGAGTTTTTTTGAAACTATATTTTAATGTGGTGGAGACGTATAATCTTTTAAAAATGGTATCTCCCGATGTAGGTTTTGGATAGCACGAATCATATCTCGGTGAAGGGACAGTTACCTCGGGCCGAAAGAGAGCCAAGGGATGCGATGACCCCAACAGCAAATGGAGTCTCTGGAGCTACGATACAAAACCGTCACAGGATCGCATTCAAAAACCTAGGGAAGCTTTTCCTTTACGATCCCCGAACAGCACGGGTTCCTATTCCACTAGTACTATCACTATTTCATCATACCCCGTCCAAGGAACTCCCGGGGGTGGCCTTTTGTCCCACTCTTCTTGCCTGTCAGGATTAGCATCCCCCAGATAGGACCTTCTCTACCCATTCCTCCTCCCCGTCCGTCCGCCCGTCTTGGAGGTAGGATGGGAAGAACGATGGGCCACACTGGAAGCCCGTCTTTTTTTGAGGGGGGCGCCCGGACACCCTCCATCTTATATACTCGGGGGTGTAGGTGGGTGATCGGACAGACAGGGGTCAGAAAATGTATGGAGATACATACATTTTCTGACCCCTGTCTGTCCGATCACCCACCTACACACCGAGTACCAAAGGCTGGGTTGGCTACGGGTCCGGGCGCCCAGTCGGATGCGGTGAACTCCTACATTTATCGCACCGGTAGCATCCGCCCCTCCATAGTACTTTATCACGTGACTAAAAACATATCTTTTCCTATGATATGATACTAGCGCACCACTCTACAAGTACTTCTCCATCACTCGAAACGTGTATTGCGATTGTATCTGATTGTATGACAAACCCACCTAACTCGAGCTCTATATATTCTCCAATACTTCACCATCCAAGTACTGTACTCTACTCGTACCCCCCCCTTAAAATGGCCAATAAATTACCAGAGTTTCAAATAGAAACCATATCCCACTGACTCCTTGGACGAAGTGCAGTCGACCCTGCCACCGGTATCCCGGACGGCCAAGATCAAGATCCGAAGAATCCGTCCGGCACAGCCGCACAGCGAGTGTGATGCCGAGACAACGGGTTCAGACATTGGGTAGAAAAGAAATTCAGATTCATACTAGACAGCGAGGTGTGTGAATGCGATGGAGATATGAGTATGATAACCACCCCGGTCATGCTTCCACGGACAATACAGTTATCTGACTGAACTCGGATCGTGGAACGCGCTCGAGTGGTCTCCATTTCGATTTCGGCTGATGAAAGAGAAAAAATTCACCCCAAGCGGAAGGCGTAAGCAGAAACCTACGAGTAAGGTAAACGACGCTTGTTCGGTTTTTCGAAATGATAACGGCAGAGCTGAAATCATGAAACATCACTCATCCTCCCCTCCATCCCTGAAAGCCACTGTCTCACTCGCTCGGGCCCGCCCTCCTCCTGGACAAAGACGGCTGTCCGGGATACATCTATCATACGGCATGGTGCTATCATACCACGGAGACCGCTGTCATATCATACAAGTATCATATCGTAGCTGTCAAGTTCCGTCCAGGGCTCTTGGCACACCCCGGACAGTCCGGATCACCGTCTCGACAACCCACAGAAACTAGTACCGTACGATATTCGGTATTCTTCGTACGGTCTGTCGGTTCTGAGATATTCTTGCCCCACCTCCGCCTTCAGGAACTGTATGTAAAATCTACAAAGGTCCGCTTTGGTATCATGGTGTATCACTCGAGGAATTCCCCCAATGGATTGGTGAATGGGCTTCCATCCAACTTTAGTAAGTTAGCTTATCGGGGTCTAAGTAAAAAATGAAGGTGGAGTATAAATGACAAGCTTAGTAGGGCTTCGATTTTCTAATTCTATTGTGCCTGAGTTTGGGCTTGGAATATCAGTTCTGGGTTTTCCAGCGTAATATATCATCTATTCATAATTCGGGAAGGGCCATTTCAGCCATTTTCCTGTCCAAGAAGAGAAGAGAACTCTAAGCTACAACATACCCACAACCCAGGAGTGGCAGGCATATATCAATCCACCTCCTCCATCTCCGGTCCGAAGATCGCCTTGAACACCCCCATCAACTCCCTGACCTCCTCCTCAACATCCTTCCGGTGCACGACAGTGCCCGCATCCGTCCTCACGTTCAGCGCATCCCTCAAAAGCGCCTTCGAGGCCATCACCAACATCGCCAACCTCCCGAACCTGCGAACGACGGCCCCCTCCATGAGCACCATCATCTCCATCACCACCTTGGCGTCCCCGACCAACCCTCTAACCCACATCAGCCGCGCGCCCAGCGGCTCTTCGTCGAAGACAAATCCCACCTCCCGCTTAATCCTCCCTTCAAAGGCCCTCACACGCCTCGCCACGGCGAGAGCGTGCTCCCGCGTCCCCTCGAAACTTTTGACGAGGGCGCGGAGGGCCCGTTGGAGGGTGAATATCGCCAGAAGGCAGTTTTGGTAGTCCCTGTTGCCGGCGGCGGGGAGCTGCTCCGCGGATAGGAGTCTGTAGAGGCGCGCGATTTTCGCGCTTGCAGGCTCGTGCAGCTCGATCCTTGACAAGATTTGCCCGTACTCGAGGTGTGTGCTACGCAGGGCTTGGAGGGCTGTGTGAGCCTGGAGGTCCAGCGCCCCTAGGGCCTCCTCGAGCCGGAGTAAGGTTCGGTCCGTTCTTGAAGGCATTGGTTTTCCCTTTTTTTTCTCCTTTTTTTTCTCTCTCGGCGTTTCGGTGAGGATCAGGTTTGTTCGGTCGTGGTGAGGAATTGGAGAAATGGTTTTATACGGCGCCGTTGTGGATCGGTACATTTCCTAGCTTGATAAACATGATTGTTTCACTTCTCGCGTTTGTGCTAGTGGCGCACTGTCATATTCAATCTTGGATCATGTTGGGTTATCAAGAAACCATCTCGGTGTTGCAGACGCTTGATACCGTATCATCTCAATCGGGTTGATTTTCCAACCCCGAAATGGACTCTGATATCACTCGTTTGAATGATCGTATCGTATCGCCTATGATAGTATGATACCCCCAACACAACAACCCTTGGCCACCCCAAAACTCCACGAACGCAGGTCGGCAGTCCTAACCCGAGCAATATTCTGTGAGGGTTTGGATTCTTCTCTTCCATGGAGTTGAGCCCACCTATTGTGCACCCCCCATGGGGAGACCGTTAAGTGCCTGTTTGGCAAGGCTGTAACCGTTCCGTTCGTCGACCGTTCCCCATACAAAAATGATTTTCCTTCCATACTGAAACGGTCACTTTGTATGGGGAACGGTTGACGAACAGAACGGTCGCCGCGTTTCCAAACAGGCCCTAAAGTATAACCAAAAAGTCCAATACTATACACCGTATAGGCAAAAGACTTGGTGATTGGACACCTTTAAGACCAAAGACCATCCAACCATTTGCAGAGAGTCTCCCGAAATTCCCCACGATTTTCCACCCTCGCCAAAGACCAGGACACCGCCGCGAGGGGTTGCTTTGGCAATTATCTTAGTATGATAGATTGGTGATAATCATGACATTTCTTTTTTAATGGTAGAACTTTACAAGCTCGTGGAACCTTCACTTGGTAATGGGGTATACCTCAAATTAATCACAAGAAATTATAGAGATAACGACTTTAAATAGGTATTTGGGGGAAAAAGAAGATAACAGTTTTCCATGAGATATCATGAAAAAGAAGCAATCGCCAAGACTTTTGCTAACCCGCTGTATTACAGTACATCACTAGCCTCATGTATCCGTCAAACGTCCCCCCCGCATCACCGCACAAAGCGAGCATCCGTCATCATAGCACACCAACTTCACTCAGAGCCAGTATATAAGGATCTCCATCACCTCACTCCTCTGCCCAATGGCAGCTCCACCATCAAGGAGCTTTTTCTCTCATTTTACATCTAACTTGACTCCCATCACATCAGACTACCTCACGGGCAATCACTCATTCACCGCCAAGCCAACGCTCCCCTGCTCCTCTTAGATTACCGGAAACTTAAAACCCCCACAGACGCACAACCAGATCATGCATTAATACGAGCACACGCGCGCAGTGCTGTTCAACAAAGGGTCCAAACGCGCTTCAAAGCACTCCACCGCGATCGACCCTATCGGAACCGCCCATAAAAACATTCCGAGTACAAGTACAGTTGCACCTGGCTATAATGAACCTCGTTATGATGAATATTTGGCTACAATGAACCGGTTCGTCTGAGCACGTTAGCGGAAAATAATTTGCTATAGTGAACCCCCATAGTAAAAATTAGTGAACACAGACTGAGATGCTGATTCTTTGCGTTCATTAGCCAGGTGCAACTACACTGGTACCGTACTCAAGTAACATCCGACCGAATGGGGAATCCCGTGCGGGCACCAGAGCGGTCGGCTACCGGGTGTAACATTTACTGCGGCATTTCCCCCCCCGCAAATTGGCTACCGGTATTGATTGACTCACGAGCTAACCGCGTTGCTTCTGCCGCTGTAATCACTACTTAATCATGTCATTCCCCTCCGGCATAGGAGAGGACGGGAAGGAAGGAAAGAAGGAAGGGAGGAGAGAAAGATAACGTAAAAATGCCACCGATTCGACGAGAAAAGACCAATTCCACCGCCACCAAGGCGTTCCAGGAACGACTGGAATCGTTCGCCTTTTCGTCCGTCTCAACCCGTACACGGGCTGCGAATCGAGCGGCTTCGAAATCAAATACACCGCCGGCTGCAGACCAAAAACCCGAAGAAGCACCCTCCGCAAACCCCGATTCCACGTCCAAAATGGTGGCGACCCGGACGACGGTCAGGGCCGTGACCAAGTCGAGAGCAAAACCAGCCCCCCGCCGCGGAAAGCAAAAATCCAGCTACGCCCCACCCGAAAAATACGCTCATCTGGGTGGTGTGCAAGACGCCTTCGCTCCGAACCTCCTGAGCGTCTTCATCGGTCTAAACCCGGGCATCACAACAGCTACGGTCGGACACGCATACTCTGCGCCATCAAATCACTTCTGGAAACTCCTGCATAGCAGCGGACTAACGCCGGACCGCGTCTGCCCCTCAACGGAAGACATACACCTACCGCGGAAGTACTCCCTCGGCAACACCAATCTCGTCGCGCGCGCGACCCTAAACCAAGCCGAGCTATCGAAGGAAGAGATGGATGATAGGGTGGAACTCACAGAGGACAAGATTAGAAGGTGGAAGCCGGAGAGCGTGTGCATTGTCGGAAAGGGGATCTGGGAGAGCATCTATCGCGCAAAGCATAACGGCGCCAAGATTCCCAAGGGGAAGTTTGTCTGGGGGTGGCAGAGCGATGAGGATAGATTTGGGGTGGATGTCGAGGAGGGATATCCCGGTGCCAGGGTCTTTGTCGTGCCGAGTACCAGCGGACTGGTGGCCGGGTATTCGATGCAGTTTAAGAAGGATATATGGAAAGCGCTTGGTGACTGGGTGCAGATGAGGAGGAAGGAGAGGGGGGAGACGGCGCCGAGGACGGATAATTTGGTGGAGGGGGAAAGTTCAGGTGTGGTGGAGTAAAGTGGAGTATCATAGCTTTAGTTCGGAATGCATTATAATTATCCCTTAAAACCTAATGATCGTGTTTCTATTTCCCAGGCGAGAACTCACTTTGGCCAGGCAGAACTCGACGACGACACGCATGCACGAAATGTAGACTAGAAAACAAACCCCCCAATCACCCTTCTACCCCCATAGCCCAAAACACTACAGTACACACCAGACAACCAACAAAGCTAGATATCAGGTCGAGGAGATATCCATCATGCATCGTACCACCCCTCGAGCTCCTGTATACACACCCAAGAGAGGTTTTCATCGTATCGGGAAATCAAAGTTAAGGGGGTGCCTTGGTGATGGCACTGGGGTCGAGTTCGGGTGATACGCTGTTAAAGCGTCCACTGGAAGGTGAAGCTACTGGTGCGGGGAAATGATTTTGATTGTGCTGGAGGTTTTGTATCATTTTTAGTGATGTGCAGTGAAATACAACTGTTCACCGAGCCTAGAATCCCGGCACTTCGGCGAAGCAACGCAGGTAATGCAGTATAATAAAAGTATTTATTATATATAGAAAAAAAAAAAAGTACTAATTTGGTTCATGCCACTCCTAGCCAAACATCGAGAACACAAACATAGGTAAAGTAGAAAAGCGCCATCACTCGCACCACACCTCGCGTGGAAAAACCAAGCATAACCTACTGTTAAAGTCTACGGTACTTTGTATCTTGTGCATATCATATCATATCATATCATATACCAACTATGGATGCTCAAAGAGAAAAAAAGAGAGAACGCCGTTAATCCCCCCCCCGCCCCAGCTAGCGCACAAATCAAGACAAGGCAAGACAAGAAAGTAAAGACAAGAGAAAGCGCCCCACTCTAAGGATAGAAAACATCATTCCGTCCATTCCATCAACGGCAAATTTGTCGCAAGTAAGCCAACCCAACCCAACTCCGAATAATGTTTCTCGCGTTTATGAAGTGTTGTATAAGTAGTAGAAATCCGGATCTGGAAATGAGACATGGAAAACAAAAAGAAGAGTTGAGAAGATAGGATATGAAAAGGCATGGCAAATGGAAAGGGAGGAGGAATGGAAGGAAAAGAGGAAAAAGACAAGGAACAAAAGAGAGGATTAGTGAATACTATAACTTTTTTTTGCAAATCTTCTGGCTCTTTTTCCTTCCCCCCCATTTTATAATTTTTTTTAGCGACTTTCGATTCCCTATACACAACCGATTAGCCGCTACTCCCATACCGGTACACGCACACTTCATTTGGGGGGGGGGGGTCACTCACGAAAAGGAATCCGAGATCCTTAGAACTAAGCCTTCCAATGCCCTGAGACGCTTTCTCGTCGAGTGCACCTTCAATCAACTTTCTCTTTTCCTCCTGGAGTGCAAGAACTCTATCTTCGACCGTACCGGCCACGATAAGCTTATGAACGCGTACCTTGCGTTGTTGTCCAATCCGGTGGGCGCGGTCAATAGCTTGATTCTCGATGAAGGGGTTGTAAAACGGGTCGAGAATAATGACCTGCGAGGCGGCGACAAGATTAAGACCCGAATTACCCGCCTTGAGGCTAACGAGAATGATATTCACGCTCGGGTCGTCGGTGAACTCCGTAAGAGCTTCGTTGCGCGCGGTAGAAGTCATGCCTCCGTCGTAGCGACGATAAGTCCAGCCTTTTTGGTGGATCGGGATCTCGATTAGGTCTAGAAGGGAGGTGAACTGGGAAAAGACAATCGTCTTCTCCACCCCGTCATTGTCGCGGATGGTCTGGAGGATTTCCATGCACTTGTCGACTTTGGCACTGCTAATCCAGCGTTTTTGAAGATGCTTCATATCTGTACCCCCAAACACATCAGTCGTGACCTATCGCTAAAGAGCAAAAGATGGGAGGAAACATACACTGCTTCTTGCTCTTGGCATTGCGCATAGCATCCTTGCGTACTTCGGCCAGAGTCCTTGGACGGCTCTTCTCCTTTGCCTTCCCCTTGCCCTTGACGTCCTTCTTTTTCTTTGGCGCAGGAGCCTTTCGCGCAGGAGCCTGACCCCCATCCTCGGAAGCACTTGCAGTCGCGCTACCCTCGCCCTGCTCGTCACTATCCACCTCCTCATCATTGACGATAAAGCCCTCCAAATCACTCCCTGTATCGCCATCATCATCACTATCCTCAGACGAATCCGTGTCGTAAATGAGATCATCGTCGTACTCCTCCTTGGGTTCCTCGGGCGCAGCTTCCTCTCCCTCAGACATGTGGACTTTCTGGAAGGTTCTGAGATCGATAACCTTATTCAATTGGAAAGCTCCGCGACATCCAGGGCACCTAGCCCCACCTTCCTCGTTCCCAGAAGCAATCGCGGCATCAACATGCTGAGTATGTAACTGTACCAGACATTCGGAACAGAACTGGTGACCGCAAGGAATGACAATAGACGGGTTATCCGCGGCATCCAAACAAATGGGACACTCGAATGCATCAGGATCCTTAAGCCGAGCAACAGCCTCGGGCGAAAGGCTCTTGGCCAGTTCAATCATCTGATCGTCAAATGGCTTCTTAGCATCTGCGACCTCGATGTCCCGAATGAGATGTGGATGACAACACGCCTGCCTTAGGCGAAGCAAGAGGACCAAGATGTTGCTATAATTCCTGCCAACAGTACCCGCCCTAAGGTACTTGTTATACAGAATTTTGGACTTGTCCTGTAGAGCCTGATAGAACTGCTGCTCGTCCGGTGACAGAACGGCATAAACCATTTCAATACTCTTATCAGGAAGGGTAAGTATAGGTTTCCCATCAATAGTCGAATCCTTGGTCCGCCGTAGCAACACAGCCTTCATGAGAGCCTGAAGCTTAAGTAGTGCGCTGCTAACCGCACGTTCGCTCTTACTCTTGAGTGGACGGGAGAATGTCTGCAATCCGTCAGCAAATGTTAAACAACCACTAGAATGCAACAAAGAAAAACATACATTCGAAAACTCAGGCCAGGAACTATAAGGCTCAATTCTCAAAAACCGTAAGAGCGAAAACATCCTAAAACATCTCCTCGTCAGCCACAACCCGCCACCACAGAGGAGTCAGAGCGCGCTCACTCGTCACAACTGTTCTGCATAGGCGTGCCCGACAAACAGAGCCTGAACTTGGCGTTTAGTGCGCAGCAACCCTTAGCAGATTGAGTGTCCTTATTTTTGATACACTGTGCTTCGTCAATGATAACCCTATACCATTTACAGTGATCCCCGACGAAGAAGAAATTAGCGTTCTTGATGGCGTCCGGATCCTCACTCTCTAACAAAGCCTGCTTCTTTTTGTACTCGGTGCCGATAGTCCCAAACGTGGTAAGAACGACTAACCACGCGCAAGGTCAGTCGGTCAATTAATTAATCAGGCTTTCCGAAACCCCTTCCAGAAGCTTCCAACGAAAAACAAACAAGCAAACAAGCAAACATACCATCATAATCCTTAAAGCCCTCAAAACTTCTACACTTCTTCTGATTTCCATGGTGAATGATAACCTTCAGACGGTGCTCCGCCTTGAGCTTCCTTTCAATCTCTCGTTCCCACTGCTTCAGAAGAGCGATTGGCGCAACGATAAGCGTAGTCTTCCGATCTGGATCCTTCGACTTTCTCGAGACAATGAGCGCAAGAGCCTGAATAGTCTTTCCCAGACCCATATCGTCCGCAAGAATGCCCCCTTTGTTGGACCCATCCTCCATACCCTTCAACCACGCCAAGCCCAACTTCTGATGTTCCATGAGCGGGTACGTCATATCATCCGGCGTTCCCTCCCTATTCTCTGGAGGAATCTCCATGTCCGGCCGAATATTCTCCATCAGAGTCTTTAGTTGATCCAAAGTCTTGGTGGGGTCGTTACGGATGTGGTTAATGTAATTCCCAATCTCGGGGCGATAGGTGCTGGGCCAGCCACTGTTCAGTGGATTGCCATCCCGGTCGACGATACCACCGTAAGCACTGGAATCAGATGCCTGGGGCGTTTGGTTGCCGTTGTCGTTTGAAGCGGTTGCAGGATCAGGCGTCTGTGGCATTTGATTTGGGACGATTATGGGATCATCAAAGCCACTACCATTATTATTCCATCCATTAGTCGTGGCGAGGTTGTCGTAGTTTGAATAGTCGAAAGGTCGTACAGAGCCAGCACGGGAATCCTGGGCCGGTAACAGCGATCCTATGCTTGATTGACTAACGGCCGCCTCAGATTCCTCATCAGAATCCAGGAGTTCGATAACTTCATTCGCAGAAACGTGGGGAAACCGCAAGGGAGCTAAAGTGTGATGCGCATTTTGGGGGATGGGATCATACTGGGGTACGTGTGGCTGAAAAGAATACATACTCGCCGAAGGCTTTGGTAAACCTCCGAGCAACGCAGGACTCAAAGTATTATCCAAATATCCCGAATCCGAATAGCTATATCCGTCATCATATTCGCTAAGATAACTACTGCTAGCACCATTACTAGACCCAACATGTCGAAGGGATGCCCTAGGCATATACTCTTCGTGGCGCCTATTACCAACCACGTTAGTAATACGGAGATAGATGTGATCCGAAAAGCCCACCTCGGATGTAAATTTCTACCAGAATAACTCGCATCGGAATTACTCTGGCACATTCCCGCAAGTCCGGAGTTTATACTAGGCAGACTTTGATCCGATATTCCACCAGGATTATTGAAGCTCATGCCATTACCGACCCTAGGACTATTCAATTCA
Organism: Tuber indicum; assembly: GCA_006112555.1. Lineage (NCBI taxonomy): Eukaryota > Fungi > Ascomycota > Pezizomycetes > Pezizales > Tuberaceae > Tuber > Tuber indicum. The sequence continues at coordinate 1,056,809 of VBSK01000105.1, forward strand.
GCATGCAAACTACGAGCCAGCTCTTCGTCGCTATTTTAGTGTCAGAATTATGCCTCAGGTAGCACAATGGAAGCAGACGGGAAAAAGAAAAAAGCAAAAGCTGCCAGAAAGCTCGCATAGCGAAGGAAAGGGATATTAATAGAAAAGGCTACAGCGAACAGGAACATGGAAGCTCCTCGCCACCGCCAAATTTCCCCCGAGAAAAACTAAACCGAGGGAGAAAACAAAACAATCTCAAAACTGAGAAACAGCTGTTTTTTGTTTTTACGAAATAAAAACGGCAGGGAGCGGGAGAGAGAAAGAAAAACATAATAAATTAAAGAAAAGTGACAAACCTTATCCCGGTATCCCGACTCAACGGACTATGTCTAACACCCGCAAAGTTCGGGTTCAGCAGCGCCGACTGAAGGCTAGGACTGGGAGTCGTGCGTTGAGACTTTGTCTCCGGAAAATCTTGGTGGAAATGATCGAAAGCATCCTCCCTATTGCGCTTCATCCCGAAGTTGCTGCTGCCGTTGATATTAACACCACTACTGCTACTGCTGCTGCTATCACTGCTGAGAGGAGTTCTGAGTGTAGCGTAAGGCCAACCAGTGGTCGTTGTCAACGGTACGTTATTATTATTATTATTATTGGTTGGGATAGCGTTGTGGTTCCCCTGATGCTGTGGTAATAGCAGAGCCTGGGATATTTGGGCCTCGGTCGAGATGATCTGGTTCTGAAGCTCACTGCGTTTGTTCTGGTCAAACGACGAGGTGCTCACCCCTCGGAGAAGGTTCTTTAGTACTTGTACGTGCTCTTGGAGAGCTTCCACGGGGATATCGTTGGGCTCCATACAGCACAAAGCAGGCCTCGAGGTAGGAGGACGAGAACTAGATGGGGACGAAGGAAAGTGTAAGGCTGCGGGTTTCGTGATGTGGCAATGCGAAGGGATGATTGTCTAAAAGTTCAAGTTGAATGGATGAATTGGAAAGGAAAAGGGAAGGGGAAAGGAAAAAAAAAATTGGTTCGATCGTATGAAGTGTAAGAGGGAGGAAGGCTGCGCGGAAAAACGAAAACGAGCACACTGGGCTGAAGTGTGCGTGGACCAACCAAAGTCGGAAGGGTTGAAGGTAGCTGTTGGGCAGAGGATGTTTACTGCTGCAGGTTGTGGGAGGGCAGGTAGCTTAGCTGGCCGACTGGTTTGGTTGGCGGTGGTGGGCAGCAGGCGCTGACAATTATCTGTGCGAAGTGTGTGCTAAGCCAGGGAGACAGGAAAGTAGGTCGGGAAGGGCTAACTAGTTCCCCCCAGTGTCAAGGATAGTAGAGGGCGAGAAAAAGCGATCAGGAAGAGGTGCAGAGGCGAGAGCTGGCGCGGACTGGTTCCAGAAAGAGAAGAGTTAATAATTTGACCTTGGACAAAATGACAAGCAAACTGAGTAAGGAGAAGAACAATAAAGTGTGAGAGGAGGTAGGTAGGGGGTGAGACGCGAAGGAAATGCAAAGAAGAAGAAGATACACTTTTTCTTTTTCTTTTTTTCTTTTTCCCTTCCTTTCCTTCCCTTCCTTCCTTTTTCCCTGAGGCACAGAGAGAGCCGTAGATACAGAAGACGAATGGGGGGGAGGAGGGAGAACTTGAAGACAGGGTACAGAAGTTAAGAGGAAGTGAACGAAACAATTCGTACCCTAAGACACAGAAGGTAAAACGCGGAGGAGAACGAATGGAGGTAATGTAAACGGAAAGGAAGAAGACCAAATTCTCCGGACTAGACACCCTCAATAAATCAATCAATCAGGCAATGCAAATGATGTGTAAAGATTACAGTATGTTATTAAGTAGCTGTTGTTAACAACGACGACGACGATGTAGACTATCTTGAAGAGTGTGAGATGTCCAAGATCAACTAATAATAAACGAATACTAGAAATGGTAGTAGTAGTAGTAGTAGTAGTAATAGTAGTAGTAGTAGTAGTAGTAGTAGTAGTAATAGTAGTAGTAGTAGTAGTAATGGTGGTTGTGGTGTTAGTGGTGTTGTTGGGTGTTGGGTGGTGGTGGTAGTGGTGGTGCAGGAACAGTACCAGTCAAGTTACTATGCGAGCAACATACAATAATGCCAATACTAAGGTAAAAAATGGGTAAAAATGTGGGCGACGCGAGCCAAACTCGAGCCTCCCTTGCATGTGTTAGAGATAGGGAGGGAGAGGGAGAGAGGAGAGAGGAGAGAGGAGAGAGAGGAAGCGGCATGCATGTAGGCATGAGTGAAGCAAATTGAGGCTGCCAATTAACAACGCTCAAAGAGGCAATGGCAGTGGCCTGCCAATCGAACGCGGTGTGTATGTATGTGTGTGTGTGCAGTGGGGCAGTGGGGGGAAGGAGTGAGCAGAAAAAGTTCAGGGGAGGGGAGGGAAGGGGGGTTGGATATGAGGTATCATAGGTATAAAAACCATATTAACTTAATAGATAACCAGGAAGGGGTAACCCCACCGTATGGTAACATCTATGATGATGATGATGATGATGCCGCCAATCCTTCCTCGGAAACATCCCTCTTTCCTTCCTTCTTTCCTTCCTTCCCTCCTTCTTCCTTCCTTCCTTCCCTTCCTCTCTCTCTCTTCCTCCCTTTTCTAAACACTCTCTCTTCTCCAACAACGCGACGAGGCAAAGCCCCATCACTTTCCTCCCCCACCGCACGTACAGCGGCACATCACGTCGAAAACGCCCGAAAACGAAAAGATAAAAATAAAAATAAAAATAAAAAATCATAAAAGCACACACCCAAACGCAACGAGACGCAATATTGAAAGAAAGAAAGAAAAAAAAAGAAAAGAAGAAAAATTATAATCTCACCTTCAATCGATCACCCAAGTTCAGCCCCATCCGTTCGCTCCCTTCCACAGTTGACAGTTCGCGTTCCTCAAACCGAGCCAAGTCAAATCGACATGAGGCTCAACAATAACACCAAAGAACGAAAAGGCAACACAACACACACAAGGCACTCACTTGATCCTGAAGAGCGAAGCAAGCAAGGGCTTCTTATAGTATGTTGGGTGGTGCAGCACCTGGGCCCAGGCAACAACGTTTGCAACCCAGCGCAAATCATACTATCCAGTATCCGGGTACGGTAGTTATCATACCATAACGAACTGAGCTGCTATTGTTGAATAACCATGACTCATCCCGCGATGATTCCGGTGCCTGTCGCCCATTTGTACCCTCCTCACGCACACACACAGGAGTGAATCATGGCATCCATACGCACAGACTTATGACTCACGCCCTACCGGGACCGCCCCAGGCTGCAATCCGTACCTTACAGATTTATGAAATCGCTTGGTGGTGGTGGTGGTGGTGGTGGAGGAGGAGGATCATAACGTAACCCACTTTCGAGATTGTACTAGTATGATACTGTATTGTACAGCAACGAGTACAACACTTGTGACTGGTGATAGTATCGCCCGTACCCTGATCCCCACACAGCTTCCCACGCATTCCCACCGTATTCGCGGGTACGGTTGTACGGTGCTCGTACTGTACTGTACTCGTACATACAGTACTCGTACACACACCCGCCACGGGGCGGGCGGATACTTGCTCGCGTCGTACAGATCCGAAACGAAACAGAAATGGATAGGGTAAACATTCACGGCCGCCGCTCGGCACATGATCATGGATGGAGCATACCGGTATGATCCTGTAATCGAAATCGAATCGAATTCCTCATTTGCACTTGAGGGGGGCCTAAACGAGTCGTGTATTTACTGAGCTATAAATACCCCCTTTGGATGAATGGAAGGGTGAGGAATCGTGAAGATTTGAAGCTGAGTCTGTCTTGCCGTGGTGGTCCATAATATTATGGGGGTTGGAGTTGTGAGGGTGGATTCCGGGGTGAGACCTTATCGGCTCGATGGAGCAGAGCCTTCGCAGGCGACGATAACTGTGCGGTAGCGTGCCTACCCTATCTCACCACCCATGGAAAATGACAGCACTAAACCCACAGAACCATGGGCGCAATACCCCAGGCACCTCCGGACATGACACGCCATCCCGATCATACCAATCCTCCGCCTCTCTCAAAAACAGACTCGAAGCTTAATACGAGGAAAATAAAACGCATGTAATTTTATTTATCCCTTTCAAACACCCACCACCACCCACCCATCCATCCACCACAGCCACGACATTCCAAATATACAGCCCTAATCCCACACACAAGCCCCAATCTCAACCTCGCAAGATAGGGAAACAGAAAAAGCATGGGGTACAGAGTTACTGGTAATCAAGTACAAACGAAAAATAAAATAAAAAATTAAAAAATAAAAAATAGGTGAACAAAACGTTACCATTCCCACCAGGACCTTGCCCGTCTGCAGAATCAAGAATGAAGGGTTGAATGCCTACATTGTATGTGTTCCGAGAATAGACATATGAAGGGGAAAGGTAATAGAAAGGAAAAAAGGATAGGGAAGAAGAGAGTAATTAAATAATAGTAGTGAGAACCTAAGAAGCGAATAGAAGAAAATAAATAATTATGCTCAAGGTGCGATAGCGTAAACCAGAGTAGTTGGTATCGACAGAAAGTAAGAGGGCACAGGGGGAAAAACAGAGAGAGGAAATGACACAAAGACGCTGTAAAGGATGCACAGAATATCCCTCCCATCCTCCCTCCCTTTCTTCCCACAAACTATACTCTACTGAGTAATAATCCCAATGTCCCCCACCAGACTCAACAGTTCCTTCCGTTCCCTCTCCTCCTCCGCCTCCGCCTCCACAGGCACTTCAGCCTTGCCACCCTCCGGCCCACCCTTCAAGCTCTCCTCCTTCTCCCTCTCATCTCCACCGTCATGGCTGCTCTCCGCCTCACCATTCCCCGCAGTTTCCACGCTCCCGTCACGGCCATCCTCAACATCAGCCTCCTCGCCCCCATCACCGAATTCTATTCCCGTGATGGCAAGGCCAGAAGTTGAACTTTCGGGACGATTATCATGATCGAGGCCGAAGTCCATGCCGCTACCATCACCCCTTATTGCCAAATCTGGTGGCCGGGATTTGAGTTGGCGGGCTTTGGCAAGGGATATAGTCTTCGCGTTGTAACTGCTGACAATGGGCTTTGACTCGTCACGATCGATCGTGGCTTTCATTATTGCGCCCATCCATTTCTTGCCTTCTTCTCTAGTGTCGGTGGCGAAGTAGTGTAGCCTTGGGGGCGTAAATGTCACACCCTTGGATGCACCGGGAGCCGGGGGAACAAGTTTGAATGTGAACCAGCCTCTCTCCTTCTCTTCCTTCTCTTTGCCCTTATCTTTGTCGGCGCCCTTTTCCTTCTTATCTGGCGGCGGAGGTTTCGGTGACGTTGGTGACTTCTCCCCGTTGAGTAATGTGACGGTTTGCATTGTCGGGGAAGCACTAGACGGGGGGTGCGGGCTAGCGCTAGGGCTCGTGACGGCGGCAAATTGAGCGTGCAGGCTAACAAATCTGTCGTCCGTAGCCGAGAGGACCCTGTGGGATGTGATGTCAATCAATCCACGCTCCTTCGTATCGGTGTCTGCATAAAAATATGCTAACCGCCGACCCTGAAGCACGAAAAACCGAGGCTTCCAAACACCAAGCCCACTTGAGCCACGTTTCTTCATCCATCCACTGAAATCAGCTGTTTCGGCAGCTTCCTGCGGCGTAATCTCACGTAGTCCTTTCTCCCACGCGCTTGTGTGGTGCTTCTTCGATTTCTGGCGAAGTGCCGTCCCGGAGGAAACACCACGGATACGGCGGCCCGAAGCTGATTGAGTTCGGTCTGCCTTTGGAGGTCTCTCCGGGGGTCCCGACACCGCATCCGACTCGAGGGTTGCGGTGAGCGAAGGGGTAGACCCATCGCCGGAACCCAATCCGGAATCCACTTTCTTAAGGGTTTCCGATACAGAACGAGTAGGAACAACAGGGGTAGGAACATTCGTGTTCGTAATGATAGGGTTATCTGTTGTCGGACGAGGGGGTACCTTTCCTGACAGGGACGGGGAGAGACCTGGCGAAACATAGGGAAATCCCTCCGGAGGCCCACTAAAGGAAGCACTTTTCCGTTTATTTTGTTTTTCCTTGCTGTTGCCACGAATGTGATAGGCCTGAGCCGCTGTGCATATGGGCGAGGGCTTTCCGGGAGATTCCGCACTGCCGATCCTAGACTGTCTAGCATGAGCTGTACCACTTCTCAGCCTTTGTTCTTCAGTGTAGCTAGCTTTTCTGGCATGATTACCCCCATTCTTCTTTTGCAATACCTTGCGTTCTCTAGGGGTTGATTCTCCACTAGAAAAGTAGCTACGCTCCGTCACTTTTGGAGTTTGGGGTTGCGATCCCGAGAACCCACTATCACCTGTAAAACCTGTATCCCCCGTTCCAACACTTGCACTTGTCCTGTGCCCAAATTCCCCGGTCTCATCCCCCGTAGAAGATTGAATATGAGTCAATGCAGAGCTCGACCAATTCCGATCAAAAGACGAAATTCGTTGGTGCCCTCTCCCGTCCATCCCGGCTGTAAGAATTGCCGCTGAAGCCGATAAAGCAACGTTTAAAGCTGTTGGTGAAAGTTCGTGCGCAGAAAGTCGCCTCCCCGAAACAGTGCGACGGTGGTGCGAGGCAGTATCAGATCGTCGAGGCGAAACCGGCGGTGAGCGGGGTGCCTCGAAGATGCCGGGCGGGGTGCTGGCGCCCGTGCTGGAAGCTATGGTGGTTGCTGTCATTGGGGTATGGAGGGGCGCGTAACCATGATTTCTCGGGTCTAGCATATTCGCTTCGTGAGTATTGATATGATGCTGTTTTGAGACTGGCCGGTTATGATGACTAGGAATCATCGGTAGCACCGGCCCCCCTCCAATTGTGCTGCTTCTTTGACGAGGACTTGTCTGAGATATACCCACCGCGGATAACCGTGCATCACTTCCGCTTCTCGGTTTTGTCTTTGGAGGCGACCTCTTAGACCTCTTCACCAAGTTCTCAATCTCCTTCCAAACCTCAAACCTCTTTCCAAAACTCCCAAGATCTAATTCCCTGAGATGCGACATCTCCAGTTGTAATAAAATCGACCCGCTGACCTCCTGTTCCTCGAACTTTTGACAGGAAACGAGGGGAAGGTTGCGGCTTTCCAGGTATTTAGCAACCTCCGCAGGCGTCCAAGCCTTGATCTGTTCTTCTGTATAAAACACTTCACCGTTATTCGGTAAATTAGCACCTTCTAGGTCATCATCCTCAATTTCAGAACCGGACTCGTTATCATGCTTTGAATATTCCGAGGAGGAATCCTGAACAACTTGCTCTAGAGGTGTGAATGACGGCCGAGTGGTGGATACACTGCTGTGACGTCGATTGTGATCTTTCATCACTCGGCTCGTTCTACTTTCTCTAGAATTGGAAATCTCGGTTATAGCTTCATCGATGTCGCTTAGAGTATCCTCAACCACAAGACTACGCATACCCGGTGGATAATTCGCGCTTGATCTGTCACCCTTTACCTGAGCCACGGCATTTGGAGAGGCAATTTTGGGTGTTGCCGTAGGTGATGAGACCTTATCAACAGCAAGTGGTGGCATAGGGTCGTGATCATCTGTTTCCTCAATTGTTGAATGTGAGGATGATATATGAGAATTGACAGGCGATGCTTGAGATGGATCCGGTCCCGGGGTTCCTGTCTTGGTTGGTGTCTGTGGAGGAACAACGGGAGCAGTCGCCGTCACGGGCGGGTCCACCGTCGTTGCTGAACTAGTTTGCGTACCCATATTGGGCAAGGGAGCAGGTGCTGAGGGCGTAAACACCGCTGGCGGCTCAATCCCGGTGCTGACGACTTCTGGACTTGTGTAGACTTTTCGAACCCAAGGGATATTGTTGCTTAGCCATTGTTTCTTGAAAGGTAAATATGCCCCAAGCCCAAACGACATGTCACAAAAATCTCGTGAATTTCTTCTGCGCAGAGGAACGGAAGTCCGATCATGTAGAGAGAGAGAGAAATACGAAGTGCCAGTGGGGGGCGGGGCGGGGGGTTGGTGTATGTAGAATGGGGAGAAGAGGAAAAAAAGAAAACTCACCCTGGGGGAAAAGGCCAACTGCGCTGGTGAGAGACCGTCCCTGCGTAATGGCTCATAGGATTAGCGAATTGCTTTCTTGAGACTCAAGACCCGGCCCGCGAAAATGAATAGAATGTGAAAATGCGTGTTGTCACTGCTGGCCGCTTCTGTGCAATGGGGGAAGGGACAAAAAAAGGCCAACAGAATGTCCAACACAGTGCCGAAGCGGCGCAACGCACATACATGTAGATGTACACGCAGTGCTAGCCACAGAGAAATATATATTCTTTGCTTTTTTCCCTCCCTCTCTCTCCTCCGTTAATCTTTTCCTTTCCCTCCTCTTCCTCCTTTGCTTTCTGTTTGAAGGGAAGAAGAATGAAAAAGCATGGTGAGGAACAAGTGCCATGGCAGCAGCGGCGACAGGCATAGGATACAGAAGAACATGTAGTAACAAAGTAATAATAATAATACTTTCCAAACACCAAACACTAAGGGGGGGGATGGTTAAAACGAAATGAACGATGATGAAACTCACCATATACCATCCGTCACCGAATTCGTCTTTGTTGCAATGGTCAGCGCTGAAAGAGTTTTATGTACAAGAGACGCGGAGGAGCCGTCAATTCCTACCGTCCTTTTCCAGCAGCTCTACATACTCCCCCTTGCGTAGTGTAAGTTCATCTGGAGAACGAGCGTTAAAGTCGTGAATCACACGTAGGAAAGTCGCGCCCGTGGGAATAGTGAGCTGCGGTCGAGCGTTTATCGGAGCCACTCGACCGCCTGAGTTGTTTGTCGTAGGAGAAACCCCATCATCAGCCATCCTCTATCGTTCTCACTCACTCACTCACTCTCTTCGCACACACAGTCCGAACCGTATTCCCCGCTTCGCGCTGCGGAAATAAAATCTTCAAGCGGTGCTGAGAAGGGGAAGAGTGTTCAGAGTAGTTCGATCGGCGAGGGTGGCGGATGAGAGGCGGGGGAGGAAGGCGCTTGTTATTAAGAAAAGTGCACTCGTGGTGAAAGCAAATCCTATGAATAATAAAATAAAATAAAATAAAATAAAATAAATCTGTCCTGTTCGTAGAAGACTGGTATGTCTAGCCTCCCCCTTCAATTCAACAGTTGCAGTGCGGCCGCCTGAAGTACTGGTATCAGATATCAAAAGGGGAGTAAAGTTGTTTATGTGCGTTTCTCCTTTCCTCCGCCAGATGAACCGAACGAGTGAAGAGTGGAAGACGAAAACTGCACCGAGGAGCCTAGCGAGACCTAGTTAGGAATGGCAGCCCTGGGAGTCCTGGTCCCAGTCGGGGTAAAGAGGGTGATGATATGAATGGCCGCAGGAGGCACCTGGCAGAAAGAGCGGGGGAAAGGAGAAAGAGAGAGAGAAAGAGAGAGAGAGAAGGCGAACAAGATTTTGAAGGAACACGAACGGCTAGACTACGGGAGGCTAAGGGTCTCTCCGAATGCTCGAGCAGTTCTGGGATCAGACGCCCAGACACAACTTTATTCTGATACGTTGATAAAGGCAGAAAAGCTTGCCACTCCGGCCCACTCGTTGGTTGATGGAGTATGCGGGAGAAAAAAGAAGAAAACAAGATTTCTTCCTGCGATACGCGAAGGCCTAGGGTGCAATATACCACTATCATCCCGATACTCCCGTCAGTCCATCAGTATGCATTCCTTGCACTGCTTTAGGAATCAGCTTTCAATGATAAATTGAAGCGATAATCCCTTAGCTTCTCGCAGTTCAAGGGGCAACGATATCCCGCGCCAATATTTGTTTGGTTGATGCCGGGAAGTGCTTGTTCACGAGCAATAGCAATGCACAATAGCAAGCTACCCTGCTGCGCTCAGCAGACTGCCCTCAGCTATGATACAGGATCAGCGGAGTGCGATACGAGCGAATACGTGTGTACCGGTAGCACGAATGACACCTAAACCACTTCTATTCCCAATATAATACCACAAAGGGGTAGCACAATGATTACACACCTGAAGTGGACCAAGGGAGTAGGGAGTCATATCATACCGGACCACACCAACATGATCCTATTGACCTGAGGGCAAAAGTGAAATTTGAGCATGTCTTCACCACTGCCAATCAAATCATTACCAAATCCGACTGGTATCAAAGACCTTTTGTTAACCAAGTGTGACTGTCAACCCGTCGTCATACAGATAAAAATACGACAAACCCTTCCTTCCGACACCAAAGCTTTTATGTCCGGGAACCTGCAGGGCCCTCTGCAAACATGCCCCCTACAGCTTTCGAATACTCGTACAGTACCTCATTTCAGAGAACTTCTTGCACCATATCACAATCGGTTCGGTGAAGGAAACCTAGGAATCCGAACAAAGTTTACAGGCACTGTACTACTGTTCCTGCGCAGTACTGTACGGTACGTACTTCCAAATCCGTCCAAGGTTTTTTAAGTCGACCACTATATTAGTTCACTTTGGGTAACACCAACCAAACACTGCGTCACACAGTGTAAATATGTCCCACCATAGGATTTTTCGTTCAATTGAAATCCGGACGATGGAATGCATTGCTGGGGAGCTCAATATCTAATCAGCACAGCACCATTACCGCACCACTAAGCAAGGCGCTGAGCTGCTCGCATATTAGGTGCTAATATGAGGACTAGTGTTATCGTTCACTCAAGCTGGGGGGAACAGGAGAGGGAGAAACGGGAAGCAATAAGTTACAACGACACCCTTGAGCCTTTTACTTCAAGTTTCTAGGGACCCTCCAATCCCAGATGGCCATTTTCACCATTCTCTCTCTTTCTTGGCTAATCACCGAACCCTCAACAAGTCCAGCTGGAAAGCGAGGATATAAGAGGGCACTTCAGGACGGCAGACAACGGAGTAAGACGTGCCAATACATCTGAAAGGCTGACCAGCTGACGTTATCTATTATGTTTCGGCCACGTTCTCTCCGAAACGGCCAATAACCCCAAATCCTAGAGGCCCCGGCTTCTGGTATGGATTGACAAGTAGTTTCAACGCTTGCCGGCAAGTCCATCGTAGCCCAAGGGTTGGCTTGAATATCGGCACCGCCCCGAATTCTAATAACAATATCTATGAGTAAAATTGTTGGCTAGTTGGGGTAAGCATTCCTAAAGGTAAGATCGTTTGGCTTACCATCGTAGTATGGCCTCCACAATATCCAAGAAGAAGGTACAACAACTACCATCTGCGGGAACGGGACTACTAAGAGATCCTACAGCTCTGAGCACTTGAGTATACCCCAGGGCCTACACCCCTCTTTTATACAAACAAATCATGCTCCACTTATCCTCCTCATCCCCCTCTTTCTCACACTATTCCCAACCATCTGTTTTGTCATTTATAGATCGCCATGTTTACCAGAAGGGTTCCTACCATACTACATACCACTATCGTGCCTATTTCAAATAAAGGATCTTACGGCAGGATCTCTAAGACAATAGCATACTCACAGCCCCGCCCCCAGCTACCTTCGGAGTACAATTTTCTACAACCCTCATCGGCAGGTCACTCCAAACCCAGCTCCCTAACCTACCTCAAGCCCACATAAATGTAATACCATCCCTCTTCTCTTCCCCCCTCCTCCTCCCGTCGATTTTCCACAACCCCCCCGGAGTCAGCACAGTATGATAACAACCTACCTGAGATACCGCCTCCCCAAACCTTCCGTCGAAAACAAGGACAGAGGCCCAAATCATCGAATACGATACAACGCAAACGCAATACCCTAACATCCTGACATACACACACACACCCGCAGGAGAACACACAAATAACCCCCAAAAGACAGTAGCAACAACCCACGAGCCATGACGAACAATCTAGAGATCCACGGAGCGCCGCCACGCGCCCAAATCACTGTTACTGACTCACGATAACGATGCTACAAGCCCCTCCCCCTCCGTCCGTCCGGAGAACTTTTCTTCCGGGATACGATATCATACTGGAAAGGAATCCTGCAAGTTGGGGCTATCGTGCATAGCCACACACCCATCACCCAAACCGTACGGGGCATGAGGCACCGCGCAGGGCTATCACTGGGGGCGGGTATTCATGTTGAGCCACTACGGCTGGGCTTGGTAAAGAAAAGTTGCGGGCGTAATCGTGGACTATTGGGCACCCGCGTACGGTATCATAACTGCGTATGACATGATATTCGCACAACTAGAAAGAAAAAAAGAAGAAAAAAGTCGAATGCCAAAAACGATTGACAGGTCATGACCCAATCCAATTCCACCAACATTCTCTTAACAGAATCCAATCACTGTATTTATTTATTCCCCATTTTCAAACCGCCGGATATATAAAAATAAAATAATATAAAAGTATAAAAATATCGCACCGCTATGATACGGTAACCAATCACCCTATCAATCCCCAACGACACGCGGAACCCGTTGCATTTCGCTCTCGATTAATCACTCACTCGCTCTAACTCACTCATAGGTTCACTCACCACCCATCACCCTGCATCGATCTATCCATTCATCGGGATCGGACACATACAATATCATAATAAAGTTGGGGGCTTTCCGTCCTTCCTTCCTTCCTTCCTTCCGTCCCGTTTGCCCTACCTGCCCTGCCTGCCTGCCTGCCTGCCTGCATGTTAACAATCAACAGTACAACAATCATATTTCCGTTGGCTTGTTATGATAGTTTGTATTCCCGACTTTTTATTTTGTCGGCAGTTCCGCTTTGTATGTATGTACCATAGTGTACCCCATACTTGCTTCGTGCGCATGTATGATATGTGCCGTACTGCGTAACCCCATTTTATTGTGGGGCATTCGCCCCCCCTCCAATCCGCTCCACTCCGCTCCCGCGTTTCAGGTGGGTTCAACGATCCACAGATGTCACGGCACGTGGGGACGAACGAACGGACTGTGATGTGCGACGCCGGATTTGGAGGAAGGAACCTTTAGGAGTGAGTGAGTTATTCGGGTTCGTCCATCCGAATTTGGTGTGGGCATCGTGGGTGGATTCTAATCTGGGCTTGACAAGTTCTGTGTGGGGTTCGAGAGTATCTGTCAAGTTACTTATTTTTCTCTCTCCCAACTGCTTGGGGATTAAAACCTGGAGTTGTTACATACCCGATCGATTCTGTGTCCGTATAGGGATTGGTATTTGGGAAATATTTGTTGTGGTTGAGTAGTGATGGGTTTCTTGTTTTTGTACTCGTATCATAGCAGGGGGGGTCTTTTTTTTTCCGGGGGGCCCCAGGTATTTAATGGGCAGGTGGAAGTGAGGCCGATTAGCGAGTGAAAATTCGTGAACTAGCCAACCGCCCTTACCAGCCAGCTCCGTTTCCGTTTTTGGGGTTTTGTTCGCAAGTCTGCTCGTAGGTCTAGACTAACTTATCTCGTCGAATCCCTCTGATTGGACTAGAAACCTCTCGTAGATTCTTCCTATCAAAATTTAGCGTGTTGCTGCGGAAAAAAGTGTGTTTCACACTTGGTGTATCATAGTAATTTCGACGAATTAGTTAGAGTTCGGTACTAGGTAGACTTACTCACACCCCAGGTCCAATTAGGTTTGATTTTGGTTACCGGTACAATGACTCGAGTAGTTAGCGTGCGGTACAAATACCGGTACCGGTACTGCAACGGGACTTGTACTCGAGTACTGGTAGCACAGGCAGGGAATAGTAGATTGGTGGCGTTTACACGAGTCTCACCTTCCGTAATCCTAGCACAACTGAACCGACATTGTATCGGTGCGGGCTGATCCCTTTTTTCCTCCATTCCTTTTTTCTGCCAATTCTACACGCGTAGAGTGGGCTTTTGAATACCGTACCGGTACCGTGGTGGAACGCCGGATGCTGCTTTGGCCCTTTGGTGGCGGGAACGGTGGGAGAGCCCTCAACTGTGATTGGCTCAACAAGCATGATATATAGATACCGGTAGCCGTGGGGGTTATCTCCCCGACCCACTTGTGACCTTCACCGCAATGATCAGATTGCAGGTTTCCGGCATGATAACGCGTTTTTGTTGGGGTTACGTATCATTCTGAAGCTAGAGGACGTGGTTGGTCGGGTTTGAGCCCCGCTTTGTGAAGAATCTAGGATTACCGAACCTCCCCCTTTCGCGGCTTACCAAATGCGAGGGGTACGTGCCGACCGTGAACAAAGGCGGTAATCCGCTGATTGCCGCTAGGAAGGAAAAAAAAAGAGGGGGTGGGGGACTGAGTCAAACATTTAAATTGATGAAAATGTTGCATGTGACCCTTTTTGTAGGAAGAGTATATAAGCTAAAGGGTTTCCCACACCCACACCCACCATTTTTTTATTTTTTTTTTATTTTTTGTGTTGTTTTTGAACTGGTTGAGTGGAAAAAGAGTGTGAGGGAGCAAAAAAAAAAAAAAAAAAAAAAAAAAAAAACAATCTCTTGCTCTGCAGGTTACCACCAAATTGATATTTTTGTGTGATGCAAGTGGCTATTTCTTTCTTTTTTTCCTACCTGTTGTTACACTAGGTGAATCCATCTCAAGGGGGGGCCGACCAGTAAGAGGGGCATAGGTTAAAGAGGACCTACCTGTGTGTGGGAATGAGGGGATAGAATACCCCTCAATCCAAAAGACAGCAGGATACTATTTGGGAGCAAACGCATTGGTCAGTGACTGCAGAAGACATAGAAGGAAGGAGAAAGGAGGAGAATGAGGAGGTAGGAGCGATAAGGTTACAGACCGTTCTGAACAGCTTTGATCGTTGTTCAAGAGGAACTACGCTCCCCTATTCAATTCGCTCCGCCGATTCACACGAGCTCTGATTATCACAATATCATAGCTTATCGTCCTCCTCGGTCGCCACGTCAATCCGGTACCGGCAGTTCGGTATTTCTCCGGCCCAAAAAGAAAGGTGGAGCAGCGTTTTAAGCGAGCCGAATCCCTCCCCCTGCTTTTTTTTTTTCTTTCCCACTTCATTCTTTCTTGTGTGCAGAATTAATTTGTTTCTGCAACGCTATTTGGATTTGAATTGGCTGGGTTTGTCTGGAGGGAAGTTTCTTGAGGACAAAAAAGCGCAGGGGAGCAAACCGAGTCATGCTTTCAAATTCAAAGGCTTCCTCTACGAGTGATAATACCGGCATTGAAGGTGGCTCCGTGGCTGCCGGGGGTGCTGGAGTAGGTGTTTCGGGGAAGAGGTCGTACACGAGGAGAGGATCTGATCGCCCGGAATGCCCGAGCGTGTCGTGAGTAAACCCAGTTTCTCACCCGTCCATTTACTCTCTCTCGAAGACTTGCAGTGCTCACGCGAAACACGACAGACTCGAGATGAATAAGGTGAATACTACCGCCCAAGCTTTTATAGGGGGAAGGAGGAGGGACTGGATGAGTGGAGGCGGTTCTGATGCCGGGACTTCCGTGAGGTTCCCGGCCCGAACAACATCGTCGGTACCAGGCTCACGGATGAACAAGCAGCTGAACAGAGCTTCGTCGATAGATACTGGTAATGTTGGCGTCGTTCACCAGGTTGGTCGGTCAATACCACTTCTTGCCACAGTGGGACCTGGTGAAGCTTCACCTCCTCCCACTGCTTCAAACTCCCCGGACTTACTCAGTTCTGAATTGCCCCCTGGAACAACACGACCTTTGCACAGCGTTGAAGCTGTTTTGCCTTCACCTGCTCCCAGTGACACCCAATCTGTTACGGATAAGAGGGATGCAGAGGATGTCAATGTGGCCGCTGTAGCTGCTCGGGGCACCACCCCATTGGGTTCTCCCATGCCTGTGGCCATTGAGAGCCAAGGTCAATGTGCAGGAGCAATAGGAACAGAGGTTTCATCCGAAGCATCTGGTGAAAACGGCGGGGTGGCAAGACCGAACGAATCATCTAGCCGCCAGGGGCCGCAACAAACAGAACGACCAGGAATTCCGCCATCTGTTTCTGGTGGCCGATTGACCGGGGCAAAGAGAACTGCGCCACCAGGCGATTTAGATTCTGAACAAGCCCAGAAGCGATTGAGGCATCACGCTCTCCCCTCACAGCCACTTTTGGATAACCCGCAGCCGGTCTCAACGCCTGTGCAGACACCGAGTCCCGCGGTGGCTGAGCAAACACAGTGGGCACCAGTTCCAGCGCGGAATTACATGCAACCTAATATGTCATCGTCCCGCCTTCCCCAATCGCTCACTCCGACGCTTCCTCCTTCGGCCGGACCAACCATGGCCCAAAGCCATATCCCCGCAGCCCCACACCCGGTGAGCCATGGCGGCAGCCCTTCGCTCCCCCTCACGTATTCTACATCCTGGAGTACCAATGCGAACCCTCCTGGAATCGAACCTACTATGGTTTCTCCGTCTCAAGTTGCGGGATCTTCGGGCTTTGCACCGCTCAACTCGCCAATACAAACTGCATACTTTCCCACCACCAGTAGCCAGGCGGATCTTTCTCAGTACCGGGCTGCATTGTCAGCGCAAACCCAGTTGCAAACCACAAACCAGGTACAACCGGCACAAACAGTGCAGCTGCAGCAAACAGTGGGGGGTGGACCCCGACTTGAGTTGTTGCTCCCTAATTACGATTCATACATTCAGAGAGAAGGTGGCCCAGGATGCCAGAAATTTAATTCTGCTGAATGTTTCCGATTCCGTGTTATGCGGGAGGCCATTGTTGCCAATGATTGGTTCTTTGCTGTGCTGCACCAATTGTATACACTTGCTTTGGTCAATGAGCGGATGCTGGCCTCCTATACGAAGGTGACCGCAAATATGCCGGGAGTTGCACTTATGTCTGAGATACTGCACGATGGCGTCAAGCCTCGGCAGAAATACCTCACTTACCTCTCCACAATGCCAGTTCCGCTGCCGGATGCATTGAAGCAATTGTCGTACTACCATAAATATGTAGGACATGTTTCGAGGTTCATGGCTGATGGATACAAGGTCCGCAAGTTTACAATCCTCCAAGGCGGAGGGCATATCAGCTAACATAAGGCTAACTGGTTAATTCTAGGTAGTACCCATCATGCGGGATTATTATGTTAAACGTGGGGTTGCCCCAAACGTTGATGTTATTGAACATGGCTGGAAAGTCACTTCTCCTACCATGTGCAGTGTCATCGCACGTTATATTCAGAGCCACGTCTCAACAGGTCAAAATGTTCCCTCGCCACCCCCAAACCCCCAAGCACAGCCTCAGGCCTCACAACGTCGGCAGCAGCAGCAACAACAGCAGCAACAGCAACAGCAACAGCAACAGCAAATGAGACTTCAGCAAATGCAACATGCTCGGCAAAACGGCCAAAATAACCCTAACCTTGTTATGGCAAGGCAACTGCCTGGTGGGGACTCCTACCAGCTTCTGGCTGAACAGCAAAATCA
Source organism: Tuber indicum (assembly GCA_006112555.1). Taxonomy (NCBI): domain Eukaryota; kingdom Fungi; phylum Ascomycota; class Pezizomycetes; order Pezizales; family Tuberaceae; genus Tuber; species Tuber indicum. The sequence continues at coordinate 1,074,161 of VBSK01000105.1, forward strand.
ACAAATTGCTCTCAACCACATGGCCCTTTCACGAGCAGCTGGCAATCCGCAGGGCCACCGACCTTCTCTCCATATAAACTCCGCTACCGACGGAGTCACCCGGGATCCTGCTATCGCCCTTCAAAATGCTTCAGATGCTGGTATGCCTCACCCCCATCAACAGTTTGGGCGGCCTGCCCCGGCACCTCCCTTGGGCCAGCGCAGGAATCACCTTAGTGTAGACGTCGAGCGGGCACAACAGTTGGCTAAGCTAGCAGCATTAGGTCTTCTACAAGCTGGTTCCCCTGTTTCCTCAACGTCCCCTTTCACTGGACCCGGGCGGCAGCCATTGGCCGGCTCTCCGATGGGCCAACATTCTCCTAATGCGCCCACTACCCCAGCTCAAGATGTTGAGCGGAGGTCATCTGTTGCTTCTCAGGGACGGGCATCACGAACTGTGGGGACTCGGCAGGGCCAGCCGCAACCACAACACCTACAGCAAATTCAACACCTACAGCAAATGCAACATATGCAGCATCTTCAACAGCAACAGCAGCGGCAGCGGGGTATGCTTCAAATTGCTGCGCAGGTTGCACGAGATCAACGTCAGTCTCAGAATGCACATCCTAATATTCCGGCAGGTGAATGGAATGGACTATTCACGGGCCCTCCTCCTAACTCGGCTTCTCTTGGGATGCCATCACCCTCGGTATTCCCTCCGACATTCCCTCTACCTTCATCCCAACGTGCTCACGGGAATCTTCCTCAGAACCTGCTTCAGTCCCATTTGGCTACTCCACCTTTCTCACCACCGCCGCCGTCTTCGGTTGCCCCACCTGGAAGGCTGCCGCTTTATATTAGCTTGACGCAGTTTGCACTTACGGATATTATCCTGGATTCGCAGAGGATATCTCAAACGTTCCATTGGGTTATGGGCGCAGAGGCGGAATCCAGACTTTCCAAGAAGCGAGCCAGCACGAAGCCCGGTGAACCGACAACTCGGCCCATGGTTCAACCTGGATCCTTAATATATAGACTAAGGTCAGTCAAAGTTACCGACTCTTCACGAACTCCGAGAACGGGCGGTGAGTGGGTGGTCCAAGAAACCGCTTGGCCTGCCCACATCTTTATAGAAGTCAATAAGCAAGTAATTGAAGTACGCCGCAAAGTCGCCTGGGGAAAGGATCTACCTGCCGATATAACAAGCTACGTCCAAGCCGGGAAGAACGAACTAAAGGTCGTCTGTCTGTTCCCGGGGAAACAACGAGACCCTTCAACCTTCGTTATGGCAATCGAGATCTACGAATGCCTAAGTGAGGATTCGATTATAAAGGATATCAAGCACATCCCCCTTTCGAGCGCAAAATCCTCGATCCTCGGCCGTCTCTCCGGTGCTTCAGATACCGACGATGTGGTGCTCGTTGAGAGCGACCGTGTCTCCCTGGGTGTCCGTTGCCCGCTCAGCTTCACTCTCCTCACAACTCCGGTTCGCGGCGTGACGTGTAAACATCTGGAATGCTTCGATCTCCAGAATTACCTCGAAACCCGGCCTCGTCGCAAAGATCACGAACCGCCTTTTGCTGACTCCTGGCGGTGCCCGTTATGTCGCGGGGATGCCCGTCCGACTGAGTTGGTGGTGGATGACTTTTTGGCGTCTGTATTGCAAGAGCTCATGCTCTCTGGTTCCACTGACGTGCAGAACATTATGGTCAAGCGGAATGGAAGCTGGGAACCGGTCAGGAAGGAGGAGGAAAAGAAGGATGGTGGGAAGGTGAATGGTACCGTGGAGATCATCTGCCTTGACGATTGATTCTCCCTCTTTTTTCCCCTTTTCTCTCCTTCGTTTCCATAAATAAATACCCTTTGACGTAGGATCACTAACGGCATTGTTGTCAGCCTTTCCTTTTCCCCTCTTATATCCCTGTCTTTTTTTTTACTTGCTTACCTCAAGGAGTAGCATTACCTGGCGTTTATCTTTTCTTTTCCTTTTCCTCTGCCTCTTCCTTTCTCACGTATATGCCTTTACTACTATCGCATTTCCCCCTTTTGTCACAGGGTTTGCGTCTTTTTTCCTCAGCTTCATTGTGATTGCGATTCCCAAGTCGAGCCTTTTCTTTCCTCATCCTCATATTCATCTTTACGGTTAGGGGTCAGCATGGCGCTGGAATCTTGCTTTTTCTTTTCTTTCACCTTGATAGCGGGATCCATCGTTTAATGGGTTTGGTTGGTGGTGTATATTATTATGCTGGCATGTGGTTGTGATGAGGGGGGGATATAAAAATAAAATAATAATGTGCTCAGAGGTTGGTTCTGTGCTGTTAGATCTAAAGTTATTTTGTGGTGTTGGCAGATGTAGCTGCTGCTCTACGGTGTCGGTAGTGTAATGGTATTTTCGCTATGGAATTCTATCAGTCCCGCACGAAATATTACTGCATCATGATATTATGATACTACTGCCCATTCACTGCTATCATACTATCATACTTAAACGCCAATACCGAAGCACCACAGCCGCGCAACAAGCCATCGCACCATCCCAACCCCCCCCCCCCCCCATCCATCCATCCATCCATTCCATCCATCCACCCCTCACCCATCCCACATGACGAAAAAAACACCAAACCAAGATCCAATCAGCAAACACCCAAGCACTAACTATAACATACCCAAAGCCAACCAAACCACCCACGACCGACCCGGAACGCGATCGAGAAAGAAAGAAAGAAACGATAAGAATGACAAGTGTATGCGAGCAAAACAGCTGTGCCAGCGAGTGACCACGTATGATTTGTGGCGTTTTTGGCCGTCTTTCTTTTTTATAATATTATAATACTTGCCGTATGATATGATTGCTGTATCATTTAGTTGGACTATCGTAGTTTGCTTGGTATGTGAGGACTATATAATATTATATATATATATGAAAGTTTGGAGGTTGGTATGGTGATACGTATATACTTACTCCTCTTCTCCTCTCTTTCTGTCTTTCTCTCCTTGCTTGGTCGTGTTAGGCTTACTCGGTTACTTACTTACTTTTGTCATGCTTCTGCATGAGTATTATTATATAATGTAGAACCGTCGTTTTGTGAATTTCCTTTTCGTCGGTTTCTTCTGTTTGCGGGAAGGAGGGAGGGAGGGAAGATGTGAGGAGGTGGTGGACAGTTCTACATACAAGTCTACGATACTTGTATGCGCTGTGGGGGGGAGTAGAGTTGTATAGTAGCAGCTCTCCGGTTTGGAGGGTGTCTTGGAGTGCACATCGCCCGTCCGTATGATACCCACAAACATCGCGGATGAGAATTTTTGTTTCCCCGACTCCAAGATATTCACGCCAAATCACTCGAAGCCACGATTGCCCTCGACCGTCCGTCCAGCCGGCCACCAATCCACTAATGTGGCACTCGCATATTACAACCAACCACAGCTAATTGTGGAAATTCCGATAAGGGGAAAACCTTGTCCAATTACTACCCTTTATGAATGAAGAACGAGCAAGAAGCGAGGGGGGGAGATAATAGTAGATAGTGGGAAAGGACAACCACTGGTTGAAAATGAGATATAATGAGAAAACACAAAGAAGTAAAGTAGATCCGCAAAGAGTACAAATGGTAAGAGGTAAAGAGAGAGAAAAAAGCCGAAAAAAAAGGGACTCCATTTCCTGATAGCTATTCCACCAGACCCAGTTCGCTACCAAGGAGAGGATACCGATAAGAGATACAAAAAGCAATAGCCGCAAAGCTACCATTTCATCCCCTCACCCTTTCCCACCCCTGCCTAACATGGCCTCCGGCATACCCAGTCTAACCGCCCAATAACTCGTTAATCGCGCCCTGGACGCTCCCACCACTTCGACGCAGTGCAGCAACGTTCCTGTCGAAATCGTAGAAACCCATGTCATTGAGCTGTCCCAATTGCTCTGCATATCTCTCCTCTGGAGGTCTATTATCAACCGGGGCTGCTGCCTGAGCTTGAGCGGCCCGCAGAGCCCCCGCTCCGCCCAAGGGCCCATTGGCACCGAGGAGGATTGCGAGGGGGTTGTTGCCCGCAAGAGGGTGATTGGGAGGGAGGGTTTGATTAGATGCTCCGCTGGCTGGATCACCAGTGGGGCCACTTGGTTGCCCACCGCCACCGCCGCCTAATGCCCCGAGGATGGAGTTTATGGCGTTTGCGTCGAGGCCACCCGGCACCTGACCGGGTGCTTGACCCGGTGTTTGACTTGGTGAGGCGCCTAACCCTTGTTATGTCAGCACTGACCCCACCATGGGAGCTACGGAGCAGTTTGGAATAACCCACCCGGTGCACCCGCGCGAGGCGGCTGTCCGCCGAAGAGCGCAGCAAACGGATTGCCTCCGGCTGCGCCGGGCAAAAAGGGATTCAGTGGGGGTGGTGAACCAGCTGCTGCAGGATTAGGAGTGGACTCTGCTGGTGTAGATCCTGCTGGTGAATCGGAGGATGGGGTAGTATCAGTTCTCCCAGGCTCCGGGAAAGAAGCAGCCGCACCACCACCCATCCCGCCGAAGCCACGACCGAGGCCACCAGTCATCTGAGACATCGAGCGGATCACTTGTGGGTTCGACATCAACTGGCGGAACAAGTCTGACTGCATCATTTGTCTAACCTCCGGTCCAAGCTGTGAGAGCATAGGGTTCGAGGCAAAGATGTAGTCCATAATCTGAGGGTTTGATAGCAGATCATTCATGGTGGACTGAAATTGGGGATTGCTCATGGCCTGGGCAAGCTGCTCTGCATCCGGTGGTGGACCCATCTAGATTATCGCAAAAACGTTAGATTAACCGATCGATAAGACCTCCGTACCTGGGGAAGGCTGATAAGTGATGCAGGACTGGGACAAAGACTTACCCCTCCATCGGGACCAAACATATCCGCATTTGGCAACTGAACGTGTCCCGCGTATCTAGCACCAGTCAGCCCCGCAAGTGGGTTATTCCCTGTCCCTGCCGCGATATTGGTGGGCACAGCCGGCCTCGCATCCGCCCCACCGGTGGTGGGGCCACTACTCGAGGCACCACCCCTCGCGGTGTTCGAGGCGGCTCCCTTGACCATGTGAACGGTGTGGCCGGATTGTAATTTGTAAAAGGCCAGCGTCTCCTCATCCTTCATTACACGCCCCGAGTAAATAAGTCTTTGCCTGTCGGCAGCGATATCGGACATGCCGGCAAGGGTCGTCTTCAGGTCGGCAACAGAGGTTGTCGGGGGCAGCTCGACGGTATATTTGGTGTCGTTTGAGGACTTGACGGAGAATGTGATAGGAAGGGAGGATTCAGAGGAAGGGGGTGGCCCCTGTGCGGATTGCTCGCTAGAGGACATTTTTATCTGCAATCAAGTTGCGATGATGATGGAAACCGAGCGCGGAGCCTATGGCGAGGAAATATTTGAAGGGGTAGAGGGAGGGGAAATCAGACCAGGGCTTTGTATTTTCGGGTGGAGGGGAGAGGATGGAAAACGGAGAGAGGGTCGATGAGAGATCAAGTTTGATGAGAATGGTGGGAAGGGGCTGACGTCGGGGGAGGGGAGTGGTTGCGAGTAGGCTGACCAGGTGAATGACGCTCGCTAGAATGGTTTGCCTGACTGATTGTGGCGGCCACCTCTCTCTTCTTTCTACGGTTGGGGTGGGGGGATGGTTGAGGAGGGGAAAGAAGATCTCAGAAGGCAAGGCAAGCAGGGGTCGTCGGCACAGCCACCTTTGCCACTTTTCCGCAAATCCCCTCTTTATGAGGGAAAAGGCACAAGTTGTCTTAACATAATAATATTATCATCGTGCATAAATTCTAGCACATTATCGGTGATTGAAATAAGTTCATACCACGATGAGGAGGCCATTTCTCCTTTCGTGTTCATGAAAAAAAAAAAAAAAACAGGTTTTTCTCCCGAAATCATCCGTGGCAGACGGTCAAGTTAGTGCCAGACAACGGCAATTGGATTCACAAGAAAAAATAAATTTACACAGCAAGCAGGAGTGAAATAACCGGTAGGCTGTGCAGCAGTACCGTACTCGTGGGCAACTATGACAAAAAGTTCATCACAGGGTGGGGTGGGGGAGGATATTCCCCAACCTGAGTGAGCACTTCTGACCTGAGAAACGCCCAACTTCAAACTGCTGAAGAACCTTAGGTCTTGCGAAATATTAACTCTTGGGCGAGGCGTGCTGTACCAGTACCGGCGGGAGCTTGAAGACCGAATGCAGGGGAACTCCCACCAACGGTTGACCCCGCCATCGTCAAGGTTAATTTGCCAAGAAATAGGGATTCGCGGAAGGTTACAAAGCGAATGGATAGGTTAGCCAACAAGCAGGTGCTCCGGTTTAAGGCTCCTCCCACCGCATACAAGACGGTAAATAATTAGCGACACCATGATACCATCACGCAAGTAGTCTATACAAGTACAAGTAAAACAAGCCGAGCGCTGATAACTGCCAGCACAAGAGGGGTGGAAATACCGGTAGATGAGGCTCTACTATCCCAGGATTTAAAGTTAGTCTTGTGATACGTACTGTACTCGAGTACTCAAGCGGACAACAAGAAACACCGGCAGCTCAATGAACAACCTATGATATTACCAGTTTCCCCCCACCTCAATGTTCCCCCTCTCAGGCCCACCATCCCATCCCACCAGCACGCGCCAACCCTAAAAGTGAATCATAAGGCAATCAGTGAGAGGAAGAGCGCAAATGGCCAATCCTTTAATTGAAGTGAGCGAGCGGTCACACTGTTTGCTAACTGCCCGGCCAGGCCGTGGCGGAGAGAAATGATTTACCGTATCATACTAGACCCACCTGACGAGAGTAGTCTACAGTGCATCGCCAGCTAAAAGCGCAACCTCAGGAATCCTTCAACTCCAAAAATATCTCCAAAATTGACAAGCACAGGACCTGGGGAACATTCGTTCAAGTCGAGGAACCTCCCGCGTGATCTTCAGATCACACGATCGTCTATTCGATAATTCATCGAAGGACTCCGATGTTTTTTCGTATAATAACATCCGATGCTTCCTCAAACCTGTTCCTTGGTCAGACAGTTAGTTAGTTCTAGTCTATGTACTGTACGTGAAAAGATAGACTACAATTTAATACAACCGAGTCAAATGCAGTTCCTTTTATAAGTTGAAATTACGATCACATCTCCCGAAAGCTCGCTATCAATATCTATATAATATCACATCCGGCAAATATTGTCACCAAACTTACATACGAAAGGGAGGAAGAATTATCATAGGAAGAAAAATGAGGTATTCATAAAGCTTAACTTAACTTAGCCCATAAGTTATTTGTGAAGAAATGTCATTATTTGTATTTTTTTTTTTTTTTTTTTTTTTTTTATCGAATCCGACAAAATCATCGTCAGATGATAACAATTTGACAAAAAAAAAGACTGGAGTGTGTGTATACCTAATATTTGACAGGCGAAATCCACCTTTAAGAGTCTCAACAAATTTTTACAACAGCAAGTCCCTCTCATAATCCCAAGGATCATATCATACTACTCGTACATAACACAACCCCCAGGAAATAAGTGCCTTGAACCTACGATACCTACCTACCACAGAAACAAACACAAGTTTTCACCCTTTCTCTCCACCTCCAAGATTCCAAGCGAAGCCGTTGCAGGAACCGCATATGTCATGAGTCATTAGGATAATAGTTCATGAAGCCCAAACCTGCTTCTTAAAAAGACCCCCAACGTACTCTACTCAAACCGCGGAAGCGGTGGAATCAGAGGTGGAAGTAGACCATCATGGAACTAGGCTAGCTCCTACTGGATACTCGGGCTTCATGATTACCTCGCTCGTTCCAGATATCGCGCTGCCTATTCACCGGTCACCGAGCTTTCGACCCGGATTTATCGGTCGTCTTAGTGCTCCGCCGGAACCCGCCGTCTCGAGTGATACTCCGTGACTACTTCGTCGACTTATTGTGCACACAAACTTATCCTTCGGCACCGCTTCCTTTCTTCTTCGCGATTAATGTGGGAGCGGTAAAAAAAAGCTCACTTCGCTCTCAGCTCTTGACGCCATTCCAACATTGGTATCATAAGATGATGGCCTTTTTGGAAGGTGTGCCTAACAGGTTTCTATGAGTGAATGAGTATCATGGAAGGAAACACCCCCCTTACCAGTAAAGTGCAATAATACAAGGAGTTATCATATGCCGGCGACAAACCGTTTCCACTATTACCATTACCATTACCAAGACAAACCCGGATTGTGATACCGCGCCAACATCGACGATGACAGGGCCAAAACATGTTTCCTCCCAAAACTGTGTCACGGAAATAGTGTAATATCATGGCAAAAAATACGAGCACATATCAGGTCAATTTATTAATACTGTTTCCCCGTCTCCCTACTTGGTTTTAAAATATAAGCATGCTAATCATCTACTAACCTATCTAACTCGACGGAGCTTCAAGTTTATCGGCTTCCCTGAAACTTGTATCAGGGAAGTAACTTGATACTGTATCCCAGGCGCAACCAACCAGCACTGTGATGATATCCACCTGAACACTTCGACCATGCGATAATAACGCCCGTTCCTAAAGCCATATACGGAAACACCCCTCCGCTCATGCCTCCACATTAAACAACCAATCCCTCGCCATACCTGCTCACACTGCCAAGGGACAGCATGATATCGCGAAACACCCATCGTAACAGCCCTTCGAGGATGCGCTAAATCCGAAACACGATGTTTATGATACTTCGACCTTACTGTACGAGTACTAACCCACCATAACCAAAACCCCAACACATAATTCCACCTTCCCGTCCATTACCCGTCCATTACCGCACCCCGGAATGCTGTGAGATAGCGACGGGGGCACCTTACGGTGCCGAACCGGTTGGTGCATGACCGGCGAGAAGGAAGGAACTGCCGTCCTGCGTTTTTACAAAGAATCTTGGTCCGACTTGGCTGAGATGCCCGAGATGGTACGCTATATATCCTCTCAAAACTGTACCACCCCTGTCGGAAGGAGTTATACACTCGGCGATATAACACCCAGCCGTCGTTCCGTACCCCCCACCCCCCATCCCCTCCTTCTCTCCCGCACCCCGCACTACCCCATGCCATAAGCGAAACCAAGTCAACCCCTCCATCCATCACACTCGAATGTTCTATCGTAGTATACCCCCCCACAACCACCCGGTACTCGAGTAGAAGGGACAGAGCACAATTCACCCCCCTCCGCGGCCAAACCACGCAAGTCACTCGGGCATCTCTCTCTCACCCCCACCACCCGCAAACACCCATCCCGACTCACCCGAGAAATTTACCCCCACCACCGCCGCTACCGCACTCCCAATCCAAAAAGAGCTGTAACGCTTATATAATGCAATCTAAACCAGATTGGGAAGTTCGAGTGATAACCAGTGAGAATTTCCTGGCGACGGCAAAAAAAAAGTCGGGCGTACCCGACAACTTTCTTCCTGTCGACCGTGTTGCTCGACTAGGAAGCGGTGCCAAAGGGGCAGGGATCGATGGTATCACCGGTTCTCCCTTCACAACTAATTACTGTACCCGCACTTTAGCATCTATCTCTCTGAATGATTGAAAGACGTGTTGTTTCGATTGCACCGCTTGAGGAGGTGGATCGGTGGCGGAGGAGAATTCGCGGCCGTGGTGGATATCATATCTGGTGAGCGACGGAGGGGCGAGGTTACCCGGATCAAAGCAACAAGTTCGAAGGCTCCCCTGCCTGAATTTACCCTGGCCCCCGGGTACGGTACTTGTCTCGTTATCGTAGCTGCAATCATGATAATATTATGATACCGGTGATTTCAAATTGGCCCCTGCACGGGGGGAAGAGAGAAAGTTCGGCGTCGAAACATTCGTGCCGATCCCCGGGATTCGTATCATAGAAGGGTACAGTACAGTACAAGTATAGACTGCCCGTAATTGAGCAAGCGCAAGGGTCGGGCATTTAGTCGTGCTATGATACTGCTTATCATATCAGGGATGTCAACTTAATTCCAACGAACGGTAATACCGTAGCACTTTACATCAAGTACGGTACAAACATCACCCATTCATCCCGTTTGCCCCATGCGAGTTTTCGATGGAACCCTGCCACGTCTAAATGCCCGACCCTTTGTTTACCCGTTTTGAGAATTCCGTTTATTTTTTTTTTTCACGGCACGGCCAGCGATGCAAGCAAGCAAGCAAGCAAGGCCCGTCTGATCCGGCCGAAATTTGGCTCATTTGTGAAGTCCGTATCGTGCCGCCGCCCGATGCCCGGAGCTAATCTTAGTACTCGTACTATTACCATATACTCCCCCTTCAAATCCCTGTTCTCGGGCACTTATATAGCCGGTGGTGGTCGCGAAAATGGTCGTGAAAACACCGCAACGGTCCAAAAGTGGGTTGCGGAAAAACCGATCGGTAGGAGACTCTTTTCATGGAAGAGAAAAACGCAGGACCCCCACACCCGCTCCAGAGACAAGGAATCGGGGACTCTGAAGGGAGCCTTCTTTCTCGAAGGGTCATGGGCAATTCCTATCGAACCGGTCCAGCGTTCGAGACCAAATTTCACCACAATTCTCGCCTCGCGGTATTTTGCTTATTATTGCCTAAGTTTGTATGTACTCAAGTATGCGCTCCGGGCCGTTCGTGCCTTTCTTCCTTCAAACTCACCGCTCACTGCCCCAGAGGATCTTGACCCCCCAATGCAAGACAAAACAAACAACTCAGTACAAGTACCGTATGGTGCGAATTCAAAGCTGAACTTTTCCGATATGATATGCAATAGCAGCGGGCAGCGCATGAGCGAAGAAAATAGCGGGACAACAATATTCCCTACCGGTAGTAAAAAGACAGGAGGGGTATACGGAACGGTCATCAACCTCCCCCTCCCAAAAAAAAAAGATTATAAAATAACCAAAAACCCAAGAAACATGGCATAGATACCGATGACTTCAATCCCCCCCCCCCTCTCCCTAGGAATTACCCATAGTCCTTGCCAAATGAGTACCGTACACCGTGTATACCTGCTGGATCTGAAATTACCCAACAAGCAATTTCCAGTGTGACAGCCCTACCGGTAGTACCGTAGTCTACGGGTTCTTGACTCGCAGTCCTACAGTTAGACCAAGTTAGTTAGGAGTATCATACTTGACCAACAGGGTGAGTCAAGAAATGATAACAATTTACATTCCCAAACAAAACAAAACAAGGGGAGGCGGAGTACAAGTATGTACGGTAGGGAAGCAATGGGACCGGTGTATATATGAAATTAAACAATAAATAGTTTTTTTTTAAACCCAAAACGATAGACGCTAGGTTGATAACATAATTATCAGCAAATCAAGTTGTGGGAAAACTCCCCTATTTTGGTTGTTGTCCTCAGTTGTGCCAACAACCGCCACTTTATGACAAACCAGGCAAGCCACAACCGCCCTGCCACATCCATGCCCAGGTTAGTTTTAGTATAGTATGATACAGACATGGCTACCCGTTACCGTACGTAGACTAACCGCGCGCGCCCATCCTACAGCTGACTGACTGACTGACTGACTAACCAAGAGAAGCCAAACCGAGCCGAGCCGAGCCGAGCACAGCGCTAACTGTGTATCATATCATACCCTACCCTACCCTAGCCATAACCCGAGGACGCTAAAGCAAGACTCCCTCTCCCCTTTAGAGTGCAGATGGTCAAAGCGTGGTCAGGAGAATTGATCAAGTTTATGCATGACATGATCCACCGATCTAGGCATCTCAAAAGACGTTTCAACGTGCACACGGATGTAGCAAGAGGTATCACTGCGTACAATACATCGTGGATCTGGCGCAGCGCTAGGGGCGGTAGGAGGAGGAGGAAGAGGAGGAGGGTTTTAAAGCGTTGAGTGTTTGATACGTTGGATGTCTCATCCCGTTCCATACCATTCACTGTATCATAGCGGAAGGAAAAAAACTTGTTCTTTGGTCTGATTTAATTCACCCCCTAAACTTCTCCTCGATCGATTGATCCGTTGAATGCTAGCTAACTATGATAAAAATAAGGAAACGTAACCTAAGTACAAGAAGTATATGTTCGAAACCGGTATCTAAGGAAAATATATACATTGAAGCTATAGTAAAATGGGAAAGACACCGTTCAGAAGAGAAAAGAGGTAAAACAAAAAAAAAAAAAATTTGTTGGGTAATGATTGTTGTTGCAGTAGTAGGTGAAAAAAGAGGGGGAAGATGTCGATGATACAGGGAGTATGCACATGGGAGGATGTTAGAGACTGTTCAGGTCTCTGACAGGAGAAGGAGGTAGCAGTGGGCAGGGATTAGGAGTAAAAGGACTGTCAAGAAAAGGCATAAAATAAAACGAAAGCCCAAGATTTCAAGAATCCCGTGCAAGTAAGAAGGGGAGAAATAGTGAAACGTTGTGCAAACGCAAAGATACCGGTAAGCTTGAAGGAAGGAAAAGGAAAAAAAAACCCGTAATCCAATTCGTTAAACGACCCCGAGTAGGGAAAAATAAATTTGAGAAACGCTAGGCAAATGAGAAAAGAAAATGGTACCAGGAAGGAAAAAAGAAATATTGCACCGCCAGTGTCCACCTCGCCCCCTAATGCCCCATACGTCGTGCTATGCCAGAAAAAAGTGAAAACCCCCATAAAAAAAAAATTGGTGTTGATGCTCCGACCGCCAGACCGGTTTGAGGAAAGAGGAAAGAATAGAGTTAAAGGTCACCGTATCGGGTAAATAATTTTGTGCAAGAAACGAAGTGAAGCGTTGTACAGATTTCGATTTGATCCTCTCAAAACTTTTCTTTCTCTATACTTTGGCGGGGCCGTTGGCGGGTCTTGGGCGTTCGGGGACTTTCCACGGCATGCAGACGATTTCGCCATCACTGTATGCCCAGAAGTAGATGAGGATTCCGACGAGATAGTAGATTGCTGCGTTGGTACCCTGGTACAGGAGTGCGGCGCAAAGGACGCTGAGAGGGTAGATGGTGAGCCTCGCAGCGATACTTCGGTGGAGGGAGGTGTTAGGGATGAACAGTGGGAGAGGGTATTCCCAGCAGACGCCGATTATACCCATCAGTAAGTTGAGGGTTTGAAGGGCGGGGACTGGCTTGACCGCTTGGTCGAGAGACCTGAAGAGGAGGATTTTTGTTAGTTTGTCTGTTGTTGTAAAGTGGAAATGATTAATTGAATGGCAACTCACTTGGTCCACGTATCCCAGAAAATCTTGGGCCAGAAGTACCCATGGAGGCCAGCTACGATCTGGTACGTCGCTGCCGTAAGGATGATGAGACGGGCCAAGTGGTTCTTGATGAGTCTTCCCATTTTGTTGAAGTTTTCTTCTTCTTTTTTTTTTATGAGGTTTTAAGAGATTTTGTGGATTTTTTTTCTTTTCTTTTTGGTGTGCTAAACTTTCAATCGCGGAAGGAAAATTAAAGGTTTTCGGTGGAGAAGCGGCGAGCTAGCGTCCCTCTTTCGAAATATTTAGGCTACCGTACCCGTACGGCAGAATAATCAGCTTCGCTTTATGGAAACTGGCCGAACTATAGGGAAGGCAGCGGGGATGGTGTTCGAGAGCTCAGAGAAAGAGTTCAATTCTTTCTTCGAGAGAGGAGGATGCGGGTTCAAACGCGGAGAGGCACTGCGATACCGGAAGAATAGGTGCACCAGGCACAGGAACGGAAGTATCGTAGATATATAAACGATGGACACCACAAAGGCAACAAGTTCAAGGAAAAAGCAAGGCTCGGGTAGCGCTGGCGTGATTGGCTATTAGCAGATGATGAGATGCTTGTGTGGGTGACGGATAAGGCAAAAGCCCGCAGATTAACCAAAGAGCGGGGGGGAGTACGAAATTAGAACTACCGAGATGCGAGATGCGGTTGGGTGGTGGTTGGCAGAGACAACGATGGGCGAATCGTTCGTTGGTGTCAGTTTGGATAAAAAAAGAAGGGAAATGCGGGAAGAAAATAGTACAACAAAAATTGAACAAGATGGCAAGAAGCGTAGAAAACGATTATCACAAAATAAGAATATAAAAAATAAAATGAAAATGAAAATGCCTGCACGAGAGAAAAGAAAAGAAAAGAAAAAAGTGAAAAGTGAAATAGGTTGGGATGAAGAAGAAGAAGCGAAGGTACAAAGTTAGCACACACAAAATGAGTTGGGAATAGAACGTAGAGGCGAGGACATCCGAATTTCTCAACAACTGGAGGTGGGGGATGGGAATAGAAAAAGGCTTCGAAGTGGAGCCGTCTCCACTGGTCACTCGGACCCTGTTCGCAAGGGTTGAGTGGGCCAAAACGAGGAGAAGGCTCGTGGGAGGGCTTGCATAATGCTGTTCATGGATCCTAAAACGGAAGAGTGTCTGATGCTATAACGGTAAAACTGCATGGGTTTCGCACCACCTTGTCCTCCGACATTCTTGTCCTCCTCTTCGCTTAAGCTGGAGGGGCAAGGATACTGGGGCAGTGGGCACTTGAAGCCAATATGAGAAAGTGTAAAATAACTCAACATCTCCCGCTTTTGGCCGTACCTGATTTCGAATGGAGCGATGCGACTGGCTGGCTGCTGGTGTGCGGTGTGGGACATCCATGTGCGCGGTTGGTTCGTGTGCATCTGCACCTCACTTTTCAACCACCCTCTCACATCCCCCCCCCCCTCCACCAACCAACTATATTGCGCGACCGCCTCGCCTCCTAATTTCTACCCACTCGATGAGTTGAACTATGGAATCCTGTAATCGAGGTTTATTTTGGAAGACCGTCGCTGCCCACGAATAGGATTGAGGCATCGTCTTGATTCCTTTCCTCACATCTTCTCTCATCCTAGTCCGCGCTCTCGATTGGATGGAGAGGACAGAGTCTAAACTCATCACATTCGGTAGAGGAGGCCGAGAGATGGACCATTGGCTCATTGGGGATTCATCCAGATTCTGCTTGTTGGACCTTTGCCTATTGTGTGACGACAAGGGTTAGCCACAATTATGAACACTCGATCGCCAGTAAGATACATTGAAGCATGTGCACAAGAACTACCGGTACCGTGCAAGTGCTCGTACAAGTATTCCCTCGCATCCATGATCGATAAGTAGGTTTGCTCTTTCGGCTTCCCCGACACCTCATACTCCGGGAAGTTTGTGCCATTGATACCCCCACATTTATCATCACAACGCAAGAAACGGCGACAGTATCAGTAGTCAGCCACTTTCCAGTGCTAGAACGGATAATTTAGGGGCCATGATACTCTTGAGCCGAGCATTCTCCTTCTCGTTGAGACGGACGCTTTGTCTGCGGTTCTAGAGCAATGCACAGCGAGAGGTTGAGGTTCTTGAGACGCTCGCCGTATCATGAGGGGAAAGGCTGCTGTATGGGGGGGGGGCTTGAGTGCCCAGGAAGGCAGGAACGGCTCCGTTACAAGCCACCTCCTCTCCCTTTTCTCCTGGTCGCCAGTGGCTATGACAAGTAGAGCGCCCCAAATGTCTCAAGACAGGGGTTCTTGCTCGCATATGTTGGGCACGTGAGGGGTAAAATTGGCTTGCCGCAAAAGGTACTTGTTTTGCGGGCGCTTGCGGGGGGTGGTGGGGGTATCGGTGCGTACCGTACTAGTACAGTACGAGCATTCTAGCAGTCTACAGTAATCGAGTACGGTACCGTACTCGAACATCATACCCGGTCCAATGTTCCCTCTCTCCCCTCGGGGCGGGGCTATGATGATTACTATAGACCACCGTATTGACCTTGGATCCACTTTTGTCGGCTATGATATCACGGCCACGGTACGGAGCCTACTGGAACGTGTGTCTGTTGGTTCTTGGCGTTGTTGGCATAATTGGTGTGACAAACGGGTGAGAACTGGGGAAAGAGGCGGGGGTTCATCCAGCCAAAATTCCCACGATGGTGTCGAGAGGGACGGAGAACAAACACCAAGAATAGAAATCTATCGTTCGGATAGATGACTTATCATCATACTGTAGACTTACTGTGTTCGTTGGAAGCGGTTGGGTTCGAGTGCAGATGGGGTAGTTCGGATGCAGAGAGGGAGGGGAACCTGGAAGCTGGGCTTTACCATATCATCATAGCCGGGGAAGGTTTATAGGGCTGGAGGATGGGCAAATATGGGTTGGCGTACCGGTACTTTGCTCGTTGAACCTATGTACGAGCGCCGCCATCGAGATAAGTATATTTGAGCCAGCTCCTCGTAGCCGTATTGCACAATGATAACGGTAATTTTCCTGGGTGTGTGTACCGGTAGGGGTACTCGTAGAGGGGTACTCGTAGAGGCGGTGAGGATATTTACTCAACCTATCCGAGTATCATATCATACATACAGAGATAATTATGATAGCAGCTGTGTATTCAATTTCGGAGTTGGCGTTGATAGGGTGCAACTCCGTACCCTCGACCCTATCCGCACCTTTCGCACCAAGGGGTGGTGGGTGGGGTTGCCGTTCAACGGAATCTGTGCGCCCTGTCTCTCTGTACGAGCAGGGTTGGCGTGCTCGGCGGCGTATCGTACCTTGCTTGGTTTTTTCCCTTCTTGGCATTGCTAAACTCGACGGCCAACCATCGAAGCCCGCTGCGATGCAACGCACACAAAGCGAATCCAATCGACCTTTTCTTAGTAACAGACCGCGGCAACTTGGTGCCTGGGGGGAGAATAGACAGAAATCTCCCTTTAGAGTACTGTACTCGAGCACTTGTATGCTTGTGTTGGTACTGTAGCAGCCTGAGGGATGAGAGAAGAACACGGCCCCAGTAATGGTACAATAATAGTCAAGGTTGCTTTTGTCTTCCATGCTTGTATAGTAACCTTTCTTTTTCCATACAGTACATCACTCGCAATTCTACCCAATCTGACACAGCAAACTTGTGGCTCGTTAGATCCCTTCCCCTCACCTCTTCCATCTGTGCAATCCGCTACTTTCACCCCCTCCGCACCCCCAATCACCAAGACTTTTTTGGAGCGCAGTAAAACCACCCAACCGACCCCTGTAAAGGGTTTCACTCGCAGTATCAGCCAGCCTTCCCCAAACCCACCCCCCAGAGAAGGATATCATCATGGCTCCCCCCCTTCTCTCTTCTCCCTTTTGCCCCGGCACTCCTTCTGTACTCCTTCCTAAAGACGACGGATAATGTCAACGCTTCAACTCCTGAACCTTAAACAGTGAGCTCGTTGTCTGTGCGATCCCTCTCTCTCTCTCTCCTTCATACCCAGAAAACTTTCCCTAGACCCCTTCATCGTGTTTCCCCGGCTTCGGAATCGAGCATCACTTCCGTCACAGAAACCTTCCCCTCCTCCCTTTCCTCATCACTCTGCCGTCCTTTTCGGTTTTACGGTATTCTCCTTACTTGGATCTGTGCTTCAACCCCGTGCTCATTCCTAGCACAGCTTCACCGGTTACCGGCACCTGCATAAACTTGATCTTCTGTGTTGCCGTTTCCGCCTGACAGGGAGGGGAGGAAGGCTTGTCCACTTGGCAAGCAAGCTGTTCTGACGGTTCCAAATTATCATAGATATCCTACCCTCCTCTTGGTTTTCTTCCGCTTTTACACTTTCACTTCTTCCCACTTACCCACCCTCCTCCTCCTCCCTTTCCCTCTTCTTGCCGCTCTTCCTCTTTCTTTCTGGTGGTCAACGCTGGTTTCGTCAGAGTACTGGGGGTTTTTCACTGCCACTACTACACCTTCGTTATTCTTATTCATATCTCGACTATTTTTTGGTAGTTTTTCTAATTTCCGCTCTCCTTTTGTTTCGTTTCTGCGGCACGGGTTCGACTTCATTTCCTGATTGTTATATTTTGTTCTACTCGTCGCTGGCCGACCCAATTGCCAACTGCAACCAGACAACTCCCAAACCTAGCCGCCGGCTTATTATAACCGTTTCGGCAGCGATTTCGCCCCCCGCTTGTCCTTAAAGGTCTAGTTTCCGCCCTTCGGAGATTTTTTGTAAACCCAGAACTACTAAAAATCGATCAACGAAATGGGTCAAGAATCATGGTGGCATCGGGAGTTGACGGGGAGAAGATTGCTATTTTGGATATTTTGGTGGGGTATACATTGGGGACTGTTCGCTTTTGGATGGTGGGTTTATTGGAATTTTGGCATTGGTTCTGTTCGTTTTGCTAAGTTTGATTTAGGTGGAAGCAAGCTGTTGACCCCAGACTGGCCGGTCTCAACACCCTTCAATTTTCAGTGTGGATGTCGCGGGGTGCTGGGTTGGTTCTGTGTTTTGATGGTGGATTGATTGTATTGCCTATGTGCCGAAATATCTTGAGAGTTGTTAGGCCCAAGATCAAGTGGCTGCCGTTGGATGAGAGTCAGTGGCTCCATAGACAGACAGCTTATGCCTTACTCCTATTCAGTATCATTCACACACTATCACATTATGTCAAGTAAGTAGCTTGGCCCTGTTTGTTTATTATTATTGAAAAAAAAAAAAAGCTCGATTACTGACACTTTTTTGTAGTTTTTACAATGTCGAAAAGACCCAGATTCGACCAGTGACAGCTCTGCAGATTCATTACGCCCAACCCGGAGGAATCACAGGGCACGTTATGCTTTTCTGTATGATGTTGATGTACACAACGTAAGCGTTCCTCTCATCTGGAGGTTGAAGGGTTTTTTCTTACATTCATTCAGTGCCCATCACAAAATAAGACAACAGTGCTTCGAGGCGTTCTGGTATACGCATCACCTTGCACTTATCTTTTTCCTTGCCCTCTATACTCATGCCGTTGGGTGCTTCGTTCGTGATACACCTGAGCCATACTCTCCCTTCGCCGGAAACATTTTCTGGAAGCATTGTATTGGATACCAGGGTTGGCGGTTTACGCTCTGGACATTTGCCATCTACTTCCTTGAGCGGGTATGGAGGGAAGTACGAGCACGAAAGCAGACTGAAATCACCAAGGTCGTCAAGCATCCGTATGGTGCTATGGAAATTCAATTCAAGAAACCATCGATGAAGTACAAATCCGGACAATACCTTTTCCTCCAGGTTCCTGCTGTGTCTCGATTCCAGTGGCATCCATTTACTATCACTTCCTGTCCATCAGATCCATACATTTCCGTCCATATCCGCCAGGTTGGTGATTTCACCAAGGCACTGGGCGAGATGCTTGGCGCTGGTTCAGATGCACCGGGAATGGAGGGGCTCGATCCCATGGGTCAATATGATATTGCTGTACGGAATGGAATGAGCATGCCCACTTTGAGGATTGATGGGCCATACGGGGCGCCAGCTGAAGATGTGCGTACAGGGTCACTTATCCCCTTCCCTTTTGCATACTGACATATCACTGTTAGGTGTTTGATAACGAGATTGCTGTACTTATCGGCACCGGCATTGGTGTCACGCCATGGGCCTCTATTCTGAAGAACATCTGGCACAAGCGCGACAACCCCGGCTCAGCGCCGCTGCGTCTTCGTCGTGTAGAGTTCATCTGGATTTGCCGTGACATTTCTTCGTTCGAGTGGTTCCAGAATCTTCTATCCTCATTAGAGCGACAGGGCGGCTCCAAGTCTAACGAGTTCTTGAGAATCCATACGTATCTCACCCAAAGACTCGATGCCGATACGGCTCAAAACATTGTACTCAATAGCGTCGGAATGGAGGTTGACCCCTTGACTCAACTGAGAACCGGAACACAATATGGTCGCCCTGACTTCCCCAAGCTCTTCGCGACAATGAGGGACGGGATCATGGATCAATCATACATCGCTGGATTGGAGGGGACATTAAGGACAAACGTCGGTGTATACTTCTGCGGGCCTAGCGTTGCAGCAAGAAGCATCCGGAAGGCTTGCGTAAAAGCTTCAACACCAGAAGTTAACTTTGGCTTCTGGAAGGAACAGTATGTTATCCCCAACACAAATATCAATTTGTTAAATTATACTTACAGTCCAATAGCTTCTAAATCGATATTGCCATCTCCTCCGACAAATCTCCTCCTGATCTGTTTTTCTATATCTCTGATTTGCATGTTGGTGTTGCTGCTACTGCAGAGGAAGAATTCCCTTTATTTCCCAAGAATCCTCATGGATGATAAGCATAAATAGTTGAGCGCTCTCTGGTGTTGTATTTTTTTTTTTTTTTTTTTTAGTATTGTTGTTGAGGTGATTATGCTGGTTCTTTGAATATCTTATGACACTCTCTTCATTTTCTCATTCTTCTGCACTGTGTTAGTCACGGCATCTCGGGCGACTCCGAGATGGATATTATTTTATTCCCTGAATAAGTTCATGTAATTAGTAACTTTGATACCCAGACACTCTGCCCATTATTGGGGATTTTATATAGTTAGATATCTTGTTTGCGGGCTTTGTATTATGCCGGGGATGGGTTTGATAGAGAAAGTGGTTATGGTGAAGGAGAAGGAAAGAAATTTGTGCCAGACTTTTTCGAAGATATCATGGGGTGATCCGAATGTATCGCGAGGGTAAATGATCCGAGTCGGCAAACCTTGACCGGAAAATGACCAATAAGTTAGTTAATGCTTTACCCTAGAGGGGAGGAGCGGGTAATTTTTTTCGCTCAATAATTCAACTTTCGTTGTCCTACCATAGAAGATCGTGGAAAGCACCAACATGCCTTAATTTTCCTCTCGATCGCCAGGGTTAGGGTTATGCTGGACTCGCTGACCAACAGGAGAGAGGGCTTGGCTGTCGAAAAATCGGATTTGCCAGCCCCGCCAGCACCTTTTTTCTTGTTGCAGGAGAGTCACCCATCCTCTTCTCTCTCGCGGTTGTGCTGTCTTCTCTCTCTCCAGCCTGCCCTACTTTTTTCCCCCCTCTCCCCTCCCCTTTTCTTTTTCGCTCTCACTCTCTCCTTCTTTTTTTGCCCCTCACCCAAACAAAAACTTCATCCACTTCGTTCATCCGCCTCGACCTCCAATTTCCATACAAAGGTGCTCATCCCTCTCTTCCCTTTCCTTTCCCTCCCACCAACACCAACGCCACAGCCTTCCCACTCCATCCTTCCGCTGGAGTTTCTCAGCGGTGCTATCTCTAGTTGCTGACATCTCTCCCCAGTTACCATAAGGGCTCCCTCATCGTCGCCTTTTCAAGTCTCTCGCGTACAAACCTTTAGACAATGACCACTCAAATTAATGTTCCGACCTTCAAGCTCGTGCTTGTCGGTGATGGCGGTACCGGAAAGGTGATTTCCCCTCCCTCACTTCTAATATTTTACCTTCTATCCTGATATTTTCGATATTTCTTTCCCTT
Source organism: Tuber indicum (assembly GCA_006112555.1). NCBI lineage: Eukaryota > Fungi > Ascomycota > Pezizomycetes > Pezizales > Tuberaceae > Tuber > Tuber indicum. Next base: position 1,095,331 of record VBSK01000105.1, read on the forward strand.
CGGCCACATGGCAATAGCTGGGGCTGAAATGCCTTTGTATCACGATGAAAATATTTAAGCTTTTGCCGGAGAGTATTGGTTTGCTAATGTGTTTTTCGTGAAGACTACCTTCGTCAAGCGTCACTTGACTGGTGAGTTTGAAAAAAAATATATCGCCACTCTTGGTGTCGAGGTCCAGTATGTTTCTCCGTTTAACAGAGCACCTTATTTAGGGGTTTTATCCCGATAAATTTTGTTTATGTTTTTGGCTAACTTTTCCACTTTGCCCCTTAGCCCTCTTGGCTTTTTCACCAACTTCGGTGAACTCAAGTTCGATGTTTGGGATACCGCTGGTCAGGAGAAGTTTGGTGGGCTGAGAGATGGGTACTACATCAATGGTCAATGCGGCATTATCATGTTCGACGTCACTTCTAGAATTACCTACAAGAACGTTCCCAACTGGCATCGTGCGTGACAACAATCCTGGGGTATATAATTACCTTTTTCGGCATAGGAGCTAACACTAGTATTAAATTCCATAGGTGATCTCGTTCGCGTTTGCGAGAACATTCCTATCGTTCTTACAGGAAATAAGGTCGACGTTAAGGAGCGCAAGGTTAAGGCCAAGACCATTACTTTCCATCGCAAGAAGAATCTTCAATACTACGATATCTCTGCCAAGTCGAACTACAACTTTGAAAAGCCTTTCTTGTGGTTGGCCAGGAAGCTCGTTGGAAACCCGGGTCTTGAGTTCGTTGCTTCCCCAGCTTTGGCTCCCCCTGAGGTCACTGTCGATACCGAGGTGTTGGCAGCCTACCAGCGGGAGATGGAGGATGCTGCTCAGCACCCTCTTCCCGACGAAGATGATGCGTATGTCTATCAAATCTATGATGCTGGCTTTGGAAGATTCGAAACTAACTGGTTTGTAGGGATTTGTAAACGTGTCACCCAGATAAAAAAAAAAGTTCTCACTAGTTTACTCCAAAGACGATGTGTTAGATGGTGCTCAGATGGATAACCGTTTCTTTTTTCTTTGATACTCGCTCATGTTTCTCTCTTTTTTTTTCGTCGCAAATCCCTTTGATTTTTACGTTACTATTGGGACCGCGCATGTTGGAGCTCATAGGGATAAATGGAGGGGAATTCAATTCACGAAACCTTTCTTCTTGCTGGTCCGGATTGCCGGAGAAAATCATAATCAAAAGTAAAATGGACAAAAAAAAAACCCTTTTTTTTTAGTTGGAGATGGGTTGGGTCTTCGGTGTCTTTCCTTTGCCTTTTCTTCTCTTGCGGGTGCATTCGGTTGAACAAGCGAATGAAATGATTGAAACGATACAGTGGAGCTGGTAGAACGGCTTGAGATTTCTCTATAGTTTTTGCCGTGAGAAAGGGGGGAGGGGGGGGCTGGTCATGGTCTTGGTCATGTAAGTAATATTTGGAATTTTTAGATTCTTATTACTTTTTTGACTTGGGGGCTGGATGGGGTGGTTACTCGTACAGTCAACCTTTCTTTTTTCTTTTTTTCTTTTTCGCTGCATGATACCGTCCCGTTATACAGTACGAGTACTCGTACCGTAATAGCTTGGGGGGGGGGGGTCGAAATTTGGGGGCTTGCCGGGTGTTGGCATGTGAGGTCAGGGGGGGGGGTGATTCTCATCATACAGCGCTCGGAAATGGGTGAGTGGATGGGGAATAATGTGTGATATTTGTGGTATTGAATTGTTGAGATTACAAGTTAGGCTAGACTAGATTACGCCATGTTGTGCTGAAACTTGGTGAACTATGGTAATATTCGAGCATGTCGTGCCTCGTCAAACTCCCAAAAAGCCAAAAGGAGATGGGGTGAGAATGATAAAAACAAGATGAAAATCACTAATTATCACTCTGACATCTACCCACAACCCGGCGAGATCCCCACGGGGGATGGAATCCTCACGACTCCGCCCTCCCCACCCATTGGCGGAAAGGCAAAGGCCGGCAACCGCTCTGGCGGGAGATTCGCTCGGGGTCTCATATGCGGCGGTAACTGCCCCTCCCTCTCCACTGCTACTGCCTCCTCTTCCTCTTCCTCCTCGGCCACCGGTGATGACGGGGGCGCGACGCTCCTGGGTGTGAAGTACTCCTCCACTCCGACCCCAACCCCAAGCCCGTCCCCCGCCCCCACGGGTGGGGGAAACGAAACCTGCAGCGGAATCCTCAACGTTATGGACGAGGAGTTGTGCACCCCGATGATGACTTCGAGAACATAACTCCTGGCTCCGAGACAGGTACTGAAGCTGGGGACCAGCATTGCACCCTTCGGCGGGGAAACCGGTACGCTCAGCTTCGCTTCGTTCCCAGTCCAGGGGGTATTCGCGATGCACCGGGTGGAGAGCGTTTGCGTCGCGGAGTAATTCCCCACCAGTCCCAGTGTGCCCTGCTGTAGGGTGTGGGGTTGTGGGGTTGTGGAGAAGGTGGTGTGGGTGCGGAGTTTTGTGGTTACCGTCGAGAGCTTTGGTGGAGGGGTGGTGGAGGAGGAGGGGGTTGTTTTCGTGAAGAGGAGGGAAATTGGGATCATTGTGGTGCTTGGACATGAGGGTTTGTTTGGATCATGTAGATGGAGGGGTGTTGGCTGGTTGGCTGAGACTTGCAGACGGCCGAGGCGGGGTTTGAAGAGGGATTTTTTGACGTCTTTTTCTTTCGTTAACACATACCTTTTTCCTCCTGCTCCTACTCCCCCTGCTGCTCCATCGCTGTCGAGCATTATTGGCGGTGCGTCCTCCACGTACGGCATTACTCGGACTCTCCTTGCGCTGGAGGATAAGACCAGTGGTTTATTGTCTACCTCGCGCCGCCGGATTATGCGTGCGTTTATGGAGTACGCGATCCTTAGCATGTCCGGGAACAAGTCGTCGACGAGGGCCCCGTTCGCGTCTGGGAGTGTGGGGTCGCCAGAAGTGGGAGGGAGCTGGAGGTGTTCTTCCCACTCCCTCGTCTCCTGCCCAGAGGTGGAATGGCGGTGGGAGCAGGCGCTTGGTAGGAGCTTCGCCGGAATGACGAATTCGAAGGGGAATGTGTACGTTTTGGATTTCGTTAGGAGGCGGGGGATGGGCAGGAGGGTGTCGTCGATTGGTTGTGTCAATTTCAGGAACTATATTGTTTCGAGCGTCATTTGTCAGCTTTGTGTTACTACGGGGTGGGGGGGAGGAGGAATTTGGTGCTGCTAACCGTCTTCTCGGTGTACGTTCGTCCACTACTCGCGGGCGTGGGGCCTAGCCTATCCAACCATGTTCTTGTCGTCCCCTCGAAGGTGATGAGCACCTCGTCGAAGTGGACGTCGCAATTCGGTGACACCACCTGCACTGTGCCGGTTATTCGCGAGTGCGTGGTGTAAGTTGGCTGTGTGCGGTACGCGCTCAGAGCATTGTCGCCGTTTATGCTTATGCTTGTTTGGGGTCTTGAGAATGGGCTAATGGTGGCGGTGGTGGTGGTGGTCAAGAAGGTGCCGAAGGTTGAAGCACGGGTTGATATTGAGGAGGGCATGGTTAATTGTTTGGTTGGTTGGCAGCAGGAGCACCACTGCTATGATGCCAGTATTACGGGTGCGATCGGAGGGGAGGGAAGGAGGTATGGGTGGGGACGTTGGGTCAAGAGAAACCGGGGATTCGGGAGGTGTTATATAAAGTTTGGGACGCAGTTGAGAGTAACTTAGTGGTGGGGTGGGATTGTATTGAAGCGCACAAGATCTCTCCCTCCCTCTCGGCTCCCGGAGCAGCAAAAAGAGGCAGCGGGGTATCGTATGCTTTTGGCACTCCGCTTTCCTGTTCGTATGACGGACCGGCAACGATGTCAATTCGCTTTTTGCCGTCTTGTCCGTAATACTCACCGAGGTGGAGGTATTGGAGTATTGGCGAAACCTGCAAGAGTCCGGACAAGGCAACAAACGTCGTAGGCCGAGCGCTGTGCCGTATCGAGGCTTATGAAGATCCTGTGGGTCCCGAGAGGGTGGTTTTCCTCTCCTTGTTTGCAATTTGCTTGTGCACGAGTACCCGTTGTATATATATATATATATATATATATAGCTCAGTTCGCAAGGATGAAGTGAGCGAAGGAGAAGAAAAAAGCCTCCGAAGTTTCGGAGGGAAAGGAGCTTATATCTGAGTTTTTAGTTGGGGGGAAGATGAACTGGTACCGATATCACAGCACATTAGCAGTTGACTCATTGCAAGCCCAAACTAATTCACAACGACTACGTACGGGTGGTGCAGTGGAGCACCAAACCCTACTGCCGAGAGCGGCCTTTCCTGGCGGTTATGATAGGCAAGCCACCGGCTTATCCCCACACTACCGGTACTGTACTCGTACTCACCCCACTTCTAAACGGAGCTCCCTCCCTTTCCTGCGAGGTTCCCAAAGGATTAGATATGGTAAAGAGTCCAGTTTCCATTATTTATTATCGCACTACAACGTTGGATGGTTGGAGTCCAGGGGGGGGGGCGTCATTGAGCATGAGCTTGATGAGCATGGGGCGCGGGTCTGAGTTAAATTAATAATAAGCTTGATTGGGCGAATAAAGAGGGTTAGAGGGGGTACGGTATCGTATTGACGTGGTGTGGTAAGGGATATTTTTCCCCGAGAAGGACGGAGAGGAGGAGGAGGAGGAGGAGGAGGGAGGTGATGTATCGGTATTGATAGTTGAGGAGACCGTGCGGATAGTGGTATATGCAATGTCGATAGAAGGTTATTTAGTCGAGTTGGAGAGAGGTAAGCAAACCTGGGCTAAGTACCAGTACGTACTGTACTGTGCTGTACCGGTAGTAAAGTAAGGCTCGTACTCCATGAGTTCGACATTGGAGCAAACGCAATATTTGACGATACTCTGAATGACCGACCGAGCTTATCATAATAGGAACGTATCGGAGCAGAGTTGCAGTAAATTTACTCGTACTCCCCGAAATCCGATGACTTCCAACCCCTCCCCGCCCCTCGGCAAAGGCAGATTTAAGCGGACGCGGCAGGCATTCCCCACAAGTTGCGTACGAGTATCGTACCGTATTTCTAATCATGCTATGCCTACCCGATTCGGAAAAGGATGCTTAAAAAAACTTGGTTTGTCCGGGTTGTTACGGTTAGTTAGGGTTATGATGTGGATTTGTAATCTAAGCTTTCGTGTTCCACATATTATCACGTAAATTTAAATTAGTTCTACTGTCAGATTCGAGGAGGATAGGGGATGAGTCGGTCAATCTCTTGATGGGAGCCTTTACCGGTACTTGTACAGTACTCGTTTGTCTTATTCTAGACGTTTTGTGGGATGGGGTACAAGAAATTGAGTTCGCATTTATCCTGAATACTCACAATAAAGTTTATCATGTTTTGCGATGTGGAGAGTGAGAAGAAGAACCTGCGACCTGGGTCTAAGTAACCAGTACCTAGGATTTGGTAATTTCCCATTCGCCTGAATAAGCATCATAAGCTACCGCGTTAATTTTGTTTGGACTGGAAATGGCGCTGGGTGCAGTCAAAAAAAAAAAAGAAGGTTAGTCTACCACGGTTCGCTACTCGTAGATCGTCCGTACCGTAGGCAGTTATATACAGTATGCCCGCCGAGAAAGTGTCTTGTCTTTGAACGCTTCTCAGGCAGTGACAAAGAACTCGTGGAGTGAATTTTTGAAGCAGAATTTAAAGCTCGGATCCAAGGGTAATTATTAAAAGGAAAAGAAAAGAAAAGAAAAAAAATTTAGGTTTTGAGAAATTTGCGAGGGAAGAAAAGCTAGTCTACCCGAACGGCAAGGTATGCATGCATCCACCCTGGACCTCGAGAATCTCCGTGATAATGAACCGATTCGACTCATCCTCGATTATCTACGGTATATCATACTGACCAGAAGTGAACTTGCTCGATGCATGTGTATTTGAAAATGATGAATGAGTGAGTAAAGGAGAAAGCGGTGAGAAAAGTAAATAACATTATTATTAGAACATGACTTTCATTATTAGACTTATTCTTAATCTCAGATTTCCAAATCAATACCCAAATACTACTTCCTATTTCCTGAAAAAAAAACAAAAAAAAAACAAAAAAACAAAACAAAACAGCTATGATAAATGTAGCCTTGTAATGTAAATCTATATTGTAGAAAACAATATAGATTTACACTACTTTGGCTTCTCCATTGAGATTGATATCGTCTTGTAAATCATTGCAAATTACCAAAAGGTAATGCATGAATACAACTGGCCCTCTCCTATCTACTAGTATACTAGAATAGACCCTCCCATCAACCTACCTATATATTCATCCCACCTGTTAGTAATTGCCCACCCACCAGCCCACCTATATTCCATCCCTCCTGTTAGTAAATTCCCACCCACCAGCCCACCTATATTCCATCCCTCCTGTTAGTATTTGCCCACCCACCAGCCCACCTATATTCCATCCCTCCTGTTAGTATTTGCCCACCCACCAGCCCACCTATATTCCATCCCTCCTGTTAGTATTTGCCCACCCACCAGCCCACCTATATTCCATCCCTCCTGTTAGTAAATTCCCACCCACCAGCCCACCTATATTACATCCCTCCTGTTAGTATTTGCCCACCCACCAGCCCACCTATATTCCATCCCTCCTGTTAGTATTTGCCCACCCACCAGCCCACCTATATTCCATCCCTCCTGTTAGTATTTGCCCACCCACCAGCCCACCTATATTCCATCCCTCCTGTTAGTAAATTCCCACCCACCAGCCCACCTATATTACATCCCTCCTGTTAGTATTTGCCCACCCACCAGCCCACCTATATTCCATCCCTCCTGTTAGTATTTGCCCACCCACCAGCCCACCTATATTCCATCCCTCCTGTTAGTAAATTCCCACCCACCAGCCCACCTATATTCCATCCCTCCTGTTAGTATTTGCCCACCCACCAGCCCACCTATATTCCATCCCTCCTGTTAGTATTTGCCCACCCACCAGCCCACCTATATTCCATCCCTCCTGTTAGTATTTGCCCACCCACCAGCCCACCTATATTCCATCCCTCCTATTAGTATTTGCCCACCCACCAACCCACCTGTAATTCCATCCCACCAGTACTTTGTTGTATAAATTTTTGTTGTAGTATTATGTGTTGTTGATTGGGTGCTGTGTGTGGTGTTGTATGTTGTGTTGTGTAGTGTTGTTTATTAGAGAAGAAAGGTTGAAAAAAGTTGATGAGGAAGGAAGAAAAGAAGGGGGGTGATGGACCTCTTTATATAGGCCTCCCTCAGAAATGCCAAGCCAGGTATGTGAGAAAATAGAATTTACCCTACCACTCTCTCTACCACTTGCTTACTAAAAATAAATAAATAATATTGGGGTAGTAAAAGTTAATGGCTAAGCATTTGATAATAATAATATTAACAATTTAGTACTCCCTTTTGCCTTTTTAAGAGAGGATTAACATGTGAAAAGTTTGATCATCATATAACCTCAGTGGAATTATGTATACTAGTATACTGTAGAGGATGTACTCGAGTATATGGTAGCTCAACGGCCCATAACCAATCTGCTAAAATATGATACTTATCCTATCTTACCTACTAAATGCCAAGTGATATAACCATTCGGGAGGAATCTAATAATAATCCCAGACTCTGTGTCATATTCTCATGCTAACAAATTCTCTGTCAATTTCGCAAGACATCTCCAATTTTCCGACGGGTCTGAATGTGGCGGGACAGGCGAGTGATGTGATCAGGCTTCACAATAAAAGCCCGAAAAGGAAAGGAGAAGAGGAGAAGAAAGAAGAAAAAACAGGTGAGGCGAACTTGGGAAAGAATTGGGGATTGTGTAGCCATACCGGTACCATACGGAGTGCCAACTTTGACCCTATTTTTTTTTTTCTTTCTCCTTCTTCCTTCTCAAGGTTGGGCAAACTCTTGGCATCCAGTGTAACAGTTCGCGAAACAGTTATTCGACCCTTCGATTGGCTGTCTGATTGGTCCAGCAGCCGATCAGAGGACTGGTAGACCACCCTCACCCCCCCCCCGATACTGTACTCGTACAGTGCTCGAGTCTCATATCATGGTCCAGTGCGTACTGTACTTCACCCTCCGCGCAACCCGTTATAGAGGGTACTGTACCGGTGCGCTGGCATACCAGCCAATGTGCGAACATGCAAAGCGTGCGAACGGTAGGGCAGGCGCATCCCCGGTCCACTGGACTGTGCGTCATACATAGATATTTACCGTATGGATACTTGCAAACCGAGAGTTAAACCTCCCCAGCTGTGATGCTCAGGAAGCACAGCGTGCGCGCGCAGTGGAGCTAACAGATACGGCAGCTTCACCCCAACGTGCGTGGAACATTCCCTAGTCTTTTCGACGCTTCCTCCGCCACTTTTTCTGGATCGCGCCTGTGACCATGGGGTATGATAATATTATGATGGAAGAAGTGGGATGACTCACATCATGGTGAGTCACTCGGCTTGAGTTTATCTTTTTTTTAAAAAAAAAAATATTATTATTATTATTATTTAGGATTGATGGATAAATGGAGTGGCGTGATGGGCGAGTGGATGGATGGATGGATGGGGTGTCTTTCAACAACCAACCCGTAAATTAGGCAAAACCTCACTTGAGCCTCCTCCCCCCCCTGCACGCAATCTAGGCACTTCTTCTCCCATCAAGCCAACCCAAACAATCAAACCCTCGCCTCCAAACACCGCTCGCGGGCGTGCGTGACAGGATTTGTATCCTGGAAATCTTAGATCTGTGTGATATGTGAATTCTCGAGAGTAGTACCCTACCACGCTCGTATGGACCTCACCAGTTCGATACCGAGGACTCTGTAGCCGTACCATAACGATGATTGGAAAAAAAATAAAAAATCGTATGCATGCGGGAATGTTGGGGTTGCTTCTTCTTCCCTTCTGCTGCTGCTGGTGTATTCTAGTTTTTCGAGGTGGTGACGTATTCCTCGGTGGTATGATATTGTTATGTATTTATTTGGACCTCGTTTTGGCGCGATGAAGAGTGAGTAATTCCTTGTTGAATATATATATATAATATACATAATATTATAATATTATATAATTAAACAGTTGCAGTGTCCATGATACCAAGTACAGAAATGCCATGGTATTTTCCGTCTCTCGGATAAATTGTTTATATTTGTTTTCTCGCTGTGTATATATTGTGAACTTCCCAGTATACTGTACTGTACCGTATATACCAGTATCTTCCTTCTCCCCCACCCGCAATCTCAAGTATGATACCGTACGGGGCTGGCATCTAAAATGGTATGATAGTCTAAGCGGAATGACATGTAACAACCCAAACTATGCCAAGTTACTTCGTGCTTTCCGTTCGATACATTCTGAAGGGTGCCATTTCCTATAATATCATAACAAAATCATCAGAAATTGCGCAAAGACCAATAATATACGAGTAAATATGATACCAACCATAAAGTTAGCTCTCTCGATAATCCTACACACAGCCAGTTTAGACACGGGAAAGTTCTAAGTGGTTGGAAACCGAAATCATAATAATGTTATAACTGATCGAGATTTGGTTCGGAGCTTAACACGATCACTGGCCGGAAAGGTGGTGAGTATCACAACTTATGGCGGAAAAAGGCTTTCACACTGCTCATGGTTTTTGAAGCCAGCCTCGTATACTCGTACAATGCACCGCCAGTATTACTTCTGAGATGTGATATGATTTTAGGAAAAAGCTTCATTTCGTTGGTGATTAAATCTTGGGATAACGGAAGTCCACCGGTAGGCATACTTGCACGATGACCATGAGCTGCGAAACATCATGAATAAAAAAAATAAGGAGCCAGCGGTAGGGACGCTCTTAGTAACTATCATAATATTATTTAAATCTCTTTTTTCTTTTTTTGCGAATTAAATCCCACGACTTTCCTCTTTTGCTTCTGTGACGTGCATACTGCCCAGGCAGGAGATAGAAGTCGTTCATATAATAAGAAAAAAAAAAAAGCCTCGAGCACGTAGAGTATGGCTCAGGTGGTCAAGGCGACGGTTCGATTGATCCAATGGGGGGCGCCCTCGCGTCGAATTTCACCCCTCTTCAATCAAATCAACATCAGGGTATGACTATGATATAATTTTTCTTGAGAAAAGGCTACACTAGAACCAGAGATTTCCAGTACGATATGCATCAATTATCCACGGAAATTATAATAATATTATTATAGTATTATATCCCAGCATTCATTATTACACGTTTTGTCTATGATAGATGGTTCTGGAGGAGGAACACGCAACAATACCCTAATTCTGATGAAATATGTGGTGAAATTTGATCAATCGAACTTTTGTTTCTAGACTACCAAAAAAAAAAAAAAAACAACTTTAGCATTCTCATTCTCTGAATACTCCGTTTTCATATGAAACCGAGTCCTCTTAGACTACCGTACTATACAGCGGTGCACCAAAAAGGGTACTATAAATCTACGATACCGGGTAGCTTAAAAAAACAAAAATTTGGATAGGCGATCGAACCCCACGACGTATTATGAAAGCCTGCCATGTATGACAACTTATTAATTATCGCTCAAGAACGCTCTGATAACATGACACGCACAAAAAAACAGAAAAATATCCTATAGAAATCTCCATCTGACATCTCGCATTCTGGCCGGTTCCGTCGTTAGAGGTTAGTTTTTTCCTTAAGGCTTTAATCCGTCTGCGGAAGGAGTTCTCTTTCAACCTTACCATATATGATATGTAGACTATGGCTCATCCGAGCTCCACTTTCGTCAGGTTTGCTCTTGGCTCGCCGTGAATAATCATGGTATCTCACTCATCGGTGACGAGAACCCTGGTCCCGCCGCTCCTTTGTATTTATGCATACTTACGGTGCATATTGGAATCATCATGACCGGGCGGGAAACTCAAGCTCGACGTGAACTCGGGCGATATTCTCGTAAGCAAGTATATCATATATACCCTGGCTGAAGCAATTCTTCTTTCACACTTGGTAGAACCAACGCCCCATCCTGATCACCTCGAGTGGTCTTTATAATATTATATACATCTCGCCCACCCAGCCTACACAATTCCTCTCCTCTCCTGCCTCTGCTTATCCCAACAATCTACTCAACGTCCGGAGAAACATTCAAAAAAAAAATGAAAATTACGAAATCAACCCACCGCGGAGAGGGGGAAAGGTACGCCGTTCCTAGAGCATAGTTATAGTACCAAGATTGCTCAGGAATTGACCACAGCGGCTATCCCGCCGTTTCTTCGAGTCGATCCATTGATCGTCGCGAGTCACGGTGGATAATACCGAACATGTCTACCAATCCACTCGTAAGAAGGAATATTGACTGAAGGGATACACGTAGCGTTGAAGAACCGTATTGTATCATACCGTAAAACGCCGCGGGCAGGCCCACCCGTCCGTCCGCCAGATCGTCAGCAGTGCAGGGAGGAGCTGAAGAATTTAATGAAAAGAAATCTCCCAGAAACCGACTAGTAGAAAAAAAACAAAAACAAAACAAAACAAAGAGTATACAGTATATATAGTTCTCCGCGGGTAGCAATAAGTATTAGCGATTCCAGCGCGATACAGTGACAAACCCCAATCCACAGAAACATCCTCGATCTATGTATGATGTGCACAGTAACTATGCCCGGCTGGGGAATATCATACTCGGAACGTGATCCCCAAAACCGTTTCATATATCCGGTACTGTAGGAAGTTTAGAGGATCATAGCGGATCACTCCAGATCCCCCCCCACACCAGCTACGCTTCCAGAGTCTGCACTCGCGCACTGCGGCTCGGCGAGATGTTGTGCTGTGCTGTGCTGTGCTGTGCTGTGCTGTATCTTTCACCCGAATCTAGCCGGGTGTGCTGAGGGTGGTAGGGTAGGTTGGGTTAGCGCTGCAGACGTGGAGTGAAGAGCGACTGTTAGTAAACGAGCTCACGGGGAGATAGTGATGATCTGATGAGAAGTAGGGGGAAACGCGGTGGGGCAATCTTGGATGGATGGACGTGGAGCTACTATGAGACGACACCGGGACACGAGAGTGATCTTGAAGGATATGTTATATATACAGTACAATCCGCACAAGGACATCATCTAGAGTGCGAAATACCTCCCATCCCATCCCGGACCCACCAAGATATATATCAATCTACTGTACAGTAAAGCGAGAGGCTAATGAGCTTCAACGAGAGGTACCCAACAAAGCAACATCAATTCTCATCACCACTTTCCTTCTCCTTCTTCCTTCCGAAAATCCCCTGCAATCCTTCCTTCTTCTCCTTCTCCTTCTCCTTCTCGCCAATAGCACTGCTCTCACCCTCCTTGTCAACCTTCCTCCTCCCGATGGTTCCAAAGAAGCCACTTCCGCTGCCGCTACCGCTCTTCAACTCCTCCTCCTCCTCCTCCTCCTCATTCTTCTTCCCGCGTCCAAAGAAGCCGGACTTGTCTTTCCATGGCAGGGGGGATACGCCCCCTATCCCACTACCACCCCCGCCGCCACTACTACTGCCAATGAGCGGAGTGGACGTGGCGCTTGTAGCGGGACCTTCCTCACCATCCTCGACGTCACTGTCTTTGCTCTTCCTGGAAAAGAAGCCCCCCTCTTTCTTCCATGCGGAGGATATGTTGAATTTACTTGTGCTGCCCTTCTTGCTTAGCGCCGAGAATCTGGATAGCAGTGAGTCCTTCGGCGTCTCGGATACATTTGAAGTATTGGACGTATCCGTATTGATGGATATAGCGGAGGATGCATTCTCCTCCTTTAGCGCGGCGGGGGCTTCGAAGGTTGGCGCCGCGGGGTTCAGTCTTGGAGTCACCGGGCGTGCGGATTGGTAGAGGAGGTTGGAGAAGGAGAGATTGTTTGTTGATGTGCTTGTATTGGGTGAGATCGGTTGGGAGATGGGCCGACCCGGGTTCGGTCTACTGGAGGCAAAGTCGGACCAGCGGCCCCCTAGTAGACTCACGCGGTTCCGAGGTTGCTCCATAGCCGGTGGTGCGGCGGGCCAGCCGAAAGCCGCGGAAACGTCGGAGGATGGTGCGGGGAGGAGGTTGTCGAAGGAAGCGATCGAAGAAGGGCGGGGTGATACGGTGGTGTCGAAGAGCTTGCCGGGTTCTATGGGATCGAAGCTAGGACTGAAATGGTTGAAACCAGAGCGCCGGCTACTGCTACTATCATTCCTCTCGAGAGGCTTCTTGCGCCCGCCGTGGAGGAATTCTAGGCCCGTTGTCCAGCTTCCATAAGAGCCACTGCGTCTTCTTGTGCCAATTGGGTCTAGACCAGGTGGGTGTGGACCTTTCGGGAATGAATGGGATTCGTTCGGTTTCAGTGACCCAAGTGGTGGCCCACCGTCTAGCGGAATAGTCTTGCCGCGCTGGCGAGAGAACAACTTGACGAAACGCCGGCCACCTGAAATGTTCTCTTCTTCACTTGAACCTAGTTGACCCAGCCCGCTGTCAAGAAGTGGTACATTATTGCCACGCTCGGCATCACCCGAATTACCATCCGAAGACATGTTTGGGAACATGGGGATGTGGTGAAAGCTACTTCTCGGAGACGAAACATGAGAAGTGGATACCGAGCCCGACGACATGGGCGATTGAGGAGCCATGAAGCCAAGCGGGTCGACACCAGAATATCGTGATTGGCCATCTTCAAGGAGTGAAGCGCTGCCTTTTGGACTAGGTGGAGAGTCATCGAACGCAAACAGGTTGGAAGGCAGCAGCGAATTTGCGGTAGGGCTCATAGGCGCGCCCCCACCCATTCTATCAAGATCCACGAAAAACGAAGCCTTGAGGGGCGGCCCAGGGGATTCTGTCGGGGCTCCTACAGTCCCGTTCGCAATGTTGAAAAAGGGACTAGGATTCACGCCACCAGAGAATGGGGTATTCATTTGGCCAATGGACATGCCACCAGCAGGAACTTCTGGGAAGCGAGCGTCTTGCGGGGCCACAGCGCCCGTGGGGCTAGAGATAGTCTGAGTACGGGACTTGCGGTTACGATTTCGTCGTTGCTTGGCCTTTTTCGCAGGAAGGACGATGGGATCTGTCCCAGCACTCCCTCGCCGGCTTTGGGAGCTCAGAAGTGCATCTCTGGACCGCATATAATCGAATTCGGCCTACGTTCAGTCAGCATCACCCGCAGATATACCGCTTGAAGTTAAGCAAACTAACCACTTGATATGCATTATAAACAGTAATGTAACGCACCTCCAAGTGCCTCTGACGCTCCTTCCACACCATCTCCTTTTGCTCATCTTCGGCCATCTTCTTGCTCTCGACCTCCTCTTCTGCTTTCCATAGTTCTCTCTGTGCCTCAAGTACCTTGATGCTTCCAGCACGAGTCCTTATTTCTTCTTCCATCTCAAGGATCGCTTTCTGTGTCTCTTTCATCTCCTCTTGGAGCTCCCGCTCTGTGATCTGCGCATGCTTCCTAGATTCTTCCGCAGCCTTGGATAGCTCCTTGACCCTCTGTAGGGCTGCAACACGTTCCTCATCCCATCGCAGAGAGTCATTTCTCATTTTCTTGATCTCATCTTCTTTGCTCTTCAATGCCCTCTCCGTCTTCGACCGGGTCGCCTCAGAAGCACGCTTTCCCTCCTCTAATGCCCTCGTCTCTGCACGCAATTTCTGTCTACCCAAGTCCTCTTCATTCTTCCTCTCCTTCAAGAGATCCAATTCACCGCGTAGTACCGCCTCTGCGGCCTTGAATTCCTCCTCTGTATGCGCCAATTGAGCATCCGTTTCAGCAATCTCCTGTCTCACAATCTCCAATGAAGCCGTAAGTGATTCAACAGTGTGCTGTTCTTCAGCCGGGGGTTCGGTCTGGCCCTGTTGTCCTAGCGAAGCAGGGGAACTCTTCCTTTCCTTTGCAGCCCTCCTATGATTACTAGTACTATTATTGTTGTTGCCGTTGCCGTTGCTGCTGCCGCTAGCGCTATGATGGTGATGGTGGTGATGTGGTGGCTGAGGTTCCAGGGCTGGCGGTAGGGCATGGATCGCCGGTAAATCGTCACTTGAATCACGTCCAGTTGCAAGTGGCGCACCCCCATTTGAAGCCTGCGATACTCGACGGGTCCTTAGACGGATCAGTTGACCCGGAGCCTGAAAATTCTGAGAATTCGCAGCAATAACTCGGACATTGTAAAGATGATCCGCATTTAGCCCGGTAACTGTGACACTTGTTTCCCCCCGTTTCTCGCTCTCACCAACTACTCGTAGAAGAACCCTAGTCAGCCCTATCCGATAGAAATTTGGCAGCGATGGGTTCTAGCCTTACCATTGATCCCGTTAATCTGGATGATATGTTTCGCCACAGAACCAGCCTTCTCGGGTAGTGACCAGTGAAGCGTGATCGTATCTGCCGCAATCCCATGTAAAGATACTCGTGGAGGGTCAGGGAGATCAAGTCCAAGCAGTTTAACAAGGGCCGGAATGGGGATTTTGAACAAGGAGGATGCACGGTAACACATCCTAAGCGCGATCAGTAGCCATTTCGAAAGATCAATAGGGCTAAACAAACCATATCAGTGCTATTAATGTAGCTAGCGCTACGAAAGCCATTTCGACGGCCAAGGAGAACAGTGGGAAGAGGGGGAGGAGGAGTAATCGTAAAGAAGGCTCGCGGTGGAAGGCGATTAAACTGAGTTTGCCGACCGACGAGGATATTAGTCAGCAAGCTCGAGAGTGGTCGGTCTGCGCCAGGTGCTGTTTTGTGATTGTTCGATGCGATACCCCGCTATCGACACAGCGAACATGCAATGAGAGGGGAGAATGGTGTTCCACACAAATATTCGGGAGAACACCCCCCAGTAATAATACTGAGCCTTGATATGATAGTCGAGAGGACAGAGTATTTCATGAACAAAAAAGACAGATTTTCTATCTACAGTACTATCATGGTCTAAACAATCTAAGTTATAGGGCCGCTTATTAAATTTGCCGGTTCTCTGAGCACATGGAGTCACCCGGCAGAAATCCGTCTAGCTCCTAGGGGGTTTACTCAACGAGGTCTGAATCCCTTTGTCTGCTATCAAGTGATTGCAAGAAGAAGGAATATCGCTCAATCCTACCGGTACTTAGCTGACCCTCCATGTACCAATAGCAAGTACCGCACTACTGCCAGGTAGCCCGTTTCTCGTTACTCCCTTGGAAGTTCAAAATTGTTTTCAAGCGGCAGCGGGCACAGAACCGGTACTACACACCGCCCGCATTCACCACCGGTAGTCCACTAGACCAAGTCGTAAGATTAGTTGAGTATCGGTCGGCCACAAACTCCCACCAAGCAGATCACAGCAGGATAGCGGAATACCAGGGCCCCGGGGAAAGGCAATTGGCGGGGAAAGAAGGACCAAGTTAGGGGTATAGCGGGGAAAACGTTCATATGTTTCTCCACGTAAGTTACTAGTCGCGTTCGTAACTTGCGGGGGGGGGTGCTGTAAGTGCAGCGTCCGTTGAGATCGGGGGGGGGAACACAGCAAACCGGCGTCGGTACCGGTATTTACATGACAACGGCGTTGGGAGCAGAAGAATGCAATAGAAGAACATCAATGATTTCGGCGCAGGATTGTGTAACTACTCGCCGCGATTGGTCTTGTATATATAACGCGAATAATAATTTGAGATGTGCATCAGGGCGGGGTTTTGGAGGATAGTGATACCGCACAGGTGTTCACACTCATATCTTGCATTTAATCTCGGGGCGCTGATTGCAGTTGTTGTGGTCACTTACGAGTGCAGATATCCGCCTTTTTATTCTTTTCTTTTCTTTTCTTTTTTTTTTGCGGGGCTGTAAAGCGGTGATCCTACCCGTATCGGTGCCCGATAAATACCCACTCTTGGTGTATGATAATAATAATTATGAATGATAAGAATTGGAAGGTCATCCTTGAGGCGAGTGATTTCACATGTATTTCATCAACAGAATGACCGGTAGGGGAACACGGGATTCGCAGGGGTGCGCGCCCCAACCCCCACCGCCTCAAGCCCAACAGTCAACAATCGAGTATCCATACCGGTACTATCATCTACCCCGAGTGCAAAATGTCAAAGTCCGACCCGAAAAAAATTCATGATTCCCCGAACCACTTGGAATTCGCACAGTTACTGGTCTAGATTAGGGTTTCTTTCCCTCCTCACAACACGAGCGTTTGAAGTGGGAGTTATTTACGGCGCGAGTATGATACAGTATCATACAAGTATACACTATGATAGCACGGTCTTCACCAAGCTCCGTTACCGTTACAACCACAGTGAAAGAAAAAACCACACCATAATTTTTGCCAAGCCCCCTTTTGGTTGGCTGAAAACCTTTTCTCACCACCTCATCTTACCCCGCTCGGGTAAAATAGTGCACACCACTATGGACCCTGCTGCTCCACCCTTTCGGTCCCGCCGGAAGGGGAAGAAGCCTGCCAAGGAACAAAACCCACCTGCTGGAACTCAACCCTCTTCGAGTCAGGGTAGCTCCATCCCTCCCCCAGATTTTACCCAGACGGGCCGACCGTCACAGAAGCGACCACGCAGCTCCACCACTACGACTTTACCCCCTGTTTATGGGGATGTAAAGCCCGGCGAGATCCTTTACTTCAGTAACCTATTCCATGACACGAATGATGCGGATTTTGAAGGAAGAGGAAGAGCCAACACCGAAATCCACATTCTGCTCAGCATTCTCAGACGCGTATACCTTGATTACAGGTCCGCGGTTGACGCCCTTAGCGAGAACATTGTGTCTCTCAATGAGAGGATCGAGAGTCTCGAGAATCTGTCCCCCCGACCTGAAACACCAACACCTACACCAAACCCCCCCCCAACTGCCCACACCGCCGGCCCCAACCAACCTGTGGCGCCTAGTGTGATACCGCCCTTGTCTTTTCCCCCGCAACCCCCCGGCCCTAGCTGGACAACCGTGGCTAGGGGTGGGAAGAAGAAACCGATAGCACCCAACAAACCTACTGTGGCTCAGGCCACCGCTGGAGTGCAGCAAAAACCTGCACAGCCTCCCAAGAAGGGCCCCACCGCGAGAGAACGACGCCTCATCATTAAGAGAGAGGGCGAGCCTCTCAACACTACCGGTATAGAGCTTAGGGATAAGATCAATACTGCCCTAGCCGGCACCTACATTCAGACCACCCTGATTAGAGGGAACACCATCACGCTTACCACCATGGAGACAGTACGGGCGACCACCGTTAACGGCAGAGTCGCTACCTTCATACATCTGATTCCTGGAACCATTGCTGTCCAATTGGACACTCCTACTACCCAACTGCTGGTCCACGGCATTCCTACCAGTAGTCCTCTCCCTACTATTGCTTCAGAGTTGACAACTTTCAATACAGGCCTGGCCCTGGCAAGTCAACCCCGATGGCTCACTTCAGAGGAATCCAGAGCAGGTAAAGCTGCCTCTACGATCGTCATCACCATCACAGGCCCCAAAGCTCCTGACTTTGTTGGTAAGCGACTAGCGGCCTTCTCTACCACTTTCAGAACTGAGCGTCGATTACGCTTCAATTCCTTCACTCAGTGTTCAAACTGTCACACCTTTGGACACCACAATAACCATTGCACCAACCCTGCTGTATGCAGGTGGTGCGCCTCGTCACATCCTACTGGGGGACACGCCTGCCCCACTGCCACTTGCCGTCTGAAGGGCCGTCCTTGCAACCACACTGTGCTCAGGTGTGTGAATTGTGGAGGCCCTCACGATGCCCACTTTTTGCTATGTCCCTCCCGCCCAAAACAGGAGGTGGAGGATGGGGAGAGCATGGCCCTCACTTGATTTTTATGGCCAGATTGGGCATCATAACTGTCACGTAAGCTTGCGGGTTTACAGTTTATTTTGTGTTTGCGAGAATGGATAGGGGTTTTCTTTTGTTCAGAAGAGGGGAGAAGTGGTTTCTTTTGTTACCTGGGTTTTTAGGCCATACTTTAGGGTGCATGCCATGGATTTTCCTGTACTTAGTACAAATAAACCGCGGATTTTACAAAAAAAAAAAAAAAAAGCACGGTCTTCACTTGGGGGGCGTTGCAAACTCGGGGCAAAAAGTCCTATCATCAAAGCAGGGTAACAAAAAAACCCCTTGCAATTGATCCCGGTTCGCCATCAGCCCAGCTTCGCCATGCTCCCCCCGGTGAAGACTCTAGGTATCTGGCACCGGTATGATCTGTGGTAGGTGTCGGGAGGGGGTGTTCCCAGGAGGAAGGAGAGGAAAATGATATCTCTAATGTATATGTACGAGTACTTGAGCGAACATAGCGCGAAGGTCGCTGCTAACTTTTTCCTGTAGTCTCTTCCCGAGTTTTAGATCTGGGATAGAGCGCCACAGACTGGAGCCGCATTGAATGCCCGGCGATTTGCTTGTGATAATTTGTGGGGAAAAAAAAGAGGAGTTTCTCATCTATGGTACTGGGATACTTGTGCCTGCACTTTCATGATAATTATATGCTTCACCAAGGCATGGGGAGGGGGTAGGGCACTGTTCCATGGAAAGGTATCTAGTTGCTGGGCGCTGGGGGTACCGGTATTAGGCGGCAGGCATTATCACCAGTGTCAGGGAAGGTCAGATATCGGATCTGGTCGGGCATAAGCACCCGGTGGCTGAGAGTCACTGTTTTTTTCTTCTGTTGTCTCAGCTGTTCTCAACAAAATCCTGGGTTAAGGTACGGTAAGTTGGCCTTTGAGTTGAAGCGCAACCTCGCAGAATGCTTCGGACCTCAACACAAACGCCGCCATCTGTCGCTACTTATCAGGGTTGTGGGACGAAGAAAGCAGGAAGGTGGGTGGCGGTTGTGAGAAGATGCGATAGCGATAGTATCAGCACTGTGCGAGCACCGGTACTGGTGCTCGAGCACAATTCCATGCAATGCGATACCCTCAGAAATATTATAATACAGGAGCGGAGGAGGCGTGACAAAGGCCGTACGACGAAGGCACTGTACGAGCACGGTACTGTACGAGTACCAGTAGGAGGCTTGTTTCTTGACTTGGGTGCATTCTCCCCGTCTGCCGTCAACATTCCCTGTCCTCACATACCATGCCCTTACCCATAACTTACTCAATACTCCGCTAAGCCCTGCGCTTGCCCCCTCCCCTCCTACAGTAATGTATCCCCACTTGTATCATACTTAAATTTACTCGAATACTTGTCCTCTCTCCCCCGTTCTGGGTCGTCTGTCACCCGATGTCTTTCCCCCCTTCCTCCTGCTAGCCAACCCTAAATATCATACCCTTTCTACCATCTAGACCCCCATATCATACCAACACCAACAACAATAACTTACCCACACATTCACTCAATCACACGCCCACTTTTTCCCCTCTTACTGTACTTGTACCCCCTCGACGGTTATCTCTTAACCGCTCCCCCGCTCTTTCTTCCTTTCCTTTGTCCTCCCGCCCTTTCTCCATCCTCTTCCTGTCCTTTCAGGCGCACCAACTGCCCCCCTCCCCCGTCAACATCCCGTTTTCCTCCTGTTGCTTGTCGATATGCAATACGTTCGAAGTATCAGTGGATCGGTGTCCAAGACATGGAATTCGATAAAGTTGGTGATCTCAAATCCATCTCGCTAGATTTGTTCGCTGATTGCCCCTTCCACAGTCCTGCGACCCTGAGCGGTGCTATTGACGTAATAGTCGTTGAACAGGAGAACGGTACTCCCTCCGGAACCTCCGCCCCCGCCACCCCCATACTGATTTGTCCACTCAGGTGACCTCGCATGCTCGCCATTTCACGTTCGCTTCGGAAAGTTTTCTTTGCTACGGCCCTATGAGAAGAAGGTTTCTATTTCCCGATGAGATGGAATGAACAATATCCGATCCGAGAGCTGATGTGGGGACTGCGACAGGTCGAATTTCGTGTCAATGGTCAGAAGACCGATTACTCCATGAAATTGGGCGAGGGCGGGGAGGCCTTCTTCGTTTTCGAAACCAATCAGATTGTCCCGCCTGAAATGCAAACTTCGCCGTTAGTATCTCCGTCTGCTAGCCCTCGATCAATGGCCTCGGTCCCCGAACCGTCGTCACTGCAGGAGCCAGATTACCTGAATATTGCCGACACTTCAGGGCGAAAGGCAGATTCCACGGGGGATGTTCTACCGAACCCAAGACGGGCCCGGTCTGATTTTGGTAAGCTAGGTTCGGATGTGGTTTTTCTTTTTTCTTTTTCGTTCCGGGGCTGATGGGTGTTGCTCTGGCAGGAAACGCGACGCCACTATCTTCTTCGCCAGACAATCCTCGGCCGGCGAGCGGTGATTGGTCTGGCACTGCTGTCAACCTCGAGCGGTCCGCTTCGGAGGAGGTGCTTCCTACATCGACTCGGCGGTATACCATGTCAGGACAGGGCGGGCCGGTTCGCACTCGTTCGCCCCCGCCAATTGATCACGCGGCGGCTGTGGAGAGAGCGCTTGCCCTTTCTCGCAAGCTTTCCATCAGTAACATTCCAACACATATCACTGATCGCGGTGATGTCATGTTGGACATGAATGGGTACAAACTCGACCAGGAGGAGTCCTTGCAGGCTGAAATGATTGCTCGGAAGATCCTGGCGGAGGAGCTCGAGGGTGACTATGATATTGGCTCTTTGATTGGGGCTGATAGGAACGGGAACCTTTGGATCTACTCAAGTGAGGAGGCGAAAGAGAAGGCTGGACGAGAGGAAGGCATTTCTCAGGGGATTGATGCGGTTTCGGACGCGGGGTATTCCTCGGATGAAGCGAGGAGCGATTCGTCTTCCGAGTCTGCAAAGAAGAGGATCGATCGGTTGTCGACCCCACCCACTTCCCCTCCACTTCCTGGTCAGGAGGAGGGCGGATCAAAGAGCTACGCAAAGACTCTTAGACTTACTTCGGAGCAATTGAAGAGCTTGGATCTAAAGCCCGGTGCTAATGCTATTAGTTTTAGCGTTAACAAGGCGACATGTACGGCATTCATGTATCTTTGGAAGTCCGATGTCCCGATCGTCATATCCGATATTGACGGGACTATTACAAAGTAAGCTACTCGCCTTGGGAATAGAGTGATCTCTCTGACATGGGTGAATAGATCCGACGCCTTGGGACACGTCCTGACCATGATTGGGCGAGATTGGACCCATTTGGGTGTCGCAAAGCTGTATACGGATATTGCAGCCAATGGGTACCATTTACTCTACCTGACGAGTCGGTCGGTTGGACAGGCGGATACCACCAGGAACTACCTAAATGGTATTGTACAGGACAAGTACAAGCTACCAAAGGGTCCAGTGATTATGAGCCCAGATCGGACATTTTCGGCATTGAGAAGGTGGGTTACTATCGTGGCCCGGTTTGGAACATCTATTGACATGGCATAGGGAGGTGTATCTGCGTAAGCCCGAAGTATTCAAGATGGCCTGTTTACGAGACATCCTTAATCTCTTCGGAGCTAGGCATAATCCATTCTATGCTGGATTTGGAAACAGACTCACGGACGCACTCTCATACCGCTCTGTCAACATCCCTTCTACTAGGATTTTCACTATCAACTCTTACGCCGAGGTTTCGCTGGATCTGCTAACTCTAACAAAGTACAAGAGCTCTTATGTCAACATGAGGGACCTTGTCGATCACTTCTTCCCGCCTGTCGGGCTGTTGAGCACCGATGAGCAGTATACGGACTTTAACTACTGGAGAGATCCAGTGCCTGATCCGGAGGAGTTTAGCGATAGCGAGGCTGAGGAAGCTGGTGAGGAGGATGAGGATGAAGATGGTGAGATGGCAGATAGCTACTATGAAGAGCACGGGGAGATGGCCGAAATCTACATGGAGAACGCAGACGGGGAAGACGAGTACGATGAAGACGAAGAGGAAGACGGCGAAGGGGACGATGATGAAGAGGAGGATGAGGAATACGAAGAAGAGGAGAGCGAAACGGCTGAGAGCAAAATCGAGCAACATCCCACTGGTGCCCAAAAGGAAAGGGAGGAACTCACAGCAGCTGCCAAGGCCGAAGAAAAAACAGAGTCCAAAATCCCCTTCGTCGGCGGCAGGATGGACGGGATGAAAATGGACCTCGACACCAACCGCCTCACACAAGCCAAGGAATTTGCAGGGAGGGAATTGAGCGGGATCGTGGACGAAGTAGTCGGCGAGATTAAGGCACTCACAACCGACTCGAGTAAACCCGAGGCGGAAAACAAGGGTCAAGAAGAAATCGGCGTTTCAGCATAGGAGTTGAGCGAAGGTTATTAGTGTGCACGGTAGCAAGCAACAGATGGTATTGCTAAGGGGTTGGGAGGGAAGTGCACATAAAAGCACACTGCACTTATTACATAGCATTGTTTTCTCCTTTTTTTGTTTTCTCTTCTTTCTTTCTTTAGCTCTTGTCCGGCGCGCGGTTTGTAATATCCTCTTTTTCTATCATTCGGAAATCGGAGTATCCTGGATTTTGCTTGTTACAATTTTGTTTTTATTTTTTTCCATATCAAAGCTTGCATTGCTTGCGTTGCTGTTCTTTTTTATCCATTCTTTTCGCTGCTACCGCGGTAAACATGTATTATCACTCGCGTTGAATATACCTTTTTTTCTCTTCTTAATTCTTTCCGACTTACTCCCCCCCTCCCTCTCCCGTAACTTCCCCATTCCCATGCCGTGGCAACCGACAGCCAACCAACAAATCAAGCAAACATGCCCAAACAATCCCAAAAAATCATACCCGGCGACTCCTTCACTTCCGAGGGCTTGCAGGCCAGCTCGAAGCCACTACTCGGGTACGGTCGCGTGAGCAACGTCCGCACATCTTCGTCCATTGCTACTACTAGCGGGGGTGCGGGTGGAAGCGGAGGGGGCGGGACTGTGATCACGATTTCAACCGCTGGGGGGGAGCATTGGAAAATGCACTACCCAGCCCATGAACCCGGTTTATCGCTTGGGGGTAGAGTGAGGGTATTTGGAAGGGTTGCTAGTGGGTGGGTTTCTGGCGGGAGGCTTGAGATTGTTGCGGATGCCGGGGAACCAGAAGTGGTTGGGTTCGGGGAGGTAATCCCGCTAGAAGCATATTCCGAAGGGGTCGGCCATGCCCCGACTTCCACCAACATGACCGCAGCAGTGGGCGTGTTGGTCTGCATCAAATCCGTACGATACCTCCCCCCCACCCCCTTTCCTCCCATTCTATGATACCAGGCTAACATAACCCCCACAGCAAACCCCCCGAACAACAACCACAACAACCGGAACCTCTGTCCCTTCCCTACGTATCCAAATCCTGGACTCAACGGCTGAAGGGACACTAACCCTTTGGGGCCCCACCGCAACCGCAGCCAGCTCCGCAGGGTGGGTCCCCTTCAGCACAGCACTCTACATCACATCAGCGAAGGTGAGCATGTTCAACGGCGCCATCCAAATAAGCCTAACGCGATCATCCACCCTCCTCGCGCTGCCGGTATCCTCTCCGAAGGGTGCTGGCCTACGCCAGCACCTATTAAAGGAGTACCCGCACACGCGGCTCCAGTTACCCCCGGTGGCGTGGCCGGCGGCGGGTGTAAAGCTACTGTACACGCTGGCGGAGTTCTCGGCTCACGCGAGCTCGAGGGCAAAATCGCGGGAGCGGGTTAAGGGTGAGGGAGTCGTGATTTCGGGGTATCTATCGTTGGTGCTTGTGGGTGTGGAGCTGGTGCTGCTGTTTAAGCGCAATATGCTGTTTTTAGGATCCTGGTTTGTTACTACTGCTACTGCTACTGCTACTGCCCTGATTTGGTATTCCGTACTGACGGTGAGGTTGTGGGCACAATAAGTGGTGGGAATTGCGTGTACACCTCCGCACCAAATACACATGTGTGCGCATACACCAGTACCACTAATAGCCAACAATGCGTCTGCGCCTGGTCGCCAAATCCATCCATAGTGCCCCCCCTCCCCGCGCATATCCCCCTTCCCTCAGGCTAATGAAATAGCTACCATCCCTAGCTGACGAAACCGGCACAATGCCCGGCACCGCGCTCATATTCTCGCAAAAAGCCTGGGACTTCCTACTAACGCCAGACCTAGCGAGCAAGTCCGTTCAGGAGCTTGCACAATTGGAGTCCCGGTTGGCGTACACCCGCTTCTCCTTCGCAGTCGTGTGGGATTCTGAAGTTGGGGTTTTGTACGTTTGCGATGTTTCACGATGAGGCGCGAGTGAAGGGTTGTGGTAGGATTTGTTGTCGATTCATGAATGGGTTGAGACATGCCAGATTTTAGATCGGGAAGGAGGGGAATCGGGGGCGGTGGGGAACGAATGGATATCATTGTAAATTCGTTTGTAAGATGATGAAATTCAATTTCTTCCTCCCTCCTCCTTCCTCCTTCAATGCCTAGCTACCGGCGCTAGGCTGCGAGGGTATCTCACAACTACGACGATTAAAGCGCAGTAGTAGCGGTAGCGGTTTGCAGGTCCATCGTGATATATTAGAGGCGGAAAGCCGGCATTTGGCCAGTCAGTCGGTATGAACCAATCACACCCATTCATTCACCATAGGATAATATACATCACCAGTACCACCCCAAGGCCGAGTACACGGGCGATGCCATGAGGCGGTAGTCATCGGGAGTATAGTTTATCTCTGGACCTTTACCCTTTTTTTCTTCCTTTGGGTGGGGGAGGTAGGATTCGGCTACGTTACGCAACGAGTGGAGCGCCGGCACTCTCCTTTCCAGAACAACACTTATAATATCGCACCCCACTTATCCCGCCATGCTAGCATACATGGATTCTAGTATGGACCTCTTGTATCGCCGGATTTCGCATCAACTTCACCAACCACCATTCCGAGTGAGAAACCATGATATACCCAGATGTATGTACTTGTATGTATACACAAACCTATCAATGAACGGATCAGATAATAAAAAGCACCGTATAGAAGAAAAAGAAAAGGGGAAAGGGAAATCTGTAAATAAAACTAAACCACGGGAGAAAAAAACTAAAACTCCGGGACACCGGTGAACCAACCAAGTAACCACACCAACCCCATTCCTGAGCAACAGGCGCCCAAAACAATAATACAATAACCGTTCGTAATCCGTTTACAAATAGTATAACCGAGAGAAAGGGAAAAACAGCCAAACAAAAACACGAATGATAAAAACGCGGGAACCGCCCAATGAATGTAGTGTAGACTTGAAAATGGGAGACAAAAATGGAATAGAAGAGACAATTACTAAGCGAAGGAGGGGCTAAGAAAGCATTAATGAAAAAAACGAATAAAATGAACGAATGAATGAATGGGTCAATCAAGAGAGAAAGGGGTTCAAGCCCCTTCAACCCTCTTGGAAATGATAGCGATGCGATGCTTCTTTCTCATGAATTCAGACGGGACGGCGCACGGTGTCGAAGACATCATTAGTCCAGGCCTAGCCCTCGTAGGCGACGAGGACGAAGACTCCTCCTTTTCCGTCGCGCTCCCTCGTCAGGGCCACTAACGGAGATGCACACTTCCGCCGGTTTTAATTCCTCGGCAGCGGCGTTCGCACTCCCCTTCAGTGCCTCTTCGGATTTTGATTCCAGGCTTGAGCTCCCGCTCTTTCTCAGAACGCTCTTTAAATCGTTTGACCTTCCTGAGAAGGAGAACGCCCTGGAAAGTGTATAGCCCCTTCTGCCTACCCCGTGTGGATGGCTATTTGGAGTCCGGGCTCTATCCGTCGCATTCAATGGCACTCCCATTAATATCCCCGGATCCGCGTTCCCTGCAATCTCCCACGATTGGGTCCACGATGCCTCTGATGAGCTGCTAGACATGTGCAGACTATGCATAGACTTTCTAGCACTACTGACTAGACTCGCTGCTGATAACCTCTTCATTAGATTGCTTGCGTCCCTCCTTCGGACACCCCCGCTTGCCATCGATCCATAAGCCAATTGATCCCTCGTCCAGACATCTGTTAACTTCAGCTCTATGCGATTCCTCTCGGTGCGCTTGGGCGATAAGACAGTCATCTGGCCTGCATGGAGTACTGAAGCACTCCTGCTCAGACCCGACGTCGATTTCGGTCCAATCACCTCCGAAAGTGCATGAGTATTGTTAATGATAATAACATCCGACTTTGGCAGCGGTGTGCTCCTAGGACGGTGTAACGACTGCCTTCTGGCCAGAGTCCCAGGTCGTCCGAATACATGGCCAAGGGACCTTATATCAGAGATGACCACAGGAATTATACTCGACTTCGCCGAACTATATTCGTCATAATCCTTACTCTCTTCAGCGATGCATTCGGCGATCCTATTCCGCCATACCTCCTCTTCAGTCGCCGAGCAAGCGCTCAGAAGCACTTCATAAATCCGATGTCCAGCCTCAAATATGATTTTCCACGAAAAAAGTGCGGAATAGCAATTCAACCCTGATCAGCGTTAATAGAGCACCTAAGTCAAAGATCACGTGAGGAATACCTTGCCCCTGGTTCGCCTCCTCCATTCGGGCAGTTCCAAGGGATATTGCGAATTTGACATCATAAGTACCACCAGATTTTGGTACCCTAGCGAGTAAAAGGTAAGACTTGTAAAGTAGACAAGCCATATATTCTCCGACTGGAATCGTTGGCCCCTGCCATGCCACATGTAACGCACCACACAGGACAATCTGGCCAAGAAGGCGAACGGAACAGTCGGGCTAAACAAGTCAGCACCACTATACCCAAGTAAGCGGCTCTCGCCGGGCTAACCTTGTATTTGAAATTGAGGCGATCCTGCAGCAGCCACGTCTTCTCCATTCTATCACGTATCTTCGGTCCATTAACAGCGGCCAGATTGATCTGGTGTGCAGCCTCCTCCAGCCGAAAGCGAACCTTATCCAGCAATTGGTTCGATTCGGGACAATCCATGGCGGGCGTGCACTTTACAATTTCAGCAAACAGCAACGGGTATTTGCAGATACGTTGGATGGGCTGGAAACATTAGCGCTTTTACCGAGCATGGACTTCGTGCGCAGTGCATACCTTGACCAGCATGTCAGCCAGTGCTAATGCTCGTTTCCCATACTCCTCTCTGTTGTCTTGTGAGCTAATAGCACCAGCAAGCGTTTCACATCCCCTTTCCCGCAGGGACCACGAAGAGCCACGGAATTCCTTGAATTTCTCACAAACAAGCTCGTATTTGGCACAGTACTCTTCATAGACAAAAAAGCCCCTGATCTGCGGGGAAAGTCAGATTCGCATATCAACGAAAAAAAAATAAGAAATTCGGCCACCCACCATTCTATCAAAAACCATGGCCACTTTTGCAGCAGCCATGGGATTGGCCAAAATATTGCTTCCCGTAAATTCGTCAGCTTGCGAGCCCACGTCAAAATTCCTCCCCTTGTACGTCTGAATTTGATGGGATGCTGCAGGGAGTGCATGAAATATCTCCTCCAACAGCTTCTCATGAAGACATAGGATCTCAGAGATATTACGTGTAATGGCGTCCCTGATATCCGCAGGAATTCCCTCGCAATCATTGAGAATAGACATGTAGAGCTACCAAGGGTTAGCGCATCGGTACCTTTGATGGAATCAAGAAAAACCCACATTAACCAAAACCTTGAGGTCAGCAATATAGTATTCCTCGGTATTGATCAATTCCTCCAATGCGCATTTGCGATCCCTCATCCTTGCGATTGTATCACTGTCCAAAGCGACAGAGCTCTTCCTCTTAGGGGACTCATCTTCCAGGGACATAGATGCAAACGTAATGGAAGCGGTCTTGGCTGCTGTTACAAATTTGAAGCTGGAAGAATCCGCCTCGTCGCCCATTCCTAGAGAAAAAATAGAGGCGGCCCAGTCGTCGTCATCGGGGTCGTCTCCTTGGAAAGGCGTGTGAACATTGGGCCAAAGAGAGGGTCGCTTACAGCAGAGCGACTTTAGCCATTTCTGGAATCCAGGGGCACCGCAAGGTAGCTCCTTCGTATCTCTAGGCGCGAAGGCTACCGAGGGCTCACGTGGCGAGCCCGGAAATTGGGGAGCCGTCTCCATGGTCCCTATCGAGCCATTGGAAATCAAACTCCCACTTAAGCTCTTGTCGTCACCTCCATCAACCGAATTGACAAACGAATTGGGCCCCGGGACCTGCAGGAATTCCTCCCGTATGGACATGAGTGATGCCTCCCGGGGAATGGTGGGAGACTGCGACGTGGATAACATGGGCAATCCGGTGAGCAAGGAGGAATTGAAATTCGTGGAGACCCTCTCCTTAAGCTCTGGGGAGAAGGACTGGCCAACATGCCAGTAGTTGGAGCTCGATTCCATAAAGTAGAGCGAGTCATTGTCACCGGCTGGTCGTGGCAATGCTGAAAGAGCCATAGCAATCAAGCAAACCGAAGCACAAAGCAAGTTTGTGAAGGAAAAGAAAAAAAAGGATGGAAAAAGAAGAAGGAAAGGAAAAGGAAAGGGAAAAAAAGACAAGACGGCAGGAGAAGGCACGATGAACTATGATACTGTAAAAGGTATGGTATAGAGAGCTAGAAGCACCAATTCAAGCTGGCTGAAAGGCGCACGTATTGCAGACGCTAAAACTAAATTCAGCCCACACAATTGGAAGAGAAGCCCAAGCAAAAGTAAAGAAGGGATTTTTATCCACTTCTAATTTCGTCTCCAGAGATAAAAATCGAATCGTGGGAAAAAGAAGGGAGAAAATATGACCAAAATCCGGGCAAGTCAAGCAAGCACCAGAAAATTGGCACCACGAGTCCCCAAATTAGGGGGTGGTAGGGATGACAAGGAGGGAGGGGAGAGTAGAAGTGGAGAGGGGAACTGCGGGAGAGAGACAGCCTCTGCTGAAGCAGTCTACTCTTAAAGGGAGACGACGAGCGAGGACGAACGGGATGAGATAGGGAAGGGGAAGAAAGGGAAGAGGGAGGGGAAGGTAAAAAAAAAAAAAAAAAAAGGGAGGTGTGGAAGGGGCAGAGCAAAGAGAGACGGACAGGACACAAGGGCAAGACAGACGGGCAAGCAAGCGAGCGATCAATCCAGCAATCGCGAATGGAGAGAGTGCCCGAAATGGATCAGACGCGCACGGGGGAAGGTGATGAAAAGGGAAGAGGAGGGAGGATAAAAAGCTACCAATATCAGACACAAGAATGGACGAACTGGCCTACCGGCAGCGTGACTACGATAACTCACCCATCCCACAGGAGTAGGCGCCATAAGGCGGGGAGGGTGAGAAGCAGGATTGAGAGGGGTGAGAGGTGGTAGTGGTCAGAGAGAGGGGACTGGGAGGAGGAAGCTGCACCCAAGAGAAGAAGAAGAGTGCCTTTGCTGCCGTAGGGTATAGTTACTTGTAATAGGCAGTGTGGTTGGTAAAGGCCAAACACGGCCTGGGGAGATATTGACCAGAGACAGCATGTGTGCACCAAGGTTTCTTTCGTCATAATTACTACAAAACATGGGGAAGGGAGGAAAGGGACAAGATGTCCGTCAGTCCGCATATTGTATTCGTACAGTAGGGATGTCACCGCAGTGGAAGAGAGAGTCCGTGGACACACCGAAACGCACCGAACCAGTATCAGACTGGCTGAGGAACGGTAACAGATCGGGGAGCACTGCGTCCACCCAACCACGACACGTGCAGGAAACGGCATATCATATCATACACTGGCTGGAGCTATGATGGAACACTTGGTTCCAACAAACGGAATCTCTCCCTCTTCAGGTTCCTGCTGCGTTGTTCCACAACAGCAACGAATGGAAACGAGTTACCGAAATCACCGCCACCATCCATCCCAACCATCCCAACGCAAAGGATATCATCATTCTGCATTCTAGAAAAGAGGAAGAAATAATCCGACAGGAAAGAATGACAATAAAATATTATCATAATAATAAATAATATAGGTTACCCATTAGGCAAAAAATAATGAATAAAAAAAAATATTACAGCAGATCCCCCATGAAAAAATGAAAAAAAAAAAAAAAAAAACGAACGAACCCAGGGCAACTTTCCTAAACGAAAATCTTCCCAAATCCTGCGGCTGGGTCGATCTCCCGAGCTGGGGTTACATGCCAAGAATTCACTATTCCGAAAGCGGGAACCACTCTCCCCCAATCCCACGAATGCACCACACACCCGTGCTGATAAATACACCATCCCATCGTGGCCGGGAAAACAAACCTCAAACGAGAGGGAGTCCTCTACTGTCCTTACACTTCATCGCCATCAGCATCCACCACGGCATCGCAAACATCAAACGCCCACAACAAGCCGCCATCATCATCGACAAAGGACAACAAGCTACCATACATGGGCCTCCGAACAATGGACATCCACACCCCCACCATCCCCTCCTCCACCAACAACAATGAACCCATCTCCCCAGCGGACCCCCCCAAAACCCTAGAGTCCTCCAAAGCCTCTCTAATGGCACTAATGTCCCGCCGCGACGCGCTAGAAGCGGAACTAAAGGCTCTCGGAAGTGTCCTAGACTCCGTACCTCCCCCACCCCCCCCCCCCGCTTCACACACCCCTCACCAACTCACACTTCGCAGCACGGCGTAACGATGACCACCCCCTTGACTACGTTCGATGGCTACCCCAGGGATGACATCGACGTTGCACAGATCCGCATCACCCGTGCTCGCATCATTCCCCTACGGAACGACTATAAAGCGCTTACGGCTGAGATCGAGAGGGGGTTGCATGGGTTGCATGCGCTTTCTGCCTCTCTTCCCGATGCTCCCGTCCCCACCGCTAGTGGCGGTGGCGGTGGCGGTGGGAGTGGGAGTGGGAGTGGGGTTGCGGAGGGAATAATCGAGGCGCCGTTTGCTAGGGTTAATACCGTCGAGCCCGCCGGTCCTGCGGGCGTCGCCGGGGTCAGGGTTGGTGATCTGGTTAAGAGGTTTGGTGGTGTCGGGGCTCTGGATGGAACTTCCGGAGGAGGTGGGCAGGATGCTTTGGGGAGGGTTTCTGGGGAGGTTAAGAAGTTTGAGGGGGTGAGTATGATACTTCTTACTGCATTGGGGGATGGGCGGATTGCTGGCTTGGATCTTTCCTAATATCTTGACAGAGAGTTCTAAAAGTCCTCGTCTCCCGCCGTGACAACGACGGCGTCTGGCAGAATGTCAACTTGGAGATCACGCCTCGAGCTGGTTGGGGTGGGAGGGGGTTGCTTGGCTGCCACCTCTTGCCGGTTTAGTCCGTTCATATCATGTCCTATGCTTTGAAATTGTCATCGCACTGTACTTTCGGCTTCACCGATACGTTAGCTTACCACCCCCACTCCCATCAGACCAAAAATCGATGAGCCAGTACCCGATACTCTAAACTATACTTGTAGCCTTGTCACCTTATTCCATTCCATCCATACTACTCTTTTTTGTCTTGTTCTGTACAGTACCGTACTAAGATTTTTTTCTTCCCTCAGACCCCGCTTACACAGACCCAACCCAACCGAAAGAGAGAGAAACTCCCCTTGGGTGTATATATATATAAGGAAAGAGAAAATTGTGACATCTACAGTTTTTTTCAAAATCAAAACATGAAAACACCCAATTATCGTAGCCTTTGTGGTGTTTTCTGTCCGTCCGTCAACGCCAGCGCCCACACCCGCCCAACCGAACCCCCGCGTCCAAAAAGCACCAACAAACCAAAATAGAATAGGGTAAAAAAAAAAAAAGAAAGAGATGGCCAAAATTTTTAGATAGAAACCGGGTAAATTGACCTGATAGGACATACCCTAATATCACTTCCAACCTTGGTTCCAAAAAAAAAAAGAGAAAGAGAAAGGGAAAGAAAGAAAAAGTGAGGAAAACGAAAAAAGAGTCTTACGCCCACCCCATGCACGCATCAATCAATCAATCAAAAGCGAACCTCTGCAATACAAGTACAGCTTACAATTTGCAGGAAAGGTTATCACACCCAAACTATTACTGTGATATCGCGGAATTTAACAGAGTAGCGGGAGGTAAGGTATTGGGGTGAATGGATGGATGGGTAGATGGATGGAGAGGTAGGAAGAAGAAAACCGATGCACCGACGCTACCACAAATAGAAAGGCATGGGTAGGTGGGTAGGTATAATAGGTAGATGCAGGAGATAGATGAATAAACCCATAGATCAAGTCTAGACGTGCTAGACTTGATGTTACATCTTCCGCAGGTTATCTGTGGGGGGTTTTGGAATGAATGAGAAGTTTGTGGATGAAAATGATAACGGAAATGTGAATGAGATACAGTAGATGAAGGAGAAAATGGAAGGAGAAAAAAGAGGATGGGAGAATAGTGAGGATTCCATGAGAAGCTATTAAAAGAAAAGGGGGATGTGAGGAAGAGATAGTGGATTCGATTATGATAGGCTGAAAAGGACAGACAAAAAAGAGGGAGAACTCATCGAACTAACCGAACCGGAAACAAGACCAAAAAATTTTCCCCAGACTTTTTTCCATCAATTGCTGTTTCTCCCCCAAACCCCAAAATAACCAAGTCAAGTAGTGGCCAAATGGCTAAGAAGAGCTATAATCCTCCCGGGCGCCATCAACCCCGTCATGCTCAACAATCTTGAGTCCCTGCTTTTCTGCCTCCTTGCGGAGCCAGCGGAGTACACAAGTAGCGATTTCGTCACGAGCCTTCTTCTTGCCAAAGACACTGCGGATCGGACCAATTTTGGCTGGACGTGGACCTTTTGGACGCTTAATCACTGCGTCCACGTCGTATAGACCAGGAGCGTGGGGATCGGCATGGAAGATGTACTCCGGGGAGGTGAAACCTAGTTTTGGACAGATAACTTTTTTTGGCTAATTAGCGAGTGTGTGAAAGGATCAATTAAGGTGGTGGGGGGACAAACGATTAACAATCTGGGCCGTAGGTGTACCCTCTGGAATATCTACTACGCCTTCGGGACCGTTTGCAGCTGCCCTGGGAGTCCGGCCATTAACCGGAGTTCCTGGAGGTGCCTGTTCGCGAATCCACAAAATGGCTTCCTTGGCCGCGCCGATCTTCGCACTCTTCTTGTTTTTGAAGGCGCGATGTTTATCCCCAAAGACCATACACTCCACGCCCGGGAATCCGAATTCCGCACTCAGTCTTATTTCGCATGAATAACCGGCGCCGGGAGTAGCATAGTCGGTGTATTGGGGCCGAATCTGCTTTCCGTTGCACATGTCTGGTTTCGTTTAGTCTCCATAATTTGCATTTTTGTACACATGTGTATATGTAGTGCGAGAAGGAGGGAGTGAGGGTGAGGGTGAGGGTGAGGGTGAGGATGGAGGCGAAGGCGAAGGGAATGTAGTTATCCAAAGAGGGGTGAAGTGAAAATACCGCTCAACAAGCCAACCCAATTCTCCGGTTCTTGGTCCATAGTGAATAACCGTGACGATCCATCCTTAGGCAGATCGCGAACGTATTCGATACCCAATGCTGCGGCCGCTTCCTTTGCATGCCGTTTTGATGGGAATACTCCGTCGACCGCAATCTCCTTCTTCTCAAGGGGTCCAACCAACCTTAAAACAACAGTAAACTCCTGCGGCTTGTTCTGCTCGAAGGTGAAGAACGGGGATAAGCGGACATGGGACTGGCAGAGCTCATAGAGGTCCTTCGCATAGGTAGTAGTAATTGATGTTGTGAGAAGGATTGGCTGTCCAGGTTCCCTAGTCCCCTTACTCTCCGCATTGTTGCGCCTCTTGCGTTTGCCCTTTGGCGGGGGGGCTTCGTTTGTCTCTCTTCCCTTTTTATCCCCTTCGCCACGAGTGTTACTACTTCCATCCTGTCCAGTTTCCAACAACAAATCTTCTTCATCTTCCTCATCTCCCTCTTCATCTGGCGCCTCCGAGCTGGCCTTCGCCTTTTCGTTGGGGTCTTTGTCCAAAGATTTGGCGCGGTTCGATGCAAGATAAGCATCAACAGGCTCCAATATCGGTACCACAGGCTTATCCACCCATGGGCCTCCGCTTGTGTAGTTCGCATAGTTTGCATTAGGGGGGAGGGGAGGTGAGGACGAGAGATCTGATGATGTTAACGGAGCCTCATCCTCCTGATCCAGCGGCTGCAGCGGAATAGCACCCAGATCCATAGGATCGGAGGCCGATTCCATAAGCGGCGTATGGAAGGGAGGGCTGTGTTCGGGAGACAATAATGGTGACCCGGTTTCTGAGGCTTCTGGGGCCATGGTTGGCCGTGCTGCGACGAGGAGGAGAAAAATAAAATAAAATAAAATAAAAGTACTCTACTAGTTGGGAGGGGGGGTGGATGGATGGACGGGTGGAGGGAATGTGAGCTTCGCTTTTTCCTCTCCTTGACTGTATAACAGTAGCTAGAACTGATAAAGGGGAAGGCACGATAGGATAGGGCTTAATTTTTGAAGAGATGCCGTGCCTGATAGCCAAAACCCCAAGATGTTCTTTCCCAGATTTTTTGCTTGTAAGGGGGAGTGGAGGGTGGGGTGTGTTCTTCAGGACTCCAGCCCAGCCCTTTCATCGTTAGGGTGGATGTTGATTTAAGACTCATACACTGGAATCCAGCACTCAAGGTTAGCGAGCACGATCTGCGCCTGTCAGAGACCAAAATCTTGGCGTGGGAGGCCTGAAATTGTTGAAAAAGCCTTTTCCCTCCTGCATTGAGGCAGAAGAAAAGCAAAAAAAAGGTCCGCAACCTCCCTTCTGAATCATTCCTCCATCCCTATCCTGCCTGACTACCGATACTGAGTGCTCGTATATTGGAAGAAGAAAGAAAGTACCTCAATATGATTGCGCCAATTGCCTATCAACAAAGGTGGCTGCACATCTCAAAACTTCTGGAACAACTCCCGATCGTTGGTGTGGGATATTTGTCTGATATCCTATTCCGTCTCAGGGGCCAATAAATTTTATTTTAGTGACTACCAAGACTCCTGCCCGCCCGGGCAGAGCTGTCCGGAGCTGGAAATTCTTAAGGCCGGGAGTTCAGCTACCCGTGCAGTATACTCTCGGAGCTGAAGCTGAATCACGGGATTCCACTACTTGTATGGGCTCTCGAGCATTTCTCTACTTCGTCCAAGCTACAGCGTCATGGACCATATTATACCAACTCCCCGTAAGGCCTTCAGAATGGCGTGGCCCAGAATATCTAACCTTCCGTTTGAGCACA
This sequence comes from Tuber indicum, assembly GCA_006112555.1. Lineage (NCBI taxonomy): Eukaryota > Fungi > Ascomycota > Pezizomycetes > Pezizales > Tuberaceae > Tuber > Tuber indicum. The sequence goes on from VBSK01000105.1 coordinate 1,131,303, forward strand.
GGATTTACTAAGGCCTGCTCCCTCAGCAAGTATCTGCACCTCACAAAGAACGCCAAATATTTCCTCAGGCTCCAATAACTTATGGACTATTTTTGAAACGTCATTTATACCACCCCCGCCGGCACCGGCGCCACCCATAGCACGGAATCCGGAACCCGAAACTGATTAACCAAATTCCCGACGGAAACCCACATCACCATCATACAATCACATCACGACGCCACAACACGAGGATAGTGCCTCACGATTATGATACTAAGTTATGCGACCCCGCGACCCCGCAACCCCGCGACCCCGCAACCCCATGCTAGCACACCACCACCGCTGCCGCAATACGCCTCAGCGCTTTTCGTTGCGGGAGAGAGAACACGCCATCTCCCGTGGCGAGAGTTCTCTAGGTTCATGTCTTAAGTTAGGCGTACTCGAGTAGATATGTACGTAGAGCTTTGGTCGTGCCTTATATTATAGCTGCTTCATCCCACAATATTCCAGCTCCCTGATAGTGACGGAGGAGGGTCTTTTTTTTTTTTTTACTCGGAGGCCTGGGGGTGAGCAGTCGGCACTAGCACATTCCATCACATAACATCACCCCAATTGCGGGGGAGAATCGGGGGTTACCCGCGAGACCCCATTGCCCGGCTAGCCTTATACGAGAACCCAATTGTAGGTCTCACGTTTCGAGAACCTCCTCTAACTTAACTTAGCTGAAGTGCAACTCTTCTTCAACCTCCCTCCTGCCAACTTTGGCTAAGGAAGGATGTTCAAGGATGGGTGTGATGTGATAATTCGAGTATGCTCCACCCCACACCCCACACCCTTTTTTCCATTCCTCCCTCCCGCACCGATCCCGCGACTCTCCCGTGATGAGATTTCTCCGGGAGGAAAATGAAGGGAAGGAGTGGGCGCCCGGCTGATCACTTGCGGTAATTACCTACTGTATTATGTGACTGGCAGGCATGGGATCAGATCAACCAGCCCCTCCCACGAATACAGAACTGTACTGTACAATACAGTACATGCGCGTCCGTAAATTTCTCATATCGCACCCCAAGAACAATGACCGGCATCTATTAACAATAGAGGTTAGATAACCACCCTCGGATATGCCCTCTATGGACATTGTAAAACTCTCATCACAACTCGTTTCTTACAGAATGATAGAGGGCTATCGAGCATTTCCAAGGACTCGTAGCATTCGAAAGGGTTCGGGAGCGTTGCGGACGCAGCTGGTACCTCCCGGCGGAATCTAGAGTACTCCGCTCGGCCGCACCGACACCCCCCACAAAAAAAAATCACATGTGCGCACACCACACTACTAATACTATGGTACTCGAGTACAGTACGAGTACAGTACAGTGTGCAGAGAAACCAATGTCCCACCTACACAGTACACCAACCGACCAACCGACCAACCAATTGCGCAACTCCCACACGTCAAACACGCCCAGCCGGAAACATACATATCATACATACACACATCCCCGCAATCCCCCCCCCAACGCCGGTACGCCTATTCCAGCTGCGAGTGAGCGGCCGTGAGGCCTCGGGGAGGCGGCCTGATCTTACTCTACTCGAGCACTCTCTATTTATTTCTTCACTTATCACAACTTGGTTAGCACTGGGATCTGAAATATACCAGCGGGGTTGGGGATGGGATGCATAACCCTGCACTTTGGTGCGGGCTTTTAGGTCGAGTTGGTAGAGTGGAATCATGCTGATATGATAAGTGCTTGTGCGGTGGATAGGACTGACCTGATTCCTTGGTTGGTTGATTGGAGTTGAGGGGAGGATCCCCCCTCACGGCAACCATAGATAATCACTCGGCAGCGGCACACACCGGTTGGGACGGCTTTGTCAATGAGGTATTAGAACGAGGACTTAATATCACCCTATTTATTTTTTATCCTATCATCACTTTCTGCATAACCAAGAACATTCTTACTGCGCTGTCAGTGCTGCCTTAATACCGTGGTCTCATGGGAACGCATACGCCGTAGACTAATCGTTACATATTGCGCATTCCTACACACCGATGATTTCTTTTATGTTTGTTTTGTTTTCTTAACCATGATTCCTCTTCTTGAAGTAGTAGTCTCCTTTCCCAATCCGAAGTTTTAAACAAACTTATCCCAGAAAGCAAGCAAGCAGATTCCCATAACCCTCCAGAAGCCATAAGCCAAAGCTTGAAGTGCGATTACGATGGGGGTGGAGATACGTAATTCACGGCAAAAAAAAGAAAAATGCCACTATCATACCGGTACTGAAGCATGATACTCATAACACACACCAGAAAGGCAGAAAACCCATCACCCATCCATCACGTATCATACGAAGAAGGTATACTATAATCGGTCTGTGGGTAAACGCAACCATTCCCCGGAAAACATCTACGATACGATACCTACCCATATACCCCTACTCCTCACCCCACAGGAACCCCACAAAACCCGGTATCAGGCACCCAGCTCACCTTTATCGCTTCTCTTGTTATGGGCCAAACACACCCCGTAAGCTCCGACCCCATCGGAGGGGCTCCAATAATAAACCTGCACAAGTATGATAGACACTAAAAAGAATCCCAACAAGTGAAACTCAGTACTTCAAACCACCTATGATATCTATCATACCTCAGGTGTTAACAAGCCATCAACGCTCAAAACTCCCATCCCCCCCAACCCGAAAAAAAAAAAAAAAAAAAAAAACACGCACGAGTGACACCCCATGACTTCCCACCCAAACACACACCCATCACCGCACAACTCGCACATGCAAGAGCGGTATGATAGGTGGTCCGCGTGCGCCGCAGTGTCACCTGTCATCCGGACCCGGGCGAGAGGAACGAACGAAGCTCCACGTGACGATACGACGTGAGTTCAATTTTCTCGATAAAAAAAAAAAAAAAAAAATTGAAAGGAAGGAAGGAAGGAAGGAAGGTAACCGGATGAATACGTAGGGATTGGGGAAGAAGGGAGAAGAACCCATCGCCGTTTCTTGAATGGGAAAAGTAATCTGAGGGGGAGAGGGTTGTGACTTGGGGGACGAGATTGTATATTATTAACTGGTATCATAATATGATCGAGGTTTTTTTTTCCTGTTATTGATTATCCTTCTGTTTAAACTACCGGTATTATACTTGTATTGTCTGTCGCTGTCGGGAAATCCTCTCGGGGGGGGGGGAAATTATGGCAGTTTTTGCAAACATGGTGTCTGTGAAGTCCATATATACCATCCATACCTTCCTGAGGATGTGGTTGTGGTTGGAAAATTTCCGGAAATCATTATTGGGTCGGATTTTTTTCGGGGGGGGGGTGATTTCGAGTGCTGGGCACCCATACTCGACGATGGTATCATACAGTACATGTACAGTATATACCAGGTGATACCCGAGTATATCATATATGATATAAGGACTAATAGCTCATCACAGACTACTCGGCCCACGGAACAAGAGCAAGATACCATAGCTTAAGCAGTAGTATTATACCGCATCATAGAACAGCTTCCACCCACTGTACTAATCATACTATCATACGGGATATATAGAACCAAGCTAACCAATCAAAACAGACTGAAACAAGCCATTTTCTCCCCTAACAAAAACAAAAAACTCCTAAATACCGGTTATGTAAAAGCACAGTTTACCTCCCATAACCCCCCCCCCCACCGATAAATAGCTATAACCATCGAGGCAGTAAAATCAGCACGCTCGCTTCTGCTAAAAACTAGATGCGTAGATGGTGGTAAGGAATGAATAAAACAACGCCCACTCATCCATGCATCACTATCCATCGTCGAGCAAATAAATAAATAGGCTGACCTAACTTACCACTCATTTAGATGGGAAAAAGGGTTAAAAAGTAAAGTTAACGAAATTTTTGAAAACTACCAGTAATAGCGAAATCAAGATCAAAAGCCCATGAATGAAAATGAAAAGAAAAAAGATATAAAAAAAACCCGGAATTTTTAAATTTCCTCGGACACCGTACTCAAGAAGTCGATCAAAATCAAATCCAATCAAAATCAGATCAAGGGCACAGTAGATAAGCAGATAGAACCCAACAATAAGTGAAGTGAAGTAATCCCCAAGGAGAAAAGATAGATAAAAAGAGGAAGGAGGGCAAAACAACCCAGCTACGAAATAGAAGAAAAAAAGGACTACCATTTTTTAAAAAAGAGGAAAGGAAAACCAACGCAGCCAAACTAAATCAGACCAAACCAACAAAGCCGGTGATGAAGATGATAAAAAGAGCCCTTTTAATCGAGAATTGTGACAGGGAAGTAAAAAGAGAAAGTTCGACAAAGAAGAAACAAGGGAAAGAAAAACGGTAGGAAAAGAAAGAAAAAAGCCAAACATTTTTTTGCGCAACGCCAGATGTAGCTATCAACACTCCCAACACCATCCATCACATTTCCTTTCCTTTCCCTCGCATGAATTCCATTTCCTAACCTTCCCTTGCCAATGACAACATTTCATTCCAATTATTGGTTGTGGTTTTTTTTCTGTATTCATTTTTCTTCCCCTCGGTTTTGGTTATGGTTCCCTCAAAAAAGAAAAGACAAAAGAGAAGAAAAGCAATATCAAAATAGGCCTTGGTCTTTAGGCAGCATAGACAGAATGGTATCCACGAGAGTCGGCCTCGAGACGGTCCATTCTGCCATCCTTCGCGGCCAAGTACATCGTATTCATGCGCTGCATATCGAGAGGTTCCGTGGGATCAGTCGGTCCAGGGATTGCGCCTGGTGGTCCTGGTGGTGGCATTTGGCCCGGCTGAGGAGGCGGGTGCATGTGTGCAGCATGAGGACTACAGAAAAGGCAAGGCGCAAATAAATCAGCAAACAAAATCAAACAGCCATACTCCAAAATCGTCACACATTAGAAAGAAAAGAAAAAAGTGCCCTGATACAAGAAATGCCCTGATGGGATATTGGACAAGAATAGGTCTTGCTGGGAAAATGGAGAAATCAAAATCAAAACGTCTAAGGGGGGATATGTAAAGGGGAGAAAAAGAGTAACGTGTAATATATACATCGAACTATAAAAGAGTTTAAAGAAAGAGTGTAACTACTTTAAAGGCGCAAAAGACGCATAGTGATGTTGAGGAGCGATGCCCATTGACGGATAGACGGGCGGAGGAGGAGCAGGCCTATAAGGAGTGCCCGCGGGCCCAGAGTTGTTTTGGCTCCGTCCCCAACTCAATCTAACCCTCGAGTTCCCAATAGGATATCCCTGCATCTGGTTGATTGCCATCTCGGCCGCATGTCTCTGGACAAATTGAACAAACCCACAACCCTTACCCGGAGGAATCTTAACATAGGTGATTTCTCCAAAGCCTTGGAAGAACGAGCGGAGCTCATCTTCGGTAACATATCCAGAAAGTCCACCGACAAAAACAGTGGTGTTGTTAGGATCGGTAAATTGGTTCATCGGCTGCGGGGCACCGTAATAACCCATGGGGGGAGCTCCCATGGAGTACATGCCAACGGGGCCAGGTGCTCCGGGCATGACAGGACCACCAGTAGCGCTCTTGTTCTTAGGGGTCGCGGTGGAGATACGCATGGGACGATTACCACAGTACACGCCTTGCATCTCAGTCAAAGCACGTTGCTGATCCATCTCATCCGAGAACCTAACAAACCCATAGCCACGAGACATCCCACTCACGGGATCCGTCATAATCTTTGCCGACTTGCAAGACGGGAATCTTGATTGAAATAACGAAACGAGGACATATTCATTAACCTCAGGTCCAAGGTCACCAACAAAAATGGAGTACTCAGGTCCGCGATCGTCACTGCATGGAATCCAATCAGTTAATGTGAAAAATGCAAACCAATAAAAGTATAGTACATACCGTCTGTCAGCAAGACCCCCTCCCGAGGCCCAGTTCAATTTGAAAGGACGGCTACTCCCGGGAATAGGGGTGGCATTGAGCGTCAACGCTTTGGCAGCCGCAGCGGGACTGCTGAAATCAACAAAACAATAACCAGCATTACTAATAAAATATAATATTAGTGATCCCGACGAAAGCAAAATTTATAACAATCAAGGGAAGAAAAAGAAAAAACTATTCAGCAGCTGGAAGGAGAAACGCGTACCCAGAAAACTTGTCGCGAATCATCTTAACATTAACTCCTTCGCCCAATTGATACCAAACATTTCTAACAAACGCCTCATCAATCCACGGTTCGAGCTCACCCATCCTACAAGGCAGGAGTTAGTTAACCGTAAACACCTAGACGTTACCCGAGCAATTCCCCATATCGGGGTCCGAGGCAATATGGTTTCAACATCAAACATACCACAAAGTCGTCTTAGCATCGCTACCAGCAGCGCCATTAGAAGAGCCTGCTGCAGAATTATTAGGATATGGAACAGGAGAAGCAGAGGCTTGTTGTGGAACGGCTTGACCAGTAGGAGGTGGCCCGCCAGCGGAGGCACCAGTTGGCGAGGCAGAGCCTTGCTGTTGCTGCTGCTGCGGGTAATCGTATTGAAATGACATGTTGTTCGTTCAACCTTGAAAAAGACAGAAAAAAAGCGTAAAAACGATGCGATGGGCCGGTTGTTTTCTGTTGAGGTCGGGTCGAGGAAACTTCTGGCTCTGGCGCCAAAAAAAAAAAAGATCGCTTTTTAAAAGAAAAAAGGGAGGCAATAAAGGATATTATTTTCGAAACCTGCTAATCGAGCCGTAAAGTAAATACCATTGAAGAACTATCAAAGGGCTCGAGCGACTCAAGGGAAATGTTCAGAAAGAGCGACAAACGAATGAACATACAGTACACTAACGGGAGCAGAAGAGGACGGGGGAGGCAAAGGATTAATGATAGAACGAGAGGAAAGAAACGGATTAAACACGGGGGAAAGGTTATAGCAGAGGGACAGTAAAAAAGAATTGGATGAAAAAAAACCTGAACCAATCTTCTTGTATTTGAGAGGAGAGGGGATTAATAGATACCTTCGTTTGAGTTAACCGGCTCGAGAAAAGTACAACTGCAGAAAAATTGCACCGTCGTGATTGACGCAAGGGATGTGGCAAGAAAAATCGCTCTTAGGTAAGGGTGTCGACAGATAATCAAACCGTCAACAACGAAAGACGAGAACTGCGCAAGAATTGCTTTCGAGTCAACACAAATTGAAAGAAGCGAGGGGGGTTATCAGTGAGGTAGACAAGAAAGGACAAAAAGAAGGGAGGGAAGGGAGGATGGGAGGATAGGAGGAAGAGAGACACGAACAGTGGCGGGCAATTTGATGATTGAGGGGGGTGTGCGATGGTGGGATGATTGTGGATGGTCAGTGGTGGTGGTGGTGGTGGATGGCAGCGAACGAGAAGTGTGGTGGTGGTGACCGTGGTGGTGGTAGTGATGAGAAAAGGTCGCGAAGAGGGTTCGGGCAAATTTTTCTTAGGTTTGCCGCGGAAGGGGTGAAGATTGGAAGTGTGGCGGGAGCCGACCAAGGGAGGGGATGGGGTTTTAGAGAAAGAAGGAGAGGGAAAAAAAAGAGGAGGGGAAGTTTTCTCTTGGTGGGTTGAGGAGAATCGACTTGCAAGGCGATGACGATAAAAGACGAGCTGAGATGCGCAGGCAACAGCAGGCCGGAATGGTATGTAACTTGAACGGGGGGGGGGTTTCAGTGGGGAAAGAAAAGAAAAGAAAAAAGTACGATGCGGGATAGTGAAAAAAAAAGGTTTAAAAAGCGTAAGAACCCAAGAGGACAGGACAGCTATTCCCTCTTTTTTTTTTTTTTTGTTTTTTTGTTTTGTTTCCTCTCGCTCTTCTTTCTTCTTCCTTCTTGCTTTTCTTGTCTCTCTTTCTTTCTTGTGGCAGCGTAAGGAAAATAACCCTAACAGCAGGAAAATATAACACCGGCGAAACAAAAAAACGACAAACAAACGTTTAAAATCCGCAGAAGGCTATGAGCAGGAAAGATGAAAGAGAATGAAGGGGGGGGGGTGGCAGAGGAAGAGGAAGGGGGAAAAGGATAAATTTCGAGAAAAAAAAAAAAAAAAAAAAAAAAAAGTGCGGAGGAAACAAGAGAAAAAGGCCGGACCGGGGGATGGAAGGTACTGTATGAGAGAGAGGATGAGGTCGTAAACTACCTATCATACCGGTACCAGTGACAAAGTCCTGGCTAGACTATGTACTGTACGCACACACTTTTGCTTTTGGGCTAGCCGTCGCTACGATATTCTCGTCTCACACAAAAAGGATCCCATAACCCAAGGAGCGGAAGAATGAAGCCGAGATGATTACAATACGATACTAGCCCAACTAAACCGCCCCCTCCCCGAAGGAAAAAAAACTTTATTCGAAGCGTGATATCAAATGTAGATAAACAATTGATACCTGTCCTCGTGGGGCCCATCTCTCTCCCCTCTGATTCCTCCTTTCTCCCGAGCTCAAAAGGTAAGTTTGGGTTAGTGTTGCTATGTTGCCTCACTCCCCGTCGCAACTCGCTATTCCCTGTCCTCCATAAGTACTTGTACCAGTACCGGTACCGGTGGTACTGTACCAATGATAGCTCCATCCACAGCCTTCTTCACGTTTTCCCTTTATCCTTCCATGCTTCTTCCCCTTCTCCTCCAGTCCCTCGCCTACTCTGGGGATAAAAATAACAATATGGAAAGAAAGGAGAAAAAGAAAAGAAGAAAAAAAAACGCACCGCGGCCCGTTTACAATCAACTACTTGGCCCGAAAAATCCACATACGTACCCTGCCTGAGGCAGACTACAACCCATTCCCCACCAGTCCAATTCCATTCGTCCACTGCTGCGTATAAAGGGTTATGGAAGGGAAATAGGCCCTCTGTCTGGCTGGCTGGCTGGCTGCTTGGGTTGGTCAGGGCTGGCAAAGTGAACATGACGGAATGGACAGAAGGGACAGACAGATACTCGAGTATTGTACCGGTACTCGAGCACGAGTACTCGTACTGTACTAGTACAAGTACAGTGAGGCAGGCAGTAGTCAGTCGGGTCAAGATGACTACGCCGAGTATAAATAGTCTCATCCAAAGCCTCATCGCAACGAGATGACCGTTGAACAAATCATTCGTTTATCCGATCTATTCCATCCATCTGTCCACTCATCCATCCCCCCATCCCCCCATTAAGAAAATCAACATCAAAGTATCGAATCTAAGACAATGGAAATCCGTCGAGCGAGGTAATGAACATGTTTCTGAAAGAAAAAAAATCTGTTGTACGAGTACGGTACTCGAGTACAAGTCCATCCACACCAAAATTAGCCCGTACGCCAAGCTGCCTAGCAAAGAAAAAACACATTTTTTTCTTGAATGCCGGCGTAGTACCCGACAACGGGTGGGCGCTGACAGAATTTTTCTCTCCTCTTCCCTTGGAAACATCGTTGGTAAAAAAAAAAAAAAAAAAAAAAATCTCCCATTGTTAATTAGATGATGACATATATATATTCATAGACGGCATAGTATTATAAGTGCGGATCCCGGAGCGTGGGTATTTTCTTCATTCTTCTTTATTTACTGCGGGTGCATCGGGTATTCTACCATGATGGGCCTTGAAATTCAGCGACGACGATGCCGATGAGAATCATGGAGTTGTTGCACTTGTACCCTACAAGTACCGTATTGCGCACACAAGCTCACGGTAGGCAATGAAGATCTAAAGCAGGGAGAAGCAAAACTTCGATTCCACTTCAAAAGCTAATTCAAAACCGGCAAACCGACATATTCCTCTGTCCCTTCAAATTGAGAAACCATTACTGCTTGCGGACTATGCTAAATTCTTAATTTTAACCCCCTCCCCCACCGCCTCAACCCCCCAATCCATCCACCCACCCCATTCCAATCCCAGGTAAAGCTCACGCGGGGAAGTGACCTTCTAGAACATCCCAACAACAACAGCTGCCTGCCGCAAACAAACCGCTCCAATCCCGTTCCAGCCACAATCACTACGAAAACAGAAAAGAAAAGAGGAAAAAAAATCACGGGGACATACACACACCATCTACGGTACTCGAGTACAGTACCGGTACATGGGGCACCGTAACATACCGGCATCCACTGCCAACCATCACTTGTGTGCTTGCCTCTTGGTGAATCATTGCATCGCTAGGGAGCACAGTTCCTGAGAGGTGCTGGGACAAGTACCGTAAGTGAGCACTGCTCTGGGCTCGTACCATATGTAAGGAGAGAGGGATGAATCATGGTATATGGTGGTGTGGAAGGGTGGGTTAGGGGGAGAAAAAAAAGAGAGAGAGAGAGAGAGAGAGCATAGGACGCACGCACACCCCCAGGGTGCCGTTGGTACAGGAGTCTACACAGTACGAGTACGAGTACATACGGAGGATGAGGGTAGAGGGAATCGAAGAGGAGCCATAAGGACGTGCACCTCGCTATCCCGGACGGCCAAAATCCGAAGAATCCGTCCGGCACAGCGAGGGATCCGGGGCAACGGGCCAGGCTTTGGTAGAAGGAAATTCAGAGTTCACTGAGATTCATACGAGACAGGGAGGTATCCGGATTATCGAGATCCGGGACAGCGAGGTTTGACTGTACTTTAAAATACCGGTAGGTCAACATCTTCCACTCGCGAATGAGCAAGCAAACATAATTCCTTCACACTGGAGAGCATAACATGCACAAGGCCCTTCAATCGATATCATCCTCGTCGAGGATACACATTGCTGACTGCTGGTTTATAGCTCTTCCTACTCGTACTTTAGTACTGCACCACCACGGTACCCGTGGAACTAAAAAAGAATAAAATAGACCCTGAGATATTTTTATAAACTGTTACATAGATTTAAGTTACCGCATCGCACCTACCGGTGCCGGTATAATAGCGAGTTGTTAGTGATAGGTGATACCGGTATGAGAGTTTAATCGCAATTTCCATCATGATTGCGTGGTGCCTCCTCATCTATCACCTCTTCCCTCCTCCTCCTCTTTCTCCCTTTCTCCTCCTCCTCTCCCTCATCCTCTTCTTCCCTATCCCGCTCAGCGGCACATATTTTCGTTCCCCCGCCCCCCTCCCTCCGCTTCTCAGTTCAGCTCAATCTGCAAGTCACTCGCAAAACTCTATCCAAATTTCTCACCGCCAGCCAGCGAGAGTACAATTTTTTTTTTCTTTTTTCCTCACCCGAAAAAAATCTAGCCGACACCTTGCAAATTTCGAAACGGAATCCGTGAGCAGCTCCTCGCTACCAAGAAGGGGCGGTAACGCTCAAAATGGATGTTACGATATGGTACTGCGGTATGATAACGGTACCGACGTTTCTCTTTTCTCACTCTCTTCCTTCCTTCCTTCCTTCCCCGTCAATGGAGTATGGGGGCCGACAACATGCATTCCCAGGTTGGAAAGGCTATATAATCCCTGGCTACGGTTATGGATGATGGCGAGCAAATTCAGGTGGTTGGGTGAAAAGAGTAAGAGACAAAAAAACTACAAAAAACTACAAAAAGGTAAAATCAGAAGAAAGGCCATCAATGGGTCATAACTACCGATGGCCTAAAATATAAAGTTCATGCTCCGAGGAACTAACAAACAACCTACGCGCTCTCGCCTTATGTCTCCCCTTGCAATTTATCTCATATTTCTACTTTTCCCCATGTAACGCGGCGAATGCATAGCAACACCCATTCTCATACCGTAGTGTCGTCCTGATAGGCGGATCCTGGAACTTGTTAATTGTCACATGTTATCAGAAATTCCCCGAGAATCGCAGCAGAAGGTTCGTCGCCTGGCCCCCCAATTACCAGAAGGATGCGATTTTGGGCTTACCGGCAGCGGTAGCTCCAGTGCCCCGAACTCTCTGCTTCCCGAGGCGAGAATATGCAGTTTCAGACGCAGCTGCATCGCCTGGCACGTTTTTTTATGCTCGCAATCGACGCGCCAAGAGTCAGCTCGGCATAAGAGAACTCTGACACACCCATGTCTTCTGTTCTCACCCACTCTGTCAATTATCTTGTTAGAGTTAGGGATGCTGGTCTGGCTGTTGATATCTACCTTCTCCAAGCAGGTATCCGATTGCTGTCATCAGAGGCTGACGGTAAGGACATGTATTTTCTCCAGATGGATTTGGATATGGGCTAGGTTGTGTGTGATTCGCTTGCTACTTTGTCCGGGCCATTGACCTTAACTTCAACAGATTCCACGTTGCCATCATTGTCTCCACGAACGACTTGTGTCATATTTGATGATTCGCTTTGGGTCAGACAGTAGAAGAATCAATGGGGCCTCATCAAAGTCCGATTGAATCCCCGCCTTTTTTTTTCCTTTTCTTTTGGCTCGGCTATCTTCAGTTTTGGTACTTTCATCTGGTTCTATCGCCTTCGGGAGGGTGGTGGCGCTGAGCAAAAATACGGGTCAGAGCCAGCTTCTTGTTATTTGCCAGCAATGAGAATCTCAGAATGCAAAGGGCCCTGGTTTTGCGAACCGGCGGTAGACCGGAGCCTTTCTATGTGGATTCTCCAGTAAATTGCGCTGCTGTCGCATGCGGTGTCATTTGGCTCGTCGTTACCAGTCTGGCTGGTCCCTGTTCAGGTATCACCTGTTCAGCATACGATGATACAGCTGGATAAGTGACAGAGCCTATTAACAGAGCCTCTTTGTTTGACTTAGCAGGAGACCTTCATCTCTTTATCTCCCATTTGCCTGCTTCCATAGAGCCTGGGCGTATGTCCTGGGCACATGAGTTCGGGTATGTTAGGATGCCATAAGGCATACCGGTATTCTAGACATGATCTCTAAAACAGCTACGATACTGGAGTTGTTCAAGGGAAAAAAGAAAAAAGAAAAATCCCGGCAACATTCCCTGTGAAGGCCTAGGAAATTTAGCTTGCCGGTACTTTTATATTCATGCACGTACTTGTTTCCGTTCTGTTTGGTGAAGCAGCGGCACGGGATATACAATTGGTGGTGGATGGTGATTGCTGGGATGCGGATTGGGAGTGAAATCTGTATCATATGTCTGAGGAAGTTACACAAGATAGCTCGCGACAGAGAAGGAAGGGGGAATTTCAACCAAAGTATCGTGGCTGGCAACATGGCGAACAGTGTGATTTCGGCGGACCTCAATGTCCTGTATTGTCTTGGTCCAAGTTAGAATCGTGGTTTGGGTGTCTGGACGACCATTGCCTTGCGGCTCGTCAAACCTTAGACTATGGAGTCCACTACGATAGATACAGGTGCCAGTACATGGTCTCACTTCGAGTTCGAGTACTGGGCGCAACGACCTAACTTAAAAGGGGCTGCTACTCCTATACTTGTATGCAGAACACTCTCCGGTTCTTTACTGCCTTGCATGTAAATGCAGAAGCAGAACATCCTATGGCGGTCGTGGGTCAGCTGTGCACTCGAGTACCAATATCCCGGGGACCGATTCCCGAGTGATCCGCTATGCGTGACAACGATTTAGTCATCAGCCTAAATCCTTAGTTCCGTAAAGCCTGACAAGCAAGTTTGCATGTGACATCATCAGTTATCAACCACCACTAGTCCTCGCATCAAAGCTCCAACTCTGTCCATACTTTTCCCCAATCGCGAGATGGCCTCCACACAAGCTTCTGGGGGGGCGTTCCTTTCTCCATCACTCCCCTCGCCCGCCCCGTCCGACGCATCGAGCGTCTTCTCTTACCGCCCGCTACCCCACCCTCGTCCTAGTCCCCTAAAACCCGGCTCTCGACCGGAGAACTCGCTGATTGCTTTTCTCGACCACGAGCTCTTGCAGGTTTCTCGGAAATATGCGAAGATGTTTAATGATGGGGGGTACACTGATGCTGCGGAAATAGCCAATGACATGGAGAAATTGGTGGACTTGCTGTGGGTTTCTTCCACCCGTAGGTCAAATTCTCCTTGCCCGTTAGCTTGTTTGTGCCAATGGCTAGGCTATTCGGTACTGCACCGGTATATACCGTATGGCGCTCCCTGGACAATTGTACTCGAGTACTTGAGTACAATGGTGGTGAAAGGCTTCATTGTTTTTTCTTCTTCCCCTTTTTGGGGGAAGTAGCTAACCAATTTGCAAACCTCATAGCATCGCTGCAAATACAGTATCTTTTACAAATAGCAAACTCGTTTAACGATTACATATCTTCATTCCCTCCAAGGTTTGAGTCGACTTTATGATTGCTTGACAAGCTTGATCGATGCTTCCACTCGTTGATCACTGGATCTTCTGCTAATTCCTATGTTCCGTCTCTGGCCTTGTCTGGTAGCAGGATGAACATGACTGAAAGGGTTAGACTCAAGAGCATTATTGAGAGGACGAGGCTGCATGTTGTTGGTCTAGCGGAAGGAATGATGGAGGTCCCAGATCCGCCCGCGGGGGAAGACGTGCCGGGTGTGGGAGATCAGGAACCTGGGAACTCGCCAGTAGACGCTCTGGGTGGGGATTCCGAGGAGGGGGGTGAAGCTCTGGAAATAGAGTTGTCAAGGGTTTATGAGAGAAGTCTAGTAGAGATCGGGGAGAGCTTGAAGCGGGAGGAGTAGGGTTCTACGAGTATGGCGCGCACCTGTACCGGTATCTGGAATACTTATATTCGTTGTGGGTAATGTAACTATGGGTAATTGCACCGGGTATTGCAAAGCGATTTTTCGTGCGGTATCAGGTAGACCACATTTTATTGTTATAGTGCTGGTATCATGCTGTATCATAGCTGCCTTGTAGATGGTGAGTTGCCAGTGTGGCTAGTGAGCCTAACAACCTGAAGTGGCTGGTGGGGAGCGGGGACTCAACGGTCTGGAAAGGCAGCAAGCAAACAGGCTGGTTTCTGCACAGTTGCGGCTGCTGCTGTCAGACGCTTTAGCTGTGTGCTACACACCACCACCTCAAACCGGGCTTTCACTAACTTTCTACTTAATTTAATTTGTTCTTTTCTTTCTTTTATCCTTGCCTCAGTTTCTTTTTTCTTGACCCGCTCCGTTTCGTTTAAACCCCCGTTAACTTCTAATCGCAGCCGCCTCCAGACAGATCCATAATTCACTGGGAGATTGACCTTTTGATCTGCTTGGAAACAGTAACTTGTTAGATGTTACTGAGCGACCTTTGAACGATTTGCTCAACTCCTGTTGGGGTCCACTCATTGAATCACGAGAGCCTTGTATTGTACAGTACACATCATCCTGCCTCGACCAAACAACTTAATCCCAACAAACTCGTCAAGTATCCGGCTGTTTGCTATCATAACATCGAATCAACCAGTTCGATTCTTATTCAATAATGTCTGCATTACCTCCTTTAAAGCGGAGACCGACTGTCCTTGTACATTTACCCCCTTCCCTATCCCCTCAGTCATGTTTCCTATGTGGTGCTTACTTGGCTGTGGTACAATGTAGGTTACGGACACCCGGGACTCTAGCGCGCGAAGCCACCCCCCACCTCAACGCCGGCCGTCAGCACCGTCGATCCCATCCATGGTAAGGCTCATAAGCGTCGACTCGGTCCTGCAAGAGTCTTCACAAATACCGTCGGGCCAGAGCCGCAACCCACTGGCCCGGGCCCGCGGGGCTCCAGCTTCCCCCTCCCGCCCAACAACGCCGAAGCCCTCAGATCCCAGGCGGTTCCTCGGCCAGAACTTACCTGTCCGGTCGTCGAAACTTTCGGAAAAACTCGTGCTGCTCCCGGAAACCGAGGAGGAGGCGAATCGCTGGGGGTATGGCGAGGACGACACCGAGGACGCACCAATCAAGGACGACGAAGAGGAGTGGAGGGGTAGGCTTGAAGGGGATGAGGAGTCACCGGAGCAGCCCCCCAGGAAAAGCTATGCTGAACGGTTACCGAAGTCTCGGAGGGCAGATAAATTGAGCCGGGTTACGGCTTATTGCACGGCTGATGCATACAGGCTCAATGCTACATCGAAGTTTCTTAGAGAGAAGCATTCAGCCCGGACGAAGCTGTATGATGAGTGTCTGTATTGTGCATATCACCTGCCGATAATGTCCGGGAATGATGGGTATAGGGTTCGCTCTTCGCCAGTATTGAAGAGCCCCGGCGGCAAGGCTGTCCTGGACGTACAGATTGAGAGGTCTGAGCAGAGGGATTATCACGAAGGGTACTTTGAGGATTCATATACCGGGGAGAGGCGGACAAGTGGTGATGGAAGCTATGAAGAAGATGGGCATCCAAAATCTCCGGGGAAAGGCCATGGATTTCCACAGGACGGGAGAGACGACCATCATACTTACAATCAAGGATACAGGCCGGAGAGCCCAAGAGATTCGAATATGAATGACATGAAGGCCTTTGCTGAAATGTTTGTCTTCAACTACGGAGTTGTAGTTTTCTGGGGTTTCTCTGAGAGACAGGAGAAGGTACTGGGGACACAGCCTATCGGCCTATCACTTGTTATCCATCCATGCTAACTAGTCATATCAGGACATCCTCGCAGACCTCACCTTTGCTCAAAACGACTTCGGCAGCCAGCTCATCTCCGGTCGCCTAAAGGAGGACGAATTTGAGACTGAAGAATTCCACTTCCAATACTCTTCCCGCACTAGATCACCTAGGGTAAATAAATAACCCTAGCCCTGATGTCTACCTCCAGTCCTAATGACGGGTGGGTTGTTTAGATATACAATGACATGATAACGCTCCGCTCCGGCGACATAATGATCAAACTCGCTATCTCCCACGCGATCGCACAATCCACAAAACTCTGCCGCTTCGAAGAGCGCATGAACTCCACCATGCTCGGCGTTCAGCACATCCCCAAGAAATTAGCCCTGACCGGCAAACTGGGCATGAAGCGCGAGGAAGTGGTTAAAATGAGCGGAAAGCTGTTCAAGCTGCGTGTAGACGTGAACCTTTGTACTCCCCTCCCCCTCTCCCCCCCCACGGTCGGACTGACCAGGAATAGCAAGCAACGTTCTTGACGTCCCCGAATTCTTTTGGGTGGCCGAGCCAACCCTGCACCCCTTATACGCCGCCGTGGGTGAGTACCTGGAAATTAAGCAGCGCATCCTAGTCCTCAACGAGCGCTGCAGGGTATTTCTAGATCTCACGGACATACTCTCGGACTCCATCGCCGATAGCAACATGTCCAGGATTACGTGGATCATTATCATCCTTATCGTGCTCTCGATCTTTGTTACTACCGCTGAAGTGGCGATTAGGTTTGGGTTGTTGAGTGCTAGGAGGAAAGCAGGGGAGTTGTAAAAGGGTGTGTAAAGTATACATTTCATGGGGGGGAGGTTAGTCGTTTGTTGACCGCTCCCTATACTCCCTATAGCAGAGCTGCGCGAAGATGATATTTTTCCAATGTGAAGGGGAGGGGTAGTGTGTAATTGGTAGTCCTCATTATTTCATTATTTTCACTTTTTTAGTATGCCCTTCTCTTCTCTCCTTCCCCTCTTTCATCCCCCCTCTCCTTTCCTTTCCTACTCACTCACTCATCCATTCACGTGCATAGCTAATCATAAGGTGTCACTCGGTGTCAAATTTCTTACCTTCTTTCCTTTTCTCCTCTCCTTCCTCTCCCCCTTTAGCTACTCGGCCAAGTGCCTGACATTAATGAATCATTACCTCGCTTCGGGTTGTTGGACTCGTCCAATCTATGTTCGCACCCGCGAGCGCAAAGTGAGCAAGGGGTGTGGTTGCTGCTCATTTTCGGGAGTTTTTTTTCTCCTCCACTGCCAAATTTTTGGTTTGATTTTGCTTTTTTGCGACGAGGTACGGCACAGTGGGCGACCAACGATGTCCGGGAACTATGTATGCAAGAGCTATGATATATGTACGGGTGCGAGAACAAAGAAAGATCAGAGAGTATCACTCGAAATCCAACTATTCCATTATACATGCGTATCATACGTGCAAACCAACCATCATACAACATACTAATTCAACATCAAACTTAATCCACTATTCACTATCCCCCTCACTCTCGCCATTACCACCACCACCACCCTCCCCATCATCCACCCCCAAAAACCTAAAGTCCACAAAACTCGCGCGCCCCTCCCACTCCACCATGAACTGCAAACTGAGTACACCCGCCTCGTCGCTCCGGACGCTAACTTTTGTCGCGACCGCCATGGCTCCACGCGCGTGCCTAACGAGGTCGAAGCGGTACACGTCCTTTGCGCGTCCGCTCACCATGAAGGTTTCCAGGAGGTCTCCATCGTTGCTAAATTGGACTGTTGTGGTGCCGAGCGGGGAGGTGGAGGAGAGGGCGAAGTGGGGCGGTGACGGAGATGTGAAGATTACTAGGAGGGAAGAGGAAGAAGGGAGGACGGGGGACGAGGAGAGTTCGGTGATGGCGTCGTGGAGGAGGGATGATTTTAGGATGATTTTCCGGGTTAGGGTTGGGGAGAGGGGGATGTCAGGGAGGGGGGCTGGGGTGTAGGTTGTCAGTTCGCAAGTGGTTGTTATCGGGGATTCTTCCAAGCTGGTGGATGTCGTTTGTTAGCTATTTGGGAATTTCAAGAGGGAAGGAAGAGGAAGGGGGCAGGAAGTACATCAAGCATAAAGGACCCCCTTCCTCGTATAGAAACCTGCACGTCCCGGAGATTCTCAAAAGGCCGTGGTCGAAGGCACTTACTCCGGCGGTCCCCCCTGACCAGCCGTCCCCGCCTCCCCCAGCTCTACCTCCGCCGCCTCGCCATTTCCCGCCAGCATCCCCTCCACCAAATATCTGTAGACACTCCAGTAACGCCGTCAAGCTAATACCAAACTGTACAACTGGATCTTCATCTGCTTCCAAATGCTCCGTTAAGTGTGGCGGTGGGTGAAAGGTGTAAGTATTAAACAAGTTCTTGTCAATGAAAGCATGGCCTGTGCCGATCAGTATAAGAAAGGTTTGAAGGAGTGAATCGACGCGAGGGAACCTTGCATGACATGAGAGTCCTCGACCGTGACGCGGAGACCGTCGGCCGAGATTTGTAATTGAGCTGTAGATTGGAAGCCAATACATTTTAGGAGTGTGAGGATTTGGCGGGAGGAAGTCGTTAGTGCTGTGAAGAGGGGGGGTTGGGCTGGATTTTCTTGGGTTTCAGACATTTGGTGGGGTTCTAGAGTGGTGGTGGCGGTTAGAGTTTACCGGTAAACTACCGTACCGTATGTTGGTTTCCAAGTTGTGTGGGTTGGTTACTCTGGGAAGAGTTGGTGATCTCTACGAGTAGAGTTGCTGTTGTTGCTGGACATCGTTTTTCTCGGAGCCGCAGGAACATCACAGGTAGACAGAAAAAACAGAGCAATGCAACGAGAATTGATATTTAACACCGTTTTTAGAACAAGGCCCAATCGTACAGTTTAGTTTAACCCTCCATATCCTAGCTGACCATTCAACACTTAAACGTAGACCCCGACGGCGCAAATCAAGTATACGGATCCAAACCTACATCCGTCAGTTATAATTGTTCCGGGGAGGTAGAGTTGCTGTGTGGGAGTATACCCAAATGCTAGAGAAGCTGGGATTGCCAATAGGGGGGCACGTATGACGGATTTATCTAGAGATTGTTAGCCACGATAGTTCCAGTCCGATCGGTAGAAAACCTGTACTTATAGAGAATAGCCCCGTGAGAAAGAATCCTGCGCAGAAACGTCAGCTGAGACCTAGCTTCCCCTTCTCAAACACAGAGTGGTAGACAAACCTGTCAACATGAGGACCGCCGCAACAAAAAGGTGTCCCCCTTTCCCAACCATGGGCACAAAGGGCTTCATTGAATCCCACTCATCGTCCATTTTATTTCGATAGTAAACGAAATTCGTTCGGTTCGATTTGCAAAGTATGTATTTTCTTGTCGTAATATTCCCGGCTCAGTCTGGTCGCGTGGAAATAGGTGAATTGCGTTACCTACGAGGATACTGGTAAGGTAAACGGGTCCAGTTCTAAGGACAAGCTGACGGTGCCAGTAGGAGAATTACGCACATGAGGGTATTACTGGGAATCGGAAGAGTCTTGGCGTTTCTAATTCAATATTATTGTCGCTGTTGGAAGACCTAGACTGACCTCGGCCGCCCTGCTGCGCACATTGAAATCACCATAAGGGCAAACCACTTTCTTAACCTTTCTTAACCCTTCCCTCTACATATCTACATACCACTTACAGCTGGGGGTCAAATCTTGCTACGGACAGAACAGGAGTCATGCCAGCTGCTAAGAATGGAGGTATGATTTGAGGTTTCACTGCTCGAGTTTTTGTTACTATGCCCTTGTTTGGCGGCAAAGCTTTAAAAACAAAAAAGCTAACCATCAATTTCTATGATAGATATAAAGCGCAAGTCGGAGGACACTGGTGACCTCTCGCCGAAGAGAATAAAGGCCTCCGAGTCTCCCGAGGAATCGAAGAAACCGAAGGCACTGTTCAGGGAATGTACGTCTAACTTGCCTGGGGCGCTCGTGTGGAGACCTTTTATTTTATTTGACTGGGTGAATATTTATTGACCTGAAATATCTGCGCAGCCAACGCCGTCCTCGAGGAGCGCAATGGCGATATCGAATTCCGTGTCGTTAACAATGACAACTCGAGTCAGAGCACGATCATACTGACTGGTCTTAAAAACATCTTCCAGAAACAGCTTCCAAAGATGCCCAGGGACTACATTGCAAGACTGGTCTATGATCGCACGCATCTGTCCATGGCTATCGTCAAGAAGCCATTGGAGGTTGTCGGGTATAGCGTTTGATCGCTCGGGAGATCTTCGCGGGTTCGTGGAGCTGATTGGCGTCATTAGTGGTATTACATATCGACCTTTCAAAGGTAGACAATTTGCTGAAATCGTGTTCTGCGCTATCTCGTCCGATCAGCAAGTTAGAGGATATGGTGCCCATCTTATGTCCCATTTGAAGGTATCGGAGACCTTTCGTTTGTTCGTTTTGACGGATAATATATCTGATGGGTAGCTGTTCAGGACTATGTCAAAGCTACCTCGGATGTGATGCACTTTCTCACCTACGCGGACAACTATGCTATCGGGTACTTTAAGAAACAGGGATTCACTAAAGAAATTACCCTCGACAAGCACAAATGGATGGGGTATATCAAGGATTATGAAGGTGGAACCATTATGCAGTGTTCCATGATCCCTCGGATTAGGTATTTGGAGGCGGGGAAGATGCTAGCGAAACAGAAGGAAGCTGTTCATTTGAAGACGAGATCTATCTCAAAGTCTCACATTATTCACCCTGCTCCAAAAGCCTTCAAGAACGGGCCATGCAAAATTGACCCAACTTCTATCGCGGCTATCAGTAAGTTCCGGCTTGGGCTTGGCTATCTTTATCTACTCCCAGCACCCCACCTACATATGTCTTTGCACACGCACCTACTCCCAACTCCCACACTCTCTTTCACAATTGTAGCACTGGTAGATTCTGCATATCTACGAGAATCGGAAGGATGATAGTGTTTCCCTGCTTCCGGTAGCCACTGGTTGGTTATTTGGATTTAAACAGCTCATATACTCATCCCGACCGCACACACCCTCTAGCTTCCGCAGACGTTTTTTTTCCTTCCCTTATTTTTACGCCTTTCCCGAATATGGTGTAGAGCAATTCGCTAACATTACCCTCCTTCAACCGCACAGAGGACGCGGGGTGGTCGCCCGAAATGGACGAACTCGCTCGGCAGCCAAAGCATGGCCCGCACTACGGGCAGCTCCTCCATATCCTCAACGAGATGCAAAACCACCAGGCCTCATGGCCCTTCCAAAAACCCGTTAGCCAGGACGAAGTTCCAGACTACTACAATGTGATCACGGAGCCGATGGATCTCGAGACGATGGAGAAGAGGCTTGAACAAGACGCATACGGATCGCCTGAGGACTTTGTCCGTGATGCCAAGCTAATTTTCACCAATTGCCGACGCTACAATAATGAGAGCACATCGTATTGGAAAAACGCGAACAAGCTTGAGAAGTTTATGAATTCGAAGTTGAAGGAGATACCGGAGTGGTCGGTACGTAATCCCCCGTGAAAAGATAATAATTCAAAGATGGGGATTTCAGTTCCCTCTTTTTTCCCTTCCTTCCTCTTTTTTCCCTTTTTTTTCCCTTTTTTTTGCACAAGCTTCCCTCCCCTCTTTCTCTCCCCCTTCCACACTTCCACACTTTAGATGGGGTATGGTGGTGGTGGTGGTGGTGGTGGTGGAATTTGCATGTTATCCGCCATTCCGATTGGGAAAGAAAGAAAGAAAGGGGGGTTGAGAGTACCGGTAATTCGAGGCGAGCTCTGGCTGACTAAGTGGCGGTTGGTCATTTAGCATCTCGTGGAATAAGTTAAGTGAGAGAGAGGAAAAAGCTGAGGAACATGAGGCATTGCTTCCTCTTCTAAAACGGATTGCTGTGTATCATAGACTTTTTTTTTTTTTTTTCCCTCCTCTCCGACGAATAAACTATAATAATTATAATACCTATGTTAGCGATTCACAATGTACCGGTACTCGAGTATCTCCAAGCCATCTCGGTGAAAATTTCTTGGTACGCATCGGTATACTGTAGCAAAGGGGTTTGTTTTCTCAAATCTTCTCGGGAAACTTTAATTCGCGATCACGATCAAGACCACGAGTGTCGCTCAGGCCCGTTCAGCCGTCCCCACCTACCATCCCCCAACCTGATGACCACAGGAGCGCACCGTGGGGTACTCTGCTCGGGTACCACGATCGAGTGCGATATCCAATCTCCATTCTCTGTCGGGAGGATTTCATGCACCTCTTATAATAATAATATTGTGTACGAGTACTAAGGGGAGGGGGGGAATGTATCCCCTCCTCCTCCTCTCCCCCTCCCACTTGACGATAGTCCACGGCAGGCATACAGTATATCGGTATTTTCCCATCCTTCATTCGGGCCAGACATGTGGCGATGGCGAATTCCATTTCATTTCCTCCACCTCCCCCTCCTCAGTCTCCCGTAAGCTTTGTTTTAGCTCGCTCACTTCAGCTCATTCAGTTTACCCGTAGTCGTTAATCCTGCCATGTATACCAGCCCTGTCCATCCGCCGTGATAAGTTATCAACTGTAGCCCTGAAGTACTTGTGCTGTACCCATTAATCCATCCATCCATCCATTCCATTAATTCGTTCAATTCGCACCCGAGCTGATGGGTGAGTGCGGGTGTTCAGTCGGAGTTTTTTTTTGTGATGAAGAAAAAAAAAGTGCACTTTGGTAAGTTATTGTTGGATGGTGGTGTGAGTGTCATAGGGCGAGCACGAATAAAGGGATTGATGGAGAGGGAGGGAGGAGATGATACAATACCGCATATTATTATTATAGACAAGACGGGGGGGGCTATTTGTTATTATGAAGGTAGCTTACAGCATTGTTTCGTCGCATTATGAATGAATGGAATGAACGTTTTATCTGGCGCGGTGAAAGTGAAGGGGTCCTGGATTTTACTCGAGTACCGTACGGTATTGTAGTGAATTGAATGACTTTGTGCTGTGTTGTGCTGTACGAGGGGGTGGAAGAAAGTGATCGGAAAACCGACAATTTGACCAATCGTTGCCACGGGTTATCTGGGAGCAGCCAATCAGGTTTTCACTATGATGTGAGGAAAGAAGTGATCGGAAAACAGATCATGGGCGTTCCGATCACTTACCCTTACACCCTCGTACACTTCCACCCCCCCCCCCTCCCCCCGGTCCCCACTCCCCTCCCTCTTCCATCAAGGGAAAAAAAAAAACATTGACGTTAGAGCAGCAAAGCTCGCGTACCTGGAACTTGGAAATCATTGGGTGAAAGAAAGAGAGAAGAAGGACGACCCCCTCCCCCGCGGTTTATTTCATTTGGTTCGAATTAATATATTACTGGCCCTGACTGCCTTGTTCGTTGTGTTCGGATGCCTCTTGGCCTTGAGGGCACGGTGCCGGTGAGTTATGCATGGGTTGGATTATTACCTGCTTGGCTGACCAGCCAGGCGTCCCCTGTGTCCCCTCTCCGTGGTGGTGGTGGTGGTGGTGATGGTGATGGTGACGATGGATGGCTCGTTTCTCAATTCTTTGCCTGGGCGTCTGGCGGTACGGGTGGGTGTCTCGTTATTTCCGCCTACAGTGTCGGAGTACGAGTATCATAGGGAGCAACAATATCCAGTATAATACCAGTATGACATCTACCATTGCGGGTGCCGTGCTGTAGAGTAGAGCACGGCACAGTGCACGTTAGAACCCCTACCGTACCTACATTTACGTTTCGTGCCTGGCTAGCCTGCTCTCCCTTACTTGCTCCGGTACCGTACCGCACGAGTAGCTAAGATAGCTCACACAGCACGGTGCTCGCACAGCACCGGTACAAGTAAACACTCGCTCCGCTCACAGTTGCGATACCCTCGCCATCCAGAAGTCAACCGACCAAGCGCCGTGGAGGGGGAGGGTTCGGCCTTGGTCCATAGGCAAGCCGGCGCAGAGTGCCACGATGGATGGAGCCTCGGATTGGGTGAGGAGGTTTCGGCCAATTGTGTTGTGTTGTCTATTGCCCGTTGCTACTTGTATGATAGGCTGAAGGAATGCTGCGATAGACCATGGGAATGGGAATGGAGATGGGGGGGTGGATGTTTAGGCGGCGCTGGGTAAAGAGCTCCCTCTCTCTCTTTCTCTTGTTTACAGTAATTGCTTTGCTTCCGGTGGTGGGGGGCTCAATATATTTATGTTTAGCACTGCCCGGGCACCAGGGTGCTCGTAGATATTGTTCTTCTGTTTCTTCTTCTTGCCTCTTGCACGTGCAGTACAGTACATGGATTACAGGCGAGCTACGACATTTCATATGTGCTCGGACAGTAAGTACAATGCCGGTACTATGTTGTACCTAGACTACCTGTGCTATGTTCTGCTTCCTCTCCGCTAGAATCCGGAGGCGTCTCCCGAGATCTTTTATGCCATTCTATTGTTTTATTCTCCGTGCCTGGCCTTCTTCTGAGAGCCCATCCAGCACCGGTAGCCGTTAGGAACTTGAATTGGGAAATTTTGTTCAGTCCAGCGCCGTGCCTACATTCTCTTTTTATTTTTTTTTCTTTCTGTGCAGTATGATTTCTTTTTTCCCTCTTTTCCTCTTCTTCCCCTTCGGCCCTGGGAATGAACGGATGAATGAATGTATGGCAGTGGGTGGGTTTCTTTTCTTTTCTTTTTCTACGCCTGAATTGAGTGAGTGAGTGAGTGATAGAGGGTTTTTTCTTTTCCTTTCCTTTCTTTTCTTCTTCCCTCTCCCTTGGTCCTTGTCATGCGGTCTTGTGGAAACACTCGAGCACTATTTTATAGAGGAGGTTCATGGAGGAGGAGGCCGGAATTATTACAAGTTATTTGCCGTGATATCATTCATGAAGGGCCTGAAAGTTCAGGTCAGGTCTGATGGATGAGGAAGGAACACTGCGCCTGTTTAGTGTGCAGATCATTATCTAATAATCTTATCAGAGATTCACCGTCGGGATAATGTCATTTCTTTCTCAATGAGTGAATTAGCGTCAAAAAAAAAAAACTTCAGTAGAATGAATTACTCGTAGAAGGAGAAGAAGAAGAAAGGTTTCATGGTTTGCTGGTGCTGTGTTGGGGATTTTATGATACTGATATCATAGTCATCGCTTTGTCTCTCTGTCTCTCCACCGGTGCCGGTAACAGTAACTTACACTTTATGTTCGTTCCCTTTTATTCCCTCTCTCTCCTCCATTTCTAAGGTTGCCCTTCCCACCTTTTTTTACTTTCCTTCCTGGTGCGAGTTGCTAGGCGCGTTTCCTATTTGGGCGGAAATTCCCATTCTCCACCATCCACTAGTCCACCCTGGCCAACCGCTGCAGCAGCTCTCTCCGCTGTACTCTGTCCCTCCTCCCTCCTCCCTCCCTCATACTCTCACACTCTCACACTCTCGCCGCTCACTCCCCTCCACCTCGCACACTCCCCTTCCTCCCTCACCCCCACTAACATACACTCTCTAACTTACTTCTACCATCTCTCACTCCCTCTAGCATCTCTCTCTCGAGTGTTACAGTAATCCCTTCGGAACCGACTCTCGTCTTCACTCTTTGCCTTCTTCGACCCTTCATTGTTTGGAGCTTTTCCTCACTCTCTTGTTCTGTCCACCTGTCTTCCCACGCTCGCTTTCTTCCTCCACCCCTCCAATTTTCCCTTATTCACCCCTCTCTCTCTCATCCGTCTTACCCAACTCTAGTCATTGCTCTCACTCTCACTCTCGGTATCTATTGCACCCTCTCTCGCTTCGCACCGCACCGCACCGCACCGCACACCACACAACCCACCCCACTACCTGTCATTCCCCAGTGGCCCTTGGCTGGAGTGCGAGGGCGGGTTCTTGCGGAGAGGGAACAGGGCTCAACGAAACCCTCATCCCTCTCACTGCTTACTTTCCCGGCTTCGTTGGCTTGAAGAAAGGCCTGCCAGATCGACTACCATTTACTTTTCGGGATAAAAAAAAAAAAAGTCATGCCTGGGTTCACAATCTCTGACGGCGGTGTCACGCTGGGTACTGCTCCCCCGACTGTAGGCAACGGGAAGGGTGCAACTGTGGTGCATGGGCAACAGGTCATGAGGATCGCTTTTGGCGGGAGCAATGTCCTGGAGGAAGTGCTCAAGCATGAGGCCGACCTGAAGATAACCTTCGGGAAGTCCATGGTACGGGAAACTCCATCAGTTTGATGTTTTGCTTGTTTGCCGTTTAGCGGGATGGGGCGCATCAATTTTTTTGGCCATCTTTGTCGTGGGTTCAGCTGGCTAACGGTTTTACTGCTGCGTCCGCTTGTTGTCGGATTATTTAGAGGCTATCCTATGGTGACCAAATAATGGAGATCCTATCTACCATTGAGTCCAGCCGGCATGAATTGTATCGGGCCGAACAGGTTTCTTTGGGGGGTGAGTTGGACTTTGCCGGAACCTTCACACATCAACTTGAGGTCCGAGAACTATACGCGGATACCCCTGATGAGAGCCTTCGCGCTCTGGAGGAGTCGTATCGCCGGATTAACCAGGAGAAGGAGGCTTCTACGTAAGTCTTGCTTTTGAGTCTAATCGATTCCCATTGGTTTTTGGGTTGTCGGATTCTCCTGTTTTCCTCCCGACCTTTGTGTGATCATTGCTCACTCACACACCGGATGCAGAACTGTGGTTGTAGATAGCGCTTCGATGCCACCTGCGGTGTCCGGAAGGCGTGCCGCTTACATGAAAAAGCCAGCGGCCGCGGGGAGAGGAAAGAATGCACGGAAACCTGTGACACAGCCGAGATCTCATCCAAGCACGCCACACACGAGAGCTGGAAAATCACCAGCCCTCAGTGATGCTGATGCGGCTGCTCATTCCGCCATGATCAATGCGAAATTGGAGGCATTGAGGGTTCCTTTAATACACTTGCTCGCCATGGGCCCCGATTCGGAGCAGAATCTTGCGTCCAGGACAAGGGTCTCTGAGGATGTATGTCTGCGGATACTACAGAAGGTTGGATATAGGAATTCGAAGCTGTGGGAGCTGGTGGATGATGTCTACAAAGATCTCGATATCTGGGAATTTCCATACCCGTCACAAGCGAATCGAGAGGTAGCTATATCGAATTGTAGAGCAGCTTTTAACAGGCTGCTGTTACCGCGGGAAGCGCCCGAGTGGCAGAAGACATTAGCACCCGAAGACAGAGGGAAGGTCGATCCATGTCCACCGGCCCCGCAGTCAACCAGGCCAGCGAAGCCTGTGCCTCCGCCAAGCATAAAAGTTACTGGAGACGCCGCAGAGCCGTCGCAAGTCTCACCAACCGGGAAGAAGCCGAGCGGCGGTGAGCCGATGAGTAGATCTAATTCACAGACTGCTCCGGCGACAAAACCGGCTACGAAGGCAGGGCAAAAGGATGCCATTTCCCGAATAATAGGCAAGAAGGGCACGAAAAAGGCTGCGGCACCCAAGGCTAAAGCAGCCACTGTGAAAGCTCCAAAGTCGGCCAACACCAAGGCTACCAAGGCTGCAGCTGCAAAAGAAGCTTGCGCCACAGGTGCGAATTCGAAAATTAAGTCTGCAGAGAGGGTGGAAGATTCTGACGAGGATATTGAGATGGTGGATGTGAAGCTGTCACCCGCTAAGCCGGTTGAGAAAAAGACTACTCTGGCGGCAAGGCCAGCTCCGAGCCCAATGTCTAAGGCTCCGTCAATAGCATCCGCTCCAGCCTCGGATTTGGAGGCGGAGGAAGCAAGGCTGAAGCCCAAAAAGGCCTTGTCTAACAAAGTGCAGAAATCCCCTGTCAAGAGAGCCAGGAAAATCGTACCTCCGAAGTCGTCCAACACCGCCACGAAGGCAAATGGGTACAAAGTTGCACCTACATCGAATGCGAGTGCCAATTCACTTTCGTCGAAGGAGCAGATCGCCCGACGTAGCTCGAGCTATTCTCCGCCCAAACCCTCGCCTCTGGGGTCATCGCCGCCGGTCAATGCATCGGACATGGGTGGCACAACGGCCGCTTCCTCACCTTCTCTCTTAACGCCGAGCATGAGAACGGCAACACCTGGTCGGTCACCACTGGGTTCGGTCGCGCTCCCTGCGAAGGCAAAACCGCGCTACATCCCGAATAGCTCTCCGCCATTAAAGAGAAAGGTCACTTTGGCAGCAGACCGTGACCGTGAGGATGTTTACTCACGACCGAATGGAAGATCGATCGACCGGGAGCGGGAGCGGGAGCGGGACCGTGATAGGGAAAGAGAGAGGGACCGGGACCGAGACCAAGACCGCGAACGTGAGCATGAGAGGCCAAGCACTAGCACATCCACCTCCTCAAGTACTAGCAGCAACAAACGCCGGAACATCGCCCCGGACATCCCGACAATTCAACTAGCCCGCAAGTTCAAAGAGGACTACGCACGATACGAGAGGTTACACAGAGAAGTCCAAGCTATCACGGACTCCTTCAAGAAGAAGGAAAAGCTAGACGCTGTGCTGAAAATGCACAGCGATCTGAAAAAGATGAAGGCGACCATTACGCATGCTGCGTCCGTCGTACATTGAACAAAGTATAAGCCTAATCATGGCCGTTGTTGTTGTTCCGAGTTTCATTCCCCCCCGCCGCTATCTATTTTCACTTTACGAATTCTGGGTGCCCGGCGCTTTTTGCCCACCGGGGTATGCTCTCCTCGACAACAATCTAATACAAATCATCCACCCTTACCACCCATAAAACGAAACCTCCAGTTTCTTGTCGCTATTGAGTTACGATAACGTCATCTTATCCAATACCTTTATTTATTCCTCCTTCCCTTTTCCTTCTTCACATATTACCATTCATCGTCATCATCGTCATGGCCAACACGGAGTTATCGTTTGTTCAATTCAATACAGTTGTCATTAGCACTCTACTTTCCTATCTATATATGTTCCTCTTGTTGACCTTTTTTACACCGATCATACAAGTATGGCTATTCACTGTTTTTTTTCTGTCAAATTTCTTCAATTTGTGCATGGGGTGTCTTGCCTTGCCTTTTTCTCTTTCTCTACTCGATCGTTCATTATTTGTTCAGTTGACTAACCTCTTTCGATGTCTGTGTGTGTTTTACTTTCTGTGTCTGTCTCGTACGTCTGAGTCTGAACAACAAAAAAAAGGAGTTTAGTGTCTGTCTTGGCTTGTTTATTTTTTATATTTTTTATATTTGTTGTTCTTGGCAGCTCAGTTATTCTGGTTTGCTTACTACATGACGTGTTTGGTGGGGAAAAATTGTGGTGGGGGTGGAGGGTGTAATGAATGAATGAGAATGAATTGGGTTTGGATGGAATGAGGTGTGGAGAGTAGGGTAGATGGACTAGCACGGTCAGTGTAATTGGAGCACGGAATTGAGGGATTTTGTGTGCATATCATACTACAAGTTAGTTTTTGGACTTTTTTTAATTTTTTTTTCCACTGCTTTGTTCAAAGTGTGATGTGGATGTGGATGTGGGTGTAACTGTGCGTGTGAGAGTGTAAGCATGGGATGTCACTCGGATTATCGCATTATGGCATTATGGGTAAGGTGCTGTAGGATGATGACAGGATTGATGCTCAAAGTACAATATGTGGGTGGTTTTCCTCCTCATCTTGACAAATGTTTTTTCATCATCCATGATGTGCGCATCCAGAATAGTTAAAGGTTTAAGGATGCGTGTTATCATAGATGCCACCTCAATCAAACCTTCATTTTGACCCCCGATTATTATTATCATACTGTACGATATTATTTATTATAATTATGGGGTTTTTCCTTGCCGCAAAAAAAAAAAAAACCGACCTATGATATGATATTGTATTTTGCGTGTCTGGTTGACGCCAAAACTCAATTAGTTTTAGCTGATCCAATCGAATTGCAATAATGATGTCAAAATGAAGGCTCTCGCAAATAATATCGTACTTTACGTTCACTACTCGAGTAATAGTACAATTATCTTGACGGCCAGATATACAAGTACTCGAGTATAGCATCGTGAGTAGAAAAAAGTGGTGTCAATCATGCCAACAGTTGCGAGTTCACGTGATTAACTTGTCAATGAATGAAACCGAGAGTACTACGAGTTCGGTACCCTTAATGAATGCAACAGTATCATACCATCATCCATTACGCGCACATGACAAGCAGAAACCAACTTGAAAAAAAAAAAAATCTTGCCTCGCCGTTCACATCTTTATTTAACAATTTTTTTTTTTTTTTTTTTTTTTTTTTACTCGTAGACTTTTATCATCGAGAGTCCCCGCGGGCATAAGCGGTAACTTACACTAAATTACCCAATCGGGTCCCGGTACCAGTATAGTATCATAAGTTCGCTGCGTGACGTTGCGATCCGATCATCCGATAAGCTTACGGTAATTGGCGCAGTTTTTTTTTTTTTTTTTCCCTAATGGGCGAGATGGAAAGGTTTGTTTGTTTTAGTCTAGACCTGAGGGCAAAATCACGAGTTTTGTCGCTGTGTCTCTTGGGATCTGGGTCTACGATACTAACTTGCGCACAATCTACTCGTAGAGTATGATAGTCTTGTCGTTTCCTTGCCAAATTTTTGTCAAGGGGTAAGTACAAGAATGATAAGTTGATTGAGAATCGGTCGCTTACTTACAGCACGGGTATGATAAAGTATGGCTTAGATAGGAAGAAAGGGGTCAGAATATCATTTGTTTGGGGTTTTTTCCATTCCTTCCATGGCACAGTCTTTTCTTCCTTCGGAAATGAATGCCAAGCAACTCTGATGATCCGGGAGATTGTGTGATACTTGCAACCGCTGATCTCGTAATATATCCATCCTATCTCGATGGTACAGTACTGTACTGTGCATGTATCATAGCAAGGTTACTGGTAAATAGCACGACTTACATCCGCTGAAAACAAGTGGAAAAGGGGGAATTTACGTCCCTGTCGGGATGATTAAGGTAACTCTTTCCTCCCCCCTCCCTCTCTTCCGTCAGCAATATATACAGTGGTGGTGAGCGTAACCTTCACAAGGGTTCGTCTTTATAATGTGGAATGTTTACTCGACAAAACCCTTTCTTTCTTCCTTTTATGGCTTGGCCTCCAGCTGCTAATCAGCCCCTCCCGGGGCTTCGTCAATTGAGTGATACCTCATGACGAGCAGACTTACAAAGAAAGTCGGGACCGCTACAGTGCCCAATCAACTCGCCAATCTCGAAGAAAGTTACTATAACCTCCTTTTTCTCCCCGCTGAATCACCACCATGACTCTATCTATCCTGGAGATTTTTTATTTATTTATTTATTTGTTTTTACAGGGGGTGATGGAGACCCACGGAAGGGTTTTCATTTTCTTCCATGGTGTGTTCCACTAACGAACCCTACGGAGCGGTTTGCGGTACCCGCTCATCCGTTGAGCCGGCGGTGCTGCTGCGTTGCGACCCTTTTTTTATAATAATACCGTATTATCATACTTGTACAATGTTTTCCTTGGTGCCTTCCTAACCTGTGATGCTTGCCCGCTTCGTGATAGTCCACCCTGCATAGTATAGTACAAGTACCAAGGCTGCTGTGTGGCCGGTTGGTGGGAAGCGGGATCGAGCCGGCCGGTGGGTTGTGGAATGGAATGGTGCTGGGATTGGGGTGTTTTTTTTTGTTTTTTTCTTCTTCAAAATTTAATGAAAAAAAAGAAAGAAAAAAAAAAGTTGTAGTGGTATCTATCATATCTCCAACGGTAGACTGAAACTGCGGAAAATTTTTATGACTCCCATGTCAGTCATTCTCCAAGACACAGGTTAATGATAACAAGCAACTTTTGTATGATACTTACTCGATCGGTGTGAGTATGACGTTCCAGGACGCCTCAAAATAGCAGCAATTGGAGGCCATAAGGCAAAGCAAGGATTTGCTTCTCTCCTCCCCAAACAAACATTCCACATTATCAGGTTTTTACCCTTTAAACCCGTGAACGTGGGGGAGACCTCGTAATAAGGAGCTTACTTACACTCCCCGCAAAACGGCGGGTGAGACTTTCCACCTTGACTGAAATATGACTTGATAGCTCTCTCCACTCACTTCCAATTCTCCAACCAAACCTGGAATTCATTGCCGCCAAAAAACCCTTCTCCATTTCTCTCGCCATCGACCTATGATATGTGTATCCATCCACCTCGACCAAGGCACCACCCCCATGCCACATCTCGAAATATCACTCGAACTCCCATCCAGTTTTGTCTACATACATACATACATACATACATATGATACTATCAAGCCGTTCCTTTTTGGAAGCTCTTCGGGATTACCCTCACAATCTCAGTAGTTCTTATTATTAATTGTTTTTCCCTCCTAAGCAAATATCACATGACATTCAGCTGAACGTTCTCATGAGAAAAACGGGTATGTACTATACTTGTACAGTACAGTACTCGTGTATGATATAGGATATGTCATAGGCACGGACGGGCGGGAGGGAACCCACGGGTATACTTCATTCCCCCCCCCCGCCCGTCCGCCGTCTTCGGGGTTGTACAGTATGATTAGAGTAGAGTATGATACAGCGGCATTTGTTTGTGAAAAAGTTCTCGTATACACCCCGTCTCCTGGAAATGTTTTGCTAGTCTAGTCTAATAATATATCTCTTCTTCTCTTCTCGTTATTCGGAAAAAAACGAATTGTATGATATTAAAAAAGGTTTGCGGTATTCGTATCATACCTATACAAGTAGAGGCGTATCTGGGAACGGTTGGTTGGAATGCTTTTCTTGCGAGGGTGGGTATGATATTATGAGAACTTTACAGGTACGGCTGTGATTGGGTGAGGGAAGGTTCGTTCGTTCAGCATATCATGCCTACAGCGCTCGAGTACCGGTACCGTGCAGTACCTTGGCCCACATGGAAAGTATGATACTGTCGAGCCCCTGTTTTCTAGTATCGTACCGGTACTTGTTGTGTGGTCGGGGGCGAGTACTTGAATGGGGGGAGAGGGTTATGGGTCATTATATCCTTTTGGTAGGAAGAGGAGGTCTCGATCCACGGCTCCGCCGCTGCAAGTGGGGGAGGGGTAACTGTGGTGTATCGCACCAGAAACCAATGTAGGAAGTACCTCCAAGTACCGGTACCTACTACTCGAGTACCCTTTACCGCACAACACCTAAGATGCACTAATCTAACGTGCAGATCGCCGTGCGATACCGGTACGAGTAGACTACCGGTAGACTAGGATGCTACCGTGGGCGTCTGGATATAGTTCTATTTACTATATAAGAGGGACGGACTTGCTACTGGTCTACCGGCAGTGGGTGAGTA
Source organism: Tuber indicum (assembly GCA_006112555.1). Classification (NCBI taxonomy): domain Eukaryota; kingdom Fungi; phylum Ascomycota; class Pezizomycetes; order Pezizales; family Tuberaceae; genus Tuber; species Tuber indicum. The sequence goes on from VBSK01000105.1 coordinate 1,164,901, forward strand.
GCATTTACGTCATGCCTTCTTACTCGTGTAACGATTCGTCCTCTTCGAATTCGAGGTCTGGGCGGAATGTGGGCAGCGCGGTGAGAGTACGAGGGAATGAGGCTGGCTACCTGCACCACCGCCGATCCCTCGGAACAAACGGGGAAGAAGAAAAAAGGAACAAGGGGGAGAAAAAAGCAAGGCCCGATTCCGGGATCGAACCGGAGACCTGTCACATACCAAGATTTCCGTCCATTGGGGGAACTTCTCCCGAAGCGACAATCATACCACTAGACCAACCGGGCCAATTGACCTTTATCCGAGGATTTAGGGTTTTGTTTGATTTTAGTTTGCTTTGGTGGGGAGAGAGATACGCACTGGTACGAGTAGTCCCTGATCACAGTTGACTAACGCTTTACTACTGTTTACCTACGGTAGAGATGCCTACCAAGTTAGTAAAACAAACGGCTGCCCCATCTGAGCGCGAGAGTCCCCTGACTTTCGAGCTCCCTGTTTGGTAGACGGCGATGGTCGGTAAATTACAGAGTGGGGATGGGGGGCTTTTTTCTTTTTCTTTTCTTTTCTTTCCTTTTGGATGCGGGGGCAGAGGGGGGGGGGGAGAGATTTGGTGGGGTTGAATTGTGTCCCGCTACACTTGTTAGTGTAACAGGTCGAGGGGAAGACTTATTCTTGGTTATCGGTAGTGAGGAATATCATAGTGGTGCAGGGTAATGATAATTTGGTGGAGCAGAACAAGTAAATAGTCCCGGTGTGGTAAGAGAAGATGTCGATGCTACTGAGAAAGGAAAAACTAGGAAGGTTGTTGGAGAAATGGGAGAATAGTTGAGCTATAAAAAACATCTTAGAGTGCACTACTGACATCCTGGTTCTGAATATCGTACCTCTCTGTGTATCGACGATTTCGCCCTAGTGTACATTAGGGTTGAACTAAATTATGCAGAGTAGTGAGCGAAAACATATTTCCTCAAGTATCTCGTAATAGCGCTGTCAAATTAAAATACATAGAATTGAAATAAAGGGGAAAAACAAAAACCCTCCCCGCGTTCCCTCTTTTTTCCCTCCTCGTAAATCAGGGCTATCTAAAGCAAAAATGAGGTAAAAAAAAAAAAAAGGGAGGGAGTCTGAAAAGGAGGCATATTATGTCCAGACTAGCAACAACGCCGCCAGGCCCACCCCCACAATGAGGACCAAGTTCTGCGAGATGGAGGCAGCAGGAGAAGCTGAAAGCGTGACTTTCGAGTCTTCGCTGTCGACGCCGGATTTGTCGTTGATCCAGCAGACGGTCTTGTTCTCTGGCCCACCGGCCGCTTCACAAGCTGAATTGAAGTCCTCGTCGTTGCCGGATTGGGATGCGCTGGTGTTGAAGTACATCATTATGTACTCCATTTCCATTTTTACGTCTTTGGTTGATGGGGGGCTGTAGTGTAGTTGACTGGTCAGTTTTGCTCTGCTTCGGTTAACTGGGGAAAGATGGGATTAGTACCCGCTCCAAGTGCCGTTGTTGGCCCAGAGGTTAATCATGATTTTGCCTTCCTGAGTGGGGATGGGCTGTTAGATTGAACCAATTGGCAGTAGTGGTGGGGTTAGATTCTGTGAGATGAGATGGGGCGAGTACGAACATGTTTGGGAACGTTCTTGGTCATTTCCTTGATTGCGGAGTTATCCTGGAAGAAGGTTGTTTTTGATGGTGTCCAGTCAAAGCGGTGTTCTTGCATTTTTGACCATGACTTCTTGAGCTGGATTTGGAAGGTTGCGTCCGGGATGGTGGTGTCGGCGGCACTATCGTACGCTTATATGTATTTAGTTAGTTTAGCCTGGGGAAACTAATTTTGAAGTGAGGTATTGATGCAGGGGTTCATACCAGGGTGTTGAGTGTAGCGGATGGTTTTGTCGCCGTCTCTGGTTAGGATCTCTATATCTGACTCGTCCTTATCGTCCTAAGTCAAGTCAATTAGCACGGCTCCGATATCCCACGAGAACCACTACTAGCTTATGATGAAACATTGAGCATATATAAAAAAACAAATGAGAACATACATAGTAGAAAAAGAACCCAGCAACAGCTCCCCCAACCGCTTTTTTATCCACAGTGACCTTGAACTTCGCCCTGAAACTCCCATGTTGGAAGTCCGTCCGTTTGCTGTCTACCTCCGCAACGCTAATGGGCCCGTCATCACCATCCTTGTGCCCCTTCTGTCGTAGGTGAAGCCTCCCGCCCTTAATCCACACGTTCTCCGCGTCATTCTTCCTGGCCATCACACCAGCACCCGAGCTCGTGTTGAACGCCCAGTCCTGGACCTCCCAGTCTGATAGTGCGGTGTTGACGTCCGTAGTATCCGGGATTTTAGAGAAATCAGTGTGCATCTTGTGAGTGAAGAATGTGTTGGTTTGCCTGAGCATGTACCCGCACTCACATTCCGCCGCCGTCATCAGGGGGAGTAGTAACAGGAGGATTGCTGTACCGGTCGCTGCTGTGGGTAATGTGGGAAACATTTTGATTGGGACGCGGGAATTGAATGGAATAAAACGCGGGACGGAGATCAATGATTGCGTGTATGATGGCGTATGGGCGAAATGACCGTACAGGGCGTGGTGAAAGATATAAAAACGGAGATTTGAGAACCAAGGTTTTAAGATCCCCTCGGACCCACTTTTGCGGGGAATGGTTCGGTAAGAGCTTTATATAAGGGAAAAGGAAGGAGTCCTCAAGATGCCTCTTTCGGTATAGCTGTTTTTTCTCTCCTTCTCCCCCTAACCCTTTAGGAGGGCTTGCAAAAAACCGAGACCTTCCGTGAGACTAGGACTGAAAAGAAGAGTCAGCCGTAAACCCTCAGCGGGGTGGGCGGGAAGGGATCAACCCCCGTCCAGTGCACGAACGCAACCGGAAAAAGAAAAAAGGGCGCAGAAGCAACAAGAGTGAATAGCAAACCGGTATCGACGATCGAAGGGTGGCTGGGCGAAAAAAAAAAACAGAAAATAGGAGAGTAACAATACCAGTTGGTAACTTGAACGATATAATTCTTGGGGGTATGAGGACCCGGAAGAAATGGAGGGAGAGGGGGGCGGGGAGGCCGATCAGAGTACCGATATCGAGCAGGAGCGTAAGAGTCGGCCAGGTCCCAAGAAGAGCGCTAGAAGGGAGCGAAAGGCTTAAATACCTTTCTGTGGGCTGTGTCCTGCATGGTTCCGACTGGCCCGCAATGTTACTACTCGTACTCGCCATGCTGGAGCAATGGGCTGAGCCAATCAGCTGGGGGTTTACGGAACTGGAGCACGTAGTATTAATAAGTTAATGCAGAAGTTGCATCGGAAATATGGGAGATCTTCGCAAAACCAAGCATGCACTGCACACTCTACTCATAGAAGAGCTTCTTCAAGTGCCACCTGCTTACAGGCCAGTTTTTCTGCTCCCTAGTGAGTCAATGATCGGCCTTGGGGTACTATAACAGTAGGGTAGCAAAGAGGTGGGTGGAGGAAGGGATGAAAGAAGGCGCAAGTAGGAACTGCACATAGGCACCGTTAGCTGGTGGGAAGGGGGGGGGTACGACGGAGGAGCGGGAGTCCCGTTTTGCATCTCAGACAGCTTCTGGGTGGTTCAAGCAGGGTGGAAGAGGGGGTTGGCTGTCTCGGTGGTTGAACGGCTTGGTGGAGATCAAAACTTGAGCCGCGAGTTGGTGTTGCCACTGGTTTTGGACAATAACTTTGTGTGACCAAGACATGGTCCAATCCATTCCCTGTCAAGTTCAGGAACTGCACCAAAAATAGCTTGTTCGGGCGTTCAATCCCGAATCTTCAACCTATCGATAAGGTTCTCCCGCCCCCCCCCCAGTACTCGAGTACAAGAAGAGTTAACAACTATTGGGGGCGGTGCTTAGTATCACATCCGTCATTCCGAAATTCCTCCAAATACCGGCACTCGTGCTGTAGTAGGAAAGAGGTATCCGGGGGCAGGGGTTTGGACATAGGTACGTACGGAATTTTTGCCATATATTTTGCAAATCCCCGTTTCCGGGCACTTCTTCCCTAACTTAATACAAAATAGATTGCTGTTACCCCAGCTCATCATTCATGCTTTATCCAATACGGTAGCGATAACGATTGGTAGCACGAATGAGCTGGACATGCAGTACTCTGGTGGGGAGACTGGGAAGAACGGAAGAAGATACGGGAACAAATCGACGAAAAAAACAAGAATTACAAGTGACTAAAACTACATCTCAGTGACTCGGAATTTACCCTGCAGCTGTTTGACGGTATTCACCCTCAACTGCACAATGATGGCCCGGATCCAAAACTGCGGTTACACACGGCCATACTGTACCAGCCGTCACCATTTGGGGCTGCAGCTGATGCCAGGATTTAGGGGGAAAAGGAAGGACAATAAGCGGTTAAAGCGCTTCAGGCATGGTGTACTAGTACTCGTACAGTACGAGCACAGCACAAAGGATTGCGTCACGGGCAATCACTTGCTGCTGGTCACAGCCTGAATGGTCGGGTTTACTATTTCTTTTCAGGCTCTGCTCATCGGTTCGCGAAAATCATGATCTTGGCACGGTCTATAATTCAACGGGTTTCTATAGCTATATTCAGAGGGAAAAGGGCCGCGGAGATCGTTATTGTTTTCCCAACGGGTCGAGGGGAGAGAAGAGCGGGGGCTGTCCCCAGTGGGAACGCACAGGGAGAAGAAAAAAGTATAGAATGCCAGAACGGTCGAAAACCATCGTACCGAAATACGCCACTGCACTCCACACCACCACCGACCAATGAGTACCGGTATTCTAGTTGGTTTGAGGCTGGAGGTGTGTTGTGCTTTGTACTACCTAGACCTTCTCGAGAACATACCGGTAATGTCCTCCTTCCTAATCTTCCCACCGGTGTAAATCGCCTAAAAGCTTCATTAGAGATTTGGCGCTAATAGAGGCTTGAACGGGAAGAAGTGGGAAAACTCACACTTGGAATAGCGGTGAAGATGCATAGTGCTCCTGTGAACCACCGCAGTTAGTACGAGTACAAGGTTAGGCAGAGGGTCACGACGCGACTAGGAAGGTGGGGAGCAAACCAATTGTCCAAACCATATTGTTCCATCCCACGGCATCCTTGAGGAATCCGGCTTTGCGAAATATCGTCAGCGCCTTCAGCCCCAAAGGATAATTCTGCTTGAGTGATTCACTTACACCACAGAGGCCCCACGAAGGTACCGGCGGAAAACGCAACGCTGAACAATCCATACTGCAAAATCAGTCACAGTTAGTAATCGCGTTACAAGGGGTCCCCCAATCTCTGCTAGGTGTGTGTTACCCCTTGCGCATAAGCCCCGTTACTACCGAGTATACCCGGGTTCTTTTCTTCCACCTCGTCGAGGAATAGACTGATCTCAGCCATCATAGTGGGCAGGACCAACACGAGCCCAATTCCGATCAAGGCGAGGATAGCGCACATTAGAACTATCTGGGATACGCTGTTGTGGTCTGGGAATCGCAAGAAGACGAAGAAAGGGCAGCAAAGAATGAAGCCCGCGGTTTGGACCCAGCGTGTTCCCCATTTATCGCATACCCAACCTGTTACTGTTAGCCTTGTCTGCGGCAAATGTACTCACATCTAGGAAAGCGAGCAACTCACCAACGAGGGGAGCGAGGAAAGTTGGAAGAACGACCGCGAGGAAGATTAGTCCTGCCCCTGTTGCGTTGAAATCGAAGAGTTCCCGAACGCGCAGGGGCAATGTCGTCTCCAACGATGTCATAATTACTGCCTGAACGACTGTTCCCCAAAGCGCCGTTAGGAGTCTAGGATACTTCAAGATTCTGATGATTGGCGGTATCCTGCTGCCCTTCTTCAGGATTGTGGGTCCTGCTTCGATATCGTTGGCTGTAGAGAAAGGTGATTTGTTAGTGAGCTGCTTGGAAGATATGTGTTACTAGGGGCAATTCTCTTGCTCACAGCTATTCTCATTATCGTTAACGGGCCCTTCCCCGTTATCAGGCGTGTGGGTGTGGGCATTCTTGGGTATTTGAATCAAGTCGCTTCTCTCGCTGGGGGATTTCGGAGGTTCGGAGCCCTTTCCCCCTCTCATAAACATCCCATTGGGGCCCGCTCCTGGAGAGGGCCCACCGGATTCTACTTTTTTGGGTAGATATTTCGCTGCAATCTTCTTCTCGATTATGATGAGTCGCAGAACAATGTCAAGTGTTAGCTGTTAAAGAAACTATTGGTTAGCAAAACCAAACGACCGGGAGAAAGAGGGTTCAGGTTAGGCTCTAACTCACCATGCCAAAAGCCATTGCGAATACTGAATTAATTCACCGGTTAGCTTGCAGATTAAACAGGCTTTGGTGCGACGAATATCATAAAAAGATCCTACCAGCATAATATCCGCCCCTATGATGTACTATATTAGCAAGGTCAACTGCTAGGGATGGCCCGCTTGTGAAGAACTCACTTATCGTAGACAATACCGCCCAGTAGGGGTGCCAAAAAGATACCGCCGCTCATGGCGACACTTTTGGGACAAAAATTAGCTATTCCACTCCAACTATTTGTCTCGCTCGAAAGCTTGATAGGTCTCTAAAGGGCCAGGTTAGACTAACCTCACAATCCCCATACTCTGCGCGACCTCATCCTTACCCACAGTATCGACAATGAGTGCCAACCCAACCGTCCATATTACCGCGGCCGAAACTCCTTGGAGGAATCGGCCAATGGCGAGAACAGTAATATTGGATCCTACACAGAGCAGAACTGTTGCGCCGGAAAGTGCCAGAAGGCCAGCCAGTAGCGATGATCGTCTGTTGCTGCTTATATCTGCAAGGTACCCGCACACAGCTGGCATCCCGTAATGTTAGTTTGTGCGGGGGAATGATTGATCTGGTACAACGATAAGATAGGGTATCATAAGAGAGCTGTGAAGGCATTGGGTACAGTACGTCGTCCGAAGAAATGGATGTTTGGTGGATGTCGAGGTATATATATTATACGCCCTCAACTAGTTTGGGATATTTGGTGCTGCTGGAGGTGATACTTACGAGATGCTATAGAAAGACCGGCCCCGTACACTGCCAACAAGACCGAGATCCATCGCTGAACATCTAGCGAAGCTATCAGAATCGATTGACAACAAATGCAGGAACTTTGGGGGTTACCATCGTGGGGAACATTCGCCCGTTTCTCCAATGCGAATGGGAATACAGGAATGACCTAAATGCTGTAAGCTCCATCCAGAACCCCACAAAAGGCTAAAGAGTCGTACTAATCCATAAAGAAAAATATCCTAGTGCACCAATCATTTAGTGACTCTCCAATCCCGGAAACCAATTATTAGAAGGCATGGTACTCACCGTGAAGACCGCTAGGGACATTGCGGTAACAATAAATCCCTGGCTGCTCCTAAACTCCAAAAACACCGGCCGCTTTTCCCCATAACTAAGCCATGTCCAAAACTTAAGGCTAAACATTTTATTATTATTGGCGTCCCCCCCTCTTCTATTATCTCTCGACGTTGGATCCTTCAATATTTATATGCACCGGGCTCCCCCACAAAGAGAGGAAAAAGGAAAAAAAAAAGTGATTTGTATGATGCTGGTTAAGGTTCAGCACTCGAAGCGCCAACCAGCCAGTCAAGCAGGCTCTCTGAAGCCACTCTCGGTACCGAATCAAGTTATTCGCTCACCAATCGAATCACAAGAGAGAGAAAAAGGACTATAAAGAGATACTTATGACTTGCGCTCTCAAAAAAAAAAAAATAAATCTGCGGATAGGTTTTTATTTCTCTTGAGGAGTGATCGAAGAGGCATGAGAGTATATAAGCAGAAGAAGAAGTCAGAAATAGGCCCAGGCTAGATCTACTTTTGATCTTGAGAAGTAGGGCCCCTAATGGTCCTTTAGAAATAAGGAATAGCGAGTCAAGCTAAAGAAGTACTGCGAGGTTTCCATTGACTAATCTTATAAAAGTGCCAGGAGTGTTCTGGATGGCGGAGGACTCTTAAATGCACCAAGAACTACGGACCTCTCCAGCACGGTAAATTGGGAAGAGCAAGTGCATTACCGGTACGCAGAGGACGGGGAAGGTGGAGAAGGTGAATGGGTTCTATGGACTCTAATCTTCTGACAAATGGAAATACCGGCGCGATAGTCTACCTTACCGCATGCCCACGCAGCGGCACCAATATCTAGATTGGTATTATGGATGGTCGCCCTGTTTTTTTTGCTGCATGGTGATAGTAGTCCATACCACTCCGGCCGCCGAAAGCCCGTTCTCGGGCCGGATGGTGATCAATGCTCGGATCCTGGCGGTGTTGATAAGCCCTCGTGGGGGGGAAGGCTCAACGCGCCGCTGCAGAATAACACAAATACTTTTTTGAACTATACTCAAGAACAGGGCCCAGATGAAACTCATCAGTCGGGTGCCTCTCTAACATAGCAAAGGCCGATTCTGAATGATTGGCGTGGTGATGGCCTTTCGATCGGAGGGGTTCAATATCAATTAACCAGTTCGGGCCTTCCCGAAGGAAAAAGAAAAGAAAGGAAAAGAAAAAATTTCCCCCAGCGCACCTGTCTGACGCCATGGCCAAGAATCTTTCGGGCTCCAGGAGTCATGTTGCATCAGTAATTGCGCCGGTTCTGCGTTATTCTGAGGTTTAACTTCTCGTGTTCGGAGTAGAAACCCCCCGCTATTGGGTGATCTGCCACGAGACGGTTGGCTTATTGGGATACCGGTGTTGTGCCGTCACTTGTGCCTGACAAACTGAATACGATGTGGGTTTCGGAAATACTAATCGGTCCCTCCCGCTTTTGCTATTGTGATCAGACGGGCCTGGATGCGGTAGTGGTAGATTCGGTAAAATTGGGTTGGTTGCAGAAGAGCGTGCTCCTTGAGTGTGCTCGGTACCGTACTCGAGTACAGATGTTACTGGTAGTGGGTAGGGTTGGCTGATCCGGGATTACAGCACTCGACTACTGTACCGTACAGTGATCGAGTACCGGTACTGCTGTACTAGTAATAATACTCAACCCAAGGCCAGTTTACTTGTAGAATTGGCCTGTTATTTCACATTCCTCAGAACGCTTTATCGCTTCCCCAACTACCGGTACCGGTACTGTACTCGAGCGCGTGCCGGTAACCTGGAAGACTCTGCCTGTGATAGTGTCATGCCTCTTCAAGTGTTGGCTTGGTAGGCTTTGCACTTTTCGCATGCCAGTGCCAGTGGAAGTCTGAGTCCGAACTCATCCTGCAATGAGCCACTTCTCCGGGGAGATCCGGCGCCACATACAACCTATGTATGGGGCGCACCCTGACCCTGATACATCAAAAGTTCACCGGTACCTCGACTCCAAGGGTGACACCGGTTGTACGGAATCTTGCGACTCAAAGCTTACACATTCTCCTCGCAGAGTCCATGGGAACCGATACATTTGAGCAACAGGACATATGGGGGTCGATGCGGCCGCACAGCTAGACCCAGCACCACACCGCTCCCAATCTAAAGTCCGCTTTGTCGAAATATCGCGTCTATTCTCTCAGGTGCGGTACGGAAGTGCGAGAGACCACACTTGGCGCCGGGTGTTATGACAGGCGCTTAGACCCGGCCAATATCCGATTGATCAATGCTGCGCTCACTTCATCCGTGCCATGAGCACCGGGGAACCCCCTAGCGGCACGGTATCGTGGGCTGTGCTACGGAAAGTGATATTTCATGACTCGGTGAAGGAAAGAGTGGGGGATTGGTTTCGCCGATGACAGACGCGAGATGAACTGCCGATAGAGTTATTCTGAAAGTGGGGAATCAGTAATCGGGCCACATGTGCTGTCTGGGATGATATAAAACGGCGTCCTGGGGTGCGCGCACAGTACTCGTACGGTGCCGCGCTGTGCGGGTGGGTTTCGTAAACCTGTGGATGTGCTATTCTCACGCTGAGAACGAACCGATTTGCCGGGTAGATCGTGGGGAATCGTTTCGGGGGGGGGGAGTATGGGGCCTTGGGGGTTTTGCAATATCTCGTTAGTATTTCGTGTGGTATCTTTTTTACTGCATTGGCTAGCTGGTGTGCCCCTAGTAGTCATAAGATAGGGGTTAGTCGGATCAGCGCTAATATCAGGTGGTCGTTACATTGTGTGGCTCAGAATGGCACAGCACCGTTTATCTGGTATCATACTCGAGGGAGAACTCGGAGAGTGCCGAGAACCACTTTGTCGAGAGGATGGGCGTTGGTGTTTTACACGAGGTATGATGCTCAGTATGCCGCCACCCAAGATCAAAACGCGTCTTGTGTGAGATACAGTCAATACTCATGTTCCACCTCCAGGGAATCTCAGGATATTCAAGCTTAAAGCTAAATGTACAATTCCCCAACTATGCTCCAGGGTTTGGTGATGGTACACTAGGCCGCACCGGGCTAACCATGTTATCGGTGCAAATAATACATTATATCATACTACCAAGATTAAATACTCAGAGCTAACTTACCTCTTGTATCAGGCGGGTGTTTTTTTACCGCCCGCAACCGGAGCAGACACCCCCGCTTCAAATCGGAGAATACAATAGTCCATTTCGGCAGTTGATCTAATGTTTAGTCGAGAAGTGCAGGTTCGCGTCCGGTAGCAGCCAGTGCATCATGGAATCTCACTTTCTTGCAACACTTTTTTATGGCGTGAACAGAAGCTTATATCCCCCCCCGGTACGGTAGATTTTCGAAAACCTACCGAAACTCTCCGCACGCCCGCTGGGGGATTCTAAAGCTGCCTGCGATCTGTTCTAGCCTCTCCAGGTTCTGGCACCGCCAGCAGCTCCACAGAAAATAGGCGCTGCAAACAATAAGACTGTAGAGATACGCCAAAGCTCGGGACTCCAGAGTATCGAGGGTCCCCATGATGCGCCGTAGCCTGAGGGCCTGTGGTGGATTTGCTCTATTCCCAGAGCCATGCTCTGCCAGACCACCGTAGCACTTCAATTTAACAACGCTATACAGTGAATGCCTATTCTTTTCATCTCGACCAGATACTCCGTAAATTGAATTGCCCTTAATCTCGGGTCGTGGAAGCAGGGCTAAGGTTGTTAGAGATTGGTGTTGCTGCTCGAGCTGCCACGAAACCCAACGGTTCCGAACCCGCCGCCCACTGCCTCGTGCAGGACGCCATGGATTGAAAGTAAGCGATACCGGGGGCTGCACACCATCGATCCAGAATATAGTAGTACGTGAGATCGCGGGAGGGGAGTGGTAAAGGTTTCTTGCTGGATCACGCCGATGTTAGCCCTGATTCGGCAAATATTCCCAATAAACGTATGAGTTTATTGGATGTGTCTGTCCAATATAAGCCTGGAAAATTAATTTGTCGGTTGTTTCCCCGGACACTCTTTTAGGCCGTTATAACCAGAGAGTAGTTCGGGCACAGGTTACTCAGTAGACAAAGAGAAAAAAAGATGAAATAGTCAGGATACTGAACGCGCCGTAGAAATGAAGAAAATGGACCTCCCCGAGTGTCTGAAGAGCTTCTGTCTATAACTTAAGCTACCCCGTTGCCAGAGTTTCCACCGTTGGCAGCCAGCAGTGGGCTGCTTGTATTATTGGGATTCAAACTGTTAGCACGGTGGCACAAGGTATTGTACATCACCTTATTATAGTCTGGTAGAACTGTCAAAGGCTACATCAGCGACAAGTTCGGAGCTGAGGTTGCGGCAGGCATGTACCCATCACTCGGGGTGGTATCTGGGTGGGTGTTGGGGTAATTGGTGCTATGATGCTATCTTTTCTTTTTGAATCCCCAAAATAAGTTTTCCCCTAAACAATTCCCACCGGCCGAGATGTGTCGGCAAATACTGGTGGCGCGCCTGCGGGTAGCTAAGAGGCTTAGGGGATACCAGAGAGACTTCACGATCAACAAATGTGGGAATAATCAAGAAGGGATCTTTTAGAAGGGAATTATAAAACATAATAATAATATTATTATTATAAACTATAATATAATATAATAGGACGAGGGGTGTTAGTGGGGTAAAAACCACGACGGATAGAATCCGTTCCCGAATTTATGGGAGGGATTCACTATCGCTGGAGGGGGTAGAGGGTTCAGGTCCCTTGGGGGCCGGAATGGCTCAACCCTTGTTCTACGCTGCTCGACCAACGTCAATGGTTGGTGGTGGTGGCGGTGTCTCGAGCGACAATAGCAATGAGACTAGCGCACAATGGCAAACTGGCAACGTCGGGAACGGCAATAGGAATCGCCTTTGAGATCCATAGCAATCCTTCCAACTTCCGCTCAATGGCAGGAACTCCCGCCTCCAACTAGGGACTCCTCAGAGGGTCTTCCGACCCGCTATATCAGAGATCTCCCGAACATCCTTCAGCTCTCCACACAACACTTCTCAAAGCAACTTCAAAACTTCTTCCAGAAGATATATCGAAACGTCTTCCAACGAAACCCCTATCCACCACAATTCATTACCACTATCACGTCACCAAAGTACCTCCCCTCTCCCCCTCCCTCAACCCCCCCACCACCCAAGCCCTAACCGACCAACCCCTCTCAGAGCAAAAATGGGCAACTCCAACAGCACCGCCACCGAAGAACTTAACCGAAAGATCACCAATACCAACAAAAAGATCGTCGCAACTTATCGCGGATACGAAAAAGCCTTGGAGGAAATGCAAGCCACCATCGAGAGACTCCAAGAGCGAATCCACCAGCGCAAAGAATCCCAGGACCTGTTGTCCGCCTTACTCTGTAAGACAGTCCCCGCCATAGAGCTCGCCCAGAGGAGGATTTCGAGGCTGGAGAGGTCAAGGATCGGGGATCTTGATGAGTACGAAGAGAAATATGGTTTGGATGGTGATTCCGGGCCCGAGGGTGCTGAGACCGCCGGCTGTGAAAAGGAGTCGCTTTTTTCCGGGATGCAGGCGGGGTCGGGGTCGCCGAGTTATGGGCATTTGTCGGATCTCGATTTGGGGTCTATTTCTTGGGGTAGCGAGGACGCTCAAGATCTCGGTCTGGGGTTGGCGCTGGCGCCGCCCAGGGAGGAGGGCTTCCGTGAGGGGCGGTGGGGGGGCTTTATTGTTGGACTGCTCCGGGACGTACAGGTGTGGATGGTGGGTGAAGCAAGAATCATTCTCACATATTCCATTATCGCATGGCTATATAACCGGTATAGTTAAGTTGAATTAAATCTGTTGAGGTAGAGTGTATGGGTTGGTTCGATCTCTGTTGTGACGTGAAGTAGTAATATGTGTGCGCTTTCGTTACGGGGGGGGCGTTTCGAGAATGCTGGCTACTTCACCGGTCAAGCATGATGGTAGATCTGCCGACAACACGAGCAATAACTAAAAGTAGAGCGCTTTACAAGTTTCAAACCACCGTAGTAAATAGACCTTGTAGGAAAAGGGACCTCAAACAAATATCTAGGAAAATAGCCAATACCATATCCCTCACCATTCGTATGATAGCAGACCATATACCTAAAATTCCGAGGCCAACTTTACTCTATATCGGTCTCCGGGATACATACTGTTAGAAGAGACGAAGTAAGATAGAATTGTATTGTAGTCAATGATTGTCCTGACTTAAAGGAGAAGAGGAGAGAGTAGAAGGAGAGGAGAGTGTGTATACAGAAGGATAGGCTCATAAACAGGAAGGTGACGTAAGTGGTGACGAGGCCTTACTTGAGACTATAGCAGAGGTATCATAGCTAGGATCTCTAACACATACCTTCTAACCTAGATTCACAGAGCCTTATATCCTACCCCCTAGACCGACGTGCGGTTGTTTCGCCCTTCTCAAAATTTCCCGGTATCCCAAGATTGAATATCCTCGCTTTCTTTCTTTTTTCTTTTTCCATTGGAATACATACTGCCGAGTGAGATACCATGATGATCCCACAAACGTCCAGCCCGAAACAACCACGAATCACGCCCTCCGCCCCCCTCCCAGAACCCTTATCTGTATTGCAGAAATGTGCCAACGATGCGCTAATGAGTTCGGAAAACTTACAATGGAGAATTTGTGAAGGGATGGAGAGGAGCGAGCAAACCTTTTTTCCCCCGGGAGGGTGGTTAGCATCCCACGCACTACCAGTTCAAACTCCGACCCGCCGAGCACTCCCCGAACGGACGCGGAGACTTCGACGCAAGACAGAATTATCCCCTGCGGTGGTGAAAAGTGTCGAATTTCCCCCGACATCACATCAAGCCAAAGTCCCCGACTAGCATTTACCTGCGCCAACTGGACGCTAGAACAGGTGGCAGAATACACCGCATCCCAGCAAGGTCACTAGCTCAACGGAATTGGGGATCGGGGAGGGGGGGGAGGTAACAGTGGAATTCCTGCCGTGTATTTTCCGTCCCGGGGGTGTAGACAACACAATCAATTACGGTAACCTGACCCGCCGTCCCCGGGAGTGCTGGTCTAGCGAACTCGCACACCTCAAGCTTTCGAGAGGGTACCGAAAACCCGGCCGCGAAATATGTACTGCAACCCGCAGGGATTGTTAATTTTGAACTCTGCGCTACAATCCTGTGATGGGAAAGGCGCTAGATACGAAGCTTTTCAGACAAATACCCCCATCGACGAATTTTCGCCAACCAGAACGAAAAGAAGAAAAACTCAAGAGGAAGTCCTAATAAGCAAAACCAAAGCAAAGGTGTGCACAACCCGGAAGAGTGCAAAAGAAATAACTCAGACTCACGGAACCCAAATACCGACCCCATGCCGCACCACCTCCAAGATCCCTAGTAGTTAAGGGGACCCAGAAAATCCTGCGAAATATCGTACGTTCTAGTGTAATACGCTGCGAGCCCAAGGAGCACCTCCTCTTCACCAGTGGCAAGAACCTCTACGAGTATCGTACCAGTGGACAGGAATCCAGTACCTAGATTAGCTTATCCCGAATGGCATAGCTGAACTACACGGCTCAGCACTACGAAGATTTTCAAATTACAATTGTGACGTAGCATCACAGCATCTCACTCGCCAACGACCCCTCACCACCCAACCCTTCGACTAAGTTCCACCTTCCGTAAAAAGGCTCCTAATTCGAACTGTCACGCCAACCGCCCAGCACCCACACTAACCTACCCGGTAAAATATATACAAAAAAGAAAACAAATGTGCAGACTAGAGTAGAGCAGAAGTTCTACAATTAACGATCAGAAACGGCAAAAATAGTAATAATCAAAAAGAAATAGCAACGTAGTAAAACCACATATCGCACTTTATGCGGGATCAATGGGGTTGGAGGGAAGTAGTTTTAGAGAGGAGAGATGGGAAACAGTTGTTGAAAAGGAAAAAAAAATGAAAGAAAGGTGGGGGAGAGGAAACACGATACGAGTGCGAGAATCCGAGATTCTAGTTCTCATACTCAGCCGTTCTCTAATTGTAAAGGTATAGAAGGAGGAGGGAAGAGGAGAGGACTCAAAGTAACCCCCCCTTCGCTGTTGCCCCTGACGGGTCGGAATCGTAGAGAGGAAGGAGAGTACCGGAAGAGTAGAGTAAAATATACTAATTCAGATATCAGGGTGGGGATTGCTGCCGGCCAAACAGGGAAACCGAGAAAAGAAAGAGAAGATCTCCATACAATAGAGAAGAGCCGCCACCACCATCGCCAAGGGTCAACTGTGGAAACCCAGATACTATACCCGTGCCAGTCAGGCAACAGCACGCCTACAAAAGGTAACTAGGGAAAAGAGGGGCAAAAATACATTTGATAAGAGCGCTAAAAAAAAAAGAAGGGGAAAAAAAGAAGGGAAAAAGGTAGAGGAGAGCGAAAAAAAAAGAAAAAAATTTTGAAGCCATGTACTAGAAATTGTAAATAACAAATGCCCGTAAACCCCACGAATGCTAAAACTTCAATGCCGTCTGACCAATCATTCTGAAACCAAACATTACCACTACTGCCGCTAGGCTTCCTCTCTGCTGCCCGAGCTAACACCGCGCTTCAATACCTGGTTGGAGCCTTGAGATAATCGCTGCGGTGGTTGTCGTTGCGAAGGTAGTCGTTTCGAAGGTTGACGAATGCCTCAGGTCCCCCCCCTTCACTTAGCTCATTAATTAGGATGGTGGACTGTTGTACAAGTCGTTCTAAAGCAGCGACTGACGATCTCCCCATTGAGACTAATGGTTTAGATCAATATTAGCATATTATTACTATTATAAAATAGAGAGACATACCAAGAATAGCAGAATTGAGCTCTTCAGCCACGGAGACCCGCCCCTCTTCATCCAGTAAGTGAGCGAGGACAGAGTTTCTAGGATCTGTATAAGCCAAAAGACTAAAAGCCTCCTCTAAAGCCTTCCTGATCTCTGGTCTGGTGTCCGATGAGAACTCAACCCTCAAATCCTGCCCATATTTGACTGCAGCATCCAAAGCACTCTTTGTCTGATCCACCCCCATACCCGTTTCAACGCCACCACTCCCATCTTCATCTTCAACATCCATCTCCTCCCAACCAGTTCCGGCGCCTGCGGGGTCGTCTATTTCCATGTCTTGCGCGAAAACACCGACGATGGGATCATCGTGGGAACCACTCGAGCCAGTAGGGCCATCGTGAACCTTCTCCGCAAACTGCCTGATCATCTCCACTAGTTTCCTACAACGTAATCTAAAAAATATCGCCTGGTTGTTAGGCAAAACAGCAGGGTAGTGTTTGTTGGTGAGGTCAAGTGCGCGATCCACGTCACCTTCGAGAATCGCGCCCCGAATTTCTGCAAGAGTATATTAATATTAAGAGTGGGGTAAAAAAAAAGAAAGGAGGGAGTTGGAAGGTACTGTATCTTACTTTGGCGGTGTATTGCATCTTTATCTTCCTTCATCTCTAGAGTTTTCAGAGCACCAGAGCGTCCACTATCTAAGGCCCTAGCCTCGTTTTGGACATCATCGGAAAACGCCCTTGCAGTATCAACATATCCGTCGTGAGCAAGATATTGCGATACGAGAGCCTGTATCAGGGCAGCCTCATCAAGGGAGGGGCAAAGACCCGCTGTAGGGTGGTTGTTGATCTCGTCGTAAACTTTTCTTTTTTCGTTCTGCATGTTTGTGTGAATTCAGATTTTCCTTGGAAAAAGACGAGTAAAGAGAGGACATACATTCATGTAATGATCAATATCAAAAACAAACCTCTCTTGACCAAAATTGACACGGACGTGCTCCCCAGGCCTTTTCATGCCAACTGCTGGGTATAATTTTCCCTTGATATCTCTGAATGCGGTACCCAATTCAACACCGTTTTTTGTGAAAAAAGCAGTACCGGTCCTGAAGTTTACACCACAGCCAATGATATCATTGGTTGAGAACTGAGGACCGTACTGTTTTCCAGTGCCCTGACAGCAAAAGGAATTCCCATCATCACCATGATATCCCCATGATTCGGGCTCCCATCCCGGTAGCCTATTAAGTTGTACTTTCTGTGTGCAAAACCCAACACCAATTAAACTGCACCCAAAATTTCAGCATGCTATTTATGTCGCGGAGATGGATCATCGGCCTACCCTTCCTTCCCTTTTGAAACAACCGTAACTTCGTAGTAGAACAGTCCACATTGTGGTGGCATGGGCTGATCGGCTCGTACGGCTACAGCATCATTGTCGCTAGCTTTTTGAGGGCCTAGGATTCCAACAAGGGGGTTGGAACCAGGATTAGCTCTGAAGAAAAACTTTCAGGGAGTATACGTAGTTGACGGGGTAGGTTTACCACTAAATTTAACTTCCATTCCATTGTTTAGAAGGTCAATTCCCGGGCACTTGTCGTTTTCGTTCCATCTTGTAGGCAGTGGATTCAACGCATCATCGTCACCCGAAACATTCTCGATAACATCATACGCCAATCCTCGGTGAGTCTGCGAGACCTTTCCAGATAGTGTCAAGGACGACGGTGGTGTAGGTAATGGGTTAAAGACGGCGGACCGCGCAGCGAGCCTCTCGGCGTAACTTGACTCTGCAAGATAGCTAGGAACAGTGGTAGGTTGCTGTGCTGCTTGATTCTGACTCATAGCGTGACTATTCGAAGAGGGGAAATTTATGGTGGAATTTGGTAAATGTCGGGAATGTACCCCGGTCCCGTTGTGATGGTTGAGCTCCGAAGTGAAGGTAGAAAGACGAGATTGACCAGAGAGGACCGAAGCATAAGAACCACTGGGGGCCACGATGGAACGTCTGAGGGAAGATGAACCAGACATTGTTGCAGCAGCCTGACTCGAGGCCGCTGGGATCGAGTTGGTCATGAACGGGCCCAAGAGACCTGCGGGGATGTATTATCGGACTAGGGGTGACAGAAGCGGGTGGTAGATACTGTTTTTGGACAATAATTCGGTCTTCGATCGTTATTAGACAACACCCGTTTACGCGAGGCTGGGCCAGATTACGGATGAAGCTGAGTTGGCCAACCTCCAGCGCGGTTGGATAGGTCTGGTTTGCGGAATGAGAGGATGCGGGGGATAGAGGGGGTGAGTAAGGCGAATTTTTGGAGGGGAAAAGCAAGGGGGGGGTGGTTGTTGTTCTTGTTGTTGTTGTAAGTGGCTGGATAGCGGGGCGTACCGTTGAATGATGGATGATGATGAGCGCAGACGATGATCGTGTAGTCTGTGTATTATTGACACTTTGACCACTCTATTTCGCCTTGGAGGCTACAAAACAAGCAAAAAAACAGGAGTAGTGGATGTGAGAGTAGAAACTGTAGGGGGAGAGAATGAGAGGAGGAGGAGCGAAGAGGGGGAAATCCAGCCGGGCGAGACGAGAGGTTGTAGAGTTACTGGATAAGAAAGTGAAAACGTAATGGCAGAAGGATACTTGTACCGTTGAACCCTTAATCTCATCCTGAAGATATTATGACAAGCTTTGTCGGTGCTAGTGAAGTTTCAGGCAGAGACTTTTCGACCCCGATACATAAATTAAATTATACATATCACTATTGTAATTTCACTGCTCTTTCCCTTCCTCTACTCCCATTATACCCTACAGAATATCACAGATGCCGATTGTAGGCGGTATCCTGCAAGCAAAAGGTCTCTGAGGGCACAGCACTGGTTGGTAGACGGGTATTTTCCTCACATCCGTCTAATATAACGAAAGTCATATCACCTAGCCACAGCGCGTTTGAACCTACTTATTCCTACACTGGAAAAAAATTATTGCGATATTACGGTACTCGTATTATCCTCTTGGGTGTTCAAGGTGCGGGGACTGGTGATGTATTGGATCTGAAGAAAATGGAGAGCTCGACCTAAGACACCAAAGAGACACCAGTACCAGTGGTCCTCGATCGGGAAGGGGTGAGGGGAAACATCGAAATCCCACCAGGACAAGCAGCAGGACCTGGATGGGGGCTTAACCTACCTTATGCATGGCACCTGTATGATAATATTAATATTAATATTATGATATTTGTTTTGTGCCTTGCGCTGCCATCATGTGGCGTCGCAATCTGATAAGTTAATCTTTGAGAAGATTCCTTTACGGCCAAAAAGCTCTCTCGGCCCCTGGGTCCTATTATTAGTAACATGTTAGCTAATCCAAAGGCGTCTCTCATCAATCTTGGCACTCATTACTTCCCCATAAATTTCATTTTTGAAGGTCGAGTCGTGACACCGTCAGCGGACGGATGAGGAAACAAGAGAACACAGTGGCGCTTTTTAACCAGAAACCTATTCTCTTGGTCATTCGTGCCACATCACGCTTGCTCTACGATCGACATTCAAATCTGTACGGTACCTACCTGTGACCCAGACACCCTATGCAACTCTACTCCGGATCTCTCGTGAGCCAGTTCAGCGCTCATCCGTTCTGTCTAACCCTCTCCTTACCCTTGCTTTTCTCTATGGTGCCTGGGATATACTGCGAATACTAATACTCGAGTATATGCCACTGCTGTTCTGCTAGATCGCGGGCGGAAGGGAAAATGGAAGCATTAGCTAGTTACGCTCCTCCGCCAAGGCTTTATATGGGAATAATGGATGGGTCAGTCGACCTCTGCATCTGCGCTGTGGATGACTGCCAGGACGGGGGAAGGAGGAGGAAATACTCGAGCACTTGGAGTCCAATTAGCTTGTCATACACACGTACCATACTGTACATTGCGTTCAAGAATGAAAATCCCTCCCGTCCATCTCCATGAAACACCAGGCGATGTACGGTAGTGGAAAAAATAGGAAAGCTGGATCGAGAATCACCTCTTAAGTCTTGAGCATTTTGAACAGACGAACGGCGATGATAGTGGTGGGAAGGGGGGGGGAAGAGAAAAAATGAAAAACGGAAGAAAAAAAAAGGGCGCAGGCTAGGAAGGAAGGCGGTTACCAAGGAAAAATGAAATAAAATGAGGATACTGTAGGCCAAACCAGCTTCAGGAAGTTAGTCGTGTTGCACACTTGACCTTTTTTATTTTTTGTCTTCTTGTCGGTGTCGGCTGGATGGGATGGGAGGACCCACGACACAAGGGTTTGTAATTCTTTTTTCCTCTCCCTTCCATTCTCGGGGGACGGGCGAATATTCAGGACAAAGGCCAATTTTCACCAAGCGATGAGAGGGAGAAAAGAGAGGATGCTACACTATTGCAAAGCAAGCTACATACACCGAAATATATTTACAGGTGAGATTGGTGGGACAAGGGGATGGATATCTGACAGTAGCAGTGCAGTTTGGAATGGATTTGAGAATGAAGGCGTAACCAGGAACAAACAAATGAGATGGTGGATGGTGGATGTGGATGCCATGGTGGAAGGCAGGATCACGAGAAACAGGACAAACCAACTGTCATTGACAAGCATCATCAAAGAGCGAGGGATAAGAAACCACAGGCGTTTATGCAGACATGTGTACTGTACATTACAGCACAGTTGCAGGGAATGTTTCAATGGACCTGACGAGATCATGACAACGATTATGACTACGATGATGATAATTACAATACCATAAAGTAAAGCATTTACATGCTGTGGATTTTTGTACCATACTGTATTACACCGGTCACTGCATGCGATACTTAGATCAGAGCTGTCCCGTTTGCTGCAAAAGCTTTTAGCTTGAATAGGATATTCGAGTATGCAAGCCTTTTATATTATTATGTATTGGATAGTATCCTCACCGAAGTTGAACGTAAGGATTATCGAAATGGTTACGGAAGGGAGGAAGGAAGGAAGGAAGGAAGAAGGGATGGTGGTAATATAACAGAAACAACAAAGTGGAGGATTGAAGAAGGATATGGGAAAGAGGGGAGTTGAACTGGTAAACAACGGATGCTGTGCTCCACGATAGATAGTTAGTACAGGTACGAGTACCGGTATGATACAATAGATCATGGACGGATTGGGGGGGGTGTTGCTCTTTCATCGTTTCTGGAGCAAGAGGGTTTTTCTTTTTTCTCTCTCTTCCTCCTCCTCCTCCTCCTTGGTGCTTCAAGCGGTTACTCCTTGGTGTTGCTCTGTTGCCCCCCCTCGTTCTCAAATCTTCCGTTCGTGCTCCGGCTGAGACTTTTTGCTCAGCAACAACGGAAACCTTCACTCCACCCAGCCTTCCGCCGCACCACACCCAAAGACCCCAACCGACTTCGGCCCTACCCCTAGAGAGTTCCAGTGCTCACGGCTACCACCACTAAAGTAACAAGCACAATAATAAAATGCATTGCCCTTCCCACTCCATTTTTTCTTCTGCCTTCCCCTTTCCCACCCCCAAACACTCCTTTCCATTTCTCGACACAACACTCCTATCGCCACAATCATCACTACAATCATCATCATCGTGTTTCCCAATCTCGTTTCCGCTACTCTTCTCCGACGATCATCATTACAGTTGTTCACATTTTCCAAACGAGGTGGATCCGCCCGGCCTTTCCTCGCCTCAGCTCTCTTAAATCAAAAGTAAGCACACCACTCTCCCCACGACGACGGAGTAGCGGTAGCAGGAAGCGGTATTGAGGATTTGAATTTTGAAGCCTCTCATTTTACTATTAAAACGTCTTATGCCTTCTGCTCACACAGAAGCCTAGATTTTTCTCCACAATATCCCGACATGCCTGCCTCTTCAGGTTCAGCCATGAGCTCCTCTCTTCCATCGCTCTCGCCTTCACCTCAAGAATCAGGTTCTACATCCTCATCTGGCGCCGGATTCGTATTGGCACCGCCTCCACCACCTCCGCCTGCCCCTCCTGTCAGGGAGCGCAAGAAACCTGGTCCGAAACCGAAGCCAAAAATTCCTCCTTCGAAGATCATCAAGCTTAAACTCAAGTCCGAGATTTTAGCTGCTTTCCCTCATACACCTAAGTCTGCTCAGGATTCGTCTCCAACAGCGCAGGCCTCGCCAGGCAGGGAAGGTTCCTCGCCAGTTAATTCAGATGTAAACCTAGCCCAGGCACCAGAGAGACCTCGAGGAGTCCCCGGCCCAAAACCTGGATCTAAGCGAGGAAGACAGCCAGGTGCATTACTCGGGAAGCCCGGGCGAAAGAAGACAAAGCTGTGAGTGTCTACTGTAGTCGTGGTACATTATGTGCTTGAAGGGGATGAAGATAACTGATTGCCCAGTTTGCCATAGTGATCCCAACGCCTCCCCAGCGTCTTCGATGAATGGCATATCTCATCATGCCAACCATGGAAAGTTAGGACCTAAGGCCAACCAAGGCGCAATCAACGCGCAGTTACGTGCTCTTGATAGGACCGGAAAGCCTTGCAAGCGTTGGTCCAAAGCTACCTTCAGTTTAAAGTCATTCACCGGCGTCCAATGGACTATCCCAACCTGGGGTGCTCCTATATCCGACCAATCGGCCCCTCCTACCCCACTAGCGGGAAGTCAGATGGAGGAAGTTTCGGCTGCGCCTTCGGTCACCTCAGAAACACCAGAGATCAGGGTCCATGCCGACGTAGATGCGATGAACGTCGACAGCGAATTCCCTGCTCAACCGTTCGTACCGAATCAGCAGTCGCTAATGGTATAATCTCGAAAGAGACAAACAACGACGAACAGACATTTCTTGGGCAATAGTATGCACCCTCCTTGTTGATTAACCTCACATCTCTCGATTTACCAACCCCTACTGCTAGACCATCTGTCGCCCACAATTTGCATTCCCGTGCACACCTGATTACGTTTTGCGCCTGTATCAACAATAATTCACACATCGGCCTTCTTAGCTTTGTTCCTTGAAGCGCCTTTTTCCGTCAAAAACAACTAGACAGTCCATCGCCTTAACCTCTCTTTCTGGCCTTACCTGTCTTATCTACTTCACTGGCTACTTAAAAATTTGGGCTCAAACTGGCGTTATTCAATATTTGTTGTATCATTATCTACTCGAGTATCATCACTCACAAAACCTCTGCTCTTTTATTTTATTACTTGATCGCCTTTAGCCAATAACTTGCTTGGCTGATGTACTTACCTGTTATTACTTATCTATCTACCAAATAACTTCACTACCCCTTTCTTTATCGTCCTTTTCCTCTTCCTTTTCCTGCCTTCTCTTTCCCTCTCTTTGCTGGTGAATAAAGAGATGAGATTTTGTCTTGGCGTTAGTATCTTTCTTTCTTCTTTTCTACCTTTTCATACTTGACTGCCAGAAATAACCGCAGCGAGCTACAGCCTTGATGGGTTTCCTTTCCTTTCCTTTTGTTTTTTTCTTTTTACGTTCTGTTCCTCTTTCCCTCGTCCCAGATTTTTCTTCTTTTCTGGTAGTATCCCGGTCCGTTTGTACTCGTAGGTTCGTGCTTTAGATGGGGGGTATGGTATGGTATGGTATGGTATGGTATGGTAACTAACTTATTTTTGGGCATTTTCCATTTTCTTTTTTCATGTTCACCATATTATGATGGGTGGGGGTGGATGGATGGACACCGGTTTGTGGGAGGCAAAGGGAAAAGGAAAGGGGAAAGTAAAGGGGGAGGGAATACGGTGCACAGGTTCTCTATCGGCAGTACGATATTATATTTCTTTTGCTGTTTTGCGGGGAGTAATATACTTATAATAATACTATTTCCTTTCATTTTCATTTTTTTCTGTTCAACTTTGGGAATTCATGCTTGATGTGCGGAGAGTATTGCGGAGTGGACACAGAGAGAGAGAAAAGGGGGGGGGGGGTAAGCTACAGTCGTGGGGGATGGGAGAGGGTTTGATCTGCCGTTTGAAACGTCGCCCTGTTTCCCGTTATTCCCGACATGGATCGGATTTCGTGGGGTGTCGTGCAGGTGATATCACGGAAACGAATGGGAAGTCATGCGATTGTGGGGAATAAGTAATGGCAAAAAAACAGATTCAATAATAGACATAAGTTGAGCCATTTAGCATGAGCCAACTGCCACGACGGTGGTGTACCGTACACTAACCTCGTTTCCGTCCGATTTCCACCTAGCATACCAAGCCAATTAAAGTTTACCCAACGCCCAAACAATGCTGCCTTTTTGTCTCTAAAACAGAAAAGAAACCCTTCCACCCCCATGAATTAATCTTCCGCTTCTTTGTGACGGAGCATGAGCAGACGCTTGTACTCCTTTGGATCTTTATCCCAGAGCTCAGCTGCCTGGCCATTTAACGGGCTCTTACTGTGACAGTTATCAGGATTTGATACCAAGGCAGAATTGAGGCGGGGGAGGGGGGAATACTTATTTGGTTCCCCCAACAAACTCTGCAAGCTCAAAAGGATACTCTGAACGTTATACACAGCGCTCCACTTATCCTTCAAGATATCCAAACAGATCCTGCCGGACATATCCACGTTGGGGTGGAACATTGGGGTGGTGAAGAGCACAGTGGGTGGCGCCATGGGGTAGTTTGACGGGAACTCCAAAGAAAGCTTGAAAGTTAGGGATTCGTATGGAGTTCCTTCGGGGCCGTTTATGGTCCCTGTCCAGTGTTGGAGGTTGCCATCGGTGGGGAAGGCTGAGATTCCGGGGGTTGTGGACATCATGAGTTGCATTAGCTCGGTTTGGAGTCTGGAGGTTTGGTTGTCAGTTTAGCTTCTTAGAGGGGATGGGATGGGGGAGAGCGGGGGGACGGAACCTCTTGGATACGGACTGGCCGCCGTTTAGAGTGGTTGTGGACTTTCCGGGACCAGAGGTGTTGGTGGTTTCAGTAGATTGGTCCATGGTTGAACGGCAGGTGAGGATAGTGGGTGTTTTCTCCTGATACTTGATCTATTAGTTGAAGTGGCAGGGGGAGAGGGAGGGGGACGGAAGGAGGAGAGGATGGAAGGAAGGGTTGAAGGGGGAGGAGGGACATGCAGCATAGAAGTAAAGGTCTACGAGGTGAGTTGGTTGTTTAATTTGGGTTGCTGGCAGAGTAGGAGTGCTAGTAAATATGCCAAGCTTGGTTGCCACGACAACAGGAGAGCACGCAATTTACCGTAACTCGCGCTTAGGTTATCATACTGGTACTCGAATGCAGCACTGGAGCACAGCGAAGCTAATTTACAGTTACTGGGAAGGTGCTGGGTCTTCGGTCACAGCCGCGCGCAACACGATACTCGTACATACAACGCCCTGGAAAGGGGCATATCAGAAATCACATTTCGGAGCCTCCATTAAACGATAATATCCGTAATTATGCGAGTTGCCAATTGCCAATTGGAATTCACTATTCGAAGGTTTTCCACAACGATACGATACATCCAGCAACGGACGAGTCGATTCGATTTCAGATCTGAACGCCTGCAGGAACTTCCACGTTCAGTACATCCACCCCTCCAACAATCTCATCCTTTGTTGGCATCATTTTTCTTCGCATCAGCTCAGCGCATTGTGTCATATAGGGGTCCTTTTGCATCGTGGCCACCGCTACTACGTCCTGGCCTTTGGTATAGTACGCGATGAATTTAGCTTCGTCGGGATTTCCTTGGAGGACAATGTCGTCGTAGCCTAGTTGAGACATTTAGTATTGTTGCTCAGGCTGCCAGGCTTGAGAGATAGAGCTATTACCCTTAGGTGTGGCGCCACAGTATCGAAGCTGGGAGCCTAGAGCTGACCAGAATACTGGGATGAAGTGAGTTGGCTCGCTGTTTGTTGTGATGTGAAGTGCTGCCTGGCGACCTGCGTTTTGGGCCACGTTCCAATGCTCTATTATGGGTTAGGATAATGTTTCCGGGAAGGAGCTGTGAATGCTACCTACCAATTCGCACTTTGGTATTTTCATCTGAGCCCGGTCCGTTATAAGGATAGGTTGCGATATCACCTGGGGTTATTAGCTTCCTGTATTACCATGGGGTATGGGATTCGCACCGACAGCGTATGCATCTTCGACGCCTTCGACACGGAAATATCGATCGACTTTCACTGATGCGTCATCCTCAAGCTTGATGCTGCTCTGCTTCAGGTAATCTGTGGCAGGAACTACTCCCACTCCGAGTATCACAAGATCTGCCTCGAGCTTCTCGCCACTTTTCAATAGGACCGACCCAACTTTGCTAGGGTCTGCTGAAGAAGGTTCTGCAAACTCTACCCCAGAGTTCATCCGGAATTTAACCCCACTCTTCTCGAGCTGGTTCTGGAAGATCTTTCCAACCGTTGCCCCCATAACACGTTCTCTAGAACAAATTGTTAGCCTTGGTCAAATTTGTAGAGGGCGTGGTGGAACCCACAATGGAACACCCTCCATCCCTACGATTGTGATGTCATTCCCCTTCTGTGCCAGGCAATTTGATACCTCCATTCCTAAACCGAATGTAAGAATGATCATCTTTGTGGGTTCAACAAAACTCACCGATGAAGCCACTGCCAATTACAACAACCTTCTTTCCATTATCCCCAATTGCCGAGTTGATACCCTGCACATCATCAACATCTCTCAGCACGAAAATATCTCTTAGGTCCTTGAAGCCTCTCATAGGCAACCTCTTGGGAGTTCCTCCAGTGCATAGCAAGACTTTTGAATACGAGAATTCACCTCCCGTTTTGGTATGGATCTTGTGGGCCTTGAAATCGATTGAAGAAACCTCTGTCGAAAGGTGGAAATCTACCCCGGCGTCACGGAAGTGCTGAGCATCTCGCCATTGTAGCTTTTGCTCATCAGGGATCAGTGCTTTGGAGAGCTTGGTTCTGTCTATCGGTAGATATCTCTCTTTCGTTAAAACTGAGATCTGGCCCTTAAAGCCTTTCTCACGGAGGACTTCGATTGCCCCCATGGCCCCAGAGCCACTGGGAAGGTCAGCCTTGGAAAAAGGGCTGTCGTAGGGGTTACCGACCCTCCAACTATAACAACATGCTCCGAGGTAGCAGTGATAACAGGTTTGTAACTAACATCTGGTTTCCGTTTACCAGCTCTGATTGTCGCTTCATCGCCAATGATATAGGCTGCGCCATTCTTGATTGACACCGGGAATGTGGCTAAATGGTCTAGGGCGGGGGCATCTGAGTTTTCAGCAAGTCAATTCCTACCCTCAATTAGAATGGGACAATGAAATTAAAACATACTTTCGATGTCCCCCGAGTCGGTGTTAAAGCAAGCTCCATGCCAGGGACAAGTAATTCTCCCATCACCAGCAATCACACCCTTAACCAGCGGTGCTCCGTAATCTGTTCCGCACACCAATCACCAAGTTAGAACCCCCTACACTGTCGGTTAAACAATTCACTTGCTCATACGTGTGCATTTGGCCCCCAAAGCTCTCAACTGGTCATTAACTTTTAGCAAAATCACTTTCCCGCCCCCTACCCCTTCAACTTCCGCCTCAACCTTCTCCCCATTCCTCAGGTCCACATTATCCAACTTAAGTCTGTATTCCTGAACAGTAGCCATTGCCCTGCTGGCCAAAATTGTTAGAGCGGGTATTCTAGCAAAGCTCGGCTTCAAAATCTGTGGTGTGCAGTATATTCCTGGGCAAGTAGAAGCTCGAACGAAAGAGGTCTGGCCAACGGTGGTGGATCGTAGTAAAGAGCGCGCGTGTTGCATTCAAGCGGGAAGGAATACTTGATGAGGGGAGGAGGGGGCGCGAGTGTTTTATTGCGCGTACCGCTATTGCCACACACACGCGCACAGAAGAGGGGTAAAATGTGGATTTCTAAGGGAAGGGAAGGGTAAAGTGGATATTTTTGGGTGGTATGATAGTAATCAATAGAGTTATCATTCCAGAGGTTCTCGCGCATCAAGAGTCCATGATAAACCCCAGCAAATATTTAGCGTGCTTGTTAATTCTCAAGTATCATGAAATCAAAAATTGGACTTGAGGAGCACAGGCGCAATGCCATCCTTATGAATACGTTAAGGTATTATTTAGGTTAGTATATACTTGGGCCGCTCAATTCCAAGTCCGATTTCAAGGTTTTTTTCCAGGTGGGATCGAAGAACCGGGTCACCAAGCCTCATCATTAACTTATGTTAACACCATTTGGGTCTCTCTCTGCCGAAACCTCTCTATTCGTTGAGGATTGAATTTTGTAATGATTCCTTACTGTACTCGTAGTGACGTTATGCACAGCACTGGCCAATGGATAAGCCTGATTTTCAAAGCAGCTGGGTGATCACTAATCTTTCTTTGAAACATCCAAATTCGTAACCAGGCACGCTAAGCCAGTCACGGAACGATTTGAATTTTGTGATTTGCTGAGAATATTGCGCCTGCCAGGAGCGCCGTGTTGTTTGGGAGCAAGGCGGGGGGCTGAATATCAAATTATTTAACCAAGTTCAGCTAACTGTTGACAAATCTGGCCTTAGAACGGACTGTTTCGGAAAGACAACAGGGATGTGATTCGGGCCTTGACAGGGCAGCCTTACAGTACACGTACGAGATCCAGGAAGAAGTTATGAGACAGTTATTTGAGGTTAACCGGCCAAAGATATCTGTTCAGGTTAATGGGTTCCTACCCTCGTTTGCCGTTGATATGAACTATTTTTAATTCATCGAGTATGATAGACGAGCGTGTTTTGCAACAGTCATTCACATGGTGGAGAGATCCTAAGATTGATGCAGCCTCCCCACTCTAACGTCATAAAAATTTAGTGCCCTTGTATTATTCTGTTGGATTCACCGGAGTTTTTTATCCAGGTTCAATTTTTTTTATCATCAAATTAATAAGAGCTCCGCCAGAAGGCATATAGCTCGACGGCAGCGCATGGGAATCATCCCCGAGATGGGTTTGTTGGTACAAACAAAGATCCCGCAGCGGATCGCCAAACCGCAGCAACTCGGCTCTCTTGGCAGAATTATCCCCAGGGGACGCGAAAAGGTATTGAAAAACCTAAAGGTGCATGACCTAGGAAGATCACTACTTGGTGAATTCTCAGCTATTCGGAGAAGACGCGAAACCCGGGAGTCTGTGCTGCATGTCAACAGGGCCAAGGAGGGATCTAAAGAATTTGCGTCCGATGATCCTCGGGCACGACAGCTAGGCAGGACTTTATCTGATGAGTTTGCGGTTATCAAGGAGAAATACCGTATACTCCATTATCCCCCCCCCCCCTGTTTGCTGTCATAATGCTAACAAAGTTACCGTACGTAGGGGCCCCAGATAACCCAATTGTTCTGGTATGCCTCTAGGGTTCCACACAAGATTATGAGGTGATAGGGGTGCTGATTCTCGGTAGTGCCACGGACTTCTGGGGTTTGACGAGTTAAGGCTTGCAGGGAATTATCTCCCTGTGATACGCTACTGGCGGGGAGTAACTGAAGCTTTCAATGCTAATAATATCGAAGTCATTCTTACCAGCGGTTTGGCACCCCTGACCCAGACTGTTTGGGTGCTTACTGATGATTGTGGTTTTCCAGTGCCGGCATCCGGATCCATAGAAGTTAGAGCTAAGGCCCTTGCGGAATGTATTCGGCTAAGAGCGAAGGGTAGGAATGTTAACATGATAGGGTGTGACCTTCTGTCCTCTGGGGAGAAACTGAGCTGACAGCAGCCGTGAGTTAGTCATAGCATGGTAAGTTTTTGAGTCTCTTTTGTCTCCCTTTCGTGGTGATTGGGCAAAGGTGCGATAAGATGCTGAGATGTTTTGGGGATAGGGGTAAATATTCCGATATTCAAGGGTTGGGTTATTATTAACAATGCTCGCTGTTCTTCAGGGGAATAGATGCAAGATATATGATAAGCAAACTTAAGCCCTTAGATTTTGAGGTCAGTGTGGTTTTATGTATGAATATTCAGTGGGTTAACTTCTTGATCTTACATACTAGGTATTGTCTTTGACTACGGTTGCAACACCCCACAGAGGCTCAGCCTTCGCAGACTATTGCCTCAAGGTTATAGGAAGTAAGTCGAACTGTTTCTTTACGTGCTGGAACTGATTTTCGAAAGAACAGCGAATCCCGAGAGTATTCAAAGCCCTGGAAACCATAGGGATGCAAACTGGGGCCTTCTCTCAGTTAACCACAGAATATATGATCAATGAGTTTAACGGGAGCGTACCTAATGAGGAATCCGTCAGGTACAGTGATTGCCATAACTGGAGTCTTTGCGAAGTTGGAATCTCCATGTCCTCAGGAGATGGGCTGAATGAATACATAGATACTTTTCATATGGTGCCATGACTCAGCCTTCACTTTTTTCAATGTTCCGAACACCCCACCGGATTATATTAGAGAACGAGGGACCAAACGACGGTTAGGAGATATTTCTCCCCTATGCTGGTTTCAGATTTCTCTCTGATGGCTTAACAGGTCTCGTGTCTGTATCATCTGCTCAGTGGGGCGTCTACAAAGGCACCTTAGTGGGTCCAAGTCATCTTGACATAATTAACTGGACGAATAGATTAAAGTGGATAATACTCGAGGCAACGGGAAGGAGAAATAAGTAAGTATAACCGCCCAAGCTAATTCTAGACATATTTCCTGAGTGTAATAGGTTTAATGCCATTGCGTTCTATCTTGCCATCGCGGGTAAGTGCTGAACCAATCCACTGGCGGAAAGCCTTATTTGATACTGGCAGCGTTGAGCAAGGCTTTATCGGGTTTTGTGGAACCGCAATTCAGGGAGGGAGAAGTGCTGACATTAGGATACGTGTTTAGACATGTTAGCAGGAGAAGGCTTGTAGTGGAAGGATTTCTTTGTGACAAGCCATGCCATCCAGTTACCTGCCAGACTCAGGGAGCCTCGTCGGGGAGTAGTAGAAGTGCAAATATCTCGAATAACGGACCCTGGACGAGCTGGAGGTTTACGCGTTCACCAGACTGAGCAAGCAAAGGGGCGAAACGCGTAAGTGGGTGGCTGTGTTTGTGGGATTCCGGAGGGTGTAAAGTAAAGTAGATTCCGTATCAGACAGTTGTTCGGTCATACTTAGGAGTGGCATGCGTATGGGAGAAAACGCTGGATAACGAGGGCGGGAGGGGAAGATCGGGCGCAAGAGTTAACAAAGCCCTCTTCCAAGGGCTGGTGAGCTTATGCGAGTATCGTTGACGACAAAATCCCTGCGATGTCGGTCCGTACCACCAGAGTGCCACGCATGCGGGAGTGATCATTAAAAAATGCCCTTATTAGCTTAAACCTTATCTCGGGGATAGACGATTCAATTTGCTCTATTATTCCCTCCTTTACATCCCTGTTGAGGACCTGAATCCCACGGTTAGGAGTTCACACAGAGTTTCTAAACCTGTCCGGGATAAAGTAGTTCTGTGGGAGCACCGGTAGAGTGTAACTTGCTCAGTAGGCCAAACTTACGCGAGCATTTGTACGGGTATGATACTTGAGTAAATTTACTGGCAAGCTACCGACTGAGCCAAAAACTATTCTTAACCCAGATCAAACGTTTTTGGCAGGGGATTTGCGGGAGGCGATGCACAGTTACTAGGAGCGAGATTTGCCAAGACCATTTGGTACCCAATATGGACGGACATTTGTTATTTAGGGTCTTTGGGGGATGGCCCGTGCACCGTGTTACGTTCATTGCTGCGTTCTCTGCCTTCCTTTACGTTTTTGGTGGACTTGGGGTGAGGCGGGGGGAGGTAGACTATGCTTGCTGCTGTTAACTTTGGCCCAACGTAGAATGATAGCGCAGTATATCATACGAGTACAACGGGCAGGGCGTAAGTGGCTGTCGGATTGAGTACCGGTAATATAATATTATAGGAAGCTTTCCTATTGGGTAATATTCTTTGGTTTTCTATTGCTGGGGTAGGAAATTCTATTATAGGTTTCCTCATAATATTATTATCATACTTGTATTAGTTCTCCTCATCTATCTGATCTCACGGCTTATTCCACCCCACGACTTGATGGGTTGGCTTGAGCCTCGCTTGACTGCAGCAGAGTAATTTAATTTACTGGTGTCATACCTGTACTAGTACTGCACCGTGCTCGGGGGGACAGGAATACGCGAGGCTTGATGAGCCGCTTCGTCCCCGCTGCGCCACAAGGAATTGCCCATGTTCGGAGACACCAAAAACTTCTTACTACCCCCCGCCCCCACCCCCCGCCTTCCTCCGCTACGGTAGTCTACCCCCTCCCTCCCGCTAACCATTAAAACCCCAGGCCGCTGAGTAAAGCCTGTAAAAGTGTTCCCCGATAAAGTCTCAAGCTTTCCCTGCCCTTCCTTTCGTGGGAACGGGGTTTTCATAGAAACCAGGCTGACAAGATCGGGCTGTCTAACCTCCGCCCTCCCCTCTTTCTAATTCTCTAATCCCTTCGAAAGGCTGACAGAATTCGGTCCAACGACTTACTTCCTACTTCCTTGCGTGACGTTGGCGGAACTCCGAGATCCTGCTGGCACAGTCTTGGAACTTTCCTCTCTTTTCTTCCTCTCTTAGTTTCAAAATTCGGGTTTCGTTTTGGGGGCTGGGTTGGGACGGTCGGTTGGAGATTGCTCGGTTCTTTTTCATTAGGTTAAGATGTCTGTCAGGATAGAGCTTGATAATCGGGGGAGTTTGTTTACTTGTTTGGACTATGTTACTGGGAAGGTATGGCCGTCGTCTTTCTTTCCCCTGTTTTAACTACACGTTTCATGGACGAGCGGAGCTGATGGTGGCGACGCTGAAAGGTGGTAATGAACATTGCCAATGATGAGACCATTTCTGCAATCACTGTCAAGATGGAGGGAATATCTAGAACCCGCTTAACCCCCCCTAGGAATGACGAAGGCCGAGACTCGAAGCATGCGGAAATTGAAAATCACAGGGTGTGGTCATTCAATATCCCTCCCCCTCCCCCTCCTCCTCGCTCTTCTCCTGCTCGTTCTCCCCTGCTCGTGAGCGACGCTAATTGAGCTATGTCATGACGTCTAAACAGCTCTTGTACCTCGTCCAAACAGTCTTCCCATCACCTGAGATCAGAGAGAATACCTCCGCCACAAACTCGGGGTACACGCTCAAGCCCGGGCAGTACGAATATCCATTCAAGCTTCGCATACCGGTTAATAGTCAGTGCACGGAGGGACAGGGTGTTGGCGGGAATATTTTGCAACGGTTGAGTTTTGACAAGGGGACTGTGGATATTGCGAGGGATGCTAGACGACATCATCCTGGGACTTTACCTCCGAGTTTGAGTGGAATTCTGGGTGACGAGGCTTTGATTAGGTATTTTTTGAAGGTTACTGTTATTAGGTAGGTATGGTGGACCGATTTGTGGTATGTGGGTTTGCTGCGGGGAATGGAGAGCTGATGAAAAGATGACATAGGCCGGAATTCTATAAGTTTAATCTACGTGCGGTGAGTTTGTATTAGCTGCGTTCATTGGATGGAGAAGTTGGGGTGCTGATAGGCCCAGATTGACCCATTTGTCTTTCTACCGATTGAACCTCCACGATCCCCGCCGACTACAAACGAGACCTATGCGAGGCGCCAGCACCAATTCATTTACAATGTCTCTCCAGTTTCCAAGAAGCGCGGTCTCTTTAGTCCTTTCCGTCAACAGGCGCCGGCAATCAATACTTTATCCCGGGCGGTCCATTTCTCGATCGAAGCCAGGCTTCCATCACCTGCGATAATAGTCCCCAATATCCAATTACCGTTGAGAGTGATACTGGTTAAGATAGAGCCGTACACAACACCGGTGTTTATTCGGAGTTTGCAGATACACTTATTCGCTTTCACGGGGATTACAGCACATGGTCTTGGGAAAACGGACAAACAGATAACCACTTGCCTAAGTCTTATGGGGTTGCAAAGCCCCATCGGAAATGATTCCCAGGCTGTCGGGAAGGAGATTGAGGCGGACCAGGCACTTTGGGCGAATGCTACACTGCCCGATAGCGTTCCTCCAAGCTTCAGAACCTGTAATATCAGGCGGACTTACGAGTTGGAGATTATCCTCGGGTTATCACATGGGCGTTCTGGGCCGACAGAAGTACCCCCCCTCAACAAACTCCTTATCTGGTGGGTGCTAATGAGAAATAGATGGTACCCCTAACCCTCCCAATAAAAGTTTACTCAGGCATCAAACCACCCCCAGGGCTCCTCGAAACAGCCCGCCATCCAAAAGCCACGCAGTTCCCCCCTTTACCCACAAAGGATCCTGTCCCACCATTGCCCCCCAGAACGCCAACAACCCAGTCTCTTAAGGTCCCAACAACAGCCTTCGGCGGCTACAATTCTACGAAAAACTCGCCGGTATCATCACCTGTTTCCCCTTCGTTTCCTGCGCGACCGCTTTCTAGCTCTGGTGGGGGCGGTGGTTGGGGAGGGGGAAACGGGGGAGGGGGCGCATGGCCAAGTCCAAGGCCTAGCAGTGTATCCAGTGTATTTCCAGAGGATGATATCCCACCGCCGACGTATGAAGATACGATTGCGGAGGATATTGGTCCCGTGGATGGACCGAGAAGGAGATATGAGCAGGAGGGAGCGTATTACGGTGCGTTGCCGGATGATGTGCATGCTTGAGTTCGGGGTGGAGTTGTAGGGGGGGGGGGCTGGTGGAGAGTATTACGGGATGAGTGGGTGGGAGGGGAGTAATGCGGTTATTAGATGAGGTACTAGGTAATAATTTCTTTTGTCTTGTGAGTTTTGATGATTTATTGGACGGGAGTGGGAAGCGGGCAATCGTGGATGCGGGATCTTGAGATGGCTATCGGGAGCAACGATAATGTCTTCTATTCGGTTTACTCTCGAACGCTCTAGGGTAGGCTTCTTCAGAGCTTTGAATCTGGTTATGATAGCTCCTTGTCCTTGCATTCCCGCTTTGTTTGAAACGGGTGCCATCATAACTACCCCTATATTCCTTCCTTCGGCTGTTTATTTCTCGTGTGAAGACTAGCGCAGTCTTGAGCCATATGAGAGAATAGCGCATATATTTTTAATGCACCGTTATGCATCATTCGGGTTAATCTTTTCATTCCCCACCGTCTGGATCGAGAACCTTGCACTCTATTGTCGATACATTATGGATTCCGGTACAGTACATACCCCCAGATTGACTGGAACGTCATGAATGCGCTATAAGATGCTTTGTTCATCAGTCATCCCCCTCCCTTCTCTCCACCAAACACCGAAGTCAAAACAAAAGTCGTATGAAAGTGCCTCAGTACCCCTTCCTTCATCCTCCAAGGATTCATCAACTCCCTTGCCAGAAAGGAGATAACCGTCATAGGTCATCACTCGCGAGGTCAGAGGGTCGGAAGGTCGGGGTGCTGATGATAATATGGGACTGGAAACTGAACTAGGGGATGGTTAGTGGTGGGTATTGTGATGTCATACTTGGGGTTTTTTGTTTTTATTTTGTTGTCTGGTTCGTAGGACTGGAATTTGGTGGTTTACTTAACTATCATACCTATATAGTAAGGTTTTACTTGGGACCTTTGGGGTTGGGATTTTTTTTTTTTTTCCTTTGCAAGGAATTGGAGAATAGTAATGCTCTTGCTTGTTCAGGTGTTCTCCATGTAGTATAGCATCATATCATAGTATGGTGTAAGTAAGACTGGGTTTACTTAGGATGCATCCAGTCACTGTGGGTCCTTGGAACAGCCTTTACGATGGCAAGCTAATATGTTGCGACGGGAGACAGCAATATAGTGACAAGTTGAAGGCTTTGGCGGGAAGCAAAGCAAAGTCAATGTGGCTCATATAGTTATTGGTTCATGACAAAATTACCAGTTTAATGTTGGCGTCATATAGAGTACACACATGCTAATTCGGAGACTATCATACATTTTGGGAAACTTGGTATCATAGCTGGTATCAGGTTGACATACACTCGGAGATAACTCGAGTGTCTTGAATTTAAGTGAATAATATGGTATACTTCAAACTTGGTGCTCATGATTACTGCCGTACCTTCCTCCCTTTTTGTATTCCCGTTCTTCTCTTATATAGCTAGCCACTAGCTCTAATGATTACACCAACATGAATTTATGACAACGTTACGCTCGTGACTCGATACCCTTCCTTCCTTAGCGGTGATTCATCGGGTCGACAGGTTTAAGCTTTTACTGCTGGTTTGTACCTAGCTGTTAGGAACGCTCGTTAACCTACTCGGGTGGGAATCGGGTTATGTGTGCGCATCAACCGCAAAATCTAACACCCGTTGCGCCATAACTTAGTTTGGACGCAAGTACGAGTATACCTCGCAGCGAGCAGCGATAGATTGGTCTTTATGATATTCTCTTGGCGCGGGTCTTGACAGAGTTTCTTGGTCAAGCTCTAATTGGGATGCGACCTCAGGGACGCTGCCAGGAACCCTGATACTCGAGGTCATCTGCTGTACGATGGATATAAATGTTGGTGAACGAGGGAAAACCAAGGGGGCTCTAGCCGGACGTGTCTGTTTTCGGGCCGTTGGCATCGCTGATGTCCCGCTACCCGGGACTGCACTACATGAGGACCACTTGGGATATCGTAATATTACCATCCGGGGAAAAGCCCGGGCATTGATAAAAGGTGGTTGGGAAACGGGTGTCAGGTGATTGGAGGTCATAGGTGGATAATCGCTGGTCTGTGCTCATGAGTGATCACTTGTGCAAATCACAAAAAGCTCACGGTCTAATACAATATCAAGTGAACCAGAGAGTTTTCAGTGACAGGTGTCTCCACCGTTGGGGAAAACTGTTTTTTTTGTTTTGAGCTTTAGATATGCCCGTTTACGACACTATCTCCTTGGTTCTAGTATCATAATAAGCAATAGTCTCTATCCACCCCAACACCTCTAATCCCCAAGGCTCCCTCACAACGCAAACAAAGCCAGCAACCCGGCCCCGAGAGCAAACCCACTCGGCCTGATCCCATCCCCCGAATTCCGAGTCCCAGTGGTAGTGGTAGCCTTGGCCACAGTGATAGTGGAGGTAGCGGAATGGGCGGTGGTGGAAGGAGCAATAGTGGTATTGCCAGAACCTCTAACGCCGCTCACCGGCGTCCCGGTAGGAACGTCGGGGCCACAAATACCCTTTGCAAAATTGGTTGCTTCTGTATTTTTCCACCTCGTCAGCACCCTGCCCCGTGTAGGAAGCCGAAAAGGGGAAAGAGGGGGAGGAACAACTTTCCAACTCTTCACCGGTGCAACTCTTCCCAATGCAGACGCCGATGGTATCGGTGAATTTTTGATCGCGGCACATACATGGGTAGTCGTCGGACCGGCAGCCAGTCATCCCGGCGAAGGCAGTTACTGCACAGGCTGCCTATTTTGGGCAGAGTGTTAGTGATGTATGGGGGTCTCGTAAAGGGGGGGGGCGTACAGCGCAACGAGGGAGTCCTGAAAGATCGGGTCCCGTTGGAACAGCGCTAGAGTTTTGGTGGGAAGACACGAGCGTAATGAGCAAGGTGATGATGAGGATAGGAAAAAGGAAATGCATTTCGGGCACTACAAATTCCGAGACAAGACTGGTTCTTGATGATGATATGGTGAAATATTGTGTTCTTTTGTGAGTGAAAAGGAAGAGAGGAGGATGCTTAGCGCATTAGGCTATATGAATGAGTGAAGCGTTAGGGATTTATAGGGTAAAACCTTTATCCTATAGTATTTTTCGCTGGAGGGAAGAGGGCTGAAACTGCAAGGAACTTAAAAAATGCTATGGTAGTGGGAGGTCTTTGCCCTCTGGTGTACGAGGACTGATTTCTATAGAATGGAGTTAATTAGGGGACTCCTATCCAAGTGCTATGGGTACAGTGACTGTTTCACGTCACGGAGTCGCCTGAGAACCTCGGGGTAGAAACACGGCTCTCACTATTGCTTGTATATCATATTATCTAGATCTGCAGGCCAATGGCCGTAGCTTGGAGATATGGAAGAAAAGTGCTCGACGGCAAACTGATACCAATTGAGGAGGAGGATGTTCTTACTGAATCGTCTCCTCACTAGTTTGGCACACGGGAATTTTTATAATGCATCAAAAACGAAGACAGTCACCTCAGACATAGCACCATATGACCCGGGTGCTCACAGGTGAGCGACTCTCTAGTTCTACTTCTCCCCAAATATACTCTCCTTCAAATAATCACAGTATTAGTTAAGTCATTAATCTCGAAGTCGCCCAGTAGGGATTGATCATTGACCATCCCAATGTTTTTGAACTAACTGGTAATTCCGCAACGCCTCGCACCCTAGAAATCTCTCCGCGGTCACTCGAATATTGTTAGTTTTTCCGTAAATAGTGAGCATCTGTTTACGAGTCCTGGTATCCCTATGAAATCACTCTTCCAGGCTGGTGTATGGGGCGGCAATTAGAACAGTGTAAAACCCACTGCTATCTTCTGGACTCGCAAGACGTTGAAATTTTCGTGTCGTCGCTGCCAGCTTCTGTTATATATTTCTAAGGAGAGGTTGACCCCCTGGCTGCCTCAGCGCAGTGCAAGCATTCCTCAGTGATCAGCACCATAAGTGTAGTCATATAGCTGATACCATAATTTCTGGGTAGTTTTCTATCTATTATAATATATCTTTATATCATACCCGAAGAAGTAGAGGATTTTGAGCTTTATGCTATAAGGTTAAATATTGTAAACCTTTGTAGTTTAAAAATAATAAAAACTAATATGAGATAAAAAAATAAAAATCTTTAACTATTTTGACTTAACAAGAATCAAAGAAGATATCTTATTTATATATAAATCTCTACCCTTTAAATCTTTATTTCAATTTCTACTCTTGAAAATTTCTCATTCTCTTAACAATCTTACCAAGATAAAATTATTATGAGACTGCCTAGATATCATACATTTCTTTAAATAGCGAAGGCACCTAACCCTAGCTGGTCTCCCCCACTTATCACTCCCCCAATTCCCAGAACACTAGTACTAAGGCAAGAAAGAGAATCCAGCTTCAAGTAAGTTCAATAATCCTCTTATTGCTTCTAAATATATTTTGATCTAGTCCATGCTCGCATCTGACAAAGAGCTCGCTTAACTTAGCACCGGAACGGTACCGGAGATAATATCGTCCCCGGAAATAGTGGATTATCCGAGTAAATAACCAGATTATGCAACACATTCACCGACCAAGCCTGTTCAAAGGGCGGGGATGAATTCACCCGACCCAAGCATTAAATTTATTCGAGTACAGTACTGTGCATCCCTGGGCAATACCAACCCCGCATACAAAACAAAACACATTGTGCAATGCCAAGACCGCGTGCAGAACCACCGGGAATCGTAAATCATCGCCGGGTCGAAGTGCCTCCGATCGGGGAGTTTCGAGTTCCGGCCGGAGAGATCATCCGGCCGAGGACTAACCGAGCAGCATTCGGTTCTCGAGAACACTACGCGTTGGAAGTGCAAATCCCCTATTCATAGTCGACATGCAGAGGACCAAGCGAGTGATAACCGGTGGGTGGGTTGGACTATGCACTGAACGTGGTACTGTGCAACTTAGTTCCCGCGCGTTTACGGAGGGCCTATGATACCGCTTGCCCGGTGGAAAGGGGCGTTCACTGAAAAACGGCTCGAAAAGAGCACTTTTTGATTGACTAAAGTAGGCAGATTATTTGTCATCCAAAGTGAAACTCTCTGAAATTCATTAACTCTTCTTGGAGCAACTACAAATGGGAAACCCTTTGAACTTGTAAGGACGAAATCACAACTAGTCATTTCAGGGCTCTGGCTAGGTGATTAAAGCTTCGCTGCCCTCTCCTTGGCACTATCGATCCGATCCCCCTCATCGTCCTGCTCGGCCACAGTCAACCCTGGGAACTCCACAGGCACAATTCTACGGGGAACAGCCCCGGGGATCAGAGAGTACTTTGAGAAGTCTGTGACTCCCCCGTGCTCCCTAAGGAAATCCTCGTCCGTATCTAGCAGCCCGTTGATGGTCTTCACCGGAGCATTGATCATTGCTATGACAGCGTCGCCGAAGATGGTCTGTCGGCCGAGTAAGTCATCAATGTCTAGCACCGCAACGGGGGGCATAGCTTACGGGATGCCGGAGCTGCTTTGGATCCACCCTTCCCGTGGCGCCAGACTGGATAGCCTACGAACAGTAAGTTTTGCCCCATTATTCCCCAGCGCAATGATATACGATATATGACCTACCACTGCTGGCCAAATCCCACAAATCCCCAAACCCTTCTCCCCCTGTCTCTCCCAATCCATCGCCAATCCCTTAACGATAACACTCATCCCCACCTTCCCAACCGCACACGCCGTCTTCCCGCGGAATAATCTCGAATATATCGGGGGGCAAACAACCACAACCCTTCCAATTCCCTGCTTTCGGAATACCGGGATGATAGCCTGTAGAGTGATATATAACCCTTCAGGGTTAACCTGCTGCAAAAGGCGGAAGCGGGGTGTGGGAGTGGTGTCAAGGGCTGACCAGTAGATAGCCCCAGAGTTGTAGATAATGACATCAATCTTGGAGAATTTAGAAAGGGTAGTTTGAATTAGGGAGTTAATGCTTGCTTCGAAGCGGACGTCAGTGGGGATTGCGAGGGCAGTGCCACCAGACTCAGTGATTTCGCGAGCGACGGTGGTTATCGTAGACTAGGGTCCCTGGTTAACGGTGAACAAAAATGTGATGGAGGGGAGAGAAAAAAACACCTGGGAAGAGTTGGGATCGGGTGGGAATGTGTATGGCTTCGATTCATCTGTTATGCTCTTTGCAGCGAGCACTACTGTTGTGCTATCAGCAAAATAGTCTAATGGAGAACGGCTTCTACGGTGCAATAGCCTTAATAGCTCCACCATGCAAGGATGTCAAACCAATGTAACCTGCGCGAGCGAGGTCAATTGCAACCTGACGCCCGATACCCCTGGATGCGCCGATTACGAGGGCAACCTTTTGGGGATTATTTCCAGCCATGTTTTTAAATTCGTATTTGCCTGTCAGGAGTGCGAGTTGTTGGGGAGTTGGGGGGGTGAAAAAGGAAGGATAAACTTTATATGCACAACAGTGTTGCACAGCGATGTTAAGCTTACCGAGGCAACTGAACTTGATCACTAAACATACTGTGCTCGAGTAATTTACAGTACACTACAGTACAGTACTCGTATACCGGTATAGTAATCGT
The DNA here is from genome assembly GCA_006112555.1 of Tuber indicum. Classification (NCBI taxonomy): domain Eukaryota; kingdom Fungi; phylum Ascomycota; class Pezizomycetes; order Pezizales; family Tuberaceae; genus Tuber; species Tuber indicum. Next base: position 1,206,131 of record VBSK01000105.1, read on the forward strand.
ACACCGAGCCGTGCTACCTGTTACCCTATCACGCCGGTGCTTTTATAATGCGATAGAAAAAAAGTATATAACTGAACTATCTATTCTGCTCTGGAAAGTTAATCAGCAAGGAAACTTCTCCATCACAGTATCGCAACAATGGCTTCCATCCCTAGAATTACGACTTATCTCGATTGTGGTACGTTACCTCCCTTGAGCATGCACGTTGCACCCACCAAACCACAAGACGATAGCTAATAAACCCACAAGTGTCCCCATACTCTTACTACGCCTTCACTTTCTTAAACAAGCACCGCGCAGCACTGGATTCCCATGGCGTGACCATAGAATTTGTCCCGATCTTTCTTGGGGGTGTGAACGTCGCAACCGGGAACCAGCCCCCATGGAAGCTCCCCGCGAAAGCCGCGTACGTGGCAATCGACATGGGGAATGCCAAGAGATACTTCGGACTTCCTGCGTTGAAGAGACCGAGCGTGTTTCCGGTCCTCACAGTTAAGGTATACGCATCTCTCTTCATAATAGGCGCCGTGAATAAGGGCTGATGGATAACTTATGTAGCCGCAACGGGGACTGATCTACATAAAATCTCACTTCCCAGAGGAAACCTACGTAGAGGCGTTCCGTCTCTTATGGGTTTCGCTTTGGGAACAGGACAAAGATATTTCGCAGGAGTCGCAGCTTGTGGAGACTTGGAGTGGATTGTTTAATGAGGAAGAGCTAAACAGTATCATTGAAGCAACTGAGGAGGAGGAGTACAAGAACTCTTTGATGGAGAATACCAATGAAGCAGTCAAGAACGGGGCATTTGGGGCACCGTGGTCCGTCGTTAGGAACGCGAAGGGGCAGGAGACGAGGTATTTTGGGAGTGACAGGTTTCATTTCATGTGGGAGTTTCTTGGGATTGGAGATGGAGCTGGGTTTGCTCCGAGCACTAAGGCGGTCCTTTGATATAGTTTTAGGGTTTATTTTGTTTCCTGCTTTTTTGTAGTGAGTTGCCATCGGAATGCACAAATTTTGATGAAATTTCAACGTTTAATTGCTGTAGTCTCATGGTATCGCACAGAGTGCATGTCTCAGGGAATCGGACAATATCCAATGCATTCCCGGTCGTAGCTAGGCAAACTTTCAATTCTCTGCTCATGCAGGAATGGGGAAAGATAACCAGAGAACTTTAGTCATGCGAAGACTTTGAGCAGGTTGAAAATGGCCTGTGTTAAGGCCCCACCTCCGCTGACCCTCCAACGGGAGATCTTACGCTCGCTGGTTCAACCAGAGTGAGTTATCTGCTTGCTGAGCGAATGTGGGGGGGGTTGCGGTCCATGCGGTAGCCTGTGCTGTGCCCAGAAGCTTAAGCACGGCACGGCGTGAAACCCGAGTGAAACCCGGGACATCCTTACCAGAGCCATCTGTATTCCGAATATCAGCTGCCATTATTGGCTTACGCTCGTGCACTTAAGAGGCGTGACAAGACTTCGTCCTCACCACCCCCTCGTAGCCCACTTAACTTTCTCTCCCATAGCAGCTTATCAAAGTGGCGGAAATAGATCAAGATGTCTCCACATATCAGTGAATCTGCCCGCTCTTTCAATACTAATCGAGAGTAACTTTAATGCGGCTGGCCAGACGTCTAAACGTTGATGTATCCAGGAAGTAGCCCGGGGTCGGGGTAAGCCGATTCACTTTAGAACATGGCAGGAGGGTAGGAAAGGAAGAAATGATATGGTCATAGTCTTGGCTCACCTTTTAAGCACCTTAATGCTGACGGATCAATAGGAATACATGAGAAATATAGTAAAGGCAACCTGACCCTTCTATGGATCGCCATATTACATCTCAGTTCCTCCGGAGACTCCCGTGCTACAGTTTGATGCCAAAAGCGATCTTTGTTCTGTTCTCGACAATAGTGTTCGCCCGCCCCCCGCTTGGGAACACCAATCCTCCATGAAATATCAAATATGCTCACAGTCGTAGGTTTTTTTTTTTGTTCTTTTCTTTTCTAAAATAGATAGAATAAAAGGTTTATATATTATAGAATATTGATCTAATATTTAGCACACTACCCTTTGCCTTGATAGCTGTATAAACCTTTTCAGGAATATCCTCTACCAATCTTTCAAATAAAAAATCTGGTATCAACTTCTAATTATTAATAAGAACCTTCTCCATAAATGTATTTATTTTCTCTGTTAGTCTAATATCTTCAGTCAAGTGAGCATAATATCCATAGTAAAGCTTTTTGAGGTGTATTCAAATATGTTTGATACAATTAAAATCTGGTAAATATGATAGCCAATTTTTACAAAATCTTATACCATTTTCCTCTAACCATACCATTGTAACCTTAATAATATTAATATTATTATGTATTCTACCATTGCCTTAACTGAAGATTGAACTAAAATCCCTTTCCTCCAATTCCTCCAAAAAAAATTAATGAGAAAAAATACAAAGTTTAAAAATCTGGCACCATATTTACTCTACTTTTATCTATTATCCTTATTCCATTACATGTTTCCTTTAACCTACTAGAAAAACAAGCCTGTATTATTTACTTAACATCTTCTGACTTTTCCACCATCCTCATATATCCTAAAAGTCATTTTTTCTTTAATTTTCTAAAGTTATATTTGGACTACTTGTTCTACAAATTTTTTCATATTATATTTATTACTCTAAAGTACTATTATCTATTATGTAATTATTTAATACCCATATCTAAGTTACTATTTATATTTTTTTCTTACTGAAATAAGTATTAACCTTGATTCCTCAACCTTTATATACTTATAAATACAATTTTCTACATGCTTTTACTTACCGCTTCTTACCAAAATAGAAGGAGAAAATTCTCCATAAAGTTATTACAGTAGTATTTCTAAGTGATAACTAGTAGTAATAATAGTTGAATAATAGCTGGCTTTAAAAGAAAATTTTAATCATTTACTGATTCTGATACTGATAAAACTAAGTTAATGGATTAGTATCATTTGTAGATCAGAGTAGGAATTGAAGTCAGTATTTTACTCAATATAAAATCACAGTAAAACTTGTTCCAAACTCTCTTATTCTTACTACTCTCTAATGCGTAAATTCTAGATATTTTTTCTTTCAACTCTCTTCCTGTAGTAACACATTTTTTACTTGTTATTTAAAGTGGTTTATGGTTGAGATAGTACTTACCTTTATATGATTAATTGTTGAAGTTATAGAATAAAGAAAAAAGCATAAATGGTAAAGCCTCTTCATATATCATGATACCTCTAAATCAAATCAAACATCCCACCACACTCCTAAAATAGAAACAACTTCTCTCATGAACCTTGATTCTGGCTTTCTCAGACAACTCTGGTATAAGATACTACTGTAAGTATTTCCTCTAGTAATATAGAGGTGGTACCAATGAATTCGAACCAGCTGGGTTGGCACCCAGAAGACTGTCTCCTTTAAACTGAAAGATCTCGAAAGGGACGCGATACTGGTCTCGCGGGGATATCTAATAGCGTGGTAAAAAAAATTCTTCCGCGACGACCTAGGAGTTGTCCAGAGGCACGTCATTTAAGATAGATGGCTTTAGGGCCAAACGCCACACGTCCTAGCTTCTAGAACAGAGGGGAAAGTGATACTGAAGCTTCCCCTGGAGCGAGATAATAGTAGCCCTCACAGACATGACTTTTCTTCAGGCCAAGCACCACTCCTGAGGAATGTCGAATAAGAACAAAGATGCTGTGAGCTTTCTTCTTAGCACAGGAAAATTTGAACTCCAACAAGCCAGAAGAGGGCAGACAAACAACACTCTAGCTAGTTTCTAAGGTAATAGCATGGGAAATTCTGGGGAACCAATTTAACCCAGGGACATCAGGTCGAGACGAGCGGACGGTAAGAGTAGAGCCCTACACAGGTAGGATCTCAGCCATAATTGTGAGATATCTCCCAGGTCCTTGAGTTGTCTACCTATATATAGCATCCTCCATAAGACTGCACATAGTGAAAAAGAGAAACCCCCCGTTCAGGCCAATAGCATGATGGCTTGAAATGTGTCATAGTTTCACTGGCCTTTATTTTTATTTTTGGATATGATATTTCTCATATTTTAGGTATGGAGATCTCTTGGCCAGGATAGGTTTTTTGAAGTAAGTGTCCCCCCGCTGTGCCGTCCAGGGTTAGGATGCATATCGAAGGGAGGCATGGGGCGAGAAGATGAGCTTGTTGGTCTGCGAATTCCATAGCCACATTTATGAGAGAGGTGAAACGAGGGCATAGCTTACCCGAGTACTCAGCTGCTAGATGATTGAGTGGATCAAGTGATTATTACTGCCCGTGGGGAGGTGTGGGTTTTGCCTTTGTCGGTGGGGTAAGACAGCCACTGAAGAATACCTCTATGAATTAGATTTCTCATCCCCCCCCAATACTGTAGAGTGTCTGCGAGTGCCAAACTTTGATGGATACGGGAACCGAACGTCAGGAGTTGGATCACAGGGTCGGACAGCATTTTTGGGATAGTCTATAATACTGTTTAAGTGGAGATCGTCGGATGAGTGATCCCATATGATTCTGAACACCCTCGCTTATGTAAGCAAGTCCCTCACACTGACAGGAGATGTTGACACTTTTGTTTACATTGACTACAGCCGTTAGAACCTTACACCAACCTCAACCACCACCCCTACTACCAAAGGAATATTAATTTTCTCAACCCTAGATAGCTGTATAAGCTATGGATCCCAGAGACTTGAAATCGGCGTCAACATATGTAAACAACCAACTTGCCTCTCGAGGATTACTCCGTGGGAATCCAATCCCTTTCCATAAACCCGGCGACGACGACGGCACTCCGGCGAAGATTATTAACCTTGTTCACGAGCTTATCGCCCGGAGAGATGTAAGTTTGTCTATAGCCCGGCACGAGCATAAGCTGACAATGTGTAGAGGGAAGGTGAACAACGTGAGGATTTGGCATTAACAATCCGAACCCTTCGCACCACGGATGTTAGGCAGAATGAGACAATTGTACGAGCACTCATCTCTTGACAATTTCTCAAACTAACATCCTTCCAAAGGAACAACTGAAAGAGAAAAACCGTGAATTAGAGCGCAAAAATGCAATCCTCGACTCACAAACCCGCTCCTTCAACTCTACCCTCAGAACCGTAGAAGCCAGCGCTAACGCCCTCCGCCACGAAGCCGCCCGCCTAAAAACCCTCCTCGCACAAGTCCGCACCCAATGCGCAAACGACATCCGGAAACGCGACATCCAGATACAGAGGATGAAAGAGCGGTTAACGGACAGCAGCAAGCGTGGGCGAGCTCCAATGGCACACATTAGCGTGATCGGAGCAGCGAAGGGATCGTTCTTAGGCGGGGGCGAGGATGGGACGACAACGACCGCTGCGGGGAGCTCCCTCGAGGCGGATACTACGGACTTTCTAACAACGCTGTCGCAGGGGCTCGCGGACGAGAACGATAACCTCATCGCATTGATCAGGCAGACCTTGTCCACACTCAAAACGATCCAGGGTCTGCCAGACGACAGCGGGCTCCATTCTACGGAGGAGGATGCGGAGGATGTTGAGAATCCGGTTGTGGCGCCGCCGGCTTCGTTTGATGCGCTTAGTGATGATCTCGAGGGTGTGCTTTACTCGTTAAAGGAGTTGCTTAACCAGCCAAATTACGTTCCTCTAGAGGAGCTTGCAGAGCGTGATTCGGAGATTGCAAGGTTGGTGGCGAAGAACGAGACGCTGGAGGAAGAGTGGAAGAAAGCTATTGAGTTGGTGGACGGATGGAACAAGACCCTGGGCAAGAACTTCGAAAAGGAGAGGGCGAAGGAATCGAAGGTCGCTGCGAAGGGGCGAAAGAGGGGGCAGGGGGCGCTGGCTGATATTGTTAATGGCAAGGATAACATCGCTGCTCCAGGAGAGGAGGAGAAGGAGATGGAGAAAGGAACTGGAGCCGAATGTGCGGATGATGGTAGAGGCGAAGACATGGACGACGTGCAATTACTCGTTGTGGAAGAATCAAAACCCCCAGAGCCTGCTCGGCGGAGATCTTTACGGAACGCAAGTCTTATCCCACTCTCCGGCCCCCCAAGTAGATCAGGTGCTAACGCCCCACCAGAAAGTAAAACAACCAAAACAAGCCCCATCCCCCAAGTCCGTCGTCAAGAAAAAGCGAAAATCAACACGCAAGACAAGAAGCTTTTCCTCGCGAGAACTGGAAAGCTTAGTATGATGACCAACTCTTGTTTCCTACATCCTTTCTTTACCGTTCGTTGCACCAGGCTTTTTTTTTCTGTACATCATCCCACACCTGTTTTATTGGCGTTTGGTGCGGTGCTATGCGGCAATGCTCAAAGTTTCATACTCGTAATAATGTCATACCCCGATGCGAAAATTAAAAGTAATTTACTTATTTATCACGCACCTCTCCTTGTCCTCTTGCTTTCATTTTGTGAGATGATGACCTATGGAGGCGTGCCGGCATGAGGGCACTCGTACAAGCAGTACGGAATTCTGCGGCGCGGAGGCGTTAAAGGAAGCAGGTTTTCAACCTGTTACCAGCACACTCCTAGCGAGTGCTAGTCTGTGGCTAAACCCGTGCCTTGTACGATACATGCATGCGTGGGTACCGTAGCCTACTCGTAGGCATGGCGAGTGAGGCTACTGTAGAGCTCGGGTTAGTCGAATATCGGGTGGAAAGGTGTGGGCAGCGCGGTAGGGGTGAGCAATTTCACAGCAATTCCCCAGACCATAGCAAGGCTTTTCTTTTTCTTTTTCTCTTTGTCCCCACAGGGGATTTGTCAATGTGGATATTTATCCCATCGTATGCGTCGCTTTTTAGTGCGCCCGGACTACCGACAACAGGAATAGTGAGGAAAGTTGGTTCACAATACTAAAACCCAAACTGGAAAAATCTATGAGGCCAACTCTGAGTCAAGATATCATCCAATTTTACTTGTGAAGTTGGATTAGACTTCATATGAGAATATCTACTTTCAAGAGAAGAGTCTCACAGTAACTTGCTAGTGGGAGTACTTTAACAGCAGTAAAGGATTCATTCAACTGATTGAGAAATAATCAGGAGACGTTCAATACAGGAAAAAAGAGGAGAAAAGGGAGGGTGAAGGGGAAAAGGCAGGAGTAAAATAATGCTAGCATTTATTCTCCTTCAAATTCAGTATCCTTTAAATTGTGAAACAAATAAAAACAAGGGCTCTTGCAAAGTAGAACTAAACAATAACTGCAGATAAAAAGTGTTGTATGTTGCTGTGTGAGGTAGTAGCTGAGAGCAATCTTATTTGTCAAACTAGGGCCTGAATCTTAAGATTGGAGATGGTCTAGGAAGACTTGTAAAATAATAAAGAAGTAAAGATTCAAATTTTTGTAAACTTATTATATTATTAACTTGAAGGTCTCTTCTCTATTACTTACTTCTCTAACTGGCTTGTAGACCTTAAAACTATTTATACTTATCTACCGGTACTTAGTTTTCTCATATTAATTTGTACCGAAGAGCTTTCAATTTTAGTTTCAACTAAGTGTGGACACCATTTGACTCTGAAAGTCTGCACACTACTTCAACCTTTAATGAGATGAGATATTTATCTTGAGAGGATTGTGTCCTATCTCTCAATAATTTCTTCATGATCTTTAGGCTTTAGTGAACTAAGTATGTGAATGTAGTTTGAATGATTATCATTCCAATCGTCCCTTCTGATCAAGAATTAGCTAAGTTCATTGTTAGGAACTAGTGTATAAGTAATATATGCTTAGATGAATCTTGATATGCCAGTAGCATAGAAAAATTCATGCATCTCCAGTCTTGCAATTCAAGTATAGTTCTCCTCAGATCTCTGACTACTAAGAGGTAGTCTTATTAGAGCTGTCTGATATATACCTGGTTTTGAACGGCTATTAGTGGCTTCTGAAGTGTCTTGATAGAGGAGAATATCTTCTATCGTATTGGTAGAAAATCTCTCAGTCGGCAAGTTATTTTTATTAGTGGTCTGCATGATTTGCTGTCAGGGAGATATGATTTAGAAATTATTTTAATTCTAAAAGTATCTTTGCTGCAATCATACTTTGAGTCATCTGACCTCCATAATCAGTTAAGTGACATTACCACTATACTAGACTATATAAGCATTAGTAAAAAAGATTACCTGCGTCCAGTGCATTCCTTGCATCTGATGCACGGGATGCTCAAAATGCTAATGGTTAATGAGGATGCGATGTTAGTTAGATATTATATCCTACTTTGTGTTGCATGACACCTGGCATCCCCACGATGTCCTGACAATGACTCTTACGTCTCCTGCATCCTGTAGATGACTGATTCTCAGCTGTTGTGTCTATACCATCAACCTCATTAGCTATTATTCTACTCAGAGGATACCCTCTCACTTCCTCTTCTATTTCGACTAAGTATCTGGCTTGTATGCTGTGCCTGAACATTCCTTCTTTGCTTTCTCATGTCCAAATAACCTGCACTCCTATTCTACGGCATCATCATTCTCAAATGCTATAAGCTGCTATTTTGATGTCACGTGGCATGCACCTATTTGTCCTGATTTTCTCTGCCTTGTATTCCTGGCATCATGATTCTTGCTTGGTATAGCTCTTTTCTCCAGATTTTACTTTCGTTTATTTATTATTGTTGTACTCCTATGTGTATCGCATTCATATTACAATTCATGAAATCTATTACTAGCTGTAATACTTATAATATTATTTAGATGCTGCTTGTTATCACTCAATTTCCTGCCAAATTTCCTGCACCTGAGATCCCATTAGTCCCCTCCTTGTTAACTTCAGGCTGATGATCACAAATCCCAGTGGGCAATGTGGTGACTTCCTGAGATTCCTCCAGGTTAAGTGACAGGTAATGAGATAAAGAAGGGCTTACGATACCGGCTAATATTAGTCCAATTGTTCGCTTACATACATCATCCTGACTGGGCGGTTCCGATTCAAAAAATGCCAGAACCTATGCAATCACCATCTGGCTGTAATTAAACGAGATATCTGTTTCCTGAATATCATTCCTATATTCCCATGCTTACTGCAAGCCCAAGTTACACACATTAGTCCATTGGAATTTAGACTCTGATAGCAGCAGGTCGGTAATTTGACCCACGAGCTCTACCGCCAATGCCTCCAAATCGTTATCATATCCATTGTGCCACTCTTCATTAGCAAAAATTTTATATTACGTCTTGTACTTCCTGTGCGTCTGATGCCCAGGAAGAGCTTAACGTAAACTCTCAATCTGGATGGGCGCGGCCAGACATGATTTGTCTGGACACGCTCTTTTTGCATCCAGACGTATCAGACAGTACTCAGGGAACTATTGCTAGCAACCATTCATTTAGTTTATTGACTGGCCTAATTACTCCTAGTATCTACTGACTCTCAGTTCCTGTTACGGATACTTGCCTTCTACCAATCTACTTTTCTTAGAGTCCTCGCGATATCTACTCTCGCCAGCCCTTTCCTTCCCCAGAATAGCTAGTTTCATCTTCCTGTTGTCCGTATTCTGACCTGTATTTACCTTTTTTGTCCAGTAGTCCTCTCATCGCTGCTAATTTCTCTCCTGTTCTCTCTCATCTTGTTTCCATCTTCCTATTCTACTTTGTATTTCTGTATCTATCCAATGTATTTACTAAGTCGCCTGTTATTGACTGCGTTTTGTTTGCATTTACTACATACATTCCTTTCCTGTCCGTACACCTCAGAGGACCTCTGCATCTTTGCTAATTATATTACACATTCCAACCTTATGTTGTATTTCACCAAATCCGCCAAATGTATTCTAACATTCTTTCTTGATATCAGGTTTTGTCCGCCTACATTTACAATTCGTTTACTCTATATTTTCTTATCTTGATATCTTCAATACTATAACCTCAATGAGATTCTGTCTCCTATCTCTCATAGAAGCTTATTTTCTCTGCGATAGTTTTAATCTACTTAATTATTTTTTTCCTTACAGATACCAAATTATATACTAATAAATTTATTTTGCTCCTTGTTGTCTGACCTGGTTTCATCTAAATGCCGGTAGGGATCTTTAGCTAAAAAGATTTCTGCCTTAACCTGGTTTTCAAACATCTTGTAAGCCAGCTGCAAATCTTCTGTTGTCTATTTATCTTTATTTTTATATTCCTCCTGTAATTTTCTCATTGCTATAGTAATAGCCGAACTACTACTAGTTCTTGAAGACTCAGACTCAGGTTCGGGTTGAAGAATTATGCCAAGAGCAGTAGACATTTTATCTGTTAAGGATTGGACAGATTTTCTATTTTCTGCTTTGGATATTGGTATTTTCCTTGTTGGGAGAGGAGAGGACAGTGAAGTAGTACAGTTAAACTGAGAATTACTAATAGGTGACTCTACTGTAGTGGATTTAATTGAGGATAAAGCAGTAGAAACCTGCTTCCTGATTGTGCTTGGATAAAACACGTAATCACCACTTGCTGATACTCGTTCAAAAATCTCCGCAAGTGTAAAACAGTTCGCCAGTGATGGATATCTAAATTCCTTCACTGCTAGACAGGTCTGTAAGAAATTTATATTTGTGTATAGAGTTCAATTACTATCATTAAAACGGTAAATTCATACTATGATCTCTTGATTGTTGAAATTTCTTGATTCGTTTTATAAGCTATATTTCCTTAACAATAGTATATATTCTCTCACACTTAATTAGTGTTTCGGCATACCTAAACACCGCATACATTACTACAGTTAGGATATGTTTCTTACGTTATTTCATTAATATTTGGTGATAGTGATTAAGAATTTACACATATGTTACTTTCTTTGGTTAATGGGATATTTCATCATCTTTACGTATTTTCTCGGACTTTACAGCTGTGATTATTTCTTTAGACTTACTGTAATTTTCCTCACACCATTTTGGATTCACACATATTTTACGGGAATATCTTGGCAGATTCTCAGGGTCAAACATGTTCACCCTTATATTTTTCCTACTTATGTTACGGACATAACACGGTCGTACTTATATTTCTCCCTATTATATTGCTCTATTATACGGGGCTTACATGGAGGATCCAAACCTGTATCAATAGATTCTACTGCTCGCTCCATTTATAAGAGAATTAAGGACAAGAATCTCCACCAATCTGCGTTCATACCTCTTACCTCTTCGCTAGAAACGTGCCTGTAATATACTCTGAAGATTACGTCCGTATAATCTATATTGCTATTAAGATCATACCGTTCACAAATTCCAATACTGATTCCAAACTTCATCTGCTGCTCTAAGAGTACCACTTATCAAATCGCATCCCTATTCACCCATCTTCCACAACCATATCTATATATCATACTTTTTCTTTAACTATAAATTAATGTTGATTGAGTTAAAGAGTAACATTGGAAATAGAATAGGTACGTTTTCAAGTTTTGACTGATACTTTTCTCCTGTCAGCATATTGGCTGATCCTCCATCCATTCTCACCACTACTGCACAAATCTCTCTCCAACCTTCAGCCTTAAACTCATTATCAGAGAGTCTTCCAGCATGGATTTGAGGTAAAACCTCTCTTACTATTACTTGGGTCATCTCTGGACTCTAGGTAACAGGTTTTTCTTGTACTTTCTTAGAGGATTGTATTTTGGACAATAGGGATGAAGTAATAGTAGTAGTCGCAGGAGTAAGAACAATGCCTAAAGTAGACACTTGGGAACTGGATGCTGAAACCACACTTGGCTCTAAGTAGATTTCTCGACTATATTATTAAACTTTAGAAAACTAAATTCTATAACGTGAGGATCCTTATCGCTAAAAAGAGAAATAATCAATGTAGTAGATTGAGATGTGGTAGACTGAATAACCTGTCCTGTAGAACTGGACATTAGGTTTCCAGGAGCTGGACATACCACTTCAGTACTGGTATTCTTCGGCTTCATGGCATACAGTCACAACTGGAGCAATGATGAAACTTGGCAGGTGAGGAACAGGGGTGTAATACTACACTAGTCTTTATATGAATATCAGGTAGATCTGTACGCAATAGCTCTTGGCATTGAGTGAACACAGCAGAACTCTTATATAAGGAGACAAATGGTTATTATTGAGAGTAAGATACATCCTAACAAATAAGTACTCAGTACAAGTAGAACATCATGAGAATAAACCTGAAAGTGATAGAAATCTTGAATACTATGACTCACGGTAGAGAATTATTAAATAGTTAGTGGAATAGAATATATTTAGAGAATATTGAAAGCTTTGAGTCTGTTTTTCTCTTTATTTACTTCGCAAAAATGCTTCCAGAGATCGATCGATCAAATGCAAATATACTTCTAGCATGAACGCCTAAAATTGGGTCTAAGCCATTACCATTCCACGTTACGAGAGTATCAAGCAAATTCAATAACAAGAAAGTCAATTGTTTTACAAAATTTAATTGCAAAAACATATAGTATCTCCAAACATACCCTCCGATGTTATATTAAAAATCCAAATCAACAAACATGAGCGCAAGCAGTCCAAAATGCACAATTATGAACACCAGCAGAAGAAAAAGTACTAGCTGAACGATTACTGTTTCTTAATAATTGCAATATCCCCACTAATCAAGAAATATTTTACACCTTAGCCCACACACTCCTCTACAGCCGAGTGCCAGGTCAAGAACTTGGTCGCGACTGGATCAACAGATTTTTGGAACGGCATAGTGAAGTCCAATATGTGTACGTTAAAACAATAGCTACATCAAGGACTAATGCTCAGAGTTGGGATATTATAGATGATTTTTTTTGGAAGGTATGTAAATAATTAAAAATACAAATCTTATTATATTCTTTGTTTTATATTTATCATTTAACAGTATTAATTATAATTATATATTTAAAGTACTTACAGGTTTAATTAGCTAGGACCAGTAATAAAAAAGTATTCAATAGCACCAAGGAATATATATAATCATGATGAAAAAGGTTATCAATTAGGAGTCGGGCAAGCTGTAAAATGGATTACTCATAACATGCCAATGGCAGCAGTATTCAAATAAAAGCATGTATGAGAATCCTTTACCATTGCTGAGACTCTAGGTACCGACGGATTTTCTCTTACTTTATTAATTATTTTTCAAGGAGAAAATGTTAGGAGTACCCAATTCTGATAGTCTAGGAGTACCCTAGGTAGGGTAACTTTACCCAAGCTTGAGAATCTCAGTCTCCAACACCCCCCTGCGGTCCCCTTATGGGGCCTGTGCGTCATCATACATATCAACCTTAGTTGCGTCCTGTGACTATATGGTCACAGAATTGAAGGTGTCAGAATAACACCGTATACGTCGCTGCCGTCCGTCTGACCCAAAGCTGTTCGCAGGATATATAAAAGGGGACCTCTGGCTAGACCTGGGAACACGCTCCGTGCCCTCTATTTTCCTGCCACATAGTTTTACAACACCACGTTCAACTATCGTGAGCCTTTCTTTTCTTCGTTGCCCCCCCCCTGGGGGGCCCCCCTCCACCCCTCTGCCCTCTTGATGGCTCTTGCCTAGGGGCTCGGTTTTCCTCTCCCGCTTTTGCTTTGTCTGGCTCCTATCCGCTTAATGGGGGAGTTATCTGGGTTCGTCCAGTAGTCCCGTCTCGCTTAGGGGGCCTCGCTTAGCGTTGGCACGGTCGGCTTCCTTTCTCTTGGTTTCCGGTCGGCACTGGCAGTGGTGGACGTCCTCCTTCCCACTCTATACGATTCCCGAGGGGGAACGCCTTGGCTAGTAACTTCGGGGTCTGTTCTCTGGTGAGGACTAACCATACCCTCCTAGTCGTCTCGGTTCAAGCAAATGGTCGCCCTCCTCTTCTCGCCCTTCCTCTACCCTATCCGCCGGTGGGATCCCTTCCACTAAGTGACGCTATCTCTCAGAGAACAAGGGACTACATGAGAGACGCGGTAAAACAGCAACGGTTCGGTTATTACGGTTGGGTTTTTTCATGGGGCCTCATGCCCTCCCTCCTCTTCTGCGTTGGGGCGTCGGCTCGCATCCTACTGCCCACCCTCTTTGGCTAGCACCCTACTGCTTCCATTGTAAGCTGGCACCTTACTGCTACCTGAATTTTACGGGACGTGGGTAGCATTTAGTCTCTTCGTCCCAACCATCTCTCTGGGGGTCCGAGCCCTGGCCCCTTCCTCCGGTCAGTATTGCACTGTTTCGGGCCGGTCGGAACTCTCCTCCTACGAACCTTTTCTCCTGGGTGGGGACTGCGCCATTTATCGGTGCACCTGCCTCTATCTTGGAGCCCGACTAGGATTAGCCTCCGGGCGGCCAGGTACTGCTTTGGGCTTGCCTCGTGGGTATTATTTTGGACTTTCTTTTGTGCCTTCGGGCTGAGATTTCCGGGGGGATTTTTCCTTGGGCTTCCTGCTTTCCTTGTTTTGAGTTTCTCTTAGAACTGAGTTCGCTTGCGTTGTAAGGATAGGCTTGATTCAGGGCGAGATGTGCGGTTGGCTCCATACCAGAGGGACTTGGGGTTCTCGGTTTTTGCCTCAGACGGAGGAGGGATGCGTGCATTTTGGGTTTTGTTTCCACCATAGCTAGCGCTGTATGCGAGTTCTTGTACCTTACCAAAACAATGAATATATGATATAAAAAAAAAAAAATGGCTAGACCTGGGAAGTGGAACGAAGTCAATCCGTCAACTACTCAGGGAGTTACTAGGCTTCAAAGATATGACATCTTTGGTACGGGCCATAAGTAACAGGACGTTTTTGCACAAGGTCGTAATATGAATGCTAGGAGGTTCCGGATAACGAACCAATGCATTCACATCCACCCTCCGACAATTAGACAGAGTCTAGAGCTCTTGGAAACACTACCAAGGAAGCCAGTGAATTCCGTGGAGTGTTGCAACTATGATAAGGGGTGTACCGCAGTTGCGGGATTTACGACCAACACAACACGAAGGTCCACCCCCTCTACATAGAACTACCAGGAGTTGCTGACCAAGGAATTATGAGACTATTCAATAGAATGACCTCTCCTCTACGAGAAGAGAGTCATTGGAACGAATTCCATCGGTTAGTTGTTGAGCAATCACAACTACAAGTTATCGACTCCGGCATACATGCAAAGACAACTCTGTATCAAGACTGATCCTCTTGACAATGGAAGGGACTATTGGAGCCAACATAGTTTGACTTGAGAACTTGGCTACAGGTCTAATGACTCTAAGAATCGGATAATTACTACTGGTGACAAGTATGTCTCACAGATAAAGAAATAGTAATTAATGAAGAGGGTGTGATGGTTTTCAGGGTCTCCCAGTGTTCGCACCTTTAGGGAGAACTCGACGTTGCAAGTTAAAATTAAAGAGGTACATATTTTGTATGTTAGATAGATGTAGTCTGCGAACACTCAGACGCGGAATATAAATATCGAAGTGTCTCCCAAGCTTAAGACATCATCAAGCAACGGAGAAGAGACCTTAACAATATAACATTGTTTTTACGATTCTATCCTACTTTTTTGCGCTCTTAGTAGTCATAAACGAAACGAGTTGCTCTTGAGCCTTTCTAGACAAATCTCCGTCTATATGAAAGAATTTCGATTGGCCTAGACAACCCTAAGTCTATACCAGTTGTCTCCGCCTAACAGAAAACTAGCTAGCTGGCTGGCATAAGATTAGAAAAGAGATGGAATTTTGGTTTGGCAATGCTACAAAGGGCTTTAACAATAGTATTATATGCCTAGAGTATTTTGAAAAGATATTTGAACTAGAAACTCAAAACAGGTATGGATTCTACTATAATAAAATCATCTACTAGTATGTATTTTATTTACAAAATTTTAATAGTTTTCTATATGGCATATGAGGAATGTCACCTAATTATCTTCGATAGGTTCGGCTTATATATAGAAATCACCATATTGGATTACTGTCTTGATTATATGATACTTCCATTTTGCTTACCAGTACATACATCGCACATTCTTCAACCTTTAGATGTTGCCATATTCTCACTGATCAGTACATACTACTACTCCCAAGAAGTCTATAAACTCAAAGTTCCAGTATGATAGATAAGGATCAATTTCCTAATTTACTAGCTTGCACGCACACGAAAGCCTTTACGAAAGAAAATATTCAAGCTGGCTTCAGAGTAACTAGAATATATTCCTATAATCTGCGAATTATTTTAGATACATTGAGCCTTTCTGAACCGAAACTACCCCATCAAGACCCTTTACCTCCAAACTCTATTGCTCTTCAGACTCCACAAGTCCTAATCACATTTCGACTAAAGACTCCCACAACCCCTCGCTCTATTCACAATCTTTATATTGAAGGACTATCAGCAATTACATCTAATAGTCCTTGCTCAATTAAGCTGCAGTCAGTCTTAACTAAGTTGAAAATGTCAGCAGAGCACAATGCAGGAAGTACTATTATGTATGAGGCAGGGGAAACTCACTTGCGTGAAGAAGCACAACAGATAACTGTAAAAGGTAAAGCAGACCGACGGCATCAGAACAGCGAAGCTGCTCGCATCCTCGAATATGATGAGGTACTTACAGAGATAAAGTGTAAGTGGGATGAGAAAGATACTTAACAAGCCCAATGATAGCACAGAAGACGCAATCAGCCTGTGAAAAGCTAGTTGAAATTGCTATAGACAGCCTCCCAGGCCACCCAGACCTCCCACTCACTCAGATAGCTAAACTCAAACAAGAAACTTTCCAGTGGTTTACTTAGGTAAACTGAGATAACTGTAGTAATCGCCACTCGTTTCCTTACACAAACCTACCATTGAGCACCTGTCCGGGTTGGGGAGGTGTCCAGGTAGCTTAGGAGGCTGTCTAGACCTCTTGTTAGGCGGTAGCCGAGATCAGACTTATTGGTCGGACTAGGGCCTGAATCTTTGATTGGAGATTGTTTAGGAAGACTCGTAAAGTAGTAAGGAATAAAAGAATAAAGATTCGTAGTTGTAAACTTATTATATTGTTAAGGTCTCTTCTCTGTTACTTGATTCCTCTAACTAACCCGGAGACCTTAAACCTATTTATACTAATCTACCGGTACTTAGTATTCCTATACTAACTTGTACCGAGGAGCTTTTAACTTTAGTATCTACTAAGTGCGAACACCGTTTGACCCTGAAAGTTCGTACACCACTTCAACCTTAATTGAGACGAGATATTTTATCTTGAGAGGATAGCGTCCTATCTCCCAATGACCTCTTTGCGATCTCTAGCCTGGAATGGACTAAGTATGTAAATGTAGTCCGAATGGCTATCATTCCAATTGTCCCTTCTGATCAAGAACTAGCTAAGTTCATTGTCAGGAACTGGTGCATAATTAATATATGCATGCATGAGTCTCGACACGCCAGTATCATAGAAAGACTCAAGCATCTCCAGTCTTCCAATCCAAGTGTGGTTCCCCTCGGACCTCCTGCCTCTAAGAGGGACTCCTATTGGAGCCGTCCGATATACACCTAATCTTGAACGGGTATTTGGTTATTCCTGAAGTAGTTTAATAGTACCCGAGGTCTCGTATCTATTTGATAGAAAATCCCTCGGTCGGCTATTCACTAATGTCGAGTGGTCTTTATATGGTTTACGGTCAGGGAGTTATGAATTAGAAATTATTATTTTAATTCCTATATAGCTTTGCCGCAACCATCTTATCGAGTCACTTGACCTCTATTGTCAGGTACGTGACATTACCACTATGCTAGGTCTTATATGCCTAACACCTCTGCCATAAACTTGAAATCTGTATACTAGTTAGTTTAACTCTTTTTATTTTCTGAGATTCTACTTACCTACTTGCCCCATTACTTAGCTATCAACTCCAAGAAATGTTGTATGGTAGCCTTGTTTGTTGTCAGTATTTGTGGGTGTGATATGTATTTAGTGGAAGGAGTGTCATTGTCATATATGTTAAAGTTAGGTGTTTGTGTCCCCTCAACCCCCCTGTTTATGACCAGCCAAGTTTCGTTGTTGTCCCAGTTATGACTGTAGAGATAAATTAAATTGTCTTGGTGGTCGGAAAATGTGATGCAATTGGGACTTTACAACTTAAGAGATTGCAAGTAAGAACTTTACAAGCTTGACTGAGGAATAGTAAGTTGAACGGTTAGCTTAGACGAACAGTTCTTTTAGCAGCAGACTAAATCTGAAGCAATGGTTCATGCCGGTGAATGGCCTCCTCTCAAACAGAAGATGAATGGTTAATAGTTAACCGAACGGAGCCTTAGAATTATGAAGTGGTAGTGGGTAGGAGTGCTCGAGTTGAGACTACCGTATTATTTCACAAATAATGAACAGGAGAGTGTATATAAGAGCTACAAGATTTGAGTAGTTAATTCTACCTACCTGATGCAATGAGGTCACATAAGGGTTGATTGATTCATTTGTCTAAGGGCCAAGTGCCACTCATATCTCATAGTTTTCATATATTATGTTTCATGTTTATTATTTGTGAAATAATACAGTACACTAGTTTTAAAGCTCACTGCTAACTAACTATTTTCATTGGTATACTATTGATTGACTCTTGACTTCTCGTACAAAGTCCCCTGCTGGACTTATATGACAATCTAACTTTTTGCCAACTAGCTTAGCAGTCTTACAGTTCTGCAACAGCCTTGATATTGATAAATATAGCTATATTGTGTATATGGATAATAGTTTTGTTATCATTCATCTCTTCCGAAAACTATGTGAGAAGAGGATTGGCGTTTATGGTACCACAAGAGTCAATAGTGCTAAATACCCACTGGCTCTCAAGCCTGGTGATGGACTTGATGAATAGAGCACTATAGATGGCTGTATGTTCAGTACACTACCTGTTTTATGTCTACGATGGATGAATAACAACCTTGTAAGAATACTCGAAATAGTATATATTTGGAGTGAGGTTAAACTTGTAAAACCTCACAAGCCACGCACTATGAGTACAAATGCAGCTATGATATGAAAAGCTTTTAAGAATAATGAGTGAATGTCTTTTTATACTCCAACCATTATTGATAATTACAATCATCATATGAATGGTGTTGACCTGGCTGACCAGTGCCATACAGTCAATACTACTCATCAGTATATATGAGGCAATGATTAGCTTGCCCTTTTTTTTCCTTCTTCTTCTTGACTTGCTGGTTACAAATTCATACCTCTTAGTCAACATGGATTGGAATAAGAAACAGAATCAATTAATTGATTCAGGCTAATTAGTGGGACAGGATATACTCTCACATCCATTGAGTAAAGCCTATTCTGCTGAGCTATTCAAAGGAGTTCTACATAAACAGCGTTGTATTGGTGAGCAGAAGGCTAAGGGAAGAAGGGTAAGACAGAAATGGTATTATATGACAAAAATATGTCGAATCTACTTCACCAAATACAGTGCCCAGCCTGCCTGTCAGCTCCCTCGTGAGTTGACTTCTTCGCCAAACTGTGATCACCATTTATTACAAATTTGAAAGTACTGTGACAGTGAGTTTGCCATATGTAGATATAATTTCTGAAGTAAGAGAGGACAAAGAAATAGTTGCCGGAGGCTTAAGCTGACTTGTTGTGAATGACAAACATGCTCACCACTAACTGCACTCTGTAATGATAGTCAATGTTTTAGTCGGTGGCATGGTACAGAGTGAGAATCATAGTAGTATATTATGTAAATATTTTATATGAGCTTTACCATATTTGACTACATTCATGAGGAGGAATAGTTACACTTGCTATTCAAGTCCTGAATCTCAATAATCAGCATTCCTCACTTTCCTGTATGAATCTCTATAAACTTTGAATTTCTTTCTATTAAAGCTTGACTGGTTGATCAAGATCTCTACAGTACCATATAGATTCCTCTAAATTTGGCTGTTTAGGATGGTAAGGTGTAACTGTAATTGTCAGATATTGGAAGTTGTAAGTCACATGACTATTTAGCCATAAAGGGACTAAACCCTTAGTGCTAATACATGAATGAGATTTTACCATGTCTCATGGATCTAGGAGAGAGTACGATGTCATTCCTTCAATTGGAATAGTCCATAGTACTGAATAACTCTTGAAAGACTAGGCAACTATGCTAGCTCCGGGAAACTGGATTGAGGAATGGAAATCGGCTCCTCATGTTCCTCGGTTAGCTTGGCGACTCCTAGCCAATTATCTTCCAGCCCAAATGGAAAGACCACCATTGTCCTCCTACTTTGAGGACCCCTACTTTAGCTAGAAGAAGGTGCTTGTACCACCTGGTAAAGCCAGCCTCCCATTGGGTCCGAAATTTGTTAGGTTAGCCCGGGTCCGTCGCTAGGTTGGGTCCACTTCCTTGGGTTGGGTTGTGTGGGTTCTGGTTCCTTGGGTCGGGTTGCGTGTACGGGTGGGGGGACTCAACCCTCGGTGTGACGGTTGACAATTAACTTATTGCGGAAGATGGCTTTAGTTTGCTCTTTCATTTAAGCCGGGCCTCATTTCACATAACCGTGCCAAGGTTGTGGCAGAGCCACAACCCGCGGTTGCTTTCGCAACCTTGGGCACTCTCTTCCAGAGAGTGCCCGACAGCTCAACGAAAGATTCGGCTCAACGACACTTTTAGTTTGTATGTGAATTTAAGAATTTCAAACCCCTACCAAACATTTTCTGTTGCTTTAAATGTCCTTCTGGCTTTCTCACACACTATTTTAAGTCTTTGCAAACAAGTCTCTCATTTTATTTCCTCTCTTTTACAACTTTTATTTTCATGTGGTGGGACTTTGGTTTGGATTTTGGTGAAAAGTGTCGTTGAGCCGAATCTTTCGTTGAGCTGTCGGGCACTCTCTGGAAGAGAGTGCCCAAGGTTGCGAACGCAACCGCGGGTTGTGGCTCTGCCACAACCTTGGCACGGTTACTCGGACAAGAAGGAAAACAAAAAATATAGCAAAGGTCTTTTCGATAGAATTTGTTGTACGATGGTGTAAGCGCTTGACCGGCACCGAAATGTTGTATGATTGTGAAGAAAACATTTCAACCATCAACTGAATGTCGAAAACTGACCTCCAGACACCCGTTCAAAATCCGAACCATCAACTCTAGCTAGGAAAATCAATCTAGTTGTTTTTGGTTGGCCGCCCGCACTAGTGTACTCCGGATTTCAACGCTGTTTTGGGCACAAATTTATATTCAATAACTTTGAATAGTTTCACTGGGAGTAGATGCAACCAGACATGGGAAATGAATTCATTCAATACTGGGCTTACGATTGAGATTTTCACCAAGGATGGTGTTCTAGGTGTGTGTTTATGGATGGAATGACTTGTTGTATTTCCTAGCTGCGAAAGAGGCTACTTGACGGGATATACATACATGACAAGCCTTGCTTGAATAGCACTCAAACTCTATGTGTGACCACAATGCCTATGAGGATAGCCACCTGTATACACTGTTAACAGGTGTGACATGACTTGGGATTGTGCTAGAAACATACTAGAGTAAAAACCGAATTGTAAGAGGAGACGAATTAAGGAAGAAATTAGATAGCCAAGACAAAATCCCGTAAGTAAATTATACTATGATGGTTCAACGGTTAGGGCCGCCTCAGTGGTAACCCTGTATCCGTTGGCGTTTAGGCTGTCGATGATGAAGGAGATAGGAGTGGCGTAAGTAATGTCAGATGAATCAGTACTACCACTACCTCCAGTAAGGAGACCGCCGAGACGTCCAAGGCAATCCACGATTGCGGAGCCCGAGTCGCCCTCGTGAGAGAACGGGCCAGACCTGTTGTCGTAGGGGTAAATCGCCCATTCTTTTGAGGTCTTGGTCTCACCGGTGTCAAAGTAATTGCGCACGAAAGATATGATATCATTAGCGCGTCCGAGGGTCAAACCAGTGGTATTACCACGCTTCATAACAAGGAGGCACGGATCCCCGTTCTCGTCCAAGATTGTGGGACTGCGCATCTCTTCGTCCGTAACTATACCGCGGACTTTCAAGAGACGATCTGTTGGATATTTGAAATTGTGGCGGTTGATGGGGTTTGGGAACATCAACCGGGTAAACTCGTAATGCGGAATATGGGTACCAAGATCAATGGCATTGCCAGTGAAGTTGGTGCTATTGATCTTGGACCTGTCGATTTTAATGAGAGCGTAGTCCTGTGTGTAGCCCTTCGGATAGGTGCCAACTTCTATAGGCGGGGCGAAGCAAACGTAACCCAGCACACGGTTGTCCATGTTACCCCAATCCCGCTCCACCTCAGCATACAGTTTCTGGAAAGCGAGGATTGCATTATTCGCCTCTGTGATGAGTTTCTCTGCTTCAGCGCATATTAGAACAGTCTCTTCCAGTTTCATTCCACCATTATTCTCTCGGTCCTCCTTGGCCTCCCTGGTCCTCCTCTCTTGGTACTCTATGATCATCCGCCTTTCTTCAATCTCGTGCTTGATCTGGGCCAGATAGTTGGTAAATGCGGTAGCGCCCAATAGGGCAACGTTGACCTGAGGCTCGCTGTTGAACTTACGTTCGTATGTCTCATTGTTGGTTATGTCGGGTTTAAATATGACGTGGCGAGCGGTGACAAGATACAGCTCCGAGTTGCTGTCAATGACATAAAAGCCACCGGTACCCTCAGCCCATGGGGTTTTGGTGCTGCAAATGAAGGGACCAAGGGTGGGGGTCAGGGGCTCAAGCAATGAGGCAGTAGGATAGATGGACCTGACCGGCTTCAGGAGCTGGGGGCCGACGTAGCGGGTCACCACGGACTCGCGGATCTCCACTTCTACGTCTAGGATCTTGTTGGCGACAAGAAGCTGTTTGCACTCGGTAGCAACTGCGAGACCATCTTTGGCTGAAAGTGTGTCTGGTTTAACACCGATCCAGACAACGACAGGGGCGATGGACTCTCCGACGAAACCAATGCGAGCGACGTCTGTGCTTGTCCACTTCACACCCTTGGACTCCAGGATGTTGTGGATTTGAAAGCTAAGGTTGTCCTCCCAGACATGCTTAAGGGGGTGGTTTCCAACAGTCCTAAGCTCCTTTGGTCGGAGGTAAGCCTCAGGGCCTGTGGGCGGCTCCCAAGTATCGTTCCCTGTGCGAGCAACAAGTACCGGTTTGGAGTAGAGCCCATAATAGTAGTGTTTGGCCTCCATCGCTGAGATAGTATGGGGCAGTAAAGTCGCAGTACTCTTAGGAGAGGCCATTTGCATGACAGGGGGAAGAGAAGAGGTGGTAATCTTATGACAAGTTGTGCCGGAAATGGTGAGGAGGTGCGTAGTTCTAGTGCTCTTAGGTGAGGCTTGTTCGTCCGGGAGGGAGTAGTTAGAGGAGATGCTTGAAGTGATGCTTTTAGGAGAGGATTGTTCGTCCGTGAGGGAGTCGCTAGAGGGGAGGCTTGAGGGCTCACTCAACAGGGCGGCGGGCGCACCTGGACTCTTCTCCTAGTAGAGTGGGATGCGCTCACAGCTGGTGTTGATTGCTGAAGTATGATAAATGGTAAGCTTGAGAAACTAAGAATTTGATGGCGGGCACATACGCTCCATGGTTTATATAATAATATTATTCTATTGTAAGAATCTGTTGCGAGAGACAATAGAAAAGGGGATGCCAGGGTCGTTTGAGAGATGCCGGAATGTGGTTGATGAGGGAACGGTGAGACGACAACCCTTCAGGTACATTTATATAGTGCCCCATCTGTAAAACCAACTTCTGGTGGCTAGGGCGCTCCAATAGGGCAGTTTTAGCAATCACATGGGGTATTTAGCCGACTGTGACTCACATGGTAGACTACTGTTGCTACTCGTGCCAATGTTGTGGCTAACTGCCACAACCACTAAGGCTCTGTTTGGCAAAAATAGAGCTATAACTTAAGAAATGTTTCCATTTCAAAACAGTTTGAGACCTGAAATAGTCATCTTCCATTTCCTCCCACTGGTTCTCACCTGTCTGTTTGGATGGAAATGGCTCCATTTAAACAAAACAGACACTTACCTTAAGAAGAAAAATTTACCATAATGCTTAGTGTCTTTACTTGTATAATAATGTTTTTTTTTTTTTTTTTTTTTCATAAATAGATATCTCTTACATGAATTTAATTTGTATAATATTATGATATGTAAAATAGTGGTACAAAATTTTTAACTCATATCATTAAATAGTATGTGGTAAAGAAACTGAATATGAACTATTTATAGATAGATTTCTCTAATAATATAATATTATCCTATTATACAATTTCTTAAACGATAAGGTTTTATACATAATAATATTATTATATGAAAAATTTCATTTTATTCGTATTTGGGGAGGAACAGTTCTACTTGAAATGGTACTATTTGGTTATCAGAATGGAATGGTTATTAGGTTTCTGATTTGCCAAACACAAGTTACAATATAAAAATTTGAAATGGATGGAAATGGTCACTTTGTATGGGGAAATGAAATGGCTTCATTTTTGCTAAACAGGGCCTAAAGGGTATTCAAAGTTGAAAAAGTGGAAAAAAATTAGCCTACTTGCCAGTTTCATGTAAGCTTGGCACATCCATAATCAGTTAAATTACCATGACTTTTACTTTACCATAAAATACTTTTTTTCTGAGTAGATACAGATGTGAAAAGGTTGGTAACAGGTAATATGGGTAGTTAGTAGCAACTCAATACTCACAGATTATGTGAGCAGCATTGGAAAAAAAAGAGAAAATGGGAAGAAAAACAAGTGAACTGAAATAACAACATTTCTAAGGAAAAAAGAAAAAAGAAAAAAAAATACCACACAACTCTGAAAAAGCACAAATTACCTGACAACTTCATGATATATTATTATCAAAGGCCATTGTGCAGATGATATTCAATACAAGCAATGATCTATCACTCTTTTTTCAATCCTTTAAATCTTTCATTCACAATCAAAAATACACTAAGCATCATGTACCAAAAAATCTTAAACTGGCCTCTACCCTTCTTAAGAGTTCAGTAACTACAAATTTCAACAGGGAGATTATGTCAGAAATGGGAGTTGAGGATAGTGATAATAGTTTTGGAAAGGATAAAATGAAAGTTATTGAGTTGCTTGCAATGGGAGTATCAGCAATCTGGTATCTCATGCCATGGAACCCCATACTTTGAAGTGAGTTCATGTTCAATTAATATGTATGTAACCAATGAAAATTGAAACATATTTAATTAGTAAATTTTGAATTAATATATATTAGATCTTTACAATATCAGAAGACAGATTTATGCTATTTTTTTCTGAATGAAATATTATTCCTTCAATCGACTAGTTACCCTTATCTGTGACAATCTAATTTTCCATAACAAATCCCAATACCCTCATAACTGTAACGTGTTCACTAGATACTAATCACGTTTCGATATATGTACGGTACTAGTTGACAGGTGGACTGCTCTTCCAGAGAGGAGATGAGAGCTGTATGAATTAAAGGATGCTTCAGAGGGGTACTGGAGAAACTAAAGAGTAACTGTTCAACCAAGTATATTGAAATACTGTCTGTCAAAGTCTGTCCTTCTGATTGTGGAATAGAAGGGTCTTTAAATACACTAATTCATTCCTATCTAGTATGACCGAAACTAATCAAAGGTATCAAGTGATACATTTTGGTAAAATAATATAAGTATCAAAACAATACTTCAAACAAACTAAGTATTAAGGCGCTACTTAAAACAAAACAAAAAATAAAATCCTTAATCAAGTACCTGTACTAGTTACAATAACTCATCTTCAGTTCAATCAACAACTGCACTGTAGTTCCTTAGTTTTAATGGAATATCAACTATTCGTAGTGAGGCACAATTGGGAATTGGTGAAAGTACAATAAGGCTCTACTGTACTCGAAGTATTGGTCCCTTAATTTGACTACTTTCATGACTTGTGTATTGGAATTTGTGAACGGTACGATCTTAATAGCATTATAGATTATATGGATGTAATATTAAGAGTATATTACGAGCACGTTTCTAGCAAAGAGGTAAGAGGTATGAAGGCAGATTGGTAGAGATTCTTGTCCTTAATTCTCTTATAAACGAAGCGAGCAGTAGCGTCTATTTATACAGGTTTGCATCCTCCGCATAAACCCCATGTAACAGAGAAATATAATAGAGAGAAACATGAGTGTGACTGTGTAAAACCATAACATAAGTTGGAAAAACATAAGGGTGAACGTGTTTGACCCTGAGAATCTGCCAAGATATTCCTGTAAAACATGTGTGAATCCAAGAGGGTATGAGGGAAATTACAGTAGTCTGAAGAAATAATCACGGCTGTAAAGTCCAAGAAAATATGTAAAGATGATGAAATATCCTGTAAACCAATGAAATTAACACATGCATAAATCCTTAATCGTTATCACCAAATATTAATGAAATAACGTAAGAAATATATCCTAACTGAAGTAATGTATGCGGTATTTAGATATGCCAAAACACTAACTAAGTGTGAGAGAATATACGCTATTATCAAGGAAATATAGTTTATGAAACGAATCAAGAAATTTCAACATAATTTCCCTTACACCCTCTTTGATTCACGTATGCTTTACAGAAATATCTTAGCAGATTCTTAAAGTCAAACATGTTTGCCCTTACATTTTTCCTACTTAAGTTATGGTTTTACGTGGTTGCACTTATGTTTCTCCTTATAATATTTCTTTGTTACATGGAGTTTACGTGAAGGATATAAACCTGTATAAATAGACACTACCACTTACTTTATTTATAAGAGAATTAAGGACAAGAATCTCTACCAATCTGCCTTTATACCTCCTACATCCTCGCTAGAAACGTGCCTGTAATATTCTCCTAATATTATACCTGTATAGTCTACATTGCTATTAAGATCATACCATTTACAAATTCAATATCCTCAGCTCTTTTTTCAGTTCTATTTGTATTTTAGACTTTTTCTTAAGTTTTTCTGTATGAGCTAAGGTTGAAAGTGGTGATTATAGCATATGTTTGATAGTCTAAGATAACTACAGATTCTGAAGGATTTTCTTCTCATTTAATATTAAGAGCGCTGCAGTTTATTTTAACCTCTTAGCATGAGTGATAATTATTCAAATTCTTATAGTATTTAAGACCTGATATATATTTTTCTTTTACTGCTAAGCTTAATATTTGGTATGCCTTTATTCTTGAAAGACTATGAGAAACTTGAAGATATGTATACAAGTGTTAAAGCAGTTGCTTTTGTAATCAGTATTTCTCCAGTTCCTTCTTATCCCAATAAGAGTACAGGTGTAGGTTCTGCTAGCTTTAGATAATGTACTCATGATTTCCAACCTGTAATTTTTCCTTTCACATTAAATTTTCATTGTCTAATTAGTTACTGCTTGCTATTTGCATACCATATATGATGTTTTTAACTATTCATATCTATCTTCTCTGGCTGCTAACAAACTAAATCTAATGTTGTATAGAATAATAGAAAATGAGTGATTCAAGATTGAAATATTTGCTGGAGTTAGAATTGATATTAAAGCTGAAGTGATAGAATTGAGAATTATATGATATTATAAGAAGAAAGAGGTAAAAAATAGCTAAAAGAGGTGGAGAAGTAATAAAGGAACTTGAAAAAGAAACAAGAAGCAGTATGATATATGCCAGTGGAATAAGAATTAGAGATATTTTACATCATATATGCTCACTCAAGTTTAATTTTAACTCTATTTTTTTTCCACTAGCTTATAAGGTAGGGTAACACTCTTAAGGGGCATCATAGTTGGCATCATTGGAAAATTGTCACATTTTTCAGCGAGAAACTTAGTATCATATGGATGTTAGGCTTCCAGAACCACACCTAGCTTGAGAAAATTCTCTGGGAAAGGGAAACTTAATTCTACTTAAGTCCAGCGCAGTCCTTTTTACATGCTCAAGACATGGGTGGCTTTCGTCATCGGAATCGGACTGCCTATAACATGCCTGAACACGCCCAAATAAATTGGTATCATACGATCAGCGCCGCTGGCGAATTATCAACCACGACGTACAAATAATAGACACCGTGAAGTTGGAAAGCCGATCTGCAAGTATCACATCAAAAGACGGAGTCTACAACTACCGATGGAAGCGCAAAACGACAATATGCACTAGAAAAATCGGCGAGTGAGTATTTGTGATTCACAACTTGACTTGAAAGTATGAGTTTTTGAAGTCACTATCATTCGAGAGATGAGACGTTCAATTTCCTTGTCAAAACGAAAGTAATAAACAAATAAAGAAAAAACAAAATTCGTCGATTGATATCATCCAGCATATGTCCGACCCGCATATGATGCGTGGTCTACTTCTGGACATGCTTCTCATTAACCAACACAATCCTATACCTGGGTTCACCCCTCTCAAAGGCCTGCAGGGCATCATTGACCTTCTCCAACGGCCAGGGGTTCACCCAACTCTTAATACCCTTCCGTGCTGCCAATTCCAACATCTCTTCGATCTCTTTCGGACTACCGATAAGACTTCCAGTAACATGCACAGCCTTCATGATGAGTGGGAGTATGTTGAACCCGGGAACACTGTCCTCCGGTGCGCCGACCTGGACGAAAGCGCCGCGGTGGCGGAGGAGCTGGAGGTACGAGTCGATGGGGAGTTTGGGGGAGTTCACGGTGGACACGATCAGGTCGATGGTGTTGGCGTGCTTGCTTGCCCAGTTAGGGTTATCGTCAGTCGCGACGTAGTCGTCGGCGCCCATAGCGAGAGCGTCAGCCGCCTTGCTGGGTTTGCGGGATATGGCAATGACTTTGTCCGCACCGAGGGCTTTTGCGAAGAGGACGCCGAAGTGCCTGTTGTTTATCAAGTTAGTATTTAGGACTGGGCGGAAAGGGAGGGATATGTGTGAGAAATGGACGAGCATACCCTAAACCTCCAAAGCCGATAATTGCAACATTCTTTCCGGGCCCGCAGCCATTACGCTTTAAGGGTGAAAACATGGTTATTCCACCGCAGAGCATGGGCGCAGCGATTTCACTAGAGAGTGCCTCCGGGATCTTGAACACGAAGTGGCCAGGAACACGAGTGTAGTCGGCGAATCCACCAGTGGACATGCTGCCGTCGGGGTACTTGCCATTATAGGTTCCTACCATGTCCTTGCACTACTCCCACCTCATGAGCAACTGTCTGAAGGAAGAGGTGTTGGTGATGGGAGGGTAATACGTAGGATTCATTATCAACGTTGCACTCACCACACGACAAGCAGGAGCTTGCCTGTGCACCTACACCGACCCGGTCCCCGACTTTGATTCCCTGGACGTTCTTCCCAACTTTCACTGCCGTGCCGACGATTTCGTGACCGACAACAATGGGATAGCTCGTGAAGCCCCAGCCGTTCGTCAGGGTGTGGAGGTCAGTCCTGTTACGCTAGTGTCAACAATTGCATTGGTAGGGGAGGAGAAAGAATATAGAAGGGAAATGATGTTACCCGCAAATACCACAATGGGTGATCCGAATATCCACATCGTCCTCCGAGAATCTCTTAGGCTCGATATCCTTATAGACAAGGTTCTGCTTCTCGACACAATCATTGCTCGAACCAACCCATCCCTTGAAAGAGTATTCTGTAGACATCTTCTTAGAATTGGGCTTTGCTTTCTCGCTGTTTTCGTCGATTTTATCTTTTTTGTAGTTACTGATGTGCTTCTCGCTAGGTATAAGATGATCTCTGAGAACTTGCAATCTCTCGAGTGGGCGAGCAGGTCTATTTGAGCCCTCCATTCCTTATCTTCCTTCACTCTTTCCTTCCGGGCCCGCCCAACTCCAGAGAGGGGGGGAAAAGCCCCCCACAAGTTTAATTCCCTCAATTCCCTTATTTCCCTTAATCCCGCTTATCGCCTGGTGGGAGGAGGGGGAAGGGGGGAAACCCTCCAAAATCCCCTACGGCAATTGCATTAATGCCGTGCAAACTCCGCCGCAGTAAGACACGGCACCTAATCAAAAGGGCAGAGCAGTGCGCCGGGGCTGTAAGTTAGTCGGCGAGGTGGGGTACAGTATAGTATCGTTTATTACTAGGCTTAGATGCCACCTTCGATCCTCCCGTGTTTCCTCCCTTCTTCCCTTGCTCACTTGGGAAACCCGGGCAAGAATCCATTGATATTGCGGACTTTACAATTGGGAGCTTAAAGGTTGAGCAAAACTTCCGCTCTCCCTTCAGGTTTATTCCTCCGCAAATTGATTGATATTAAGGCGGAAGTGGTGAAGCCTTGGGTTAAGCTTGAGCGGTCTGAAAGGTCTGTGCCGGCCCGAGTGCCCAGTGGTGTAAACCAAACTGGGCGGTTAGTGCGCTCAGCATATTGCATTGCTGCAGACGCCTCCCTAGCCCAGACAAGAGAAGAGGATAGGAAGAGATAAGCTGGAAGCTTCTCCTGATATAGTGCTCGTGCATGTGGAGACTTCCATTTGCTGTCTGAGCACCTCTTGTGATTACTCGTAGATGTGGAGAGCATATCAAGGCTTGTTGGGTGTGCTGAGCACCGTATTTACTCTTTAGATGCACTATCTCCGTTAGGTTGCTGTTCCCGGGACTTGTCAATTCTTGAATTATCCTGATGACCCCCGCTCTGGCGTCCACCAGCTGGTCTAACTGCCGGTATCACCACGATGGGCATCTGGCAATCCACTACCCTAGAATATGATAAATCCAAAATTAAGCAAAACTAAACAAAGATCTCACCCCAAAAACAAATTACCCAATCCCCGCACATTAGTACCGAGCCAGTCAGAAAGCTGTTCCAATTCCTAGCCATCACATATGCTCAAATTTGTATCCAAAAACTCAAAAAGCGTTCCGTCCCGCACAACCTTACCACTCCCTTGCCGCAAGTTGTTGCATAACCTCCCCTTTCCCCTAAGCGCTTAGAGACAAAAAGTTCTTGAAAGGGATTAGCGCTTTCCCGACACGGGATAGCTTGAACTCCTTGGCTTTGTTTGACCTATTAACTGGTTTTGGAGATTCCGTTAGCTTGCCAAACTAAACCTATACTGGGCTGCTGATGCCAGAATCAGCGACCTACCGGAGATAGCAAATCTCCAGAGTAAATACGTACGATAATTCCGCCGAACCAAGTGAAAAAGAGGGTGGATTACAGTACGACTACCGTTAGTCTACTCTTTTGAAGGATTAGACTATATACTCGAGGACTTGATAGGGTGGCGAGAATGATAGGGTGGCGAGAATCACCCGCTCTCTCTAATGAGTCAACCCTCTCATTAAATTAAAGTCAAGCACCACATCTCCGAGAGAAGTGTTGGTACCATCTCGCTACCCTATCCTTCTCGGCACCATGTCAAAACGGTCTAGCGGTGAATACTACTCAAGCACTTGATCATTAGGGCGCGTCTGGTCGTCCAGGGCTTTTCATAATCATAAAATGTCGAATAATCACAAATTGTCGTACGCTAATTGACCATTCTCGAGTTCAAAGAAAAGTGTGTCTGGTCGCTAAGAAAATCAATTCAAAAAAAAAGTCACACAAAAAACCAGGATAATTATTATGATGAACATTTTGGCACTTGCACGGTGATACTTATTTTTTATTTTATTTTATTGCAAAGATTAGTGGTTGCGGTTGGTTACACACCACGTTGAGGTTGGAAAATACAAGTACTAGTACAGTACTCGTTCCAACCCCTCCCACACTAAACCCAATGTAACCAATTTTTGTAAGGGCTGTGCTACAAAACTCGGTACGAGTAGTCCATCAGCGCCATCAATCCAGTGCCCACAAAGAAGCTAATAAAACTACCCTCTAAACCGCATATAATGTCGGTGGGGGGGTTGGGGGGAACAGCCGAAAAATATCTCCAAAAGCGGCACGGAAACGAGTCATGTTTAAGTACAGTACCATCTCATCCTTCTGGTTACCTGGCCTCCTGGTTACCTGGCCTCCACAGTTGAAAAAGATGAGAGATTCCCGCAATGGATATAGTATCCTGATCTTAGTGGGCGGGGGTGTTTATGCGGGCGGGCGGGGTGGGCAATATGATCTAGGTGTTCGGGATTGAAGAAAGGAATTGTATTGAATTTAGACAGCTGTGAAGCTGACAAACAATAAAAAATCAAGAAACGTCAATGAGAACCAGCAAGGAAGCAGACGGGCTCCAAGAATTGATTTGGTCTGGTGCATACACCCACCCCTATCCGGTACTAACGGGTGCCGTGCTGGACCTGGAGCATAGTCAGCAGCAAGAAGTGGGGTTTGCAGGAAATGGATGCGACTCGGAGCCATCATAGATTCGTACCTCTCTGCGTTTTTATCACTTTCAGATTTCTTGGCCTGCGGCTCAGGGGTTCCACCAAACCTGTCATTGTAAATATTTACCGAACGAGTGGTCGAACTCGTAACATCCTTCTCGTAAAGGGCATATCGGTCATATGTTTCCTTCAATACGTATACGCTGACCAGGGCATATAGCCAGTTCGAGGTTCGCTTAAACTCTTTAACGTCGGCAACAAGACCCGCAATCTGAACTCCCATTACCGCAGTGGAGATTTCTATTCTATGGATACCGGATTTCAATTGTTCCATGTCGGCCCTTATCGCAGAAAAGTTCTGAAAACGTGTCAGTCATATAACAAACAAACGCCATCGATACCGTCTTACAGATTCGACAATAGGATGTCCATCACCAGTTTGGGTTTGAGTTATCATATCCCGGGCACGTGGTGGGAGGTGTCTGCCCCACCACAGTTTTCATTATCCGCAACTTTCTAAAACCTTTAGTTAATATGAGTACTTATGTATCCGAGCCAAGAATGGGCACCTCTCTTGGAACAGCGCACCCGAACACATAAAAAGTATAGTGTTCAAGCTGCTTGACAAACTGTACGAGTAGTCGTCGGGCACAAGGGGTGATAACTTGCCAGTGCATCTATCTGAAACCTGCGCTGAAACACACGGGGGGTGGGAAAAAATAACGCGGTGTAGAATCTTCGGAATTGGCATCGTGTGAGGCTTTGAGTTGTTCTTGTCAATGGTTGAGGGTCTTTCGTTGTAGTAGTTATGGAGGGTTGTGGAGTTGTGGTTGTAGTGTCCAAAGAACTTTTTCTACGATATCGGCTCATTTATACTCTCTCTCCAGCCAGGCCGTGACTAATGCTAGCAGCCGAGAGAGAAGGAAAATCAAACCACTCATACCGGGAATGGGCTCGCCCACGAGAACAGGCTTCGGATGACACTTGCATTCAAGCCATCTGGAGCCTGGCGAATGTTAACCACCCCTCCACCCTACTCCCCTGAGATACTTCCACTCCCTCCGAACACCTTTCTCCTCCCCCCGGACCTCCAAACATCTATCCCGGTATTAACTGCTATCATACCTCCACCCACGTTCCAAGGTTCCACGTGAGCCTGGTTACCCCGCCGATTGTGCAACAAGTCCACACCCCGGAAGAAAACTTACACCACCCTAAATAAATTTAGCATCTATCAACTTCACGGTATGCCTCTCGCGCGGACCCTCATACCCCACGACCTCTCCTCTGGGATTACGGCAGCTCTGGTAGTGATCTGGATAACCAACGAACCCAGATTCTGCACCTTTATTCTCAAAAGCCTGTTCCTGCAGTGGGGCATCGAGTTCGTTAGCCAGTGGGACTGGGTCAAGATCACTTCCCCCAGAACGCTTATTTTCCATGTCGAAAGCCAGGTGAGGTGGCCGCAACCGGTGTTAATGATTAGGTGATGGAGGAAAGGCATGGGAGAGGGAGGAGTGTGCTAGATTGCTGTCGAAAAACGAAGAGCTGAGAATGCACTGTTGACTGCTACATAACTACGGTAGTCCAGTGGAGGGCAACTTCCATCACCAGAAATCACTCGATTATTTACTCTCCATAAGATTGCAACTGCTAGACTGATAATACCTGTGAAAGAAACTTACCTCACGAAGCTCTAGAGGAAGATTATAATGGCAGCGAGAAATCAGAAGGCAGTGGAGACGAAGAGAGTAAAGAAGATCTTGGAAAAACACACTAGAGAACCGGGTATGAGATGAGTTCCCAAATGACCGTCGCTGAACTCTAAAAATCATATAGTATGAGTAAGTTGCGGAAAGGAAACCCAGCCCCACCGCACCCCAAAGACGGCGGCGCCGAATAAGTCGGGAAAAGCCGCGCCAGGAACAAGACGAAGACTGCCAAATGGATAGATCCGGTTACGATAGTGAGAACACCGATGGGGACGGAATCAAGGACGATGTAGGCGAAAGGAAAGCTGCGAACTGAGAGAATAATAAAATTCCAACAGGAGAGGGCGGTAGCATCGATAGTGATTCATGCTCATGGAAGAGTGGAGAATAAATTTTCTGGGTTCAAATTTCTCGGCCGTTCGACCACAAAGGAGGAGGTAAGTGTTAACCGCGGAATCAAGGCTGTCGATGGTTCAAGCTCCGATATGGAACATGGAAACAGATCCAGGGAATGAGGCGATATGGAGTGGGCAAAGGGACGGCAACAGAGAGGACACCGCCGATGCAGAGTGTGACTTGCTCAGTGATCAGGATGGGGAGGGGGTGAGAGTAGTGATGAGGGCGCCCAAAGTCAGGAACCCAAGCCTAGCGAGAAGTTAAAAAGCTAATCACCAAAAAAACGGATGTGAGTCTCTGTGGATAATAACCATCGGCCTCCGAAAGTTTCACAGAACTGTTATTGCAAATATTTCCAAAGCCGTCGAAACCGATACTGGAAAAAGCACAGCAGTCAAGCAACAGCAGGTGTGTAACCCCGTTTTAGAGCCTCTCTCGCGTATAGATCTGTGATGACATCTACAGTAGTTATAGGAAATGTTTGACCCGCTTCAAGGTTTCCATATCAAACCCGAGAAAGCCATTCTGGCAACTAACTCTTCACGGACCCCTTCGCAGCCTGCGCCATCACCCAACCCGTACCGGAGACATATAAGGCGGTAGAAGATGCGGCATTGAATTTTTGGAACACCTGCATCAACCTCCGATGTGAGCTACGTTTACCCTATACACCAAACTAAAGTGTGATGACACTGTCGCATCCACCCCCCTCCCCTTTGTGGGCCAAGATGTAAAGCTTTGTAGCAGAAGTTCACCCAGACCCCAGATAGCCTGAGTGAAGTGGATGGATGTCAGGTACCGTACGTTCTTCTCTTACAGCTCTGCTCGTTCCCGGTTGGAGTGGAGTAGTTAGCGCTGGCTAGAGTGGGAGGTCTTGGGATGATGCGCGGTGTTAAGTGCAGTACTAGGAGCGAGCTTTTTGGTGGTTGGTGGTTGGTGATTAGGTGTACTTCTTTCTAATGAGTGTGCTAGGAGCGAGTTGGATAATTGCATGGGGATGATATGGTTAGTGCAATCCAAAACGTGCACCAGGCTACAACTCGTCAATTGATTATATCTCACTATCAAAGTCTGCAATTGCTTCAAAAAAAAAAAAACCACTAGGTTATTCTCTTTAGCATTCCCAATACCTTAGTGGTTTTTTTTGAAGCAATATTTTATCTTAGTGGAGGGGTATATCAATAAATTTTAAAAATGCTATCATAATTGATGGTGTACGTTTTGGACTGCACGAGCCACAACATCTCGGATACGGCAATGACGCTTCGATTATCTTCAGGGTTGCAAGGAGTACGGTACCCCAAGACAAGGTATGATATGATAGCTAACAATTATTCCCAGCAATATCCCGTCACACAATCCCAACCCCTGATATAACAATCCCACCAAAGCCCCTTCTCCCCCCCCCCTCACCCCCCGCCTCATGCCCTGTATATGGTTTCGGACAATCAATATCGGCCGCCGGGGCCTAGTGAGCCTGGGAACGAGTAATATGTGATGATGCAGCTTGGTGGGCAATAAACACTTTGACCGAGTGTGGATTAGATCGAGTCTCCCTTGCTTTTTCTTCTTTCTTCTTTCTTCTTTTCATTTTTCCACACATATTTTTGCTTTACCCGACTTTGGTAAATCTAGGATCGTGGTATTGCTCGCCCTGAATTCTTTGACACCTTGGGGTACTTTTTCCGCCGGCCAACTCATCGGGTGGCATGCGTGATCTACTATTTCTTACTCTAGATATCTCTCCTAAGAGTCCTTTTCCGCCAGTTCCCTCTCCTAGATATTTTTGCTGGACACTATTAACCCGGACTGCCAGTCAGACCTCCCATATCTGTAGTTGCTATTGCATTATGGTAGATCGCGTTGCCCAATATAGACCTATAGGGATAGGTGTGGGAAGATATTGGTTGTTCTGCTCCCTGAGATTGGATATTACCGTATTCAGACGCTTGGAACCAGTACGGGTAATAATGATAATGCCGATGCATCCGAATATCAATATAACGTATCGAGAGAATTCGAATAATGGGGCAATGAGCTAGGAGGTTGGAGTTGCCTCTCCTAGTAAGGTCTCAGAAAGCAGGTTTTTTGATGTGTTTTCGCCCCAGTTCCAGAGGAGGAATACTTTCCAGTATGAGTGCCCCGTTTGCGGGAAAAGGAGCAGCAAGGGTTTTGAAGACATGTCGCACAACCTTGGAACGAGTACTCGGACATGGAAGTAAAAATAGAGGACGGAAAGAACCCTGTTTTTGTCGGAAGTATTGAGCTGGTCAGAATGGCCGAAGAGATCTGCATGCTGGAATGATGAAAAATCTAGATGAGAGGTTGGCAGAGGCAATACAAGAAAATGATAACTGTATGATGTTAGAATGACAAAACACACAAAACCTGATACTTGTAGAAGATATTGCCAGTGGTAAAAAATAAAAGTATGATATTATACCCATAAGCAGATGTTGAGTGTACTTATGCAAAACAAAGCTCTATTTATCACTCCCCTCATCATGCCTGCTATGACCTGTTCACAGGTAGCAGGATCACATATTAGCAGGAGTATTGACAGTAATGTGAGATTCATCATAGGAATAGCTAACATCTCATTCAATAATTACATTCAATGGCATCACAGCTATTACAACCATGCAACACCAACACCACTTGCACTTGTAGGAAATCTATCTACTAGTCATAGATTTGACATAGCTGATAATCTCTCTATGTTATATGTAAGAATAATAAAATCCAAAAAATTGAAGTAACATTAATTTAAGATATAATGATAATGGGCTTGGAGATAAGTGTGATCATTATGAGTATAGGGGTATGGGTGAGGACGAGGGCGAAGATGAAGATAGGGGTATGGATGTGGAGTCAATTATTATAAAGAAGTCATACTGTATGATACAGTAACTCCAACTGAGCATAATATAATTCAACAACTCTATGAGTAAGGCAGATAGACATATTGCCAAATTTACAAGGAATTTAGGCCTTGCTCAGCATGTACCAATTTAAATCAATCATGATAAAAGTTGAAAATAGAATATATCCTGAAATGGAAAAATTGTATTTTTCTGAAAATATTAGTGCTTGGTAACAACTACAATTTTTTTATATTCTTATTTTACCCTATTTTCGAACAGTTATTTCATAAAGTCTTTTGACCTAATAGATCCAAAAATGTCCTAGTATTATAATATGATAACACAATAATATTATAATAATAATTATCATAACTTTGTTTCTTTTTTTTTTCATAGTATTAATAATCATTATTTATTTCTTTCCAATAATTTCATATCTCAACTATTGTATTCATTTTGTTATTTCTTAATATTTCTTGAAAGCTAGGAAAGGAGATAAATTTGAAGACTTAAAATACAATATATGAAATAAATTTGTATATAATATTATTCTATTGTATTTTAATTGTACATTATTTTTATAGAGATTGATTAGTACCCTACATCCTATTTGTATCTTATAAAATTCACAATTAAAAAAATTTGAGATACAATTTTTGTGGCAAGCTGAGCACTACCTAATTTAAATTAACCTAGATCATATAAAAAATCACATTAAAGTGGAAATATCACAATTTTTGTGGCATGCAGAGCAGGGCCTTAATATTCCTATAGGAAGTTTACATTTGTAACAGGGGCTCCCTCTGGGAAGATAGATCCCAAGGTTTCGACCGCACCGAAGTGTTCTTTCCAAAAGTAAAGATAAAGATAATCAACAGTAGAGTTGAAAAACAAAACAGTAAAACTTAATATCGTTAAGCCACAGCTTTACTCAATTAAGTTCTGATCTTGAGAGGTAGTAGATTGCCAGAGTAGAGGAGAACTGGCATATACTTCAGTAGCGTTAGCATACTGCCAGTTACTCCCCATCACGACTCTGCGTTCACAAGCACCCAACTCCCATGGGCTGTCTAGCCAACCACTACGGGTCGGACTAAAGATCTCCCGTAGCGAACTAGACCACTTGGTGGTGTTCTAACATCTGCCCAATAGAAGTGTTTTAGCCGCTGCATCTCCAATGCAGCAGCAGGAGTAAAGACTCTTCACGCCACAGTCATGCCAGTGGTAGGTTGTCATGCCCTTGCGGATACTATACCAACTATGGAACTCTCTACCCATATACACTTAGTCTTCTGCAAGCATTCGCAGCCCCTGAACATCTATCCAGTTCTACTCATTTCTATATCATTCCAGAAGATAGCCACATAGCTCCCCTGATAGACCCCTTCGGAGGTTGACTACCAATAGGCGCTACCCACAGTCAACCCTCCTGGAAGTAGGTCTTATCGTGACCTTAGACTAGTGTCTTAGAGTCCTTAACGATTCTCCAATACTATTACAATTTCGGGACAATGGACTTCAGTTACCTCTCCTACAGGCCTCCGGTAATCTCACATACTACTCCTGACTTCAAAGCAGTATTACTTCATCAGTTTTGGTCTGTTTTACACGAAGCCACCTGGAGGCTATTCTCCAGGTTCTCCTCTTCCCCGTCATATATCCTGTGGACAGCTTCTGGTCAGACAGATGGCATGAGCACATACAGAGTTACGGCAATGTCTCCACTTAGAGACTTTTGCTAGACTTACAGTAACCCTTTAGGCTGTAGCCCATGACACTAGGGACTTATAACGGGGCCGGTGGGGGGTGTTAGCAACTATACCTCCAAGTTACAGCTTGTTCGGAGCTCAACTGGTTGTGTGGGAGTGATCGGCACAATCTGAGATTCAAACACTCTATGTAATTTTGTGTGACAAACAATCTAGTAACTTTCCCCGAAGTTCTGCAAAATAAGTTACTTTCAGGGTAGGGTAATTTGACTCCATAGCAGGGTTATCCATAGCCCAAGGCAGGGTAACTCTACCTGGACTCTCTGTCGAGTAATTCAGGATAACTCCCAAATTGAATACTTGGATTACCCTATAGAGTAGGGTAACCCCCAACCTTTACTAGTACCTATGTACCTTTGGTATGGTCTAGTATACCCGACTGAGGTACCTAACTACTGGTACCTCTACTCAGTAGACCTAAGTCTACCGCCATCCCTATCACGGTAGTCTCTTGACACCGGTAAGGGTATAGGTTTAGCTACTTGGAATAGTACTCAGTGGAGTATCATTATATCATCAGCATGTTCATGGTACTGGCACTGTATATCAATCATCCTAACGTACTCATTGCTGCAAATTAGTTTTCACTATGCTAATTAAAAACTGCTTTATAGTAACAGTAATAGCAAATTCATATGGTTATGTAACGGGGGCTTCCTCTGGAAAGATGGATCCCGAGGTTGCGACCGCACCGAAGTATTCTTTCAGAAGTAAGGATAAGGATAATCAACAGTAGAGTTGAAAAAATAAACGGTAAAACTTAATATTGATAAGACACAGCTTCACTCAATTAAGTCCTAATCTCGAGAGGTAGTTGATTGCCGGAGTAGAGGAGAACTCGCATATACTTAAGTAGGTTTGGTATGCTGCCAGTTACTCCCCATCACTACTCTGCGTTCACGAGCACCCAACTCCCGTGGACTGTCTAGCCAACCTCTACAGGTTGGACCAAAGATCCCCCGTAGCGAGCTAGACCACTCAGTGCTGTTCTAATATCTGCCCGATAGAAGTGTTTTAGCCGCTGTATCTCCATTGCAACCGCAGGAGTAAAAATTCTTCACTTCGCGGCCATGCCAGTGGCGAGCTGTCATGCCCATGCGGATACTATACCAACTTTGGAACTCTCTACCAATATACACATAGCCTTCTACAAGCATTCGCAGCCCCTGAACATCTATCCGGTTCTACTCATTTCTATATCATTCCGGATGATAGCTACGTAGCTCCCCCGATAGACCCCTTCAGAGGTTGACTACCAATAGGCGCTACCCACAGCCAACCCTCCTAAAAGCAAGTCTTATCGTGACCTTAGACTAGTGTCTTAGAGTCCTTAACGATTGTCCAATACTATTACACTTTCGGGGCAATGGACTTCGGTTACCTCGCCTATAGGCCTCCAGTAACCTCACATACTACTTCTAACTTCAAAGTGGTATTACTCCGTCAGTTTTGGTCCGTTTTACACGAAGCCACCTGGAGACCATTCTCCAGGTTCCCCTCTTCCCCCTCATATATCCTGCGGAGAGCCTCCAGTCGGACGGACGGCGTGAGCGCATACAGTGTTACGGCAATATCTCCACTTGGAGACTTTTGCTAGACTTACAGCAACTCTTCAGGCTGTAGCCCATTACGCTAGGGACTTATAACGAGGCCGGAGGGGGGTGTTCGCAACCACACCTCCAAGTTACAGCTTGTTCGGAGCTCAACTGGTTGTGCGGGAGTGATCTGTACAACCTGAGATTTGAATACCCTATGTAGTTTCACGTGACAAACAATCTAGTATCATAACTTCCCCCGAAGTCCTGCGTAACAAGTTACTTTCAAGGTAGGGTAACTTGACTCCATAGCAGGGTAACCCATGGCCCAAGGCAGGGTAACCCTAGCCTAAGGTACGGTAACTGCACCCCGAGTGACCCTACAGAGTAGGGTAACTCTACCTGGACTCTCCGTCGAGTAATTCAGGGTAACTCCCAAATTGACTACTTGGGTTACCCTACAGAGTAGGGTAACCCCCAACCTTTACTAGTACCTATGTACCTTTGGTATGGTCTAGTATGCCCAACTGAGGTACCTAACCACCGGTACCTCCACTCGGTAGACCTAAGTCTACCGCCATCCCTACCACGGTAGTTTCTTGATACCGGTATGGGTATAGGTTTGGCTACTTGTAATAGTACTCAGTGGAGTCTCGTTACAGGTTACCATCTCCCCTTATCAGAAGTTGCAAAGCTTACAGGAATTCAAGTTTCTAATCACTTACTCCTAAACATTTTCTATATCAAAGGCTACAGCTGCTGTGTCGCTGAAGTTAAACTATTTCTCGATGCAGGAACAAAGCGGAATTGACTAAATTAGGCATACAATTTCTTGACTAGAGTGACTCTGATTGGAATCAAGTTATTTTTTCAGATAAGGTTGCCTTTAATTACAGCCGATTATCTGGAACAGTTTGGGTCATGCGAAAGCTAAGTGAAGAATATGACAGACTGCTTGGTGTTAAAGTTTAAAAACCTTATGACAGTTAAGGCTTGGAGAGCTATTTATATAGGTTAGAAGTTTTAACTGATCATTTAGGAAGCAGAGAACTGGGGACCATTTTCAGTCAAAACCTACATTCAATACATAATTCATCCTGTCTGAGTCCTCTTTCTATAGTACCAGCAGCTTTACCACTAAGCTTATTGTACAGGTTACATTTACTTTCAACAACACTGTACCTCGGTCCACTAAGCAAAATAGACAAAACAAGCACTTAACAAGATTGGAATTGGCTTCTACCTCTTTCCCTGTCCAGTGAGCTGACCAGATATGTCACCAATTGAAGAAGTCTAAAAGCAGATAAAGAGAAATATTACCTGATACAGCCTTCATTCCACAGTTATTCCTGATTTACATCAAGTAATCTTGGAGGAATAGGATGCCCTTACTACCAATATCATTATTGAACATACTTCTTCTATTACAGAATACATCTATGACCTTACCTCAGATAATGACAAATATATACAAAATGGGAGTTACAACTTGGTAAGTATTCCACACAATAGCGAGCATCCAGCATAGTAAGCAAATTGCAGGATTTGATATGAAACTACCATTAAGATTGAATAGTATTTGGATGAATTGTTTACTATAGTATTCAAGTTGACTTTCGTGATCTTTGAAATGTTATGTACTGTTAACGCTTGTATTTGATATTTGGGTATTGTGCAAGGTGGAATTTGTATTCAGGTGAACATACAAGTGTGGTAGCAGTCCAGTAATGTAAATCACCTAGTAATAACGCAATACTGGGAAATGACACTGTCTTAGATTGCGCGATTGTGCAGGGGCCCCCCTGGAAAACTACAAAGTATGAGATGAATTTTTGTGAAAGAAGACTGGAACAAAAGGTATAAAGAAAGCAAAGCACAAGGAAATGATTGGATCTGCAAGTGAGGAAGATAGAGTTAGAAAGATATCAAAAAGGTGAAATGTAAAGGAGGGGGTACCGGAACATATTATATCAGAGAACTAGAGAGCTGGAGGATGCCGGGAGCGAAGAGACATATGGAGAGGACGATCTGGGAGGTAGGTTGGATGCTTTAACCGTGCTACTGGGGGGAGTTGACCGTGGTGTGATTCTGAGTGGTGTGGGATAGTTTCAGAACTCCATTCGGGATCGCTAATCTCCTCTGCCTCAGTTGTAGAACCTGAATCGTTCTCTGAATCCACAAGCACAATATGTGGAGTAGCAGAAATGACAATCTGCTGGGTCTGGGGACCTAATCGGCGTGGTGTAGTTGACTGAAGGCGAGGCGAGGATATGGGTTGTGCTGGCTTGGTCTTTCGTCGTCCAGACCGGAATCCTGATGCTGCCCGCTTCGCTGCCGCCTGAGATTTTTGAAGATCTTTATCCAGCCGGGCATCACATAATTGGATCAAAGTTGCTCCATCAAGTACCCGCGCCTCACTGAGTTTCCGCCTATCGGTAACATTGTGAAGAATGTTTACA
This sequence comes from Tuber indicum, assembly GCA_006112555.1. NCBI lineage: Eukaryota > Fungi > Ascomycota > Pezizomycetes > Pezizales > Tuberaceae > Tuber > Tuber indicum. The sequence goes on from VBSK01000105.1 coordinate 1,249,019, forward strand.
TTCTGTAGCCGGTGCGTCAGTTCTTGCCACACCTCTTTCTCCGCTATTTCCTCCTCCAATTGATGACCAAGAGTTGTCATAATTGTCTTGACACGGTTGATAGTTCCTTGAGAACTATTGGCGGAAAGCGAATCGATAAGATTTGTACCGGCTCTAACCCGGTGACGAATTTCGTAGCCTAATCTTGGTTCCTTGATCGTTCCAAGAGAGTCTCAATGCCGGGTAGTGGTAGGGGCAATTTTGCCTAAAACTCGCCGCGGGTTAAGTGGCCAAATGCCAGTACTAGTAAAGGACTGTAGAATACTATGAGGTGTAAAGGTTTGCTTGCGGGCAGCAGTAAGAAAAGGAATAAAAACAGATTTTTTGATTCCAACAAGGTTTTTCCCTGATCGAACATAATTATCAACCTCTATACCATAGAAATGTTGATAGGGACTGAAAAGTCCTACATCTAGAGGTTGTAAAAGGTGGGTGGAGTGAGAGGGGAGGCAAAGGAGGAGAATATTATGAGCCAGACAAAAGGAGACAAAGTTATAGGTAATGTGAGATCCATGGCCATCAAAGATCAATAGCCTTGGATTACTACCACAAATTGCACGCATTTCAGGCTCAAAAACAAGTTCTAACCACTCTAGAGCTAGGCGATCGTCTACCCATCCCCTAGGTGAGTAGCTAAACTTGTAGTTTACATTTTCTTCTTTTAAGTTCTTATACCATCCAAGATAATGGCCAGCACCTTTGTTGATAATAAAGGGTGAAAGAGCCGTCCCATTACCACAGATAGTTTCAATGACTGTAACAAGTTCGCGTTTCCCGTCATGGGTGACGTGGGGATTTCTTCGTCCACGGCGGCATAAGACCTTAGCCCGCGAGGCTACTCCCATCAAAAACCCTTTCTCGTCCATATTGAAGATTTGCAAAGCAGACAGCCTGTTCTGCCTAATCAACCGAGACAGCTTGTTGAAATAGTCTTGGATTAGCAAAGGGTCCTTCGCATATGCCCTTTGCCTTTCTAGCTGTGTACTGAGTTTAACAGCAAGGTTTGGATGGCGCTTAAGGAATCGAGACATCCAATTCCTCCCCATTGGCTCACATGGGACTTTTGTTCGCTTTTCCTCTAAATGCCTGGCCATATCACGCACCATACTGAGCCTTGGCGGAAAGCCCTTGTCATCTTGGTCAAAACACCATCTCACTACTGCCTTCTCCTCAGATATTAGTAGCCGTTGCTGCCCCTCATGAGCTTCTGCATGAGTGGTTGATATTCCTGCTAATCTTCGGTAGAGAGTCCGCTTATCCACCTCGAAGGCCTCGCTAACATCTGCAACGCTCTCCTCCTCACCAGATCTTATCGCTTGCATTGCTTTTTGGAGGCGAGCCTCATATTGAGGATCTTTACTTCGTCGTGGAGGCATTGTGGTTCTGATAACTCTTCATACCACCAGTAAAGCGGGGTACCATTACTCTATGAGTGCCAAGTACGCCAAGTTCAGCCTTGTGTCACATCCCGGTTTTGTGTCACTTCCACGTGATTTACGTTAGCTCTTTATTTGAAAATGCAACTACACTTCAAAATCATGATCTGCAAGATTTCGGAAATTCCTGATTATTTCCCTGTTATCCTTGATTTTTACTTCCATATCTGAGTACTATTATTTTCTTAACTAGATCTCTTGGGCGCAGCGCCCGGCGGACTAGATTAGCCGGTGCCGGTGCCAGTATCATACTACTTGCGATTTTCAAAAGTATCTGGATGCCGTCAAATATCTTGGCACCACTGCCTCCCCCTCCAGCTATCATCATGGTAATTATGCTGAGCAGCAATAGAAGACAGCGATCAAAGACATTATTGATTAAAATTAAACAATAGGAGAAAGTAGGAAACCTGTAGCCTGAGTAGATAAAAGAAAAAAGCAAAAGTAAATAAAAATACATCAAGCTTGAAAATTATTCCCACCATTTTTCGCAATACATCGCACCATGATATCAGGTAGCTTAACAATTTCATGGTTAATTTCCTCAATAGTAATCTTTTCCCATTCCTGTTCCAGTACAACTTTCATTTCGGCAGGTGTGCGAATTCTTTCTGACCCGCAGCGGCGGAGGATTCGCATCTTCATCAGTCGCCAAATATGCTCGATGGGATTAAAGTCTGGGGAGTTCGGGGGCCTGGTAACTTTCTCGATTCCTTCCTTTTTTCGTTCGAGGTTGGTGAAGTCTGAATTATGAGATGGAGCATTGTCTTCCATAAGTTGAAAGTTGTGATTTAAAGCTAACCTCTCCCTACAAGTTGGCCATACAAGTGGACAGTAAAGACCAGTTACGTATTTCCATGAGTCCACTCCTTTTGCATCCTTTCACTTTAGCTTTTTAATTTTGTATTTTTTCCCCCGCCATGACTGCTTTGTTTTTATTTTTCCTCCACCCGACTCATTCAAGGCCTCTAACCTTAACTCCCTTGCAACCTGTAATTCCTTTTCTTTTAAGAGTCCGAACTCCTCTGTTGTCCTCCAATTCCTATTAAGCCTCTCCTCCTCCTCTCCAGACTTGGCATTCCATTCCACAATATCTTTCTTTGCCCGCTCCTTTTCTTCTTTGGTCTCCGCTGACCATACATGAAAGGGGCCCTTCCAATTCCAGCTAATCATTCCCCAGCACATCACCGATGTGCCTTGCTTTTTTTTTGTTCCCACACAATCGTCATGCCATTTTTCCTCCTTCTCTCGCCATACCAAATTGGTACCAAATACAGCTCCAACCTCCACAGACATCTCATCAGTGAAGGCAATATTTGCCCACTCCCGACTCGGAAGCCAGAATTCTCTTTTTAAACAATAATCCTAGAAGTAATTAGTACCAGCATAAGTCATAGTCAGGCAATAATACCTACCAGTCTTATTTTTTTATTCTCCTCCTTCAAAATAATTTTGAACTCTTCGTGATAGGCACGAATCCCACGATCCAAAAGTGCGCGATAAATGGTAGTATCGCTAACCGTGGAGAAACAAGCCTCGTGGCGGAGATCCCGGATAGTCATCCTCCTGGTCTCAAAGTTTTTTTTTACAAATCCCACTAGCCTATCCTTATCCTCCTTTGACAAAAGGCAGGGACGGCCGGGACATGCGTCAGCATCCAGGGCGGAGCTGGCAATTAGCTCCTGAAGTGAGAGTGGTGTATTATCGGCTTCATTGGCAGTCACTCGGGCTTGTCGTGCATTCTTTACAGCATGGCGCCAAATGTCATTCGCCGTAGAAGCTGCAACTCCAGTGACTTCTTTGATTTTGTTGAAAGGCATTGGCTGAGCTTGACTCCGAAACGCGATTATTACCGCTCACCGTCGCAGTATTATCTGCTTTCCTAATACTCTATTAGCATATTTCCTTTCAATCTTGTTTGGTAAGTTATATATCTTACCTCTTCTTATGATAGCACGTGCCATGATTCTGACTGGTTCCACAGAGGATAGTATTATCATCTCAGGTGTCTGGATAAATATGTGTGTACGCGCCCAAATCCTTGGCGCCAAGATCACCTGCCGTATTAGGATTTTTTTTTTTTTTTTTCAAACTTTTCGGTATTAGCTAGCCGTATACACCAACTAACTACGAGTGCGGCCGATAGATATATTCGTCACATGGGTCTGATAAGAGATTTTTGGCGAGGGTTTCCCACCAAAAGCTTTTTATCAGACCCACGTGACGAATAAATCTATCGGCCGCACTCATAAGTACACTGTAGAGCTTTCCTATGCAACACGCATGTCTGCCCAAATCCCCCTTCCCATACGGGTCCCTCTTCGTCAACTCCTTCTAAACCAACTGAAGCCAAAACAAAAACCACCTTAACCAGGCCTCGAGAAGAAAGATCAAACATGCAATGGGTCTGATCTACCTCCTCCACGCCCCAACCAAAAAACAATTTACTTCTTTCTCCCCTTTCCCTTCCCCTTATGTCCTGAACTACCCTCACCCTTCTTACCCTCCCATGGCAAGTCCATCTTGAACCTCGCCGCAAAATCCGCCAACCACCTCTCATCCCTCTCCGCATCACTCATCCCATCTAACCCCTCAAACATCTCGTCGGCGTACGACTCCCTCCACTTCTCCTCCATCCCTCCCCTCGCCTTCTTCCTCGCCGCCCGTTCCCATCTATCCTGGACCCCCATCTTGGTGATCCAATCTATCCTATCCTCCATCCCCTTCATCGACCCCCTCACCTCCCCTACCAACTCCCTAAACTTCTTCTCCAGCCACTGTACCTCCGCCTTCAACCCCATTATCTCCATCTCCATCCCCGCCAACACCTCCCAAATCCTATTCCTAGCTGCCACATCCTCCACTGCCCCATCATACAGGGCCTTCCTAACCCTCGACTACACTCCCTCCTTCTTCTTCAGTGGCACCACCCTAAATCTCTTAACTGAACACCATCTACCCCCAACCCAAAGCCCCGACCTGCAGAACTCCTGCCCAGCCTTGGCACCCCTAACCATAGCCAATACCGTTGAGGACTGGGCCGCCTTAGCCCTCCCTACCTCCCTCTCCTTTTCATCCACCAACCACTGTGAGCCCTCACAACTCACAACACCTACCTCCCATAACCCCACCAACACTCCACCAATCCCATCCTCCCAAGCCACACCATTCACCTTCACAGTGACCGGATTCCAATTCCTCCGCCAACTCTCAGGGTCAAACACATTCCCCCCAAACGCCTCCCCAACACATCTTCTCTTGCCCTCCCCCTCCTCAACCCTAACCCCGCACTTCGTACCCCAACTATCTTCCCTCTTCACCTCCGGCTCAGGCGTCTGTTCAGGACTCCTAGGGACAAACTCCCTCGTCTCCTTCACCCAACCCCTCACTTTTTCCCTCTCCTCTTTCACCCTCTTTCTCACCTCCTCCAACTCCTTCCTCACTCCCTCCACCTCACCTCTAGCCTCAGTTAGTAAAGACTTCAGGGAACTTACCTCCTTCAACAATAACCCATTCAAATCTTTCAAACAGGCCTCTCTCCTCTCCCTCTCCTTATATTCCTCCATCTGTGTAAACATGGAGTTGACTTTCTCTGCAGACCAGCCCAACTCCATGCCCCTTTCACTGGCCTTCTTTAACTCCAAAGCTCTGGAAGCCATCTTGAAAAAGTAAGGTGTCGTTTTAATTGGTAGACAGTCCAAATTGCAGGCTGTGTAACAAGGTGTGTTTTCAAACGCTGAGGTTGTAACGGTAACGGAGCATGATCAGGATACTTTTGAAAATCGCAAGTATAGGTGCTCGAGTGCTATGTGAGAGATTGTAGGTAGACTAAATTATGGTGCTGAGAGGGCTTGACAAGATACATTGGAAACCAGCGGGCTTAAGTACTCGTACGAGGGTGTGGAAAAACGTGATGGTGAAAACCTAATTAGACTATGGTAGCCACTCCCAGATAGCCTGTGGCAACGATTGGTCAAATTGGCGGTTTTCCGATGATGTGAGGAAAGAAGTCATCGGAAAACAGATCACGTGCGTTCCGACCACTTACCCTTACTTGTACGAGTACACCCTCGTACAAGCACGATATCATACATGATCAATAGTTCTAATTACCCACTGTAGTCTATGCGTCTGATAAATACTCGTACACTTAGCCCAAACGCCCACATCCCCGCAGTCATTGATACTATGATAGCAGACTATGATAATCTAAATTTACTCGAGTAGGTACAGTACGGTACTCGTAGATGATCCTCCTATCAAACCCTAACCCATTGAAACCCATTGATTTTTTTTTCCATCCCACAACCGACGTCACTTCATAAACTTCAACTCCCTGCTGCATCTAAGGTGGGAAAAAGAGAGAGAGAGATAACAGTCTACAATCGCTACCATCAAACCAACAAAACACCCCACTTCCGCCAAACAAAACCGCCCGGCAACATGCCACCAAAACGTTCGCTTGCGCCAGCGGGCAGTCCTCCCCAGCGTGGTCTCATCTCGTCGTTCTATCACGGCATCAAATCCCCCGAAAACGCTTCCGTAGTAAGAAGTGTCGCCGTATTCGCGGTAGGTTCCCATCCTCACCTCTGATATGTGTGTGTGTATCCCCTAATATCATGGTTACTAATGATGGTGATGGTGATGAGGTGTGTGTGCGGATTAGGCTGCTGCGGCTTTTCTTTCTTCTTCGTGGACTGATTACTTGCTTCCTCCGTGAGTTGTCTCTTCCTTCCCTAGTCGATGGTTTGGGGAGGTTTATTGTGCGCGCTGGTGGGGGCTCTCGGATAGTGCTGATGGGATAAACAGAGTTTAAGGCGACTGGATATGGATGCGGCTGTCAAGGTGGAGGATTGATAGACGAATCGCTTTCGGTATTTGTGGAGCGGAAAATTGGTCTTGTGCTAGTTTAGGCGGACGTGGATGTGTAACGCTCTGGTCGATGCCCCTATTGGAAAACCCGCTATAATTAGATGGAGAGGTACTGCTATGGAATTATCATTTGAAAAAAAAAACTCGAGAGCCGCTTTATAGCTCTACGATGCATTACCGGTAGATTTGACTGCCAATAGTTGTTTGCCTTCGTAAATATATTTACGGTGCTTTTGCTTTGGACTTTGCCGGTCTAGCACTCGGGGAGTGCGGCTTCCCCGGAATATAATAATGCGGTCTTTGGGGGTTCCAATGATTTGATCCGCTTGCTCTTCAGGTTCCGATGGGATGGGATATCTATACGATCAAGGTATGTATTCGCGGACCACCGTATATCACCGGCCCTACGTACGAGTATGGAACTCCGGAAAGCAACCGAACCTTACTCCACCTATCGCCAGCGTATCATACCCCTTGACTACACACATTCCCGAAAGCTAAATCTAGCAAATGTGAAGGAAGATGGCAAATCATAGTTCGCTAGGGCGGATATCTCCCTTCGGGCAGTTATGCCTGCTACCACTACTGATACTTGGTAGAAAAGAAGAGCACTCCTAATCTTGCGGCAACGCTCACCCTGCCCGGTACCTAATTAATTTGTCACCGAATACCAGAACCGTTCAACAGCTTCGTGCACGTCCTCCGCATACACTGCGCTGCTGGCAGGCGGGCCGTGGGGAGAGAATGAGCGCAACAGATTAGATCTAGATCGGGGGCTTCCGCTTTCACGTTACATCGAATATCAAAAGATTTTCCATAGTGGCTGACTTTAATACTCTGTCCTTAGTGACATAATCGCTGCGGCTTTACTAAACTTGGGAGGTCAACCAATGCATGAATAGACAGGTGTTCTTGCTTTTTTTTTTTTTTGAATAATAATAATAAAAAATATTGCATCGTTCGCATCCTTTTGGAGGGAGATGGGAGACCTTTTTTAAGTCCTATATTGAGTTAGGCACAAGACCGGGACCCACCCACGGTACAGTAAGATATGTGGCCTCTAAGTTATGCCACGAAAGGCCTAGAGCATCATAATATTATCATACCAATAAAGTAAATGCATCCCTGCCCAGTCCAACAGCCCCCAATCCTATAGACCCTCCGATCCGAAACCGACCTCGCGATCCTCTCTCAAAAATAGGGGGCGGGCACACTTTGAGGGGGGGAAACACCCCCGGTAGGCGCTAAAATAAAGGATTGGAAACTGTAATAACCAATTCCATTTTTTCATTGTCCCAGCCGGGGGGATCAACAGTGCAACTCGAGTCTCGTTTTATGGAGAAAATGCTAACATATATAACCCACTTTCAGATCATGGGTAAAAACCAGCCCGTCATCCAACGGGAGGTTCTGCAAATCCCGGTTAATGAGATCCAAGACATCCAGTGGGCTAGTCTTATACAGTGTCCGAGAGGCGCTAATCCCTCTCAGGAGCTCTTATCTGAGGGTCCGGAGGTTGCGGGGCTAGCGGGGGTGGCGGATTGCAAGAGTTTTCACGTTGGGCCAGGAAACCTAGATGCTAACTATAAGAGATATTCGGCCCAGAAGTGCTGGCCGCTCAGGCTATATCGTAGGAGAATCCCCCACACAACTGTTCAGGCAGGTGACTCTCAGCTGGAGGCAGAGCGGATTGAATGACGGGGTGCACAGGGGGTTTATGGTTGGATGAGATAATGAATAGAGCAGCTGCTGGTAAACCCCTTCACCAGCAGCAGTGTTAAGTGCTAAAGGTAATCAAAAACATATGATAGGAGTTCTTTGGTTCCATACAGCTGAGTCACTTCCGGACTGAGAGGCTAACTTCTGGTCCCATATTGAGGGCTAACCTATAAGCCTATAATGCCTTAGGTTCATCCTCGCCTGGCGGGATTGTGAGAACGAGTCTGGTGTTTTATGATACTCTACAATGGGATTTTAATCGCAACCAGGAAGATTCCGAATATAAGGTAATCGGTTACCAATTAAGATCCCGATGGAATTTCCAACACTGGGGAAATGCTGAGTATGATAGCGTGTATCCTCACAGCTTCCTTGACCCAATAGGTATACACAGATCTCAGTAGATAGCGAGACGCCAAGAGCCGCAACGGGTACTGGAAACCCAGAAGGAGGGCGGTGTAGTACAGCACTCGCAAAATGGGCGCGTCTGTGACGACTCCGTAGTTAGTAATTTTATTACAAGGTGTTTGAAAAATCACTATTCCCAATTAAAATGATCTCATCATTTATTGATCCGAGCGATTGCCGGTGTTATGATACCCTTGATCGAGGGACGGTGCTGCAGTCAGCACCCCTGGAATCAATGCATCGAGTGATATACAATGATCAAGACACAAACACCGCTACGCCTTCGGAGTGGAGACAGATGCACCATAATATACAAAGCACCCCCGTCCATTCTCCTGGGAGGTGGTATTCCCTCCACCACACCCAAACCGACAATCCCCAACATCACTCGCCAAGCAAATAGAAGAGAACGAAAAGGAAAAAAATGAACGATTAGCCAGTAAGTATATCGTACATTGTCATTCAATCTAAAATTTACGCAACTGGGAAAATAGTGATAACTGTACAGTACATGGGGTCCTCTAATACCCCTTTTTGTGGGGGGGAGGAACTAGTGAGCAACAAATGATTTGGGGAAAGTCAAAAGCGTTGAAAAGAAAACGGTAAACATACCTCAAGGAAGAGCAAAAAGGAAAGAAAAAAAGGAAACGGCCTCCATTCATACCCACTAATTAACCCCGAACCTAAGATTTTCAGACAAAGGAGATGAAAAGAAAAACCCATTAATCCAACCGAGCTATCTCATTTCAGCAGTCCTTCAATTTCTAACACTCACGCCAGAACGTTTATGATACATCCTAGCAGCAATGTTCATTGAAGCCAACTCTTGAAAGAGTAGCTTGGCGGCGTACGGGAGGTGGATTTGGGAGATTTTGGTCTTGTTGCGACACGGACGGCACTCGAAGAGGTTTTTCTTAAGATTCCTAAGCACACATATTAGTAAAAGAGGAACCGAGGATCGTGAGGCTACTTACGCGATGGGCGTCATGAGTCCGCAGATATCACAGATGTGGACTCTAAAAGCATCCGAGACCTCGAAGAGTCTCTCTTTGAGAAAAGCGCTAGCACCGTGAGCAATCATACAATCGCGTTCCATCTCCCCGAAACGAAGACCACCATCTCTAGCACGACCCTCAACAGGTTGGCGAGTGAGAATCTGGACAGGTCCTCTGGCCCGAGCATGAATCTTGTCGTCAACCATATGTCTGAGGCGTTGGTAATAGGTGGGTCCTAGGAACACCTGGGCAACTAGTTTCCTACCAGTATAGCCGTTGTACATGACCTCGAAACCCCGAGACTGATAGCCGTTCTGCCGCAAAAGAGTGGATACGGAGTCAACTGTCACATCGCTGATTAAGAGGAGGGCAATTAGTCATGATAGGTGGATATCGGGATGGCTTGGAAGCCTTACGTGAAAGGGGTCGCGTCTCCTTCGAACCCTCGTAATGAAGAGACTTTGCTCAATTGGCACTCGATCAAGTGGGCAATCGTCATACGAGATGGGATGGCATGGGGATTGATAACTGTGACACGTTAAGAAGAGGACGAAATGGAGTATCATTTTAGAGGCCTTACTGAGATCAGGAACGATTCCTTCGCAAGTGAAGGGCATGTCTTCTTGTCTGTACGTAATACCGATCGTGCCCTAGTAACTGGAGTCAGCATTTGAGACTTATCTTCGCCGAGCATCCAAACTGAACCTTTTGTCCATGCCTAGAGGCAAATTTGTCTCCAATCTGTGGAATCTTAGTTGTTCTCATTCGGACTTTAACAAACTTCAAACCCTCGGCGTTTGTGGTAAGCATGACCTGGTCAACGATACCGTTCTCTGTGCTTCTAAGTGGTGTAGAAACGTCGCGTTTGGTATGGTATTTTTGTCTCTGGCCCATTTCATCGACATCAGGAGCGATTGGCGCTGTCTTGCCAATAATAATGTCCTCTCCCGAAACTCTCACACCGGGGGCGATCAGCCCATCATCATCCAATTTGTCATAGGTGCCGTGCTTCAGTTTAAGCGTGTTGTTCCTCGTTGGCTTTTCGAACTCTTCTACAATTTGCATTCCGATCCGTTTCTCTTGATCCATATAGGATCGATAGAACAAACTCCGGAACAATCCACGATCAATACTGCTCTGATTCATGATGACAGAATCCTCCTGATTGTAACCACTATAGCAGAGAATTGCGACTATAGCGTTCTGACCGGCAGGAAGCTCCCTGAATTTGAGGAACTCCATCGAACGGGTAGTGGCCAACGGTTTCTGGGGGTAGTATAGAATATTTGCCATTGTGTCCATCCGTTCTGAGAAATTTGTCAAGAAGACACCCATGGCTTGCTTACCCATTGCGGATTGATAAGTATTACGGGGTGACTGGGAAGTTGTAGTAATTAGAACTTGCGCTCTAAAATAGGAAGGGTGGAAGACGGGTTTAGCAGGAACATACCTGATTATGATCGGGGAACGGAATAATACTAGCACAGATTCCAAGAATCATACTTGGATGAATTTCGCAATGTGTCCAGGTGTGAGTCGTAGAATTGATCGGCGCCTTTACCCTCTTGGCTTGGTCAGTTTCCTGCTCAATCTCATAGCCCAGTTGAACCTGTCTTGACAAATCGAGATCCTCAGGTGTCATAACAATCATAACACCTTCTTCTTCCTCTGCGTCAAGATACTCGACAGCTCCTGCAAAGAGCAGACCTTCCCAGCCAAATCTGTCCTCTATATCTAGTTGGTGATCGTCCTCGAGCTTTTCTATATGCTCCTTCTGCAGGACAAGTTGCCCTCGTCGCTCACTGCGAGGGTCGTTGTCTATAACGAAAAGCGGACGGCAAACCCGCCCGGCATCTGTAAAGATCTTGAACTCTCTGTCTCGGATATCACGAATGACGCTAACTTCGTGGCTGACAACACCTTGCCTTCGCACATCTTGAACGACCTTCGCTAACATGAGGGGATCGCGATGGGTTCCGACCCACACCCCATTAACAAAAACCTTAGTAGCATTGGGAGACCGCTGAGGCTCATATTCTTCAAGCAGTTCCATATCATTGGACGACAAAAAGTCAACCAAGGGGTATCCGGGAGTGCCAATCGTAATATAAGACATCAGAGACAGGTTTTTTACAAGGCCGCAGGCTTGCCCTTCGGGTGTTTCGGCTGGGCAAACCAGTCCCCAATGGGTATTGTGCAACTGGCGGGGCTTTGCGATTTTCCCATCCCTTCCAATAGGAGTATTGGTGCGCCGTAGATGAGAGAGGGTAGAGGCAAAGGTATACCGGTTCAGCACCTGAGACACACCCGCCTTGGAAGAGGCTGCTTTCTTTTGTTCGCCCCAGTTACCCGTTGCCAAGGAATATTTTAAGCCATTGGTGATAGTGTTAGACTTGACAGCCAAAGTCAGATTGAAATCTTTGCTAGTTTCAACGCATTTCTCCAGATATTTGTAGACATCCTTCGTGAGTTTTCTCCAAAGAGTCCGGAAAAGTCCTGCCAAAAGGGGCCCAGCCAAATCCAACCTCTTTTTTCCAAAGTGATCACGGTCGTCCACTTCCCGGCGTTCTAGAGCGCATTGCAGCATCCTATGTACCATGTAGCCCAAAAAGAAAGCCTTCCTCGTCTCACTGCCCTCTTCCTGTGAGATATGAGGCAACAACTCCTTCTGCATGATGTCACGTGCATACCGGATACGCTTTTCTTTATTAATTCCCTGTGAGGATCCACGCTTGCCGATAAAATCAAGAGCAACCTCCCTGTCCTGGATAACAAACGCTTCCTCAATGCAGGGCTTCATCATTTCAAGCATCTGCGTGTCGTTTCGATCGTAGCAGACGTGGTTTAAAATGTCCTCATCTGATACAACACCGAGAGCACGAAAAACAATAACGATGGGTATATCGCTCTTGATATACGGAAGGGTCGATTTGATGGTCGCATTGTACCCGCCTCGTGCCTCTCCCTTTGAAAACAACTTGATCTGCATGCTACTAATGAGCCGTGATCCTTTCTCCACTGCGCTTCGAATCTCAGCCACGTATGGTGTTGGTGAAGGTAGCGCTTTCTTGAACACCTGTACAATATTGGCGGCACTCCGCTCCTGAGCAATGAGGACTTTCTCTGACCCGTTGATAACGAAGTAACCACCTTGGTCGTAAGGGCATTCATTGAGACTATAGAGCTCCTCCTCCTTGAAATCCTTCAGGATGCAGTACTGCGATTTGAGCATGACCGGCATTTTGCCAATGAAGACTTTGGTTGCCCCCTCATCTTCCTCTTCAATATCCCATTCATACCTAACCCTGGCTTTGTCCTTCTGTGGGTCCCCATTGTCAGACCCACCGTCCTCGTCATCCGATGCAACTTCCACCTCTCGAGCCACCATAACCTTCTTTTTAAGCTCGCAGTACATTGGTGCTGAATACGTAAGGTTTCGTAATCTTGCCTCCTGAGGTAACATAGGTTGTGTTGAACCATCGCCTTCAGTCATGGTGGGTCGTGATAAGTAACAAGGTCCAAACATGATTTCGTATCTCCGTAAAACAATGCCATCATCGCTCTGAGGAGTGTTCTGATCAAGTGTTAAAAGGGAATCCTCATCGATCATCTCCACCATCGTGGTGCCAACGAATTCATCGAAGGAATCAAGCTGCTGTGAAACCAAGCCCTTCCGGTCAAAAAAGGCGGAAATAACTGTTGCGCTCAGGAGATCATCAGGTCAGCAATCCCAAGAGACTAGATTTTGGGTTGAGTGACATACCCTGCCAGCAATCCTCAGCCGTGATATCGTCAGAGTATTCGTCCATGGTTAAGCGGTTGAGAAAGGTTTAAAATCGGGACGAAATAAGGAAGGACGCAGGTAGCGAGAGATGGGGGTCGGGAAGAAGAGGGAAGGTTACAGAAGTAGTGTTGACGTAGAGGGGAGATGACAGGTTGAGCAGCAACGGGAGCTGAGATGGAGGTGTTGTGAGGGAGAAAATTGATTGCCTTTATCCTGCTCAATGCCAACTACTTTGCCGCTGCGAGCTGACTAACGGGAAATTTTACAAAAACAGCCCTCCCATTTGGTTACCCTACCAACACGATGAACGAGAATGCCAAGCGAAAACGCGTGATCAGGAACCCAGATGTGGTATGATATGATACTTGTACCACAAGGTTTAGGGGATAGATTCAGTTGTAGGAGGGAGCCATCTTGCGAAGGCGCAAATGTTCAAGACGGAAAAAAGCCCAGTAGACAATTAAAAAAAGGTGGAGTATGTGAGATCACTTAGAAGTATTTATTGATCCATTTCACGTCATATATATCGTACCCTACAAGCTCCGAGAAACTTCCGAAAACATATCTGCCGGAAGAGAATAGAAAAAGAAGAGGAAAGCGAATAGCGATAACCATCGTCAATTAACAATGGGGTATTACCAACCCTCCTGCCGTCCCAACCAGACACCGACCGTACCAAGTAAGCGGTAAACTACGCAGTTTTGAAAAGCAAGACTGCGAGGTGTCCGACGTAGAAGTAGATGAAATTTTTGGTTTCTAAACTTCACATTAGGTATTGGCTTTTTTAAAAAGGGAGAACATCTATCAAACCCTTACCATGAGTAACAAAACTTCCGAAGTTTCTTCCAACAATGCAGTGCCCTAAGATCTATCAACAAATGCCCACAAGAGATTGATCACAAGGGAGGAGGTACATGTGCTGCCAAATTTGGTGTCAAACTGCAGAGCAAACATTAGCATTCTGCCGGCGGATTAGAGCCCGGGTGAAGCGATAGGGATTGACCAACCTCCTTCTTGATATACTGGGCGATATCCTAGAAGCAATGTGAGAGAGTGTAAAGAGCCTGGTGTAAAGGATGTTCAAACCTTCTCGACGTTGTTGCTACTTATCGCTTTCTTAGCTGCAAGATAGCAGTAGTTGGTTAGCTCTCCATGCAATCACGCTACGGTATTGGATCCTAGTAAACTGGTGCATAGAAACTCACCAACGTCGATGGCGATAGAAGACATCTCCTCTGTCTAAGAAATACGGATTAGAAACTATAATGGCACGACCTATTGAACCCAGACATACCATATCAACAGACTTGATGGTGGCTAAGTACTCGCGACGTTAGTGTACCGGTTTGCAGGAACGAAGGGGCCAAAGTGAACGATTTCCATTTAATCGGGAGTCAGAACAAACTTACTCTTCGGCTCAGGGGTAGTGCTTGGGGGTACAGTAGCCATCTCGAGAACTTGGAGATAGTGATAAAATTGAACTGTTGATAAGGGTAAGTGTAAGTGGATGTGACGTAGACGATAGATGGCGGAATCAAGTACCGGCACAGAGACGAGACTTAGAAGGGGAGTGACGAGGAAATTTAAGGAGATATAAAGTGAGGGAGGGGAGCGGGGGTATGGCACGAGAGAGGGGTGAGATTACTGCAGAATCGGTGCCCTCGGGAAGGGTCTGGTTGTCAGGAACAAGGTTAGATCATTTGCTGTTCATTTATCATGCTTCTATGATAGAGGGCCAAGCTTTTGCCAACACGTGAGGTGTTCATTGCCTTGCTCGTTGGTATCATGCCAGGGTCGGGCAAGAAGTTATTGAACAGTTATTTGAGGTTAGCTAGCAAAATACATCCTTGTCTGTTCCGGTTAATGGGTTCCTACCCTTGCACTACCGGTATTTACCAATACAATGGTCAGATAGAAAGTTATCGAAGAGTTATTTGAGGTCAATCGGCTAAACAAATACCTATATTCCGGTTAATGAGCCCTACCCTTGCATGCTCCAAGGATTGAATTATTCGAACCTAATTCATCCCAATATGGGAACTGAGGCATAATCGATCCGAATACAGTCGCTCCAAGCAGGCTACAAGCCGCAAATCCTACCAAACTCTTCTTCCTTTCAACTGCCAAGATATCCTTTCCCTCTCGATACTCCATCACTTACCCTTCCCCCCTCTCATCCTTTTCCTTTATTCTCACCCATTCTGTCTCCCCTTTCGAATCGGAAAATTGAGACCACCTTTGAACCATTTTATTGGCATGTAGGCTCTTCTTCTACTCCATGTAACATCGATTGCTATAAACTACCTACTAATATTTCGATAGGTCTACTCGTATTTTCGTCCGCGGACTTCCGCCAAAATTTACGGATGATGACTTCAAATCGCATTTTTCCAAGCAAGGAGCCATAACTGATTGCCGGCTTATCCCGAGTCGGAGAATAGGATATGTCGGATACAAGACGCCCGAAGAGGCTTTAGCAGCTGTCAAGTATTTCAACAAGTCATTCATTCGGATGTCACGGATCGGTGTTGAGATTGCGCGAGCAGTATGTCATACCCACCAATGGCATCTGTCCTTCTAACGTATAGGTATCATAGGTAGAAGATGAGAATCTTCCGCGAGCATGGAGTGCGCATACGCCCGGATCAAGTGCGTACAAGAGGAAACATGAACCATCTACTTCCCAGAGTACAACAACAACGTCTCCTGAACGAACAGGCAAACGCAAGCGGTCTGATATCGAGAAAAGCTCGAAGCACGGAGGCCTGGAAAATGATCTAAAGTTTAAAGAGTTTTTAGAAGTCATGCAACCAAAATCCATGTCTAAGATATGGGGCAATGGAGATTTGGTGTCCTTTTCTCAAGACGTTGGGGTGCAGGCCTCACAGCTAGACTTTGTTGGCGTGGAGGGCAGTGGTGGGGAATACGAAGATATCCCAGCACGAAAGAAAGGGCCAGGTTCTTCAAATACCATGGCTAGGGACGTTGATTATAATAGACACCAGAGTCCTCTAATGGACCGCATGCAGCTAGGCGATGGGGAGCTGTATAATACTGCTGACGAAGGAGCCACTGGTATTTCGGACGCTGAGTGGTTGCGATCTAAGACAAGTCGTTTGCTAGACTTGATGGATGATGTTGAATCACGTTTGGCCCGTGTATCAGAGATTGGTAATACAAAGCAGGACACCAAAAAAACTAACGAAGTCGATGAAGAAAAAGAAGAGGAAGAGGAAGATAATCAAGCCGAGGAAGCAAACGAGGAGAATCCGGGACAATCCAATCATGCCAAACCGGAAACGGAACAAGCGATTCATGCAATATCACAAAGCGGCAGATTATTTCTCCGAAATCTATCCTACTCGAGTACAGAAGGGGATCTCCGGCAATATTTCGCCCCTTACGGCGATCTTGAAGAGGTTAGCGACTTTCCCTTTACATCTTAAAAGCCTTATTTCCTCTGTCTACCCTTAACTCCTTTCTGTTGAAGTGATGAAATCCTTAGATAGGGACATCTTATGCTACGGCACATGATTACTCCTTTTGGAATAATAGATAGTAAAATTTCTGATTAAATCCCCTTTTCTTTACCCCTATGTTACCTCGCGCCCACCTAATGCCAGAATTATAACTCACGTTCGTGCCACTATCAGGTCCACCTACCAGTCGACAACAAAACACATTTAAGTAAGGGATTTGCGTATATACTCTATAAAAATCCCCAACATGCAGTGCAAGCATATCAGTCCTTGGACAGGAAGATATTTCAGGGTCGATTGCTGCACATCCTAGCCGCTTCCCCTAAACGCGAGCACAAGCTGGACGAGTATGCTATCTCCCAGCTGCCCTTGAAAAAGCAGCGAGAAATAAAGAGAAAGGCAACTGCTGCGTCAAGCACTTTCAACTGGAACTCAATGTACATGAATGTAATAAATTCTCTCAATCTCCGGTACTGTTGTTTTTTTCGTTTTTTTCCTGTACTAAATATGTGGTAGGCCGATGCCGTAATATCCTCCGTCGCAGATCGCCTCGGAGTTTCCAAAGCAGAATTACTGGACCCCACATCCTCCGACGCTGCTGTCCGTCAGGCGCACGCAGAAACACATGTGATCCAGGATACCAAAGCCTACTTTTCCCAGCACGGGATGGACCTCAAGGCATTTGAAAAGCGAGAAAAGGACGACAAGACTATCCTCTTCAAGAACTTCCCCTACGGGACCAGAAAAGAGGATATCCACAACTTGGTAGAGCCCTTTGGCAAAACCGCACGAATGCTCATGCCCCCAGCGGGCACAATCGCTGTCGTAGAGTTCATCGACGCACCCGCTGCAAGAGCAGCATTCGCAAGCCTAGCCTATAGCCGCTTCAAAGAGACTGTGCTCTTCCTAGAGAAAGCTCCAATGGGCTTGTTCATCGGAGATTTCACTCCCAAGATTGTCGACGCACCGAAGATACCGGCGGCGGTAGCATTGGGTAAAGACCCGAAAGTCTCTGCCACGGACTTGCTCCTCCCGGCCCATACCTCTACTGCCACGGATGAGGCAGAGGCAGGAACGTCAACACTCTTTGTTCAGAACCTAAACTTTACGACTACAACCGCTAAATTAACTGAGCTATTTAAACCAATCAACGGCTTCCTCTCAGCACGCGTAAAGACAAAGCCCGATCCTAAGAACCCGGGCGGGACACTTTCCATGGGCTTCGGCTTCGCCGAGTTCCGCAGCAAGACGGATGGAATGGCGGCCATGGCAGCACTAAACGGGTACGTCCTAGAAGGCCACAAACTCTCCATCAAGCCCTCCCAAAAGCACACTTCCTCCTCTTCCTCCCAAGAAAAATCTATTGCGAAGCGCACCAAGATCATAATCAAAAACCTCCCCTTCGAGGCCAGTAAGAGGGAGCTTCGCGCGCTGTTCTCAGCATACGGCACCCTACGCTCCGTACGTGTGCCGAAGAAGTTTGGTGGTGCCACGAGGGGCTTTGGGTTCGCGGATTTTGCCACAGCCAGGGAGGCGCAGGGGGCTATGGACGCATTGAGGGATACGCATTTGCTGGGCAGAAGGTTGGTGCTCGAGTTTGCGGAGGGGGGGGCGGAGGGGGCAGAGGAGGAGATTGAGAGAATGCAGAAGAAGGTTGCTGAGCAGAGTGGGGTTGTTGCGGTTGCCAGGTTGAGGGAGGGGAGGAGGAGGAGGGGCGAGGATTTGAAGGATGGGGGAGAAGTGTAGTCATACATTGGAGGGATGTATTACTCATGTCAAATCAGAAATTTTCTGGATAGTTTGGTTTATTGATTTTATGGATTGTATTTGTTTGTTGGTTTGGGATGGTCATACAATCAGTTAGCCAACAAATCTCCCCCACGCCCATCCCTCGAACAATGATCAAAGTATTATACCAGCTAACCCAACTGC
The DNA here is from genome assembly GCA_006112555.1 of Tuber indicum. NCBI lineage: Eukaryota > Fungi > Ascomycota > Pezizomycetes > Pezizales > Tuberaceae > Tuber > Tuber indicum. The sequence continues at coordinate 1,267,683 of VBSK01000105.1, forward strand.
TATTCATACCTAATCCTCCTTCCATTCTCCTTCCTCCCACTTCTCACCCTGCCCTGAAAAACCCTAACCCCTAAACCCCTTACCCTCTCCACAGCATCCACACCCACACACTCGCACCCCTCAATCCCAATCCACTCAACTCCCCCCTCCCCACCACTCCCCACACGCCCCTTTCCCGCTCTAACAGCAATATTCAAAACCCCCACCCCGCTGAGCCCAGTAAACCCCACATCCACACTCCGCAACCCCACAAACGCCGAAAACTCCACGCTCAGCTCATCCTGGAACGCGGCATTCCCCTTCACTGACAATGTCCGCAAACACTCTACCAGGCCACTCTCGCGCAAGAACGCGAACGTGGCAGTAAAATCTAGCCTCGGGCACATCTCTAGTCTGAGCGTCGTCAGACATTTGATGGGCGTAGGGGGGGAAAGGATTATTGTCAAGGTTTCCGCGGTGAGGCTGGGACTTATGTCGAAGGATAGGGAGCATATGGAGGGTAAAGGGGATAAGAGGAGGTCGGGTGTTGTGTATGTTGCGAAGGTTTCAGTTATGGTTAGGGAGGTTAATGATGTGGGGAATAAGGGATAGCGGGGGCGCGAGGGTTGGGAGTAGTGGAGGGTTGTGAGGTGTGGGAGCGGGGTAAAGTTCAAGTGCTCGTCTTCTGAGAAGATGGAGGCACCCGGGAGTTCGAGGGTGTGGAGGTTTGGGAAGGTTTTCAGTAAGGTGGACTTTGTGCATGAAATTGTTAGTGAACGAATGATACTTCATGATGCAGGGAGGCGATTTACGAGAGTAACAGTCAGGTGAAACTCCGACTCTGTAACATCAATCCTAAGTTTCTCCAAACTGCGCAGAGGGGCATCCTCAAAAAGCAAGTCAGAACCCCTCACCATCCCCGTGGCATGTGCACCCTCAAAGATCGCCTCCTGAAGCCCCCCCGCCGCACAACAGCGCAGTATCATAAACACCACCTGAACATCTAACACAAGATCCAAAACCAGGGATCGCAACCCCCTAATCGCCCCATCCCTGACAGCACCTACAATTGCATTATCCCCAGACGCCTCACTCCGGCAAACCTCGAGCACGCTCAACCCAGGACACCGGGCAACCAAATACCCCAACAACTCCCCACACTTCGACCCCAGCCGCGCCAGCCTCGCCACACGCACACCACCCCGCGAGGCACGAACAAGCGCTTTGAACGTACCACTACCAACAGACCTCCGCGCCTCGCGCAAGTCCATCGTAGCGAAAGTAGCCGGCACAGATTCAATGAAGACCCTCCAACCGCGCGAGACCCCGCGCGCAAGCATTAGAGTGCGGAAAGGGAGATGCAAAAGCACTATTTGCGCCACCTCAGAGGGTAACGCAGTGAACGGATCACGGTGCTTACGCTCGCTAGTCATCGCCTCCCACCGAGTAATCCTCGAGCGCACCCTTCTAACTTGCGCTTCTAACCGCTCCCGCCCGACCCCGCCGCCGGGGAGCTTGTTAATCCCGTACTCGTATAACTTAATTGCGTCACCGTCCCTTCCTAACAACTGCAATACCTTCCCGCCGCGTAAGTACCCCTCCACACCCGCCGGTTGTAATCGCATCATTGCGCGGGCGTTGCTCAGTGCATCCGTTAGGTTTGCTTCACCACCGAGTTTTTCTTTCGTGGCTGAGAGGTTGTCCAGTATGCTCGTGCGCAGGGTCGCAGGCAGGTTTGGTTGTGCAAGCGCTGCGGTAAAGTGTCTTAGGGCTGCTTCGTAATTGCCTGAGGAGTAGGCTGCACGGCCGGTGGATTGGTGGCTTTCGGCTTGAGCTTTGGGAGTCGGCATTGAGTCGAGATTGTTGATGATGCGTGTTCACGTGAATGAATCAATGAACGAATGGGATATATCTTATCATAAAGTACGGTAGGGTAACTCCACAAAGAGACGGTCTACGAGTAAAGGTCTCACAAGTCGCCTTCCCCTCCCGGGCTAGCCGTGTCGGGTATGAAGGCTAGCCTAGGTCTGTCGGGGTTCTTCAAGTTTACTCCAGCAATCGTGCCAAGATTTCAGCAGACACTTTTTCCTTCAACAAAAATTTGTATCTTGCTAACATAGTTGCATACCGTACCCCTGTACTTAGGTACAAGTGCTAGGGCTAAATTTTTTATTTGCAAGTCGAAATATAAGCCATTAACCAATTATATGGTTTTCCCTTGCCTTCATTTATTGTATTATTTCTTCATCAGTGGAAAATTATCCCGCGTCCGACGCCAGGGCACTGCGTCTAGACGCATCCCATCTGTCGGTTACACCCCCAGCGTCCTGTGTATCTGGAGTTGCCTTGCAACCACCCTGACGTTCCATGTGTCCTGTATTGCGACACTCCCTTTGCTTGTATTGCGCACGCCGTTTCCTATGGCGCCGATGTCTGAATCATGTCCCGCATATGTCGCACTAATTTTACCCTCCTGGTGCTCCACTCTACTGGCTATGCCATCTCCATGTCTGGACGCTTTGCCCACGTGGACCAATTTGTGGACGTGCTCTGGGTGCCCCGATTCCTAACGTCATTGCGTCTTGTTTTTCAGAACTATGCTTTCGTAGTCAAGACTGCGTCTTGTGTGATCACAAACCTCTATTCCTCCTAGAACGAGCCTAGTATCTCCTCTCCTCCTTTCGCATGTATCCTGATGTCAGCGAGTTGTTCTGTTGTCACTATCCGGCCACATTACCTTTCATCCAAATCTGCCATGCGTCCCGACTATGTCTGGTCTGATGAGTTTCTAACTGTAATCTTGTCTCCAGTCCTGGGAGTCCCGGAAATTCCCACCAGGCTGTCCTATCGCCTCAGTGTCCCCGCTCATGATGTTCTTAATATCAGAATCACAAGATGCCTAATTCTCTTAAGAAATCTGTCATCCTATGTGCTTTTAATTATTATTGTCCTTAATTCTACACTCAGTTTACTATACAATAATTTATATACTAGTAATACAAAGCCTCCTTGTACAGTGTTATCTCTGTTCAAGTCTATTCCAATGTTCTCCTTGAGCCAGTATAGCTGGGAGACTTGGTCTTGCATCATTGCATGCTGGCGTGGCAATGAGCTTAGACCAAATCTCCAGTTTTTGTTTTTTTTTTGCGGAGATGCTGAAAACCTCTGTAGGACGTCATAGCTAACGGTAACGAGGAGTCATGAAGCCACTGTTGTTTGTTCGAAAGATTTGTCAATATATTTCATTGAATGTATATAAATCAATCTGACTGTTGACAAGCCATCTCCAGTCCATCTCAGGGACCAAGGGGGCCAGGCCCGTGATTGTACCTATGTCCACTACCGTAAACCTTCGGGTCTCCAGCAGCTATACCGTGACAAGACCATGCAACTCCGATGGGTGTCCCAAGTTAAGTACGTTCGACATCTGCACACATGCTAGTTGGTAGACTCTGTCTTGGTGCTGGGAGTCGCGTAGTTTGAAGAGTGTAAGTAGTTGTCCAGGAAGACGTTCCCTCAGTGCACCTGTTAGGCAAATAAGTCCTAGCATAGTGCTAATGTCGCGCATCTGGCCAGAGAGGTCAAGTGACTCAATAAGATGGTTGCGGCAAAGATATATAGAAATTAAAATATTAATTTCTAGTTCTTAACTCCCTGACCACAAACCATATAGACTACTCGCGGTAGTGAGGAGGCGACTGAGGAATTTTCTATCAATTAGATAGAAGACATCCAGTACTACCAAACTACTTCAGAAACAACCAATACCCGTTCAAGATTAGGTGTATGTCGGACATCTCCAATAGGAGTCCCTCTTAGAGGCAGAAGGTCCGAGGGGAATCACACTTGGATTGGAGGACTGGAGATGCATGAAGCCTTTCTATGATACTGGCGTGCCGAGACTCATGCAAGCATATATTAATTATGCACCAGTTTCTGACAATGAACTTAGCTAGTTCTTGATCAGAAGGGACGATTGGAATGATAGCCATTTGGACTACATTTGCATACTTAGTCCATTCAAGCTTAGAGATCGTAAAGAGATCATTGGGAGATAGGATGCTATCCTCTCAAGATAAATATCTCTTCTCAATTAAGGTTGAAGTGGTGTACGAACTTTCAAGGTCAAACGGTGTTCGCACTTAGTAGAAACTAAAGTTGAAAGCTCCTTGGTACAAGTTAGTATAGGGATACTAAGTACTGTTAGATTAGTATAAATAGGTTTAAGGTCTCCAGGTTATTTAGAGGAATCAAGCAACGGAGAAGAGACCTTAACAATATAATAAGTTTGCAATTACGAATCTTTACTTTTTTATTAATTATTACTTTATAAGTCTTCCTAGACAATCTCTGACCATAATATTCAGGCCCTAGTCCGACCGATAAGATCAATTTCGGCTGCCGCCTAACAGCGCCATACATTAGTTCTTCTCCAGCCTGTACCTATACCCAATTATTGCGACTAACTTTGTTTCGGAAGAGCTCGGTACCTGTACATCGTGTGCAGTGGATGTTGTAAACATCAGTTTCCTGGAATGCGAGAAGTAGAATTTCAAGTTACATTAACTGTTCTACAGAGAGGAGCCATAGTATTTGGAGGTCTTCAGGAAGGCGATGCTCAACGAGCAAGCTCTGTCGACTATAACGGAGCAATTTGACACGCAGAGTCTAGTTTGAAATAACTAAGACGTTGCAAAGATCTCCAAAGTCAGTAATGTCAGAACTATGTCCCTTCAGAGCCCTATGATATGAGAGTGGTGGACATTCGTTACCCGTCTTGCCCAAGAGATCAGCGATATTTGCTGAGATATCAGCTCCACTACATCGGAGTGAATCTAGATTTAAAAGTCTGATGAAGATTGAGTGGCGTCTGCCATAGTGATTGAGAATCTGCCGCGCTGCATCATTTTTATTGGAACGTTGCCATCCATCTTTTACTTATTCCTTATGAACCAGCTCACAAAACTCTGTAGAGTATTGCCTGATGTTGCCAAATCGGTAGACATGATCGGAGAAGTGGCGAAGTAGAAGCATCTTGATGAAGTTGAAGTGGGATTCGGCATTGATCGATTCCGTATGTTCATCATGGTATTCCTCTCGGTAGCACTGCTCCATATGGCATCGCTAGGAGGTTGGGAGATTTTGATAAGAAACAGTCCGATACTGCTTTCGCTTGTTATGCTGGTTCCAAATCTTTGTCCAAGCGTGTGTTCGTTTAAAAGTTCAAAACTCCAAGAAGATATCTTTGGTCATGTGAAATCGATTAAGATATTGATTCATATAATCCAGAGTCTCAGGTGCGTGGCTTCAGTATCGAGCCATCAGAGTGAAATCCAGTAATGACCTAACACACGAGAGTGCAATTTTGAAAGATTGCTGTTGTGTACTATCCGGGATTCTCAATGCTACCGCAACAACTGCTAAAAGACAACATCTCAAGTTCCTCATCTCCTTTCCTTGCGACCGTGTAACCTGACGGTAGCCTTTTTTGGGTACGAAGAACGCTGGGGACAGTAGTAAAGATTTCCGAGCGTTATCGAATACGTCCAGACATCTGTGCTTCTTAAAAATCCCTTGAATCTAATCCAAAATGTGCTTGAATAGTCCAAGATAAACAGTATAGAGCAAATCGGGCTGGTGAAGATTAGCTGATGAAACTCGAGGAAGGCCATGAAAAACATTTTGTCCGATCTTAACACCACGAGAATCAAAGGTGGTCTGGACGTCCGCCAACATTAAGTCCACTGACCCAGACAGGATTTCTTATTCTAGCTGCTTATATCTGGCATAGTCTCTAGCTGGATACCCCCGTGGGCATTCGATACTAATATATCAGGAGGTATCTCACATTGAGAACAGGGATTGGATTTTACTCCATACAGTATGATATTTTCCATATGGTCAGCGATCCATGCCACCAATATAGGGAAACACATCTGTACATTCCCATCCGCACATTCAATGGGCACACCATTGAGAGAAGCCTCGCGCAACGACTCAAATAGGAGCTCGAATGTGCCTTGTAGTATGTACGCGTTAATCTGTCTCTGGTATTCTTTCCCAGAAGAGGACTGCGGCAGGTTGGGTAGAACAGGCAATAATGCGAGAAGAAGAACTGCCATCATTCTTGGTTTGTTACAGTTAGCTGATGGAAGATTTCCAATTGTAATATACACAGGCCACCCCTTCTTATCACCTAAGAAATTAGTAAGGTGCGTCTGATCAGACATCCCAATAATTGGCACCACTGTGACACCAGATGGCAGTACTTCCTGTTATCAGTTAGCTATCATATTTGACGAAAGGGGAGCGCAAAACTTTGGCATAGTACCTGAATATCTCATCACCAGTCTGCTGTAAGCATATCTGCATATGCTCTCTGTCCATTGAGATGGTATTCACGTTACAGTGCATAAACTAAATTATCTTTGTATGCTATCTGTCGAAGGACATACCGGATACAGTCTATAAGGTTATAGTAGAAGAAGGGCAAAGTTCTCATGCCATCTTGAACTTGACCTTTGTACCATTTTAGATACGGACCATATGGGTCAAGTGTGCATAGAAGCTTCTGAAGTGTATGTACTGAGGAGTACGAAATGTCTTTGGAATTGCCAAAGCTGTTGGAAAAATATTCATCAACTCGTGACTTAGATATCGTACTTTGAATGAACCAAGATGCAAGTTTAAGTTCGTGCGTACTAGCAAATGGGGCAAATGGGTCCTTGCACACGTTTTGCTGCTCTTTCTCAAATCCCGTCACATATCCAGTGGGTTCTCCTGCATGAGGATAATGCTTGGCATTTCCAGGTATTGAAGGTGCGTCGACCATACCCACGGATTGTGTATCAAACCCTCATGCAATATCATCTGTAGTTGAATCTAGATGGCAGCTAATTGGGTCGGCTTCTGATTCATAGTTGGAATCTGGCCGACCGCTATCCTACTGCAGGGGGTTGTGAGGCAATTCGCTATATCCTATGTTATGAAGACTTGCCGCTGCATGAGTCTGTGACGTTTATGACATCAGAAGGATACTGAGATCGGCATGGACAGTTCGTATGTGTTTCTCCTATGAACCTGTGAGTGAGTATTTACGGTAACAAAATGTCCATTTGGTAGGCATTGCAGGATGGCTAGGTTTTCGAGAAGCGTGTAGCTAGGACAAGTAAGTGGAATGCTGACTTTTACATGATGGAGTCAGGAGTGCGGCCAAGTACAGTCAATGTGAGACACAGCTAATAGCGTATTTAGTTTAGCAAATATGAGGAAACCAGAGACGGGGACTAGTAAATGGACCGAAGAGTGATTGGAAATTTCAACTTTGAATTCCTGAATAATCATGAAAGATTTTCAAGGTGGTAAGAACGTCAGGGACTTGGGCAGCATCTAAACTTAAACTACAAAGACCCAAGGAAGGCCATACCAGGAACAATATTCACAACACCCACCGTGTCCACAATACTACCACCCAGAATGAACCACTGGATGGTCCAAATAATAACCACATGCAGTATATGCATATGCCAATTGTTCCTAAGCGACACAAAGCTCCAAAAGGGCACACATACTGGCTACCAGCTCTTGCTCTCACTGGTGCAATTACTGTGAGGAGGGTCGGCCATGAGAAGATCAGCCTGTATAAGACGTGGCTTACGTTCGGCCAGGATGACGTTGGCAGACAGCTCTATTCAGCTGGTGAAATACTATCGAAGTACAGATGTTAGCAAGGAATTATACCAATATCAAGACTTTACCAGACGACGATTTCAGCCAGATCTTCTATGGCATGAGGAGATTGCACCCAACCTGTGAAGCTCTTGTAGCAGTGACAGCTAATGACATACCACTGAGGTGTCAGATCAAAGAGGTCATCATTGCTCTTATCAACGACTGTGGCAAGAAGTTGACTGACTCTCTTCTGAAAAAATGTGCTCCTCAATAGGTGTCAGGGGCGCCAGTAATTATCCCATAGCAAGTGCTGGTTGAAGAGATCTTGGTGCCAATGGGTACCCAGCTGTATGTGGTGTCAATGCAACACAAGCACCTGGGCCGAGGGGTGCTCCATATGCTGAAATTGCTGAAAATGATGCAGACCACCATTCTGTGCTGACCAACAAGAAACATCGCAATGGTAAATGCGCCGCGGGAGGTATCCCAGCTGTCAAAAATGGTCCCGACGACCCCGACCTCTATTCTAAACCAACTGTCAAAAAGATTCACGTTGAATTGAGCTACTCTAGAGATGTTGCAACTGCGGAAGTAGATATAGATAATACTGACCTCTATTCGGTGCTGACCAACAAGAAAGATCGTGATTGTAAATGCGCCACTGGAGGTAATACAGCTGTCAAAGATTGTCTTGACGACTGCGATGTCTATTCTAGACCAACTGTCAAAAGGATTTGCGTTGAATCAAGCTCCGCTAGAGGTATCACAACTGCGGAAGAAGAAGATCTAGATGATACTGACCTTTATTCTGTACCGACTGACAAGAAAAGTCGCGATGGTAAACACGCTGCTAGAGGTGTTGCAGCTGTCGAACAGGGTCCTGACGACACCAACGTCTATAAACTAGGACAGAGGGTAAAAGGAGTCCTGCGACACCCATTATATAGTATACAGACGGGTTAGTTTATTTCCCTATCAGCTGTTGGAATTGAGTCTCCACTTACTAAGAAAATATAGATTGGAAGGCACTACTAGGGCATTCGCGGGTGGTACGTATAGTTTGGGTCCAGCTGTCAATCCGTGTTACCGGTTGGAGGGGCTCAGACAGGTAGAGAGCGGAGGCTCCGCCTGACTATTGAGTGCTAAATTGGTGACCCCCGCACATCTATGGAATAGGGTTTGGTGTGTTAGATTCATCTGATATTCGCGGATTGTGCGCCTTGGTTATGAGATTCATACCTTTCCACCGTATTCGCTATATGCTGGGCACCACAGGTGAAAGAAGTCAGGCCCTCTACCAGTTGTCACCACAACTGCTATGGACATGTTGTGGAGTTAGGTTAGGACTAGTATGGCTCAAAGTTTTCAAGTGCCAGTGACGTCTCTTGGCATTGGACTAGGGTGCGGCTTGAATGCTTAGTGTATCTGCATGCTTAATGAAGATACCCTAGGACCCCATGTGTGCTGCACGATATGTTTACAATTTTAGTACATCTATTTAGTACTTTAGATCTATCTACTAGCATACCCAAAAAATTATAATTTTATTCATTTCCTAGCCATAGATAGTACCCGTAGTCTACAAAAGCAGTAGAGTTGTCCTACGATGTGTAAAGACATTGCAAGTGTGTTTCCGTGTTCCTGCTCAGCGTTGTTTGAATCCGAAACCTCCACTCCCACGTCTGAGGTCTTCTATGACAACAGCGATGCCTTTCTGACTTCTCTCCCACTACAACAGTAATGTCTTTCTGCCTTCTCTCCTCTTAACAACTACGACTACATCTCACACTATGACCCACCTGACAACCACATCAACCGTTTTCAGTCTTCGGCCCGTGACCCACATCCATGATTCGCACTGCCACCACCTCCTTCAATGATCATATCAAGCTCTTTCAGTCTATGGCCCAGGGACCTCGTCCATGACTTTCACTGCGACCTCCGCCCTCAACAACCATATCAACCTCTCCCTGTCTTCAGCCCAGGGCCCCTGTCTACAACTTGTACTACTACCCTCCTCCTGACGACCAAATTAACCTCTCCCTGACTTCGGCCTGTGCCCCACATCCACAACTCGCACTACGACCCGCCTGTGACGAATATATCAACGTATTTCAATCTTCGGCCCATGGCCCACATCAATGGCTCTAACGCTAACCACTTTGTGTGCGCCATCTCGCAATTAAGTTGGATGACGCCCCGAAGGTCTTAACGACTACCATCGTAAACCCTGAGGTACCATCTATTGAATCCTTGTCTACTGATCTTTACTGAAATAATTGCAGATGCCCAGCTGCTCAAGGTCACGAAAGTGCCGCTAAGGGATGGAAATGCCCCATGGCCGGATCTCCCAACAGTGGGCGCAGCAAACGCTGCAGTTTGCACGGGGATACGGCAGATAACTTCCCCTTTAAGCTGGCTGTGGAGCACTCCCGGTAAGTGAAAATCGTCCAATGTATGCACTTGTTTAACATAGTAAAACTAACTTTCTTACTTCAATTAGGGGGTGCTATGGTGAAATTGCCTACACCAAGAGCTGTTGTGGGTTCCAGGACCCTTGTGACAACAACGCTCCCTATAGAGTGTGGTGCGAATCTGTTGCGGGCTTCATTGCGAGACGCTCCAAGGATATCCGCCAGCTGACCGACTCCCAATTGGAGTCAGTTGTTATATTTGCCCGCTCCTTTTCCCTCATGGAAGGCTAGATTAAGCTTGTGCAAAACTAGAACTGGACTAACAATGTTTGCGGAGTTGAACGTCATGTGAGGATCTTAGTCCATGATACAGTCAACAAACTCCAGACAACGAACAAGCATCTATTCGTGGAGTGGCTAGTGGTGGCACAGGAGGAGGGAACTTTGGGTAAGTATCACTGTCTATCTTTTCTCTGTTATCCTTGGACTAACACTTGTTATCAGCACCCAAACCCGATTGGTGCTGCCTGTATTGCCTACAGGCAATACCAGTCCACATCGTTCGCCAGGCAGGTGTGCTGGTAGATGGCCACCTAGTCTTCGGCTACCCCTGGTGTTCCAAAGACGCTAACCGGGGAATTTCCTGGGTGGTCATGGAATCACCAAGTATCATAGAGGTGCTCAGAGTAGTCAGGTGGCAATGTGTGGAGGAGGTAATCGGGTGCCCCAGATATCTCCTCGGGGCCACTGTTCAGAGCTCACCAGAACTTAGCCGTGTACCAACTGAGCCTCTCCCACTCAGGGATCTCATCTTTTTAAACAAAGCTGAAGATGTCCAGGTGTAGGTTTTTGCCAACAACGGCAAGGACTCCCTTGACCTTATAGTCTTGGAGCCATGCCCAGCTGATGGGAAGGACAGAGACTAGACTCCCCAGCTGGCCAACAGCAGATACTCTTTTTCCAACTGCGAGGTCTGAGATTGCTGTTAGTTTGGTGAAGATATTGGGGGGGGAGGGCAGAGGAGGGGGGGGGAGGAACAGGAGGAGGAGTGGGAGTTGTAGGAGGAGTGTGAGGAGTGGGAGGAGGTGGAGGACGTGGAGGGGTAAGACTCTTGAGCCTCGTCAGCTGAAAAGGCGGAAGTTCCTGCGATGCCTGTTACTGGGGAAGCAATTGCTATTGACGACATAAGTTCCTTTGCGTATCAAGACTTTTGATAACACTGTAACTAATCACATAAACAGGAAGCGGAACTGGATACCGTGCACCTCTCGCGACCCCGCCACCCTAATCGCCCAGTCTATCTTACCACCTATTGTAATAGTGACGAAGTAAGTTACCCAAAATTCCAGTATTCAAGAAAACACTGTTACTAATAGCAGATATAGTACAACAAACCGAATGCGCCTGGCCCTGCAAGATCTCGACACAGAGCTCGCCCCACCCACCCCACCACCGGTCGTAAGGCCAATGAGGTAAGTTCCCCAAAATTCAACTTATCAATCAAACTCCATCGCTAATAGCAGATATAGGAGGACGACCCGGAGATGTCTGGCCTCCCGAGATCCCGCCGCCTAGCTCGCCCCACCTGCTCCACCACCTGTTTTGAGGTTGACAAGGTAAGTTCCCCAAAATTCAACTTATCAATAAAACTTGGGCACTAATAGGAGGTATCTGAGGATGAACCGAAAACATCTGGCCTGCTGAGATCCTGCCGCCTAGCGTGTCCTACCCACCCTTCGCGTCTTGACATTTATGAGGTAAGTTTTCCTAAAATCAAGTTATCAAGAAAGCTCCGTTACTAATAGTAGATATAGGATAAGGAACTGGATGCGTCTCATTCCACGAAACTCCACCACCTACCCCGCCCCACCCGGCCTACCACCAGTCCCAATGTTGAGCAGGTAAGTTCCCTGAAATTTAAGTTGCTGAGAAAACTGCATAGCTAATAGCAGATATAGGACAATGAACCGAATGCACCTGGTCCCTGGAGATCCCACCATCCCTCCCCCATCAGACCACTAGTGCAGACCCTGACCCCCATCTGCAAAAGTTCCAGGTTGCGTCCTGTGTATCCTGTGCATCAGACGCAGAGGGCATCCGGAACGCCAAGTGTTAACTAGGACGTAGCGAAATATGTCAACCAATGTCAGGATGCAATGGGCCATACCTGTCAAACTCAGAACGCAACAGGACTTACCTGCCAAACTTAGTACGCAACAGAACACTCACCTAAAACTGTGGACACAACTGCACACAGGATCGGACGTCAGAATATGACTCTTAAAATTCAGAATTCACGAGATACAGCCAATACAAAGCATAACTTATACCTGGGTTATTCTAAATAAACTATACTTTTCCAGGAAACAAGATTTATGTTTATAGATACACAGGCCCGCGCTAGGTTACAACAAGTAAGCAAGAATATACGAGTAATACAGAGTCTAATAGCTAAAGCAAATTATAACTCCACCAATATTAGTGCTGAGTAGACATTCTATATACTGCTGGAAAGCTAGCATCGAGTAGAATATTACTGTAAAGTATAGAGTACTACCCCTCAAGGATAGTTGAGGAATTTAGCGTCAAGGTAGGCACTTCGCCCCGAGGCAAAATAAGCTGTAGCTCCACGGATATTGGTGCAGAGAAGACATCCTTTATACCGTTGGAAAGCTGGTATCAAGTATGTCTAGAACACTAAATGTCCGTCTGGGCGTCAGAGTATTGAGGACATAATCTGGCCTCAAAGTCAGCACTTCGCTAGGACACAAAATAGGTTCTAACTCCACGGATATTAGTGCAGAGAAGAGGTCCTTTACACCGTTGGAAAGCTGGCATTGAGTACGTCTAGGACACTAAATGTCAGTCTGGGTGTCAGAGTATTGAGCACAGAATGGGGCATCAAGCTCAGCACTTCACCAGGATACAAAATAGGCTGTAGCTTCACGGATAATGGTACAGGGAAGACGTCCTTTACACTGTTGGAAAGCTGGTATAGCGTAGGTCTAGAACACCAGATGTCAGTCTGGGCATCAGAGTATTGAGAACATAATCTGGCGTCAAAGTCAGCACTTCAACAGCGGACAAAATAGGCTGTAACTCTACAGATATTGGTGCAGGAAAGGCGTCCTTTACACCATTGGAAAGCCGGCATTGAGTACATCTAGGACACCAAATGTCAGCCTTGGCATCTCAGTATTGAGGACAGGATCTGGCGTCAAAGTTAGCACTTCCCCAGGGTAAATATCACCTCCATAATAGGTTGTATCTCCATCAATGTTGATGCCCAGTAGATGTTCTTTATACCGCTGAAAAGCTGGCATCATGTTGAATCTTGCAGTAAAGTATCGAGTACTGTGCCTAAAGGATGGATATGTAATCTGGTGTCAAAGTCAGCACTTCGCGAGGGTAAACATTACCTCCATAATAGGCTGTATCTCCACCAATATTGATGCTGAGTAGACGTTATTATACCGCTGGAAAGCTGGCATTGCGTTGAACGTTGCTGTGGAGCATCGAGTACTGCGCCAAAAGGATGGCCATGGTATCTGGCGTTAAAGTCAGCACTTTGCTTGAATACAAAATAGGGTATATCTCCACCGGTATTGATGCTGGGTAGACGTTCTTTACACTGTTGGAACGCTGGCATCGAGTAGAATGTTGTCGTAAAGTGTCAGGTACTGTGCTAAAAGGCTGGCTGAGGAATCTGGTATCAAAGTCAGCACTTCGCCAGGGTAAATATCACCTCTAGAATAGGCTGTATCTCCACCAACATTGATGCTGAGTGGACGTTCTTTACACGGTTGGAAAGCTGGCACTGAGTAGGATGTCGCTGCAAAGTATGAAGTACTGCACTCAAAGGATGGTTGGGGAATCTGGCGTCAAAGTCAGCACTTTACCAGGACACAAAATAGGCTATAACCTCTTGTAAACACACAGTAGGCAGATGTTCTTTGGTGCAATAGAAACCTGAAATCGAGTAGAATGTTGCCCTAAATTACTAGCTTTGATGGTATAGGAACTGAGGAGCAATGGCAGTTGACAGACCTGTTGTTGATGTACTGACCGTAATGTTGTGTGGTTGTCCAAGTATTACTCAATGCGTCGCAGTCTGAGAAAAACTTAACAAACACCTAAGTTACCATGTACTCCCACAATTACAACTATCACTTACTTTTACATTCTACTGGTTGGCCATTTTGGCTGCCAGATCCTTCAAGAGACTAAAATAGAATTTGGTACGTCTCACCTCCTATTTCTGTAGATATTTTTATATTTGCTCATAGTGTCTGAGTCCGCCAGCGGTAGATATACCGATGGCTAGTATTTGGCTTGGTATCATGATTAAGACTCTCTGCCGTCTTGTGTCTGAATATCAGCAAGGATTGAGACTCTCTGCCGTCTTGTGTCAGGACAACAGCAAGGATCCAGGTCAACCTAGCCAAATTTGGAGTTGAAAATTATTGCATCCTTGCTTAGGATAAACTCAGGATGTCCCAGATACCACCGGATATATCAGGACATCCAGGGCGCCGCCAGACACCCCTGGACACTACAGGATATCCCTGACACATGGGATGCTGGTAACTTTACATTTTTGTTAGGATGTACTGTTGACGCATCTTAATTGTTTCAAGACTTTGAGAGATTTTCCTATGTTGGTTTTGATTCAAGATCCTCCAGTGTATAAAAATCGCCTGCCCGCCTTGTAGGGCTTCAAGGCATTTGCACCTCCTTTTGTTCCTGGTACCCTGCCTACGGTTGCCGTTTATGCTTTTCTTGAGTTTATGGATGTTTTTTCATTACTACCTTATTTTTTTGACAGACTGGACTTGATGGCTGTTGATGTTTTTTCCCCTGCTGGCTTGTTTGATTCCTCCCTTACCAGGTTTCGGATCTGCAATGCCTACTCTACTGTTGGCACCTCTTCTGGCAACAGAACAGTGTCTCCTGATTCCCTGTTTGTGGCTCATCACTTTCCCTGCCTGGTTGCCGGTGACCTTAACATCCACCACAATCGCTCTGACACCATTTGCTCGATATCATCTAATGAGTATTCCACCTCTTCCCCCTACTTTGACCGGGCAGATGAGCTTGGATATCTTTTACTAAACACTCACAGGGCTTTTACCCGCTATCCTTTCGATGCGGTTTCTAGGCCCGGTGTACTTAACATTTCCTTTGTTAATTCTCTTCTTACACTCTTTGCTTATGGTTGGTCTTCTGACCTGCCGGCTACAGGATCTGACCACTTCCCCATCTCGTTGCACCTCTCAGCCCCACTGCTGAAAAGACCGGACCCCTGACTGAACTGGGCCAGTACTGACTAGTCCGCCCTCCTGTCCCCCTTGAAGGAATTCTCCTGCCCCCCACCTGGCCCACACATCACGGACCTGGAACTGGACCAATGGCTGGAGAAGCACCTCGGCTCCCTCACCGCCCTCCTCAATCAACACACTCCTACCAAAAGTGCCTCCCTGCACTCCAAGCCCTGATGGACTGCCACACTCTCCAACCTTAGGAGACTTTTCCACACCTTCTCCAGAGCCCACCGATGCAACCCTACCGCTTCCTCCCTCTCTAAGCTTAGAGAGCACAAAAACAGGTACTTGAAAGCCATCAAGCGAGCCAAGAGACAGTCCTGGAAGGACTTCCTGGCACAAGTTACACCGCAGTTAGTATGGTGGGCCAAAAAAGTGGCCTATGCGGCAGAGCCCGAACGGTTCCCCGACCTCTCTGGTGCCTCCACGCCTCTCCAGCTCAACTCCACGTGGTTGGACCATTTCTTCCCATCCAAGCCTTCTCTCCCCTCGCCCTCCTGTCTACACGCCCACCCGGACGCTTCACTGGTCTCTTATGAAGAAGTCTCTAGGGCGCTATCCAAGTCCTCCAATACCTCTGCCCCTGGCCCAGACTGTATCCCTTATGGGGTGTGGAAAAGGGTCAACGCTCTCAATCCTGCCATCCTACCACAACTTCTCAGCCCACTATTAGAACATGGCTATCATCCATGGGCCCTCAAGAGGGCCAATGGTGTCATCCTCCCTAAGCTGGGCAAATTCGATTGTTCAACTCCGACCTCCTTCAGGATCATCGTACTCCTGGAGACCATTTCTAAGATCCTGGAACGCATAGTGGCTATACGACTTGCTCTTATTGCGAGGTCCGTGGGACTCATCAACTCTCACCAATGTAGCTCACTTACCAGCCTGTCCACCTTTGACGCTTTGGCTGCCCTTGTTCAGGATGTGCGCATGAGGCAATCTCCTCACTCCAAGATCTCCTCCCTGTTCCTAGACATCAAGGGAGGTTTTGATAACATCTCTGCCTCTGCTCTATTCTTCAAGCTCCACCGTAAGGGCATTCCCGCCTACCTGGTTCGCTGGGTCAGGTTTTTCCTTACGGATTAGCAATGCCGGCTACTCTTTCAGGTTGTACCAAAGATTTTTTCCAATGTGTCCGTTGGCACCCCTCTGGGGTCACCTGTTTATTCTTTGTTATTTTTGATTTATGTGTCAGATTTGCATATTTCCATACCCCAAGGGGTTGTTTTTTCTTATGTTGATGATTTTTCCATTACCATTTCTACTGGTTCTTATCGGGGGAATGTAAGGGTTCTTCAGCATGTTTTTTCTTTACTTTCACACAAGGCAGCCAAGGTTGGGGTTGCCTTCTCCATTCCCAAGACAGAGCTCATCTATTGGCAGACGCAGAAGGACTGAGAACTGGCCTGCAGACTGCCCATTGCCCTCAATGGAGCTCTATTTCACCCCTCCATAGTCCTGAGGTGGCTTGGCTACTGGTTCGCCCCTTCTCTGGAAATGACCACACACTTCCTCAAACGACTAGGCCTAGCACAGGGAGCGCTCAGCATCGTTAAAAGCCTTTCTCCTCCTGGCATGGGGATTCCACCCTACATGGTTCACTGCATTGCCTCCGGCCTCCTACTGCCTATCGTCACTTATGGGGCAGACTTGTTCATCCCTACCTAAGCAACTCTCGATAAGAGGTCTACTTACTGGAACAAGGTCCTTAGGTGTGTGACGAACTGCTTTTCCTCCACCCCCACCTCTATCCTAGCATATGAGGCCTGCCTGCCGCTAATGGCTATCATCCTGCCCCAGAAGAGGAGGATGGCAGCCCCGCACCTGGCTTGCTCCTCACCTCTCGTCAATCCTCCAGTTGAACCCCTTCTACCCGACTTCCCCCTGGAGGGTAGCTCCAATCTCCGGACAGTGGCACGACTGCCCTCTCTCCACAAATCTGGCAGCTACGCCCTACTGGGTTGGGATAAGTACCACTCTCTTCTGCCAGACAGACACCACCTACCGCTTGAAGTGCTCTGCCACTCGCTCCTTCCCATACTTGACACTATCGACAGCTTTCCACTAGCGCACCCACACCTCCTACCAGATCTGATTCCAGACTTTAATCCTGATCCACCCCTGACATACTACTCCCTGAAAGCTAAGCTTAGGCTGAGGTTAGTCATGGGCTGGGTGCTTCAAGCTCCGCCTCCTCTTTACTATCGCTACCCGGTGACCACAAGGCCCCATGCCTTTGTGGGCCTTGACAGATTCACTGCTAGCAAGATACATCAGATTGGCTCCGGCAAGATCTATCTTGCTGGCCATAGCTCCTGGGACACGGAGGGGAATCCACCCTATGCCCTCACTGCAAGGAAGGAGATGAGGACCACCACCACATGCTACTCACCTGCACAGCCAAGGATGACCAACAGGTGCTCCATCTCCCTGGGGTTACCTTTGTCGGCCCGGACTCGCCTATCTGGACCTCGGTCAACCAAATTAAAGCGCTGGCCAACTACATCACCCACAAGGGGACCGGTTTCTGGCCCGCCATGCCAGCTTTCCGGACCAACCTTGCCACTGACTTGGCCGCCTAGGCTTCCTTGTAGTTTTCCTTTCTTACTTTGACGTTTATGTTGATGATTTTCCTTGGCTCGCTGTGGATGTTATTGTTTCTTTACTTGCTTGAGTGGTCATCATTTGAGGTGTGACGACAGATGTCAAAAGGGAGACAGGAGCCATTGGTTTCTTTTGTTTGTTTGTTTGGAATTGAGGTTTTGTTTATACCATAGCTCATGCTGCATGTGAGTTCTTGTACCTAACAATGAATACATGATATGGGTGCGTTTCAGCGAAAACTAGTAAACTTTACAAACACCACAATTTTTACTTTGTAGTTCTCAGGCTTTAGTATATGATAGAGTATGTTATGACCATTTGGAAAAATATTCAAATTTAAAATTGGAGGAGAAATAGATCTTCCAGTACAATTATAAAAATTGTGCTAAAAAACTTTTTTTCCATAGCAAGATAGCCTGTATGAAGATGTATCTACTATTAATTTTTCAAATATTTTCAGGAGTACAATTTCATGTTATTGAAGATTGTCTTAAAAGTAGAAATTTTAAAATATTTTACAGACATTATAAAACAATACTAAGGATTACAATGCAACAACCCTTCATAGCTATTAGGGGCAAAAACAGGTTAGTGGGAGAAGGTATTAGGGTTAATATTAATATTTTTTCTTAGAAAATTTGACAATAGAGCGTTACTCTGAAATAGGTTGAAAGTAATCGAAGATCATTCAGTATTTATATATTCAAAGAGGGTTTTTCATACAATCCTTTAAGAATTCTATTCCTTAATGACCAATATTTCAAACCCACCCACCAACTACGATATGGAGACCTTTTTGGACAGAGAGAGTTCAGATGTTGATGAAACTATCAGCGATCCACCATTTCCATCAGATATTGGGGATGATTCCTGGTCTTCAGATTCAGTAAATAGTAATAGTTCAAGATAGTACTGTACAGAATCCAGGTATGTTTGTAATCTGAGGAGTATGATCTATTAAGAAGCTCAAAGATATTAAAATTACATTCTCAAGCAGTTGATGAGTCCCAAGAGGTTCCTAAAGTTTCAATTGAATGCTTACAACAATTTCTTCATTGCTGTACCTGCTCTCAGCAGTGTACTAAGAAGGCTAATCCAGAAGTATGGAGTAAATGGCTCTCCTACCATGGTAGCCTTTCAAAATATCAGAAGAAGATTATGATAACATACCTTCTGTCACCACAATTATCCAGTAACCAGCAAGTCTTACACGGTCCCCAAATCTACCATGTTGGTACACGTCCACGCAAGCGTCTGAGATGGCAAATCAAATATCTGCTACCCTTTGTTAGCACAGTTTGCCAAAATGTATTCCAAATATTCTGGAATATATCACGTGGAATGCTGTATGCACTGATCCACAAATTGCGAGAATCCCAAATGCCAATTCCCAGGACGCATGGTAACCTCAAGCAAGTACCTCATAACAAGATCGCAGATGCAGTTACTGAAGACCTTATTGCTTTTCTTTCAAAGCTCAAAGAGGAGGAAGGCGAGGTTATCGCAACCAGAACCTATAAGCGAACATTAGCCAGTGGAGCATTGACCAGATACATGGAGTTGGAAACCATTGTTTATCTCCCATCACACCTTTCCTATCACATAATATATCAGCAATTCCTGACCTCAAATCATTTGGATGTCAGTAAGAACTCAATATCCTTCTCTAAGTTTTATCGGACCTGGAAATTGGATCCTATCCTTCGTCTTATGAAGATTCGTAAACCCAGTAAAAACGTATGAGATGAGTGTACTATTCTCAAAGATTGGCGGCTGCCACAGTCTCCAGATTCCCCTGAGTCAGAGGAAATCTCAATAGCTCCTAGCGCAAACCTGCTAAAGCGGAAAAGCATGGAAGAACAGTTAGAACTGCATCGCAAGGAGTATCGGGCATGTCGTGCTGTCTACGAATCTGATATTCAGGCTTCCAAGGATGACAATCCTGATATTAGCTGTATTTCTTTCGATTTCCAGCAAGTCGTTGAAATTCCGAAAATACCACAACAGCCCTCTCAGTGGTACTACTGGTCTCCGTTTAAGCTTTATGTATTTGGAATCGTAAATGATGCAATTGATCAGCATTATCACGTCATGTTTACTGAAGCTCAACAGGGTAAAGGAGCAAACCAGGTTATATCTATCCTACATTGCTTTCTTACAGCAAGGTCAACTATTCAGCCAATTATTCACCTTTGGGCAGATAATTGTGGAGGCCAGAACAAGAATAAAACTATGCTTTGGTATCTCAGTTGGCTCGTAGCTACACAGAAGCAGCAAGAAGTTATTCTTGGATTTCAAATCAAGGGCCATACTCGAAATAGCGTAGACCGAGGCTTCGGGACAGTTAAGCAAAGAGCTAACCGCTGTGAAGTCTGGACTCCAGAAATGTATGCAGCATTAGTTGATAATGCAGAAAAATATGGAAAGATTAAGGCAGTTCGCCTTTTTGATGACCCACCAGAAACAACATTTCATGACTGGGAGTCAGCATTGAATTCTTTTTTAAAACCACTTAAGGGAATTCAAAGTTACCACTTTTTCAGATTTCAAGCTTCCTGTCCAGGAGTTGTTGAAGCAAAAAGACTTCCAGCAGATGAGTGGATTTTATTTGATCTCTGCAAGCCAGGTTTCATCTTGGAATCATTCCAAAATATCTCACCAATCGGACTTCCTGATACTGGATTGAATTTAGAAAAACGACATGATCTTTGGCAAAAATTCTCTTCTTATGTACCATTAGAATATCGCAATCAGTGGTACTACTCAGAACCTGATGAAGCACTTATTGCCTCTGCCCGACAAAAGAAAAATGCACGTACCAGGAACGCAAAAGGATCTAACGAAGCCGGCAGTCATCCTCTTGATGAATCTGTAATTGAAATTTGTAAGTATTACTATCTTCAAAATAGTTAATGAATCATCTTGCCTCTATAGTTGCTAATTTGACTACTTAACTTGAAGCTCAGAATACGAGTATGTTACCTGAACAGGAAAATATATTACAATCTCCTATAAATGTTTCAGCAAAAAGGCCACGTGGGCGTCCTCCTGGCTCCAAAAACAAGCGCAAGGCAGTTGATAATAGTTAGCTATTATCTAAAACTTGTATTAACATGTATTATAACTCTTGTTTTTTATTAGCCCTAATAAGTAAACCCTATCAGAATATAAAACTTATAAAAATGAAAACTTTACTACATAGTACAAAAGAGATAAAAAGAAGGAATTATCCCATGAAATTCTTATTTATTTTAACATAGGAATTGTTGAGTTATTTGAATTAGTTTGTGAAAAAACGTTTTTCAAGTTTTCTCAAAACTTACCTGGTTGCTATGCAAACTAAAAGTAGTCATAACTTAAAATATGAAAAAATGTAAGTTTACCACTTTTCGCAGAAATGCACCCATATAAAGAAAATAAAAAAAAATAAAGTACTGTTGACACATCTCACGCAGGGTTTATTTTTGCTGATGCCCCCAACCCATTCTGAGCTTGAGAAGGGCCAAAGTCTCGTGAACCTGATCCAACAACACTCTTGGATCATTGACTACCTTATCCTGTCTGCAGCCTAATCTGGACACCCCCACGGATACAATGAGGCCTACAATACCCCCCTGCTTGACTCCCTTGAGAGTTGTGACCAGCGTCCTGAAACACCCGCCACATACGATCGTTCGACTGCTACTTTTCCATCCGCCCCCACAATCCCTGTGTCTGCGCTGGTTTGTCTATCTTCCCTGACCTCCTAGCCAGTGATTGTCCCGCCGGCTCCCACAACTCTTGGGTCTGCAATGGTTCGTCACGCTCCCACAACTCCCACGCCTGTGATTGTCCTATTTGCTCCGACAGCACCTCCATCTGTGACTGTTCCGGCCAGTCCCTTGACTCCCATGACCCATCCTTTGACAGTACCTGCGTCTCCCTGTTCCTCTACCGCCATCCTACTAAACACTCGAGCGTCACTCGGGCTCCACCGTAGTAGCAGAAGCATACCTAATAACACATGACTTCACTTTTATTCCTGTGTTTAGAAGTCTTCTCTTTGCTTTTGCTCTTTGTCAGATTTTCCCCTTTTTACAGGTGTTTAGATGTCTTTCCCTTTCCCTTTGCTATATAAACCATCTTTATTCCCTTTTTTTTGCTAGCATTTGAATGTCTTTCTGTTACTTTTACTTTGAAATTCGCAATTGTTCTTCATCTAGTTTTGCTGGATCGCCCTACTTGTACTACGCTATATCTCTCCTTTGATATCATTTTTTTTGTCTTGTTTTTCCTTTGGGATCCGCATTGTTTCATCGTTGGAATTTCCTGAATGTTAGCCAATCCATGATACCAGTAGTAATGTTCCCATTGGACACCCTTACATTGTACACCTATGGTAACTGTTTCGACCACTTGTGTCTAGTCTGATAGTAGTAATAGCCTTAGTCCCTCTTACATTAACGTTGAGTACTAGCACTTATCGAACCGGCTCATCTCACATTTCTAGTCTCCATATGGTCCTGCACCACCTAGATGAAAACACAATTAGGTAGCTCCGTCCAAATTATTACCACAGTTCGCTGCCCGGAGATCATGTTAACTACTGCTACACGTTATTTGGCGTAGTGTGTAGCTTGCCAGCAAAATTTGTTGCAAACGAGCACCATTTGTAGCTAGATTTTACCACGCCATCTAATTTACGGACAACTGGGTTTAGTCTAGTATAAAATTCTTACTGGGGTCTCAGAGCCTTGAACACCTGACACTGGAGAACGTAAATCTATCGGTAAATTCAAGTCATGAACTTGAAGATACTACCTTAGCATTCAAATTGGAAAACTGGATCTCATTTTTATGAAAACGTGGCTACAGCTATGAGTCCTTCATTATCTTTAATTCTCAAAAGCTAGAAATGTGAAATTTACGAATATCCGTTTAGTGAATGTAGTGTAGAAAGCTCACCAGGCATCTTGGTGCAAGAAAAACATTTAATCCAATCCCGAGTGATAGTTCTTAATTCTACAGACATAAACACCGGCCATACTAGTATGTCTTACCTTGTAAGATCCCACGCATCGTATTTGACACCATAAAATCAAACAAACACTTCATCCACAACAGACTCCATCTGCACACTACTTCCCTGCTCCGGAATCCTTACTTACTTGACATTCACTGACCTGTTACAGGATGCACAAGTAACATCAAACAAATACATGGAGTCAGGTAACCCCCCAAGTAGGCATTTCAAATGAATGTAAATGTGACGTCAGAACAGACACCATGAGATCAGGGAAATCGAGATCGGTGACATAGCAACACGAGTCTATCAGTTCACAAAAGATACCTTTGAACACAGAGCCCCTACACTGTAATCCATCTCCGTTACCGATATTAAGCACAAAGCTAGGAAGACCACCAAAGCGTGCACGGAAGTGCACACTACAGACCACGGTATATAACACATAACTGACAGAACCGGAAGGACAAGAAGATACGGAACTGGTCCATCTAAGTGATGGTACTAGAGACAAGTACCAAAACTCACATGGATCTGATGAGGGAGAATCAGACACAGAACCCGACCACTAAGAGACTGATCTTGCAGATATCAATTCAACGCGATGTTCTAGCGTATCCCAAGCTACCAGCCGACCACTATATCATTGCTTAACAGTCCGGATTTCAACTATCCCTAGATCACAGCCGACTAATCCGGCGCAGCAGACACCCACAGTGCATCACCAAATAATTTGGAGCAGGGCGTATGGTCCACTAACATTCCTGTCACTGAGCTTACCAAGGTTTTCATCACTGCACGGCAGCGGAGGTGCTCCTGCGTCAGGAATCATGAGCTCTAGTCCAGCTGGTGATACAACTGTACAGTCAGGTGATGCCTGGATTGGAGCTAATTCTCAATGGAATCTAGTAACAGGTGTGGAGCGGGCTATATTAGAGTTCGCGAAGTCGCTAATGCTGCAGTACACTCTCTTCGAAGATCCACTCCCAAACCTGGTTTCTTTGATAGGCCAGGTTCTGAAGGTCTGGGTTGCTGCTCTCGAGAGGAGTGTAGATAGTGAAAATATGGGACCTTCAGAGCGGTGCATAAATTTAGTAAGTCAACTCGGTTGGGCTTGATGTGGCACGATGCAGTATATGGTACTAACATGGACAGGTAAGACAAAAGGATTGCAGGGTATGCTGACAGTTCGTATACTATATAAAGAACAACATTGTAAAGTTATACAAACTGCCGGAATATCCCAGTGCGATTGCATGTAGGCTGGATTATCTGGTCGAACAGGACAGGTTCATGTGTGACCCCAGAGGGTATGAGGTTCCTTGGATATGCCCAGCTGCTCCAGAGTAACCACTGACTATCATCATTGAGCTGGATGCAGACTCTGACACTGCAATTTATTGTGCCGCAGATTCCAGATGCGATCTATGGTAAGTAACTCGCCGGTAAGAAAATGTGCATTATCCTTGATCCTGACTGCTTGGGGGAATTAATGGGACTATGAACTGCTTGACATACGTCATAATCTGTCACCCACTACATGCATGGAAAACAGGAATATATCAGAAGCTAAGAGACTTCAAGCCAGAGATGGCTAGAGGTAAGAGTCTGCTAATCTTCTAATATTTGATGCGACCACGCTGCTAACTTGTTGCCGAATGTGCAAGACCTTTTCACATGGCAGAAAAAATCATGGGCTAACTACCCACCATGGATCCAGGAAAAGATTCTGGGAAGTATACGCGGGGTAATAAAGAATAGGGTTGAGCAGGTACACGCAACACAACAAGAGTGGCGCGAAGGATATACTAACCAGTAAGAGGCACTGGGTGCAGAGCTCAAGGGTCAGATTACTGACACATCGCCATCGGAGCCTGTATGCCAACGGACTAATGTGAGTAACTCGGGCTTGCAGCAAGAATGGGAATGTGGGAATAATTTTCAGGAAACGGACATCGCCTTTAATTACAGCCAGATGTCGATTGCGTGGGCTCTGGCGGTTCTTGAATTAGAACCCCCTAGTCAGGATGACCCACATGAGCGGACCAGTAGACCAATATCGCTTAGCGTTGTGAGCTCTTCTTCATCTCATTTCCTGTCGAGTAGCCTGGAGGAATCTCAGGAGGGCACCATATCGCCAATGGGTATTTGTGATCTTCAGCCTGACATTGACGAGTCGGAGGGTAATGGGATCTCAGATGCAGGAAATTGGGTAGGAAATAGAGCGGTGACGAGCAACATGTAAATATAAGCATTACAGCTAGCAATAGATTTCATGAATTGCGATATGAACGCGATATAGGTAGGAGTACAACAATAATGAATCAAAGGCAGCTATCAGGAAGATGTCTGGGCAACCTCTGAAGAAGAAGCAGAATCTACAGACAGAAATGGAAACATTTCGTCATATGTCTGATCAGATCCGACGTATCTCCAGATGTCAGATAGAGCATGCAGAACGAGAGGACTATGTGAAAGTAAAATCTGGAGACAACAGCTATACCAGTTCACAATTGTTACTTTAGAGGAGCAATCATATCTATCTTGAACAAACCACATGATACTAAGAGGATATGGTGGGCAGGTTTTGTGGAGAGTGGTAACAGTTTGAAGGTAGATTGGTAGAGGTTCTATTCCTTACTTCTTCTAAGTGAGGTGTGTGAGCGGTAGCCCGTATATATACAGGAGTGCGCCAATGCATAGTAAAAGGAATATAATTAAGAAAAACATAAGTAAGAACATGTTTCTTGCTAGAGAAACATAAGTGCGAATGTATTTGACCTTGAAAACCTGCCAAGAAAAATCCCAAAGTGCGCATAAATCCAAGATAGTGTGTGAGAAATATTAAGGAAATATCACAAATCTAATATGTAATCACCATGCATAACTGTGCATAAAAGATAAAAAAAAATCCAATTTTATGCCATAACCAGATAAGAAAATAACGCATAAGTTGCCTGCCTGTATTCATTGAAATATCTATGAAATTAACATAAATATGACCCAGCTGTAGCAATGTCCGCAGTGTAGAGGTATTAACCGAAACATAACCAAGTAAGTGAGAATACAAGATTTATCATTAAATATATTGAAACGTAACATTGGAAAGAAATTTCAACACTTCTCCTCATTCCGTACAGCCCACAAGTTTCATAATGTACTCTTGTGCCGGCTTTGCAAGTATTTTAGTACAGATATCAGCAAGGTTTTCCGAGGAGGCAATGTTCAATAGTGTAAACAAACCACAATCCAATTCTTCACTGATTTTGTGGAAATGGATATCGATGTATTTGGTCCAATCATTGAGTCGATAGTTTGAAGCTACGAAATTTCCACCGCTGTTGTCTGCATGCATTGCGATCGATGTCTTTAAACGAGTATCATGAAGACCTT
The DNA here is from genome assembly GCA_006112555.1 of Tuber indicum. Taxonomy (NCBI): domain Eukaryota; kingdom Fungi; phylum Ascomycota; class Pezizomycetes; order Pezizales; family Tuberaceae; genus Tuber; species Tuber indicum. The sequence goes on from VBSK01000105.1 coordinate 1,294,070, forward strand.
TTTGGAATCATTGGATTGGTCATGTTGCTAAGTACATTACGACGTATTCTGCTTCAGTTGTCGACGTGGAGATCGAGGGTTGTTTCTTAGATAGCCAGGAGATACATGCTTGATTGTACTGGATAATGTATCCACAAAATGATCAGTGGGTATCCAAACAGGCGGCGTAATTGGCATCAACATAGTTGTCGATAGCATTAGTCGTGCCGTGTGGGTAGAACAATCCAATGTTTTAAGTTCCGTGAACGGATTATAGGACGTATTTAGTGGCCTTGAAATGTTGTTCGGTAGGACATGAAGAGCATTGGGAAAGAAAAGATATGGTATATGGCAGGTCGGGTCTTGTGCTAGTCGTCAAATACATAAGTGATCCTATGATAGATTGGTATAGGTCGGTGTTTGATATCCGTGTTTCCTTAGTACCTTTTGTAAGTTGAACGCCTTTTGATAAAGATGTGGATATGGAAGGAGATTCATCCATGTCATACTTCTTGAGGACTGACTTAATGTATTGTTCTTGGGTAAGATGGATCCCGTCTGGTGTATAGAAAATGTAGAGGCAGAGTAGGAAGGTAGCTTGCTCTAGATCGGTAATCTCGAATGCAGTTTTCAGGTCTTCTATCAGAGATGCAGCTTTGGGGGTCTCGGCTGAGTGAATTGCGATATTGTCAACGTAAACCAATATGTAGATGTCGTGTTTACCATGAACAAATATGCATGGGTCAAGTGCAGATCTCTTAAAGCCTTTGGAGATTAAGAATTTTTGCAAAGAGAGCATATCATTCAGTTGCCGATTGCTTAAGTCTATAGAGACATCGCTTAAGTTTCCATACCTTATTACCGTCACTGTACCCAGGGAAAGGACTCATGTAAACTTCTTCTTTCAACTTGCCATATAGGAATGCTAATTTAACGTCAAATTGTCGTGGTCGCCATTTGGTTTTAGCATTAATTGCAAGGAGAAAGTGGAGAGATTCATAACATATCACAGGAGCGAAAGTGTCTTTAAAGTTGAATCCGGGAATTTGAGAGAATCCTTTGGTAACAGCTCTTGCTTAATATCTTTCTAGAATACTGTCAGCGTTCTTTTTGACCATGTAAATCCACTTACTATCAATCTGTTTTCTTCCTATTGGTTCGTCAACAACGTCGAAGGTATTATTCCGTTTCAGTGCCTTGATTTCTTCGTCCATAGCTGTGATCCATTGGTCCCTAAATAAGCTTCTTATAGCTTAGTTATAGGTAGTTGGATCTTCGTCAGGCATTATGGTTGTGTAGAAGCTGAAGCATACAGGTGGGCAAGAGACTCTTCCAGATCATGTTTGTATTGCAGGGGGCTCTTCTGGTATCGGTGGTAGCGTAAGTTGTTCAACTTCTGGTTGCTGAGGTTCTGGTGTTGGAGAAGGCATTGCAAATTGATCATAGGTCTCTGGTTCTTCATGCAGTGGTGGAGGATATACTTCGATTGTTGTTTGTTTTGGGAGTTCGTGTTAGGCAGAAGCTGACTCTAACTATATCTTGAGAAGGCTTAGGCCTGAATCTTTTCGTAATAGACAGGGATTGTCTAGGAAGGCTTGGTGTCGTTCTTTTCGTTTATGACTACTAAGAACTCGCTTAATTAATAGAGGAAATATTCTTTATAAAGATTCGTGGATAAAACAATATTATATTGTTAAGGTCGCTTCTCCGTTGCTTGTCTCTTTCTAAAAGCTTGGGAGGCACTTCGATATTTATATCCTGCGTCTGAGTGTTCGCGGACTACTTCTAATCCTCCTATAACAAAGTACCTTCCCTAAAATTGTACGCTACGTCTTACAGCCCCAACAAGTGCGAACACCGTTTGACTCTGAATTCTTGCACACCATCTTTGTCCTCATAAATTCTTTACCGTCTTATCGTAGGATGCGTTATTATCCTCGAACGACCAGTCTTCGATTTATAGAGCCGAATAGACTTCTGTCTGGAACTGCAGTCATCTTGACTATCATTCCAGTAGTCTCTTCCGATTTCACATAGTGGCCAGCGTATGTGTCGGGCACCTATGCATGATGCAGGCTTTGTAGACGTTGCGCCAACACACCTATGTCTACCGCCTATTAGGTCTTCTGAGTCTGAACAGCTTCCCCTCGGTCCGCCTCGCCTCAAAGAGAATCACCTCTCGAGGGATCCCGTTTCCAGGACCAACCAACATACAGCGGCCTTCAGATAGGTATTGGTGTCATATTTATCCCCTATGGCCTCTGTGGCACTGTAGGAGTAGTTGTGGATTTTCGAACCGAAAACGTCCCGTTACTTTCGGCTCGTAGTTAGGATGCCTGACTTTGAAGCCTAATAACTCAATGCGCCTCAGACGGATTTCCTCCGTTCCACTTCTCAGAGGTACCCAGAGGTCTCCTCTTATATATTCTGCGAACAGCCTCTAGTCGGATGGACAGCGGCGACGTATATGGTGTTATGAAGCGGGCTTCATTGAGATGACATTATAGTCATGGGATGCAACTCTTCGAAATCTCGTTAAGGATGTGCGGGCCCCAGAGCGGGGCCGGAGGGGGGTGTTAGGCTTCGGTAAATGAGGGTCTGTGCGCAGTTAGCCTACCGAGAGGTCTGTGCATTTTCTTTATGCCTAACAGTTTGTCCGATTCTGATTCATTATGTTTATCCAATTATTGTGAGGCTGAAGGAAAGGATGATGGGTGGACTGTTGCAAATGTTTCTTCCAAAGGCAAAGGATTCCATGGTTGAAATGGTGTTATTGTCCTGGTTGTCCAGTGGATCTGTCGTATTTCCGAAGTCTTATATTGCGAAGGGAGATATATCCTGTATATTTTGTCGGAATTAGTATATCCAACGAAATAGCGTTTGATCGCCCAGGGCTGTAACTTTGTTCCTGGTAGTCGGCTCTCCTCAGTTATGTGGACAAAGCATTGGATCCTGTAGGAGCGCAGATGTTTTATCAACGGCTTTTTGTTGTAGAGAGATTCATAGGGTATTGAATTACCTATGGATGGGTTGGGGAGTTGGTTCCGAAGATAGACTACTGTGGTAACTGCCTCTGCCCAAAGTTGTAATGGTAAGCCTTTAAGCATGGAACGGGTAGCTGTAATAATGACTCGGTTAAATCTTTCAGCAACACAATTGGATTTGTGAGAATAGGCAGGGGTTTTGTCATGTACATTTCCATGCTTATTGAAAAGTGTTATCTTGTTATTGTTGACATATTCTCCTCCACCATCTGTTCTGAATCGTTTTATACTTGAGTTATGCTCGGTTTGCCTTTTGTTTCTCTACTTGGTAAAAACCATAACTGTGTCGGACTTTGATTTAAGGGGGTATATTCAAGCAGAGTGGGTGTGATCATTGATAGGGGTTATGTGGTACCAGGATTTGCCGTAGGATTGGTTAGAGAACTTTCCACTGAGATCGGAATGGATTAGTTTGAAGAGTTTATCACATCGTTCTTCTTTTGTTGCGGGGTTTTGTTTAGTGGACTTGGAGGTAATGCAGGTTTCACAGTGCTAGTCTTTAGGAACATGGGGTATATCCGGATGATCAGAGTAGTTGCTGCTTGTGAGGTAGGAAGGCGAGGGATGACCGAGGACTTCATGCCATTGTTGGTAGGTCGTCTTATTTGCCTTCTCTTTTTACTCTGGCACAACGTAATCCTGTCCTTTTAACTTTCCCCATAAAACTTCTTCATTATCTTCCCTTGAAATATACATATCCTTCCCAGAACTCTGTAAAGAAAAACCTTTCCCCAAAGAAACAATAGCCGGCCATTAAAGTAAATTACTTTAACCCAACTTAGGAACTCAAAGGACACATTGAAGGATGACAGGTTTGATATGACCATTAGATGTTTTGGCCATTATCCTAACTGATCCACAGCCATCCAACTCTATTACCGAGTCATCGCCCAACTTAACAGCTCTGTTTTCTGGTTCAAAGTTTATAAGATGGTCTAAGTTACTTGTCATGTGTGATCTTGCGCCTGTATTGATTACCCAGTTGTGTGGACAAGGAGTTCTTTGAACGCAGTAGAGGGAGGTAGAGGTACTGACCGGTTTGGATATCTCTTCCTTTCCAATTTTAGCAGTGTAACTTCCTTTTCTTTCCTTCTTCTTTTGGTTGTCGGCCTTGAGCTTATGACGTTTACTCCAGAGATGTCCTTCGCTGCGAGCAGTGGGGTAATGCTTCTTGTTGTAGATATATTCTTTTGAGGTGGCCAAGACGGCTGGTTTTTGCGGTGGTGCTTCCTGTCCCTTTCCTTTGACATCCACTGTTTTATATGCCTTGTCACCTGCTATCAGCAAAAAGAATACCCCCGTCTGACGTGTTGTTGCCGTGTCCGCACGTCTCACCATTGCTCATTAGGCCCCGTGCGTCCTGTGAATCCTGAGGTCTGTTCATGTCAGTCGATACTTCCTGTGCATTATGTACTTCTTGCTGTTTCCCTACCTCATCCTGTACGTCAGCCAATGTTCAACGCTATCTGGGCCACACCCTGTGTGCTTCCAACTACCAGACTTGCTTCTGACACGTTCGTCTACACCTTACGTCTGTCTTATGTCCTGACGTTTGCATCACATCCCATCCCCTCCCAGCGGTGTCTGACGCCGATATCTGTGACTTTAAGTCCTAGCTCGTATGCTCATATTTGTCTCTTCCAAGTCCGTTATATGGATAGTATCCAGCCTGTCCTCGATGCCCTCTACTATACTTCGAATGCTATTCATGTTCCTAGCTGGACATTCTACTCTATCCTACAATTATTATTGATCTCACGGGTTTGCCAGACGAAGTCATTACTTTCAGTTCTTTTAATATTTTATTTATACAAGTAATATGTTTTCTATAAGCTCTCAATTCTCAGACTTGGTTGCCATCGCATTTATCTTTGCCTCAGCTGCTTTTTTAAATTGCTCGTCATGTTGCACCGGTCCCGTAGTACTATAATCAAGACGCGGAGATTTGGTCCAGCTCCAATAGTCGCCGTCGGAACAGTAGCGTTGGGCCATTTCTCCATTTGTTTTTTTGACATGTGAAACATCTCCATGGCTTTGAGATGGCCCTTTACAGAGTAAAGTTCATTGAGGGACTGGTATTTGATCCGATGTCGGGTTCCTATATCTCACTGAATGTTCTTAAATTGATTCAACTGTTAATGAGTCATCGCCCGTTGACCTCCGGGATTAGGTGGGCTATCCCCATGATAGTGCCAATATCCACGATTGTAAACATTCTGTTATCTGGCCTCCAAGACCGCTTGACCATGATGAGACCATGTAACTCTGATGGGCATCCAGAATAATGTACAATCAAGATCTCTATGCTTACTAGTCGGTAGACCCTATCTTGGTAACGGCAGTCTCAGAGCTTGAATAGGGCAACGGGTTTCCTGGGAAAACGGCCCCGCAGTGCACCATACACATCGTCCATACCGGTTTGTACAAAAACCCAATCATTGCAACTTGCATTTTTTCGGAATAGCTCAGGGCCCATACATCGTACCTGGTGAATGTCATAAATGTCTGTTTCCTGGAATGCTAGAACCGGAATCTCACGCTGTGTTACAAGTTTAACAGGAAGGCATCGAAGTATTCCATAATTATCAGGAAGGCGGGACTGAATTGTTAGGCTCCACTGGCTATATCGAAACAATTTGAAACACATAGCCTCACCTGAGAGGGAGAAAAAATTGCATAAACTCACGAGGTTGGCAACCACATCCCAAGGTCCCTTTAGGACTCCACGACATATGGACGCAGAAGAATCTGGATTCGTATTGTTCAAAAGATCCACGATATCAGGTATGAGATACACTCCACTATGTCACAAGGAAGCCAAGTTCAGAAGTCTCATCCGGATCGTGTGGTGTCGCCCGTAGTCATGAAGGATCTTCCGTGCAGCGTCATTTTTATTCGTAAGTAGCTATTCAGCTTTGATTTGTTCCTTGTGAGCTAGCTCACTGGACTCAGGAGATAACTGGGAAATGTTACCAAACTGGTACACTTGATTGTGGAAGTGACCAAGTAGATAGAGCTTGATAACATTAAAACGAGCTTCAGCATATATCAATTCCATACGCTGGTCGTCCTCTTCTGCTCGTTGGTGCTCATACACCCGGTACCGTTTGAATTGGATGACAGATGTGTTGAGGGACATCTTTTGATTTCTTAGCTTGGTGCGCTGGTCCTGAATTTTCGTCCACTAATGTTTAGACATTCTAAACTCCAAGAAGATATCCTTTCCCGAGTGAAACTGATAGAGATATTGATCCATATAATCTAGGGTCTCACGTGTATGGCTTCGGTATTGCGCTATCAGACCAAAATTGACTAACAACCAAACACCGGGGAGCGCACACTTGAACGATTGTCTTTGGGTACTCTCAGGTCCTGTCAACGTGACGGCAAGGACATATAAAAGACAACGTTCTAAGTTCCTCATCTCCTTTCCTTTACCACTGTGTAACCTCAGTGTAGGCTTTCTTGGGCACAAAGAATCCGAGGTATGGTGGTAAAGCTATCTACGCATCATCAAACGCTTCCAGCCATCCATGCTTCTTAAGAAACCATTGAACCCAATCCATCATATGCTTGAACAGTCCAAGATAGACAGTATGGAGTAAATCAGGTTGGTGCAGATCAACAGCGAAAACACGAGGAAGTAGATAAAAAATGTTTCATCCTATCTTAATACTGACAGCGTCAAATGTGCTGTGGACATCGCTGGGGGTGGAATCCTTTGAGCTATCTAACATTTCTTACTCCAGGTGCTCGTATCTCGTATAATCTCTAGCAGGATACCTCTCCCGATTGTTGGGTCCTAACAAATCTGGTGGTATCTCACATTTAGGACAGGCATTCGATTTTACTCCATATAGCACAACATTTTCCCTATGATCAGCAATCCACGCCGCCAACATCAGGAAGCATCTCAGAACATTCCATTCCGTGTAATCAATTGGGACACTGTCGAGTACAGTATCTTGTAAGGGCTCGAAGAGAAGCTCGAATACACCTGGTAGTGTGTCAACGTTGATTTGCCTCTGGTGTTTGTTCGAGGAAGAGGACGGTGGGAACTTGGGCGGGACCGGCAAGAGGGCAAGAAGGAGGACTGCCATCGTTCCAGGTCTGTTACACTTGGACGACAGAAGATTTCCAATTGTTATATATACTGGCCACCCCTTTTTATCTCCGGAGATGTTGCTGAGATGTGTCTGATCCGACATTCCAATGAGAGGAATCACGGTCATGCCTGATAGGAGTATTTCCTGCAGTCAATTAGCTTGTACTTGTGGGAGAGTGGTATGGATAAGCTGTAGCACAGTACTTGAACGTCCCACCACCAGTCTCCCATATGCATTTCAGTATATACTGTCTGTTTATTCCGATTGTGTTCCCACTGTGGGGCGTAAACTAACTCATCTTGGTAAGCTATCTCCTGAAGAAGATATTGGACACAGTCTATAACCTTACGGTAGAAGAAAGGTAAAGTCCTCACACTGTCTTCAACTTGAGCTTCAAACCATTGAAGATATGGGCTGTACGGATCCAATGAGCAGAAATGGTTCACAAGTATATGTGTCGAGCTGTAGGTAACATCTGCTGAATTAGTAAGTCCATTTGAGAAATATTCTTCTACCCTCGCCTTAGATACCTTACTTTGTATGAACTAGGAAGCAAGTTCGAAATAATGCATGCTAGCAAATGGTGCCCATGGGTCCTCACACAGATTTCGTTGTTCCTTTGCGAATCCCTTCACATATCCAACAGATGCCACTGCACAAGGATAATACTCCGGTTCGACTGGGGCGGGAGATGCGTCGACTATAAGTTGCGGTTTTACATCGGAGACATATGCAGCCCCATTGCTATATGTATCAGGAGGGCTGTTACTGAGATCAACGTCTGATTCGTAGTTGGAATCCCGCAGATGATTCTTGTCCGGTGGGGCCTCGTGTGGCACTCTGTGCGTTTCTGCGTCCATGATACCCAATGCAGGGTGAGCATACTGTACGTCCGACGCGAGAAGATCGACGAGATCCGCATGTTCTTTTTGGAGGTGTTTCCAAAAGGGACCGGCACTGGCGTATTGGACCGATAAAATGAACATTTCATAGGCATTGCGCAACTTAGTTCTGTGACTTTTAGGAGTCTTCAAGTTGATGTATTATGAAATGCTGTGAGAAGAGGAATACTTATCATTGTGTATGTAGTCTGGGATGGCAGCCGGAGCTAAGTTCTGTCAATCTGAGATGCAGCTAAGGGTCAATTCGTTTTAGCACATGGTATGAGGACTCGTATATCAAGTGACTTGGATTCAGGTTCGGTGTTTTCAACAGGCAATGCAGAAAGGCCGTACATACCTTGAATGTCCGAAACAGAATTCCTAAATCATCTGGAAATTTTTTCATAATACCCAGAACATCGGGGAGTATGATATTTAATGTCAATTAATCACAGCCAAAAGATCATACCAATGAGAATATTCATGACACTGGCATACACAGTATTAGCAAGCTCCGCAGCGCTGACAACACTCCGAACAATCCCGATGACATGGCTCAAAACAATGACCACAGGCAGTATGTCCAGATGCCTACTATTCCAAAGGGACAGATAGCTGCGCTGTGGCATGTCTACCAGCTTCTAGCTATTACTATCTTTGGAGCAATTACCCCTGCCAGTACCAGTAGTCAGTTGATCAGCCTGTATAAGACGTGCCTTACCTTTCATGAGGACAGTGACGGAAAAGAGCTCTAGGCAGCGTGGCGCAATACTATCAAAGCCCAGATATTAGCAAGGAACTTTAAGAATAGCGCCACATTCCCGGACTCTGATTTCAGTACGATTTTCCATGAGATGAGGAGATTACGTCTCGCTTGTGATTATCTTGTTAGGGCAAGGGCCAATAACGTGCTCTAGAGACGACAAATCAAAGAAGCCATGATTGCGCTCATTAAGGACTGTGGCAAGAAGTTAACAGACACTCTTGCGAAAAAGCCAGTACCCAAGTCAGTACCAGGCATACAAGTAATCATTCCAGCAGAAGTCCTTGTTGACCATATATTGCTACTAGTAGGGGCTCCGGCTCAATGGACCGCGGATCCACAACAAGCTCAAGCTCCTGATGGACCACAAGCCCAAGCCCCGGCGGACGGGGTCGCCACAGCCGGAGGTGACCAAGAACTGACTATGACAAAAACGGGTTGCCAAAAAGCCCTGGTGGAAGGTGGCCAACTTGAAGATGACGGGAATCTCTATGATCCATCCACAACGAAAGGACATCAACAGGTAGCCCCAATAGATGGTGTCAAGGTGGCCAGAGGTAACCACCATCCGGATATGCCTAAACGACATTGTCAAGATGCCCCAGTAGAAGGTGACCAACTTGATGATGACGGGGATCTCTATGATCCACCTACAATGAAAGGACGTCGACAGGCAGCCCCGAGAGAAGGTGTCGAGGTGGCCGGAGGTGACCACCATCCAGATACGTCCAAACGCTGTCGTCATGATGCCCTAGTAGAAGGTGACCAACTTGATGATGACGGGGATCTCTATAATCCACCTAAAATGAAATGATGTTGACAGGCAGCTCCAATAGAAGGTATTGAGGTGGCCGGAGGTAGCCAACACCTGGATACGCCAAAATAACATCTTCAAGATGCCCTAGTTCAAGATGCCACAGTGGAAGGTGACCAACTTTATGATGATGGGGATCTCTATGATCCACCTAAGATGAAAGAGCGTCGATAGGCAGCCCCGATAGAAGGTGTCGAGGTGGTCGGAAGTGGTCAACATCCGGATACACCAAATCGACGTCGTCAAGACACCCCGGTGGAAGGAGTCAGGGTTGCTGCAGGTGACCAAGATACCAGCGACCCCCATGATCTACCCCAGGTAGCAGCCAGGAACTTTCGAACTGGTTAGTTCTTTTCCCTACAAATGATTAGATTTCATTTTCCACTTACTGACTGAAAATATAGAATGGAATGCTTGACTCGGGTACACCTGTATGGTGAGTATTGTTTTGGTCCTGCCATTATTTCACCGTAGAGGTCTGCGTGGTGATAAGAGGAGGTTGGCAGAAGTCCCACCCAACTATCAATTTGTTTATTGGAGGCCCCCACACATCCATGGAATAAGATTTAGCGACTTAGATTCCACAAATCTTCGCGGCCTGTACACAATGATTTTGAAATAGGTTAGTATCCAACGAGTTCACTATATCCTGGGTGCGACCAGTGATGGACGCAGGTTGATCCGCCAGCATCCCACTGAACCGCTATGACAGTTCAACTTCATCTTCATTGATAGAAGTGAATCCATGCGCACCTGGCTACTCTCCAATCAGGTGCAAGAGGATCCTGTGGATCTCTTAGTGTATTGTTACAGCGATGAAGGCGATACCTGGGTACAAACACCACTGCAGAGTGGACTCCCGTATATTGGAGAAGACCAAGTTCCTCAAATTAGCGGCGAAAGTGATCCGAGCGCATATTAATTGCATACCAGGACAATTGCCCCTCATGTGGAGACCCAAGACGGTCAGAACAATGACTCTGTCCTATAATTTAGATCGATTCCATTAGCTAATCACGTGAGCAATGCACTGTGAAAATGGTGCCCAACTGTCTTTCCATATTCTCCTCAGATGTATCTGAGTCCATGATTCTTTTGCATGTTGCTTATAAATATATCCCTCTGATGTTCAATTTTTACGTAGAATCAAGGCCAGGTTGTAAGGAAGGTAGAGAGCGATCACTAGAGTCAGGGCTAGGTAAAACGTTTTAAGCCGCATACTAGGCTTGATGCCAACAAACTTACCCTAGTTCTCCTTTGGAGATGCTACGGCACGTCTCTTGGCGCCCCATCTAGAATGCGGAGTAAAACTTTATTTCACTTGTGTTGACACAAAAACAATTTGAGCCAATATAGATATCACAATACGTTCATAATTATACTATCTCTACCTATAGGCTAAAAATCTAGTGGTCTGAGGACATTTCTCAATGTGAAACACACTCTCTCTATAAACTCACCAATGTCTGGTGTTCGTGGCTTATAACCCCCTAGGGCTTTTTGATTGTAGATCCCGACTAGAGTATAAGGCACTCAACCTGCAGACCTCATCACTTCCCACCCTGTCTGGTCAATATCATTCCCATACTTTTCCACACCTGAGCAAGATCAGCCGAATTAATGTCCCTGGCAAGGACGTACTCACCCCCCGTATCACTGACATCACTACCCATCTCTCCCTCATCTTTTTTTTTTTTTTTTTTTTTTTTTTTTTTTATCGTCATTTAATTCGTTGTTTAAGGTACAAGAATAATCGCATGCAGCGCTAGCTATGGCGTAAACAAAACCCCTTTGTATCCACCCCGGACCAGGAGAAAACCCGTACCCCCAGGACCCTCTGGTATGGGCCTAACCGCACACACTCCAAGGACGACCAACTCAGGTGCCCGGCCCGCAGGCCTCACGACCTGAACGCGAAGGGGTCTCGCCTAGAAGCCAGCCAAATGCCCAAGAAGATTCCTCCCTCGAAAGATACCCCTCCCACTAACTACACGTAGCCAACTGAAAGGAAACCAAACAAGCTAGGCAGGAAAGCATAGGGAAAAACTCCACCAGTAAACTGCAGCGACCACGAAAGAAAATAAACTCCCGCCCACCGAACCGCCAAAGTGCCGAATATAAAACCGCCCCCGAAGTGAGCGGCCGGCAAAAAGCCCGAAGGCTGATGCCCCCAACCAGCTGAGCCACGGATGTAGTGCAATACTATGACCCGCCAGCCGAAAACGGAGGGTCTCGGTGCTGGACCCAAGGAGTGGATGATCGGCAGAGGGGATGCCGCCCAGCAGTGAGGTGCCAGCTAGCGAAGGGGGGTAGTAGGGTACCAGCCAGGGAGGGGAGGCAGTAGGGTGCGAGCTGACGCAATCGAAGTGAAAAATGGAGGGAGGGCCCAAGGCCCCAGGAGAAAACCCGACCGTGAAAACCGAACCGTTGCCGTTTTACCGCGTCTCTCATGTAGTCCCTTGTTCTCCGAGAGATAGCGTCACTTAGTGGAAGGGATCCCACCGGCGGTAAGGAGGCAGAAGGGCGAGGGGAGGAAGGCGACCGTGTCTCGAACTGAGCGACTAGGAGGGTATGGCCCAATCTCACCAGGAGACAGACCCCGAAGTTACTAGCCGAGGCATTCCCCCTCAGGGATCGTGCAAATGGGGAGAAAGACGTCCACCACTGCCAACGCCGACCGGAAGCGAAGAGAGGAAGCCGACCGTGCCAAAACCAAGCGAAACCCCTAAGCGAGACAGGACTACTGGGCGGGCCCAGATAACTCCCCCATCAAGCGGGTAGGAGACAAGCGAAGTAAAGGCGGGAGAGGCTGGAGGAGTTAACTGTACCCCTAGGCAGGAACCATCAAGGGGGCAGAGGGGAGAGGGGGTGGGCCACGATAGCCGACCGTGGTGTTGTCAAACTATGTGGCAGGAAAATAGGAGCGACCAAGCGTGCCATCTCTCCCTCATCCTCCACCTTCTATTTGTACCTCTTTTTCTCGCCAATCCTTTTTTATTTGCCTATAGTATGTGCACAAATACAACACCGCTCCCCCAACTAGGACCTCCAGTGCCTACCATTTGTTTCCCCTGCACCTCCAGTGTCTCCCAATTTGTTTCCCCTATCCCACTTTATTTCCCCTGTTTCCACCACCACCCCCCACCCTGAAAAAAGACACCTGAAATGTCTCAAAGACAGCCGGCGTAAATGTCAAGGTATGGCCCATCGAATCTTTGATACCTAAGCGTATTAACGTGTCCTCTTTACACAGATTTCCTGCTGTTTAACCTGAAGACAGCGAGGTGTGAAGAGGCCGGCATCCCGCTGTCCCACGCCGAAACTCCTCTGCCGAACCTGATGAAAGAAAGGTCAGGAAAAGCAGACGTCCCGCTGTCCTGCGCGGAGACTCCATCGCCCAACCTGATAAAAGCGAGGTCAGGAGAGGCAAATGTCCTGCTGTCCTGTACCGACACTCCACCACCCGACCTGAAGAAAGGAAGGTCAGGAGATGCAAGGGTGCCACCGCTCCACCCCACGAGTCCTACCTACGTCGCAATTACCGTGCCGTTCCCTGAATGCCTCCCCCTGAAACCTCCCCAGATGAAGTGTAAGAAATTATCCCTAATCAGCATTCCCACCCCTAGAGTTAGAGCTAACCGTTCATGTCAACAGAATTCGGAGTGCGAGTACACTGGAGAACCCCCCCTTCGAGCCGGCGGTGGAGGACTCCTTGTAAGTAAAACCCTTGAACTATACTGTGCGGTCAGATTTTGATATACTAACATGTGTACTTCTACCAGGGGGTACTATGGTGATATCACCTACGCTAAAAGCTGGTGTGGGTTCCAGAACCCTCGTACCATCACTGCTCTATACAGAGCGTGGTGTGAGGGGATCAGAGCCTACCTAACTGAGCGCTCCTTGGACCTCCGCTGCCTGACCAGCTCCAGATTGGGGTTGGTAATGCCAGTGGAATTGGCCCACTCCCTTCCCGCCGTCACGGCCCATATCGTGCTGATAGGAAAAGAGCACCGGGACCATGACATGGAGGAAGTTGATAGCGATTTTAGGCTCTTGGTATGTGATACGGCCAAGAAACTTCAGATGGCGGTCGTGTAACAACTCGCGGAACGTGCAGTATTGGCAGAGTTTGAGGGACCTCCCAGTAAGTTCATGTCCATCCCTGTTCCCCTAGACTTCCGCTAATATACTTGGTTAGTGGCTCAACCCGATTGGACCTCTCCGTACTGCCCATGGGCGGTACGGATCCAGATCATTCACTAGACGGGAGCCCCACAGGGTTACCCGTTCCTTGCCTACCCCTGGTGTTCCGTAGACTCTGACCGGGAAATCGCCTGGGGGGTCTTAAAATCACCAAGCATAAAAAATGTGCTCGGGGTAGTCAAGGGGCAAGATGTGGACGAGGAGATCGGATGCCCCTGGTACCTCATCAGGACAATGGGTGCGGGTGTACAGTCACTTGACTGGGTGCCCTCGACACCTCTCGTGCTCAAAGAGCTCATCTTTCTTTATAAAAATGATGACGTTCGTGCATGGATCCTTGCCAACAATAGCAAAGATCCACTAGACCTCATTGTCATTGAGCCGCATTAAGGAGATGTCCATGCCCCAACCCCCAAGCCTGCTAATGGAAGATACCCGTTTTTCAACCGCAAGGTCTGGGATCAAAGTTGGCATGGCAGAGATATCAGAAGGGCTATGCAAGAGGAGAAAAGCGATGAGGAAGAGGAGGATGACGACAGGGAGTGGTTGGAGGCGAAGGGACAGGAGCCAGAATCGGAATTGGATGATTCTCAGGCATCATCCGCTCCGGATCCATACGTCATCAATGAGGTAAGTCCTCTGACAAAATTTGCTGTTACCCATTATCAGGAATATGCGTAGCTAATCACCGGCTAGGACGATGAGAATGACACTCCAACACCCCCCCCCACACCAGTGCTCCTCACGCACAGTTGGCCTGGCTTTGCTGACATTGGCTGTAGGTTTCCAATCCAAGCTACACCCACCCAATATCATAAAAGAAAGTACCGAGCTAACCAAACGAATAGAATGAGCAATCCAACACTCCCGCCCCCCTCCCACCCTACCGCTTTACCTGTCCAGATGCTACAACTTCGGTGGCTTCAACCATAGGTTCCTGAACCCAACACTCTCTTAACTAACATTACGAACCAAAAGCAGAAGCTAATCACAAATAGGATGATGACTCCTTTGAACCTCGCTCATCGCAACCCAGTCGCACCTCCCACCCCAACTTCGCTGCTTCGCTGCTGATGGAGTAGGAAAGGCTCTGTGCGATCAAGAACTTGATCCGGGAGAGGTCCTGGATAGCGGAGTACTTCCAAAGTGCTTTGCCAGTCACGCGAGATCCCAGGCCACAGGCCAGACGTCATCATAGATACAGTAGGGCAGAAGACACCTCCCAAACCTCCACCCCCCTCCTTAGTCCCTCTGTTCTGCTGTCTTCAACATCTCCCGCCACTGCAATTGCTCTCCGGGCTTCTGCATCTCTGAGCACTCTGATTACGCCCCCATGTTCTGCGTCTTTCGGCGCTTCAATCACTCCCCCGCCCTCTGCGACTCTTGGCGCTCCAATCCCTCTGCCGTCTTCTGCGTCTCCCCACACTCCAATCGCTCTGCCGTCTTCTGCATCTCCCGGCGCTCCAATTGCTCCCCCATCCTCTGCAACTCTTGGCACTCTGATCACTCTGCTGTCTTCTGCGTCTTCCAGCACTCTGATCGCTCCCAGTCTTCTGGGTCTCCCGGCACTGCGATCACTCTGCTGTCTTCCACCTCTTCCAGTAATGCGATCACTCTGCCGTCTTCTTTCTCTTCCCAGCTCTGATCGCTCCATCCTATGTGACTGCCAGTGCTGCCCATCCTGGAGCTGCGACCCACAAGGCCGCTGTTCCTCTATCTCCTGCAACTCTGGTTTCCCTTTCTACAACCATCCACCTGCTCCCACGACATCACCTGCGGCCCGTGCTTCAGTTCTGCCTGGGTCGCCAACCTCCCCTTGTGCCGACACTCCATCAACTCTGAAGTGCAAGGGTCACCGCTATAGCTGCCAACGTCAGATCTCCAACAAATGATTCTTCTTTGGTGGTTTTCTTCTATTTCATTTCTTTCTTTTACTGTTCTTTGCGCAATGTTTTTTCATGGTTTAGGAGTTAGAGTTTTTCTTCAGACTTAGTTAGTACTTTGTAGTCCAGCATTGTAATAATACTATTGGACGGCCTCACATCTGCTTCTCACATTCCTAGCTAGTTTGACCTCTCTTACGCAGAATATACTAGTATACGGTACTCAAGTAGTTGCATTGACCATACACCCCTTACAGTACATTCGCCCCTTTTGTTTTTATGTATTCACTGGGTGTCACATTCCCCGTCCCTAACTAGCCTGATGTCGTCCAGTCTCGTCACTCAATTGGCTAGCTGGCAACACTTGAACAAATCCAATAGATGAGCTCTTCGACATTACGGGACACAACTACATTCCTAGTCCTTTTTAGGTGTGAGGTGTGTCTCGTGAGAAATAGTGTCGCTAGTCACCACCGCTTGTAGTTAGATCGAACTAAGCCTTCGCTCCTTGCTGCAGCTTAATTTTCTTCATTCTTGAGACCTGGAGTCTTGAGCAACTCGATGCTCAAACTCAAAGAGGTATGTTTTTCAAAACGAACATACTGTTCAAGTTATCAAAAAGCACGACGCCTTATATTCTTATGTTTCTACGAGCTTTTCACTCCAGTAACATGTTCATTCAGTCTACTTCTCTTAAGCCAGAACTTTGACCTGATATTGATCGCAAGAATACACATCGGGGGTTTAATATTAAGCATCCAAACCCACAGAAAGACCTTGTGCATGAAAAGAATTTTTTGTTCGACACTGAGTGATACTCTGTGATCCTACAGACACTAACTCTGGCTATACTAGTAAGTCCTAGTGTATACGACCCAACGCGTTTTATTAAATACCAGAGAACTACAGAGACTCCTCATCTACAGGACTCGTGAGACTCATTCTGTCGGCCTACATCCTAAATCCAAACCTGACATTGACTGACTCATTGCAGGATGAATAACCAACATCGGGCCAATACATCCAGCCAGCCAACTAACCATGTAGGCAATATATATGGCCGACATAAACGCAGCGTGGGACCAGGCACTATAGGCATGAGAAATCCAATATCAGCAACACTACAAAAGACACATGCTAGCTCTCGGAGCACAATACCAGAGCAGCAGCTGTTACGTCCAAATTCGTCTCCACCCCTAATTGCAAGCACACAACAAGGAAGACCCCGAAACATCTCCGAAGAACACCATACAAACTACGGCGTATACCGAACCGGGACCTGAAAGGCAGGAGGATATGCAAGCTGTCCATGTTAGCGACGACAGTAGCGATGAGTACCAAAACTTACCAGGATCGTGGGAAACAGATTCAGAGACCAAGCCTGATCCAGAAGATATTGATATTACCAATTGACGCACAGCATGACGGACCGATGACTCTCAAGTACCAGCGCGACTGCAGGCCCATCCCATGACCACAGTTAGGATTTTGACAGGCTCCGAGTCACAGCAGGCTGATCCAGTAGTGTGAACGCTACTGGGGCGTGGGCGAATAACTCACCACCAGCCCTATAGTCTACCAATATTGCCGTCATCCAGCATACAGTGATTTTCGTCACCTCATCAGAGCCTCGGTGCTTCAGCATCGGATATTAGTAGCTCTAGCCCTACTGGCCGCCCAAGTACGCCACTCCCTAACATCTCATTAGCAAGTAAGTCACGACTAAACCTAGCGACAGGTGCAGAGGGGGCCATTATACAGTTGGCAAAGTCACTCATTACGCGGTATACTCTGTTCGAAGATCCGCTCCCAAATGTTGTTGCATTGACTGGCCAGGTGCTCAAAGTGTGGGATGCCGAGGTAGATAGCAGAGCCGATACTGAATTAATCAGACCGTCCGAGCAGCCCATATCTTTAGTATATCGACTCTGCCCAGTATGACACTACACAATTTACTCTACTAACAGCAGAAGATTCACCAAAAATACTCGGGAGTGCGATCACAATTCGTGTACTATGTGAAGAATAACATTGCACAGTTATATAATCTACTGGATGATCCGACGGCTAGGGAGTGTCTTGTGGACTATCTGCTCAAAGGCGACAGGCTCATTTGCAACTCGAAAGGGTATGAGGTCTGTTCCTTTACACTAAAAGCTACCACATAGTGAGTACTACTGATTGCGATACTCGACTTGGAACTGGAGGTACCACTTCCTTGCCACTTACATTCCGGAATCCGTTTATGGGAAGTATTTTGCAGGAAAGAAAATGAGGGCCATAGCTGATTCCAAGTTTCTGGGGCAGATCAATGGTACATAGATCTGCTTGACATGTGCAATTATCTGCCATACACTACGTGCATGGCAATTGGGAATATACCAGGATCCAAGGGACTTTAAACCTGAGGAGGTGGAAAGTAAGAGTTTTCAAATCTTATAGCATACCGTTGGCCAAACCGCTAATATGTTACCAGACGCGGAAGAACTTTTCCAATAGCAGAAAGAAACAGGGGCCAAGTGCCCACACACGGTCTAGGACATGATTCTTCGCAACATCCGCAATACAATCTCGAAGAAGGCGGTGCAGGTCCATAGGATATAGAAGGAGCACTGCCAAGAATATGACAACGATTGGTAGGCAGTGCAGGAAGAACTAGCTGGTCGGGAATCAACCGTAGCATCAGCAAGGCCTATTATTCAACGAACCAACACTGGGACTAGACTATTGGAACAACATTGGGATTGGCTGAGTGAGTCACAGGAAACAGCCACATCATTAGACGTGAGCCAGACGTCACTCCCAAAGGTGCTGGGGGTTCTATATTCACATCAAGCAAGTTTAGATCATCGCGGAACGTACAGTGTACGACCGATACCGGGCCTACTGCTCAGCCCTTCTCCATCTGATTGCCTCTCACTTAGCCTTGAAGAGTCACAGGATGCCCAGGTACTCCAGGCTGGGATTGGTGATCATCAGACAGACATTAAGTAGTGGGAGCCTAACAGGAGTCGTGGCGTGGGACATCAGAAACGCTTGCGGACGTGTCAGAGATAATAATAGATTAATTGGGTGGAACGGAGTCATGAGTGAGCAACAAAGCATGACAGCGAATGGCCAACTGTATCAGTATCAGTATAACTAGTAGTGTGGTAGTGCGTTTCTGGAGGAATTGTATAGATATGGACCTTAGAGGGAAAGAAGAGGAAGTCATAGAGGAGTAAGGACGACTATAGTGTAATAAATGAAAGGTCTGAAACAATGCGCATGCACAATAGCGTCTGAATAATATCCAGACATCAGAGAGTAAAATCAGGATGTGACGATACATGTCAGGTGAAGCGAAGTGAGACCTGGTAAAAATCCAGATATGGCGTGCAGTACTAGTATGGCTCAGGGCATAAGATTTTAGCATCACAAGACGTCCAAACAAGATGCGTAGCCAGCTTGGTATCCTGATGAGATGGGGCAAAAGTGGTTACCATCAGGACGTGAGGAAACACACACGAGGATCTCAGGATGGAGCAGCCGATGGTTAGATAGTGTCCAGACGTCCAGGTAAAAGATCTGACGTCAACTGGACGTTGGTGTAGAAAAGTAGACATCATCTAAACATCCGAGTGGATGTTCAGACAGCGTTGGAGTATAACGGCAGAGAATCAAACCCTACCAGGACGTACAGGATGTAGGGCTCCGTGTCTAGACGCCATTGTGATGTGAGACAACGCATAACGGAAATCAGGATGCGACATTCGATCAGAGATCCCGTCCTGGTTAGCAATTTACGTGTAGGACGTCCCATGCATCTGATGCACAGGATGCACAGGACGCAAGTAAGTATTTTTACTGATGAAAACTGTAAGGAATTGTACAAACCTCTTAATAGAGTTTTGTATCAATCAATAGTTCCCAGAATATATAACTTGAAAATTCAATCACAATTGAAGGAGTTACTTACCTTACTACAAGCAACCTTTAGGAGTATTTAGTTTTATGAGCTTATGAATTTATTAATATTTCTTATCACTATTTTGCTTGATTGATCTTCCTAGTGCAAAGAGAAATCATTATTCTCATGATATTCTACTTCAAATGTACTACATCTATTAGGATATTATTAGTACATTGTACCATGAATTCATGATATACCGTAGTTCTATGATATTATGATTTTCTTCTTTAGATAATATAACATATTGGACTGGGAAGCGGATCAGCTACAGAAGTGAATCACGTCAAAGTATCGCAATGAATCTAATGTGACTGTTTTGATATTTCCACAACAAAAAAACAGCCTACAAATACCAAAACTTTGTACAATAAAAGCCAAAAACGGACTATAAACTGTAGAGTTATTAATTACAAGTAAGCTCTCTTGGGAGCCATAGTATGGATGGTCAAAGCAAGTTGGTTCACTTCACTAATGAAGAGGCTTTGACTCTTGCTATGAGATTTTACAATGAAAATAAGTCAAAAAAAAACCAGCACTATGAAAAGGGACCAAATAAAGCACCGAAAATTTCCATTTGCAAAATGGCTAATTCATATGATGTTGCATATAGTACATTGTGAAGATGATTGAATAGTATGAATGGAGATCATACGAATGCACATCAATTACAAGAACTGCTCACATATACGAAGGAGTTAGACTTACAAGAATTGTTAGGAGTACCCAATTCCGATAGCCTAGGAGTACCCTAGGTAGGGTAACTTTACCCGAGTTCGAGAATCCTGATCTCCAACACCCCCCTCCTGCCCCCTTACGGGGCCCGCACGTCATCATACACATCAACCTTTGTTGTGTCCTGTGACTATATGGTCACAGAATTAAAGGTGTCAGAATAACACCATATACGTCGCTGCCGTCCGTCCGACCGAAAGCTGTTCGCAGGGTTTATAAGAGGGGACCTCTGGCAAGACCTGAGAAGTGGAATGAAGTCAATCCGTCAACTACTCAGGGAGCTACAGGGCTTCAAAGATATGACATCTTTGACACGGGCCGTAAGTAACAGGACGTTTTCGCACAAGGTCATGAGATGAATGTTAGAAGGTTCGGGATAACGAACCAATGCATTCACATCCACCCTTCGATGATTAGAAAGAGTCTAGAGCTCCTGGAAACACTACCAAAGAAGCCAGCGAGCTTCGAGGAGTGTTGCAACTATGATAAGAGGTGTACCGCAGTTGCGGGACTTACAACCAACACAACACGAAGGTCCACCCCCTCTACATAAGAACAACCAGGAGTTGCCGACCGAGGAATTATGAGACTATTCAATAGAATGGCCTCTCCTCTACGAGAAGAGAGTTATCGGAATAAATTCTATTGGTTAGTTGTTGAGTTATCACAACTAGAAGTCATCGGCTCCGGCATATCTACAGATGCAGTCTCGTATCAAGACTGATCCTCTTGGTAACGAAAAGAACTATTGGAGCCAACAGAGTTCGACTTGAGAACTCGGCTACAGGTCTAAAGACTCTGAGGATCGGATAATTACTACTGGTGACAAGTATGTCTTCCAGGCGGGAAATAGTAATTACCGAAGATGGTGTGATGGTTTTCAGGATCTCCCGGTGTTCGCACTGTCATGGAGAACTCGACGTTGCGCATTAGATTTGAAGAGGTACATATTTTGTATGCTAGATAGATGTAGCCCGCGAACACTCAGACGCGGAATATAAATATCGAAGTGCCTCCCAAGCTTTAGACATCATCAAGCAACGGAGAAGAGACCTTAACAATATAATATTGTTCTTACGATTCTATCCTACTTTCTTGCACTCTTAGTAGTCATAAACGAAACGAGTTGCTTCCGAGCCTTCCTAGACAAATCTCCGTCTACACGAAAGAATCCCCATTGGCCTAGACAACCATAAGTCTATACCGGTTGTCTCCACCTAACAAGAATGGACACTACAAATAGCAAGTTGGGGACTTCCAATTTGGATATACCACTTGAGATAAATGGCAGCAGTGGTACCATGGGAACAACAACAGCATAATGTACTAGATATAGATGATGTTTTTTGTTTATGAACTAGTTTCTTCAAAATTTTCTCGGACTCCTCCAACACTATACGGTACCACATTAATTGAACCAGCAACACACTTATGTCCTACCAACCTCAACTTTATTAGAAAGAACTAGCATAAGCGATTCATAGCCCATCACCTAATGCGAGTAAACATGTATAGTAGTTCAAGTTCCTTGAACCAGTCTTGCGCAATGTGCAATAATCGCCAGTTATTGCAAGAGTTCTTTACTCTTTATGAGACAACTGTACACAAGTATAACATCAAAAGTCATAATATTTGCAGTATAGACGAAAAGGGTTTTCTTCTTAGCTTGATAAAATCTTGCAACATAATTGTCAATGCATGTTAAAAGCATCAGCTTCTGACTCAAGATCAAAATAGGAAGACTATTACTATTGCATTGGACAGTATTGAAACTAGTGGTAAAAATTTTCCTCCGTTATCATTCTTTAAGAAATCACAACAGCAGTATGAGTAGTGTTAGAACAAAATCCCTAGAGGTTGGCATGTTGGAACCTCTCTGAACAGCTGGACGGATAGTTTTCTTGATCTTGATTGACTAATGCACTGTTTTGAACCAAATTCATGGCCAGAAATCCCTCCGGAGCATCACCTTTTGCTCTTGGATAGATACAAGTCACTTGTCTCCTGGCAGTTCATCAATTACAGCATAGAATACCGGATTGTGTTATCTGCCTACCTTCTCATTCCATACATCTGGTCCAACCATTATATATCTGTCTTTTCTCTCCCTAGGCCCATTACTACAATAAAGAAATTGAAAATACCATTTGTATGAGTAGTATAGGCCTCAATAAGGAAACCTTTTTCTATCATTTCCAAGCAGTAAGGGTAAAAACCTTTCAGCGAGGGTCAATACAACATTCTTTCTGAGCCTGTAGATGCATTTCATTTTATCCCAAGATTGTTTTATTCAAACTACCTAATTATTCTACCTTATCTAACTAAGCAGATTCTAAAACACCCACCTCACACTACCTATACTCTAATCCTCTTTCTTCAATTGAGCCCTCCTATAATTCCCAGAGTATTCAGTAATTTACAAAACAAATTATCCAATATTTGAATGTGGTTGTTAGGAGTACCAGATTCCAATAGCTTAGGAGTACTCTAGGTAGGGTAACATTACCCGGGTTTGGGAATCTGAGTCTCCAACACCCCCCTCTGGCCCCCTTACGAGTCCTGCGGGTCATCATACACATCAATCTTAGTTGCATCCTGTGACTATATGTTCACAAAATTGAAGGTGTCAGAATAACACAGTATACATTGCTGCCATCTGTCTGTCCAAAAGCTGTTCACTGAATATATAAGAGGGGACCTCTGGTAAGACCTGGGAAGTCGAACGAAGTCAATCGGTCAACTACTCAGGGAGTTACTAGGCTTCAAAGATATGACATCTTTGATACAAGTGTTAGGCATATACGACCTAGTATAGTGGTAATATCACGCATCTGATAATGGAGGTCAAGCAACTCAAAAAAAGATGGTTGTAGCAAAGCTATATAAGAATTGAAATAATAATTTCAAATTCATAACTCCCTGACCACAAACCATGTAGACCACCTACGATAATAGTGATTAGCCGACCGAGGGATTTTCTATCAATCAGATAGATGACATTGGACGCTATCAAGCTACTTCAGAAACTACCAATACCTGTTCAAGATTTTGTGTATGTCAGATGGCTCTAATGAGGATCCCTCTTAGACGCAGGAGGTTTGAGGAGAACCACACTTGCATTGGAAGACTGGAAATGCATGAGCCTCTCTATGATGCTAGCGTGTCGAGACTCATGCAAGCATATACTATTTATACACCAGTTTCTGACAATGAACTTAGCTAGTTTTTGATCAGAAGGGACAATTGGAATAATAGCTATTCGGACTACATTTACATACTTAGTCCAATCAAGCCTAGAGATCGTAAAGAGATCATTGGAAGATAGGATGCTATCCTCTCAAGATAAATATCTCATCGCAGTTAAGGTTGAAGTGGTGCACGAACTTTCATGGTGAAATGGTGTTTGCACTTAGTAGGAACTAAAGTTAAAAGCTCCTCAGTACAAGTTAGTATAGAGATACTAAGTACTAATAGATTAGTATAAATAGGTTTAAGGTCTCTGAATTAGTTAGAGAAAATCAAGCAACGGAGAAGATACCTTAATAATATAATAAGTTTACAATTACGAATCTTGACTCTTTTATTCTTTATTACTTTATAAGTCTTCCTAGACAATCTCCGACTATAAGATTCAGGCCCTAGTCTGACTGATAAAACGATCAAGGCTATCGCCTAACAATAGGCCTGTTAAGCATATAAGACCTAGCATAGTGGTAAATGTCATGTACCTGACAATAGAGGTCAAGTGACTCGATAAGATGGTTGCGGCAAAGCTATATAGGAATTAAAATAATAATTTCTAATTCATAACTCCCTGACCGCAAACCATATAAAGACCACTCGCATTAGTGAATAGCCGACCGAGGGATTTTCTATCAAATAGATACGAGACCTCTGGCGCTATTAAACTACTTCAGGAATAACCAATACCCGTTCAAGATTAGGTGTATATCGGACGGCTCCAATAGGAGTCCCTCTTAGAGGCAGGAGGTCCGAGGTGAACCACACTTGGATTGGAAGACTGGAGATGCTTGAGTCTGTCTATGATACTGGCATGTCAAGACTCATACATGCATATATTAACTATGCACCAGTTCCTGACAACGAACTTAGCTAGTTCTTGATCAGAAGGGACGATTGGAATGATAGCCATTCGGACTACATTTACATACTTAGTCCATTTAAGCCTAGAGAACCGAAAGAGATCATTGGGAGATAGGACGCTATCCGCTCAAGATAAATATCTCGTTTCAATTAAGGTTGAAGTGGTGTACGAACTTTCAGGGTCAAACGGTGTTCACACTCAGTAGAAACTAAAGTTAAAAGCTCCTCGGTACAAGTTAGTATAGGAATACTAAGTACCGGTAGATTCGTATAAACAGGTTTAAGGTCTCCGGGTTAGTTAGAGGAACCAAGCAACGGAGAAGAGACCTTAACAATATAATAAGTTTACAACTACGAATCTTTATTCTTTTACTCTTTACTGCTTTACGAGTCTTCCTAGACAATCTCCGATCAAAGATTCAGGCCCTAGTCCGACCGATAAGTCTGATCTCGGCTACCACCTAACAAGTCCACAGGTAACAGGACATTTTTACATAATGATATGACATGAATGCTAGGAGGTTCGGGACAAAGAACCAATGCATTCACATCCACCCTCCAATAATTAGAAAGAATCTAGAGCTTTTAAAAGGCACTACCAAAGGAGCCAGCGAGCTCCAGGGAGGGTTGCAATTAAAATATCGGGTGTGCTGCGATTGTGGGAATTATAACTAACATAGCACGAAGGTCCACCCCCTCTACATAGAACAACCAGCAGTTGCCAACCGAGGAATTATGAGTATATTCAATAGGATGACTTCTCCTCTACAAAGAGAGAGTAATCAGAATGAATTCCATTAGTTAGTTGTTAAGTTATCACAACTAGAAGTCATCGACTCCGGCATATATGCAAAGACAACTTCGTATCAAGACTGATACTTTAGACAACGGAATAGATTATTGGAGCCAATATAGTTCAACTTGAGAACTCGGCTACAGGTCTAAAGACTCTAAAGATCAGATAACTACTACTAGAGACAAATATGTCTTCCAGAAAGGAAATAGTAATTACCGAATAGGGTGTGATGGTTTTCAGGGTCTCCTGGTATTCGCACCTTCTTGGACTGCTTGACATCGCAAGTTAAATTTGAAGAGGTACATATTTTGTATGTTAGAAAGATGTAGTCCGCAAACACTCAGATGTGGGATATAAATCTCGAAGTGCCTTCTAAGTTTTAGACATCATCAAGCAATAGAGAAGAGACCTTAACAATATAATATTGTTCTTACAATTCTATTCTACTTTCCTGCACTGTTAGTAATCATAAACGAAACAAGCTACTTCCAAGCCTTCCTAGACAAATCTCCATCTTCATAAACAAATCTCAATTAGTATAAACAACCCTAAGTCTATACCAGTTGTCTCCGCCTAACAGTGGTAGAGATTTCTATAGCCAAGGAATCTATTCAACAGAAAATCAGTTCTCAGGGAAAAGTAGCAAAGAAACACAAAGATAAAAAAATAAGGAAAAGGTGAGGGCAGGATTTTATCAAAGGCTCAAGTTCTTGGGAGTGAAGATGCATAAAAGCTTAAGTAAATCGCTGATGAAAAGGCAGAATTGGACGCAGCACTCAAGCTAAATAGTAATGCAAACAAAAATATGAAGCAAATGGCTGAACTTTTACCAAGTACTACACTTGGAAGTTTGTATGAGGCAGAGCTGGTAGCACCTCCTGGTAAATCTATTGTCACATTGATGTTTCCACAACATCATGGATTGCAGTTTTTCAACTACTACATATTATACTGTCCCACAAACCTTTAACTGTCATCCTACCCTCAAGCTATTCAAATAACGAAAGTACACCATTGAAAATCTCACCAAACTGTTACAAACTCATTCATGGACCTCCGTTCATCAATTTTCTTGGTATATTTCTTCTATTTATTGTATATGGTTTTCTAATTACCCTATTACTAATATCTTGAATAGACGATAATTTTACAGATTATGTGAGTGCTAGGTATGGTATGGAGGTAGGGTTCAAATTTGGAATAAGCAGCAGGGTAGGCTATGATGGGAAACTGTACAGGTTTGAGGGAGATAGCAGTATTTTAGAGTATACCGGTGACTAGGTGTTCTTGTGCTGAGGAAGCAGTGGGGCATGGTAGGGGTGGGTGAAGCTAGGGGGATACTTGTGGGAATGAAGTGAGAATTGAAGTAGAAACTGAGAAAAATAAAGCCAAGTGTAAACACAAAACCAAGTAGGAATTGACAGCTTATGGAATACAAGAATGATTGAAGAACAAATTTAAGATATATGAGCCAACCGGAATGCTTAGCAATAATTTTGAAGTATATAAAGTTTCTCTGACTGGCAGTTATTCACTTCCTCGTCTGATCTGCTTCCCAGTCCAATACATTAATGTTCTTTCTTTCTTTTTGTTTTTTTCTTTCCTCGAGGTTCTGTTCCGTTTTGGAACCGTATCTCATATAAAAATGGGTTCTGCAACGGTCACTCTGTATGGGGAAACAGTAGAGTCGGTTGTATTCAAACAGGGCCTAAGAGAACTGTATTTTTACTATAATATTATTATTATTATTTTTTACCCTCTTTACAGATAAGGGAATTTCAGCCTACATAGGATAATATCCAATCGTTTGAGTTTTTGATAATACCCAATTATCAGATTTCAATCCTATTGATAATTAAACACTACTTAAAAGAACTCTTAGAACCTATTTTACCAGCATTGAAAGAAGGCTTCATAGCTGAAGCAAGTTATTCTAGGCAGCAAAGGAGGTGTGAGATCTAATGCCACAAGAGATTCGGAAGATAGATAGGTAGATAGATAGATAGATGGGATGTCTGAGAGAATACAAGCTATACTAGAAGTCATATCAAATGATAGTATTTCTTCTCTACTGGTTCTATTATTGTTACTTTATTAACTAAGTTTTCTACTATCATCTTCCTCGTTATTTTTATTTTTTTCGACTCTCATTCTCACTGTCTAGTGGTCGTGTCGTTGTGGTGCCGGGTTAAAGATACTAGATGCACAAAAACTTCACGGACACGATTGTACCTGCATGTATCATACCGTACAATACGTCCGATCACCACACATATCCCCGATCACCCTCCAACATGGACAAAACCAAGCCTTTCCAACTGAGCCAAATACCTTTTCTCACTTCTGTTAAATATAATATTACTCGTCCAGTTACGATTGAGAGCGGGTAAGGTAAGATAAATATCACGGTACTAGCATACTGCGGCATTGGCAAAGGATGCAATGATACCCTAGATTGCTACTACACTAGGGCACCGGGGTGGAAAACAAGGAAAATAAAAGGCGACTGCGGCGGTCGAAAGGACAAATGAGAAAATGGGATATTGGTGCGTTGTTTTGGTGGGGGGGTGAGCGGGGGGGGCAGGGAATCTGATATCAGATTTGCGGTATATCATACTCGAGCACACTGCGCTCGAGTACTCGTACCAGTATATGACCGGATGGAACATACATAACATCACCACTCAACTGCCGATACTCTGCAAAAGTAAATCTCACAACACCGGTACCTTTGCAATCGAATGAAAAAAAAAAAGGAAAATGAAAAAATAAGGAGGGGCAACAGTAAAAATACCAGCAAAAAGGAAATCACCCCTCCCTCCCTTCCTGCAGGATAAATGCAAAATGACACAATGAAGAGAGGATAGGATTGAATGTCGCAGATTTTCCTTATTCGCGATAAAAAGAAAAGGCAAAATATGACTTTACAAGGGTCTATCTATCTAATCATCTGTCATCTATGATATCTACAAGTGCCGTATCAATTAAGTCAGTCAATCCATAATACCATATCATGCCATGCCATCATTCGTCATTCAACGCACAAAAAGAGATATTGCATATTAAAAATAAAAGGGAAGGAGGGGTATCATATCATAGCACACGTGATCATCAAATACAAATGCCTAATACTACGCTGAATTGATAATGCCCGACATGCCCAAAAAAGAGGGCAAAAGAAAAAAGGAAGGGAAAATGGAGAGCTTATCTGACTTGCTCGGCGTTTCAAACCAAGTTATCTTACCAGTACTAGTTACCCCACTCATTAATGACCCGTGTATACGGCCTCTTTGGAGAGAACAGCTACTTTCTGTATATTACCCCCCTGGTTAGCCAATGAACCCGTAGGAGGAGCCGGACACCTCCCCCCCAATGAATGGTTATATACCTTGAAGAACCTTCTCCACTCCAATGGGTCACCTATTGTCTTTGAAAAACTAACTTGCAATACATCCGGTGCCATCCTCCCGACGAGGATATCCCCTTTCAAATGACACTTTCGCTTGTCCAATGTCTTGACGGGTATCCAGGTCTCCATATTGTTATCATCGTAGTCGGACGGCTTGAACGCTGGTGCCGTGACCCCTAGGCGATGGAGAGCGCTCGCAAGGATGGGCAAGATCTGCCGGAAAGAATAGGTAGAATAAAAACGTGTCATGCGCTGTGAGGGGCAGATGTCCTGGAACTTTTGGGCATTTTGGGTCTTGAGATGGTTAGTACGATTTCCCGCATCTCGCAGAAGAATGTAGCACGGGGGGGTTAGGGGTAAAAGAAAAAAAAAGAAAAAGGAGAGAGAATCTCACAAGAGACAGGGGGAGAGAGGGCTGAGGTGCAAATTGGCTCATGGTGGGATCCTCGGCCAAGCTAGCCCAGAAATCTTGAGAGCTGAAATCCTGTGGTATTTCCAGGGGTTGTGAGGAAGACTGCCACGGTCTCTCCCATTCAAAGTCAACATCGGCAATCGGAGTTTCCGGTTGCGTTGATGACAATCTGCTGAAATCGTCGCTAACGGATTGAGATACCCCTCGACTAGCTGGCACGTCGTTAAAGTTGACATGTAAACCTTCCATCAACTGCGTTGCCAAATTCACACTGTCAATGCAAGATCCGTCCTCCGTGAGATGGGGATTCTCTCTGAATACCACAGTATTAGCCAATGCTCGGAGGAAAGGGGAAAGGAAATTATAAACGCACCGTGTAAACCACGGATGGCGCCGAATTTCCTCAAATGTGAACCTTGTGAGAGGGTCCAATCTCATCATGCCCCGGAGCAGAGCTATTACAGAATGTTAGCCCTGGAAATGGAAAATCTCGACCCGAACGTTAGATCCAGCCAATGCACAAAGAGCACACTCACAAAGGACATCTGGAGAAATGCTTGGCCAAGGATCGTATGTCGGGCGGCCATTGGTTCTCTTGAACTCCTCAAACTCCCACGACAAGGGACCAGGCTCGTCCCAGGGTGTGTTTCCCACCAATAGCACAAAGAGCAATACACCGCTAGACCAAACATCGACCCGATCCCCCCGATAACTCCCTATCAGCACCTATAAAAATACATAATTCCCCTTCAGTTAGCTTCAGCAGCTCAAGCCAACATGAAACGGGCAAAATAGAGCGGTGGATAAAAACCTCCGGCGCAACATACGGAGGGGATCCGCAGACGTTTGAAGTAGACTTGTATGAGCCCTTAAAGCTAAAGACCGTGGCAAGACCAAAATCAGCAATCTTTAAATTCCCACGATCGTCGAGCAGTATATTCTCCGGTTTGATGTCTACGAATCTCCTATTAGCGAAGGAAATTATCTAGTAGAGAATGCCCCCACCTCTATGGGCGATCCCCTGCCCATGGATATACGAAACACCGGCAACCAACTGCGTAAAGTAAAAGTGACAGACATCCTCAGCAACACCGACATCGGGTTCAATCTTGTCAAATAAATCCCCACCCGAGGCAAACTCCATTCCAATCCAAGTCCATACCTCATCCTCTCCGTAATCATAAAATTGTATGAGATTCGGATGGTACCCACAGTGCCTGTGAAGGGTGATCTCCGCCGTAATCTGTCGTGGCGTAATCTTTCCCCGCTCGATTGCGTACCGCTTGTGTATGAACTTTACCGCAAACACTTCACCAGTTTGGGGTACTCGACCTTTCTTGACTCTGTTGGATGGTTAGTTGGTTGGTTGAATTGAGGGGAAAGGAAGACTGACGATGCATAAGCCCCGCGGCCAATAGTTTTAGAAATGATTTCAAAGGGGAGATTTTGAGGGAGGGGATCAAGTTGGGAGTGGATTGCTGCCATAGTAGCTGCTTGTACAGGTACCCAATTGCAGAGTTTGCGTTGAAGTTGAGAAAGTCGCTCGCCACGTTTTAAAGGAAGGAGGGAAAAACAGCTAAACGCGCTCTCCTGAGATCCATAAACAAGCACTTTTCTGGGAAGACGTGTTTTATCAAGCGGGGGTAGGGAGGGATGACCTGCCGTAAAGGAGTCACCCCTCAATCTTGGAAAAGGAGTGGTTTCTCGAGTTTTTTTTCCATTAAATTTTCCCCCTTGTTTCCCCTTCGGGGTTTATGTCTGCCCAGCCAGTTGATAATACCTAGAAGCAGGGCGAAAGTTTGTGCGGCGGCCCGACCCTATTCAAGGGATTATCCTTGCGGCTCTGTCTTGTTGCGTCACCGAGGCTTTTTCGTGGGCGGGGGGCTAAGGACAGAGAATCCCGACAATGTATGGCGCGTTAGTATGATAGGATTTATGATACAACGATAGATATACTGGTATCATACCGGCACAATACCGTCTCGTAGGGCATGAGTGGTTGCCCTATTTAGCGGCATAATTCGCCGGGCTATCGTACTGGACTGACTGAACTATCCATGCTGCTATCCTTTGTCAGCTGCTTCGCGTGGACGCAGGAGAAATCAGGACTCGAGTGACCCAGTATGATGGTGAGCATTGCTCTGTAGTTTCATTGTGTGTTCGCTACCATATGACGTACGGTACATAGTGGCTAACCTACTCGAGTGATCGAGTGGACTATGGTGTGTCGGGGCACCATCGATGGAATAAACTATCATAACTAGGGAACTGGTATCTTCCTGGCAGGGTAATGATAATAATATTATTATGAAGGAATTCTTTTCTTCAACTCTTTCTGGGCCTGGGCGGAGGGCGCAAGGGTCTGGATCACTAGTGATAAGGCAAACGAGGTAGGATGAATCAGGGTGCCGGTACGACACAGGAAGTCCTTGGTCTACGGGGGACCGGTATTTGGAGTACCATACCGTCTCAAAACACACAAGGCATTTTGTCACTATGGTCATGAGCACTGATCAAAGTCACTCTACCGGTATTATACTTGCGACCTATGATACAACATTAGAGCAGGGTGCGCTATTCGCGCACATAGCCCACACACCCACATCTCCATCTACACTTACATAGACACACTCCACACACGCACACACATGCTCGTCCGCGATAAGATCACAACAGCTCATTGATGGACCCAACCGAAGTATATTAATAATAACAAATTGCGCCTCGAAGTTTGTGCCTTCCGTATGATGCTTGCCGCCCGTAAACTCCTGAAAATTTGCTCCAGAGAACACGATGCCCCGCCGTTCTACATTGTAATAGGAACGAATGAGGTGAGAACTTAGGGGGAGAAAAAAAGGGAAAGAGGGAGAAAAAAGAGGAAGGGAGTAAGGAAAAAAGTCAAGGAGAAAATAGAATAGAATATGGTAGAATGGGAAATGAAAGGGGGGGGGAGAGTGACGCTTAGAAAACTGAAGATGGGTACGGGTTGAATAAATAGACATGATAAAATCAAAGCTAACGCAGATCCTTCATCCTACTAACGAACCTGTGGATCCTGCTGGCAATGATACAGAGCCGGCATTTCGCTTTTTCTCTTTCCTATGGAGCACGTCAGCTATACGTCGTATGAGGGGATTGCATCAGCACGGAGTAACGAACTTGGCCCATCTCAAACCACATGCATTGCAAAGGGTCTTCGGACCCTTGGGACCCTTTCTCCATTCAGGGCTATCCAGGGTACCACAGTCCGTGCACACGTATTCGTCCGCAATCTTCTGTTTCTTCTTCTTCTCCGACGTATGGCGGCTCTCTTTATCGATGGGAATGGGCACTCCGGCGTCTCCGCGAATAAGTGCCGGCGATGTGTCACCCGTGCTAATACCCTTCGACCGCTCCCCCTCTCGGTATCGTAGCCCTGTCAACATCTCGATCGTATCCATATGAGTAGCACCCTCGAACCTAGCCATCTTATCGCGAATACTGTCAGCTTTTGCATGGTTCGTGGCCTCCATACGATCCAGGTTTTGCCGGGTCAGGGCTGTATTTGACTGCGTGGGTTTCGCAGGTGGGGGCATAGGGTCAGACGAGTTAGGCGTCGTGGCCATGGGGTTATCGTTGCCTACATTAGAAGCCATGCTACTACCAGCTGTTCCACTATCCGTCCGGGAAACCGTAGCATGGTGTTGTTGCCTTTGCCGTTGCTGCTGCTGATGATCCTCAAATTCCTCCTTTCTTAGCTCGCTGATCCGTTTCAGTAGCCGTTCGTTCTCAATCTTGTGCTCGAGAAAAGAGTCCAACAAAGACGCATTCCGTGTCGGATAAGGTCGTGACATCATGAAGAAGCCTTTGCATACCGACTGAATCGAGGAAGGGCTGAACTGAGGTGCTTCACCAATGTGCGGATGCCCGTTCGTTTCAAATATCGCCCAGGTTCCGTCGCTCTTCTGAAACCTGTAGAACAATCGCAATGGTTGGCCGGTAGCGATGGCGCCATTAAACTCTCGAACGAACCTTAACTCAAGGTTAGTAGCTAATTCCATTATGTTCGTAGCGAGGGCAGCGCCAAAGACTTACAACCCCGAATCGTCTGGGTGAATGAATTCGGTGATGAATTTCCCCAACAGCTCCTCCGGGCCGAAGCCGGTTAGAGCTTTGGAAGAAGGTGAAGCGTAGACCATTTTGCCGCTCGGCGATAGAATATGTAGAAAGTCCTGCAGCTCTTCAAGAATGCGCTGCGACCAATTCCTCCGCTTCGTGAATTCGGTCAGCGTACTGCCACCGCCGAGGTTCCCGTACTCGGTCATCATGGATGTTGGAGGGGCGGTCACGGACAGGGGGCCGAATTGATCGCCGCCAGTGCACAGCTGGGGATCCAGTGGCATTCCATCCTCTCCGGCCATCCCCATGGACATTATCACGGAAGGGTCGAGTAATGGGTTGTTATTTGGGTCTCCCATTAATCCCCCGGCTGACATGGCCTGTTGGGCGGCTAGGGGGGAAATCTGCATGTTCTGGAGTTGTCCATTGACACCGTTGACGAGAGGCATGCTGCCTGCGTACATGTGGGCGCTTCTCATACTTGCGGGAACATTGTAACTTTGGGCGGGTGATGATGATGACGGGTGATTCATCATGATGGGCTTTGGCAGGCTTTAGAATATTAGAGGATGGGCGAAGTGACAGAGGGAGTGGAGGAGGGGAAGGATTAAGAGGGAGGAGGGGGTTTGTGGTATCGAGGTCGGCAATGTCTACTAATAGTTATTCGGTAGGCGTGGATGGAGGTAGGTAAACGAGGACAAGTGGTGGGGAGGAAGGAGGAGAGAAGTGGGACAAACAGGGAAAGGAAGAAGAGGAGGGAGTGAACAAGTCGACGCGGGGCAGAAGCATGGATAGGATATTGGCTACCTGGCCTACATATACTGAGTGGATGAGCTGGGTGACGGAGGCACAGTACGAAGGGGAGGGGGGGGTGGTGGTCGAAGGAGGGAGATATGGTACTCTACAAGAAGGATGGATGAGGTAGGTGGAAAGATAGAATGGAGAATGATTAAGAAAAATGAGTTAAGTGGACGAAAAGTGAAGCAGCACTGGTCCAGCACACCGCGGCGGCGTGTTGACTCGCTTTTTCCAGGAGAGCATCCAGGGTGGCGTGCCCTTGCACTCTCTCTCCCTTTTCACTTTTTCCTTCCCTCTCCAAAAGGGTCTTGTGTGTTTTTTTCTCCGCTTGTCTCCGTAATTTACCTCTTACCATTTTCCTCATCCTCTCTCACTCATGCGCTCAATGGTTGATTGATGCGAACTGTCTCGTGTTCTTAGGTGACTAGCAACCGAAAAAGAGAGGCGAGGGAATAAGGGGGAGAGAGAGCGGGAGCGGGGGGAGGGGGAGACATACGGGGAGAGGGGGGATTGAATGAGTGAGGGGGTATAGTTCTCTGTCATATCATTTTTTCTCTCTTTTTCCCTTCCCCCAGCACCCAATAGCTCTCTCCGCAGTTGTTTGTCGGTTTTCCTTGACCGGTCGACAGATACCCGTTTGGCCTTGTGCGGTAGCAGGAGTGGCATAAGAAAAATAGTTATGATACCTAACCGTTGCCCTAGCCTTGACTAGCATCCCTTGTTGATTGTTGATTAATTTTTGGTGGACGGGTGAATGTGTGGCTCCGTCAGCCAAGTCAAATGATGGTTGTAAAAGTGTCGTGTGTAAATTATTGGCTATGAGTTGGTTGTGAATTGACTGTGATATGTCGCATCGAAGCGGGAGTCCGCAGAGGCTAGAGCTACTGTTACAAGTTGAAAAAACCTGCGGAAAGGGATATGTCAGACATTGAAATTCGGTAGCGAGTTTTCCGTCCTGTCTGAGCAGTCTAGCAAGTCTCGAGGAAATTCTGATAATTTTCGAACTTGGGCTGTAGCCGGATTCACATGTTTTCTTTTGTTGAAGAGTTTATCGAATGTGTACTAGTATTAAATGATACTGTTTATGGACAAAGGGACAGATGGAACTGTGGTCGGGAGTCGTCCGACCTTTTTTTTACCTACTGGGAATCGAATCTATAATATCGTACTGTGGTATATAGATACTGGTACAAATACAGTACTAGTACATACTGATCCAATTCAGGAACAATATCTATCCGTGCGAGAGAGAGAACATCTAGAAGGATTTTGAACACGGCCAGCACTGCCGGTAACATGTTCTTACCGATAGCCGTACTCGAGTACTGTACTCGAGTATGGTAGATTCCTTCCATCTTTCCTTGTTCAAGATTCATTGCTATATTTGGATTAGGACTGACACTGCTTCCGTTACCACAAAATCCACCCACAGGAATACTGCACCTTCCACCTTCCTCGAGAGCCAGCAAGATTTATCTTTTTTTATTCTTTTGCATGCAGCCAGCAGATGGGTTGAGAGTAAAATCAGTGTTCGCACCCATACAGGAAGAAGCAGTGACGACTACAGCAAACCGCTGGACATGAATGGAACAATGGGAAAAAGGAGGGGGAGAGAGAAGAAAAAAAAAAAGGAAAGAAGAGGAGCGGAATAATCACATTTGGATGTTTGCTTGGAGAGTTGTATGGTATTCTACTCGTACGAGGAGACAATTGGGAGAGACCCTTGTACATTTTCGTTCTGGCCTATCAAAGAAGCCTTGAATGGGAGGGGCACCCTTTGCCGTGATTCGTGACACCAGACACTGTCACACTGCCGTTGAGAATTTGGGACCCAGCCTTGTCTCGAGCGGTGGTTCAACTCACACCAGGCGCCGTGCCGGTGTGATCTCTCGGTGCTACCGATACAGTGCAAGTACTCGTACTATGAGTAGAGTCTCTATCTTTTTCTACACTACTCGTATTATTGTGATAATTATGTAATAGAGCCGAGAAACAAACGTCGGGAGACCTGCCAAATAACTTTCCCAGTTAGTGGAATTGTTGCCCCGCTTTCTTTCTAGGTATCATAACGTGATAAGTTGAGTCATCCTCCTGTCATTGCAGGAGTGCCAAGACATACCACATGATTTGTGCCGCGAGCGCGTTTTCTATGCTCTAGCTTCACCAGAGCTAGAGCAACCTCCACAACGCATTATCACAGTGCTTGCATCAAACAATCGACTAGAGCAAACATCCCTCGCACATTGTTTCCTCGGGTACATTTTCCTCAGCCCTTATGTGAGTATCGACCCCATCAGAGAACTGTTCCGAGCTATTCCTTTGACTAACGGTTTGTATAGGTGTAAGTGTTGAATTTTTCCGTCTCATCTGCGTTTGTGTATTGGGGGGATATCGGAATGCTCAGAGCTGATCTCTGTTTGTCCTAGCACGCATTGACAAGCTCGCCATCCTTGGGTACGAGTCCCTCGAGCCTGCGCAGGTAATTTGTTGCTATTGGACTGGAACTGAAAATCTACACTTAGTGTTCGCTCATTCGACAATACTCGCAGCGAGACCATTCAGTTTCATGCACCGCTCACTCTGATTGTCGGATACAATGGTTCAGGGAAAACTGTACGCCACCAACAAGTCTTCGGGGGAGGCAGATGAACAATTATGTTGAGAAACGCCTGTTTGCTGACGAAGGGTAAACTGCAGACAATCATCGAATGTCTCAAATATGCCACCACTGGGGACTTGCCACCCAATAGCAAGGGGGGAGCATTTATCCATGACCCAAAGGTTCTTTACTTCATCCCAACCCTCCCTATTTGTGCTGATGGATTGTATTTGGAAAGATGTGTGGCGAGAAAGAGGTTCTCGCTCAGGTGAAGCTTTCGTTCAAGTCTACAAGTGATGCAAAGATGGTTTGCACTCGTTCTCTACAACTCACAGTTAAGAAGACGACTCGGCAACAAAAGACTTTGGAGGGCCAGCTACTAGTAGTTCGGAACGGCGAGAGATCTACGATAAGCTCAAGATGCGCCGAATTAGATCAGGTTATGCCACAATATCTTGGAGTATCAAAAGCGGTATTAGAATATGTTATCTTCTGCCACCAGGATGAGAGCCTCTGGCCTTTGAGTGAACCAGCTGTATTGAAGAAGAGGTTTGATGAGATATTTGAGGCTTTGAAGTACACCAAGGCTATCGATAATATTAAAATCTTGAGGAAGAAGCAGAATGAAGAGCTGGGCAATCTCAAAATTTTGCTAGAGCAATACCGAACGGACAAAGATCGAGGTGAACGGGTAACTAGAGCGAAATCTTTCCATGAGCCTCTTTGCACCCTTAGATAGCTTGCGCAACTTGAGCTTCACGGCTAAGAATTATTTAGGCAAAACGCCGGTCTGATGAACTTCATGACGAGATTGAGTCGATGAGACTTGAGGTAACGGAACTGAGTCGTCAGATATCAGAAATTGTGGCTCAGCAGGCACAACTGTTCGCCACTGCCAAAGGGTTTGAGGAAACTATCGCTACCTTGAATGCAAAGAAACAAGAGGCCCGCACCATGGAGACCTACATTGATGAAATTTCCCAGCATCTCACTCACTTCGAGGAGTCTGATGCTGAACTGGAGAGAATGCAACACGAGTATGGGAAGCGGATGAATACCTACCAGGAGCATATGGAAGCTAAGAAAGCCAAGTATGTCGAAGTGGATCGTGATCTCGACCGAGTTAGGAGACGTCTCGGAGAAAAACTCACGGAGGAGGGTCGTATTCAGGCCGAACAAACTGTTAGCACTTGCCGCAGTGATATTTGTTGATAAAACTGGGTTAATTCTTTTTAGGCCTTTGAAGCACAACTTGTTGAGCGTGAGAGGTTGATTAAGGAAATCAGCCGGCGACATGGTATCAGAGGATTTGACAGCCAACTTGACGATTCTCAGATTAGAGAATTCATAGACAAAGTTTCTGGGATGTCCCGCGATCAGAGCTTGACACTGGAGCGTATCAAGGTACGCTGTGTCCCTTGAGGCAATTTTGCTTTGCGGCCTTCGGCCTCTGATATGCTTTCTGTAGATATTGTTCGATTGCTGACTGGTGCAGCGTGAAAATGCTGAGGAGATGAGAGGGGCTCAGGAGGAGCTAAATGAAATCATCAATAAGCGTAGGTCTCTAACTGGGCTAAAAGACCACCATCAGTCTTCCGGGAGATCGGTGGACGATACTTTAGCAGCTCTACAGCAAGAATTGGACAGTATCGATGTGAATGAGGGCCAGGAAGCTATTTTGAAGTCTCAGTTGCAAGATAAAGAACACCAGCATGCAACTGCGGAGCAGTCTTTCAGGAATTCTAGTTTCGATGGGAGCATTAGGGCTGAAAACTCAAAGCTCAGGAGTATCGAGGATGAGTTGGAGAGTGTCACTACCGAGCTTGCAAAGGGGACTAAGCAGGCAGATGAACGAGCCAAACTGGGATTCTTGAAGAAAGAGTTAGAAACGAGAAGGATGGCATTGGAGACTATGTAAGCTATTTGGCTGTTTGCTTCTTCGTCGTTGGTAGTCAAATCACGCGATTACACTAACATATCGCAGGTCTGTGGCAAACAAAGAAAAGATTGACCGACTAATTGATCAGCCCTGGACTGCAAGTGCTGTGGAAAGCCAACTCCAACGGGTCTTGAGGTATTATTTTCTCGATTTATTCAGGTGGGTTATATTTCTAATAAGCACAGTAACCGGCAGGACGAACTTACGGAAGCCACGAGTCTTCGCGATGGTGTTAATCAGGAGTTGGGGAATATTGAGACTAGAATTAACATCGCCAAAGACGGAATTAGAACGAAGAAACTCGAGGCTTCGAGTGAGTAGGGCAAGGACTGTATTATTTTTTCTTCTGCTAAAGGTTCTTAGAATGCGAGAGGGAGGTTCGGGCAGCATATGATGCGGAAGAGCAAGAGGACATTCGCCAATATCCCGGAGTTGCCGAAGAAGTGGAGAAAAACTTGACTGAGGCACGAACGTTGGTGGCCCCGACATGATGATTTCCGGTTTTTCTTCCTTGGCTAACTGTTTCACTAGGCGCTTGGAGCAGGTTGGTTTCTACAAGCAATACTTTGAGACCGCAGTAAAAACGCTACAGGAGCATGGTTCGTGCGTTTTGTGCAGGAGAAACTTTGAGAGCGCCCTTGATAGAAAGAATTTCCAAGAATTAGTAAGTCACGAACGGACTGGCAATAATATTTAGAATGGGACTAATTGAGATGACCTCTAGGTTACTACACGTTTGCAATCGGTGATGACGGCAAATACAGAGGATATAATTCGCGAATTGGAAGAAGACCTAAAACACATAAAGGATGCTGCGCCAAGCTTTGGCTCTTGGAAGCGCCTGACAGAGATTGAGCTCCCAAAGCTTGAGGCAGATCTTCAGAAGTTGAATCAGACCAAGGAACTTCTTCTGGAAGAATACAATCAGGTGAGCAATTGCAGCGCCATACTAATGACGTAATGGAACTGATTGTTTACTAGCATGAGAAAAATGCCACTGAGAAGGCGCACAAAAAATTCGAAGCGGAATCACTAAGGGCTCCAGTGGCCGAGATTGCTAAGTACACGAGGGAAATCTCCAACTATGAAAAGCAAGTTGAGGACGCCTCTCGTCTCCTGCAAGAACTGGGGGGTTCACGCACGATTGAGGAAATGCAAAGTGAGATGCAACGCCTGAACGATGGAGCTAAAGTTATCAAAAGAAGAATCAATGTGCTTATCGCGGAAAAGGAGACTGCTCGCCATTCGATCACCCTTCTTGACGGCCAAGTAAGAGATCTTCGGATGAAATTTGGCGAATTGAACTTCAAGATCAGCAAGGCCCAAGATCTCGTGAAGCGGATTGAATCTCATAAGCAGGAGGCCGTCATGCATACCACCGCTATTGAGGAGATAGATCAAAAGATTAGGGAACTGGCCCCCAAGATACAACGGGCAGAAGCCAAGGTCCAAATGATACAGGATGATGGGGCTGGGAAGGAAAACCGACACCAACGAGATGCAATGAAACTCGCCGAGAGTGACATGCAATTGAAAAGGACTCAACACGGTATTGGCAATTACCTTAACCGTGGGGGGCCAGAGCAGTTAAATCGGTGCCGCCATCAAGTGCAAACATTGCAAGTCGAGGTCAAAAAGCATGAGGCCGAAGTCACAAGTATCCGGGTTGAAGTGAACAATCTCGAAATCGAAGAGGGGACTGCAACGTCGACTGAGCGGAGTATCCACGAGAACCTCCGATTCCGGAAGAACAAGAGGGATTTGGAGAAGTTAAATGTGGAAATCCGGGAGTTGGAGGGTAAAAACGCCGACGCCGAACGACATCGTTTCCAAAGGAATGCCGAGGTGCTTTCTGATAAACATATGAGGCTGTCGTCTGAGAAATCGGCGAAGGCGGGAGAAATGAGGTCCAAAGACAAGCAGCTCGAGCAACTCATTGCCGACTACCAAACCGACTATGCAGATGCGAAGCAGAAGTATAAGGAAACGTTGGCCAAGGTCCAAACTACGACGGGAGCTACTAACGATCTTGCGAAATACGGTGCGGCGTTGGATAAGTATGTTTCGGTTCGGAGTTCTTGGGTGAATTTACTAATACTCATTAGGGCTGTTATGAAGTATCACAGTTTGAAAATGGAAGAGATAAATCGCATTATCGAGGAACTATGGAAATCCACCTACCGGGGGACCGACGTTGATACAATCCTTATACGGTCTGATAACGAGAACGCTAAGGGCAACCGTTCTTACAACTATAGGGTAGTCTGCATCTCCTATTCCCAGGAAGATGGCTAACTTATAGCGTAGGTTTGTATGGTAAAGCAAGACGCCGAAATGGATATGCGAGGACGGTGCAGCGCTGGTCAAAAGGTTCTGGCGAGTATCATTATCCGCCTAGCACTAGCCGAGTGCTTTGGCATAAACTGCGGTGTCGGTCTTTTCCCGCTCTCCTCTGCCTTCTGAATGGAGTTGAACATCCTCTAACTCCCCCCTAGCTCATCGCCCTTGATGAACCGACTACAAACCTTGACAGTGACAACATCAGATCACTGGCTAAGAGCTTGCACGAGATAATCCAGACTCGTCAAGCACAGTCTAACTTTCAATTGATTGTGATACCCCCCATTGTTATATATAGGGTTGTTAGGCCGGGCTAACTGTATCTGCAATAATAGGTCATCACCCACGATGAAGACTTCTTAAAAGAAATGCAGTGCCAGGATTACTGCGATCATTATTATCGAGTTTCTAGGAATGATAGGCAGAAGTCTATCATTGAGAGGCAATCTATTGCGGAGGTGATTTAATGATTTGTTTTACTATCATGGGGGCCTTTGCGATGGTAACACTATTATGTGGTTCAAAACCTGATTGGAAGTCAGTGTGGTGGCTGTTAAGTGTGACTTGTGTGGGGGATTGGTTGTGTGGTTCGAAAGTGGAATTGCTTAGGAAAACCGCTGTTAGTTTTAGAGATGTTTACGAAGCGTTATGGGTGACATTGGGGTCGATTGCAGGCGGGATAGGTACAGTACGACAACTGGCTTTTCACTATTGTTCGTCGTGGTAGTCTTGACCAAATTAGCTTAAAGATCTAGGAGAAATCGTAGAAACAAGGTAGCGCATAAGGATATGTCCGAGTCATGGGGGCTGTGCGAGAACGTATTGCAACAACGGGAACTGATTTCTTTTCTTTTCGATTACTCTCGTCGAGGTATCTAGGGTTAGGATAAAGTCGCAAAAGCCAGTGGATTGGGCTCCTAATTCTTCGAAGGTAGGATGAGCTTTCAGTTCTGGAAAGCCTATTATCATTGCTAAGTCTCGTGGCACGATGTATAACACTTCCGAATTCTATATGGGAGGGGAAAGGTTGCAAGGTTGAGATTAAACTGTTCTTTGAGACTCGGAGGGCGGAGATGATTTTCTAGTTCCATAACCTTGTCAAGGTTCCTGCCGAATGTGAAACTGTGAGCAGTTGCAAATTTTACAGCATGTCTACAATGTGCCCAACAGCTCGATGTCAGATTCAGTTCAGCATCAGATTTCACAAACTACTCTACTCTCAACTCTACTTCTACCACAAAGAACCTCTAAGGATGTCTGAAAATTATTCAGACGTAGAAGTTCATATTGATGGTAATGATCATATGTTAATAGAGGATGAAAAACTAGTGTTTGTTATGGGCGGGGTAGGGTGGGTTTTGCTCTCGGAGGCCCTGCCGTTACCAGGCCCGG
The DNA here is from genome assembly GCA_006112555.1 of Tuber indicum. Lineage (NCBI taxonomy): Eukaryota > Fungi > Ascomycota > Pezizomycetes > Pezizales > Tuberaceae > Tuber > Tuber indicum. Next base: position 1,336,317 of record VBSK01000105.1, read on the forward strand.
GGCCCGTATTTTATTCTCCTCTCCCCAACCCGCCCGGCCTCTGGGGCCGAACCCTACCACTCCGCGCCAGCAAAAATCGACGGGGTCCGAGCCCCACCTAAGGCATGAGCAGGGATGGGGATGGGGGTCAAAACAGAGAAAAAACCCTGCCCCGCCCGGGGCCAGGGAGCAGGTCAGGGCGGGGTTTTTGGCCGGGGACCCGGGTTTTTTGGGCCCCCGGAGGCCCTGTAATGAACACTATAAGAAACCAAAAATTGTTGATATTATACTATGCGCAAATTTCATGTTCCAGAGAGTCAGCTCTGGGAAAGGTGGAAAGAATAAATACATATACAATATTTTCAGCGAAAAAAGGGTGGTATGTCAGAAACACCAACTGTATGTTCTAATGCAAATATTCAGTTGCCTGCATTCCATTCATCCTAATATCATGAGTATCAAGTTACATCATGCACTTCTAGAGTATACCTTAGGCAAGAATGTACTAATTGTTATCTCTAGATTTGGCCTAGTTAACTATAATCTAGGGTAGTAGCCTGATACAAGACTGATGTGAGTCTTGATTATAATATCAATAGTCTAGCAATTCTGTATCTGAATATGAGCCTTAGATACAAGCTACATACTAGTTATTTGTATACTATCAAGAGAAAACAAGGACTAAATAATATTACATAAATATCTGCAGAAATAGGTGATGTAATACATCAGCGAAAATTTATACTCACGCCCTGGGGGTCTCCTGCGCCTGGTGCACCGGATCCTTGGAATGCAAATCATGAATCAGGATGCGACGTTGGATTGAGGTCACGTCCTGACTTGTGTCATTTCGTATCCCTCATCAGAACTCCACCCCAATACAGAGCCCTTGTGTTCTCAGCATCCTGATAGCATTTGGTAAACTCCTGTTGCAGCCCAGCTACATCTGGTACACCATGCTGGTGTCCTCATCATGTTAAAGCTTTTGCTGTTGCCTGCAGATGACACGCGAATACCTTTTAATATTTCGTGACATCTGAGCAAGGCACCGTCTGCTCTGACATTGGATCCGCACCCTTGATGTCCCATCAACTTGTTCTTTACATTTCCTGCCCTGTTGCACTCCTTTCTGTTGTCTACGCCCTGATATTTTTCCTCTCTTACTCCCTATGCTCTACGTTTTCACTTAATTTGTAATGCATCCTAATACTATCTGAATGCTCTTGTTTCTCTCTAGATACTACTATGTAAGATTATGACCGAGTCCTGATGGTATCTGACCGCTGTAAATGATTCACCATGTTGGCCCCATGTTATACCTGGCGTTGTTTGTTCTTCCAAATATTCTCCTAATGATGTTTACTTCTCTCTGATTACATCAGCCAAAGATTATCCCAGGTCTGGCGCCCGGGCACCACGTTCAGACGCACCCCGCTCATCGGTTACGCCCCCTGCATCCTGTGCGTCTGGAGTTGCCTCGCAACCACACCGACGTCCCATGCGTCTAGTGTTGCGACGCTCGCTTCGCTTGTGTCCCGCATGCCATTTCCTACGGTCCCGACGTCTGAATCACGTCCTGCCTATGTCACACTAATTTTACCCTCCAGGTGCTCCACTCCCCTGGCTATGCCATCCCCACATCTGGACGCTTTGCCCACGTTGCCCTATTTGTGGATGTACTCCGGGCGCCCCAATTCCTGACGTTATTGCGTCTCGTTCTTTAGAACTATACTTTCATAGTCAAGACTACGTCTTGCGTTCTCACAAACCTCCTTTCCTCCTATGACAAGCCTGGTATCTCTCCCCCTCCTTTCGCATGTATCCTGACGTCGGCGAGTTGTTCTGTTGTCACTATGCGGCCACATTGCCTTTCATCCAAATCTGCCATGCGTCCCGATTACGTCTGGTCTGGTGAGTTTTTAACTTTAATCTTGTCTCCAGTCCCGGGAGTCCCAGGAATCCCTACCAGGCCGTCCTATCTCCTCAGTATCCCCACTCATGATATTCTTACTATCAGAATTACAAGATGCCTAATTCTCTTAAGAAATCTGTCATCCTATGTGCTTTTAATTATCATTGTCCTTAATTCTACACTCAGTTTACTATACAATAATTTATATACTAGTAATACAAAGCCCTGGTGTACAGTGTTATCTCTGTCCAAGTCTATTCTGATGTTCCCCTTGAGCCAGTATAGCCGGGAGATTTGGTCTAGCACAATTGCACGCCGGCGCGGCGATGATCTTAGACCAAATCTCGGATTTTCTTTTCTCTTTTTTTTTTTGTTCTTGCGGAGATGCTGAAAACCACTATGGGACATCATGGCCGATTGGCAACGAAGGGTCGTGAAGCCGCCGTCGTTTGTTCGAAAGATTTGTCAATATATTTCATTGAACGTCCGTAAATCGATCCGACTGTTGATGAGCCATCTCCGGCCCATGTCAGGGCCCAAGTGGGCCAGGCCCACGATAGTGCCTATGTCCACTACCGTAAACCTTCGGGTCTCCGGCAGCTGTACCATGACAAGACCATGTAACTCCGATGGGCGTCCCGAGTTAAGTACGTTCAACATCTGCACACATGTCAGTCGGTAGACTCTGTCTTGGTGCGGGGAGTCGCGTAGTTTGAAGAGTGTAAGGAGTTGCCCAGGAAGACGTCCCCTCAGTCTGCTATACATTTGTTCTTTTCCAGCCTGTACCGATACCCAATCATTGCGACTAACTTTGTCTCGGAAGAGCTCGGTGCCCGTGCATCGTGCGCGGTGGATGTTGTAAACATCAGTTTTCTGGAATGCGAGAACTGGGATTTCAAGTTGCGTTAACAGTTCCACAGGGAGGAGTTGTAGTATTCGGAGCTCTTCGGGAAGGCGACGCTCGACGAGCAAGCTCCGTCGACTATAACGCAGCAATTCGACGGGCATAGTCTCGTTTGAAATACGTAAAACCTTGCAAAGATCTCTAAGGTCGGTAACGTCAGAACATCGTCCCTTCAGAGCCCGACAATAAGAGGGCGGCAGACATTCGTTACCCGTCATCCCCAAAAGATCAGCGAAGTCTGCCGTGATATCAGCTCCGCCACATCGCAGTGAATCCAGATTTACAAGTCATATGCGGATCGAGTGGTGTCTGCCATAGTGATCGAGAATCTGCCGCGCTACATCATTTTTATTGTAAAGTCGCTATTCGTCTTTTATTTGTTTCTTATGAGCCAGCTCACAAAACTCTGTAGAGTAGTGCGGGATGTTGCCAAACCGGTAGAGATGATCGGAGAAGTGACCAAGTAGATGCATCTTGATGAAATTAAAATGGGATTTGGCATTGATCAATTCTGTACGTTCGTCGTCGTCTTCCTCTCGGTATCGCTGCTTCAAATGGCCTCGCTGTAAGGCAGGGAGATTTTGATCAGCAACCGTTCGATGCTGCTTTTGCTTGTTACGCTGGTTCCGAATCTTTGTCTGTGTTCGTTTTAAGGTTCTAAACTCCAAGAAGATAACTTTGGTCGCGTGAAATCGATTAAGATATTGATCCATATAATCCAGCGTCTCAAGCGTGTGGCTTCGGTATTGAGCCATCAGAGTGAAATCCAGTAATGACCCAACATACGAGAGTGCAATTTTGCAAGGTTGCTGTTCCGTACTATCCGGGATTCTCAATGCTACCGCGTGAACTGCCAAAAGACAACGTCCCAAGTTCCTCATTTCTTTTTCTTGCCACTGCGTAACCTCACGGTAGCCTTTTTTGGGTACAAAGAACCCCAGGTACGGCGGTAAAGATTTCCACGCGTCATTAAATGCGTCCAGACATCTGTGCTTCTTAAGAAACCCTGGAATCCAATCCATTATGTGCTTGAATAGTCCAAGATAAACCGTATGGAGCAAATCAGGCCGGTGAAGATTGGCGGGTGAAATACGAGGAAGGCCATGAAAAACATTTCCTCCGATCGTAACATTCACAAAATCAAAGGTGGTCTGCATGTCGGCCGACGTCAAGTCCACTGACCCAGACTGGATTTCTTGTTCCAGCTGCTCAGATCTGGCATAGACTCGAACTGGATACCACCCTTGGGTGTTCGATCCTAACATATCAGGAGGTATCTCACATCGAGGACAGGCATTAGATTTTACTCCATGCAGTGTGACGTTTTCCATATAGTCAGCAACCCACGCTGCCAAAATAGGGAAACACATCCGTACATTCCCATCAGTACAGTCAATTGGCACACCATTGAGAGAAGCCTCCCACAAGAGCTTGAATAGGAGCTTGAATACGCCTTGTAGTATGTCTGCGTTAATCTGTCTCTGGCGTTCGTTCACAGAAGAGGACTGCAGCAATTTGCGCTGGACAGGCAATAGTGCGAGAAGAAGAACTGCTATCGTTCCAGGTTTGTTAAACTTAGCCGACGGAAGATTTCCGATCGTAATATACACAGGTACGCCTTCTTATCACCCGAGAAATTAGTGAGGTGCATCTGATCAGACATCACAATAATTGTAACCACCGTGGCACCAGATGGCAGTGCTTCCTGTTATCAGTTAGCCATCGTATTTGACAAAACGGGAGCGCAAAACTTTGGTATGGTACTTGAATATCCCACCACCAGTCTGCCATATGCATATCTGCATATGCTCTCTGTCCATTGAGATCGTATTCACGTCGCGGTGCGTAAATGAAATCATCTTTATACGATATCTGTTGAAGGACATACCGGATACAGTCTAGAAGGTTACGGCAGAAGAATGGCAAAGTTCTCATGCCATCTTGAACTTGACCTTCATGCCATTGTAGATACGGACCATATGGGTCAAGTGTGAGTAGAAGCTTCTCAAGTGCATGTACTGAAGTGTACAAATGTCTTTGGAATTACCAACGCCGTTGGAAAAATATTCATTAATTCGTGACTTGGATATCTTGCTTTGAATGAACCAATATGCAAGTGTGAGTTCGTGTGCACTAGCAAATGGGGCAAATGGATCTTCGCACGGATTTTGCTGCTCTTCCCCAAATCCCGTCACGTATCCACTGAATTCCCCGGTATGAGGATAATTCTCCGCCTCCCCAGGTGTCGAAGGAGTGTCGACCATACTGACGGATTGTGCGTCAAACCCGTGCGCAATATTAACTCCAGTTGAGTCTAGTTGCCAGCTAATTGGATTGGCATCTGATTCGTCGTCGGAATCCGGCTGACCGCTATCCCACCGTACGGCCTCGTGAGGTAATTCACTAGATACTATGTCATGAGGACTTGCCGCCGCTGCAGTACGCTACGTTTACGACACCAGAAGGACGTTAAGATTGGCATGGACGCTTCATATGTGCTTCTCATATGAACGTGCGAGTGAGTATTTGCTGCGACAAAATGCGCATCTGGTAGGCATTGCGGGACGGCCTGGTTTTCGAGAAGCTTGTAGCTAAGACGAGCGAGCGGAATGCTGACGTTTACATGATGGAGTCGGGGGCCCGGCCAAGTATAGTCAATGTGAGACAAAGCTAATGGCCTGTTCGGTTTAGCTCATGCGACGAAAACAGACCCCGGGGCGTAGTAAATGGACCGGAGAATGCTTGGAAGTCTCAACTTTGAATTCCTAAATAATCATGAAAGATTTTCAAGATGGTAAGAACGTCTGGGACTTGGGCAGCATCTAAACTTAAACCACGAAGACCGAAGGAAGGCCATACCAGGAAGAATATTCACAACACCCCCTGCGGCCACAATACCACCACCCAGAACGAACCACTGGACGGCCCAAATAATAACCACATGCAGTATGTACACATGCCAATTGTTCCAAAGTGACACAAAGCTCCAGAAGGGCACATATACCGGCTACCAGCTGTTGCTCTCACTGGCGCAATTACTGTGAGAAGGGTCGGCTATGAGAAGATCAGCCTGTAAAAGACGCGGCTTACGTTCAGCTAGCACGACGTCGGCAGACAGCTCTATACAGCATGTTGAAATACTATCAAAGAGCAGATATTAGGGAGGAATTATACCAATATTAATACTTTCCCGGACGACAATTTCAGTGAGATCTTCCATGGCATGAGGAGATTGTGCCCAGCCTGTGACGCTCTTGTGGCGGCGGCAGCTAATGACTTGCCGCGGAGGCGCCAGATCGAAGAGGCCATCATTGCTCTTGTCAAGGACTGTGGGAAGAAGTTGACCGACTCTCTTTTGAAAAAATGTGCTCCTCAACAGGCACCGGGGGCGCCAGTAATCGTTCCAGAGCAAGTGCTGGTTGAAGAGATCTTGTTGCCGATCGGTGCCCTAGCTGTATGGGGTGTCAATGCACCACAAGCTCCTGGGCCGAAAGGTGCTCCATGTAATGAAATTGCTCAAAATGATACAGACCTCCGTTCTACGCCGATCGACAAGAAATGTCGCGATGGTAAACGTACCGCCGGAGGTGTCGCAGCTATCGAAAAGGGTACCGATGACACCAACATCTATTCTAGACTAACGGTCAAAAAGATTCACGTTGAATTGAGCTCCTCCAGAGGTGTCGCAACTGCGGAAGATCTAGATGATACTGATCTCTATTCTGCGCCGACCAACAAGAAACGTCGCGATGGTAAACATGCCGCTAGAGGTGTCGTAGCCGTTGAAGATGGTCCCGATGACCCCGGCGTCTATTCTACATAAACTGTCAAAAAGATTCGCATTGAATCCAGCTCCTCCCGAGGTGTCACTACTGTGGAAGAAGATCTAGATGATACTGACCTCTATTCTACTCCGACTAACAAGAAACGTCGCGATGGGAAACAAGTCGCCGCAGGTGTCGCAGCCGTCGAAGATGGTCCCGACAACTTCAACGTATATTCTAGACCAACTGTCAAAAAGATTCACATTGAATCGAGCTCCTCTAGAGATGTCGCAACTAGGGAAGAAGATCTAGATAATACCGACCTCTATTCTGTGCCGACCGACAAGAAGTGTCGCGATGGTATACGCGCCGCCGGAGGTGTCGCAGCCATCAGAGAGGGTCCTGACGACACCGACGTCTAAGAACTACGACAGAAGGTAAAAGGAGTCCTGCGACACCCATTATATAGTATGCAAACGGGTTAGTTTATTTTCCCATCAGCTGTTGGAATTGAGTCTCCACTTACTCAGAAAATATAGATTGGAAGGCACTACTAGGACGCCCACGGGCGGTGCATATAGTTTGAGTTTAGCGATCAATCCGCGATGCCGGTCGGAGGGGTACAGACAGGCAGGCAGCGGAGGTTCCGCCTAACCATTGAGTGCTAACTTGGTGACCCCCGCACATCTCCAGAGTAAGGTTTCGTGAGTTAGATTCATTTGATATTCACGGATTATACGCCTTGGTTATGAGATTCATACCTGTCCACCACATTCAGTATAACCTGGGCGCCACAGGTGAAGGAAGCCAGGTGCACCACCAGACTCCGTTGCCGTTACAACCACAGTGAAAGAAAAAACCACACCAAATTTTTCGCCGAGCCCTCACCTCATTGGTCAACCACCAATTATGACAGCTTCACCCATCCTTTTTCCCCACTTTTACAGACAAATCATCCCACTTTATTTGTTATTCCATCACCCCTATCAACTGAGTCCCTCATACAACCACCTTGATGTCACGCAGACCCTTGGGCAAGGGTAGGGGTGGCAAGAACCCTCCTGCCAGCACCTTTCACCTACCAGAATCCCACCAGACGAGAGGAACATCAATCCTCCCCACCTCGCCTGACGACGCCTAGATGGAAGAGGACACCCCTTCCCCTGTCCAGACAGTCGCACCCACACCAGATTCAGATTATTATTATTATTATAATTCATTACGCTTATGGAGCCAGAGGCTATGAAGCGGCAACTAACATACAAAATGGCACGCCACCTGCGCCTGGTCCCTGATATCCGTCTCCTAAATGTTAGTAGCAGCTTTTGATTGGACCCCCTGTCATAACGCTAACGACCCCCTGTACAAAAGAAATCGCCCCACCCGCCTTAAGCCTAACAAACAAAACAAACAAAACACAAGTAAGCGGAAACCTAATTAGCCTTTGTCCGCCTCTCAGCAGCCACTTGTTTTGCCGCCAGGTATGTTGCACACTCCTTGGAAGTTGCTATGTGAGGTTCGTTGCAGTTCTTGCACTTGATGGTGGTATGGATGCAGGCTTTGCCTTTGGTGGGACAATCAGACCTGCCGCAAGTGTGAAGGTAGGTAGGGGGCTCATGGGTGCAGATTGCACAGTAGGCAGTGCCCGTAGACTGGGTAGGGTGGTGACCAAATGCAAGGCATCTGGAACACTGGGTGTCTGGACCAAAGATGAGGTAGTTTTGGACCTTAAACCTTTTACCAAAGAGTGAGAGGCCTCTGTTGAGGGCTTTATCTGTGCTGTCTTTGCCGGCAATAGTGATGACCATGGTAGATGCTGCTTTGCCTGTGCGCTGGGTGTCTGTGGTAAGCCACCTGGGGGGGCGGGGAAGGTGAATGCCAGTGTTGAACTCCACAATCTCTGACTTGACAGTGTGGAACCCCTCAGGAGTAGAGGGGACTGAGGTGGGGATGCCGTGGATGATGACCTTATGCCAAACTTCATCTTGTCTGAGGCCAGTGGCGGCAGGTATGGTGGATCTTGCTGTTTCCTCAATCGCTGTTCTGTGTTACTTGAGGACTTGGGCAGCCGTGATGTTGTCCTTAGTGAGAAGAAGGACATGGTGGTTTGGGGTGAACTCAATCGTTGCAACAAGAGGCTTCTTAATTGCAGTGTTGAAGGCGTTTCGTATTGTAAGGGCGTTGATGTCATCTGGGAGTGCTGTGCCATCACTCTCAATGATAATCGTACGGTCGCGTTTGGTCAAAACTGCAGCTGTGGCAGTCTTGCTGGGTGAGGTTGCTTTAGGCTTGCTGGGGAGGTTTCTCGCCGCTTTCTGGGCCCAGGTTTGCTGTGCTAGTTGGGTGGTAGGGGGGTGGGTGTTCGCAAAGGTAGTGTTGCTATGCTGGGGCTGGGCAACAAGGTGTGCGACTTGGGAGGTGAGGGCTGCCACTTTGGCTTGGAGGTCTTTGGTATCTGCAATGTGTCGTTCCTGAACTACCAGCATGTGTGCTTCCATAGTTTTGAATGTATCCTTGAGTTCGCAGTAGCAGGTCTTCATAGTTTGTAGCTCTTCTTGTAGATAGGTGACATGTTGGTTGACTGCCTGTTCCCAGGCATCTTTTGTAGCAGGTGGAGGGGCGACAGTCTGGACAGGGGAAGGAACGTCTTCTCCCATCTGGGTGTCGTCTGGAGAGGTGGGGAGGATTGATGTTCCTCTAGTCTGGTGCGATTCTGGTAGGTGGAAGGGGCTGGCAAGAGGGTCTTTGCCACCCCTGCCCTTGCCCAGACGGTGTGAAGATGATATCAAGGTTGTAGGAGGGACTCTGTTGATAGGGGTGATGAAGCAACAAATAAGATGGGATGATTTGTCTGTAAAAGTGGCGAAAAGGGGCAGGTGAAGCGGTGAGAATTGGTGGTTGACCAATGAGGTAGGGGCTCGGCGAAAAATTTGGTGTGGTTTTTTCTATCGCTGTGGTTGTAACGGCAACGGAGTCCCACCAGATTCAGAAGATGCCTGGGAAATGGCAGTCAATGAACACGTCACCTATCTACAAGAGGTACTACAAACCATGAAGACCTGCTACTGCGAACTCAAAGATACTTTCAAAGCCATGGAAGCACACATGCTAGTAGTACAGGAACGACATATTACAGACACCAAAGACCTCCAAGCCAATGTGGCAGCCCTTACCTCCCAAGTCGCGCACCTTGTTGCTCAACCACAGCATAGCAACACCACCTTCGCGAACACCCAACCCCCTCCCACCCAGCCACCACAGCAAACCTGGGCCCAGAAAGCGGCCAGGACCCTTCCTAGCAAGCCCCCAGCACACTCACTAAACAAAACTGCCACTACTCCAGTTTTGACCAAACGCGACCGTACGATTGTCATTGAGAGAGATGGCACAGCACTCCCTGACGACATCAACGCCCTCACTATAAGGAACGCTTTCAACACTGCAATTAAGAAACCTCTTATTGCAACTATTGAGTTCACCCCCAACCACTCTGTCCTCCTCCTCACCAAGGACACCATCACGGCTGCCCAAGTCCTCAAGCAACACAGAACAGCAATTGAGAAAACAGCAAGATCCACCATACCTGCCGCCACTGGCCTCAGACAAGATGAGGTTTGGCATAAGGTCATCATCCACGGCATCCCCACCTCAGTCCCCTCTACTCCTGAGGGGTTCCACACTGTCAAGTCAGAGATTGAGGAGTTCAACACTGGCATTCACCTTCCCCGCCCCCCCAGGTGGCTCACCACTGAAACCCAACGTACCGGCAAAGCGGCTTCCACAATGGTTATCACTATTGCTGGTAAGGACAACAGGGATAAAGCCCTCAATAGAGGCCCCTCTTTCTTTGGCAAGAGGTTTAAGGTTCAACGCTACCTTTCCTTTGGCCCTGACACCCAGTGTTCCAGATGCCTTGCCTTTGGACACCACCCCACCCAGTGTACCGGTACTACCTACTGTGCTATTTGCACCCTGGAGCACCCTACCTCCCTCCACACTTGCGGCAGATCAGATTGTCCCACCAAAGGCAAACCATGTCTCCATAACATCATCAAATGCAAGAACTGCGGCGAACCCCACATGACAACCTCCAAGTACTGTCCAACCTACCTTGCTGCAAACCAGGTGGCTGCTGAGAGGCGGACAAAGGCAACCTAGGTTTTCTTTTACATGTATTTCTTTTGTTATTTATGAGTTAGGCGGTTGGCAAGGTGGAGGATTTCCTTTTGTTCATTATGGCGCATGGCCGTTGGCCCACTCACAAGCTGTAAGCAACATTTAGGAGACGGATGCAGTTGACGGGGATGGTTTCCTGTAAAGTAGTTGCCGCGCTTCATAGCTGTACACTCCATAAGCGTAATGAGATATAATAATAATAATAATAATAAGGTGCACCACCAGTTGTCACCACAACCGCTATCTTCTTTCGATTAAGTATTCATCCAGGATAGTGAAACGATGCGTACCTGGCTGCTCTCCAACCAATGGAGCAGGACCCATTAGATCTCTTGGTGTATTATTACCGCGACAAAGGAGACAATCGGTAAGAAATACCTCCACTGATGGGGCACCCTTATTGGGCCGAAGACGCCGTATTGAATATGAGTCGCGAATGAGATCCAACAGCGGGCCAGATTTATACTGGGGGCACTGGGCGGAACACTCGGACCGATGGCGATGTGAACAATAACCGTGTTGTAGACTTAGGTTAGGACCAGTGCGGCTCCAAGTTTTCAAGTGCAGGTGACGTCTCTTGGCGTCGGACTAGGGTGCGCCTCGACAACTTAGGGTATCCGCACGCTTAGTGAAGATGTCCTAAGATCACATGCTTGCTTCACGATATGTTTACAATTTCAGTACATGTATTTAGTGCTTTAGATATATGTACTAGTATACCCAAAATGTTTTAATTTCGTTCATTTCCTAGCCATAGATATCCGTAGTCTACGAAAGTAGTAGAGTTGTTCTGTGGCGTGCAAAGACGTCGCACGGGTGTTTCCGTGTTCCTGCTCAGCGTTGTTTGTATCAGAAACCTCCACCCCCCTCTCGGTGTCTTCCATGACAACAGCGATGCCTTTCTGACTTCTCTCCCACCACAACAGCAACGTCCTTCTGCCTTGTCCCCTCTCAACAACCACGACCACATCTCACAGTGCGACCCCCCCCCATGACGACCATATCAACCTCTTTCAGTCATCGGCCTGGGGCTCACGTACACGACTCACACTGCAACACCCCCCCTTGACGACCATATCGATCTCTACCTGTCTTCGGCCCGGGGTCCACGTCTACGACTTGAATTGCGACCCCTCGCTGACGATCATATCAATGTCTTTCTGCCTTCTTCCCTCTCAACTATGACCACATCTCGCAATGCGACCCCCCTCCGACGACGATATCAACATCTTTCCGTCTTCGGCCTGGGGCCCACGTCCATGACACGCACTGCGACCCCCCCTCGATGACCATATAAACCTCTTTCAGTCTTCGGCCTGAGTCCCACATCCACCACTCGCTCTGCGAACCCCCCCCGCGATAATATCAACCTCTTTCAGTCTTCAACCCGGGGCCCACGTCTATGACTCGCACTACGACCCCCCCTGACGACCATATCAACGTCTTTCAGTCTTCAGCCCTGGGCCCATGTCAACAGCTTTCATGCCAACCACTTTACCGTCCGCTGTCCCCCAATTAACTCCAATGGCGCCTCGAAGATCTCAAGGACTACTATCGTAAACCTCGAGGTACCATCCATCCAATCCTAGTCTACTGATCTTCACTACACAATTGCAGACGCCCCGCCGCCCATGGTCACAAACGTGCCGCTAAGAGAAGGAAAGGCCCCGCGGCCCGACCTCTCGACAGAGGGCGCAGCAAACACCGCAGTTTGCGCGGGAACAAAGCTGATAACCTCCCCTTTGAGCCAGCCATGGAGGATGGCCGGTAAGTGAAAATCTTCCAATGTAAGCACCTGTTTGACTTAGTAAAACTAACTCTCATACTTCAACTAGGGGGCGCTATGGCGAAATCGCCTACACCAAGAGCTGGTGTGGGTTCCTGGACACTGGCGCCAATACCACTCCCTATAGAGCGTGGCGCGAGTCTGTCCGGGGCTTCACGGTGAGGCGCTACTGGGACCTCCGCCGGCTGACCAACTCCCAATTGGAGTCGGTCATTACGTTTGCCCGCTCCCTTCACCGCGTCGAAAGCTGGATTAAGCTTGTGCAAAACAAGCAGTGGACTGACAATGTTGGGGAAGTCGAACGTCATCTGAGGATCTTGGTACTGGAGATGGCCAAGAAACTCCAGCCAACAAACAAGCATTTGTTCGCGGAGCGGGCAGTGGTGGCACCGCAGGAGGGAACTCCGGGTAAGTATCACTGTCCATCTTTTCTCTGTTATCCCTGGACTAACTCTTGTTATCAGTGCCCAAACCCGATTGGTCCTCCCGTATTGCCCGTGGGCAATATGGGTCCACATCGTGCGCCTGATGGGTGCGCTGGTAGACTGCCACCCGTTCCTTAGCTACCACTGGTGTTCCAGAGACCCTGACCCGGGAATCGCCTGGGGGGTCATGGAATCACCGAGCATCAAAGAGGTGCTCAGCATAGTCAGGAGGCAATGTGGGGAGGATGAAATTGGGTGCCCCCGATATCTCCTCGGGGCCACTGGTCTGGGCGCACTTTCACTTAGCTGTGCGCCCACCCAGCGTCTCCTGCTCAGGGATCTCATCTTTTTAAATGAAGATGAACACGTCCGGGCGTGGGTCCTCACCAACAATGGCAACGACCCCCTCGACCTCATGGTCTTAGAACTACGCCCGGCTGACGGCGAGGGCGGAGACCAGACTCCCGAGCTGGCCAACGGCAGATACCCTTTTTTCCACTGCAAAGTCTGGGATCGCTGGTGGTTCAGTGGAGATATCGGGGGGGGGGCAGAGGAGGGGGAGGAGGAGGAAGGGGAGGAGGAGTGGGCGGAGGGGGAGGAGGGGAAGGAGGGGGAAGAGGGGGAGGACGGGGAAGACTCTTCGGCCTTGTCAGCTGAAGAGTCTGAAGTTCCTGTGATGCCTGTCGGCGGGGAAGCAATTGTTATTGATGACGTAAGTTCCTTTGCGTATCAAGATTTTTGATAACTCGGTAACTAATCACCTAAACAGGAAGCGGAACCGGATACCCCACGCCCCTCTCAACTCCGCCGCCCCACTCGCCCCGCCGATCTTACCACCTGTCGCAATTGTGATCAAGCAAGTTACTCAAAATTCCTGTATTCAAGAAAACACTGTTACTAATAGCTGATATAGGACAATGAACTGAATGCGCCTGGCCCCGTGAGATCTCGCCGCTTAGCTCGCCCCACACGCCCCACCACCCGTCTTGAGGTCGACGAGGTAAGTTCTCCAAAATTCGACTTATCAATAAAACTCCGTCGCTAATAGATGATATAGGAGGACAAACCGGAGACGTCTGGCCTCCCGAGACCCCGCCACCTAGCGCTCCCCACCCGCCCCACCATCCGTCTTGAGGTTGACGAGGTAAGTTCCCCAAAATTCAACTTATTAATAAAACTTCGTCGCTAATAGCAGATATAGGAGAACGAACCGGAGATGTCTGGCCTCCCGAGAACTCGCCGCCTAGCACGCCCCACCTGCCCCACCCGTCTTGACGATTATGAGGCAAGTTTTCCGAAAATCAAGTTATCAAGAAACCTCCGTCGCTAATAGTAGATATAGGATAACGAACCGGATGCATCAGGTCCCTCGAGACCCCACCTGATACCCTGCCTCACTCGCCCCACCACCTGTCCCGACATCGTGGAGGTAAGTTCCCCGAAATTTAAGTTATGGAGAAAACTCCATAGCTAATAGCAGATATAGGACAATGAACAGGATGCGCCCGGTTCCTGGAGACCCCGCCGCCCCCTCCATCAGACCACCAGTGTAGACCCCGGCCCCCTCCACCCGTCCGAGCTTGAGAGAGTCTACAGTCTTGTGAACCTGATCCAACAACACCCTTGGATTACTGACTACCTTACCCCATCTGCAGGCCAACCTGGACACGCCCGCGGACACGATGGGGCCTACAATACCCCCCGGTCCACTCTCTCGAGAGTAGTAACTAGCATCCCTAAACACCCGCCACACAAGATCCTTCGACCATGACTTTTCCACCTGCCCCCACAACCCCTGTGTCTGCGGCTGTTCGTCTATCTTCCGTGACCCCCCCGCTAGCGATTGTCTGGCCGGCTCCCACAACTCATGTGTCTGCAACGGTTGTTCCATCTTCCGCGACACGCCCACCAGGGATTGTCCCGCCGGCTCCCACAACTCTTATGTCTGCAAAGGTTCGCCAGGCTCCCGCAACTCCCACGCCTGCGATTGTCCCATTGCCTCCGACGGCACCTCCGTCTGAGACTGTTCCAGCTGATCCCATGACTCCCACGACCCATGCTGCGGCAGCACCAGCGTCTCGCGGTTCCTCTACCGCCATCTAGCAAAACACCCAAGCGTCATTGGGGCTCTGCCGTAGCTGCAGACACATGCCAAATAAAACCTGACTTCGCTTTTTTTCCGGTGTCTAGAAGTCTTTCCTTTGCTTTTGCTCTTCGTCAGATTTTCCCCTTTTTTACCGCCATTTAGATGTCTTTCCCTTTGCGTTTGCTATGCAAACCATGTTTGTTCCCTTTTTTTGCTAGCATTTGAATGTCTTTCTATTACTTTTGCTTTGAAATTCGCCATTGTTCGTCATCTAGTTTTGCTGGGTCCCCCTACTAGTACTACGCTATGGTCTCCTTCGATATCCTTTTTTTTGTCATGTTTTTCCTTTTGGATCCGCATTGTTTCGTTGTTGGGATTTCCGGAATGTTAGCCAGTCCGTGATACCGGTAGTAATGTTACCATTGGACGCCCTTACGTCATACTCCTACTGTAGCTATTATTATTATTATTATAAATCATTAAGCTTGTAGAGCCTATGGCTATGAAGCTGAAAAGAAAAACATGAGTGTAGTGCCTCCCACTACTGGTCCCAGATCCCATCTCCTAAATCCTGTTGTCTTCTTCTGATTGGGCCTCCTGCCTGTTCCCTCCTATCCATCAACCTTCCCACCTGCCTCCCTCCATTCTAACCATCTCTCCTCCTCCCTCCTCTCCCATTCTCCTCCTTCTTGCACTCCCTCCTCTTCCCTCTCCCCTTCCTCCTCCCCTCTCCTTCCATTGCCAGAGCACTCTAATCCTTCCCATATCCCCAAATGCTCCTGCCTTGTTGCTGCTCCACATTCTCCTATAAACTTTCCCACAGCCAGCAGTCCAGCCTTGGATCCAAGCACATCAGGAAGGTAGAAGGTTTGAGCAACTTGTCTGAGATGGTGTCTGGATTGTTGATATTTGCTGCAGTACAGAAGAATATGTTCTGGTGTTTGTAGTGCTGGTGTCTGTCTATCACAGGTACAGCTGGTTTGAACATTCTCATCCAATCTAGACAGATAAGATTTGAAATATCCATGGCCAAGTCTGAGTTGTGTGACTGTTGCAAGCTGATGTCTAGACAGTTTGTAGAAGTGTGGTGGTGGTCTGAGTTTGGGGAGGTGGAAGTGGATGGACCTGAAGTGTCTACCTTTCCTGGTATCTGGCAGTTGAGTCCAGTACTGGTGCCAGGCAGGAAGGGCAGACAGCTTGATTTGTGTCTTCAATTTGGTCAGTGAAAGGTAACTGTCCTGTGTGGGTTGGGGATACTCAGCTGCTTGTTTTGCTAAACTGTCAGCTTCATCATTGCCCTGAATACCTGTATGCCCAGGAACCCAGTGAAGATGAAGCTGTAGATCCAAGTCAGAGAGGAGTAGGTCCATGGTGAGCTGTTGAATCTGTTGTGAAACCTGTTGGCCTGGGTGAGGGGATAGGCTGTAGGAGTTGAGAATTGCTGCTTGGTTGTCTGTAAAGATCCAGATGTGCTTGAAAGATAGGCAGGTCCTGCTGGCTTCTGTGAGTGCTCTGGCAATACCTACCAACTCCCCATCATAAACCTTCATATCCTGCCCAAGTCCAACACTCCACCTGCCCACAATCTTTCCACCATGCATCATAACCACTCCTGCTCCTACTCCTCCACTCTCCAGTTCACTTCCATCTGTGTAGAGAATCAGGTTGTCTCCATTGTTGATCTGGTTGAATAGGATCTTATGTTGTCTGGCTGCTGCTTCTTTGTCTTCAGGGCTGATAAAGATGTCTAATCTGGGATATTGGTCTGGTAGGGTGGTGTGCCATGGTGGTTGCAAGACAGGATGGCATTGCTCAAGTTTCTTGCCTGCTGGTAGGTAGTTACTTAAAGTGTTCAAAACTCTAATCAGTTGGGTGGGAAACTTAGCTTGCTGGGAATGGGAAATCCTCCAATCTGGATTCACATTACCATATAGTTCATGTTGGGAGTTAAAGTTAATGTGATCTCTGAATCTGAATACTGGAGTTGTGGTACAGTCTGAATCTGAGGAGTAGGAGGTAGAGGAGCTTGGAGGATAGCTTTGTTGTAATGTTGATGGATATGAGTTAGGTGTTCTTTGTCTGACTGGATGATCTGGTAGCATCTGTAACACCCTGTAAGCATATCTCTTACAAAGTCTGTCAAGTCTTAAGTGAACAGGAAGGGTAGAAGCCTCAATCTCCAGAGCAGCTGTTGGTGAAGTTCTGAAAGCTCCTAGTATTCTCCTATTAGCTTCTGCTTGTAACTTCTCCAACTTATTAGCAAGTCCTATCTGTCCCTTCCACCAGAGTTCTGCTCCATAGTCAGCAATTGGGGTGATAGAAGTGTAGTATAGTTGCCTCATTGCTGCTGCTGATAGTCCCCATTCTGAGTTGGATAGTCTTGAGATCATGTTTAGTGCCCTGGTTGCTGCTGCTGTCTTTTGTTGTACATGGTGGTTGAATAATAGTTTCCTGTCCAGCCATACTCCTAACCATCTGAGGTATGTTGAAGGATAAATGACTGTACCATGGGGTAGGATGACTGGTATGTTGTTAGTATTGGAGAAAGGCTTGTTGTGGAAGTGCATAAGCTCAGTCTTAGGATCATCAAATACTGTGACATTGTTAGCTGCCCACCTCCAGGCCCTCTCCTACTGTAGCTGTTTCGACCTCTCCTGCCTAGTCTGATAGTAGTAATAGCCTTAGTCCCCTTTGCATTAGCGTCGAGTACTGGCACTTATCGAACCGGCTCGTCTCACATTCCTAGTCTCTAAAGGACCCAGCGCCCCCTCGATGACAACGCAATTGGGTAGCTCCGCCCAAATTATTACACCTGTTCGACGCCCGGAGATGAGGTTAACTACTCCTACGAGTTATTTGGCATAGTGCGTAGCTTGCTAGCAACATTTGACGCTAACGAGCACCGTTTGTAGCTAGATTTTACCACGCCATCTAGTTTAGGGATAACTGGGTTTTAACTAGCGCAAAATTCGCACCGGGGTCCAAGAGCCTTGAATACCCAACACTGGAGAACGTAAATTTATCTGTAAATTCAAGTCATGAACTTGAAGATACTACCTTAACGTGAAAACCGGACCTCGTTTATACGAAGACGTGGCTACAGCTATGAGTCCTTTATCATCTTTAATTCTCCAAAGCTAGAACCTTCACTCATGCAAAATTCATGAATATCTGTTCAGCGAATGTGGTGTAGAAAACTCACCGGGCATCTTGGTGCAAGAAAAACATTTGATCAAATCCCGAGTGATAGTTCGTGATTCCACAAATACAAACGCCGGCCATACTAGTATGTCTTACCGTATCAGATCCCACGCGTCGTATTTGACACCATAAAATCTAACAAACACTTCATCCACAATAGACTCGTCCTTCACACTACTTACCTGCATCTGGAATCCTTACTTACTTGACATTCACTGACCTGTTACAGGCTGCCCAAGCAACATTAAACAAATACACGGTGTCAGCCAACCCATCGAGTAGGCATTTCAAATGGACGTAAACGGGACGTCGGATCAGACACTGTCGGATCAGGGAAATCGATGTTAGTGACACAGTAACACGAGTCCGTCAGTTCCCAAAGGACACTTTCCAACACAGAGCCCCTACGCCATAACCCGTCTCCACTACCAATATTAAGTACACAGCTAGGAAGACTACCAAAGCGTGCACGGAGGTGCGCAACACAGACCACGGCATATAACACACAAGTGACAGAACAGGAAGGACAAGAAGATATTGAACTGGTCCGTCTAAGTGATGGTACCTGTGACGAGTATTAAAACTCACGTGGATCCGATGAGGGAGAATCAGACACGGAACCCAACCCTGAAGAGAGTGATACTGCAGATATCAGTTCATCGCGATGGTCTGGTGTGTCCCAAGTAACCAGCCAACCAGGATATCATTGCTCAACAGTCTGGATTTCCACCATCCCCAGATCACAGCCGACTAATCAGGCGCAGCTGACGCCCGCCGCGCGTTCCCAAATAATTCGGGGTAGGGCGTATAGTCCTCCAACATTCCTGGCATTGAGCATACCAAGGTTTTCATCACTGCATGGCAGTGGCGGTGCTCCTGTGTCTGGTATCAGGAGCTTTAGTCTAGCAGGTGACACAAGCGTAGAGTCGGGCGACTGCTGGATTGGAGCTAATTCTTGACGGAATATAGTAACCGGCTAAGAGCGGGCTACATTGGAGTTCGCGTAGTCGCTCATGCTGCAGTACACTCTCTTCAAAGATCCACTCCCAAACCCGGTATCTTTGACAGGCCAGGTTCTGAAGGTCTGGGCTGCTGCTCTTGAGAGGAGTGTAGATCGTGAACACCTGGGACCTTCAGAGCAGTACATAAATTTAGTAAGTTAACTCGGTTGGGCTTGACGCGACACATTGCAGTATATAATACTAATGTGGGCAGGTAAGACAAAACCATTCTGGCGTATGCTCACATTTCGTATACCATATAAAGAACAACACTGTAAAGTTATACAAACTGCTGGAAGATCCGAGTGTGACAGCGCACAGGGTGGATTATCTGCTCGAACAGGACAGGTTCATGTGTGACCCAAGAGGGTACCAGGTTTGTTGGACAAACCCAGCTGCTCCAGAGTGACCACTGACTATCGTGATTGAACTCGATGCAGAATCTGACACTGCGATTCGTTGCGCCCCAGATTCCAGTTGCGATCAATGGTAAGTACTCCACCGGTAAGACAATGCGCGGTATTGTGGATCCCAACTTTTTGGGGCAGATTAATGGGACTATGATCTGCTTGACGTGCGTCATTATCTGTCACAAACTACACGCATGGAAAACAGGAATATATCAGGAGCCAAGAGACTTCAAGCCAGAGGCGGCTGGAGGTAAAAGTCTGCTATTCTGCTAATATTTGATGCGACCACACCGTTAACTTGTCGCTAAATGTGCAAGACATTTTTGCACCGCAGAAAAAGACATGGGCCAACTACCCACCATGGATCCAGGAAAAGATTCTGGGAAGTATATGCGGGGCAATAAAGAATATGGTTGAGCAGGTACACGGGGTGCAACAAGAGTAGCGTGAAGGATATCATGACGATTGGGAGGCACTGGGCGCAGAGCTCGAGGGTCGGATCACTGACCCGCTCCCATCAGAGCCAGTAGGCCAACAGACTAATGTGCGTAACTCGGGCTTGCAGCAAGCATGGGAATGCGGGAATGATTCTCGGGAAACCGACAGCTCCTTTGACTATAGCCAGACATCGATTGCGCGGGCTCTGGCGGTTCTTGAATCGGAACCCCATAGTTAGGATGACGCATGCGAGCGGACCGTTGGACCGATATGGCCAGGTGTCGTGAGTCCATCTTTATCTCGTTGCAGGACTCCGTTGCCGTTACAACCACCGCGAAAGAAAAAACCACACCAAATTTTTCGCCGAGCCCTCACCTCATTGGTCAACCACCAATTATCACCGCTTCACCCATCCCTCTGCCCCACTTTTACAGACAAATCATCGCACTTTATTTGTTGTTCCATCACCCCTATCAACTGAGTCCCTCATACAACCCCCTTGATGTCGCGCAGACCCTTGGGCAAGGGTAGGGGTGGCAAGAACCCTCTTGCCAGCCCCTTTCACCTACCAGAATCCCACCAGACCAGAGGAACATCAATCCTCCCCACCTCGCCTGACGACACACAGATGGAAGAGGATACCCCTTCCCCTGTCCAAACAGTCGCACCCCCACCAGATTCAGAAGATGCCTGGGAAAAGGCAGTCAATGAACACGTCACCTATCTATAAGAGGAACTACAAACCATGAAGACCTGCTACTGCGAACTCAAAGATACCCTCAAAGCCATGGAAGCACACATGCTAGTAGTGCAGGAACGACACATTACAGACACCAAAGACCTCCAAGCCAAAGTGGCAGCCCTTACCTCTCAAGTCGCGCACGTTGTTGCTCAAGCACAGCATAGCAACACCACCTTCGCGAACACCCAACCCCCTCCCACCCAGCCAAGACAGCAAACCTGGGCCCAGAAAGCGGCCAGGACCCTCCCTAGCAAGCCCCCAGTACACTCACCAAACAAAACTGCCACCTCTCCAGTTTTGACCAAACGCGACCATACGATTGTCATTGAGAGAGATGGCACAGCACTCCCTGATGACATCAACACCCTCACCATAGGGAACGCCTTCAACACTGCAATTAAGAAGCCTCTTATTGCAACGATTGAGTTCACCCCAAACCACCATGTTCTCCTTCTCACTAAGGACAACATCGCGGCTGCCCAAGTCCTCAAGCAACACAGAACAGCAATTGAGGAAACAGCAAGATCCACCATACCTGCCGCCACTGGCCTCAGACAAGATGAAGTTTGGCATAAGGTCATCATCCACGGCATCCCCACCTCAGTCCCCTCTACTCCTGAGGGGTTCCACACTGTCAAGTCAGAGATTGAGGAGTTCAACACTGGCATTCACCTTCCCCACCCACCCAGGTGGCTCACCACAGACACCCAACGCACAGGCAAAGCAGCATCTACCATGGTCATGACTATTGCCGGCAAAGACTGCACAGATAAAGCCCTCAACAAAGGCCTCTCACTCTTTGGCAAAAGATTTAATTATTATTATTATTATAATTCATTACGCTTATGGAGCCAGAGGCTATGAAGCGGCAACTAACATACAAAATGGCGCGCCACCCGCGCCTGGTCCCTGATATCCGTCTCCTAAATGTTAGTAGCAACTTTTGATTGGACCCCCTGTCATAACGCTAACGACCCCTTTTACAAATGAAATCCTCCCACCCGCCTTAAGCCTAACAAATAAAACAAACGAAATACAAGTAAGAGGAAACCTAATTAGCCTTTGTCCGCCTCTCAGTAGCCACTTGGTTTGCCGCCAGGTATGTTGCACACTCCTTGGAGGTTGCCACGTGGGGTTCACCGCAGTTCTTGTATTTGATGATGGGATGGAGACATGGATTGCCTTGGGTGGGACAATCTGATCTGCCGCAAGTGTGGAGGTAGGTAGGGTGCTCCAAGGTGCAAATAGCACAGTAGGTAGTACCGGTACACTGGGTGGGGTGGTGTCCAAAGGCAAGGCATCTGGAACACTGGGTGTCAGGGCCAAAGGAAAGGTAGCGTTGAACCTTAAACCTCTTGCCAAAGAGAGAGAGGCCTCTATTGAGGGCTTTATCAGTGTTGTCCTTACCAGCAATAGTGATAAGCATCGTAGAAGC
This sequence comes from Tuber indicum, assembly GCA_006112555.1. NCBI lineage: Eukaryota > Fungi > Ascomycota > Pezizomycetes > Pezizales > Tuberaceae > Tuber > Tuber indicum. Next base: position 1,358,576 of record VBSK01000105.1, read on the forward strand.
CGCTTTGCCGGTATGTTGGGATTCAGTGGTGCGCCACCTGGGGGGGCGGGGAAGGTGAATGCCAGTGTTGAACTCCTCAATCTCTGACTTGACAGTGTTGAATCCCTCAGGAGTGGAGGGAACAGTGGTGGGGATGCCGTGTATGATGACCTTATGCCAGACTTCATCCTGTCTGAGGCCAGTAGCGGCAGGTATGGTGGATCTTGCTGTTTCCTCAATTGCTGTTCTGTGTTGTTTGAGGACTTGGGCAGCCGTGATGGTGTCCTTGGTGAGGAGGAGGACATGGTGGTTGGGGGTGAACTCAATGGTTGCAATAAGAGGCATCTTAATTGCAGTGTTGAAAGCATTCCTTATGGTGAGGGTGTTGATGTCGTCAGGGAGTGCTGTGCCATCTCTCTCAATGACAATCGTACGGTCGCGTTTGGTCAAAACTGGAGGAGTGGCAGTTTTGTTTGGTGAGTGTGCTGTGAGCTTGCTAGGGAGGATCCTGGCCGCTTTCTGGGCCCAGGTTTGCTGTCTTGGCTGGGTGGGAGGGGGTTGGGTGTTCGCGAAGGTGGTGTTGCTATGCTGTGGTTGAGCAACAAGGTGCGCGACTTGAGAGGTAAGGGCTGCCACTTTGGCTTGGAGGTCTTTGGTGTCTGTAATGTGTCGTTCCTGCACTACTAGCATGTGTGCTTCCATGGCTTTGAGGGTATCTTTGAGTTCGCAGTAGCAGGTCTTCATGGTTTGTAGTTCCTCTTATAGATAGGTGACGTGTTCATTGACTGCCTTTTCCCAGGCATCTTCTGAATCTGGTGGGGGTGCGACTGTCTGGACAGGGGAAGGGGTATCCTCTTCCATCTGTGTGTCGTCAGGCGAGGTGGGGAGGATTGATGTTCCTCTGGTCTGGTGGGATTCTGGTAGGTGAAAGGGGCTGGCAACAGGGTTCTTGCCACCCCTACCCTTGCCCAAGGGTCTGCGCGACATCAAGGGGGTTGTATGAGGGACTCAGTTGATAGGGGTGATGGAATAACAAATAAAGTGGGATGATTTGTCTGTAGAAGTGGGGAAGAAGGATGGGTGAAGCGGTGATAATTGGTGGTTGACCAATGAGGTGAGGGCTCGGCGAAAAATTTGGTGTGGTTTTTTCTTTCACTGTGGTTGTAACGGCAACGGAGTCATTGGCAAAAGATTTAAGGTCCAGCGCTACCTCATCTTTGGTCCAGACACCCAGTGTTCCAGATGCCTTGTGTTTGGTCACCACCCTACCCAGTGTACGGGCACTACCTACTGTGCAATCTGCACCCATGAGCACCCTACCTACCTTCACACTTGCGGCAGGTCTGATTGTCCCACCAAAGGCAAAGCCTGCATCCATACCATCATCAAGTGCAAGAACTGCAACGAACCTCACATAGCAACTTCCAAGGAGTGTGCAACATACCTGGCGGCAAACCAAGTAGCTGCTGAGAGGCGGACAAAGGCTAATTAGGTTTCCTCTTACTTGTATTTCATTTGTTTTATTTGTTAGGCTTAAGGCGGGTGGGAGGATTTCATTTGTAAAAGGGGTCGTTAGCGTTATGACAGGGGGTCCAATGAAAAGTTGCTACTAACTTTTAGGAGACGGATATCAGGGACCAGGCGCGGGTGGCGTGCCATTTTGTATGTTAGTTGCCGCTTCATAGCCTCTGGCTCCATAAGCGTAATGAATTATAATAATAATAATAATAATTATCTCGTTGCCTGTTGCTTAGCCTGGACGACTCACAAGAAGGCGCCACATCGCCCGCTGGGATTTGTGATTGTCAGCCTGATGTTAACGAGTAGGAGGGTAATGGGATCTGGGGTGCAGGAAATTGGGCGTGAAATGGAGCGGTGACGAGCAGCATGTAAATATAAGCATTACAGCTAGCAATAGATTTCATGAATTGTGATATGAACTCGATACACGTAGGAGTACAATAATGCATCAAAGGCAGCTATCAGGAAGATATCTGGGCGACCTCTAAAGAAGAAGCATAATCTACGCAAGGGATTGGGAATATGTCGTCGTACGTCTGATCAGATCCGGCACATCTCCAGATGTCAGATGCAACGCGCAGAATGAGAGGACTACGTGAAAGTAAAATCTGGAGACAAGAGCTATACCAAGTGACGATTGTGATGTCTGAAATACTAGGCGGAGAGAATCAGAACAAACGGGTGGACGCCGCGCGACGCCAAAATAGTGGCTTGTAGCATCGGAGAATCCCGATGCTACAGAGCAGGAGCAGAGGTTATCTGGACATGAGTAAGCATAGAAGGGATATCCAGGTGCGGCACGCAAGCCAGATACTTAGTCGGGACGAGGGGGGAGCGAGAGGGTATCCTCAGGGAGGAACTGTAGCTAAGGAGGTTGGTGGTCTGAATGCAACAGCCGAGGATCAGTCGTTCACAGAACGCAGCGGACGTAAGGGTCAAGATCTGGGCGTCATGTGACGCAATGCTGGACGCGAGGTCTAACCCCCGTCGCGTCCTGATTAACGATTAGCATTTTGAGCGTCCCATGCGTCAGACACCTGGAACGCACAAGACGCTGGTAATCTTTATGGCGGATGTAACTTGATACCCTTCTGGTTCTTACTACCTTTCTCTTTTGCTCTCATATTGTGACAATCAATTTCCTACATGCCTACTATCATGCGGCACATCCTATTACAAGTAATGATATTCAAACAATTTTTGCTACTTTATATGTCTATTACACACTCATTAGCCTTACTAATGCTCACAGCCGTGCCCACTCCTCCTTCCTCCAAATTTTCAAAGGTAAGCAAGAGGCATTGCGATCCCATACGGCTGGTAGTGTTGTCTTCCCTCCTTCCTTTAATAACCTCATGTAAGTCATTGAGACTCCCAGAATCAGAATACAGAAAGCTGAGCATGCGTGCATCTGAGGTCTGGGGGATATCTAAAGACAAGTCAGTTTCCTGCGAATCGTTTTGGCTGTCCTGAGACCCAACCTGGTCTCCTATTCATGGGCAACCAGGAGTCAGATCATGTAGGGTGGGACATTGTGGAGTCCAGCCAGATGTTGGACCCCGTAGCTCTGCAGGTACTGCTGCCCAGTTGTCTGTGAAGCCCTGGCGGCAGTCTTCTTGCTTACCATACACGCTTTTCTCCTTTGCCTTGATGGTCCGCTTGGTCTTCTCTAGAATTATCTGCTACACCTGCCTGGAGCAATCTGCCTACGTTACTCTCTGCTGGGTAAGAAGGTTTGCAGTCAAGTAACCCATGTTGGTCACGAATAAAAATGCTTATTTATAGGTGACTCACCTCCAGTCATCTCAGGCTTGAAATCGACTGGATCCTTATATACTCCACTTTGCTATGCCCGTAGGGTATGGTATAGCATTGCTCACGCTAAGCCAATTATCGTGCCATTGATGCATCCAGGAAAATCTGGTTCGGCAATCCCCCGCCTCCTATTGCCTTCAAAGTACATTTCCCAAATAGGCTCAGCAATCTGGAGCGTCACAAATCGCAATGTAATTTCCTACACAGAGTTCAAGCAACCTTAGTCATTGCTTGAAAGGGTCAGCTCCTTAACGCGGTGCTAACATCATACCCCTGCGGGGTACACATAAATCTATCCTCCTCCAGAAGGTAGTCTACCCTGCGTGCAAGAGCAGTGGGATGATTGCCTTCGGGGAGATTAGATAATTTCACAATCCTACACATCACATTGTAAAGAAACTACGATCTTACTCCCGAGTGCCAATTGCATATCTTTCCCTGCTAGTACTGCACCTACAGTCATGCCTTGTCTCTTTTCAGTGTCTCAACTTACTATTTTAATACTTTCCTCCAATGGCTCAATGTGCCCTGCATCCGAAATCTCATTGACCGCCTTGAGCCCTACTCTGTGTACCTCCGAAGTTAAAGCAACCACATCCCAGAGTGGATCAATAAAACGGGTGTACCAGAGAATCAGAGTCTTTGCCTGCGATACTGTAGCTGCCCGTGCCCCTGATGTTGTATTCTGTCAGGAAATAATATCAGGCCAGATGTAATGGTATTGTAGTATAATCCATTCGCCGGCCCGACTCGCACTTCTGACATTAGGCTTAGTGGCACTTTGGATGGTCACCAGGGACAAATGACGTGCTCTATTGGATGATGAGAATGTCGGTGGAGTGTACGGTCCGCCACTGATTATCCATTAATGGGCACTTGACGTGCTTCCGACTACAGCCATTTCCTGTGATTCAGGGATGATTGAAATTTGCACCGTTGTCACGCGATGATTTCATTCTCTCTCTGCATATCTTGACTGATGATGTGGTAGTGATATGGTGCTATCAGGAGTAGCGTTGCTCTCTGCACTAGGTTCAGTGTCCAATTCCGTTCCATCAGATTCATGAAAATTTTGGTACTCATCACTGCAACTGTCACTTAGGTAAAGAGTTTCTGGGTCAACTTTTGCGTCTCGCTCAATTCCAGGTTCGCTGTATGCTATGGTCTGAATCATACTTCTGCAGTGGCTCTTTGGGTGTCTTCCGAGGGACTGTGTTGCGTTCGGTAGTGAAGGGCTTCTATGTGGTAATGGCCAGTTCAACAGTGTACTTGTAGAGCTACCGGATTTGATATGTTGTGTTGCGAGCCTTAATCTCACGAATCATGTGGCATTGGCTCTGGCATTGTGTCTACGTCTAGAGAAGTTGTGCCTACATGGTGTTGGCTGACTATGTTAATTAGAATATTATTATTATTATTATTATATCTCATTACGCTTATGGAGCCTACGGCTATGAAGCGGCAACTACCTTACAGGAAGCCATCCCCATCAACTGTATCCGTCTCCTAAATGTTGTTTGCAGCTTTGAGTGGGCCAACGGCCATCCGCCATAATGAACAAAAGGAAATCCTCCACCTTGCCAACCGCCTAACTCATAAATAACAAAAGAAATACATGTAAGAGAAAACCTAAGTTGCCTTTGTCCGCCTCTCAGCAGCCACCTGGTTTGCAGCAAGGTAGATTGGACACTCCTTGCAAGTTGCCATGTGGGGTTCGCCGCAGTTCTTGCATTTGATGATGGTATGGAGACATGGCTTGCCTTTGGTAGGACAATCTGATCTGCCGCAGGTGTGGAGGTAGGTAGGGTGCTCCAAGGTGCAAATAGCACAGTAGGTAGTACTGGTACACTGGGTGGGGTGGTGTCCAATGGCAAGGCATCTGGAACACTGGAGGACTCCGTTGCCGTTACAACCACAGCGAAAGAAAAAACCACACCAAGTTTTTCGCCGAGCCCTCACCTCATTGGTCCAACACCTTTTCTCACCACCTCGTCCCCCACTTTAAAGACTTTTCATCAACAAATTTACCCTTATTATTTGTTTTCCATCACATCTATCTTCAGAGTCCCCCTTGATGTCTAGTTCTAGACGTAAGGGCAAAGGAAGGGGGGGTTCTAACCCCCTTGCTACACCATTCAACCCTCCACTCCCCACACAAACACCAGCCTCGCCTGATGATACCCAGATGGATGAAGGCCTTGCCTCTCCTGTGGACACAGTACCTGTCCCGCACACACCACAACAGTCTACTGCCACAGCAACTGGCCACCAACCCTTCACGACCACACATGTCGCAGATGACATGAGAACTTCAGCTCTGGGCAGAGAAATTCGCCTCTCCAACTTGGAGGGCATGTTCCAAGCCTTTCAGCAGCACCTCATGGTGGTTCAGGAACGTCACATCCAGGACACTGAAGACTTGCACCTCCAAATTGAGACCCTTACCAGCCAAGTTGCGCGCTAGAGGCCCAGCTTCAACAACAACAACAACACCCTACCCAGACCTCTACCACGCTCCCCCCAGCACCACAACAGCAAACTTGGGCCCAGAAGCTGGCCAAGTCACTCCCGGCTAAGCACCCTTCCACCTCACCAAACAAAACTGCAAAGCCTGCTGTTTGACCAAACGCGACCGTACCATTTTCATAGAGAGAGATGGCAGCATCCTCCCTGATGACACCAACACCCTCACTATCCGCGATGCTATCAACACTGCTATTGGCAAGCAGCTTATTGCCAACATTGAGTTCACCACCAATCACCATGTCCTCCTAGTCACTAAGGATAATACACCTGCCGCCTCTGTCCTCAAACACCATCACTTTTCAATTGAAGAGGCAATCAGAGCCACCATTCCCGCTGCCACAGGCCTCAGAAAGGATGAAATCTGGCATAAGGTCATCATTCACGGCATCCCTACCTCCTCCCACTTCCACACTGTTCAGGCTGAGATTGAGATCTTCAATCCTGGCACCCCCTCCCACGCCCCCCCAGGTGGCTCACCACCCAGGCCCAACGTCAGGACAAGTTGGCCTCCACCATGGTCCTCACCATTGCCGGCAAAGACTCCACTGATAAAGCCCTCAGCAGAGGCCTCTCCCTCTTTGGCAAGAAGTTTAAGGTGCAACGCTACCTTTCCTTTGGCCTTGACACCCAATGCAGCAAATGCCTGGCCTTTGGCCACCATACCACCCAGTGTACTGGCAACGTGCACTGCAGCATCTGCTCCCAAGAACACCCTACCCACCTCCATACCTGCGGCAAGTCGGATTGTCCTACCAAGGGCAAAGCCTGTCTTCACACTACCATTGCGTGCTCCAACAGCGGCGAGCCCCACCAAGCAACATTCAAAGAGTGTAAAAGCCGACTCCGTTGCCGTTACAACCACAGCGAAAGAAAAAACCACACCAAATGTTTCGCCGAGCCCTCACCTCATTGGTCAACCACCAATTATCACCGCTTCACCCATCCTTCTTCCCCACTTTTACAGACAAATCATCCCACTTTATTTGTTATTCCATCACCCCTATCAACTGAGTCCCTCATACAACCCCCTTGATGTCGCGCAGACCCTTGGGCAAGGGTAAGGGTGGCAAGAACCCTCTTGCCAGCCCCTTTCACCTACCAGAATCCCACCAGACCAGAGGAACATCAATCCTCCCCACCTCGCCTGACGACACACAGATGGAAGAGGATACCCCTTCCCCTGTCCACACAGTCGCACCCCCACCAGATTCAGAAGATGCCTAGGAAAAGGCAGTCAATGAACACGTCACCTATCTACAAGAGGAACTACAAACCATGAAGACCTGCTACTGCGAACTCAAAGATACCCTCAAAGCCATGGAAGCACACATGCTAGTAGTGCAGGAACGACACATTACAGACAACAAAGACCTTCAAGCCAAAGTGGCAGCCCTTACCTCTCAAGTCGCACACCTTGTTGCTCAACCACATCATAGCAACACCACCTTCGCGAACACCCAACCCCCTCCCACCCAGCCACCACAGCAAACCTGGGCCCAGAAAGCGGCCAGAACCCTCCCTAGCAAGCCCCCAGCACACTCACCAAACAAAACTGCCACTTCTCCAGTTTTGACCAAACGCGACCGTACGATTGTCATTGAGAGAGATGGCACAGCACTCCCAGATGACATCAACACCCTCACCATCAGGAACGCTTTCAACGCTGCAATTAAGAGGCCTCTTATTGCAACCATTGAGTTCACCCCAAACCACCATGTCCTCCTCCTTGCCATGGACAACATCACGGCTGCCCAAGTCCTCAAACAACACAGAACAGCAATTGAGGAAACAGCAAGATCCACCATACCTGCCGCTACTGGCCTCAGACAGGATGAAGTCTGGCATAAGGTCATCATTCACGGCATCCCCACCACTGTCCCCTCTACTCCTGAAGGATTCAACACAGTCAAGTCAGAGATTGAGGAGTTCAACACTGGCATTCACCTTCCCCGCCCCCCCAGGTGGCTCACCACTGAATCCCAACGTACCGGCAAAGCGGCTTCCACAATGGTTATCACTATTGCTGGTAAGGACAACACGGATAAAGCGCTCAATAGAGGCCTCTCTCTCTTTGGCAAGAGGTTTAAGGTTCAACGCTACCTTTCCTTTGGCCCTGACACCCAGTGTTCCAGATGCCTTGCCTTTGGACACCACCCCACCCATCAGTGTACCGGTACTACCTACTGTGCTATTTGCACCTTGGAGCACCCTACCTACCTCCACACTTGCGGCAGATCAGATTGTCCCACCAAAGGCAAACCATGTCTCCATACCATCATCAAATGCAAGAACTGCGGCGAACCCCACATGGCAACCTCCAAGGAGTGTGCAACATACCTGGCGGCAAACCAAGTAGCTGCTGAGAGGCGGACAAAGGCTAATTAGGTTTCCTCTTACTTGTATTTCGTTTGTTTTATTTGTTAGGCTTAAGGCGGGGGGAGGATTTTATTAGTAAAAGGGGTCGTTAGCGTTATGACAGGGGGTCCAATCAAAAGTTGCTACTAACATTTAGGAGACGGATATCAGGGACCAGGCGCGGGTGGCGCGCCATTTTGTATGTTAGTTGCCGCTTCATAGCCTCTGGCTCCATAAGCGTAATGAATTATAATAATAATAATAATAATTCAAAGAGTGTAAACCTACCTGGCGGCACAGCAAGCAGCAACTGAGAGGAGGACCAGGGCTGTTTAGTTTTTATACTTTTGTTTCCTTATTTTGTTAGGCTTTAGGCGGGTGGAGGATTTCTTTGTAAAGGGGTCATTAGCGTTATGACAGGGGGTCCAATCAAAAGTTGCTACTAACATTAGGAGACGGATATCAGGGACCAGGTGCGGGTGGGGTGCCATTTTGTATGTTAGTTGCCGCTTCATAGCCCTCTGGCTCCATAAGCGTAATGAATTATAATAATAATCCTCAATCTCTGACTTGACAGTGTTGAATCCCTCAGGAGTGGAGGGAACAGTGGTGGGGATGCCGTGTATGATGACCTTATACCAGACTTCATCCTGTCTGAGGCCAGTGGCGGCAGGTATGGTGGATCTTGCTGTTTCCTCAATTGCTGTTCTGTGTTGTTTGAGGACTTGGGCAGCCGTGATGGTGTCCTTGGTGAGGAGGAGGACATGGTGGTTGCGGGTGAACTCAATGGTTGCAATAAGAGGCTTCTTAATTGCAGTGTTGAAAGCGTTCCTTATGGTGAGGGTGTTGATGTCGTCAGGGAGTGCTGTGCCATCTCTCTCAATGACAATCGTACGGTCGCGTTTGGTCAAAACTGGAGAAGTGGCAGTTTTGTTTGGTGAGTGTGCTGGGCGCTTGCTAGGCAGGGTTCTGGCCGCTTTCTGGGCCAGGTTTGCTGTGGTGGCTGGGTGGGAGGGGGTTGGGTGTTCGCGAAGGTGGTGTTGCTATGATGTGGTTGAGCAACAAGGTGCGCGACTTGAGAGGTAAGGGCTGCTACTTTGGCTTGGAGGTCTTTGGTGTCTGTCATGTGTCGTTCCTGCACTACGAGCATGTGTGCTTCCATGGCTTTGAGGGTATCTTTGAGTTCGCAGTAGCAGGTCTTCATGGTTTGTAGTTCCCCTTGTAGATAGGTGACGTGTTCATTGACTGCCTTTTCCCAGGCATCTTCTGAATCTGGTGGGGGGGTGCGACTGTCTGGACAGGGGAAGGGGTATCCTCTTCTATCTGTGTGTCGTCAGGCGAGGTGGGGAGGATTGATGTTCCTCTGGTCTGGTGGGATTCTGGTAGGTGAAAGGGGCTGGCAAGAGGGTTCTTGCCACCCCTACCCTTGCCCAAGGGTCTGCCTGACATCAAGGAGCTTGTATGAGGGACTCAGTTGATAGGGGTGATGGAATAACAAATAAAGTGGGATGATTGTCTGTAAAAGTGGGGAAGAGGGATGGGTGACGTGCGGTGACAATGGGTGGTTGACCAATGAGGTGAGGGCTCGGCGAAAAATTTGGTATGGTTTTTTCTTTCGCTGTGGTTGTAACGGCAATGGAGTCCTCTTTCCAATTGTAATATACACATCCCACGCTTCTTGTCGCCCGAGAAGTTGCTGAGGTGCATCTTGTTAAACATTCTAATAATTAGCACCCCAGTTGCAGCAGGTGGCATTGAGTGCTATTATTGGTTAGCCTATGTTTCGTTAAAAAGGCTCCCGCAGTGCTGGTTCTGTACCTGAACTTCCCACAACCAGTTAGCTGTATGCATTTCCACAATACACCTTGTCTACCAGAATCGTATTCACGTCACGGTGTGTAAACAAAGTCAGCTTCATAAGATGTCTGCCGAAAAAGATAGCGGACATTATTATTATCATTATTATAATTCATTACGCTTATGGAGCCAGAGGCTATGAAGCGGCAACTAACATACAAATGGCACGCCACCCGCGCCTGGCCCCTGATATCCGTCTCCTAAATGTTAGTAGCAGCTTTTGATTGGACCCCCTGTCATAACGCTAACGACCCCTTTACATAATGAAATCTCCCTACCCGCCTTAAACAAACAAAACACTAACAAATAAAACAAATGAAATACAAGTAAGAGGAAACCTAATTAGCCTTTGTTCGCCTCTCAGCAGCCACTTGGTTTGCCGCCAGGTATGTTGCACACTCCTTGGAAGTTGCCATGTGAGGTTCGTTGCAGTTCTTGCACTTGATGTGGTATGGATGCAGGCTTTGCCTTTGGTGGGACAATCAGACCTGCCGCAAGTGTGAAGGTAGGTAGGGTGCTCATGGGTGCAGATTGCACAGTAGGTAGTACCCGTACACTGGGTAGGGTGGTGACCAAATGCAAGGCATCTGGAACACTGGGTGTCTGGGCCAAAGGTGAGGTAGCGTTGGACCTTAAACCTTTACCAAAGAGTGAGAGGCCTCTGTGATGGCTTTATCTGTGCTGTCTTTACCGGCAATAGTGATGACCATGGTAGATGCTGCTTTGCCTGTGCGTTGGGTGTCTGTGGTGAGCCACCTGGGTGGGCGGGGAAGGTGAATGCCAGTGTTGAACTCCTCAATCTCTGACTTGACAGTGTGGAACCCCTCAGGAGTAGAGGGGACTGAGGTGGGGATGCCGTGGATGATGACCTTATGCCAAACTTCATCTTGTCTGAGGCCAGTGGCGGCAGGTATGGTGGATCTTGCTGTTTCCTCAATTGCTGTTCTGTGTTGCTTGAGGACTTGGGCGGCCGTGATGTTGTCCTTAGTGAGAAGAAGGACATGGTGGTTTGGGGTGAACTCAATGTTGCAATAAGAGGTCTCTTAATTGCAGTGTTGAAAAGCGTTCCTTATGGTGAGGGTGTGGATGTCGTCAGGGAGTGCTGTGCCATCTCTCTCAATGACAATCGTACGGTCGCGTTTGGTCAACACTGGAGTAGTGGCAGTTTTGTTTGGTGAGTGTGCTGGGGGCTTGCTAGGGAGGGTCCTGGCCGCTTTCCGGGCCCAGGTTTGCTGTGGTGGGTGGGTGGAGGGGGTTGGGTGTTCGCGAAGGTGGTGTTGCTATGCTGTGGTTGAGCAACAAGGTGTGCGACTTGAGAGGTAAGGGCTGCCACTTTGGCTTGGAGGTCTTTGGTGTCTGTAATGTGTCGTTCCTGCACTACTAGCATGTGTGCTTCCATGGCTTTGAGGGTATCTTTGAGTTCGCAGTAGCAGGTCTTCATGGTTTGTAGTTCCTCTTGTAGATAGGTGACGTGCTCATTGACTGCCTTTTCCCAGGCATCTTCTGAATCTGGTGGGGGTGCGACTGTTTGGACAGGGGAAGGGGTATCCTCTTCCATCTGGGTGTCGTCAGGCGAGGTGGGGAGGATTGATGTTCCTCTGGTCTGGTGGGATTCTGGTAGGTGAAAGGGCTAGCAAGAGGGTTCTTGCCACCCCTACCCTTGCCCAAGGGTCTGCGCGACATCAAGGGGGTTGTATGAGGGACTCAGTTGATAAGGGTGATGGAATAACAAATAAAGTGGGATGATTTGTCTGTAAAAGTGGGGAAAAAGGATGGGTGAAGCGGTGATAATTGGTGGTTGACCAATGAGGTGAGGGCTCGGCGAAAATTTGTTGTGGTTTTTTCTTTCGCTGTGGTTGTAACGGCAACGGAGTCAAGATAGCGGACAAAACCAAGAAGTTTGCAGTAGAAGAAAGTCAAAGCTCAACGCCATACTCAACTTTGCCTTCGAACCATTGCAAATACGGACCGTATGGATCTATTGAGCGTAGGTGGTTCTTCCGTGTATACATCGAGTTATAGCATATGTCTGCGCAATTCCCAAGGCTGTTGGAAAAGTTTTCGTTAATCAATGTTTTCGATACTGTTCTTTGTATAAACAACTGTGTAAGTTTGAAATCCCTTGCATTGGCAAAGGAGCCCTTGGGTCATCACACAAATTTTGACGCTCCTCAGCATATCCTTTCACATCACCAATAGGTTCCCTAGTACCCAGATAATACTCCGTCGCGGACGGTGTTGAAGACGTGTTGACAAACGGAATAGATCCTATGTCAATCTCAAGCGCATCATTGGTTGTGTCCAGTTGGCAGCTAAGGGGGTTGAAGTCTGATTCATAGTCCAAATATAGATGAAGGCCAGCGCAGTACTGAAGGTTGTCGGGCAATCCGTCAGATCATGGGTTGCGCAAGCTCTGTGAGGGGTGAGTAAGCTGTTGGTCCGACGCGAGAGAGAGTACTGAGATCAGCATGCGCAGTTCGTATGTGTTTCTGATATCGGCCAATGGAGATGTGTTTGCAGCGATCACATGAACATCTAGTAGGCCTTGCGCGAGATTACTCGATTCTTGAAATGCTTGTTTGTACATGGGTACTATAAGGCGTAGGCGGAATTATTATTAATATTATAAATCCTTAAGCTTGTGGAGCCTAGGGCTATGAAGCTGAAAGGAAATACATGATTGTAGTGCCCCCCACTGCTGGTCCCTGATTCATCTCCCAAAGCCTGTTGTCTGCTTCTGATTGGGCCTCATGCCTGTTCCACTCTACTCCTCCCCCACTCCTCCTGCCTGCCTCCATTCCAACCATCTCTCCTCCTCTCTCCTCTCCCCATTCCCCTACATCCACTACCCCCTCCTCTTCCCTGTCTTCTTCCTCCTCCCCTCGCCTTCCATTGCCAGAGCACTCTAATCCTCCCCATATACCCAAGTACTCCTGCCTTGTTACTGCTACACTTTCTCGGGACTGCGGTGCCGTTACAACCACAGCGAAAGAAAAACCACACCAAATTTTTCGCCGAGCCCTCACCTCATTGGTCAACCACCAATTATCATCGCTTCACCGCCCCCTATTCCCCACTTTTACAGACAAATCGTCCCATTTTATTTGTTGTTTTATCACCCCTATCAACTGAGTCCCTCGTATAACCCCCTTGATGTCACGCAGACCCTTGGGCAAGGGTAGGGGTTGCAAGAACCCTCTTGCCAGCCCTTTTCACCTACCAGAATCCCACAAGACCAGAGAACATCAATCCTCCCCACTCGCCTGATGATACTCGAATGGAGGAAGATATTCCTTCCCCAGTCCAGACTGTCGCCCCCCCCACCACAAGACTCAGAGGATGCCTGGGAACAGGCAATCAATGAGAATATCGCCTTTTTCAAAGAGGAATACAGTACCTTGAGAACTGCCTACTCTGGCCTGAAGGATGCTTTCAAAGCAATGGAAGCACACCCGATGGTAGTGCAGGAGCGGTACATTGAAGACACCAAAGACCTCAAAGCCAAAGTGGCAGCCCTCACCTCCCAAGTCGCGCAGCTTGTTGCACAACCACACACACACAGCAACACCACCTTTGCGAACACACCACCCCCCCCCCTTACCCACAACCACAGCAAACCTGGGCCCAGAAAGCGGCCAGAAACCTCCCAACAAGCCCCCAGCAGCCTGACCAAGCAAGACTGCCTCACCAGCAGTTTTGACAAAACGGGACCATACGATTGTCATTGTAAGAGGTGGCACAGTGCTCCCAGCTGACATCAACACCCTTACCATCAGGAACGCTTTCAACACCGCAATCAAGAAGCCTCTTATTGCAACCATTGAGTTCACCCCAAACCACCATGTCCTCCTCCTTACCAAGGACACCATCACGGCTACCCATGTCCTCTAGCAACACAGAACAGCAATTGAGGAAACAGCAAGAACCACTACACCTGCCGCCACTGGCCTCAGACAGGATGAAGTCGGGTACAAAGTTATCATCCACGGCATCCCCACCTCAGTCCCCACCACTCCTGAAGGATTTAACACAGTCAAAGCAGAAATTGAGAAATTCAACACTGGCTTCCACCTTCCCTGCCCCACCAGGTGGCTTACCACAGACGCTCATCGTACTGGCAAAGCAGCATCCACGATGGTCATCACTATTGCTGGCAAGGACAACACAGACAAAGCCCTCAATAGAGGCGTCTCTCTTTTTGGCAAGAGGTTTAAGGTGCAGCGCTACCTTTCCTTTGGCCCTGACACAAAGTGCTCCAGATGCCTTGCCTTTGGACACCACCCCCAGTGTACCTGTACTACCTACTGTGCTGTTTGCACCCTGGAGCTGATAGCTTGTAAAAGGAGAAAGTGTGGAGGATAACAAGGATCCGATTTTGTGTATTAAAGGAACTGTATAGATCTGCAGCAGTGGTCGTAGGCACCTCCTATAAATACAGTTGCCTCCACTTTTTTGTGTCCCAGGGTTTCAACCCTTCCTCTATCTCATGACTTGTTATTTCCGCACAGCCCTACTTATTATTATTTATTATGATATCTCATTACGCTTATGGAGCCTACGGCTATGAAGCGGCAACTACCTTACAGGAAACTATCCCCGTCAACTACCTCCGTCTCCTAAATGATGTGTGCAGCTTTTGAGTGGGGCAACGGCCATCCGCCATAATGAACGATAGCAAATCCTCCACCTTACCAACCTCGTAACTCTTTAATAACAAAGCAAAATACATGTAAAAGGAAACCTAAGTGCCCTTGGTCTGCATCTCAGCAGCCGTGTTATGGGGTCCTGTTCCTATATCAATTCACGCGAGAGGCAACGATACTTCTCTTATAGTATCTTATGACACTATATATTTCGTACTAATAGTGTGCGTTCACACTATTACTTTTCTTCGTCGTTCTCATATAGTGTGCCTTCACACTATTACCTTTTCTCTTGTTACACTTAGTAGTCGTAGAGGTGTTCCTCTTCTACTAAGTTTGAGTAACTTTCGTGAGGTATATAGAATAAACTAAATTCGTTCTTAAAACAATAAGTAGGAAAATAACTTAGATGGTTGCGTGCAGAACTAACTAACTCGCCTCTGAGGACTCCTTATATAGTCCTTCCCTCAACCCGCTTACAAATCAAACCATAGGCAGTCTGCCTTGCCAGTCTGCCTTGCGCAGCCCCCTTGCGCAGCCCCATGACCTCTGAATAGATCATGTGCGTGAAACATCACATAAAAACATAACATAAACCTAATGAGTCTGCCTTGCGCACAGCCTCGTTGCATAGCCTCCTTATGCAGCCCCGTGACTTCTAAATAAGTCTCGTGCGTGAAACATAACAAATAAAACCTCAACGAGTCTGCCTTGCAGTCTGCCTCATTGCATAGCCCATCATAAATCACATGACCTCTGAATAGGTCAACTGCGTGAAAACATAAATCATAACATAAAACAAACTACATAATAAAAGAAACTCATAAACCAATTTCGTAACCAATGAAATTTACTAGCTAACTAATGAAATCTACTATGTCCGATCTAGCATCGTGACAATAGCTCCCCTCTCCCTAGGCCTAAGTCCCTTTAGGCCAACCAGTCGTATTCCCCGCTCTTTCCCGCTATCTCCAACATGAGATTAGCGCTCCTTCTGATCCCCCCGGTTACTTCGTACAAGAGGTTTTTAAGCCTCTGGTACTTGGCTTCCCGGCTCTTCAGTTGCTCCCGCAACCTCTTCATCGCGTGCTCTGCAAGTCCCACCTTGACTTGCTCCGTCGTCACCTTCCTCGCCAACCGCTCGTTCTCCCTCTCCAACTGTCTCCCCTTTGCCTCCCGCATCTTCGTCTGCCCTTGGTATAGGCGCGCATCGATTTCGTGCGCGTCGATCGTCTCCTGCATTCGTTGGATTTGCTGTTGGAGTGATTCGATCGTATCGGGCTCGGTTGTTTGTGGTGATGTGGGAGGTTCGGGACTCGTGGAGGAGGTTGGTGTGTTCGAGGGAGTTTCCGGTTCCGGGGTTGGTGTTGTTTCTGTGCTTGGGGGGATTGACATCGTTTCCGTCTCCTGGTCCGCCCATTGGACCTTTTTGGATTTTTTGCCCCCCCTTCTCCCTGACTTCATCCCCGAAGTCCTTCTGTTGAGTTCCCCCGGGAACCAGTTCACTCCGACCTTGTCTCCGTAGTCGGTCGGGCATCCGTCGTCGTAGCAGTGTATCCACGACATTATGTCGTGTTCGCGTGATGGGTTTGCTGGGCGGTTGAGGTCCGCTAGGTTCACCCATTGTTCGTTCGTGAGGTCCTCCTCTTTCTTGTCTACCTCCACCCAGTCGCTGAATCGTACTGGGCTCTGGGCCTGGCTTGCCAGGGCTTCGTCCATGGTATTCTCGCGTTGCCACGGCTGCATTTTCGAAGTTTTTCGCTGGGTACCACTCGAGATCGTGTTCGGGAGGATATCCAGTCCACTTCGCACGGTATTGGAGTTTACCGTAGTGCAAGCGAGAATCGATGATTTGTTCGAGTTCGTATTCGTTTTCACCGTCGATTTTGATCGGTGGAGGAGGAGTTGTTTTTCTGAGGGAAAAGAGTTATCTTGATATGGTTCGATGAGACTGATGTGGAATGTTGGATGAGTGTTGTTCATCGAGCGCGGGAGGTCAAGTTTATAAGCTCTCAATCCCACTCGTTCCTTGATCGTAAAGGGTCCTAATTTCTTGTAGTCTAACTTCCATGATGGTCTCGTGGTTCGTATGTTTTTTGGTATTAGCCATACCTTATCTCCTGTGGCTAAGTTTGGGTCGGGTTTTCTGTGTTTATCGGCTGATTCCTTGTGTCGTTGTTGCGCGTCATAGATTTCTTCTCGTAATATCGCGTGTAGTCGGGGCATGTTCTCAACCTCCGTTATCTTTGTCGGTACATCGTATTTTGCCGGATCGAATGTTGGATCATATCCGTAGTTCGCGTAAAAGGGTGTCATCTGAATGGTTTCTTGTTTTCCGTTGTTGTATGCGAATTCTGCCGTAGCGAGGTAATCTATCCAGTCGTCCTGCTGATAGTTCACAAATGCCCGTAGATATTGTTCTAATATCGCATTTGTTCGTTCCGTTTGTCCGTCGGTTTGTGGATGAAATGCTGTGCTTAACCGTCGGTCCATTTTCAAATGTTGAGTTATTTCCTTCCACAAATCGGAAGTGAATAGTGATCCACGGTCGGAAATAATGTCTTTCGGTAGTCCATGTAATCTAAAGACTTGGTCTTTAAACAACTGGAATAATCCCATCGTATCCATAGTGGTATTGCATGGCACGAAGGGTGCCATCTTGGTCAGACGATCAACCACTACCCAAATTGCGTCGCATCCATTGGATTCTGGTAGTCCGGTAATGAAGTCCATGCTTATCGATGTGCGAGGTCTTCCAGGAGCTTTCAGCGGTTTTAGCAATCCATAAGGTGCATGGCGCACTGCCTTAGTCCGCTGACATGTTTCGCAGTTCTTGACGTATCGTTTGATATCGTTTCGCATATCAGGCCAATAATATGACCTTCCGATAAGCTCTGCTGTTTTAGCCGTTCCGCCGTGTCCCGCTTGTGAAATGTCGTGATTTCTTCTTATTGCTTCCGTTCGTAATGCTTCATCTGCCAGGATCCTTATCCGGTTGTCGTACCATAGGTATCCCTCGTTTCTTTGGTATAATCCCAACGCCACCCCCCTCATTTCCTTTCTTTTTTCTTCCAGCGCTTGGGATATTTCCTTCATTTCCTCGTCTTCCTTTGTTTTTTCCTTGATCCATCGAGTGTATCCTTCGTCGCTTAGCACCGTTGTGCCTACTTCATTCATTAATTCATATCCACTGTCGTATCCTTCTTCGAAATACTTCTCCTTAGGGAGTAGTATTCTTTCTCTTTGTTTGATTCGTTCGTCTTCTTTGTTTGGCAGATCCTCTGCCCTTCTCGTGAGCGCATCTGGTTGTCCTCCTTGTCTGCCGGGTCGGTACTCGATTTTGAAATGGTATTGCGACAACGTCTCGTACCATCTCGCTTGTCTTTGGTTGAGTTCCTTCGTGGTGGTGAACGGCACTAGATTCTTGTGGTCGGTTATGACTTTGATGTCATGTTTGTGTCCTAGCGTATAGGTTCTCCATGTCTTGAACCCCTGTACGATCGCTAACAATTCTTTGTCGTGTATATCGTACTTGCATTCCGCTTTTGACATTGTTTTGGATCGGAATGCCACCGGGTGCCAAAATCCATCCTCGGCTAGTTGCGATAATATGCCCGAGCATACATAGTTCGATGCGTCCGTTTCAATCCTTATCGGTAATTCTGGATTGAAATGTTGGAGTATGGGTGCCGTAGTGAGTTTCTTTCTTAACTTGTCGAAACTTGTTTGATGTTGTTCTCCCCACTCCCATTTGATTCCTTTTTTCGTGAGTCCATATAGTGGTTTAGCCACCCTGCTAAATCCTTCTATAAACCTTCGATAGAAGTTGCAGAAGCCTAAAAAGCTTTGAACTCCCTTGAAGCCCTTTGGAGGTTTCCAAATCTCGATTTCTTCTGTTTTGACCGGATCCGCTTTTATCCCTTCTGGGCTGATGATGAAACCCAGGTATTCCATTTCTTTTTTGTGGAACTCGCATTTTGTAGGCTTCAGCTTGACTTTAGCCTGTCGTAATGCCGTAATTATCGACCGTATGTCCTTCTGGTGTTGTTCCAAGTTTTCTGAATATATGAGGATATTATCTAGATAGACGATACAACATACATCCAGGAATTGACTTAACTTGGAGTTAATCCATCGTTGGAATGTGGCCGGTGCATTGGATAGTCCGAACTGCATTACTGGGAATTCGTATAGTCCGTACCTAGTTCGAAATGCCGTCTTCCATTCGTCTCCTTTGGTGATCCTGATATTGTGATAGGCATCCTTGATGTCTAGTTTGGTGTACCATTGCGCCTTTCCGAGTCTATCCAATGCTTCATCTATCAGAGGTAACGGATATCTGTCTTTTTTAGATACCGCATTCAACCCCCTGAAGTCCACGCATAACCTCAATTTGCCATCTTTCTTTTTGACAAATAATATTGGTGCTCCTGCTGACGATGATGATGGCCTTATCCATCTTCGTGCCAGGTTTTGTTCAAGGTATTCTCTTAATACCGTGAGCTCTTCTTCTCGTAGTGGGTAGAGTTTCATAATGGGAGCCGCTTTCCCTTCCTCTAGCTCAATCTTGTGATCCTATGTCCTGCGTTCGGGTAGATCCTTTTTTTCTCCTTCTTCGAACACGTCCAGGAATCCATGGTATTCTTTTGGTACCATTTCTTAAGCGTTGACTTTTGCTTATTCATTCCTTGTCGTACGGCTAGCCGCGTACTTATCGTTGAAGCTTCGGCTATCGTTGGCCCATCTTCTTCGGGCTCCCATTTGAGTACTCCACATCGTTCTCCTTTTCGATAGAGTTTTCCGAGGTCTTTGCTGATATAAAATCGATATCGAGGGTTTCCCTTTTAGGTTGCTCTATTTCCGTGGTACCAGTACTCCCGAATCCGTTCTCGCCTCTTCTTATCGTCTCCTCCAAGCTAACTACTTCCTGTAGTTGCCGAGTATCGATTTTTTCGATGATCATTTGGGCGATTCGGTCCCCTTCTCGGATCTCGTAGTTTTCGTCTTTCAGGTTCATAAGCAATACTTGAACCTCCCCTCGATAGTCTGCGTCTATGACTCCGGCTCCAGTGGTGATACCATGACGTACCGCTAATCCACTTCTTGGAGCTATTCGCGCATAGGTTCTTTGGGGGAGTTGTATTGCAATCCCGGTTCTTATCATGGCCTATCCCCTGGCGGGAACAGTCGTACCAATCATGCTGTATAGGTCGTGTCCTGCAGCTATAACCGATCCCTTGGTCCGTATCTTTGCTTTCGGGTCCATCCGTCTGATCTGAATGCCTCCTTCATTACATGTTGTTTCCAACATGCGTGCTTGCTCATTTTCCCATATCGCAATTTCTTCTGGAACTGTATTGACCGTTGGTGGTTTTTCGACACAGCTTGCCGTGCATTCGTCGCTGTCGAAATGTATCTTTTCTCGTTTCCAGTCGATCCTTGGGTTATGTCGTTTGAGCCACGGTGTTCCCAGTATGGCCGTATGCTTCCTCATATTGGCCACCTGGAAACCATCTCTTCTTTGTGTTTTCCGATCTCCATAGATACTTCCGCTTCGTGGGTAATGGGTCCCGCTTTGCTT
The DNA here is from genome assembly GCA_006112555.1 of Tuber indicum. Taxonomy (NCBI): domain Eukaryota; kingdom Fungi; phylum Ascomycota; class Pezizomycetes; order Pezizales; family Tuberaceae; genus Tuber; species Tuber indicum. Next base: position 1,378,853 of record VBSK01000105.1, read on the forward strand.
TTTCCTCCCCGTTGACCACATAGATGTCTCTGGATTTGCTGATCCGATTCAGGGGTATTTGGTTCATGTCGCAAAACTCTTGGTCGATGAAGTTTTCCGTTGCTCCCGAATCCAGCATTGCGTTGGTCTCCGTTATTCCATTGTTCGTCGATATCTTTATCTTGAGCATGAGGTGATCGGAATCGTCTTATTCTTCTTTGCTGTCCGTGTGTTGGAATAGTGCCGAGTTATCAAAAGACGTCGATAGTTGTGTAATCCTAGTGGGTTTTCCCTTTGGCTGGTCCCTCCGACCACCATTTACTGGGGACCCGAGTCGTTTAAATCCTCCTGGGGATTTTCCATCGTCATTTCTCAGATCTTAACATCTTTATTCCCGCATTGCGCAATAAAGTGTCCTTTCTTTCCGCATCTTAGGCATGCGTTCTCTTCTCTTCTTTTCCGATATTCCAATGGTGATAGTTTCGGCATCCCGAATCGGGTTTGGAATTTCTTCTTCCTCCCCCTTACCGCATCCAGGTCCATCGGTTCTGCTCCGTTTCCTCCAGATGTGGTAGTCTTGGCCACATATTTTCCATCGGCACTTCTTGGTATTTCTTGTTGTCTCGCTGTTGGATTCTGCTTTTTGCATGCTTCACCTGGTTGAGCTTGTTTTCTTTCGCGATTGCCCATCTGGCGAAAGCGTCTGTGGTGGTGAAAGGTGTATCTCCTAAACCCCAGGCGTCTTGTAGCGTTTCGCTGCTTACTGACAATAGGTGATTCCATAGGGAGTTGTCGTCATATTCTGCTTCGCTTGCGATAAGTCGGAACTCGTTCCAGAATTCTGTCATGTTCTTTTCTTCCTTGCTTCATCATCTCGAGTTTGAGTCGTGCTGTTTCTCTTGCATTCGGGTCTCCTAATTGTTCCTTTAGGGTTTGTTTGAACTCGTCCCACGTGTCCCAAGTCCTTGGTTTGGATCCTTCGCTATATGGGATAAGCCACGCCTCGGCCGTGTCTCTCAGGAGAGATTCTGCAAAGGCTACCTTCAGGTTGTCTTCGCTGCCGTTGTACTCTTTGACCCTAAAGTACCCCTCTAGTTGAGCCATGAAGCTCCGAAACTTCGTTCGATCTCCTTTGAACACACATCAGGCTCTCGTGGCTTCGGTCAATCCTCGAGGATGGTTGAGCGGAAATTCGGAAAGTGTTGAATTGTGCCTCAGTCATGCCGATTACATTGACTGGGGCTGGTGGTGCCGCCGCTGGTGCGGCGGGTACGTCTGCCATCCTTCTTGGAGTTGGTGTTCCTTTTTCGTCAGAGCTTTCCGCAGGTGATCTGCCTTCTGGTGTGACTGGACTTCCGGTCCTTGAGGGTTGTGTTGATGCGTTTTCTAGGGCGTCGGTAAAATCTCCTCCTAACCCTAGGGTATCGTCGTTTATATCGAGATCACCTTCGTGATCTGGGTTGAAAGCCGTGTTGTCTATCGTTGGGCGTCACTGGTGAGACGCAACCAAATGTTATGGGGTCCTTTTCCTATATCAATTCACGCGACAGGCAACGATACTTCTCTAATAGTATCTTATGACACTATATATTTCGTACTAATAGTGTGCGTTCACACTATTACTTTTCTTCGTCGTTCTCGTATAGTGTGCGTTCACACTATTACCTTTTCTCTTGTTACACTTAGTAGTCGTAGAGGCGTTCCTCTTCTACTAAGTTTGTGTAACTATCGTGAGGTATATAGAATAAACTAAATTCGTTCTTAAAACAAAAATAGGAAAATAACTTAGATGGTTGCGTGAAGAACTAACTAACTCGCCTCTGAGGACTCCTTATATAGTCCTTCCCTCAACCCGCTTACAAATCAAACCATAGGCAGTCTGCCTTGCCAGTCTGCCTTGCGCAGCCCCCTTGCGCAGCCCCATGACCTCGGAATAGATCATGTGCGTGAAACATCACATAAAAACATAACATAAACCTAACGAGTCTGCCTTGCGCACAGCCTCGTTGCATAGCCTCCTTATGCAGCCCCGTGACTTCTAAATAAGTCTCGCGCGTGAAATATAACAATAAAACCTCAACGAGTCTGCCTTGCAGTCTTCCTTGTTGCATAGCCCATCATAAATCACATGACCTCTGAATAGGTCAAGTGCGTGAAAACATAAATCATAACATAAAACAAACTACATAATAAAAGAAACTCATGAACCAATTTCGTAACCAATGAAATTTACTAGCTAACTAATGAAATCTACTATGTCCGATCTAGCATTGTGACAAGCCGCCTGGTTTGCCGTGACCTATGCTGCACACTCCTTGGAGGTTGCTAGGTGTGGTTCGCCGCAGTTCTTGCATTTAATGATGTTATGGAGGCAGGGCTTGCCTTGGGTGGGGCAATCTGATCTGCTGCAAGTGTGGAGGTAGGTAGGGTGCTCCAGGGTGCAGATAGCACAGTAGCGGGTACCGGTACACTGGGTAGGGTGGTGTCCAAAGGCAAGGCATCTGGAACACTGGGTGTCAGGGCCAAAGGATATGTAGCGTTGCACCTTAAACCTCTTTCCAAATAGCGAGAGGCCTCTGCTGAGGGGCTTTGTCTGTGTTGTCCTTGCCAGCAATAGTGATGACCATTGTGGATGCTGTTTTTGCTGGTACGTTGGGTGTCAGTGGGAAGCCACCTGGGGGGGCGGGGAAGGTGGAAGCTAGTGTTGAATTCCTCAATTTCTGCTTTGACTGTGTTGAATCCTTCAGGAGTGGAGGGGACTGAGGTGGGGATGCCGTGGATGATAACTTTGTGCCAGACTTCATCCTGTCTGAGGCCAGTGGCGGTATTATTATTATTATTATTATAAATCATTATAAATCATTAAGCTTGTAGAGCCTATGGCTATGAAGCTGAAAAGAAAAGTATTAGTGTAGTGCCTCCCACTACTAGTCCCAGATCCCATCTCCTAAATCCTGTTGTCTTCTTCTGATTGGGCCTCCTGCCTATTCCCTCCTATCCATCCACCTCCCCACCTGCCTCCCTCCATTCTAACCATCTCTCCTCCTCCCTCCTCTCCCATTCTCCTCCTTCTTGCACTCCCTCCTCTTCCCTCTCCCCTTCCTCCTCCCCTCTCCTTCCATTGCCAGAGCACTCTAATCCTTCCCATATCCCCAAATGCTCCTGCCTTGTTGCTGCTCCACATTCTCCTATAAACTTTCCCACACCAGCCAGCAGTCCAGCCTTGGATCCAAGCACATCAGGAAGGTAGAAGGTTTGAGCAACTTGTCTGAGATGGTGTCTGGATTGTTGATATTTGCCGCAGTACAGAAGAATGTGTTCTGGTGTTTGGAGTGCTGGTGTCTGTCTATCACAGGTACAGCTGGTTTGAACATTCTCATCCAATCTAGACAGATAAGATTTGAAATATCCATGGCCAAGTCTGAGTTGTGTGACTGTTGCAAGCTGATGTCTAGACAGTTGGTAGAAGTGTGGTGGTGGTCTGAGTTTGGGGAGGTGGAAGTGGATGGACCTGAAGTGTCTACCTTTCCTGGTATCTGGCAGTTGAGTCCAGTACTGGTGCCAGGCAGGAAGGGCAGACTGCTTGATCTGTGTCTTCAATTTGGTCAGTGAAAGGTACCTGTCCTGTGTGGGTTGGGGATACTCAGCTGCTTGTTTTGCTAAACTGTCAGCTTCATCATTGCCCTGAATACCTGTATGCCCAGGAACCCAGTGAAGATGAAGCTGTAGATCCAAGTCAGAGAGGAGTAGGTCCATGGTGAGCTGTTGAATCTGTTGTGAAACCTGTTGGCCTGGGTGAGGAGATAGGCTGTAGGAGTTGAGAATTGCTGCTTGGTTGTCTGTAAAGATCCAGATGTGCTTGAAAGATAGGCTGGTCCTGCTTGCTTCTGTGAGTGCTCTGGCAATACCTACCAATTCCCCATCATAAACCTTCATATCCAACCCAAGTCCCACACTCCACCTGCCCACAATCTTTCCACCATGCATCATAACCACTCCTGCTCCTACTCCTCCACTCTCCAGTTCACTTCCATCTGTGTAGAGAATCAGGTTGTCTCCATTGTTGATCTGGTTGAATAGGATCTTATGTTGTCTGGCTGCTGCTTCTTTGTCTTCAGGGCTGATAAAGATGTCTAATCTGGGATATTGGTCTGGTGTAGGATGGTGTGCCATGGTGGTTGCAAGATAGGATGGCATTGCTCAAGTTTCTTGCCTGCTGGTAGGTAGTTACTTAAAGTGTTCAAAACTCTAATCAGTTGGGTGGGAAACTTAGCTTGCTGGGAATGGGAAATCCTCCAATCTGGATTCACATTACCATATAGTTCATGTTGGGAGTTAAAGGTAATTTGATCTCTGAATCTGAATACTGGAGTTGTGGTACAGTCTGAATCTGAGGAGTAGGAGGTAGAGGAGCTTGGAGGATAGCTTTGTTGTAATGTTGAGGATATGAGTTAGGTGTTCTTTGTCTGACTAGATGATCTGGTAGCATCTGTAACACCCTGTAAGCATATCTCTTACAAAGTCTGTCAAGTCTTAAGGGAACAGGAAGTGTAGAAGCCTCAATCTCCAGAGCAGCTGTTGTGTGAAGTTCTGAAAGCTCCTAGTATTCTCCTATTAGCTTCTGCTTGTAACTTCTCCAACTTATTAGCAAGTCCTATCTGTCCCTTCCACCAGAGTTCTGCTCCATAGTCAGCAATTGGGGTGATAGAAGTGTAGTATAGTTGCCTCATTGCTGCTGCTGATAGTCCCCATTCTGAGTTGGATAGTCTTGAGATCATGTTTAGTGCCCTGGTTGCTGCTGCTGTCTTTTGTTGTACATGGTGGTTGAATAATAGTTTCCTGTCCAGCCATACTCCTAACCATCTGAGGTATGTTGAAGGATAAATGACTGTACCATGGGGTAGGATGACTGGTATGTTGTTAGTATTGGAAAAAGGCTTGTTATGGAAGTGCATAAGCTCAGTCTTAGGATCATCAAATACTGTGACATTGTTAGCTGCCCACCTCCAGGCCCTCCTGGCTGCTCTCTCCAATGACTTGGAGTTAGCAGCTTCAGAGGGTCCTGTTACTATAAGTCAGCAACATCATCAATATAGGAAGGAGATCTTAGCTGAGGGGTGAGAACACTGGGTCCTAGATCCTTAAACAAGTTGGATAAGTAAAAGAGAAACAAGATTGGTGAGATTGGTGAGCCTTGTGGAATGCCTGTCTTGATTGATTGAAGTGGTTGCCTCTGTCCATCAAATACTAAGCCAAGTTGTCTGTCTGTAAGGAAGGTGTCTATCAATGAAAGAACAGGAGTGGGAAAACCTAAAGTCTGTAAAACCAAGAGTAGCTGTGTTCGGGAGACATATCAAAAGCACCTTTAACATCAATAAATAGAGCTGAGAGTACTTTACCATTACACCTTGCCTGCTGCACATCATGTACCAAAGCCATAACTGCATCAATGGCACTTCTGCCAGCTCTTCCTCCCATCTGTTCACTGTGTAGAAGTCCATAGGTCTCTGCCATGTAGGACAGCCTGTTAGCCATAATCTTCTCAGAGATCTTACCTAAACAGTTTAACAAAGAGATTGGTCTGTAAGCTTTTGGGACTGTATAATCTGGCTTGTTAGGTTTTCTGATTATGGCTCCAGTTGCCTCTCTCCAGCAGTGTGGGTGATAACCTATTTTCAGCAGTAATTTGAACAGTGCAGTAAGTGGTCTAGGAATTGCCTGATATACATGCCTTAAGCAAAGAAAGTTGATTCCATCAGGGCCAGGTGCTTTGTAAGGAGCAGACTTGAAGATTGCATCCTTCACCTCAGAGTCAGTAACTTTAGGCCAAGGAAAAGACTTATCTGCTGGAGTATCTTCTATGTTGAAGTGAGATTGGCTGGGTGGTGGGTCTGGGAACATGCAAGTTGTGAACATCTGACATTCTCCTCAAAGTCAGTAGCAAACTGTCCATTTAGAGAAAGTGTAGGAGTTTTCAAGGACATTGTAGGTCTGGTATACTTAGCTGCTGTGAAAATGTCTTGACCTTGGGCAGTTTGCAGAAAAGATTTCCAACACTGACTCTTAGTTTCTCTGATTCTTGCAAAGTATGAGTTCCTAGCTCTCTTATAGTCAGTATGGTAGTATTCCTGTCTGTCAGATTTCCACTTCCTATGCTTTCTAGCCATATCCTGCCTCAGATTAGTTAACTCAGAAGTCCACCACCTCTTGGATCTAGAACAGGGTTTGCTGAGAGGAACATGGTGGTTAAGAGAATCTAGTATAGAGTTTTTGAGTATGAGTGCTGCTTGATCCAATGCATCAGTAGTACCAGATATCAGATATGAGTTGAAGGAAGATGAAGTCTTAGCCATTAATTGTTGTAGAGTGGATTCAAAAGAATTCCAATCTGCTTTTTGCCAGTTGAATTTATTGCTCATAGGACTGGGAACCAAGCTGTCAGCATCAAGTACTAGAGAGAATCTTACCACTTCATGATCACTCCCTGTATGAGCATCTTCATCCACTGCCAGTCCACTACTCTTTCATATATGTCTTGTGTTGCCAGTGTCAGATCTAATATTGAGCTTCCAGTTCCTTGTCTGTAGTTGTATGTGGAGATATCAGGATGGTTGACTAGATCACAGTTGTTAGCTCTAAACCAATCTACCAGGACCTCACCTCCCTCAATTCTTTCTGAACGCTGAATTCCATAAGCTGTGGTGGGCATTGAAGTCCCCACAGAGGATGGAATGTTGAGGGATTTGTAGCTGGTGCAGAGTTCTGTCCATAGTGTAGATTGGCCTAGAGTCAGGTGTCAGCTTTTTCCTTTCATTATAGATATTCCATAAGGTAAACTTCTCTTTTCCTGCAAGAATTTGAATTGGAAGCACATCACCATCTAGGTGAGGAAGAAGGTCAGATCTGTAAGTGCAAAGAATGTCAAGTCTAGATTTGCTAACATAGGCAGCAGTTCTAGGTCTCTCATTATCAGTAGTATCAGGGAGAAAAGATTCAAATGAAGGGTGGGAGTAAGGAGTGCCATCAGAGGCCAGCCAGGGCTCCTGAACAAGAACAATATCTGCTGTACCATTAGTGTAGTGAAGGAGAGAGCTCAATACTTCATATGTCTTTGCACAGTTGTGCTGGATAATAGTAAGTGGTTTGCCTCTCATAATGAATGGGAAGGGTTGTCAGTTGATGGGAGTTCTGGTTTGTTAGTTAAGTTCCTGTAAACCTCACATCTCAGGTCAGTAGATTTGTGAGAGCCCTCACAGTTAGCCACACTTGAACTGAGAGTGGAGACATTCCTTAGTAGACTGGCAGGTAGCACATCTGTGAAGGTTGGTAGAATGGTCTCCTGCACACAGTTGGCACCTGGTAGGATGTCTGCAAGTTCTCTGATGGTGTCCAAACTTCTGACAGTTCCTGCACCGGGTAGTGGGTCTGATGTCAACAAACTCTGAAGTCTTGACTGAAGTTCCTGCTATCACAAGTTGGTTTCTTAGTGCATATTTTCAATTCTCTCAGAGTTTTAAAGGAAAGAACAAGGGAGAGTGCAAGTTTCAACTTCCTACTCTAGCCTCTGGTCTGGTTAGCCATCTTGGAGGGGCAGCAAGCTGAATGTCTGTATTGTAGGCTTCAATGTCCTCCTTGAAAGCCATCATCTGTTTCTCCTCACTATCTGCCACAATCATGTCAGTAGCAACAGAGTGGGCCACCAGCTTGTACCATCTTTCCCTGATGACCACCCACCTCCTGCAGTCTGGAATCAGTTGACTCCAAACACTTTCCTTCTCCTTGAGTTCAGCAGCAGTGTTACCTGGCTTCACCTCAATTACTATGTTATTATTGACTGAGAGTCTAACAAGAACAACAGTAATATTCAGTTTGGCCTGGTTCAGAGCATGGTTGATTGACTCTCTGATCTGGAGTGGGTTGAAGTTGGTAGGAGTAGTGGTAGGCTTGAGAATAAGTGTTCTCTCTGGCTCTGGAGTGGGCTCTGGGCGCTTTTTTGAGGCTTTGGTAGTATTGGAAGTAGTAGTAGGGGTAGAAGTAGTCTGTTCAACTATGTTAGCCCAAGTCTTCTTTGGAGTTGGGGAATAGGAGTAGCAGAAGGAGGAGATGTGAGTTGGTCAAGTCTAGTTAGAATATGGGTTAAGGTCTTCTCCTGTTTAGATAGCCTAGCTTCAATTGCCTCTGGAATAGGAGAAGAGGTTGTTGACTGTAAAGGAAGCTGTCATCAGGAATGTGATTATCAGAGATAGCTGCTAATGGAAAGGAAGTAAGTGAGGTTGAGAGAAGTCCTCTCAGCAGGTGCTGTGAAAAGTCCTTGGTGTTCC